>CM070020.1:4479918-5890751 GCA_036247105.1 Cirrhinus mrigala | reverse complement strand
TGTTATAAACACGGCATAAGTGATGGGACGCTGCGTAAAACGCATTTTCATTAAATCAGGCTGCCTATTATTTTATTCATTTATCGGGTAATGAATGTGTAGCTTAATTACGCTACATTTTGTTTTCCATTTCCCAATCAGAAACCTTCCCAGAAACATTTTACTCAAAATTGTGACTTTTTGTAGGTACAGATCTTTCTTACATCCAAAAATATTTGCTAATTACCACCGGGAGAACAGGCCGATGTCTAAAGCTGTTTGATGGTGCTTTTGTTTCGATTTTAGTATATCAAATCAGGCTTTAGTGTAAAAAAAATGACATTGTGAAATAATATCTGTGCTTGAGATGAAAACATATGTGTCAGTCACTGACTGCGAGTCAGTTGAGACATGCTGAAAAGCAAGCAGTTTTAGCTGTTGTCCCTTTTCATCATAATAGCAATATTCTGACTGATTTAAGCGTAATATCTCACTCAGAGTTGTAATATGATACAACTGCATCAAAGCAATGCTTGTATTTCAACCATCATAGCAAGTCATCTCATCTTCGGCCCAGCATGCATGAACGCTTGAGTTTAAAAGGAATAAAAACAGACAAGAAATGAAACGACTGGAATGAAAAAGCTTTTTTTGCTCGCATGCTTGTTAAAGACCTTCCACGGGACACCAGTAATCATATTGGGACGGTCACTTGAACCAAACCATATTTGCAAAGTTGGCTTCTCTCGAGCTAAACAAATAACTGATTTTGCGCTGCAGGGTTTTGGAACCTATTTCCAGCTGCCGCGTTAAGACCGAGTTAAATTAAACCAGCAGCGGGATGAATGTACACATTTTTAGTATTCCCATGCCAGTTTTGCCCCTTTTTCTTTTCTGTCTTTTGCCTGTTTCATGTCTGGCCCCGGTCAGGTGGGATTTGATTGGTTTCATCTGTTTATCCGTCATAGCCAAGAGGGTTTTAGGGAAGAGTTGACTCTTTGAGCTGATATTGAGGGGAACCTGTGTTTAGTCTACTTCAAATGCCATTGATAGTTGTCTTGGGGAGACAATGTATTGATCTGGAAAGTCAAGTCAAAGCACTAAAATCTCCTTTGTTTCCCTGGAAGAGTTAGGAATGTGTCATACAAGAAAGCTCCAGAACAGTGTATTAAGCAGCTGTGCTTTGGGGATTGAGGCAAAAATTAAATTAATAAATACATTTATACCTTTGTTCATAAAACATGTTCATTTATACGTATTAGAAAATGATTAGAATGATTAAAAATGTACATTTTGTTATTTAGTTTTCCTTCAGCAATGATTCCAATTGTTTTTTCTCATATTATCAGCATACAGGGAATGATATAAATCAGGAATTTCACTAAAATGAACCAAATAAATTCAAATATTGCAGTTGCATGTGTCAATTCAGTCCTTCTTGAAAATATCCTGCTAGTTTGAGTACACAGAGCGAATTTCTATAAGCTTTTATTGGTTTGAAATCATCAGATTAGCTTTTTAATTAACATTTATAAAGGGGATTAAATAACTTTTTAATGAGGAGCAGATACCTTTTGCCGATAAAATATCCATAACTGCCTTCAATCCACCAGTCACTAAGAATATGTCCTTCAGGACGTTATTTGGAGACTCATTTGAAGTGTTTTCTGTATGAACGCGGGTTCTGAATGAAAACCCACCGCAGAACACTCTGACTGGGATTTCAAAGGCTCTGACAATTAAAACAGCTATTCGGCGCTTGTTAACATGTTCAGTAAGTCTCATGTCTGATTTGGAGGATGGATCAATAGCTGTCACGTTTGATTGCATCTCTGGATGAAGTATTCTGAACTCCGTGGGGGAACTTCAAACACCCAGCTCAAAAGCACTTGCTAACAACTGGCTATCAAGGCGATGCGTCTCATTTTTCTGACAAGTAATGTGATTCTGAAAATCGAAATCACCTGTTCTTGAAAAAATGAAGAAGAAAGAAATACAGATTCACAAAGTTTTATTAAATATGCATGCACTCTCTGCAATTGGAGTAGTCCACACACTAGCAGAATCGACAGGTGCTGAAGGTTTGATAGTGAAGATCTCTTTCTGAAGATTGGACCTGACTTTCAAAGTAAACTCTGATGCTTTATAGGAGTGTTATTGCCCAATGTGTTCCAAACTAAGCTGGACAGATTCATTTTAGATTCATTTTAAACTTGTTTAGGTTTCTACACAACTTAAAGAAGCAGAAATGTATCAGAAAAGGAAATCAGAAAAGAAGTATATATGTGAGAATGATGGTCCAAGCACTGTCATTTTTATTTTATTTTATTTTATTTTATTTTATTCAGCGATAAATGCTATTTACACTAAGTGCTAATAGCATGTTTTCTTAGTGATAGATGCATAGATGCAATTTACACTAATTGCAAATAGCAATAGATTCTATTTACACTAGGTGAAAACAGCAGGATTGTCTGATATTTATACTACACATTACAAATAGTGGGAATTATCTGCACCTCAGTATTGTAGTACATTATAAAACAGCATGCAATAATAACGTATTGAGTGTGAATTATAATTTTAATTCGAATTATTAAATGGATGCCACCTTATTGGGACAATAAAGCCCGCCTTACATCTACCCTAACCCTACCCGATACTTTATTTTCAACTTTTTAATTATTTCCTATATTTTAATTTTCCTATTCATTTTCCCATGTGACATGAGATATGAAAAGGGAGAGAAAAAAGATTTGAAAAAGTCGGATTCGAACCCGGGTCGTTCGCATCAGAAAGACTATGACATGCGCTTTACCATCAATGCAACTGGAGCCGTTGTTTCAAAGTTTATTTAATAGTGTTGACTAGTCCAATCACACGTTGGTGGGCGGAGTTATTGTAAATAGCCTCTGCCAACGAGGCAGGCTGTTTGCACTTAGTGTAAATAGAGACTCCGTTTATTTTATTTTATTAATTCAGTCTGAAATATTTGTGCATTTGCCACTGAAAGTTACTTTTTTGTATGCAAATAGGCTCACCATAAGAAAAAATGTACTGTTTACTGCGCCTAAAATATATAATTGCAGAAAAAATATATACGTTTGTATTGAACATTAAATCATACAAGTCATTTATTTTGATTTCAAATCTTATAAATGTATGCGGTGGCAAGGGGGGCCTTTTACCCTACACACAGAGTAAAAGGTTCACCAGCATGTGGCAAAAGGCACACAGTATTGATGTAAAAACTTTAGCTAAAATAATGTTTTTTAAATAATACTTTATACTTGTTGATACTTGTTCAAAACAATCACTTTAACAAAGTTTGTACTGTTTTCTGCCTATTTTAAAAAATAAAAGAATTAATTTTTGTTCAATAAATATACTATCATTAAAATGTTAATATAAAAAAGGTAAATACAGAAACAAAATCATTTTAAAATGAAAAGTTTCTGAAAGCATTGAAAGAGGTCCCATAATAATTTAATATAGCTGGACAGTAGTAACAACAAATGATACTTTATTATATGATAAGGTTATTATCATGTTTTTACTTATGATGGTTTCGTTCTAAACATGGTGATTATCTCTAAGATGGACACCCAACATAATATATGATATTTACCATCTGAATCTAACCATGTCATGTCAAAAAATGGAAAAGTCCGCCTTTTGTTAATTATCATGTTAATCATTGTGTGCCTTTTAGCTCCAACAGCAGGGCTGCTTTTTACCCCAAATACCATACTTTTACATATTATTTCGTTATTTAAAAACTGTTGCTTTAATTACCTTAAACAAAACTGAAAATCATTAAGAAGACAGTTGTCTCAAAATATATGCATCCATTTTAGTGATTCTCTTTTGCTACTTAAATCTACAACATTTTAAAAAGCATCATATATTAGATCAAGTAAGCACAGAATCAACTTTGCACTGCAGCCCATGAAAGCAAGGATCAGACAATTTTGCACGTGCATCTTGAAAAGCGAATGTTTTAGAAAGTGCTACGCCACGTTTTTATGCCATCTAGTGGTTTAGAGGAATGTTTCATGCAATTTCATGCAAATTTACATCATAAATAATAATAAAATAGATCAATAAAATAAAAATAATCATAGCATATTCAACCATTTATGTTTTAATTTTCTTGCAACTGAGGAGGTTATCAGACCTAGCGTTTATTCATCCGTGACCAATCGTGACCAGAACACGGACAGGCTGCAAAGGCACTTCTGTTCGTGACACTTTGAGGCTTCATCATCTAAATGTTATTTTGATTACGTTTGTCCCAAATGGCAAGATTTCGGTGGCCACTTTCATGTATGGCTGCCAGAGAAATATGTAGAGCAGCTCATTATCAAAGCATTAAAATGCCAGGATGTATGTCTTGGATACACATCAATTTTTCATGCTCTTGATTCACTTTGTGAACAGAACCAGACTGCAGACTCCAGTTCCATCAATCAAACGCATTTTGTTAGAAGTCTATCATCCTTCAGAAACACTCGCCTCCTTGACGTCAACAGAATCCAGCCTGCTGGTGCAAGGGGTAGGAACGAACAGCCTGCTTCCTCATTCGGATGCAACAGGAAAACACAGAAAGCCACTGAAAAATTGATATGTTGATGTTTTATTAAATGCAATTTGTTACCAATAGCTTTAACAAGATTTTTTGTCTCTTACACAAACAGTAAATTCTAAAAACCTCAGAAATGTCACAACGAAATTTAAGCATATTATATTATTTATTCCGCTTAATCTTAATTTATATTCATTTACTTTATTTGTTTAGCAGGGCTAATAGACCATGCAGTCTTTTTTTGTTTTTCCATTTGAGGGCATTTGCTTAAAGAGCCCAAATTAAGAGTATTTTATATTATTTATATATGACATTTTAACACAAATTATGCCTGCGTCTAATGTTAGGACAGTTGTGTCTACACAGAGAAGTGGGTCTCTAAAATATACCACGGCGAATTGATTAAAATGCATGTCCTCACCTCTTTCTCATTTTTCATATGCAGACAGTGGCAAGGATAAAGATGGGCCTCAGATAGGATTATTGACCAAAATAACCGAGCGTCAATATGGTCTTTTAAAGCTAAACAGACTCGGCATCTGAGAGGTTGTATTTTCGGTGACAGTAACGTTATTGACCCATGTCATTTTTTGGTGTCTCGTTAATAAACCGCCAAAGCCGTTTTAGATGTAGCATTAGCAAAAATCGTGTATTGCATATTCATGAAATCAAACATCTGCAAATTCCTCTGTAAACTAGGCTGTTACAGTATGTGGGCTATTTAGAATTGATGTATTGAGAGAAAACCTTCCCTATTGTTATATGAAAGCAGAACACAGCTCGCTCCATTTCCAATTTATCAACAAGAGGAGTGAAATGCAGCTAATACGAGGCCGATCGAATGTGAATAAGTAATCTTTTTTAGCTCCTAGTCCTTTATCTTCGCGCAGGTCAGTAGGATGTAATCTAGGCGCGTGTGCATGTGCATGCAGGAAGCGGATTACTTGGTGGCACCCTGTGGTCCGGTGATCAATGTGAGCTCTGATTCGTTGATAAATTGGTATTCTCAAACAAATGGATGACTTCAGAAAGAGCTCGGGGCCGGTAACACAGACAGATGGAGTGTGGGAACAAGGGAGCTTTGCTGAGTGGAGGAAAAAGGATTTCATTTGGGACACATGGAGGATGGATTAGACTTGCCCTGGCAGGAAGTGTTTGGGCTAACAAAATATGACAGGAGCTTTTGAGGGCTTGACACTGAACATGGAGGCCTGGCAGAGGCGTAGCCTGCGCGCAGAAGAGCTGGTGCATTCATCACATTTGCCATGGTCAAGTTCGCAGGCCATGCTGCTGCTACCGAGCATCTGTGGGACCTCCAGGCAGCGGAGCAGCAGGAGGGTCAAGCAGTTGCCTGCCACTTCGCGCTCACCAGGCGAGCCACCGAAGTGCACCTCTAGCCGCCGAGGCGACTAGCCACGAGTGTCCCTGTGCCCTGGTTCTTCTGCGCACCTGCTCGGTTGCATTGATTTGCTCTCATTCCAGGCGGTCCTAACTCCCAGGGGTTTCAGCTGTTCAGCATCTGTCACGCCATGCAGAATTTTCCATGTTGAACCAGATACTGTATATAAATCTTTATTTACCATGTTGCTGCTCTCTAGTTAAAGGATGACTGACTTTGCTCGAGTTCTGTGATTAAGTTTCATCATGCGACCATGAGTTCAAACGCAAGATACAGTATGGAATTATGCACAGTCATTTTCTGTTGTGGTCAAACACTAGCATCACAGCAGAGCCATAATTTCAAACATTACTGTAAAAAGAAAGAAAGAAAGAAAGAATAATAATACACTCACAGCCTTTAAAGCATTATATGCCTATTTATATTTTTTATGATATTATTATTATATAAGAAAAAGAAAGAAATAATAAAAGAGGAAATTGGCATTAATAATAATAATAATAATAATAATACTTACAACCTTTAAAGCATTATATGCATGTTTATCTTATTTTAGTACATGTATGGTAATATTAATATTCCAGCCTACTTGAAAAATAATCTTCATTTTATTTTAAAATGTACAGATAACAACCATCATGAAGTAGATCACATTATCACATTTTATTTTGTCATTATTATTTTTTATTTTATTATAATTTTTTATTTTATTTTGTATATTTGTATTTTTTTTCTGCTACATGTCCTTTCAATAATAATAATAATAATAATAATAATAATAATTATTATTATTATTATTATTATTATTACTATTATTATTATTATTAAATAAGAAAAAGAAAGAAAGAAAAGAAAGAGAAGGAAATTGCCAATAATAATAATACATTTACAACCTTTAAAGCATTATATGTCTATTTATCTTATTTATGGAACATTTAGCATTTCCGTGTTTTATTTTTATTTTTTTATTGTGTATATTTTTTATTAGATTTTTTTTCTGCAAATCTGTATGTCCTTTCAATAATAATAATAATAATAATAATAATAAAATAATAATAATAATAATAATAATAATAATAAAAGAAAAAGAAAGAAAGAAGCGAAAAGAAATGAGACTGACAATAATAATAATAATAAATAATAATAATAATAATAATAATAATACATTTACAACATTTAAAGCATTATATGCCTATTTATCTTATTTATGGTACATGTATGGTAATATTAATGATATATACTAGCCTACTTGAAAAATAATCTACATTTTTTTCTTTTAAAATGTAACAGATAATAACCATCATATTTTATTTTATTTTATTTTATTTTTATGGTGACTCATTTTTATTTTGCCAACAAAATGTTTAATGTAAAAAAATAATAATAATTTAAAATTTTACTTAAAATAATCAAATCATCCTTTTTAGTTTTTAGTTTTAGTTATTAAAACATAATTTGAATGTAATTTAATGTAATAATTCAAATTTCATTTTAAAGTTAAACCTAACGTAGTGTTTCCGATGTATATAGTAAAATGCCTATTGATAAACCACTTCACAGGGTAACAGTTGCGTTCCTACATTCTTTTTCTGTTAAAACCGTGAAACTTGTAGTCCAAAGCAGGTCTGCAGCGGTTTTAACCGAGCCACCGCGTGTCCTTGATTGTGTGTCTGGCTTAACTAGTCGGTCACAGCGGGAGGCAGATGTTGTCTTGCGGCATGGCCGTTCGCCTCTGCCACTTTGATGCCTGATGTCACTGTGCATGCAGGTACACTGCTCTTCTGGGTTAACTCTCTCACTCTTTCCAGTCTCTCCCCCTCACGCCCGTGGTCAAAGCTGCAAGTGTCACACCAGGGGATATGCTCATTTTAGAGCCAGTGAGCTATAATAATTGATGATCAGACCTGCTGTCAGTGTAAAAATGCAACTCCAAACGAGGCGCGGCGTGCTAAGCCGCACACACGCGGGAAAGCATTAAGCGAAGGTATGACGAGAGGACCGGGCTTGAGGACAGCGGAGGCCTATCGCACCAGTTGATGAGGGTTTTGTCCTTGAAATTGTAGATTTGCATTCTAATGACGAGAGATGCTCTACTGATAATAGACGCCTTGATGCGCCTCAGCTCGTAGATCTCTTTTACACCTCCACACTCTACAGTCTCAGTTAATTATGCATGTCTTTGTAGAGACGCCGTGTCTCCAATGGCAACCCGCAGGTAGAACCCATAAAGCAGGGCCCGTGTTTATCCGATGAATGCCCGGGCCCTTATTTTCAGAGCTCCATATCGCTGTCTCATTTTTAAACTCGGCCGTGAAGAGGGTTTCATAAGTTAATAATGAGACGAGCTGAAGGAGCAAAAAGCACGAGCCAGCCGAGATTCATATCGGCAACGCGGCGTCTTCCGACGCCAGGCTGATTTTTCAGCAAGACGCATTACGCCGCGTTATGGTTCTGTTTAGCGCTAAATCAAAGCACACGTTTTTCAAACCGGCCTGTCCTGTGACTAATCGCCCCATTAAGATGGCTCGTAGGCATTTCATTATGCCAAAGGTATTTTGAATTTATAATTCTTAACAAACACGCCGTACAAGGTGTATCTAATTAGGCATTTTACACTCCATTTCTTAAGAACACCGGTAAACACTCTTGAGCTTGGGAACTGGATCGCATATTTTGGATCCCGGTGTGATGGTGCACACCTGTTCTTCCCCTGTCGGAGAAGTACTGGGTAGCGGAGCAGAGCGTCTGATCATAGCTGCCTGCGCCGAACGGCGGGAGTCGCTTTTAATCATTCTCAGGAGCTTCGCGTCTCTCCCTTTTCGGCTGGGCGTGCGTGGCCACGGACCCCGTCTCCGTCTTTCGCTTTTTAGACTGATTATTCCCATTATTCCACAACTTAACTGCCCATAGCCGCACGCTCCCCGAGTCACTTCCATCTGTTTTACCTTTCGGAGCATCTGTCATGGCTTGCAGGGACATCCACCTCTCGAGTCGGAGCGACATGAGGACATCTGTCCCAACAGACAGCCAATCAGGACGCAGCGACCATTCTGTTAACGCTCCGCCGGGCCCCGCGCCACGCTCGCGAGCATTCGACACGCCGTATCCAAGCAAATTGCATTCCTCAGTGAAGTTAGTGTTTCTAATTCTTCACTCTCAGCCAGTTGTGCCGGCAGATAATTTGATAAGGCCTGTCATAATGGTGTTGGCGAATCCTGATAAATGTGTCTAATGTGGCTGTGAGTACAGGCTGGAAAAAGAATACCCAGGATTTCCTGATGAGAAGCGTGAGCTAGGAAGACAAATGGAGAATGCTGGTGTTCCTCGCTTTTAAGTCACCAGAATGAGCGTTTGTCCTGTGGCACATTTCAAGCCGCACTGTATGTTTTAATGCGGCCATGTGGTTTATTATAAAAATCAGTCACACAAATAGCTACACCAATTCACTCTCCGTATTCTCCTACACAATGTCACTACATCACCTCCCCCTCTTCTGTTCGTGTATGATACAGTGGGAATTCATTAGACTGGCATAACAGTGATGCATTTCTATTCATATATACATTTTTTTTTGTTCTCATGCATGATATCTTCTTAAAAGGGTAGTCAATTCATTCTGTCATTGTTTAATCATTTGGTAGAGTCATGTAATGGATATTCTTTTCCATGCAGTTTGCATTAAAAAAAAAAACATTAAACAGGATGCAAAAAAACATAAACAGAATCAAAAATGTGACACTTGTGTTTTATTATAAGTCATGTGATGTTTTTCCAGTTAACTGTTAACCTTTAACACTTTATTTATAGTGATCAGTCAGATTTTTTTAATGAATCATTCTGACTGGTTTTGTGAACTGAAACAACAGATTTGTTTAAAAAGATCTGACTCGAATAATTGATTCACAAATTATTGCCAAAAAAAAAAAAAAAAAACCTTATATTCCTAACCATTTCTCATAGAAAGTAACCATTTCTCAAACATAAAACCAAGGTTATTTATTTATTTATTTATTTACTTACTTACTTACTTTCCTAAATTATTATTATTATAAATTAAGTTTAAATACATAAAACCTGAAAAAAAATTTCAAAAACTGTAAACTGAAATATTTATTTATTTATTTAAATAACTACTGTTATTATTATTATTATTATTATTATTATTATTATTATTATTATTATTATTATTATTATCTTAAATTGATCCAACCTTACTTGAAATTAAATTATTTAAATTATTATTTGTTTATTTATTTATTTTTCCTAAAGTATAAGTGAAGTTAAAAATACATGAAACCAAGATTTAATTATTTATTTATTTATTTAACAAAAAATACAGTTGTTATTATTATTAGAAGTAGTAGTAGTATTAGTAGTAGTAGTAGTAAAGAACACAGTTCCTGAAATGTCTGGAATTACAAAAATGAATCATAGTTAATTCATTTAATATATTAAAATTTTTTAATAAAACAAACAGCTGTTTAAAAAAAAAAAGAAAGGAAGAAAGAAAGCATTATAGTGCACACTGTAATACATACTACTTTTATGATTGTTTTATGGCCCTTTATTGCAGTGGTTCTCGATCAGGGGGCCGGGGGCCCCCTAGAGGCCCTCTACAAACTGTCAAGAATGTCTTAATAGTATTTAAATTAAATAAATTATTATATATTAAATTAATCAGTCTTAACTTTAAATTCATTAGTTAATTTAATTAATTTATTTGTTTGTTTGTTTGTTTGTTTTCCTAAATTATTATTATTATTATTATTATTATTATTATTATTATTATTATTATTATTATTATTATTATTATTATTACCGAAGAACATACAGTTTTACTTCTGGAATTTAATACAACTATATTCTTTTTTGGTAATAAAACAAACAGCTGTGTCATAATTACAGCAAAAATATCAAAAGTACTGGCTTTTGAATATTGTGCTGCTCAGTGGAATGGCCTTCAAGTCATAAAGGTTGGGAACCACTGGTTTATTGCCATTTTGGAGCTTGAAACACTCTGTCTCCATTCACTTTCATTTCATTCAGAAGAGAAATGGGGATATAAAAAGTCACCTTGTGAGTTTCACAGGAGAAAGAAATCGGTCTAGGGATCGTTGGAGGAGGGAGGTCTAGGACAACAAGAGTATGAGTAAATGATGTCCGAATTTTCATTTTCGCATGAACTGTTCTTTGAAGTTTGCGCCCTAAGTCTTTTCATAGTGAGGATGATTTCTCAGAATGGGGCTGTTTGGGAAACTGACCAAGCACTGACCTATGAATGCACAAAGCCACGGGTCCTCCATTCTCCCCCATCTACTTATGGTTTAATCTGTGTCAGATTTTCCCCTTCTGTTAAAATATGCTGTCTGTGGCTGCCAGTCTCTGTGAGAGTCTCTGCTTAATCCTCATGAATACATGACTTTGTGCGCATGAATAAATAAAAAGCTGCTTGGCGGGTAATTGAGGTGCCGTGCCACTAACAAACGAGGACACAATTTGTAAATGAGATATTCCCCCATCTAGCTCGACGATGATTTATATCAAATTAAACCATTTACTAAAATCATGCAAGAGGGCTTGGAAACCGTCTCCTTCTAGCACTGGCACTTTTTTTCCCTGCTTCTACAGAAACTGCAATTGCGAAATGTCCTTCAATTGCTCTGTGTTGCTCTCAGTTGTTTAACCGTACATATGTAGAAATTAGATTTCTGGATCTTTTCATTTGCTTTTCCATTTTCTTCGTTTGTCGTATGCCTTCATCTCTTATCTTTACGTTAATGACGGACCCCTGGCTGTGCTATATCCCATATGGCCTTGCAAAAGCACTGCCTCTAGTCTAATTTCACACACAATAATAAAGCTATGATTGCTATGATTTCTTCAATTGACTACATCATTACAGTCATGTACATTTTTACCACTATCTATACTTTTTTTACCAGCCGTTCTGTCATAGTTCACCTACTATTCCATTTGATAGTGTATTTGTATATATTATAGCAATGGCATAAACACATATTAAGTGTTGAGAAGATCATACATAATTGGCTATCAGACAAACAAGGGCAAATTCACTTAACAACCGCGGCACAGGTGTTCATTTCACAGTCGTGGTGTTCCCTGATTTGTGTAATACCTGTAGCACAGAGGCTTTCAAACCTGTCTTAAAAATAATTATAAATAAAACATTTTCACAAAATTGGACTTTTATTACTGTTTCGTTCTGCTTTCTAAAGACTAGTTAAAAATCACGAGGTTCATATAAATTTTTATACAACTAACAAAACAACATATTTATTTAGTTAGTCGGTTCGTCAGTTGGTTATTTAGTTTATTAGTTATTTTACACAGTAAAATGCACAAAATATTTATACTGCTATTTAGCAAAAGTGCATTCAGTTGATCAGAAAGACATTTATAATGTGACGAAACAACATATTTATGTAAATATTTATTTATTTTACACAGTAAAATGCACAAAATATTTGTACTGCTATTTAGCAAAAAGACATTAAATTGATTAGAAAGACATTAATAATGTAACAAAACAACTTATGTATTTATTTATTTTACACAGTAAAATGCACAAAATATTTGTACAACTATTTAGCAAAATGCATTAATCAGAAATACATTAATAGTGTAACAAAACAACTTATTTATTTATTTATTTTACACAGTAAAATGCACAAAATATTTATACTGCTATTTAGCAAAATGCATTAAAATTGATCAGAAAGACATTTATAATGTAACAAAACAACATTTATTTATTTATGTATTTATGTTACACAGTAAAATGCACCAAATATTTATACTGCTATTTAGCAAAAATTCATTAAATTGATCAGAAAGACATTTATAATGTAACAGAACATTTCTATTTTAGATAAACAAACAAAAAATGTATCACAGTTTCCACAAAAAAAAAACACAACTGATCTCAACATTCATAATTAATATGAAATACCAAAGCAGTATATTAGAATGATTTCTGAAGGATCATGTGACACTGAAGACTGGAGTAGTGATGCTAAAAATTTTGCTTTGCATCACAAGAATAAAATATTTTGAAATGCATTAAAACATTTCTTTTAAATATTAGTTGCATTTTACAATATTAAAGTTTTCCTGTATTTTTGCATCTAATAAATGCAACCTTGGTGAGAGTAAGTTTTCTTTCAAATTAAAAATCTTACCCTAACTTTTTTGAAACTGTAGTGTAGCTGCTTTTATATGTTAGGAAGAGGCTCCCTTGCAAAGGGACCATCTTATTTGGGAGCCCTTGGCATCAAAATATTTGAAAGTTGGGCACACATGATTAATTCATAGCGAGTTCCCTTTTGGTGTTATTGGTTGCATCAGAAATGTCTCATACCTAGTCAGTCTAGAAAGCACGGCACTGGTCTGGAAAAATATCTCATTCCCTCTGAACGTTTCTGTTAAAATGCCTCTGTTCCATTCCATTGATTCATTAGACTCAATAACGTCCTCCGATTTGCCTTTATTGTGTTTCATTGTTACTAAAAAGAAGCGTAATGAGAAAACAGTTGATGAGCCAGACATCCTCTCCTTCGCCTGTGGGAGACCTCAAGGCAACAAAGGAAGTGCTAAGTCCAGATAAACCTACCACAGCAATGTAAGGCAGATAACAGGGTTAACCTAAAGCAAAATGGCTTATCTTTGGGAAAACACACCTGTAGTAAGCAGTGAAATGTTTAAAGCGCTGCTACGAGTACATTTAGGGTGGAGAGTAGCAGTGGCAACGTGCCCATGGCCAGAATGCAATAAATAAATGATTTCAAGTCACGGGAGAAGTGCGCCGCGTCTCCGACGTGCTTTAAAACAGTGACATCTTGTCAGCAAGGTGAGATATCCACCGGTCGGTGCGGTGGGCACCTCAGGTATCTGCGCAGAGCCGCTTTTCGTCTAGGGAAATGTTTTCCATTAAAGCCGCAAATGCCGGTGTCATTAAACAAAGCGGGAATGTGGTGCAAAAGTGCATGGGATATCACAGGATGTGCTCCTTCGCGGCTTTGTGCCCGGTGTCGCCAAAGTCTACACACAGCGAGAATCCCTGATTACTCGGCACGCTCCGGGGCTGGAGAAGAATAGCGTGGCAGGGGAGACAATATGAACCTTGTCGGCTGTTATGTGTTTAAATGACTGCCATCACCAGAGGATGAAATAATCAAAGCTAAATATAAAAGGATATCACCTCGTCGCTGTCAGCTGCCGCTCGACTACACATTTTACGGTGTTCGATATCCCACAAAAGCGACTCTTGAAGAAAGCGGCATTGATTTCACAGGTCCTGTTCCATCCTCGTGCCCTTGCGCCTAGTGCTTGACCCACTTATTTTCTCATCTTTCCTGGCTGCCTCATGAGGGTTATGCTTGCCTACTGCTTTTCCCATTACAAAGTGGACGCCTGCCAAGTATCCTGTACGGCCTCTCTCCGAATGAGTTAGGTGATACCAGCTCAGTTAGTCAACATCATAAATCACCAGACAAATTGACATATGTGCCATGGGAGAGCTGATCCTTAAAGGAGGGCTGAAGACCACACGCAGCTACAGAACCTCGCCGTCGTCACGCTGGCAAATAAATATTGACAAAGCATTAAGTTAAGATATAGCATCAAGCGTGGCATTTAGCCCATCTCGAGTGGATTGCGCTTAAATACATTAGGTGTGCGATCGCCGCCTCTTCTGATATACTTATGGGTATTTCTAGGCTTCTCCCTGCAGGAATGCAGCGCTTCCGACCCCTCCTTTTCTTTAACGATGTCCTAATTTCATGTAAGGACATGATTTACGCGCCAAAATTATTCATTGCTCTGCTCTGGGTCAGATTCCCTTGCTTTCTTTTTCCAATAAAAATAAAACACAAAAGGTGACTCTTAATCGTCTAGAAACGGCCCATTAGAGTGATTACCTGTCTGCCAATAAATGCAGGCTCGAATTTCCCAAAGCTCATTTTCCAACGTGTGGAGAAACTTCGGAATAGCATGAGATTTCGTCCGGAGCGCAATAATGCATTCAAATATGTTGTTGTTTTATAGGCTTGTTACACAGTTATGGCTTACAGTGGCTTACAGTTATGGAAAGCTGTATTATTAAACTAAAAATGCTTTAAGGGGAGATGCTGCAGGGAAAAACACAGTTTTTTCATGCACTTGTCAAATTTGAGATTTTGGGCTTTTTGGTTTTTCATAAAGTCTTTTCTTTTTCATAAAGAAAACATCCAAAAGACACTGTTAAGTGTTTCTTTTATAGCACTTTATCTGTTTGTGTCAATAGATTTCAATTACAATGCATATTTTTAAAGGATTTTTGTACTAGAAATGTATGCAAATTAGCACATATAATGTCAAATAATGTCTCATTTGCATATCTAAACCTAACATTTTAGAAAACTTGTAATACAAAAAATGTTTGCAATTATCAATGTAATTAATCAGCTGGATAAATAAGGCAATAACTATTAGTGAATTTGTTTTACCCTATTCACCTGCAGTGTCTCGCCTTAAACAAATAATAATAACAAAATTAAGTAAAATAAAAAAAACAAAATAAAATAAAATAAAATAAAATAAAATACAAATAATAGACATTTAAAATAAAATAAAAATGTACTAAATAGTTTGGTAAAACATCTCTTCTTCATTTATTTGGTTATCTCCTGAAAGCATTGGACATAAAAAAATACATTAAATGAAATAAAAATGTATTAAATAGTTTGAAAAAACATCTCTCTCCCTCATTCATTTGGTTATCTCTTAAAAGCATTGGACATTTAAAAAACATTAAAATAAAATAAAATAAAATAATTAACTTTTAAAATAAAATAAAAATGTATTAAATAGTTTAAGAAAACATATCTCTCCCTCATTCATTTGGTTATCTCTTAAAAGTGTTGGACATTTAAAAAAGTAAAATAAAATGAAATGAAATAAAATAAAAATAATGGACATTTAAAAAAAAAATAAAAATGTATTCAATAGTTTGATAAAACATTTCTCTCCCTCATTCATTTGGTTATCTCTTTAAAGCACTTGACATTTAAAAAACTTAAATTAAATTAAATTAAATTAAAAAGGTAAAATAAAATAAAATAAAATAAAATAAATGTATGTATTAAATAGTTTTGTAAAATATATCTCTCCCTTATTCATTTGGTTATCTCTTGAAAGCATTTAAGATATAATGCTAAGTCCCTCTGAAGGCTGCAGATGAATTTGTAAAAAGGACCAATGGTTGGCTTGGGGCAGGAGAGATTCCTTTATATATTCCTTGATTATCTCTTCTAAGCTGTGTCCTTTCAGGACATTCAAGAGGATGGGTTTGACTGGCACAGAGGGGACATGGGTTTTCATATCTCTCTTCATTGTGAAAGCAAAAAGGCCCTATAAAGGCAGTTTAGAATTGTAAATGCAAACATCTCTGCAAGTTACGCAAGCAATTGAACTGACTTGCATTGGTATGCAAATAGTAAGGCTGTCAGTCAATTAAAAATTATAATCAAATTCATTACTTTATTATAATACGTGGTTTAATTAATCATATTAATCACAGGTAATTGCATGTAGCGGTATTTGCAGAGGAAAAGCCCGAAATGAAGATTATTCATTTATTCATTGTTGTGGCAGGTTAGTAAAGCATTGAATGAATATTACAAAAATTGTACAATTGTTAAATCAAAAATTTGGGGTCAGTAGGGTTTTTTGGTTTTGTTTTCTTTTGTGTCCTGAACATTGATTCAACATTAATAATACTGCAATTTTTATAATGATTTCTGGAGAATCATGAAGACTGGAGTAATGACGCTGAAAATTCAGCTTCACATTTAAACTATATTAAAACAGACAGTTATTTTGCAACTGTCAAAATAGCTCACAATATTTACTGTTTTGCAATTTTTTTTATCAAATAAATGCAGCCTTAGTGATCATAAGAGTTTTCTTTTAATACATTTTATAATCTTACAACTCAGTAAATAGAGAGAGAATGTAAAAGATCTAGATGTAGAAAAAGATGTAGAAAATCTAAGGAAAAAATGAACAATTAACTGTCTTCTGTCTATAATATAAAGACAAAGTATAATTTATAGTCACCATAAGCAACAGTGGCAATAATTCATTGAAACCAGCCGTTAGAGAGAAAGAAGCTGATTCGTTCAGCATCGCTCCCATGGATAAGTCAATGTAGGAGTTTAATAGGGCAGAAGTATGGGACAATTGTCATCTGAATGTACGCCTTTCTTTAGTATGGCACAGAAAAGCAAACTCTTTGCCTTCCCACAGTGATCACGATGCTTTTCATCCACACAGTATCAAAACATGTTTAAAGGCTCATTTTCTGAAGAGGCCGTTTTCGAAGAAGTAATATACATATATGAACATAATAATCAACTTAGAGAAACATTCTCAAACTCTACTCAAAGTGTGTGTAGCAATCTTAAAAGTGATGATTCTTTGTATGGCGCTTGTGAAATCCTTTCTCTGTGATCTATTCATTGCAATGGGATTTGCATTTGGATTTGAGCAGGATTTCAGTAAAGAGTATGATCGCTCGCTTTGCTGGTTAAATGTTTAAAGAAGACATGCAATTTGAGTTGGTGCCGAGCTCATCAATATGAAATTGGTGCAGAGCTGAGAGGGAAAAAAAATAGAATGAGACAGCCTGACACACCTCCCTTCCAAATCCAGACTCAATCCATTTTCCGAATCCTCCACCTGTCAAGATTAGAAATTGTGTGGAGACAAAACTTCTTACATGGATTTTGGCTTGCCTTTGAACGTGACGTCTGTGAAGGAGAGAGACGGGAGAAAAATAAGGGTTCAGCCGTGCTATGATGTCATGCTTCCTATTTTGATTCCACTGAGCATATGGACGTAATGAAAAGGTCAAAAAGTGGCAACCAAGCATGAGGTTTTTTTTTTTTTACTCACCGTAAAACGCTTGAAATGATTAATTGATTTAAGTAGGGCAAACTTAAAGGGACAGTTCACCCAAAAATAAAAATTACCCCATGATTTGCTCACGCTCAAGCCATCCTAGGTGTATATGACTCATGAGGGTTATGCTTGCCTACTGTATCAGCGTTATAATATAAAATATCCTGACTCTTCTAAGCTTTATAATGGCAGTGAATGGCTGTTGAGATTTTAAAGTCCAATAAAGTACATCCATTCATCATAAAAAGTGTTTCACACAGCTCCAGGGGGTTAATAAATGCCTTCTGAAGCAAATTGATGCATTTTTGACAAAAAAAATATCCATATTTAAAAATGTTTACAGAAGCAAAGGAAGCAAAAACCAGTCTCCTCTTGGCTTATGTCAAAATCCTCTGCCATTTTTGCCTACGTCCTACGTCATCTGCTGGAATGCCACTCTCTCGTGAACGCGTATACAGCAGTTAGCAGAAGCTAGAGATTATGGTTTATAAAGTTTTAAATATGGATTTTTTTTTTTTGATTCAGAAGGCCTTTATTAACCCAAGTAAATCATGGAGTTATTTTCATTTTTGGGTGAACTATTCCTTTGATCAAATTATTTTTATATTTATTTAGAGTATTTAGAACTTCTTCTTTTGAGTTCACAAAACTGACACATTGCAAGTAATCTGAATTATTCCATTGTAATTTCAAGTTTTCCAAACTTGTTTCTTTTAAATGACACAAATTTAAAATGTAACTGAAATTTAGCTGGGATTTCTATTTTCCAGCAGGGTTTGCCGTGGCACTTGAAAAGGAGAGTAAATGATGAACACGTTATTAAAGGGTGTTTTTTTTTTTTGTTGTTTTTTTGTGCTTGATGTTAGGTTACAGATTTAGTAGTGTTTAAAAATATGCTGTGCTTATTTAGAAGAGTTTCTGTTATGTTGGGTTTTTACCATCATGATGACAAGTGGATCATGAGCTTGGTTTGAGTTTTTAATTATTCTGTAATGCCATACTCATTTAGTCATTGATATCCTATGCTAATGTTGTCAAAACATTGTTTTTACCAATTAGCAAGTTAGCATTTGTTAAAAGCTTGGATAAAGCTAGTCAAGTTTCCACTACTAAAGATACTGAAGTTAAGATTACATGATAATGTTCAGTGAAATGTACAAATTATCTTACTCAAATATTTCAAGGTAAAATAAATTAAAATGTATGAATACATAATACAAATATCCCAGTTCTGTTTTATGAAACTCTGAGGGCTCCCTCTGCTGGCGTGATGTTACACATGGCTAACTTACCTTAGACCCGCCCTAAGTGAGCTGAGTGAGCTATAAACAGTCCAACTGCCATCGGTGCAGGGGAAGACAAGAATGGCTACTACTAAGTGATCGAGGTGTTCTGTTGTTGGATGTAATAATGAACATAGAAGGAAATTAATTTGAAGGAAATGCGCCTGGTGATACACATAAATGCGTCTATGTTCACGCTTATCATTCGTGATCCAGTTTCACTTACAGCAGAAGTGAGTATAAGGGATTTGTATGCATATTTGCAAATCGCCTTTCCTAATTATGTGCTAGTTAGCAAGTTTCCCGGCTAAACGTAAATTATGCTGCTCATTACCCCACAGAAGAGAGGGGCAGGGCAAACAGAGCTCATTAGCATTTAATGGCAAATGCAAAAAAACAGCTCGCTTTGAAAAGGGCTGATTCTGACAAGTTAAAAAAGGGTGTTTTTTGCACTACCACTGAGAAATTTTAACCAAAGTATGTTATAGACTTTTCATTAAGAAGCTAACGAATCATATCAACTTGTGGAAAATGGACATCCGATGACCCCTTTAACTTAAAGACTTAACTTATATTTTTGATGTAACTGATTACCTCAATTTTGTGTGTGTGTGTGTGTGTGTGTGTTTTGCCAGCTTATTTGCGTTTACAGTGTAGAGATAAATCAAAGTGTGACTCTGAAGGGCTTAAAATAAATAGTTTTGTATAATTTCACAGATCACTTTATGAAAGTGGCTTATTCTGTGTGCTTTAGAAATGTGATCTTCCTGCATAGGTATGAGAGGAGCTGTTCAAAGAAATCTATTTCGATCACTGTCGTGTCCGGTAAAATTAGCATTCTAAGATGTGGGCCTGGGCTATATTAGTATGGATGCATTGCATCTGCACTTATAAAAGACAATTTGTTCCGAACTGAAACTTGATATCACTTACAGTCCCACAAAACCAGATGAAAATGCATTCACTTTTTGCCACACGCAAAGCATATTTTCCCATTCCCTATGGAATTTGGCATATGAAATAGTTAGGCTGCACTGTTACAATATGCATTTTTATATATTGACGGAATACATATTGCCTCAGCCGTTCGGTTTGGGTTAGAAATGCCTCGCTTGATAAAATACTCGGCTGTGACACATCCATTTAATTTCAGTTGCTTTTCATGCATTTTTCCAGGAAAACACACACTTAGTTAAGATTTGTAGACGCCGTTCCTCGCAAGAAATTTCAGTCACAGCAAATTATGGTGCGCAATTGTCCTGAGGGTTGAACCTCATGCATAATTCTTGTCAAATGCTAATGACCACCTGATAGTTAAAAGAGGTTATAAAAGAAATGGCAGGATAAAAAAGCCGTACAGTATACTGTCGTTTTATGTGTCATTGCAGTTTTGATGCCATCAATCACCGATTAGTTATAGTTCTGCTTGAGCACAGCAGGGCAAGCACAAATCAAATGTCAGCACTCGCTAGTAATTTCTAAAGACTGTCAAAGGCCAGCGCAGTCTCATCAAGTCCTACGGGAGATAAAAGGCATATGGCGGAGGATGGAGACGAGACATCCGTTGTGTTGACAGATTTCATCGCGAGTGACTTTCGCACACCTACAAGGCGCTCGTATCGGGCCATCGTGCCCTCTGTGAACAATGAGAGTGATGAATCTGCCGTTATGGGCTTTCATGATGCCACTGAGGCCAATCTATGGGAACAGCCGTTAAAATAACACACCACATGACTGGGCCTTTTTAACAAGCTCCGAGACACGAGTTCAGGGAGGGCTTGTGCCGAACGAGGGACCCAGCTGCACATTTGTGTCTAAAAACTATACGTCCTGCTGCTCCCCGCTGACCTCCACCGGAGCAGTTCATCCATCGCAGTGTGCCGCTCCAACGCAACATGATCATAAGGTTACAGCCATCTTTTTAAATTCATTCTTTATTTTTATTATCTCTTTCCTCCAATGCTTTCCCTTCAGGCATTAGTTTGTGAAAGAAAGATTTAAAAAAAAAAAAAACAGGTTGTAAATGCAAAAGTTATTCATCTGTTTTTTGTTTTTTTATTTCCCTATATGTTCTTTGTGTTGTTTTCCCTCTTTTTTTTTTTATATATTTTTAAAATGAGAAAAGTTTATTTGAGTTTGTTTTCAATCAATATGTTTGATTGAACTTTGTTTTCTTACTGAATTGGCAAATAGGTGTTTCTTGTTGTCTTGTGCAAACTTCACTAAATTTTGTTTGCCAGTTTGATAAGAGAAATAAATTTAATTCAAGAGATATTCCCTGAAATCACTTAATAATACCTTAAGCAGTTTTGCATCTTGGATACCTTTACAGATTTTTCTTCTTCTTTTAAGCATAAACCTCACTAAATGTGTTTGATTTAAACTTAAAACAAGAAAAACTCCATTTGCCAATTATGTAAGAATAATAAACTTTATATAATAATATATTCAGGATATATTCTATTAAATCAAATCTCAATAACTTTATTAAGTTTGCTATATACACTGTAAAAAACAATTTGTTGAGTCAACTTAAAATTATTTGTTACTTGGCTGCCTTAAAATATTAAGTTCAGTCAATTTAAAGTTTGACAACTTGAAATGTTAAGTTGTACTAAGTGACAACTTAGATATTTGAGTTGATTCAACTTAAAATTTTAAGGCAGCTGGGTAACAAGCCCAGCTTTTAAGTTTAACAAACCAAATTTTTTGTCTAGTCAACTCAAATATCTAAGTTGTCACATTTCAAGTTTTCTAAACTTATTTGAGTTGACTAAACTTAAAATATTAAGGCACCAGGGTAACTAATTATTTTAAGCTGACTCAACAAATTGTTTTTTGGTTTGTTTGTTTTGTTTTTTTACAATGTATTCAACAAATTATCAAATTTGTTTTTGTTTTTGATAAATTTGTTATCAAAGTATTTTCCCTAAATGTAAATATTCTTCTCTGAAATCAAGTCTTGATATGTGAAATAATTTTACTTGTGAGGTAAATCTATCTCGTTGCACTGGAAAACAAAAGAAAAACACTGTTTAAGAAACATATTTTGCGGTCCATGCATCGGTGTGGTTTCCTTAATATTCACATTATAGATGTCGCTGTCCAAGTCTTTGTCTTTCCTGCTGAAAGGACTGAAATAGAAGGTCCAATGTAATCAAATTACAGAAAGCTCTGTATTCAGATACACAATGCCCGAGCAGAAATATGGTGCCGCATTGTTCGTCTATTGGCATCAGCTGATGAGCTAATCTCTTTGAAGCCATTCTCCTTTCATCATTAAAGCACCACACTCTGCAGGCAGCCAAAATAAAGACGGCCAAATTCACACCAAACTTACAATATTAGCTATTATAGAAGCCGGTAGTTTTAAAAAATCAGTTAATTAAAGGTATACACCGAGGAGCGGAGAAATAACTGGAAGGACCCATGGGGTATCGCCATTTGTAGGTATTAATGGCGCCGTTGTGTAAGACGGCCCACAAATTTCTTTGAAAACAAGGAGCAGATTCTTTGCTCCGAGTTTCCACTTTTGTTCTTTGTTGTCTTCATCTTCTTTTCTGCTTCTGTTTAACAAGCTCAACAGCAAAAATAATGTATGTTTTGTTAGTACAAAGCATTATTTCAAGCCATCATTATAAGCCGACATACAAACGGTCATTATTAATTCATCCTTGGACACCGACGTCTCGAAACAGCTTTGATGCACAGCAATTTACCTCACATCAGAGAAGTTTTCAGAGAATTGTTCAGGTAGATTGAGCATAGCTTTAAAAGCCTATCAAGAAAATTGCTGGGCTTGTTCACTGACCTTAGCTGTTCTGTACCGCGACCAAGTTTTGACGGTTACTTGGCGTGCGTGCGCTCTGATCCTTGCCTTTAATAATGTTCTCTTGCACACCTACACTTGCTGGGCTTAAGCAGGCTTTCCACAAAGCCATCCTGACATGATTGATTGGAGTATAACCTGCCAAATGCATGGCTTTGATAGCTGTGATGTCAGTGATATATTGCTACATTATCTGATTGCATCACCCAGCTGAACTGAAACAATGCATTCCGTTTGGCCCTAAAGAATGTGCTGCGAAAGCATTAGCGTGTTGATTTGGTCGTTTAAAATAATGAAACTGAAAGTGTTGAATGATGCTGGCTAGAGGGGCTTTAAACGTGGGATCCAGGGACCTCCGGGAAGATGCTATGGGGTCCAAAAAAAAAAAAAAGCTTTATATTTTTATAATGGTTCGTACAAAAGATAGTATACCAGGATACATGAATACCAAAAGTAAATGCCAAACATTTCAATTTAAATAGCATTTTACCTTCATAAAATCAGACTTATTTTTCTCACACATTATAAATGAGTCTTTAAATATGTATATCTGTTTTTTTGTTGTTGTTGTTGTTTCTGGGTCCGAATTAGGTTCTTTGCAATGGGATCACCATATACTAAATAAAAAAAATAATTGTGTAGATGCTAGTAAATATCACAAACAATTACAAAGAAATGATAAATAACACATTGAATTAAATGTGAAATTTTGAGAGACTGAAATGTTATGAGTAAGATTATATGTTTCACTAATTAGGTCATTTGCGATGGGATCATCATACACTGAAAAAATAATGGTGAAGAAGCAATTCTCACTCGGAAATTGCTAGTCAGTTTCATAAACAATTACAAAGAAATGGCAAATAACATTAAAATATAGCTGCAAGCAGCGATTATCAGGGTTCAAGCACTTTAAGGCATTTAAGCATATACGAAAAAAAAACATTATGTATTATTTAGTAATCCTGTAACGACCTAAATTAATGATTTAAAAAAGCATTTTTGGCAAATCCAGGTAATCCATCCAAGCAACCATAGAAATATGATGATTTTTAATGTTTATGATTGTTATAGCGCCACCTGTGGTCAGATTGGAGAAGTTTGCAAAAGTAAATAATGTAAAATATTTAAAGAACAATTTAATCGACAGCATTGGTCCTACAGGCAAAGTTGTTCGGAATGAGGAAATGTGTATGTGTGAATAAATGAACATTTTTTGCAATTTGAGGTCATTTACCATAGAAATATAGTGTTTTTAAAGCCTTTTAAACTGTTATAGCGCCACCTGTGGTCCGATCTCCATAAAACTTTGCATGCTTGTTTAGAATGACATGTTCTATATGCTCACCTAGTTTACCGACATTTAAAATTTCCGTTTAGGATTTATAGGCTTTTGGGTAAATTTGGACACGTCCCTTTTCTAAACGACCCTATTATAGCTACCCAAAGGGTAAGGTTAAACATTTTTTTGATAATTATTGACCTAGAGAGCCCAGAGAATTATACTGCAGTGGTTTATTCAAGACTGAGTGAAAAAACTAGGATTAGCTCATAAAAGTAGGTTTTTTACATATTCTCAATTATTTAACACACGAGTAGATTGACAGCAGTGGTTCTAGAGACAAAGTTGTTCAGAATGAGAAGGTCTATCATATGAGTCAAATCTTGTGCGTATATGTGAAAAGCCAAGCAATATGTGCAATACATATGACCTCTGATTGAGCTCTTACATAAGTGTTCTGAGTTTGGCAAATATATCTCATTCTGTTCAAAAGGTAAAGCCATTTTAGTAAATGTGGCTCTGCACCTTTCAAACGTTTTGGCATCCCTTTGCGATGGTGAGTCGAAAGTTCAATATTTTTTTGATAATTATTGACATTCACTCTCCTGAGAATCTTTCTGCACTGGTTTGGTTTCAATCGGGTGAAAAACATAGGACTAGTTCGCAAAAATAGTTTTTTCAAAAAAACCAAAATACCTGAAAATTTAAGGGTTTAGGAGTTATGATCGATTTCATATTTTTGCTTACTGTAGCGCTGTAGCGCCACCGTCAGGACGAATGGGGTGAGCCTTGGTGACATTGTAGATGCTGTGAGTACTACCATCCCTCCAAGTTTCAGGTCTCTATGACTTACTGTTTGGTCTGCCTAAAAAAAAAAATCATTTTTACGGTGTATTTGGAAATCAAAACTCCTGACGTAGTTATTGTTGCATCTAGCAATTCAGTTTCTAATGCTGGACTAATGCTACTAATAAGCGTGTCAATGTCAGGCAATGTGACCTTATTTGAAAAGACTTCTTGTTGCATGATAAATATTAAATGAGTGCTATTATCTGTCTGCAGCAGTACAATATTTCTTGCAAACCTTTTCAGCTTCATAAATGCAGCACCTACGGTGTGACTTACATCTTTGTACAATAAAAAAAAATAATAACTAGCTCACAGGACATGGTTTACAGTAGCTCCGATTCAGACTGCTACAGGCAGCTAGAAGATTATGCACAGGCATTGTTGTCCAACTTTCACACAAATACAAGAAACCTCCCAATACGTGCTCCTTCATCTACACACTGTATTTCTGTTCTTCCCTAATGGAGGTTAATTACGCATAATTGGCCCATTTAGCGAATAAAAACATACAAATCGCATTGATCTTATTCATATATTACTGAAATAATAAGTTATTATCTGAAGATTATGTTTGTAGTGTTTTCACTCAAAAAAAAAAAAAAAAATCTTGTGTTGTGTTACAGCTCAGTGATTGCATTAGCGCTCACTGAGTTGACTGTTGTCATTCACACACTAATTACAGTACTTGTGCGAATTCTTAATAACTAAAAATTACAGTGTGTGCCTCTCAGCATCCGAGGGGGTTTCTAAGTTTAACCGCTTTGTTCGTTGTCAGCAAATTTACTGGGACTGTTGTTTTGTCTTCAGAAACAAATGCTGATCAGAGTGTGCCGCTTCCAGCCGAATCGTGACCTCACTGTTTGTCTGCGAAAGAATTTGATTGGTTGAAATATTCACAAGACTTGGATTTTTTTCTTTTGTTACGCTTGCATTATCTCCCAAAGCAATTGCAGTTCTTCAGATTGGACTTTCCAAGATGATATCACGGACTAATGGATGGCTATTTATCCATTAAAACGAAGAATAAATTGATGGACAAGACATAAATGTAATTTCGCATCACTTCAGGATGCCTGTCTGTGTTGCGGAGACTGTCTTCCATCTTTTCTCAAGTCATGACTCTTTAATTGTCTTGTTTGGTAATGCATGCCATTCTGCTCATGCTATTAATGGAGGAAGCCGTGTTGTGACTTCCTCCACCCTCAGCTTGCTTTATGAAGCCACAGGCCATTTCAAGGGCCCTGATTTCTGGGGATTTTATTTGTCTCATCCTGCATGAAAATAGAAGACAACAGCAGACGCACGCAAGGAGGCGAGGATTCAGGTGCACATGTCACGCAGCAGCGAAACAATGTTCGAAAGCGCATTAAAAGGGAACTTTTTTGTTGTTGATGTATCATTATTTATTTGAGAGGGAACCAAAATAACTATCCCACGGTGTAACAGTGACAGGGTTTGTCAGACACCTAATTATTTTAACCATGTTCCCCCAAGGTTGTGTTTACTAAGCCCAGGGTAAATGATCGTGGTTGGCTTGACATTATGTTCATTTCATTATCAACGATATTATGATAGTCTCACCCCATTATCCTGCCTGGGCTTTTTGCAATTGATTCGGATGGTTATTTTACTGCACTTTTGACATATTAAGCTGTAATGGGAGGGAAACTTACAATAGTATGTCCAGTTATTTTTTTTCTGCGGCAGTGAAGGTCATATATTTATCCGAGTGGTCATTTCTCAGGGTCATTTTTATGTATTTTTAATTTTAGATACTTCTTCCCCGTTAAATGTCACTGACATGAAAAAACAACGCAACATTATCCAACCTGTCAGTCTGTATTTGTAAACAGCGTTTAGTCTTTTTCTGAACAGAAAACAGGCGCGTACCTCGCCTATCATCAAAAAACGAGCAGAAACAACACTCAGCTGCAGTCTACTGATGTATATTTAGCTGTTGTTTTAAGCGCACCACTAAAGTAGGTTTTATGTCGAGCTCTTTATACGTTTGTTGACCCCAAATCATTGATCATTTCTGCTCTCATCGTCGCTTGCTTCTGTTTAGCGCGATGTGAGATGGAGGATGTTCCTATTTTCTTCACACAATACATAAGAGTCTTGTTTTGTCACAAAAGCTCCTCGGAGCCGGCGTTGTAGTTCGCGTGTGATTATTTCGGAGTGAAGTTTGGAGAAAACAATTCCAGAATGAAGGATGGAGAGGCAGAGCGCAAATGCAACAGTGCGATATTATGGCACAGAACAAAAACCAAAAAGCGACTTTATCAATTTAAATCAATCAAGTGTGCCGCAGGCAAAAACTGAAGTTTGAATGTTATTTAGCACAAGTGATTTGTATTTCTGCTTAGATTATTTCCCTGTGACTATGCTGTCATGTTGTTACTTGACAAGGCACGATTTGCTCGTCTGTTGCTGTATTACCTCCACAGGAGAACACCACAGCGCACCATTTTTATACATCCATTTCAAGTGAGCTTCAAACTATGACAAATCCCTCCCAAAATTAGGTCTGAGGTGAAGCGGGATACCTGGAGACAGTGAGTCATAGGTGAGATAAATCTCGCTGCCAATAGACTATAGGGAGTGATGACTTCCTGTCTTTTTGTCTGGAGGTTAGCATCAGAAAATCTGATCCTTGGCATTTCTTTTCCTTTCTCTCCTTCTTTCTTTGGTATAAAGCTTGTTGTATTTTCAGCAGTCTGATGGCATCCTGATTGGTATCTGTTTACCAGTAAATGTTTCTTTCCATATAAATGCCCAGCTATTTTCTCAGTTGGTGCAATTAATCTTGTCCAAACATTGCAGAGTTTCTGTCATCTGACACTCTTAGCCGAGCGCGACCGATGGCAGCTTTCATTACATTTTGGAAGGTTTTAAGGATCCCTCAGGGTGTCCATTTACCAAGATATAGCTTTTTTTTGTACAAGTGGGCGTTACCACTCATTTTGTTTTTGATTCAAGACCAATATTACTGATACCTCTGTTAAATGGAAGGTTTCTGTGATTTCTACAGATAAAATGAGTAATTATAGTCATTTAACACTCTGTCATTATTAAAATTCAACTGCAAATTATGAGATTTATTAACCAAAATTACCATTTATTAACAACGTTTAAAGAGCCCAATCAGTTATTGAACTGCTTATTGAACTATGATATCAGACACCACAAAAGCACTTTATAATGTCATGTAATGTCAAATTAAAGTAAAATAACCTCAGATAATGATGATTTCTCTGTCATTACATGCAAGCACTGCTTTCTCTGTTTAAATACTGTATGTGTTATGACTAATACCATCTCCCTTGATAAATGGAATGACAAATATTACATAAATATCCTATCCCACACAACTATTTACATAGTTAAAGGAATAAAAAGTACAAAGTAAACCTTATTTAGGTAAATCATTTTAATTTTGACTTTTTGTTATTAGAAACTAATACTTTTATTCAGAAAGGACACATGCAGTTGATCAAAAATTACAGTAAAAACATTTATAATATAACAAATTATAGATTTTTTTTCATTAAAGAATTCAGAAAAAAGTTTCCAAAAAATAAGGTGAGACACTGCAGGTGAATAGGGTAAAAAAAATAAAAATTAACTAATAGTTATCACCTTACTTATCCAGTTGATTGATTACATTGATCATTGTGAATATATTTTGCGTTGCAAGTTTTTTTAAATGTTAGGTGTAAATATGCAAATGAGGCATTATTTAATGAAATATGCGTTACTTTGTATACATTTCTAGTTCAAAAATCTAAACACTGGATGAAGTCAGTTTCAAAATTCTTGTTTTTCACAATTTTCACAATTTGTTTTCACTATTTACACAATTAAACTAATAGAAATTACAAAGTAAACTTTATTTAAGTAAATGACAGAATTTGTGAGACATAGTTGATTACCACAGAAAAGTAATGACAGTAAATGACAGTGAAGACATTTATAATGTAACAAAACATTGATTGATTTTTTTTTTTTTTTCATTAAAGAATCCAGAAAAAAAGTTTCCAAAAAATAAGGCGAGACACTGCAGGTGAATAGGGTAAAAAAAAAAAAAACTAATAGTTGTCACCTTACTTATCTTGTTGATTGATTACATTGATAATTGTGAACATTTTTTGCATTACAAGTTTTTTAAAATGTTAGGTGTAAATATGCAAATGATGCATTATTTAACAAAATATGCACTAATTTGCATAAATTTCTAGTACGTAAATCTAAACACTGAATGAAGTCAGATTCAAAATTCTTGTTTCATTTTTTCACAACTATTTAGACAATAAAAGAAATAAAAAGTACAAAGTAAACTTTAGGTACATGACAGCATTTATGACACTAAGTTGATTACCACAGAAAAAATAATTTTATTATGACTTTTTTTTATAAACTAATTCTTTTATTCAGCAAGGATACATGCAGTTGACCAAAAATGATAGTAAAAGACATTTATAATGTAACAAAACATTGTTTTTGTTTTTTCATTAAGGCTAATAAACTAAAGCAAAGCTAAAGCATAAACTAATAGTTACCACCCTACTTATTGTCAGGATTGTGTGTAGCAGGCAGGCAGGTAGACGAAGGAGAATGTAGTTTTAAACAAATGATTTTAATAATAATGGAAAAAACAGGTAGAACAGAATTGCACACAACTTATAATGATGACTGAGAACGGACAAATAATGACTGAACAGAATGGGGTATAAATACTTGGACAAATGGGAGGAAATTAATGACAGATGCGGGGTAATCAATCAAAACCCATAGCAACAGATAAGGAACAGAAACAGGAAGCAGGAGAACAGGGAAAACGAAACCAAAACACAAAGAACACGTGACACTTATCCAGTTGATTGATTACATTGATAATTCCGAACATTTTTTGTTTTACAAGTTTTCTAAAATGTTAGGTGTAAATATGCAAATGAGGCATTATTTAATGAAATATGAGCTAATTTGCAAACATTTCTAGTTCAGAAATCTAAACACTGGTTGAAGACTCTGTAAAAACCTTCAGGATATAGAGAGGAATTCAAATATAAAGTTTGGTGTGTGTAAGTGTTACTGAAGTGGAGATTTATGGCTCAGAAAAAGCTAATTCTGGGAAAACAGCCTTTAAAAATATGTATTTCAATTGAAATCTACTGACACAAATAGATAAAGTGTTATAAAAGAAACACTTAACAGGGTCATTTGGATGTTTTCTTTCCACTAGTCTGAAAAAAACACTTTATGACAAGCCCGAAATCTCAAATTTGACAGGTGCATGAAAAAACTGTGTTTTTGCCTGCAGTGTCTCCCCTTAATCAGCACAACTATTTTCAACATTGATAAATAAGAAATGTTTCTTAAAAAGCAAATCACCATATTAGGATGATTTCTGAAGAATCACTAAAATGCTGAGCATTAGATACTCCGGTAACACTTTACTTAGCCTTAATGTATAATGCATCATAAAAGCAGTTTTAATGCATTATGCCTTGTAATGCACTTTATAATGCATTGTACAATCTCATGAAAAATTGTAACTATAGTTAATACATTATAACACTTATCAACTCATTGTTACACTATGCATTTTTAAATATTTAATGTATTACATCACACATTATGAATAATTTTAATGCAATATACCCTTTAATAACCCTTTATAATGCATTATACATAAAGGCTCAAAATGATTCAAAAAAGTTTTAAATGCTAGTGTGTGCATTGTGTTATTTTTGTAAAAAAATTAAGTCTTAAGTTATGTCCAACCCAGAGGTTCCGCTATACTTTAACATTGTCCGTCATTTTGACAGACAGGGTTGTAAAAATTCCGTCATAATCTATTATTATCCATCATTTTTATTTTCATATTTTAATTAGAATAACACATTTAATTGCTTTTATTTTTGTACACATTTTCATTTTTAATCATGAACCTACAGGATGACAGCGCAGTGTTTAAAAACAACAAAATAAGCTAGGGCTGAGTAAACAAAACCAAAAAAATGATTTCTCGATTTTAATAGATTCTCATTTTAATGAACCAATATCGATTCTTAAATCACAATCAATCTTTTGGTCTATGCGGTTATTTTTCGGTTGATGAATATAGTGCGCCTTCCTTCGAATAAATAGCAATAGGCCAGGCTTTGTGTTACTTTTAATATGAAACAAAGTCTCAGATTTCAAATTCTGTCCATTTCATTAGGAAATTAAAGCAATAAATGCCGTTTTGGCGCTCTTTAATGTGGCGTGATGGATTGTTGTAGCTTCTGTGTACTCGCGTGTGCAAAATCAAACACATAGCAAAACATTCGTGACAGTTTCGTTTTTGTTCTGGATCCAGCTCTCTGCTGCCAGACTGGAGCGCACTCGCCACCAACTGGACAGGAGTGGGAATTACAGCTACAGTTTACAGCAGGTCACCCTCAGTGCAATCTGTCAAAATGACGGACGGCCTTCGGATTTTTCCGTCACTGCTAAAAAAGTTCCGTCAATGACGGACAGTTTTCGGTTAACGCGACCTCTGGTTCAGCCTTTAACCTTTGTAGTCAGTGGAAAAATTGCTAATTTAGGTAACATTACAGTTATTCAGTCAAAATAATTTTTTTCGGAAGTAACATTATGTAATAAATTGTAGCTTGAGTGAACTCATGCGAATAATTATAAAATTACTATATTGTAAAAACGGTACGGCTTTCGATATAGTAACATGGTAGTAAGTAGTACTGATATTTGAAGGTCACTCCATCCGTCAGTCTTTTTAATGCATGCATGTGCATATATGTGTGTGTGTGTGTTCATGCGAGCGTGTGCCTAAGCATGTGTTTTGGAACTTCCAGGTTGAGGTCTGTCTTTCTCACCTTAGGAGAGGGAAAACTTCAGCAGATGGCCAGCCTTTAGGGTCCATAGCACATTGTCACCACTGAATTACAGTCCAGGGGGAGATGAGATGCCTGATAACCTCCATCCCCTGGTTCCATCTGCTGAATCCTAAGCAAGGACACTGAACTCTAGGATGCACACAGTATTTCAGAATCCTGATGAGAAATTATTCATCGGCCAGAGCTGAATCCCATCGCTGGGCTTGTCTTGTATATATTTTCCGTTCAGGTCCGTTACCTAAAATATGCTACATTATGTTTACATGTGCACGCGTGTATTTCCGTGCATACGATTTGGGTTTTATGAGTTCATGTGCATGTGTGCGTGTGTGCGTTACGGAGCTCTGATTCCTTCTCACCGCTAGATTGCTTTATACAATAGTACATTCTCAATGCAACAAGCACACTGATGAAGCTCACTCATTCCCCTGAACGCTGTTTGAGAGAACAAAAGCAAAGGCTTGAATGGAGAGTGATCTTTACTGCTCTCAGTTGTTCATCCTCACTAAAAATAGGAATTTGTGACTCCTCACACAAGCTTTCAATTCTCCTCACATGAATGACCCAAATACAATAGACGTAAAGCCCTTGTAATACACATCGCAAGAAGATGCAAAACAGCCTATTGTCTTTATTTGGGCAAGAGGCTGTTTTTTCTGTTCTTTTTGCCATGTACGTTTACCGTCAAAACATGAAAGCATCACAATAGAGCATCTAATTCTGATTGTTTTGCATCAAAGCTGCTCTTGTGCGTGAATGGTGAGGAAAGATGGCGTATCTAATTGCAGACACCGCTCGCCTCTGTACTCGCGTATAATTTTGCACTGCCTCTGTTTGTCCTCGCAGTCACTGAATCCCTTATAAAGACAATTAATTGTGTCATAGTAGTCGGTGCACAAAGCACACGTACTTATACAGAGAGGGTGTAATTATAAGGCAGCATTTCCTGTGTTTTTGTGGTCCTTTGTCCTAAAGAGGCACAAAGGTGTGATGTATAGAGAATTTTATCCACAGCATCCACACAATGGCAGCGGAGCCACGCTTCGTAGTGTAGATAGTCCACGTGCCCATGACACATTAGAGCTGAGGTTTAAATCTGGTTTGTGTCATGATACGATCCCCTGTAGTTTCTCGTACTTTCAAATAAAGGGCAAATTTCCTTTCTTTTGGTACCTTTTCTTACCTGAATGTAAATACAGCACAATAATATGAAGCACCAAACAGGAAATAATTATTCTAAATATATAGATGTCAGTTGTGAATATATAGTTTTAAGTCAGAATATATATTTTATAAATCTGAATTTATCAATGTAAATCAAAATATATAATCGCTGTAAGTCTAAAATAAGGCTAAAATACTTAATAATGTAAATTATGACTATATAGAAGTAAATCAGAATATATAGTCTAGTTGTAAGTCTGAATATATAAATGTATTTTTATATTCTGATTTACATTTATATTTTCTGATTTATCAATATATATTCTGATTGACTTCTGTATATTCATACTTACAACTGTATATTTTGATTTACTTTTATATATTCAGATTTATAAAAATCTATTGTGGTTTACTTCTATATATTCACAGTTTACATCCATATATTCAGACTTTATTTGGCTTTTGATTATGTAATGAAGAATATAAATATAAAATATCTAAAATATATACGTAGTATATGTATCTATACACTTTTCGGAAGTATATTTATATATACTTATATATGAAAGTATAAATATATATACTTTTTTTTTTTTTTAACACTCACTTCTTATGCTCACCAAAGCTTCATTTATTTGATCAAAAATAAAACAAAACAGCAATATTGGAAAATATCATTACAATTTAAAATAAGTAATTTGTATTTTATTAGGGCTGTCAAATGATTAATCACGATTAATACAAAATAAAAGTTTGAGTTTATGTGTCTGTACTGTATGTAATTATTATGTACATATAAATTCACACAAATTAATGTATATATTTAAGAGAAATATGTTATTTATGTACAAAATATTTTATTTATATATAATATAAAATATATAAAAATTATAATAAATACATATACAGTACACACACATATATTAGGCAAACTCAAACTTTTATTTTGTATACGATTAATCGTTTGACAGCCCTAATTTTATTTTATTTTTTTATTATTATTTAAGCTGAATTTTTAGCTTCATTACACCAGTCTTTAGTGTCACATGATCCTTCTGAAATAATTTTAATATGCTAATTTTATACTTTTATTATTATCAAGCTGCTAAGTAATTTGTGGAAACTGTGGTACTTTTTTTATTTGTTTTTGTTTCCCAGGATTTTTTGATGAAATGAAACAATCTTTTGAAACTATAATTTGAAATTATAAATGCCTCTAACTTTTGATCAGTTTATTACTGATTAAATTGTTATCAATGCTGAAAACAGTTGGTCTGTAATATGTTTTAAAATATGCTTTAGAACTAAATTTATTTGAAACCTTTGATCATTTTAATGCATCCTTGCTGAATAAAAGTTCATTTATAAAAATTGCATATTTGTTTAATATACACTGCTTTTGTATTAATGCAACATATATGCAACATGTATATAAGCAGCTGTTGTATATGTCACCCTGGACCACAAAACCTTAAGTAGCACAGGTATATTTGTAGTAATAGCCAAAAATATATTTTATGGGTCAAAATTATAGATTTTTCCTTTATGCCAAAAGCCATTAGGATATTAAGTGAAGATAAATATATCAAAACTTAATTTTTGATTAGTAATACGCATTGCTAAGAACTTCATTTGGACAACTTTAAATGCGATTTTCTCAAAATTTAGATTTTTTTGCACCCTCAGATTCCAGATTTTCGAATAGTTGTATCTCAGCCAAATATTGTCCTAACAAACCATACATCAATGGAAAGCTTATTTATTCATCTTAAATCTCAATTTCAAAAAATTGACCCTTATGACTGGTTTTGTGGTCCAGGCTAACACATATGCAACAACAGCTACAACAACAACAACGTGGATAAATTTATTGATTGATCGATTGATTTACATTGGGGGACTTTAAGGTAACTAAAATTCATATGAATTAATATGAATACTTTTTGGTGGGTGGAGGATGTGAACTCCATTCCCCGTGTGCCGAAGACCCTAACCAGGCGCAACCTCTCCTGAAATAACAGCTGTTTCCACTTACATAATGGCAGCAAGATGTCACTTCATATTCTGGCTGGCGAAGCTGTCACAAGCCATTAATCCAGGTCCATCCATGGGCCACGCTGTCACATCCAGCACTAGAGCGTGGTGGAGCCGGCCCGCAGTGATCGCCGGAGAAACAAACAGACCTGTGTAGTGTAACCTACACAGCACTTTAAATGGATGTCTTACAACCTCACAGCTTTATGCCACCCTTTTCACCTGTCACAGGAGAGCCTGTCCTCCCATTATCGAATGGCACTCTTATCTGTCTCACAGACCACGTGACTGATAACATGCTGTATTCGGGCACATCCACATAATCTATGCATTGTCACATGTTGGAATAGCACATAATTATCAGGTAATTACATTGTAAAGGGGAGCAGTGACGTGTTCTTTCACTGGCACGTATAAATTACCGTCCATGGGGCGCACGGCATGTTTTCAGGATTCATTCCTGTTTTTTTCTCCCCAAACGCTGTAATTAAGCAGGAGCTTTTGACCGTATTCTTTTAAAAGGTCGCTACGGAGTCATATATTCCATTTTATACAGATACAACGTCCTCGCTGTCTCTTCATCATGAAAAAAACAGGTACGATTTTGCTCAAAGCGGTGCTTTTGGTAATCACTGAAGCCATTGCATCTTTTAGGGATTTCATCTGCCCTCTACTGGCCATCAAGAAGAGGACGGATGCAATTCCAGAGAGAGAAAAGAAGTTGAGCAAACTTGAAGCGCCATAAACAACTGTCTCTGTGTGACTGCGAAAAAGATTATTTGTGTGATCACTTTCAAGGCCACGTAATAAAGGATGATCCATGTTTACTGTACATCAAGTCGCTGTAGTATCGATCAAAAGCTTTGGTTTGGTCTGAATGCAGAAAGCAGACAATAGCCTTTTTCCAGTTTCTCTAAAGCCCCGCAGATACAAAATCTTACATTAACACGAGACCACTGGAGTCTGGCTTCTCCTCTCCAGCAATGAATGCTTCATACAATTGGGACCCTATTACTGCATAAAACACACTAGCTTGTCAATGCATTTGAACCTTGCAGAGATCTAGAGTTCTTTAGAGTGTGTTGAAAGGTCATAGGATGTGATGAAGCGCTGCTGGATGCATTGGGCTGGAGCTTTTCAGATGTGTTGAGCAGCATTGATGTGTTAACAGTTTGAGGCTTTTCTTGGATGTGCAAAATGATCTCTTACACAATGTGCCAGCTGTTCCAAGTCGAGGAGATGTCTTACCATAATAGGGGAATATTGCATTAGATATCATGGATCTGGGGAAGAAAATTCAGTATACAATACCCCATGCATCTGTTCCGACGTGCGGGTTATTTCTCGACGCTTTCTTACCGATATCCAGCTTTGGTTAGGAGAGCTGCTTCCTTTTTGTTCCCTGTGTGTTGTAATATTTCTTTCCTACAGTAATCAAATATTAATGTTGAGAGAATCAAAAATGCCAGCGGCGGAAGAGATACTCCTGGTCTGTCCTCGTGGATGTTAAAAGAAGATTTTTCAACAAATTTTTAGAAATATTTCCTTTTGCGAATGATCGACTCAGGGGAGAATTCACAGAGAGTGAATTGCGTCCGCCGATGACGTTGTTTATTCTCGCACGCCATTTTAGCACCTCACTTACTGAAGGAAATTTGCAAATCGGTGCATATTTCTTTAGTAGTACAGTTCTCCAGTCAGTTCTGAATGCCGCCGTACTGTGGTATATTATGCTGGGATTGTACAGTATCGCTCCTACACTACAGTCCAGACTCCTGAATCAGCTCTTTGAAATGCTGAAAGTGCGTCTGAATGTATGCCTGCTTATAACACTGCGGGAGAACTGCAGTGATTAATCGATCTCTATAAACATCTCTTTTAAATCAAATTCAGCTGTAATTAAGGATGCGCAATATATTGGTAATTATAGCAGTCAATGATAATAGCATTACACATTATTTATGGTTGGGCTACCTGTTGTTATAATCATATAAAATAAAATGCTTATTCTGATTTATTTATTTTTTTTCCTCCATGGCACATTTCTTTTGTTACTTTCATATGTATATGTTATACTTACATGTGCAAGTTTTACCTTTTCTAAAAGTAACTTGGCCCAAGGCATGTATGATTTATTTACACTAGTGCTTCATAGTAGACCTACTATTTGTTAAATATTTTTTTTGTAGTGTCTTATATCTGGCAATGTGCATTTACATTTAATCATTTAGCACATGCTTTTATCCAAAGAGGACAAATAGAAGCAATCAAACCCACAAAAGAGCAACAGTAAATAAGTGCTGTGACAAGTCCTGGTTAGTCTAATGCAGTACATGTAACAAGTGTATATATAAGGAATAAAAAGTAAAAAATGAAATAGAAATAGAATAGATAGAGCTAGTGTTAGAGGGTCAAGTTATTATTATCTTTTATAGTAATTAAATATAGATAGAATAGAAAACAAATGGAGAATGCTACTGTTAGAGAGCCAAGGTTTATTTAGATAAATAAAAAGAACGTTAGATAGAGATAGAATAGAGAGTGCTAGCGTTAAAGGGTCAGAGTTTTTTTCTAATAAATAATAGAAAACAGAGAGTTCTAGTCATAAAGGTTTAAGATTTTTCCTAAAAAACAAGTAGATAGAATAGAAATAGAATAGAAAGTGTTAGTGTTATAGGGTCAAGGTTTTTTCTTGTATTTAAAAGAAAAAAGTAGAAAGAATAGAAATAGAATAGAAAGTTTTAGTGTTAGAGGGTCAAGCTTTTTTCTTGTATTTAAAAGAAAAAAGTAGATAGAATAGAAATAGAATAGAGAGTACAAGTGTTAAAGGGTCAGTTTTTTTTTCCAATAAATAATAGGAAACAAAGAGTCCTAAAGGTCATAAAGTCATAAAGGTTTTTCATAATAAATTTTTCCTAATAAATAAAAGAAAACAAGTAGAATAGAATAGAATAGAATAGAATAGAATAGAATAGAAATAGAAAGTGTTACTGTTAAAGGGTTATTTTTTCCAATAAAAGAAAATAAGTAGATAGAATAGAAATCAAATATAAAGTGTTAGTGTTAGAGGGTCAAGTTTTTTTCTTATTTAAAAGCAAACAATTAGAATAGAAATAGAGTGCTAGTGTTAAAGTGTGATGTTTTTTTCTAATAAAAAGAAAACCAGTAGGTTGAATAGAAAAAGAATTGAGAGCTAGGGTCAAGGTTTTTTAATAAATAAAAGAGCACAAGTAGATAGAATAGAAATAGAACAGAGAGTGCTAGTATTAGAGGGTCAAGTTTTTTATAAATAAAAAGAAAGCAAGTCGATAAAATAGAAATAGAATTGAGGGTCTTAGAGGTCAAGCTTTTTTCTAATAAAATTAAACAGGTAGACAGAATACAAATAGAATAGAGAGTGCTAGTGTTAAAGGATCAAGATTTTTTTCTAATAAATAAAAGAAAATAAAGATAAAAAAAGAAATAGAATAGAGAGTTCTAGTGTTAGAGGTTCAAGTTTTTTGTAATAAAAGAAAACAAGTAGATAAAATAGAAATAGAATAGAGTGTTAGTGTTAAAAGGCCAAGGTTTTTTTTTCTAATGAATCATAAAAAAAAGTAGAATAGAAATACAACAGAGTGTTAGTGTTAAAGGGTTAAGTTCTCTTCTAATAAAAGAGAACAAGTACGGTAGATAGAATAGAAATACAATAGAGAGTGCTAGTATTAGAGGGTCAAGTTTTTTTATAAATAAAAAGAAAGCAAGTAGATAAAATAGAAATAGAATTGAGGGTCTTAGTGTTAGAGAGTCAAGTTTTTTCTACTAAAATTAAACAGGTAGATAGAATACAAATAGAATAAAGAGTGCTAATGTTAAAGCATCAAGATTTTTTCTAACAAATAAAAGAAAATAAAGATAAAAAAGAAATAGAATAGAGAGTTCCAGTGTTAGAGGTTCAAGTTTTTTGTAATAAAAGAAAACAAGTAGATAAAATAGAAATAGAATAGAGTGTTAGTGTTAAAAGGGCCAAGGTTTTTTCTAATAAATCATACAAAAAGTAGAATAGAAATACAACAGAGTGTTAGTGTTAAAAGGTCAAGTTTTTTTTCTAATAAAAGAAAACAAGTACATAGAATAGAAATACAATGGAGAGCGCTAGTGTTAAAGGGTCAAGATATTTTGTAATAAATAAAAGAAAACAAGTACATAGAATAGAAATGCAGTAGAGAGTGTTAGTATTAGAGGGTCAAATGTAAATGGAAGAGATGTATCTTTAATCATTTTTTGAAGATGGCTAAGGAATGTGCTGGTTATCAGCTTTAAAATATTATTAATTACTGGTTATTAATATCAGACTGAGCCAGATTTCCATATCAGTACATCCCTAGTTATTATAGCATCAGTTTGTGAATACAGCACATTCTAAAATCAGCCACTTTTGCATGGATAGTTTGTACGATTTACTTAATTTAATTTTGAAGCAGCTCTGTTGAAGCTTATTTAGCAGTAGGTTATGATGAATTGTGAGTGGTTGGTGAAAAAGATGCAGTTTTGTGTTGAAATATTATGTGCTAAATGGCAAATTTTTTTGTGCATTAAGTCCTTAGTTATCAAGAAAATGCATGACTGTAAATTTAATTTAGCTTTATGATGTTAATTATTTATCCTCTTTTTTTATAGTTTTTTTTTTTTTTTTTTTTAATAAGACAAAACAGGAATAGGAAACATGACAGATTTTTCATTTTAAGTAAGACTTGCACTCCCTCGGTCAACATTTAATTGCTTTTTAAACGGTTGCCCTGCAAGCCAATGTAGAAATGAAGAGAGAGCACAAGAAAATGTGTAAATGAAAATTCTGAGATAAACATGGATTCATAATTATTCTCGTGCTCATTTCTCTAGTGTCTGACCTGGCCCGTTGCGTGTTGGAAAGTGTCTCGGTGCTGCCGAGCCCTACTGTGTTTTGACACAGGTGGTAATGACTTGACTAGTTCAGAGGTCAAATTCAATTAGCCTAGAGATTTTCTGACCCACACTATATTAAGTTATTGACCTAATTAAAACTGAAGGCATAACTTGTCATAGAGTTTCCTGTGTCAGATTTCATGTAATGTAAACTCATTACAGCAATGCTTTTTCTCCAGGAGGAAAACAGCCTCTTTATGGCCTGACCTTTCGTGGTGGTCATTGACAAACTCATGATCCAGTGCAGATTTCATTAGGGAGAGAAACTCATCTTCATTGATCAAACTGAGAACTGGCTAGAGGGGCTCAGCAGGGCGTGGAATAGCTACGCACTGATCAAAGAGCTGCGAGTGCGCTATCAACAGGCCTGCGCCTTTCACATGCTGTGAAGAGGAGAGAGCCTGCATCCTTGTTAGGCTAGCGTAACGGACAGTAGCTATATATATGTATACACATGTATAATACAGTACATATACACTATAAATAGTGTGTGCATGTACGTAAAGCTAATAAGCAGCACAAGTGTTTCTAACACTGATAATAATAATAATAATAATAAATGTTTTGAGCAGCAAATCCACATATTAGAATGATTTCTGAAGGATCATGAGAAACTGGAGTATAAATTATGGAGAATAAATTACATTTTAAATTATATTACGATAGAAAACAGTTATTTTAAATTATAATAATATTTCACAATATTGCTGTTTTTATTGTATTTTAAGACTGTGCTTTTTTTTTTTATTATTCTAAGGTCTAATTCTCACAATTAACAAACTGTTAACTATGACTTTTGCCCTCAATAAACTACTAATTTGCTGCTTATTAGTAGTTAGTAAGGTAGTTGTTAAGTTTAGGTATTGGGTAGGATTAGGGATGTAAAATATGGTCATGCAGAATTGTGCTTTATAAGTACTAATAAATAGCCAATATGTTTTGAATAGGCATGCTAATAAGCAACTAGTTTATAGTGAGAATTGTTCCCTGTACAAAAGTATTACCTTTTTTTTGTTTGTTTGTTTGTCTTTTTGTTGTTGTTGTTGTTAAAGACTATATCTTAGTAACTATAAGGTTGAGTCAAAAATGTAATTTTACAAAGTTGTATTAATTTGGTTTTGTATTTGGCTTTTTAGCACCTAGCTGAAAATTGGTGTTTATTTTATTTTATTTTGTTTTGTTTTGTTTTGTTTTGTTTTGTTTTGTTTTATTTTATTTTATTTTATTTTATTTTATTTTATTTTATTTTATTTTATTTTTATTTTTATTTTTATTTTTTATTTTTATTTTATTTAATTTTATTTAATTTAATTTAATTTTATTTTATTTTATTTTACCTGTTAAATATTTGTTGTTTAATTCCCTGTTTTGTCTTTCATATTTCACTCCAAAAAATGCTGGGTTGTTTCAACACAACTTTGGGTCAAATATGGACCCAACTGTTGTGTTACATTTTTTAATAAAATTTTTAGGCCAAAGGTTGGGTCAGTCCTTTTTTTTGTTGTTGTTGTTGTTAAAGACTGTATCTCTGTAACTATAAGGTTGAGTCAAAATTGTAATTTTACAAATCTGTATTAATTTTGTTTTATATTTGGCTTTTTAGCACGTAGTTGAAAATTGGTGTTAAGTTAGTTTTATTTTATTTTATTTTATTTGACCTGTTACATATTTGTTGTTTAATTACCTGTCTTTCATATTTCACTCAAAAAAATGCTTGGTTGTTCAACACAACTTCTAATATGGACCCAACTGTTGTGTTAAATTTTTTAATTACATTTTTAGCCCAAAATTTGGGTTGGTCCTTTTTTTAAGTCTGTTTTTTTTTCCTCTCTTCTTCTTTTTTGTATTATTATTTTTGTATTATATTTGTATTACAGTACTAAGACTGTATCTTAGTAACTATGAGGTTGAGTCAACGATGTAATTTTACAAATTTGTATTAATTTGGTTTTGTATCTGGCTTCTTAGCACCTAGTTGAACAATATTTGTTGTTTAATTACCTGTCTTTCGTATTTCACTCTAAAAAATGCTTGGTTGTTTTAACACACAATAAGTCCACAAATATGGGCCCAGCTGTTGTGTTAAATTTTTTAATTACATTTTTAGCCCAAAAGTTGGGATAGTCCATATTTGACCCAAAGTTGGGTTGAAACAACCCAGCATTTTTAGAGTGTTGTTTTGCAGTTTCAATTTTGCTGACAGGTCTATAATAGCTGTTTTATGCTCACTAAATATAGCGTGACAACACGCGCCACTTGTGTGATGTACTATTTTTTACTTAGGCTCTTTTTCTTTTTTATGTAGAAACTGATATTCAGAAACAAACCTACCATGAGAAAGTTTCATTGAAAACAAGCTGCATTCTCCCCATACGACTGCAATGTATGTACTGTATATTATAGTTAGTTAGTGTCCAAATAGTGATATCCTGAGGAATTTCTTAATTTTTTAAACCTTATTGACTTGCTTTATTTCATTTCTGCACGCCTCATCCATAAATATGCGAGCCTGCTCGAGAGAGAAAGCCAGCGCACTCGTCTATTGTTCGCCTCATTTTGGATTCTCATTCAAAATGGAGAAAAAACATCAAAGGCAAATAGAAGAGGACATGAATTAATTAACAATTTGAAGTGAACGTATGTACACAGACCGCTGTGGTGAATTGCTATTCATTTGGAATAAGACACTTATCACAGCTTTGCAGACAGCAAGAAACACCTCACACGAAGTTGTATTGACACAAGCAGGCAGTAAGAAATTTCTCGAACGCAAAGGAGAATTATTCACTTCAGAAGCTCCTTTAGCTCTTCAAAAAGAAGCCGACACGCTACTAAAATATTCAGTCAAATTAATAATATCTGCTTCATAGCTCGTGGCCATGGTTTACTTTCTATTTATAGTCAAGACGGGGCCCGTGATTTTTCTTCCAGTGACCTTCGGTCCAAACCTGTTCTCCGTCAGGCCCCCGTGAGCCCTTTCCACAGGGTTCGCTCTGGGTTCGCCAGGCGCCGCTCGGCGATTTCGCAGATCTGGAGGCTAATTTTGTTTGTGCATTATTTGTCAGTTTTATTTTCATTAACTTGTGGCCGCGATGATTGATGATCTAACAGATGCTCCATAAATCAGCGGCGAACGACGCGGCGCAGACACAGACTTTGGCCATCACTTAAAACATCAACTGCAGCATTCGATATAAATGAAGATGAAACTCTTGTTGGAGCGCTTTTTAATGACTTTACTTTACTTTGCTCTCATCTTATAAGGAGCTGACACTTGAAGCATTGGAGCAATCTGTGGCCATTTACAAAGTTCAATACCCCAAACAGCAGCTCACCGGTGTCCCCTCACTCAATATGTTAGGCCATAGCAAAATGTATAGTATTTTTCATATAAAAAGGCAAGGGAAAAAACCTGCAAAGGGCGTGCAACCACTATAAATGGTAATTGTCCTACTTTACCGTGCCTTGTATGAAACGCAGTCCAGTTTATAAATGAGACCTTCTGCGAGCTCCTCTCCCGGCGCGCTCCTGCCAGCCAGCCCTGTTTCAAATCATTCGGCCTTTGCTTTTAACTTTAAAGGGTGCCTGTCACCATGCCTTCCTCCTTCAAACGTTTGGGTGTGGAGGGCTTTCTCCACTACTTGGCTGTGTAATTCTCCATCATTCCCTTAATGTGGGGTTTGATGTCTGAATATATTTCACTAATGGATCATAAATAAAAATGACCCAGGTCAGCCACAAGCAAATTAGTAAATTAGTTTGCAGCTTGCCAGAGAGATGGATAGGCTTTAGTCAACCTACACAAGTCAAGCAGAACCGTGTTGGGATAAGCAGCTGCCTTCAACCAAATAAATGACAAAAGAAGATGAGAGCCGTTCACAAGAGCAAAACAAACTAAGGTTCGCTCTTAAACAGGGGAATGTAATATTCACATTTTCACTCTTCCTTCCTTCTTTCCTTCTGTTTATGTTTATGTATATGTTCTGTTTATTGTTTTCTACTTTTTTTTCTCTTTCTTTCTTTCTTTCTTTCTTTCTTTCTTTCTTTCTTTCTTTCTTTCTTTCTTTCTTTCTTTCTTTCTTTTTTCCATTTCCTTCCTTCCTTCCTTTCTTCCTTCCTTCCATCCATCCATCCATTAATCCATCCATACTTCCTTCCTTCCTTCCTTCCTTTTTCTTTCATTCTTTCTGTCATTTAATCTATAACAAGTTTCTTTCTTTATTTCATTGCCACTGATAATCTTTTTTTCCATTTCCTTCCTTCCTTCCTTCCTTCCTTCCTTCCTTCCTTCCTTCCTTCCATCCATTAATCCATCCATACTTCTTTCCTTCCTTTGTTTCTTTCTTCCTTCCTTCCATCCATCCATACTTCCTTCCTTCCTTCCTTCCTTTTTTCTTTCACTCTTTCTTTCATTTAATCTATAACAGATTCCTTCTTTCTTTTTCTTTCTTTCTTTCTTTCTTTCTTTCTTTCTTTCTTTCTTTCTTTCTTTCTTTCTTTCTTTCTTTCTTCTTTGCCACTGGTCATCTTTTTTTTTCCATTTCCTTCCTTCCATCCATACTTTCTTTTTCTTTTTTGTTTTTCTTTCTTAATTGCCATACTTAATCTTTTTCTATTTTTCTTTTTTTTCTTTGCTCATTGAATTGTTCTTTCTTTCTTTTTTTCTTTCTTTCTTTCATTGCCACTAATAATCTTTTTTATTTCCTTCCTTCCTTCCATCCATTAATCCATCCATACTTCTTTCCTTCCTTCCTTCCTTCCTTCCTTCCATCCATCCATACTTCCTTCCTTCCTTTCTTCCTTCCTTTTTTCTTTCATTCTTTCTTTTATTTAATCTAACAGTTTCTTTCGTTCTTTTTCTTTCTTTCTTTCTTTCTTTCTTTCTTTCTTTATTTATTTTCATTTGTTTTTCTCCCTTCATTGCATTAATGTGTTTTCCATTTCCTTCCTTTCATCCATATTTTCTTCCTTCCTTCCGTCATTCCGTTCATTAATCTTTCTTTTTTGTTTTTCTTTCTTAATTGCCATGCTTAATCTTTTTTCTATTTTTCTTTTTTTTTCTTTGCTCATTTAATTGTTCTTTCTTTCTTTCTACTTTGCCACTGGCCATCTTTTTTCTTCCATTTCATTCCTTTCTTCCATCCATCCCTCCATACTTTCTTCATTCCATTTTTTCCATTTGCTCCCTTCCTTCCTCCTTTGCCATACCTAATTTTTTTTTCTTTTTGCTTTCTTTTTTTTTTTTTTTTTGCTCATTCAATTGTTCTTTCTTTCTTTCTTTCTTTATTTCTTTCTTTCTTCTTTGCCACTGGTCATCTTTTTTTCCATTTCCTTCCTTCCATCCATCCATCCTTCCATACTTCCTTCCTTCCTTCCATTCATTAATATTTTTTTGGTTTTTCTTTCTTAATTGCCATACTTAATCTTTTTTCTTTTTTTCTTTGCTCATTCAAGTTCTTTCTTTCTTTCTTTCTTTCTCTCTTCTTCCTTTCTTCCTTCCTTCCTTCCTTTCTCTCTCATGTGTAATGACACTGCTTGGCATTTCCACTGCTAGTTACCCAGAGTTCATTTCCTGACAGTCTGAGCTGAGGCATATCCAATAAAAAAAAACTGGAAGGAATATTCAATATTGCACCTCCACAGAGGATCCATGTTTTGTCATTCCTGTCGTCTTTGTTCTTGACATTTCTAGGGTGCAAAATGTCTATTATGACTTTACACCGCTATGTTTCACATGAATTCACATTAACACATTTCCACAGAAATGATCATTTGTGCTTTCAGCTAGTGATTTCAGTCCATTATTCTGGTCATGAACCAGCCGTAGCAGGTTTAAGACTCTGATGATGCAGCGCAGGAAAAGGGAAATAGGCAGGAAGGAGTAAAAATGTCAAACTCAATGAATTCATCTTGGTAACATGTATACAGCGCACCGTTTTCAAACCGCTGCCGAGGAGAGCGCTGTGCTCTTAATGGCCACCGTATTTGATTATGTGATTCTTGCGTACAATAAAACGAATTACGATAATTTAGTGTTCAATATGGAATATACTAGACTGTGCCGAAATGGACGTTGTGACCACAGAAGAGGCTTGTGCAAAATTAATGTCACTATCTGTTTGCAACCACATCATTTCATGTTATTGCTGAGCTGGGGAATCGAAAATGAAAACTCTTATCTGTGAGTGTTGTATTGATTGAAGGTGGTAAGGTAAAGATTTTCAGATAGTCAATTACTACATTTAGATAGCACTCTTTTTGTCATTTGTTCTCTCTGTGTGATACAATCGCCACGGAATAGAGTAGTTCTGTGTTGTTATTCTGCGCTTTCGTACGGTATCTCCACTGCACATCACACCAAAACAGTCTAAATGGAGTTTTCACTCATTTAAAGTTGAAGTAAAAGATCTTATTTATCATGATCTCCTACTGTCTTCACTATAAAAAGTGAAATTAATAATATGTATGTTTTCCTTCCATATATATAGTATTAGTTTTGCATTTCTCTGTTGATATAGAGCTGTATATAGCTTGGATTTTCATAGTTTGTTGGCCCATGAAGACTGACACTGTTTTAGTGCCCATAATAGGCTATTTTTGGATGTGGCTTCAGCAATGCCTGACAGCGTATTCGGCACATGCAGGGTGAGGGGAATCATCAGAAATCAACTTTTTCTATCAGCTCAGAGCAATTGACTGATGATTCACTGCGACATCTCTGCTGATTTCCAAATGAAAAGCAGGAGCTTGCTGAATAAACATTCAGCTGATTGGCACCACATTGAGTTCATGGATTCTTTGATTGCACACCAGTTATATATTATCTATTTGTGGCATTATGCACAATTTTATTCATGTCTGAGCCATGCTATAGGCTACTGTGGCAAAGCTGTGTGGGGTGAATTTTGCTAAGTTGTTGTGTCTCTTTACCATGTGGCATTTATTTACAACCCGCAATCAACTTTAACCAGACCTAATGCGCACCAGTAGAGCACTGCGCTTAAATTAAGTCATTAATTAAAATAATAAATAAAGAGCAAAAAATAAACAGAAAAAGAGCTTCTTTGCAGTATTTATCCAGAAATAATTTATAAATTTATTAACTGATTTATTTGCATGTCTGTGAATAGTGACCAACTATGTAGGGTGAATTCGCTAAACTGTTGTGCTATTTTATAATGTGGTTTTTATTTACCACCCGCAATCAATTCTAGCCAGTAGAGCACTGCACTTAAATGAAGTCATTTATTAAAATAATAAATAAAGAGCAAAAAATAAACAGATAAAGAGCAAATGAGAGAGTTGTTTCTTTGCAGTATTTATCTAGAAATTATTTCTGAATTTATTAACTGATTAATTCACATGTCTGTGTAGTGACCAACAATACAGGGTGAATTTGCTAAATTGTGCTTTTTATTTACCACCTGCAATCAACTTTAACCAGTAGAGCACTGCACTTAAAATAAGTCATTAGTTAAAATAATAAATAAATAGCCAAAAACAAACAAAAAGCAAATGAGAGAGAGTTGATTCTTTTTATATGCAGTATTTATCCAAAATGAATAAATGAATGAATGAATGTTTACCATCATCATTTTTGCAATCAGCTTTTATATATATTATATATTATATGTATATATATTATAATTTTATACCTGTCAATATACATTTTTTATATGCATATTACCCAGATCTAATATGCACCAGTGGAGCACTACACATACATTATGTAATTAATTCAAATAATAAAAAAGAGAGAAAACACAAGCTAAGAGCAAATGAGAGAGTTGATTCTTTGCGGTATTTTTCCAGAGTTTATTTATGTTTAATTAAAATTATAAATAAAGAGCAAAAAATAAACAAATAAAGTGCAAATGAGAGAGAGTTCATTCTTTTTATATGTAGTATTTATCCAAAATAAATGAAAGAATGAATGAATGTTTACCACCATCATTTTTGCAGTCTCCTTTATATCTATGTCTATATCTATATCTTTATCTAAATCTGTATCTATATCTGTATCTCTCTCTCTCTCTCTCTCTCTCTCTATATATATATATATATGCATAATTTTATATATTTTAATATAATTTTTATATATGCATATTAACCAGGCCTAATATGCGCCAGTAGAGTACTACACATAAAGTAATTAATTAAAATAATAAATAAAGAGCAAAAGACACACACACACACACACACACACACACACACAAACTGAGCGCAAAAGAGAGAGAGTTGGTTCTTTTTATATGAATGATTCCTGCAGTCGATTTTAACCAGACTTAATACCAATCATTATTTAAAATAATAAATAAAGAGTGGGGAAAAAACACAAAAGAGCAAATGAGAGAGAGATGATTCCTTTATATGCAGTATTTATTCAGAAATTAATAAATGTATTAACTGATTATTTATATGATGCATTTCATAACAGCTGATCACTATAAAAGTCACTATAGAAGTATATTGCCAGGCTATAATATTTTTGCTTATGATGCAATAAATGCATTCATTTTTAATATGTACAACTATACATGTACAGTTAAACGTGATGCACATATTACATTGGTTTCAGCTGAATTATGACTTTATGACAGAATTTAATTTTGTTTGCATCGATTATTATTTTCTGTATTGTATAAAGCTCTATATAAATAAAGGTAATAAGTCACATACAGAGAATTTTCAGTCTGTGATTTGCACCCGAATCGAAACCGCAGAGTCCACCAGTACACCTCGAAGCCAAATCATGTTAACATTTTTCAGAACTCATGTTAACATATTCCTCTGTCCACCTTAATTGACTCCCCCAGCCTCCATGAAGGTGAACAAGCATTCCGATTAGATGCTGAGGGGTTCAACCTAAATTAAAAAGTATTTTTAAATGGGACCCGGACCGGTCCATACCAAGCAGCAGTCTATATGCAGCGCTCCCCCGTTACGTTCAAGGTCACGAGAGGCGAAGAGTTTTAATTGAAAATGAAATTGTCTACCTGATGGGTTCACCTAATTATGAAATATTAGAGCGGAGAGCACGGATCAAGAACGTGAGAAATTACGAAGGGATCACCTTGGAATATTACGGTATGCGGTGTGCTCTGAACCTCCGTGCTGACCAATGGCAACTAATCTTAGCTTCAAATTAAACCCTGCGCTCTCTATCCTCAAACCAGAAGCGCAAATCCCATGAAATAATGAACATAATCTAAAGGCCGCCGTCTGCCTTAAAGCCTGCTCCTCGAACACTATTGGTTTCGCGAGGAAGCGTCATTATCATACATATGATATTGGGTTCGTATAGGCTGAAGGCACCGCACGGGCTTTGATGACAAGCGGCGACGCTAAGCCTCGTCCCCGGCTTCACAACATGATGACAAAAGCATGTGACATTTTGAGTATGGAGTTTCTGTCTTTCCATGCCATCACCGAGACACGCTAATGGGTCCTGACATTACAGCTGTAAGAGATGCCAACCATAAAATGTGACAGACAAAGGGTTATCTGGGGAAAAGAAAATACCTAGAACCCGACGACACCCCCTTCCGGTGCCTTTCGAGTCCTACGGCGTTGCGGGACAAATGACCAGGGTTTATCTAGGGGTGGATAGAGACACAATCCAGTACGTATGGTGTTAATGTTTGATAGCGGTTGCCTCAGGCAGGACACAAAAACTCAAGGCAATAAGGTCAATAGGTTTCGGGCAGTCTATTGAACACAGCCCTGTGGCTATTTTCTATTCCTTGCACTCTCTGGAAGTCTTGTCCTTCTGAGCTGCCTTCATCGTGACTGGGTGTCTTTTTCCAGAATCGTGGTGTTTCGGCTTCCTTTGAGGCCCAGACCCATGTGTATATCCGGCTCTTTTGAGTTTGCTTATGTATCGATCGCCATACTGTATTTATATTTCATGCTTCAGCCTTTCAAAGCGCACGCTTTTCAGCCCGCCGCGATAAACATTATGGTAAATGGTTGGAGAGATGTCAAAGTGTTCTGACTTTTGTCCTGTGATTCACTTAATCTTGCATATAAACAAAGAGGAATGCTGAGAAGCTTTAGAGGAATAATTATCGTTTGCATGTGCATTAATATGTGAAATGACTTCAGACAACAGGAAAAACTGAGTTCATGTATCTGATTTTTTTATTTATTTTTTTTCCCCTATTGCCTTGGACCTAAACAACAAACGGAAAACATCAAACAGCATCTTCTCTGTTCTATAAGCCTCCCAGCTGTACATGATTTAGTTAAACATTTTACTTTTTTTTAGGAAACATGATCTTCCTGTGTACATAAAAACCAAAAACCACATCCTTCGCTTTTTTAATACCCATTATCGTAATTTAGTTACTCTAGTACAACTGATGCATTTTAGCTCTGATACTTTTGAGGTGAACAATAACTGGAGGCATTTTGATTAGATGTTATTACATCTGTTGCGATGTTGCGATTAAAAATGACATTGCTCAAAAAGAAAATGTATTTTGACATTTTTGCTCTCTTTGTGCATCTGTCTTGTATGCATGTGCATAAATATACATGAGTTTGTTTGCACTGGCTGGTAATAAATATTCTGAGACGTGATGTAAAAACTATGATTTAATGGCATATTTTGGAAATAAGGATCTTAATATACTTGCTGCACATCGTGTGATTACTTGTGAGGGATGGGATGCTGGTCTAACATGCGTCTCTTCTATATTCTGGGCCTTGCCGAAGTGCTGGTGACAGGCGTTTGACAGGTAGACAGTGGAGTGTAGGGGAAGAGAGTGGAGGAAAAACATGTCTTTGGAAGAGGAGCCCTGGAACTGTCTGCTGTATGGGCACTCTAAATATATTCTTATGAAGCCATACATAGAGCGCATTCATCTCAACACATCAGCATTGTGCATTTGCAATTGAGTTGTAAAATATTAATATTGTTGGTGGTGCTTTACAGTATAGCATCATTACTTTATATAATGCTTAACTGGTCATTAGTGGGTATTCCTTTTAGTTGTGGATAAACCTTTTTTATTGTTGAAATGTCATGAAAATTGATTTAGCCTTGTTAATAATGTATTCATATTTAAATGTACTCAGTTTAGTTAAGGTTGATTGTTTGACATACATTTTTTAATATTTTACAGTATAGTGGTATTTTTCAGTTGTTTATGCTCAAGAGAACACTTTCTTACTTCTAACATATCATAATAAAACAGGATATGTTTGTAAATGGGGTAAGTTGTCACAATGAGACCTGCCATTAAACAGTTTTATTTGTTTGTCTGTTTGTTTGTTTAGCAACATTTGGAAAACAAAACATTTATGGAATTTATGGAACATTTATGGAACACAAGAAATATAAAAGGTAACATGCAAAAAATTGAATTACTGATGGAAAAAAGGAAAGAAAAAAGAAAGGAAGAAAGGAAGAAAGAATATATATATATATATATATATATATATATATATATATATATACAGGGGTTGGACAATGAAACTGAAACACTTGCCAATATAGTATTGGAGGTTTCATGGCTATATTTGCACTGTCTGGTGCCCAATCTTCACTTATTGTACATTACACCAGTTAGAGCAGAGTGTAAAGTTTCATTATGTGCACCCAATGGTTCAAACATTGTACCTTGAAGGTAGTGCTCTGTATCAGGATAATAATGCACCAATACACACAGCAAGACTGGTGACAGACTGGTTTAATGAACATGAAAATTAAGTTGAACATCTCCCATGGCCTGCATAGTCACCAGATCTGAATATTATTGAGCCACTTTGGGGTGTTTTGGAGGAGCGAGTCAGGAAACGTTTTCCCACATCAGCATCACATAGTGACCTGGCCACTGTTCTGCAAGAGGAAAATGGCTCAAAATCCCTCTGGCTGCTTTGCAGGACTTGTATTTGTCACTCCCACGATGAAATGATGTTGTATTAGCTGCAAAAGGAGGCCCAATATCATACTAATTGTGATCTAAAACCAGGTGTTTCAGTTTCATTGTCCAACCCCTGTATATATATATTGTTTACATTTTGCAAAATGTAAAAATTTTACAATATGTGTGACAACTTGCCCCAATAATGAACACAAAAGTTTTTTAAATAACATACAAAAATCTAATTATTGATGGCCAAAAAAAAAAGAAAGAAAGAAAGAAAAATATATAAATTGTTTACATTTTGCAAAATGTATAAAAAAATTACAAGATCATGACAGCTTGTCCCAATATTGAACACAAAGCTTTTTTTAAATAACATACAAAAATCAAATTATTGATGGCAAAAAAAGAAAGAAAGAAAGAAAAATATATAAATTGTTTAAATTTTGCAAAATGTATAAAAAAATTACAAGATCATGACAACTTGCCCCAGTATTGAACACAAAAAAAAGAAAATAACATGCAAAAATCTAATTATTGATGGCAAAGAAAGAAGAAAGAAAAATATGTAAGTTGTTTAAGTTTGCAAAATGTAAAACATTTACAAGATTTGTGACAACTTGCCCCAGTATTGAACACAAAAAATGAATAAAAAAATAACATGCAAAAATCTAATTATTGATGGCAAAGAAAGAAAGAAAGAAAGAAAGAAAGAAAAATAAGAAAGAAAGAAAAATATATAAATTGTTTACTTTTTGCAAAATGTATACAGTTTTCTAGATATGCAAAAAAAAATAACATACAAAAATCGAATTATTGATGGCAAAAAAGAAAAAAAAAAGAAAAAGAAAGATTTACAAGATATGTGACAACTTGCCCCAATATGGAACACAGGAAAAAATGTAAAAAGAAACATACAAAAATGTACTTACTGATGGTAAAGAAAGAAAGAAAGAAAGAAAGAAAGAATATTAAAGAAATAATATTATTATAATTATTGAAAAAAGAAAATATATATATATAAATTGTTTAAATTTTGCAAAATGTATTAAAATTGACAAGATATGTAGTGACTTGGCCCAATACAAATGCAATGTTTAAGTTCTGCCTTCATTTTATCTTTGAACCTCATTCTTGAAACTAGTATTTTTATCTAAATTGTTCATAAAGCCATTCTGACATATTTTTCTGATTCATGAAAGTGTTTATATTTTCAAAATATTAGGCAAACTAATGACACTGCAAATGGCACCATTTACCATAAAATAAATAATTACACAACCAGTAAATTTTACATTTTCATTGACAAACTTGATTAAAAACAGTAATCTGTTTTACATTTTTTTTTTGTAAATTATTATTTCTAAGCACCAGTAGTATTTGTCTGCAAGAGCCCTTTAATTGAATAATATTTGTTAGGCATATGGCCAATTAGTCTGTTTTGCATTTATGCATAATACTGGAGCCAAACATAAAAAGGGACTCGTGAAGATTCAACAACATTCCTGTGCATGCAATTCAAACAGTTGTAAATCATGGGCGGGTATTATTGTAAATGAGCATGCATGGAATTCATTAACACATACACATTTAACTATCAAATTTGTCAATCAAGTGTAGAGTTTACATTCCTAGAAAGATTCCAAAGCTCACTAACCTTCTGCCTAGCTACTACCTACTTCTGGACTATGGCAAGAGAAAGCAAAAGGTTATAATGACAACGGCACAAAAATATTCAGATATTCCAAAACTGATGGCATGTCCCCTTGATGCCTGAAAGACTTTCTGTTCCCTGCGGAGCAGAGGCAGGCGGAGAGACTTAAAAGAGTATTGGGTCAGGAGCGGGGAAGAGGGAGCTTTTCTGTTTACAGGAAAGAGAGAAAAATGGTTTCTTTTACAGAGAATGAGAGTAGCAGAAATGTTAACATCGTACAGCAGCTTAAGAACTTTTTCATTTTTGAAAGCGTGATTTATTGAAATCATCATACCCCCCGAGGTGTCCCAGACCATCGTCGATAAATCGCAGGCTGCTGTCACAAAGCAAGTCGCTAAGCTTTCTGTTTTTTACAGGGCCAGTGCCAAATAATTCACAAATCCATCAGAGCTATAAAGCAGTAACTCAGACAACACCCCCTCCGTGTTGGAAAATGTACGAAGCACCTCAGACGAACGCCCCTCACAGCACTCAGGCTATTCTTAGCTCCTTTTCAGACAATTGGACGTGGACCTTCCTTGAATCAGATGTCGAACAGAGAGTGCGTATATCACGGACACAAAGAGACCCTGAGGGTTGTTTATTAAATATTTCCAACAGCTAATTAACCACCCCCACTTCTCGGGATTGCCATTGTTAACGATTCCATCATTTGCAGGTACATTTATTTCGCGAGACAATGGAGCGAGCGCGGCAGCTGGCCTTCTGTCCTGCCAGTAAAGGCTTGAAAGATGGCCCACCTTTGATGCCATGTACTCACTATCTGCCTGACCATAGAGGCAGTTACCAAAATATATTGCTGAGGGGAAAAGAACAAATCACTGGTGACTAACAGATATATTGCAGATCCGGAGGCATAGTTTATTCCCTCCCATCCCGAAGGAATTTATTTGATGGTATAGACTGTGTTGTGTGAGTTAAAAGCCCACTGGTGCTCTTGTATGTGATGCTGCGGCGCAAACGATACGTCTGCACGAAACCAATACGCATGAATTTGACGTCTAAACCAGTTTTGGATCTTTTATGTTATTTTCCTTATATTCGATATCGTATTTCCCCACAGAAGCGCTGCATTGTAGTAAACACATCAAAAACAGCCCTAACGGAATGCCTGATAGCTTAAAGCCTATCTGCAGATGTTCTTGGCAAGCCTAAAAACATATTTTGAGGACTACCTATGGTAACTGAGTTCAAATCAGCCACCATGGAGAACATCCCAGCTTTACAAACTGATATGAATGGCGAGTGAGTTTTCGAGTAGGCAGTGCGTGGCTCTGTCTGTGCCCTTACCTCCAAAGCTTTCCGTAATCTCTCACACATATTGCTTCATCCATCTTTGTTATCTCTTCATAAGAGCACCGGCTCTGTATACAAGGCGGATATTTTACCCCAAAGAAATTGTTTCCTTCCTTTTACATTTCAAAAAGTGTTGTCCATTGAACATTTCACTTTACTGGCAGATTTCTCCACATATGTAAATTTGGCCTTTTACTTTGCTTTTTGTCCAGAGTGGAGGTTAAAACGAGTTTGTGTGTATCTTTCTTTCTTTCTTTCTTTACTCATATTGTGATCTTTTTTTTTTTCATGAATGAGATTAATACTTAATGTATACATTGTGATATGTGACCCTGGACTACAAAACCAGTCTGAAGTAGCATGGGTATATTTGTAGCAATAGCCAAAAATATATTGTATGGGTCAAAATTATAGATTTTTCTTTCAATTATTAGAATATTAAGTAACACTTAATATATGTAATGCTTAGTAACATGCATTGCTAAGAACTTCATTTAGACAACTTTAAAGGCGATTTTCCTCAGTATTGAGGAAAATTTATTTATTTTTTGCACCCTCAGATTCCAGATTTTCAAAATAGTTTCAAAATAGCCAAATATTGTCCTATCCTAACAAACCATACATAAATGGAAAGCTTATTTATTCAGCTCTCAATTTCAAATTAAAATCAAATTTCAGTTTTCAAAAATCTCAAATTGACCCTTATGACTGGTTTTATGGTCCAGGGTCACATATGTAAACTATTTAATTAATTAAACGAGAACTCCACTTCCAGAACTATTTACAAATAATTTACTCACCCCCTTGTCATCCAAGATGTTCATGTCTTTCTTTCTTCGGTCGTAAAGAAATTATGTTTTTTAAAGAAAACATTTGAGCATTTTTCTCCATATAATGGACTGATATGGTGCCCCAATATTGAACTTCCAAAATGCAGTTTAAATGTGGCTTCAAACGATCCCAAATGTGGTTGTAAACGATCCCAGCCGAGAAAGAAGGGTCTTATTTAGCGAAACGATCGGTTATTTTAATAAAAATAATACAATTTATATACTTTTTAATGCCAAAGGCTCATCTTGTCTTACTTTGCCTGGACTTTTTTTTTCCGGTTCATGACAGTTAGGGTATGTCAAAAAACTCTCATCTCATGTTCTCCTTCAACTTTGAATCATCCTATATCGCTGTTTTATCTTTTTTGTTAAGGGTGTTTGATCTTCTTTGCATGTTCACTTTGCAAAGACTGGGTCGGTACTTCTGCAACGATGTAGGATGATTTTGAAATGCTTTTTGAAGTTGAGGGAGAAAATGAGATTGGAGTTTTTCGACATACCCTAACTGCCTTGAGTCAGAATACACAAAGTTCAGGGAGAGAAAGGCAAGATGAGCGTTTGAGATTAAAAAGTATTTAAATTGTATTTTTTAAAATGAAAACAACCGATCATTTCGCTAGATAAGACCCTTCTTCCTTGACTGGGATCGTTCGACGCCGCATTTAAATTGCTTTTTGGAAGTTCAAAATCGGGGCACTATAGCAATCCATTATATGGAGAAAAATGCTGAAATGTTTTCCTCAAAAAACATAATTTCTTTACAACTGAAGAAAGAAAGGCATGGACATGTTGGAAGACAAGGGGGTGAGTACATTATATGTGAATCTTTGTTTTGGAAGTGGACTTCTCCTTTATCTATTGATAAGGTAATACAATAAACGTTTGCAATAAAACAGTACAAAAAAGATAATGACATAGTAAATACAATATAATAAATTACCATACACACACACACACACAAACAATATATATATAGGCATTATTGCTTGGGATGAGTCAGATGGGTTTTAAGATTTAAGATTTAAGAAAGAAATTAATACTTTCATTCAGCAAGGATGTGTTAAATAGATTTTTTTTTAGTGTAAGACTTAAGTGTAGACTACTGTTTTGAATAAATACTGTTATTTTTAACTTTTCTATAAAAACATATATATGGAATGCTGCTTGGTCAATAATAATTTATTAACACTTGATGTATTATTGTGTGCGTGTGTATTATTTATTTATTTAGTTATTTATTTACCACACCACAGGAATATTTATTTACAGTAAAGCTGTGAAGAACAAAATAAAAGGTGACCAGTTACAACACCTGAAATGTGATGTACTTAGACATTTGTATGTATATTTAAACCTTTGATTTTATTGTAGCGTAATACAAGTTGTCAAAAACACATAAACAGTCATCATCGTGCGTTTCACCGTTTGTTTTTGTATGTGTATTTTTCACATTTCAAATTGTGTCTGAATTTATTGCTTCTCTTCACATGCTGGCCCATGTACACAATAAGTCCTCCTGGCAGGGAGGGAGAGCGCAGCATGGATCTTGTAGCACTCTCTATGTTATTATCATGATCAGTGCTGATTGCTGATTGTTATGGTGTTTGCACCTCTCTTCTATTCAGCCCATGCTGTGTGTTTGGGCAGTGCTGATTGTGTTGATGCTAACACCCCCCTCCTCTTGTCTTCCTAATGGAGGAGAGGCCTGAACACACCAGAGGAGAGGAGAGGTAGGACCACACCAGACATAATGAACACCAGACAATCAAGACCATCAGTCCATGGGAGAGAGAAAAAAAGGGAAAAAGTCAAGTAGCTAGAAGAGTAGAGCGCAGGCAATCTTTTGTCCCCTCCAAAAAAAAGCGCTTCAATTTCCTTTACCTCCCATTCTCTCCTTAAAACACATGGAGAGAGGGATGTTTGGAAAGATAATACGGCAGCGTCTTATTCTCCGAGCGTGTGAGTGGCAGCGTGGAGATTTACTTATTTTTTTATTTATTTCCAGATCAGACACCAAATGGAATCTTTTATCCGCTGCTTGTTTTTAATCAACGCTAACAAAAGAAAAGACAGTGGAGAGAGTTTGACCCGTCGTGTTTCGGGGGACAACCTCTTTCTGTGGTCACTTTGTCCTTGATTTTGTTCTTTTATTTGTTTTGCTGTTTTAATCTCAGCCAAGTCAATAATATTCTTTGTTGTCTGAAAATGGTGTGTCGGGGAAAAAAGGTCTCCCTCTTTTGTTGAAATTACCTGCCTGTGACTTCTCTCTCCTCAGGACTCGGGGATGAAGTAATCATTAAATGTTGTTTTCTGCCCGCAATTACTTTCCGTTGCAATGGGTCAAACACAGCATGGATAGAGAACAGAGTGAAGAGGAGGGTGTGTGAATGAGGAAAAGAGGAAGTAGATTTGAACAAGTTTAATATATCTGGGCAGAGAGCTCAACTGATATACACGAGTTTGATAAGTTGTGATGAAACAAGTTTCTTATGCTCACCAAGGCTCCATTTATATCATTTAACAGTAATATTGTTAAATATTGTTACGATTTAAAATATTTGAATATATTTTAAAAAGTACTTCATTCCTGTGATCATTACTCCAGTCTTCAATGTCACATGATCCTTCAGAAATCATTCTAATATGCTATTAATATTTGCTGTTCGAGGACATTTCTTATTATCAGTGTTGAAAACCACTAAATTTTCTGAAAAGATGGCACTTTTTTCATGGTTCTTTAAGATAGAAAGGTTCAAAAGAACAGCATTGATTTGAAATACAAGATTATTGTAAGATTATAAATGTCTTGTCTGTTACGTTTGATCAATTTAAATATAAAAATACTGACCCCAAACTCTTCAATGATAATTTATGGCAGCTCTAAGAAGTATTTTGGACAGATAACACATCTGTGATTTATGGAAACCCGTTACCGCCACTGAATTTAAAAATAAAAAAATAAACAAAAAAAAAAAATCTCACAATTCTGATTTTCTTCTCACAGCTGCGAGTTAACATCTCACAATTCTGACTTTTTTTCCTCTGAATTTCATGATACAAACTTGCAGTTCTTACTTTTTTCGGAATTGCATGATACAAACTTGCAATTTTTAATTTTTTTTTTCAGAACTGCATGATACAGACTCACAATTCTGACTTTTTTATCTCTGAATTGCATGATACAAACTCACAATTCTGACTTTTTTCTCGGAATTGCATGATACAAGCTCGCAATTCTGACTTTTTTTCGGAACTGCATGATACAAACTCACAATTCTGACTTTTTCTCGGAATTACATGATACAAACTCACAATTCTGACTTTTTTCTCGGAATTGCATGATACAAACTCACAATTCTGACTTTTTTATCTCTTAACTGCATGGTACAAACTCACAATTCTGACTTTTTTCTCGGAATTACATGATACAAACTCTCAATTTTGACTTTTTCTCGGAATTACATGATACAAACTCACAATTCTGACTTTTTCTCAGAATTACATGATACAAACTCACAATTCTGACTTTTTTCTCGGAATTGCATGATACAAACTCACAATTCTGACTTTTTTATCTCTTAACTGCATGGTACAAACTCACAATTCTGACTTTTTTCTCGGAATTACATGATACAAACTCTCAATTTTGACTTTTTCTCGGAATTACATGATACAAACTCACAATTCTGACTTTTTCTCAGAATTACATGATACAAACTCACAATTCTGACTTTTTTCTCGGAATTGCATGATACAAACTCACAATTCTGACTTTTTCTTCAGAAATGAGAAAATTCAGAGATTTAAACTCACAATTTGAGAAATTAAGTCAGAATTGCAAGATATAAACTCACAGTTGCGAGATATAAAGTCAGTATTGCATGATATAAACTTGCAATTGTGAGAAAAAAATCTCTCAATTCTGACTTTTTTTAACAGAGTTCAGAATTTATTTCTCACTTTATAACACACAATTGTGAATTATGATGTCAGAATTGTGAGATATAAACTCTGAGAACTCTGAGTCTCTTTTTCCCCTCAGAACTGGACAACTGCAAGTTTATATCTTAAAAAAGTCAGAATTATGAGATCAAACTCACATTTTGCAAGAAAAAGTCAACTGTGAGATACAAACTCGCATTTGTGAGAAAAAAAGTCAGAATTACAATTTTTTACAATTTTTTACAAATGATGACTCACAATTGTGAGATTATATCACACAATTCTGAGAAAAAAGTCAAAAAAAAGTTTATATCTTGAAAATCTGACTTCATTTCTCAGAATTGAGTTTACATTGCGCAATTCTGACTTTATAACTTGCAATAGCGAGTTTATATCTTACAATTCTATTGCGAGATGTAAACTCACAATTGTGGGAAAATTTGTTTTTGTGAGATAAAAAATCATTTCCAAATGTGTTAGACCTTTTTTTTTGTTTTTCATCCATACAGTTAATATCTTTCACTGTATGGATAAATATAGTTGGAACTATGTCTGTAGGTCACACTTAAAAATGCTGTAATTTCACAGATAACAAAGTATCAAACTATGTGAGTTCTGCTTTTTTTTTTTTGTCTTTTTTTTCCCCCAAAACTAAATTCACTTTTTCCAGCCATTTTTGCTATTATTTTTAACCAAGTGGTCCCGGGGTGATTTTTAGTAGATGGATGAAGTCAATTCCCCTCAAGAACACACAGGTGTCCTATAGCAGAGTCACCACAGGTGCCGTTTATCACAAAAACATTCCACTAACGTTTGACAACCATAAAGACTTTAAATACTTCTTGTCTTACGCCTATATAAGAACTTTATAGTGTTCTGGCTCAGACGAGAGTACATTTTTTTTTAAGCGTACATCGGTAGAGTGTGACAAATAGCTTTACAGGGGAGGCTGTTTGTAACGCCCTTATATGCAGATGGTTTGAGTTTGTGTTATGCTAATTACCAACTTCATGCACAAACTCACTCATTTAGAATAATCCTAATTCATCACTATTAGAATGAAAGTAACACATTTATGCATGTATGCACCTGGAATGTTTTTGCACACAAGAGAGTTGATATGCAATCATTAATGGGCTATAAATTAAAGGCCACTTTTTTCATAGCTGCTGCACTGTAAAATATCCACCTTGATTAAAAATGCGTTGAGGTGCATCAGTCGACTCCACTCTTTTGAGAGGACAGACATATTTCATACTAGTCAGCTTGTGAAATATGAAATATAGCGCATCCTCGTACTGCCACAGCAGTTTCCATTTCATAAGGATTGAGTCAATTAGATGTGGTTTGAAAAGCTGAAAAAATTAGTTTAATTCTAATTAAATAATTGCACACTATTTGGTAATGATTTATAAGTCTAAATTGTTCCACAACCAATCAGAACTTATAATTATTGTAAATGCAGTGTGTAAACAAACGTAATAATCATCAAATTAAATAGAAAAATGGCTTTAAGTATCCTCAGACAGGTCAGTGTTGTTTTGATGAATGTATCCGTATGACAGCACTCGTACTGTGAATGCGCCCTTGTTGTAAGCTATGTCTGTTGTGCAGGTGTGAAAGATGATAAACAAGTAGCAAATTGAGAAGAAACAAGTCTGAACATTTGCCAAGCGTAAAGCGCATGCTTTTCTTTGTAAGATGCTCTTTTTCATGAGGAGAAATCGTCTGTGCCAGATTTTTATTCAAATACAGGAAACTGCACATGTGCTGCCCTGAAGTTTTTTTTGTTTTTTTTACTGCCGACTAACAGATGGTGGGATGTGTACTTTACGTATTCAGGGGGCCATTATTCAAAAAAACACTCTCCGTCTTGTGCTGGACCCCAGAGCAACTCAGCTGTGCAATTGTGAATTATAACTTCCCCCTGAAATTGTCATGCTGTTTGTCAATCGGTCATTTCATCTCAACAAGGGCATTTTTCATCATATACTGTATATAGAAATCCACAAATCTCTATTTTTTTTTCTCTGTTCAGTCTTCAGTCAAGTCAGTAATTACACTGATTAGCAAGTTAGTAAAATATTTTATTACTTTTAATCGCACTAATTACATGATATGCTGATTAATTAATCACAATTAATTACATTTTGCTGAGAAAAACCCCCAAACAAAAATAATACAACAGTATAATTGTGGCAGTTTAAGTGAAGCAAAAAATAAAAAGTGACTTTAGAAGTCAGCGTATGGTTTGTTATGTTTCCAAATCACTGAACATAAGCTAGCCTAGTTCTTGTAGTCTGTCGCATGTCTCGGACTGCTATATTTGGCCGTTGTGTCACGTCCCGCTGTGTTTTCGGGGTCTTGAACTGTTAAAGGAATAGTTTACACAAAAATAAACATTTGCTGAAAATGCACCCATCCTCAGGCTATCCAAGATGTAGATGAGTTTGTTTCTTCATCAGAACAGATTTGGAGAAATTTAGGATTGTATCACTTTCTCACCAATGGATCCTCTGAATGGGTGCCGTCAGAATGAGAGTCCGAACAGCTGATGAAAACATCACAATAATCCACAAGTAATCCACACCACTTCAGTGCATCAGTTAACATCTTGTGTTTGTAAGAAGCCAATCCATGGATTGTTTTCACTTGTAAACAGTGCTTGATCTGTGCATATTTCTCTCCTTAGGCAGACAAAACAACTTTTTCTCAGAAGAAAGCAACTTAGGCCAGAATCAATAGTTTAAAGTTAAAAATGCATCTTTTCGCTTCATAAAGACAGTCATATGGATAACTTGTGGATTATTGTGGTGTTTTTATCAGCTTGTTTAGACTTTCATTCTCACGGCACCCATTCACTGCAGAGGATCCATTGGTGAGCAAGTGATATATATCTATATATATAATATAAATGTTGAGTTATATTTTTTATATATATTTTTAGATTCTCACTATTAATTAGCATGCATATTATAAGCATATTGGGTGTTTATTAGTATTTATAAAGCACATATTAATGATTTATTCTGCATGACCATATTTAAATACCTTAATCCTAATCTTAACTACCTTGCTAAAATTGTGAGTTTATTGAGGCAAAAGTTAGTTAATAGAGTTAATAGTGAGAACTGGACCTGAAAATAAAGTGTGACCATATTTTCATATATGATTGTGCACTGGCTACCAATTTTTTAATTCAGTTAATTTGTAAATTAAATGTGTTATAACATGTTACTGAGTCATCATTAAGATTCATTTGAAAGGTAACCTTTAGTTGCTGAAATCTAGAAAGTAGGACTCGTGAAGATGCTGAAAAGCTCCCGTAAGTGTATAAAATATGTTGTATGGCTCCACGGAGCCTGGAATTTCCTTAACATATTGCAGTTGCTGGAGTGTTGCATGCCCCTGGCCTCCAGTTGTAATTTATTTTTGCGATGCATGTCACAGTTTACATCCCACTGTACATTTGTACATTTGGGACTTCATGAATATATAATAGCTAAGAGCAGCATGAAATCATACGGATCTCCTCTGCAAAAGTAAAAGTGTAAATCACTCATAAGCAGCGATGAAATACGAGAGTGGTGCTGGAGTGGAGCTGGTGATGAAATGCATCTAGCCTGCAGTAAGTGGCCTTTCCCTGATTCATGAGAATGAAAAGTGGGCCTCTTATTTCACCTGATGGTTGTGTCCAACCCTTGAGTGAAAAATGGCATCTTTCCCCTTGTAAAACACCCATGGGGTTAAATAGCTCCATTATTATTAATGACCATCCATTTGCCAATCTAGATGTGGAGTCAGAGTGGGTGTGTAATGAAATGATAAAGTCCATGTAATTACAAACTCAATTATTATCTTTCAAATTTCATTTTGTTTGACAGCATGGGATTTGTTTGAAGCCCATGCCCTTTGTTTAATCTGTATTGCATGCATGTACAGAAGGGTCCAGAACACTGTGACCACACTGGAAACTTGGCATTCAAAATCTAATTTAAGACGGAAGTAAACAGGAGATTTTAGAATTACGAAAAAACACTGATGTAAAATTAATGAGAAATATGTTGAATTGTGTAGTATTTCTAGTCAGTCACATGTGTTTTAAACAAAACCCGCTTAAGGTAAAGGTATATAGTTAGTTTGTTTAGTTTAGTTTGTTTTTTGTTTTATTTATCTTCTAAACTAATAATATGAGTTAAAATGTATTTGGTTTAGTTTAGTTTATTTTAGTTACAGAAATACCTAGATCAAAACCCTCTTTTCGTTTTATTGTTCTTCCAAACTAATGACATGACTGCAAGTGTATTTAGTTAGTTTAGTTTAGTTTAGTTTATCTTTCATACTAATGAACAACTAGCTTAGATCTCGTTACAACAATACCTAGGTCAAAACCCTCTTATTTTATCTTCAAAACTAATGACATGACTAAAACTGTATTTAGTTCATTAGTTTTAGTTTTAGTTTAGTTTAGTTTAGTTTAGTTTAGTTTAGTTTAGTAACAGCAATACCTAGGTCAAAACCCTCTTTTTGTTTAGTTTTGTATTTATCTGCCAAAATAATGACATGACTGAAAGTGTATTTAGTTAGTTAGTTTAGTTTAGTGTAGTTACAGCAAAACCTAAGTCGAAATTCTCTTTTTGTTTTGTTTTGTTGTTCTTCCAAAATAATGACATGACTGAAAATGTATTAAGTTTAGTTTAGTTTAGTAACAGCAATACCTAGGTCAAAACCCTGTTTTTGTTTAGTTTTGTTTTTATCTTCCAAAATAATGACATGACTGAATGTATAGTTAGTTAGTTAGTTAGGTAGGTAGGTAGGTAGTTAGTTAGTTAGCTATTTTGGTTTAGTTTAGTTACAACAATACCTTTTGAAATCCTCGTGTTTTGTTTTGTTTTGTTTTGTTTTGTTTTGTTGTTCTTCCAAAACAATGACATGACTAAAGTGTATTTAGTTAGTTTAGTTTAGTTTAGTTTAGTTTTTATCTTTCAAACTAATGACATGAGTAAAAGTGTTACAACTAGCTTAGGTCTCGTTACAACAATAGAAGATTTTTTTATCTTGAAAACTAATGGCATGACTGAAAGTGTATTTACTTAGTTAGTTTAGTTTAGTTACAACAATTGTATTTATTTATCAAATCAAATTACATGACTGAAAGTGTTACATGTATGTGTAATGTGTAAAGTATGTGTAATGGAAAAAAATAACATTAAACTGAAAATGTCAAACAGAAGTATTTTCACTAGTGTTCTTAGACTTTTGGATCTTTCGAATTTGCATGCTTTTTGAACGTGCAGTATGCATACACACACACACAAACACACATGCACACACACACACACAGATTTTTGGGATTTTGCCTCCCCATACTAAAAATTAGGATGTATCATAACACTTGCTTGCTCATTCCTTCATTCATTCATTCATTCATGCATGCATGCATGCAAGTCCACCTCTCCTTAAGGTTGTCAGCTGGTGAAACCATAATAATATCCTTAATTTAGTATGGCTATTCTCTCTTGTCATGCTCTTATCCTGTCCCAAGGGTTCTAACTGTGCTCATATCAAGTGCACCAATTAAATACATGTAAAATTTGCATACATGGCTGAAACGATACTAAACTTTGATCAAATATGCCACAGCGTACCCCCTTGGTGGGTATGTTTTGGCTCACTGAACTTTATGAAGACTCATTACTTGATCATTTGCATTTCGAAAAAAGCGCAACCCTAAATCTTTGCCGTGGTCTCTCATGAAACTTTCATTTGTGCTTCTCAACACAACTGAGACAGTTTGTTCAAAACATACACACACTAAAGGCAAGGCTACACTGAATCCTGTATCACATTTTTTAAAATAAAATGACATATATGTCATTCAATAAAATTCAAGGCTGTATTCTCTCATGTGACATAAAGCTCGCTGCTCCATGCAGAAATGTGCTGTAGGTTGTACAGAGCCTGTTTTTCTTAAGCTCTACAGTCAACCAGATAATGTTTAGAAAGGAGAGAGAGAGAGCAAAGAGAGATGATGTTCTATATTTATGCAATTAGCCCTCTAATTGGTAGTAATGGGTTTGCACATGCTAACATAATGACTTGAGTAATCATCTCTGTGGCATCCTTGATGTAAATCCCATCAAGATATATTCAGGTCGTGCTGCTTTGCTTAACAGCCCTGTCACAAATTGTCATCCGTGCTCATTGTCTGACTTCAGTACGTCTGTGTGCTATGAGCACCGTTTCATCGCACTTCCTGTCCAGGAGCGCCACGTACTGTCAGATAACGTGTTTACGTAAATGTCACTATAGCCCAGCCACGTCAGTTCATTTTATGTGTTAAGCGTTGTTGTTTTTCTTTTTCAAAACAGCATTTACTGTCATACAACCTGCTATCACAGTGTAGACAGTGAGATGTCATATTTAGCAAACTCTAGAACAATTCCTTTTGCAGTTTTCACTCTCTATTATGCTAATAGGTTTTAAAAGGAATGAAATTCTTTTCTTTTGATTTAGTTTGGAAAATTAAGTTCAGGTTTTGAAATGCATGGTTATTTTTGTATTGTTTATTTGAAAAACATGCTTTTTATTTATTTTTATTTTTTTTTATGTAGAAAAAGAAGTCATTATTTATTCACCCTCAAGTTGTTCCAAACCTGTATGAATTTCCTTTATTTGTTGAACATAACATATTTTAAACAAAGTTGGTAAACAAACAGTTACTAGCATTCTTCAAAATATCTTCAAATTATCTCCATTGACTTCCATAGTATGAGGGGGGAAAAAAGAATACTTTGGAAGTCAGTGGGGACCAGCAGCTGTTTGGTCACATACATTCTTCAAAATATCTCCTATTGTATTCAGCAGAAGGAAAAAAAAAATCATAGTTTGGAGCAACTTGAGAATGAGTAAATGATGATTCATGTGTGGGTGAATCCCTTTAAGGACTGAAACACTTTTGTTTTAGTGTGGAAAATGAAGCTCAGGTTTTGGAACAAAAGACGAGACCTTTACGGTTTGTCATACGGGAGCAATCCGATTACCAATCTCTGACGACAGCGTTAGACAATGTTTGCAGGGGAAGATTGAAAATATCTTCAAGCTTTCGCGCCGCTGTAATTACAAGTGTGAATCAGCCCAGGACTTCAATCAATAACCACTGGCCATTTTGCGAAATGTTTCAATCTGCAGACAATTTGCTTTAAATGCGAGCCGTTATTAGAAGCCCTATTACTCTCAGAGTAAATAGGCTTGACATTTTTAAGCCTATGTTTTGCGATAATGTAAATATCATTACCTCACACGACATTCTTTTTTTTTTATCAGCAGGAGATCTTTGTGGTGAAATTAAAAATGCTATCTCTCGCCCCCAAACGCGAGGTTTTCCGTTTTTTAGACCGGAGCACGTGGGGTCTGATTCTTTTTTAAAAGCTCGACGGGAGAGTAGCGATTCCCCCTGAATACAAAAAGCACTTAAACAGCATCAGAGTGAGCCGCTGCCTCGGGCTGACGAAAGCATTCAGCGCTGTCACCCACATCAGTCAAGCAGTACTAGTCCCTGTGGAGGAGAAACTGATACGGACTACATCTTTGGAGCTGTTTAATGTGAAATATCACATGCGAAAAATAGTAGCTCTCCTGGCTGTTGACATAGCGCCACTGACAGCTCGTGCTGCGCCAAAGCAGCGTGGCTTCAAAACACCTTTTCCACATTATGTAATTGCGCACATACTCTCCACTGCTTGTGCTGATTGGCGTCTATAGACGCATGCAAACACACACAGACCTGCTGGGCAAATGCACTAAAGGAGTCTTCTTGCATGTTCTATATGTGTCTGCCTGCGTGCGTGAATCTGTCCACCGTGGCGTGATGCGTTTGGCTCCTCAAAAGAACAATGGTTCTGAAAGACACCTCCAATTTCCAAAGCGGCTCGGGGTGATTTACAGCAGCCTCCGAGAGCGACCTGGCCAGGACTCATTCTGCTTGCTCAGAGAGTGAGTGAGCGGCATCATTTTTCCTTAATGAAGTTAGTGACCCTCTGAAAGGTGACACGTTTACCGCTCCACTGATTTATGCACTGATGCTCTGAGGCAGACTATAGCAGAGTAAGACCGGGAGGATGTAGCCTCATCTCTCTCGCTTTTTCCTCTCTTTCTGTTTATAGCTCTCTATATTTGTGCTGTTCTGTCCAGTTCTCTGGTATTAAGACAAACTGGCATGTAAAACAAGAGCATACTGTAGCTCTATTCCAAAACCTAGTAAGCTGTCTGAAGCCCACAATGTACTGAGGTTTTTGTGTGTGTGCATAGTGGCACATGGCGTAAATATTGTTATCAGTGTGCACGGTGTGCATCCCAATTTTTCTAACCGTGTACACTTTATGCATTCAGCTAACACATGCACCTTGATTTTTTTTTTTTTTTTTTGCTCTAAGTAGTTCATCCACAAGGTGGCAACACTGCCCTGGCCTGTTGTTTTTTAGCATAGACACTAAAAAAAGATGGACGAAAAAAAGGACGAAGCACCTTCACTCTCTTCCATTGAAGAAAGGTGAAGTTGCCAATGCCCCTATAGGGTGCGGACATATTGCACTGATTTCGGACCAGAGTCTACACAGTAGCGAGCGAAGTGGAGCCGCGTCCCACCCGCGCTCCCACAGAGTCGATCGCAAGCACACACCCCTGACCCTTTTTTATTTAGCCTGACTGCTCCAATTTTTGTCTGCTAATTGCTATAAAAGAGGTTTGTGTTAAAATAATGTAAACATAACCCCAATCTCCTCCTGAAGATCCTGAGAAAGTCCATTGGTGCCTCAGTTCACTCAAAGAAGCTGTCAATCATGATGTCACATTACCGTTTTTATAGCATCACATATCTAACTAAAATTAAATTTATTAAAAAAACAAACACTTGAACTTACATCTGTGTGATAAAAATTACATAAATTGACAAAAAAAAAACATTTTTGGAAAAAAATTACTTGAATTGAAATGTATAGGGTGGGGTTTATGACCTATTCTAGGACCAGCCACATGGGGGTGATCAAAACGTATTGGCTTCACTTTTCAAGACTTGTGCGGCACACTTGGATGGAACAGCAACAAATTAATGGAGACCGCAACAAGTCGGAGGTGGGAATGTCGATGTCAGTGCGTTCCAGTCCATCACACCACAAGATGGTGCCTTGGCTCAAGAACATTTCATATTCTGCCAGTTATGGCAAAATTAACATTCAGACTGTCCTAAAATCAGTATATTGTCATTAGTTATTCAACCATTTTAAACGATCTAGTGTCAAATATGTCAAGTATGTTATTCCAGACATTAGCACTAAATAGCTGTTTATCTTGTAGACACTGAACAAGAAAAATAGGTAGGCATTCACTGATAAGCAAATACAATATGTGCATCTAAATACATGAAAGTATTTTTATGTTGCACATAAACCAGCTCTTTATCCTCATTGGTTGCCCACCATTGCCTAACGCTGAGGTTGGCGGTGATTGATCTGTGAGTTCACAAACTGGATCTCCAGTTTGTAGCAGCATTCTGGCAGATGTTACTTTTAAGTAGGAGGTGGTAAAAAAGTACCTGCAAACTTTAGTTTAATCAAGTGCAAAAGCCAAATTACTGACAGGTACATATCATGTTTTGTCTTGTGCCGCGTCATGTTTAGGGGATGTGGAAATGTCAGCACAATAACAGACCAGTGTAAAAAACTCTCTGACATATTTTAAAGATTCTATGCCGCAAACTTTTTTCACACACCTTTTAAAAATCCAGAGTTTAGTTGATCCTGATAAGCGTTTGTTGTCACAGTTGTAAACATGACAGCTTTCTTCTTTCGTGAGGGGGTTTAGCGCCGCAGCATTTTTGTTTGCAGGCAGAACGTTAAAGAATGCGACACACGTCTCCTGGAAATCCTGTATAATCTAACCAATCCGATGACGACTTCGAAACTTCTGAAGTGTTTCCAGCTAAGTGTGCCTTATGCATCAGATGATTAGCCAACATTCCGTGGGCGTGATGTCCGAAGCTGAGACTGCCATTTGTATAACCACAATTTTATCATGACAACTCTTTGAAGATTTTTGCATGGTAATGGATACAAAACTGTTAATGTGTTTGGTCATGGTGGAATAGATCTGCTACGCTGCTACTGTTGTAATAAACTGTAAATAAATAAACAGATATGGTGCTGTGAGTATTTAAGCAATACTGCTGCTGCGCAAGTAGCATATACAATAACCCGTAGCAGATCTATACAGTTGGAACTGGGGAAGTGGAGGGTTTCAGAGGATCTCTAAAAGCATGCTGCAAACTGATCTAGTGAATGCTAACCAGCCATTTAAAGCAGCAAGCTCATTGGCTGCGTATGCAGCAAGAACAAATCAGCTTGTGCCAAGCAGTTTTACGCTGTAAATATCATGAGCTTGCTTTAAGCACCGTCACAGTATGGTCCTTCAGGGTGTTCACACTTGTCATGTTTGGTTCAATTAAAACGAACTGTGTTGAGATTGCTCTGTTAGCACGGTTCATTTGAGCAAGTGTGAACACTGCCATGTGTGCACCAAACAAGCAGACACTAAAAAGATGGGTCTCAGCCTTCCAAACGACTTCCAACTTCCAAACGAACTCTGATGCGGTTCGAATGATATATGAACGCAACACGGACCAAACACTTCTAAACTAACCAAAAAGAGGAAGTAATGACAAGATGCGACACTATGCGACATGATTTTTTACGAAGGGAGCAAGCGGTGTATCCAAAACAAAATGAGCAGAAGGCAAACGTGGAGCAACGAGGAGGTAAAGTGCCTTTTATGAGCTCTTTGTGAGTTCACAGGTGGTGAAAATAAAATCATATACACGCAGCAATGAGTGCACTTAGTCCAGCGGACGGCATTAGGTGTATTTGACTTAAAGTGGCGCTGAGCAGACGGATCAGTGAATGGGTACTTTAATGTCATTTACCCGCAGCACTGCTTTAAGTCGAATGCACCTTTTCCTTTTGTTTCGGGTGTTCGGTGCGTTCCGTCATGAAATATACGTCATTCAACCCGACCAATCAGGTTGTGAATGTATTACTGTGCCTTTAGGTTCGGTACCTTTGGGTTCGCTGTCAAAAATGCCAGTCTGAACGCTAAACGGACCAGGACCAAATGCATCATTGTCCTCTTTGGTCCGGACCAAATAAACCAAACGAACAGAACTACAAGTGTGAATACACCCTTAATAAACAAATGTTGGGTGAAATAGTCATTTTATATTACACTGAACTGTTATTGATGTTTTCGGTATTAAATGACATTTCTTGGATTTGTTTACAGATGTTTGTTTACTAGAATTACTGTGGCTCAATTCCTGGCTTTCCTGTAGCTCAAACCATAAATACCTATATATGTACACGCCAGCACGTCCACTCTCATGGAACAGTCAACATTTCAGAGGCAGCTTAATACTCGCACTAACAAACCAATGAATTTTCATGGGACATGTCAGCATTATGCAGCCTATGGTTGTGAAAACCATAAATATCTATGATGATCAAAAACATTTGTTCTCAAGTGTTTATAAATTTTGACAGTTGCATTATGGTGGATGGCTTACATACAGCAGGCCATAACAGCTAATACAGTATTTATGTATGGATATCTGTTGCTTAGACTTTAAATCATAGTGCTAGCAATTGCAAGGCCATAGGTTTGATTTCCAGAAAATGCATGTACTGATCAAACGTATTGAATGCAATGTCAGTGTAAATATTTATTCTGTATTTCTGCTATTCCTGATATTTTGAATTCCCTCTGCATGATATTAAAATACTAAACATAAAAAAGCAATAACTATATTGGCTCCTGGTGGTAAAAAATAAAAATAACCCAAGCATGTAATGCAAGGGAACCAGACGTAGTCCCTTTCAATTATTTCTAACATCTTTACTTATGCAAATATGCTAAATTATTTCTAGATGACAGCTTGGAGGGGGGACCAGCATGAGCAAAGTGATGTTCAGACAGGGCTCTCCTTTTCCTGGCGGGTTAAGATATACATACGCCGCTGTAGGGCTCCAGCCTGCCTCCACAAGCACTGTTTTACATTCTAATTATTAGAGTTGACAGGCTTTATGGCTGGGGCTCAATACTGAGGTCCTTTTCTTGGCACATCTCGCATGTGATGTCAGAGCAAGTTTAATGAGATAAGAAAGTTAGAGTCCTGTAGTTTACGGTTCCCTTTCCTTTGAGCAAATCACGTTCTGTTGCTCGCAGCTACTGCGGCACGCTTACAGTACTGTACGTGTCAGCCGCACTAACAAGTAGGCGAAGAAGGAACAATCGCAGTGTTTCCGTTTGATTCGTCTTGATTGACTTGATGTAAGTGGGGGACTTCAGCGGAAGAAAGGTGTGCCACGATGACTGCGATTAATATAAACAATGGTTTTGGAGCCGTTCATTAATTCTTTAATATGTAAAAAGCCAATCTCAGACACAAACAACACAGAGACTTTTTTTAAAGATTTAATTAAGCTACAGGGAATTCAGTGCATATTGTAGGTAAACACTTTGGGCCATGGGAATACCATTTAAATTAAAAGAACTGGTGTTGTTTTTCTCATTATGAGATGAATTAAACATTTATCACTGCCTTTCATTTCTCGCGGAAGCTGACATTTACAGGTCACCTTTTGATAGCGCCAACTTTGTATTGTCTCCAAGTGCCTTAGCAATAAGAAAAAGTATGATTTATTTTGTCTTCCGTGTTCACCTCTTGACTGAGCCTCCGCATTTGTCATTTCATCATCCACAGCTATTGAAGTGAACCTGCAGAAAGCTCTCGCCGAGGCCTCGGAGACCTGTACCCAGGAATGTCTGATCCTGGGTCATTCTGACAGCTGCTGGATGCCGCCAGCGCTGACCCAATTCCAGACGTCCGGCGCCGCCACTCTGCCCTCCTTTGGTTTTCAACAAAGCTGGGCGCGGGGGAACAAGCCAGATGGGCGTCACACCCTTGGCAGGTCAGTGCCCAAAGATGATCTGGACAAAGGGAGCAACCGGCCCCAATTCTACAACACACTTGAGAGACACTGCGGCAAGAAAGAGGATCCCGTCAAGGTCATCCCTCTAGCCAGCTTTTCCGCCACGTCCAGCCCCCAGACGTCCGCCGGCGGAGGCTCTTCCGCCTTCCTGCACGAGCATCAGCTGTAGAAGCGAGGGTAGGCCTCAGAGCGCCGCATAATGAGAGTGATTGAAACGGAAAAGCTGACGGGTTCTGATCGGTATTAGCATGTGTCAAACGTTTCACGACACGAATGTGACGTTAAAGCGAATCCTCTGTGATCCTCTGTGAAACTGAAACATGTACAGTAGACAAATGGTAGATATAGACCAAAGTAGCTCCTCAAGTGAAAAAAAAAAAGAAACAAAAAAAAAAAGCGGTGTGAAATGTCTTAGTGACAGATTAGTGGCAAATGAATTAAGCTTTACTGTTGATCAAAAGGGACAAGATTTTTATTTCATTCTTTTGTGCGCCTGTTGAATGCAACTTAACAAATTATGTTTAAAGGAGAACTCCACTTCCAGAACAACAATTTACCTAATAATGTACTCACCCCCTTGTCATCCAAGATGTTCATGTCTTTCTTTGTTCAGTCGTAAAGAAATTATGTTTTTTAAAGAAAACTTTTCAGCATTTTTCTCCATATAGTGGACTTCTATGGTGCCCCGAGTTTGAACTTCCAAAATGCAGTTTAAATGCGGCTTCAAATGATCCCAGTCAAGGAAGAAGGGTCTTATCTAGCAAAACGATCGGCTATTTTCATAAAAATAATACAAGTTATATACTTTTTAATTTCAAACGCTCGTCTTGTCTTGCTCTACCCAACCTGACAGTTAGGGTATGTTAAAAAACTCCAATCTCATGTTCTCCCTCAACTTCAAAATCGTTCTGTATCGCTGTTTTGTAAAGGGTGTTTGACCTTCTTTGCATGTTCACTTTGCAAAGACTGGGTTGCTACTTCTGCAGTGATGTAGGATGATTTTGAAATGATTTTTGAAGTTAAGGGAGAAAATACGATTGGAGTTTTTCAACATACCTTAACTGTCTTGAGTCAGAATACACGGAGTGCAGGGAGAGCAAGACAAGATGCGCATTTGAGATTAAAAAATATTTAAATTGAATTTTTTTTTACTGAAAATAACCGATCGTTTCGCTAGACAGGACACTTCTTCCTCGGCTGGGATCGTTTACAACCCCATTTGGGATCGTTTGAAGCCGCATTTAAACTGCATTTTGGAAGTTTAAAATCAGGGCACCATAGCAGTCCATTATATGGAGAAAAATGTTTTCCTCAAAAAACATAATTTCTGTACGACTGAAGAAAGAAAGACATGAACATCTTGGATGACAAGGGGGTGAGTACATTATCTGTAAATTTTTGTTCTGGAACTGGACTTCTCCTTTAAGTCTGTGCTGCTGGAGGAAATCATTGCATACGTTTACATGCACGCCGATATTCCTATCTAATTATAAAAAAAAAAATGTGTGCATATTCCTCACATTATCTGATCTAATTTTAAATACGTATGAATGCATGTCTGCATTTCAACGGCTAGCGGTCTTGGCGAGTTTAATTGGCGCTCACTAACAGTGTGCTTTGCACAAGAATGCAGACACGCTCGTAAACAAGACAATAAAAATTAGGCCCTGCGTTAAGAAGCGCATTCGGAATATCACAACGCATGTAAGCGTAGTCAATAAGGTTAAGTGTAATGCTGGGTGACTGCGGTATTTCTTCGGCTTCGGTGAGGTGCGTCGTTTCCAGCTGAATTTCCGCCTGAGTCAGTTTTCTGCTAAAGAGACCTAGTTCCATGCCCCTGAATGTGCTGCTTACTCTGTCAAGACTACAGATACAGCTAAGCCTCTCTGCAAAAATTAGTCTTGCTCGGTGTTAACACGTAGAAACTTTTATATATTAGGGTGCTTTTTTTCTTCTTAAACTTTAACGCTCCTTTCTCCCTGGTGAGCTCAGAGCTTTCCTCTGATGTTCAGCATGTTGGTAGTTTCCATGCATCTGACACCCTTTCTCTGCCATTATAAGAAAGCCGCTTCTTTTTTCCGATATTATCTCATTAGCAGAGGCACAGACATGGCTAAAGAGACACCCTTTGTTTTTTCGCGCTACCGTATCAAGTTTTTATCTCGATATATACAATTTATGCACCATAATAAGTGCTGTGGAACCAATTACAAGAATCTCCCAATAGTATAATTACTTTGATCAGTAATCACCGTAACTGCTATAGAAGCAGAACGCTGCTTTATAATAGCATAATTGGATACCTTTTGAATGTGTGTGTGCGTGGGCTTGTATGGTGCGCACTTCTTACGTAAAAACTAAGCGTTTGCGAGATTTATATACTGTATAATGATGTCAAAGAAACAGCCTTAAGATGTAGATGTGTATTGTATGGATGTAACGACTGCTAAGTGAAGTAGAAGTTTGCTTACAATCGTGTCATATTTTCCTCAAACAGAGACATCAAGTAATCCCACGAAGAGGCTGTGCGGGTTGAGAAATCAGCACAAATTTAATTCGCCAACAGTTCTCCTTAGTATATACTGATGACACAGAAATATTTGGGTCAGTGATCCAAAAAATTACTTCACTATAAAATAGTGTATGTGCCAGCGACAAGAAATGTGTCACGGCGAGACGTGTTGGAGTGTGTTGCTCTTTGATGCGTGAGAACTGACAATCACTCCGGCGGCTGTTCCCTCAACAACAGTTTAAGATCTGTCGAACACTCTTGATTAAGAGGAATAATTGCCGTGTGGGACTCTACTGGCTGTGTCTTTCGCTCCAGCTCTTGCATGTCTGCTAGCTGGGACGGTGTAAGGGTATCGATGTATAAGGATGGTGACTCAACTCAAACTCTCCTAATCTATACAATAGATCAGAAACGCTCGAAAGACAAGGTCTGAAATACTAACATCAGCTGTGCTGAACACACTGCTTGAAAATCTCTGCTTCTGTTCATTCATAACACAGAAAACACCTAGTTATAAATAATTATAAATAATAATCAGATTTTGGAGGTCTTTCAAATTTCCAATGATTAAAAACAATGCTTTTTGAACAAGAGAGCTGTTGAGCTTCACAACACATATGAAATATATTTACATATTTTTTTCAGAAATGCATGGATTTAGAGCTTTTACATTCTTAAAGTCAACATGAAATCAAACAGAGCCTGTGTACTTTCTTTATGCATGTTGCATGTGGTTTTTGTAAATGATTCATCTGTACACATTTTTATTTAAAGAAAAAAATCCACTTCTACATGCACTTTTTTATTTAAAACAAGTTCTCCCTCACAATCAACCTATTCTTTTTAATAAAAAATAGCTAAACAAATTTAGTTCCAGCCTCATTTCATGGTTCAAACTAGGGATGTGTTTCTGACGATGAAATTTGAGTTTGAGCAACACGTAATGGCAACAACATCTCAGACTGACAGATGCATAAAAATAAATGAGAATTTTCCAACTTTTCATCAATTTCTGACTGTATGTATAGAATTCAAATATTTGTTTTATTGATTGCAATGTTATTGTTAATAATTGTTGAGAGCTCCCATTTTGATTTATTTTGAAAAAAGCAGCATGCACCTGGTCCAATCATATCCCAATTAATAAATATGTGACCCTGGAGCACAAAACCAGTCATAAGTGGCACAGGATATTTGTAGCAATAGCAAACAATATATTGTATGGGTAAAAATGATCAATTTTTCTTTTATACCAAAAATCATTAGGATATTAAGTAAAGATCCTGTTTCCTGAAGATATTTTGTACATTTCATACCGTAAATATATCAAAACGTAATATTTGATTAGTAATATGCATCGCTAAGAACTTCATTTGAACAACTTTTTTGAGTATTTAGATTTTTTTTTACACCCTCAGATTCCAAATTTTCAAATAGTTGTATCTCGGCCAAAGGTTGTCCTATTCAAACAAACCATTAATCAATGGAAAGCTAATTTATTCAGCTTTCAGATTCAGAATTTCAATTTCAAAAAATTTACCCTTATGACTTGTTTTGTGGTCCAGGGTCACATATGTAAACTATTTAATTAATGAACTATTGATAAAGTGGGACAATACTTTTACTTTTTTCATTATCCTTTGATAAAAAAAAAAAAAAAAAGTTTAAGCATTTATTTACAGATTTATTTACATTTTCAGTTTCAAAAAATTGACCCTTATGATTCGTTTTGTGGTCCAGGATCACTTTTTTTCTTGTTTCTATAAGATAATTGTCACGTATGGAAGCTAAACATGTTGCAAATGCTATTTCATGTTGACTTTAAAAATGTATGAACTTGAACAAAAACATTCGCTGAATTTCTGAAACAGCTGTTTTTGAGTAGTGGAGCAACTATATTAGTGCCAAAGGTTTACCAAGTAAAAAAGACAAACATTGTGTGAGAATGAATGAAAATAAGGACATTTGTGATAAATAAATGCATAAAAGGTCTCAATATGCATGGTTATTCTCCCCTCTAGCACTTTTGTACTTTTCTAAAAAGTTTGTTCCCTGATGTATCATGTAAGCAACCTTGGTAATGAGGTGTTTCTTTCCTCTGATGGATATATATTTTTTCTTTTTACATTTTTCGAGCGTTTTTTCAGGAAAATATTATAGCAGACCGTCTCAGTAGTCAGGCATCTTCATTTGCATGTGGTTCCAGTTGACCTCCGCTGGCTGATTGTGTTCTGTAGCACTAAACCCTTGTTCTGACACTAATCAGTAGCTTGTGCTGTCATACGGTCATCTCCTCGGGTTGTGTTATAGTTAGTATGAAGGATTAGAATGGCAACACACTTTGAGTGCCCAACACGTCGTAACACAAATCAAATGAATTCTCATCATTACCGTACGAAAAAAAGAAAGAAAGAAAAAGAAAAAAAAAGAGCAAAGTGTACATAGATATACTTAGCAGTAACCCAAACAAATTTTAACATGCTGTATGTGTAAACAAAAGGAAAAGTGGTTTACTGAAAATAGATAAAAGACAAAAATCTTGAAAAATGAGGACAATCTCTGTTGTAATGTATTCAAAACATATGCATACTGTATATTATTATATGTGTGCGCGTGCGTTTGTGTGTGTGCATGTATGTATACTGGCACGACGGTGGCCGGATAATGTATGTACACACTATGTATCTTGTACAGAATCTGAAAAGAATATAAAACTGCTGATATATTAAATCTGCTTGTAATTTAAACATCATTTGCTGTATTTCACAATCATTTCTTTCTTTGGAGGTGAGCTTTCATATGTCAAGCAATGAACACTGTTGAACAACTGAAGTATATCTTGATATCATACCCCTGTAAGATACTCCTAGAAGTTAAAAAAGAAAGGAAAAGAAAAAGAAAAAAGAACACGCTCATTTACATTTGGTGTAATGTTTTTTCTTGTCTTGAATTTTTTCTTGAACCATTAAATATTGTGTATCTTTAGACACTCTGTTGTGCGTCCTATCATTTCAAAACACTTTAATCCTATTTTTCTCTTATAGACTGCAAAGCCTTGATGTAGAAAGCAGGTGCTGGAGGAGAATACTAACAAAAAAAGAAGAAAGCAGCGTGCTTCGCTTATGGACCGGCTTCCATTAGGTAAAGCGAGCGATGTGCATACGAAACGCCGTCTATTTGTGGAAAAGCAAGGCAGAGGGAAGTCTTGATTAAGTCCGTCTGCACAGACGATAGCAGTTATACAGCTGTTAGAGCCATTGATTCAGTAGGAGGTGAGCTTCGGAAACACACCTGAGAGATTTTAGTCAGAAAAAGAAGAGGCCACCTAGGTGGACTCAAGAATAATTGGTGAGTCTGGGCATATAACCGCCATTATGTGCTCTGCAAATGTGCCAGTACTGCAGCTTTGGACCGGGCCCAAGACGGAGTTGGGAGCAAGAAAGGAGCCTTAAAAAGCAAATGAATAAAGATTATCCAAGCAAAAGGGTCTACCTACAGCACTGTAAGTTCCTGAACATTTTGCTGAACTGCCTAGTTACACTCTTTTTCTGCTGGCTTCACATTTTTGATGCTTGACGAGCACGTATGTGTATATGAGTGTGAGCTTTCATATAGGGGTGAGCTCAATTATCCTTTCTTCCCCTCGTTAGTCAAAAGAAATACTGGGCATCCAGACTGCAATGCAGATGAAGTCGCAGGAAACAAATTAGAATTTAACAGCATGCCAAAGTTACCATTTAAAGTGACAGTTCACTCAAAAATGAACCTTCTCATAATTTTCTCACCCTCATGTCCTTTTCTTCTGCAGAGCACAGGATAAGACGTTTTGAAGACTGTTCAAACTGTTTTTTTCCATGCAGTGTAAGTAAGTGGAACTTAAACTTTAAAGATTGCTTTTTAAATGCTTGCGGCCCGTTTTTAATAAACAGAACATTATTATGCATTGGTGTGGATGCTAATATCGGTATAGTTATCTTTGTGGTTATCATCGTGAACAGGCTGTAAGTCTTCTGAAGTGAGATTATCACTTTGTACGATGCACATATTAAAACTTAAGTCTTCATTTACTTTTAAATCAAACCAAAACACTTATTATCACAATAACACTACAATACGTCAGTAATGGCAACACAAAGCACCGTGACATTTGGCCTGATGAAGTACGAGAACCAATGATTGGCATTAAAGGAGTAGTTCACTTCCAGAACAAAAATGTACAGATAATGTACTCACCCCCTTGTCAGGATGTTCCAAGTCTTTCTTTCTTTAGTCGTAAAGAAATGATGTATTTTTGAGGAAAACATTTCAATATTTCTCTCCATATAATGGATATGTATGGTGTCCACTGAGTTTGAACTTCCAAAATGCAGCTTCAAACTGCTCTAAACGATCCCAGCCAAGAAGGGTCCAACTTCAAAATCGCTGTTTTACCTTTTTTTCTAAAGGGCGTTTGATCATCTTTGCATGTTCACTTTGTAAACACTGGGTCGGTACTTCTGCAGCGATGTAGGGCGATTTTGAAGTTGGAGGAGAAAATGAGATGGGAGTTTTTGACATACCCTAACTGTCATAAACAGGAATACAAACAGTTCACACAGAGTTAGACCAAGATGAGCATTTGCGGTTAAACAGTATATAAATTGTAAATTTGTTTAGAAAAAAACCTATCGTTTCGCAAGATAAGACCCTTCTTCCTCGGCTGGGATCATTTAGATCCCTTTAAAGCTGCATTTAAACTGCATTTTGGAAGTTCAAACTCGGGGGCGCCATTGAAGTCCATTATATGGAGATTAGTCCTGAAATGTTTTCCTCAAAAAACTGAAGAAAGACATGAACATCTTGGATGACAATGGGGTGAGTACATCATCTGTACATTTTTGTTCTGGAAGTGAACTAATCCTTTAACTAAACATTAAGGTTTGTGTTGCTGCATTTGTTGTAGTTCGTGTATTAATTATTTTCACTCTACCTTTCACTCTTTTACGCTGTCCTTTCAGCAGCTTGACAGTTTTGGGTCCCACTGACTTTCAAAAAAACAAAAACAGTTCTTCAGAATATCTTCCAAAAATATCTTCCAACAGTTCTTCAAAATGTCTTCTATGCAAAATATGCTCCTAGGAAGAAAAGGCCAAACATATTTAGAATGTTTTTTAGAATGTTCATTTGTGAATGAACTGTCCCTTTGGGTTAGTCTACCCAAAAATGAAAATTCTGTAATTAATTACTCGCCTTCAAGTCATTCCAAACCCGTAAGACCTTTGTTCATCTTCAGAACAAAAAATAAGATGTTTTTGATGAAATCTGAGAGCTTTCCGACCCTGCATAGACAGCAATGCAACTGACATGTTCAAGGCCCAGAAAGGTAGTACGGACATCCATAAAATAGTCCATGTGACAAATACAGATGTAATTTTATGAAGTTCCGAGATTAACTTTATTCAACAATTTCTTCTCCTCTGTCTCAGTCTTTGTCACACGTGTGGTGCTGCTGATGCTTGAAGCCAGCGTTCTGATGTAGAACCTTGATGCGCTACACCTTGTTTACAGACAGAGGAAGACGTAAACATGTCTGAAGATTTCGACAGAGAGGATGACTTGAAATTTTTTGCCCAACCTTACTTATTTGAACCAGAATATACAGATGATGAACTAAGAGAGATGGACGTTCTACGTCAGAATGTCGGCCTTGCGAAAGTGCATCGAAAACTGACACAGAAGAGAAGAAATTGTTTAATAAAGTCATTATTTTTGTTTTCTTTGCGCACAAAAAGTATCGTTGTAGCTTTATAACATTATGATTGAACCTCTGGTGTCACACTGACTATTTTATCGATGTCCTTACTACCTTTCTGGGCCTTGAATGTGTCAGTTGCATTGCTGTCTATGCAGTGTCAGAAATCTCTTGGATTTCATAAAAAAAATCTCAATTTGTGTTCCGAAGTGTATTTGGAACAACATGAGGGTGAGTAATTAATGAGAGAATTTTCATTTTTGGGTGAACTAGGCCTTAAAGAGGGTATTTTAAGCACAATCATGTCAGCGCTTTAGTGTGAAATCCAGAAACTATAAAAACGGCATTTTCGGACTGTGCGACCAGAGAGTGCATGTGGAGACATTAAGTGGCTGTGACAATGGGTTGATATGCATGGGGGAACATGAGAAAAGGTAATGGGCGAAAGGGTATGGATGGGGTCTTACATTCACACATGCAGCGAGCCCTTCCGCACTTCCCAGCATTATTCCCCATGGCCATTTTATTAGATGAATGAGACATGACTGGCTAGCATAGAGCTAATCAACCCAGTTTTGTTGTAGTGGCTCAAACGGAGGACTAGAAGACTTCAGCCACTTTCCTCGTGGCTGTTTCTTTACCTGTAGATAGAGGCTTTACTGCCGCGGCCCACGCTGATTGTGCGGCTAAAGCCCACCTGAGTTTCCGGGTAAGTCCCCGTGGATTGGGCGATCAGAGCGCACAAGCTAAACGAGTTGCTAGATTTGAGGTTACTACGCAGTGACACCGCAGCTGCCGAGAGGAGGCTTATGTGTACAGACAGGGTATCTCATCAAGGGCGTCTAGATGGGGTCATCACATCGCCGCTGAAGATCTCCGACTCGAAGCTTTTTCCTCTTGCTCAAGTGGGTTGCTGAAGGCAGCGCGGCGGCACGGCTTATGTCTCATTGCCGTGTTGACCCGGCGTTTAAATCCAGCAATAGTTTTTAAATCAGAAGCGAATACAGGAAGGCAGAGCGAGCGAGAGTTTAAACCGGCGCGGTGACAAAGTAATAACAAAGTTGCTATTGAATCACAGAGCGAGCCATTTGTAATTTGTCCCCGGCGGAAGTTGAAAATACAATACGCCACGAGACGGACCGCTGTGATGCTGAAAAACGCCTCAATGCGCCGAATGGGAAATTGATTGAAGTGGCCATTTGCAAGCAACTCACACCTTCTTATTGTTCATTCGTATCCGGCTTCAAGAACACTTGTTAACTTTGCAAATATGTTTCTTTAGTGGAGACGCACTTGGTTTTCAAAGGACCATCTGCGGAGGCCGCTGGTTGAACATATAGAGGGTGTCAAACAGCATGCTCATTTTAAATTGTAATTAAACTGGCCATCAGGTACCTTGAGGCTGTTTAGTCTTCAGCAGGATACTAATTACTATAAGATGACCTTTGGAATAATATCTGGTGAATAATTCATAATTGAAGAGATTGCTTCAGAGACATCCGCTCTGAACTTTGTATGCTCACAACTATTTAAATGAATTTTCAAATCGAACCCTCTGATTCGCTCTTCGAGCGGTACAGTACGGGGAAAAGGATTTTCACGCATATGGTGAGGTTCCTTTGAGCTGGTGATAAAAAGTGATGTGTTTTATTGCCTTTAGTCAAGACTGACTCATGTCAATATATTATTTCATCCAACATGACGCATACAAAAAAGAAGCTATATAGTAATGTATTAAGCACAAGTCAGGGCTCAATGATATTTTCATTTTCACAATGATATAGGACCTGACTTTCTTGAATGTCAAATGATTACATTCACACAAATGTGATTCTGAAGCCTTTCTATAAATGATATCAGAGAAGAGAAGGTTTATGTACAGCAGTACATCCTGATTGGCCTCATGAGTGAATTTATTGAAACATTAGATGGGTGTCAGGTAGTTGAAGACATATGCATTTATCATAATTACCCCATGCATACACAATTTTGAGGGGACAGGCATACAAATGAAGGCAACCAAATTGAATATTTGTGTTCATTATTGGGTAGTAAGTGACTATATGCACACTTATAGTAATATTGTCAAATATTACTACATCAGTTTGAAAATAAGTGTCCTGTTGTAATACATGTTAAAATGTAATTTATTCCTATGATCAAAGCATCAATACTCCAGTCTTCACGGTCACATGATCCTTCAGAAATCATTCTAATATGATGATTTGCTGCTCAAGAAACAACTGAAAACAGTTCAAATTCTTTATTTTTTTATTTTATTTTTTTTTAAAGAAATTAATACTTTTATTTAGTATACTTTAAATTGATCAAATCTAAAAATGTAATGTTCAGCTACCCATGTAAAGTGTGCTTATGTTAGTGTTTTCTCTTAAAAAATAAACAGCTTGTCATGTTTGCAATAGTAAGAGAAATGATATGACACTTTTTATGCCAGTGGGGCCAATTTACATGATCACATCTAGGCTGCACAAACCTTCAAGCCGGCTCTGTAAATTCAGTTCCTAACTTACTGTTTATTTAATTTGTGATAATACCAGTTGCTTCTACAAGTAAATTTAATTCACTTCTTTTCTCTCAAATGTTTTATTGATGTTGCTTCATTATAGGATTAACTCTTTAGATGGTAAACACAGTGTACCTGCACCATTCCAACTAAATTTCTGTATTTCCTGGAGAAAAAAAAAAAAAAAAAAAAAAAAACGGGTCAAACTAATTCAATCATTAGGCTCAATGCACATTGGCTCTTGCCCTGATACCGTAATAGTATTATGTTGTCCAGTCTCTTGTGCTTCACACACAGGATTCAATTTCCCCCGTCTTGCCATAGGCCAATTCATTTTTCCATAAGAAGTAAAAGAGTGCACTGTGACCAAAAAAGCAGCGCGAGCTCATCATGTTCACAGTGATTTTGAGGTACATGCGACTTGAGATGAGAAGATTTTATTTTCTTATATGATAGGTACTGTATTACTATTCTACAGTACCAAAGGCGATTCTAAAACCTCAGTTTTGTTGGGACCGAACCCCAATGATGGGTAAAATTTTCTCCTAGGACCATTTTTCTGATTGCATTTGCACCACCAATAGGAAGTGGTTTAAGTCGGCCGACAGCAATGTCACTGAAGTGCAACATTCAACAGTGTCAACAAACTGGAAAGAGAAGTGCCTGCACTTCACTGTCGGTCCATCTATCGCTGTTTTCCATGTTCATGGAGTTAGTTTGGAGAGTACAGAGTGGTACTCAAAAAACGAAGTACACAAATCAATTGCTTGAGTAAAAATAGGCCTACTGATACACTAATAAAATATTACTCCATAAAATATTACTTTAATGTACTGAAGTATCAAAAGTAAAAAATGCTGATCGATGAATATTTATTTTGTCATTTTAACTTTTTTTGTCATACACTTTTATATTTAATAATTTTATATGATGTATTTTATATAATCCTACTGCTCAAAATACCTGGGTGAGGCAATAAATAAAACCAAGAAATACTATATTTAAAAATATCAATTTAAGTTAATGATACTTGCAAATGTAATATATAGTATTTAAAAAAGAGGAAAACCAAAAAGTGTTTTGAAAAATGTAATTTTAAGGAGACTGCTATGCAAATATCCTCTTTTGAAACTCATTTAAAACTGCAGGAAAAATGTATCGGCATTAATTTGTGTTATTTTAATGTTATGTTACCCCATTTAGACGGTGATACCAATGTTATCTCATTGCAAATTCTTACCTACATATTTTATGAGCTGGCCTACAAAGGATCACCCCTAAAATCACCCCTTAACCTACCCCTCACACAAAATCGTACAAGTGAGGTTGTACTAATCATACAAATAATGCCACCTTTCCTCTATCTCCGACAAGCAATAGACCGGAAGTCATTAATTTCCAATCATATGCAGAAAATTTGCATCCGATCTGAGCTTCGGATGCGTTCAAATATTTGAACTTCTGCGGCTAGACCAGAGATTGTCTTACTATAGGGAGATGAGAGGGTCTGTATTACTTACTATTGGATAAAGCGTAACAGCTAACGTGGATCACGTGTCACTTAATAACCAATCACATTAAAGCCTCGACATCATTGAATTTCAGTCAGACTCAATCGCCGTTTACTGATACCATAGGAATGAATGAGAAGTTCAGTAAACTGAATCCCACCGCAAAAAGTCAGTGACTTCTCTCATAAAACAGAATTTTTTCGTGGTAAACTCTAAAAATAGTTCAATCCAAAAGTATTGTTTAGTGTAAAACATGTTGAAGATTAGCAAATGGGCTATCGATTCATTAAATGATAAGCCGTTTCCTCTAAAAAGCTGTTTATACTATGTAGTGAAGCCTCTCTTCTATTGACATCCACACAAAAAAAACAGCCTCTGGTCTCCTTTCCCACATACTGCCAGACTGGAAGCGTTAGCTTTAGCCGTTACGCTTTTTCGGCTAATGGTTGCAGGCTTGCCATCTAGTGACTTTGGCTATACGGTATGCGACCGTCCGACCGGATGTAATGTATTCTGTTAAAAACTTTGTGCGAAAGGTTAGAATTACCAATATTTTTTCACTTTAAGGTTATTTTGTAAACATTATTTCGGTAAAATGGCAATTTATAATAATTATATTACATTTTATAATAATTACATCATTATTTCCGTTGATTAGCCCTACCATGTTAAACCTACCATGTTTTTTATTTTGGGGGTCATTTGTTTTGTGTCGATACATTCATATAATTATATTAATTAAAATAATTAATTTTACTGGTGAATAAGTCAAGGTAAAGGTTGCTGCACGACCAATTTGAAAGTTGTGTGCGACTGCCACTAGGGAAAAAAAATGCGTCAATCGTATCCAAATGAAGGAGATAATGGAAAGGCGGCTTTAGTCACCTTGTAAAATATGAGTTGGTGATACACAAATACACAAATCAGGCATTTCATACAGTGTGCTTAAACAGCTCGCCCTTACAGCAGATTTAGATCATAAACAACGACAGTTGTGACCTAAATTTGATTTTCTCTTGCAATAAAACACTTTTTGTGCCACCATTTGCAAACGCACACTAAAGCTTTTGAGTCAGACTTGTGAATTCACGGAATTGTTTGCTAGAGACTCGCTCTGACTGGATTATTTGAATCAGTGAATTGTTGACTCTAGAACAGCTGCAATTCGATCAGTCTAATTCGTGAATGAATCGATTTGCGTTCATTGAAAAGAATCAGCTTGTTCGCGAATGGCGTCTCAAAGAGGGTGCCGATTTCTTTAATTCAAAATAAGATGAAAAATAACATGTTTTTAATAAATGTTGTGGTGTAAAAAGTGTGATATTATGCTTTGGAATGTAGTCTGGTGAAGTAAAAATAAAAGTTTATTTTTAAGAGTGTAGATCTGGGTAATGTTTGTAAACAGCAACTTTATATTTGATGTTAATCACGTATATTAAAGCCTTTCTAAATAGGATCTGTAATAATCTATTTACTGTATTAGTTTTGTAAATTGGAGAAATTCATGTTCCTGGCTATTTTGTAAGTCATTATGGATTAAGCTTTGTAACCACACACAGCACCAGCAGAAAAGGAGAGATTTAAAAGGGGAAAAAAATCTATTTCAATTATTGATGGTGATAATGAAAACTAGGTGTTATTTTGGAATGGCAAGAAAAAATTAGTTGACATAAAACCAATGCAAGGGGCAGAAACTTTCAAATGTCTCTAATCGCTTCTTTATAGATTTCACGCTGTCAAGAAAATGAATAATTGGTTTATCTTTCCTGTTCATTACTCAAAACTCAGCTTTGGAACTTTAATCCACTCACGATTTCTCAAGTTCTGAAAGCATTGCAAACAAAGACCCTTTCTCAGATAAAAGAGGCTTTCAAAGCCAGACTTTTTAGTCGAGCAGATGGAACAATGAGAAATTAGCTATAGTCCCCTCTATTCACAGGAACCGAGCTCTGGACCGGGTCAGGTGATTGTGTGATGCAGACAATAAAGGCCACAAAAATCAGCTCTATGTAAGCTGACAGGCTTGACGGAAAGTCCTCAGTACGTGCTGATTAATGACTGACAATTGCAACGACTGATTTAAATAATGCTAATTGGCCAACGGGATAATGATCCGTACATTTCCTCTAATTAGAGACACACAGCTCTTTGTGACGGCACTGACGGGAGGGTTTCTGTGGCTGTTGAGCAGGAATGTGTCGTCCTGCAGCTGCACTGCCATTGGCAACGTTATGTAGATTACATGTACCTGTAAATGGATATACCTTATGCTTTTTGTTTCTTTGTTTTAGCACATTAGCAAAACTGTCTTTCTATGGTTATTTTTGCTGTAGTATCAACTAAATAATGATCGATTGTAAATAAAGACATCAAGACAATGTCGACCATTAAATGTCCTTATTATTATGCATTTCCAAAGCCTGAACATGCAAACGCTATCATCTAACCGTCTGGAGACAGATAATAGCCATGCAGGTTTTTATCTTTCATAAAGTGCATTGGTAAGTGAGTTATGAATAATATATACAAGGACACTCTATATTCATGTTCATGTTCTCACAGCGTCTTCAAATTTCCAAGATATTCTAAGTACAGCTGTACACCGCAACAGCACACAACTAAGGCTAGAAATGGATGAAAACATCTGCAGTATCCTTTAAATCTTGATTAAGGCACAGGGTTGGGTGAAATTCTGGATTTAGAAATTAGCTCTTCTTTTGATTTGACTTTTCACACACCCCTCATGAGATATTTACTGAATTACAATGCAGAGAAAATTAACAGAGGAATTTTGTTGTTTTGCTGTTCCACCAACACAAATCTGGCAGATAACACGTGTTGTTTGAATTGTCCAGATCTGACTCCGTTTTGAAGACTAATTTGCAGTAAATTAGAGGATTGTGGGACATGTTTGTCAACTGTGGTTCATGAAATGAATTAATTTATGAAATGTAATAGAATACGTTTAGTAACACATCTTGTTTAAACTTCTGTAACTGGATCTTTCAGATTTTGAGCCTGAATGTACTTTGATAATTACTTAAGTAAACAAAAATGACACATTTTCATTCACAGCAAACACATTTGTGTGAAACGTAGCTCTATACACCGTCATATATATACCGATACACCGGTATAGACGATAATCGTGATATTTACAAATGAATAGTAAACATACATAGGACAATGTGACACATAATCCAGAATCAGCGCCGTTATTATGGAGCGGTAAACTCACTTATGTAATTTGTTTCATTCATACTCGACGCCGGAGGGCGCCCTTGCACAGAAAGTCTATACGTAAGAGCTTACGTCGTTCCGGAAAATTGCAGGCATCCAGCTATCGCAGTGGATTAAAATGCTAAAAGAAATGTTTTATCTGATGAAACATTAAGACTGTCAACACACGATTGCAATAGGTGTTCTTCAAGCCATCTCAGGTAACGTATTTTAGAAAGGATATGTATTAATAAGGTTATGCTAGTCGACATAGCATTTCTAACTGTAATAATATAGCCTAATTTCTGCCCCATTCTGCGATAAGAATCACTTTGCAGAAGAAAGTTATTTAAAACTCGTTTGGAGTACAAATATGTTGTTATTCGCATGAACTGTTGTAACTTGAAGCTGCAGTAAAATAAAAACGGTTAGCATTTTAGTTTTTTCTGTTTAGTGTAATTGTTCTTTTTATGCAGTGGTGTCAGTCATTGGTCAAAAAAGAGAAAAAGATCATTTTCAAAAGATTCTATCTTTTGAAAATAAGTCTCTTATGCCCAATACAACAAAACAGTAATATAAAATATTTAAATATGTATAGACAGTTTGCACTTACATCATGATTTACCCGGATGTGCAGACATTTTGGCAATACTCGGATGTAAACAGCTTGGATTGCATGGTTAATGTACTACTGAATATGTTGTTCTGCTAATTTATGCTGTCTAAACCACGGAAAAAATGTGTGGAAGCTGCCAAATCATATAGAGAAGGACTTAGTAAGCAGGAAAGGGCGCAATATTTGGACAAACTAAAGTTAATAGGTGGTAAAGATACGTACAAGCAGTATTTATTAAAATATTAATCTAATATTTTACCTACCTGACTGGAAAGAACAAACAAGAATGTTGTCAAGATTCTTGCCCTGGAAATCCTGGTTCAGTTTGGCCAACCAAAAACGCCTTTTGTTCCTCAAACAGTTTTTTGCACTCTTCTCCTTATTATTTTATATAACTTTCAGCAGTCTATAATACTCCAAATGTTTTTTTTTTTTTTTTGGTCCAACCGACTAGTACAGACCAAAACATGACAATAATTGACCATTTTTAGTAGCAGTAATCAGCAAAATATGCAAGTTTCATTCGGTTCAGTGCCACTAATGTGACGCGTCATATAAACACACTCTGTTAGTATTATTTAAATATTACTACAATTTAAGAAATGTTTTTTAATGTTTAATGTATATTTAATGTATATATATATACAACTCAAACAATTGAGCTGCTTAATATTTTATAGAAACTGATTTTTAAAGATTCTTTGAGGAATAGAAGGTTCAAAAGAGCAGAATTTATTTGAAATATACATTTTTGTTTTTTACATTATAAATGTCTTTACTGCAGCTTTTGATCAGTTGAGTGCATCCTTGCTGAATAAAAGTCTTAGATTCTTGAATCGTTTACAAAAGAGACATAATGGCTGGCTAGACATATTAGATACATTATTTTTAGAAGAAATAAGAGAAACTTCTGCTGTTCCCAGTTCACTAATTTAATATCCATAAATCATCACAAAATAAAACCAGACATTAAATACTTTTCTACCTCAAAACTGTAATTTGTTCTGTGAATCTTTTATTTATATTTTTAGGCATTTTCTACTGTCACCTAAGGAGGATGGTGCTCATGGAGCTCATTTCTCACTGGTTAAACTGGTTACAACCATATAGCTTTAAAAAAACCCCCAGCAAATTCTGTTTTAATTGCACTTCTTTTTCTGCATCCTGTTTGCAATCTCAATTCAAATTCAGGACCCCAAATTGTAATTTAAAAGGCATCGCAATTGAATTGTGAACGGCGCAGGGCCCTGCTGAGGTAAATGCTTGTAATGTAAATCAGTATGCACGTCCTTATAATCTTATTATATTATCCTAATGCTCCCTCAATCCCCGACCACAATGCGCTCGGTGACCTCCAAAAAGTATTTTCAAAACATTCTCATGCCAGTCTTCGAATAATTTATTTGGCAGGAGAGTAAAGAAGGAAAAAGGGGGAGAAAGGTAGACAGTTGTGATATTGCAGCTCTCTCTCCCTCTCCACGGCCCTAAAGGAGGATGACCCTCTTGTATAACCTTTGTGAAGCACATAAGTTGCCGTGCAGGCCTGTGGCTTGTTGCCATGGCGCTATGTAGACGATGCTCCCCCTGAATGATGGGCTCATTGCATGCTGCTGAGAAAATAGCATCAAGCCAGAATGATTCATCTCGTAGGAGCACGGTGAAGAGCGCACACAGAACGCTCCTCGCTGCGGCGAGGGCTTTCATATCGGCGAGTGGGAAAATTAAGAAAACGGCTCACAAAGAATTTTTAATAATTACTCCTCTCAACGTATGCATCGGATGCCGGCAGAAGAGCGCAAACTTTCGATTCAAAATTTCACACTGGCACCTAAATTGAATTAGCACTTAAGAGCAAAAGAACAGCGGAAAGCCTCAGAGGAACGGAGAGGTGGTATCTGAGAGGGAATAATTGCTTTTGCTGATGTACTGTAAGCGTCAAGACGATTCCTCAATTTTAGATCACCATGAAGGAACGTAATAAACAGGGAGACCAGTGGCAATAAAATGAATACCACAATGGCAATGGAGCTGCCTCTTAATTATAACGAATGGAAAATTAGGTCTAAATTGTTCCACTAAAGTGTGCATTAATTGTATCGTCTGATGCACAATAGGACTTAATTCAGGGGTGTGAAAAGTTCATTACCTGTGATATTCATCATGCCAAATGTTGGCCCCGACGGCTCGTGGGAGGGTCGTAAAAAAGATCGCTTTCGTCCCTGAGCATTGTTTAATATTCACGTCTGACTAATCATGTCTTTGCTCAGAGTCATTTTTGGATCGTCAGTTCCTCCCTCCGAGTTCCCAAAATCTGGCTGGCTCAGAAAGGCGTCCAGATGGAGTGCGAACTGTCGCTTCTTGAGGAAAATCAGCAAGGGAGTCACCAGTAGGACTCATTTTCAATTGCGATACAATAGGAATCTTTATCGCCGTTGACTCTACCCAATATTGCCATTGTGCTAATGTGTTGTTGGCAAAGGGTTTTGTTAACTGTTGAATAGAGTTTGTTGTAAAATTGCCTAGACGCTTTGATAGGAATCTGTCAGTTTTCTCGCCCAGTAGAGTTTTTTTCTCAACCTGCCGCCTCAAAAAGTCCAAGGACACCAATTCAAAAGCGCAGTGATTTTAGAGTCTTGTAAACAAGTTTCACAACTGAAATAGTCCGCTATCCAACAAAACAGGCTAAATTACTTCCAACTGAATTGAGATCTCTACGAAAAGCAGCTTTTACACTGCGATAAGGATTTTGTAAAAATACAAAATACAATTTAATGCTTAAACTTTGGTCAGTCAAACGAAGTCTTAAGTGAAAAATAGTGAAAAGTGTGTTTACATGCATGCATAACTACTTATGCATAATAATAATAATAATAAATCATTTTGAGATTGGAAATAATGACTTTTTTAAAAAAAAAAAAATTGTTGTCGTTCTTGTTCTTGTAAAATAATAAAAAATTGTTATTATTCTTGTCATACTATAGCTAATAGAAATATTAATTTCATTTTTGCATTGGAAATAGTTATTAGTTTTATTATAATTATTATAGAAATATTGCTATTTTGTAAATTTCACAGGTGAATTGACAAATTACAGTTTGCACATTCATTATTATTATTATTATTTTTTAATTATATATACTTATTTTGTAATAATATAATGTAAAGTATATTTGTGATAATTGAATTATAATAAATATGATTATTATTATATTATTATTAAATAAATATATTATTATTATTATTTAATTAATTATAATTTAATTTCCAAAAACATTTAGGAAATATTATAAGATTGGAAATAATAATCATAATTAATAGTTATAAATATTTATAATTATAAATATAGTAAATACTACTACTGCTAATAATAATAGTTATTATTAATAATAAATTACTTTTTTATTCTAAATATAATTATCATTTCATTTCTTATAATTTCATTTTTAAAAGCATTTTGGAAATAATATAAGATTGGAAATAATAATTATAATTAATAGTTATAAACATTAATAATTAAATATAGTAAATACTACTACTGCTAATAATGGTAAAAATAATAATAATAATTATTATTATATATTTAGAAATATTGTTTTATTTTTGAGATTGGAAACAATTTTTATTATAATTGTTGTTGTTAGAAATATCATAATTTTACTTTTGAAAATGGAAATAATAATAATAATAATAAATTAATAACATATTATTCATAAATAAATAAATATGAAGTTAAATAATATTTATAATAATTAAATAATACATTTTGTATTCATTTAATTTATTAAGAGTATTCATCTAAAAACAGATTTTCTTTGACTGTGTGTCATTTATGTTCCAAATGGAAAAGAGCACATAAAGATCATGTTCTGAGGGAAATCTGAGAAGAAATTAAAGTGGGAAAATATTAAAAAGTAGCACCTTTTTTTCTGATACACACTGAGCATACATTTCTTTGACGAGTGTGTTTACATGCATACATACAAGTTAATTATTAATAATAATCTGACAAGGTCAGGTACGTTTAACGTTTTAACTTGGTTCTTTCATTGGGCAAAGGTCATATAAGCAAACCGGTTTAAGCTAAACCAACACAGAGATATTTGCTCATTACTTCAATTTCACTTCAGTTACCTTTAATGTCATTTGGCCGGCTGATTCAGTGCGTGCACGTCTGCTTGCGCTTTGACGTCAAAAACATTTATTTGTTTTATAATTAGCTTGGTTTTGTTGTACAGTTGTACATGTAAACACACTAAGTGCTTCGCCTGGCATTAGCAGTAGTCATGACTACAAGCTCATATATCGACCGCCACGCTTGAAATAGCTGATCTCAAAACATTACTGTGGAGCAAAAATGCATTTGTGTGACAGACTGAGGAAAAGTGCAAAAAGTTGTCCTCTCCAGAAAAGCAACAAAGTCTGTGAAATCTGCAGCAGACATTTGCTTGGACCCCCACCCAAATAACGTTCAGTATAAAGCCAGCAACCTCTGATTACCAGCCGAGAGCTTTAGGCGCTCTCCACCATCCTGTCAGTCCATGAAATATGTGTTACAATATCTGCAAATAGAGTGTAGTCCTTCAGAAAACTGCTACAGTATATCAAACTTGAGGTCCTTTGAACTTGGAATAGAGTTTTCTATTATTGTTCCCTGGCAACACATGTGCCTTTGTGCCATCGTCTCCCAAAGCTGACTATTTGGATCAGTGGGGAGAAGTAGCAATTCCAAGGAGGACAAAACAGCAGATCTAAGCAGCTTTCAGCCCTGATGCATCCTGATGCGTTCAGATTTGTTGTTTAAGTTGACTTGCGAGGTGTACTTGGACAAAAGCCTTTGAAATGTCAAAGAAATCCTCATAAGACACAGAGATAAGGGAGTAATGTTTCTCCGATGATGAAGTCATGGCTGAATGTGTCAGAGCGTCCTATTATAGAATCAATCAACCGCATCACACTGAGAACGCGGCCTTTTCGTGTTCAAACTCACATTTGGATGAAAAACGGAACTGGGATAAAATAATAATAATAATACATTTTGTTTTTTATAGATTATTTTATACTTTTAATAATTGTATTATTTTATTGTTGTTGTTGAAGTTGTTCTTGTTCTGGTGAAATAATAATAATAATAATTGTTGTTGTTGTTGTTTTTGTTGCACTATAGCTAATAGAAATATTGCTTTCATTTTTGAATTCGAAATTATTTTTTTATTATTAGTATTATAAAAATATTCCTTCATTGGATACTTCACAGGTTAAAAATGACAAATTACAATGTGCACATTCTTATTTAAATAATTATCATTTAATTTCATTTTGGATAAAATATAAGATATAGCCGTAAATAATTATAGAAGATATATAATCATATAAAATAGTGATCATAATTAATAGTTCTATATATATATAAAATTATAAACAGAGTAAATACTACTACTAATAATGCATTATAATATTATTGTTGTTGTTGTTGTACTATAGCCAATAGAAATATAACTTTTCATTTTTTAATTGGAACTATTCATTTTTTAATTACTATATAATTATAATATAATTATATAATATAATTATAAAAATAATGCTTCATTGGATATTACAATTACAGTTTGCACATTCTTATTTAATTACATACACTTAATTAGATTTATAATAATTTAATTATTTAATTTCATTTCGGATATAAGAATCATTCAAAAAAAAAGCATAACAGTTATAAATATTAATAATTATAAATATAGTAAATACTACTACTAATAATGCATTTTTATATTACATATTATTATTATTATTATTATTATTATTATCGTTTATGTACTATAGCTAATAGAAATTTTACTTACATTTTTGAATTGGAGATAATTATTTGTAATATATTATTAAAAAATTTGCTTCATTGGACATTTCACAGGTTAAATATGATAGATTACATTTTGCACATCCTTATTCAACTATATACAGTCATTTTAATAATTATATAATAATATGTAATATATTTATAATAATTAAAATTAGAACTTATTTCATTTTAGAATTTTTTGAAATAATAGTCATAATAGTTATAAATATTAGTAAATATAAATGTAGTAAATACTTCTAGTACTACTACTACTGCTACTAATAATAATAATAATAATTATTGTTATTATTATAATTATTATTATATTTAGAAATATTGTTTTCTTTTTGAGATTGGAGATATAATAATTATTATTATAAGTATTATTTTTGTTATTAGAAGTTGCTTTAATTTTAAGATTGCAAATAATACAAATAAAATAAAATTACCTTGGTTACCATTGTTTTTAAATGTGCTTAAAAAATAAATTTAAAATAGAATTTTAATCAAGTTTATATTAGCTTATATTATTAGTAATATTAATGTCAATTTAATTTTTTTTTCTAACTGTATATAACATATTACAAATGGAAGAGAGCAGATGAAGAAAATCAGAGAGGAATCTATGAAATCTAGGAGGAAATGACTGTGAGAAAATGTAAAAAGTCTCAGGCTTTTTCCACATTGCAAAATAATGAAATGCCATTTCCTAATGGAGCTTTCGACTTATTTCAAAAATGTAAAAAATTAAAAAAAAAAAAAAAAAACAAACTAAAATTTGCTCCTAACATACCTCGAAGTGATGTTCTGTGCTTACATGAGTATTATGAGATGTCAACAAGCTATGAAAAAAATCATAAATAAATGTCATTACGTATACTTGCACTGATTGAATTTCTAGGGTTGAATTTTATTGTTCTCCATGTTGCACTGATAGCGTCTCAGCGCTATAGCTGATGTCATTTATCATGCCGTCTGCTCACGCATTCCAGATCGCTAACACACAATCAAGATACCCAGCATGCAGCCTGGTTTTGGTGGTCCCCGAACCTTCAAGAAAGCGCAGATTGGTTCCAGCTCAATGGATCCTCCCCATTATTTAATGTATTCCAGTCTATTACCACTGCTTGCTGTGACACCTCATTCCTTTCCACCAATATATAAGAGGTCATTCAATAACTGACACCTCCCTTCCATGCCGTAGTCACATTTCTGTTACTGTTTTGGCATGTGTCACAGCTGTGAAGCACGAATTCAAAGATATATCTGCTGACAGAGATTTCCCTCATGAGAGCCACAGTAAATGCATTTCTCTCGGATGCCAGACAGATCTGTCGAAGACTATTGATCACCGTACAAAACCAGCCATAAAAAACACTGTATGACAGAAAAGATGTTAAGAGTATTTCATGTCGTGGAACCTACCAATGAAGAGATGCTTTTATGGAAGGTGAATTAGGGTAATTGGGACACCTAAACTCTGATGTCTGCATTGTTTGCTTTATCGCAACCACATTCCAGCTGGGATGTCAAACTAGAGGGGATAGTTGTCAAAGAAGAAAAAATATCCCAAAGGTTGGTGACATGAGATCTTCACAAGGTTATTGTTAAGAACAAAAATCTGTCTGAAAGAAAACAACATTCCAAACTTTTATTTGATGTTTGTGGTGTGATCATGCAGTGAAATGTTTCATTTTGTTCATTTTTATTTATATATTTTTTCAATGATGAATGATATATCCTATGAAAGCCAGTTTCCACCACTGAATAAAATATAAAGTTAATTGTGACTTTTTATCTTAGAACTTTTTTTCACAATTTTCAAGTCTCACAATTCTCGAATTTTGAAATATAAACTCACAGTTCTGGCTTTTTTTTTCTCAGATTTGTGATATAAACTCACAATTGCAGATATAAACTCAGAATTCAGACTTTATACATGCCATTGGGAGTTATTATAAAGTCTGAATTGTGAGGTTTTATTTCATAATTCTGACTGTAGGTTTATATCCCACTGTTCTGACTTTATAATTCATAACTGTAAGTTTATATCACACGGTTCTGAGAAAAAAAAAAGTCAGAATTTAGAGTTTATATCACAATTCTGAGAAAAATTTGCAAGATGTAATCAGTAGAAGCTGTAAAAGTGGTTACCATTATGAGTTTTTTTTTTTTATCTAATTTTTTTAATTGTACATACTTAACTTCACCTTCAATTCAGTGAGTTATTTCATTGTAACTAATTATGAAATTTACTACCAATTTCTGAGTAAAAATTGTTTCTATTCCTTTTTTTTTTTTTTTTTTTGGTTGATTTCGTGATGTTAAATATTATTTTTTACTTTAAGAAAACCAGTTAATTTGGATATTATTATTTTCAGTGCAGTTTATTAAAGTTTTTTAACTTATCTGTATTTAACAATATTGGACAATTATTTGGTAATTTCCACAATTTTACATTAAAGGGATAGTTCACCTAAAAATGAAAATCATCTGTCATCATTAACTCACCCCACTGACTTGCATAGTTTTTTGTTTGTTTTGTTTTTAGTTATTCAGTATTTTAGATTAATAAGTCTCGTCATGTTTTTACATTTTTTTTAAATGATATATGAGTACCATATGACACTGTGAAAAGTGGTATCCTGTTGTTACCATAACGAGGTTTATACCTGATTTAACCCATAATTAGTTTTGTTGGTATACTTTAATGTTTTTTTTGTTAGTTTTTTTTCTGAAATTATAAAAAAAAAAAAAAATTGGACTAAATTTTACATTGAAATATTTCAGTTTTTCTACATCTAAATTTTACCTTTAATTCAATGTGTTATTTCATTGTAATTAATTGTGAAATGTACTAATATTATTTAATAATTATTATTTTAATAAAACCAGTTAATTTAGATATTACCATTTTAGGTGACCTTTTTATTCCCGGTGCATTTTTTAACTGTATCTAACCAAATTGGACAATTAATTGCTAAATTCCACAATTTTATATTAAAGATTTTTTTTTTTTTCTTTTTACCTTTGTACAATGAAACCAGCAACTGTTTGGCTACCAATAATCTTCAAAATGTCTTTTTTTTGTGTTCCATAGAATAAAGAAATACATGAAGGTGAGTAAATGATGACAGATGATTATTAACGTTACCTCTGATATCATCTGACACGCCTTTATGGTTAAAAAAAAACTAATTTAACAACACAGATAAATGTAGTCTTTGGCAAATCTCATGTGATGTTGTAATGCCAAAGTTAACTTTGAAACATAACAATTAAAACTGAATTTGAGTAAACCATATTTTAATAGCATTGCATCTCTTTCGTCTCAAATTATCAAATGCAGACAAGGTGAGAAAAAGCAGAGGTAAGAAAACATCTTGTCAATTGCAGCCGCATCTCATTTGTAGATCTGAAGTGTTGTGACATGACAGTAAATTACGTAAGTCAAAAGTGCAAAATATGTCCCGGATTCACCCTGCGTTCGTACCGCTTCTCAAAACTTTGCCCCGGTCAGCTCCTGACCATCAAAACCATCTTTCAGTTTTTCAGAGCCCACAGGAACGGACCGTTGTTGCATACAGTGAGCCGTTCCTCCTCCGTCTTCTTCTTCATCTGCAGCAGCAGCAAAGCTCTTACGAGGCTTTTCATTGAAATTCACAGCCTTGTAGCGGCTGATTAATTTTCCATGTTGTTGTGGTGCTTCATGTTGTTGCTTTATTTTAAGATGCAGTGCAACCTGCTCGCTGCGGATCTGGCAACACACAAGACGGCTTCCTCCAGTTGGATGGGAGGTGCAGAACTGTCAGGGAGCAGGTGTTTAGGGAGTTCAGCTCTATTCCTTTGACTGCAAACAACTGTACCCTGGGACCTTACACATGCCACTTAACATTCACACGGTTCAGGACTCATTAGAGACCCGGCAGCCTGCTTAGGGACTGTGGCATCTGTAGCGTCGTCTAATCTTTATGTCATCAATGTCTCAGATCAAACGCTGCAAGTGTTTGCTCTACTTCACCATTAGGAAAGAAGGAGAGTTGGATTTAAGTGCATCTTAACCCCTCCCTGTTTTTTGGCGGTTTTTCCTCTTTTTAGACTGTGCTGAGCTTACACACCCAAAGAGAAAAAAAAAAAAAAAAAAAAATATATATATATATATATATATAACTTTATGGAGATAAAGAGAAATTGATTGCCATGGGCAAAGTGAGCTGTGATTGCAGCACGATTTACGTGTTTATATGTCCTGCAATTGTACATGCCGAGTGCTGCTGATGATTTTTTTCTTTCATGAACACGCACACACAAACACACACAATGTTCTTCGCCGGCTCTCTTGGGGAGATTCGTATAGCAGGCAACAGGACTGTCAGAAGAGCATAGGAGAGACAGACACATGAGGGAGATGGGGAAGACATGCTTGAGAGACTTCATCTCTTTACATACACACACAATATGGACTCCTGACTTTAAAGATCTGTGCCAGTAATTTTTGCCATTGCACAGCAGTTAAATGCATTTCTAGTAGGAATTACAAACCGGAAATACACAACAAAAAATATTCTAGAAAGGTTCTACATATTCTTCCTGATCTGCAACTGACTACCGAGAAAATATACTGAGGAGACCAGGGGCTACTTGTCATACTTCATCTCCATAGTCCGAAGTCTCGACTGCAAAAGATGTGGAAAATAAAAACAAATAATTTATTAAACAACAGCAGGATGTGTCACAATAGAAGTTGCTGGCAAACAGCCTTTTCAGCAAAATGTGAACAGTAAACATTTATGATACAAAACAATTCATTAAATGGCAAAAATGTAAAATATGACAATTTAAGATTTTATTTATTTATTCTAACTAACATTTTAATCGATAAATTGTATTACTATTTTTATTTAATACATTTTATATATATATAATTAAAAAGCAGACTTATTTTATAGTAGTTGGGAATATTTCTCTTTTTTACATTTAATTTTACTGCAGCAAAACTGAAAAAGAATTTATAAAAAGTGTGTAGACATATAAAAAAAAAATTGATAAAATTGACAAACCCACAAAACAAAATTATTGAAACTTTATCATTAAAATGAAAATTGAAAATATATAAATAATAAAACAATAAAATAAAATAAAAATTGAAATAAATAAATAGGCAGACTTATCTTACAGTAGTTGGCAACATTCCTATTTAGTTTAACTGCAACAAAACTGAAAACTAATTTATAAAAAAGTATTGATAAAACTGACAAACCCACACAACAAAATTACGAAAACTTTAATTATAATTCAAATTAAAATGGAAAATACAAAAATAATACAACTAAAACAAAATAAAATAAATTATAAATAAATAAATAAACAGGCAGACTTATTCTATAGTAGTTGGCAACATTTTTTTTTTTTTTAGTTTAACTGCAACAAAACTGAAAAAGAATTTATAAAAAATATGTAGACATACAAAAAAAAATTGATAAAACTAACAAACGCACACAACAAAATTACGAAAAATTTTAACTATAATTAAAATTAAAATGGCAAATATAAAAATAATAAAACAATAAATAAATAAATAAATAGGCAGACGTATTTTATAGTAGTTGGCAACATTTCCCTTTTTTACATTTAGTTTAACCACAACTGAAAAAGAACTTATAAAAAGTATGTAGACATTTTAAAAAACACATTTAAATTCACACAACAGCATTACTAAAACTTTAACTATAAAATGAAAAAGGAAAATATGAAAATAATAAAACTAAAACAATAATATACAATTATATATATATATATATATATATATATATATATATACAGGGGTTGGACAATGAAACTGAAACACTCACCAATATAGTATTGGAGGTTTCATGGCTATATTTGCGTTGTCTGGTGCCCAATTTTCACTTATTGTACATTACACCAGTTAGAGCAGAGTGTAAAGTTTCATTATGTGCACCCAATGGTTCAAACATTGTACCTTGAAGGTAGTGCTCTGTATCAGGATAATAATGCACCAATACACACAGCAAGACTGGTGACAGACTGGTTTAATGAACATGAAAATTAAGTTGAACATCTCCCATGGCCTGCATAGTCACCAGATCTGAATATTATTGAGCCACTTTGGGGTGTTTTGGAGGAGCGAGTCAGGAAATGTTTTCCCACATCAGCATCACATAGTGACCTGGCCACTGTTCTGCAAGAGGAAAATGGCTCAAAATCCCTCTGGCTGCTTTGCAGGACTTGTATTTGTCACTCCCACGATGAAATGATGTTGTATTAGCTGCAAAAGGAGGCCCAATATCATACTAATTGTGATCTAAAACCAGGTGTTTCAGTTTCATTGTCCAACCCCTGTATATATATATATATATATATATATATATATATAGAATAAGTAGACTTATTTTACAGTAGTTGGCAACATTTTTTTTTTTTAAATTTAGTTTAACTGCAACAAAACTGAAAAAGAGTTTATAAAAAGTATGTAAAAAGTATGTAGACGTACTAAAAAATTGATAAAATGGACAAGCACGACAATTCCTAAAACTTTAATTAAAATGAAAATGGAAATTAATTCAGAATATGAATAAAAACTATAATAGTTTATAGTAAAGTACTCTAATCTTAGCGAATAACACTGACACACAGCAGAGGCAGATGGAAAAAATTACAGTCCTTTTACAGAAATGCATAATTTAAATAACTGAGCAATTTTGACAAAAAAGAATCATAAGTGTGTCTGTTTGTAGCTGCATTCAATTCAGTGATTTAAAATATTTTCCCTTGCTGATGGACCCCTGTAAAACATTTGCGAAATGCCGCGCATAATTACAAATCGTGAACAAAAAGTATTGAGTTCCACGCGACAGTGACGATTTCTCTGCTTTTCAAGTTCATTCGACACTCCATTCCTAAGTCTTGTCAGCCTTTATCTCAGCAAACATCAAAATCCCTATACAAAAAAGGAGAAAATGAGCTATTGATTTTTGCACTAACGCTTTTTTCTACTTTCTACTTTCTCCCCACAGCATTATCATTCGGGAGTCTAATTGAAGGTCAGAGTCGGTTTCCTTGTCAAAGTCTGCTTCCTGACAGTCAGCCTGGCTCACAACAAAATGAATTATCTCGGTTTAAGCATTCGCCGACTAAAAATCTCAGGCACTTTTCACCAAGTGATATTCTCTTACCCTCTCTTCTGTGGGGGTTGTTAACAATACGTCAGACTGCCTGAGAATTCAGCTTTATTAAAAGTAATTTGTGTGCCTGTCAAGAATAATAAAACTGTCAATTTTTACTGTACTCCTGAATGCGGATCGTCCTGCCGGATGTCTGAAAAGGGCCTCATTGGCAAATAATGTCACATGTCAGGAAGGATTGCTAATGATTTGTCTTAATAGAAAGAGGTGGCTTTGCTCACCCACACATCAGTCAATATAGAAATAAAATTGATTCACATTTGTCGCTTTAACTGGAGAATTCACCCATTTTGTGGCTGTAGCAATCAGTCTGTCTGAGGCCTGTTCTTACATGTGCAGTTCCTGCCTCGGCTTTCTGCTAATATAAACAGCAGAGACTCTTTCTGACAAAATCACAGCCCATCCAATAAGAAAAACTGGGTTATTATTATTATTAAATAAAACTAAAACCATTAAAAAATGAAATAAATATAAATTAAATAATGTTTTTTTATTTCATTTTAAAGGAGTTAGTTGCCAATAAAGGCAGCAAAATAACTAAAACTTAAACATTTATAAACACTATAGACGTATTTAAAAGAAAATCTAATAAAAAAATGAAAAGAAAAAAACAACAAAATTACAAGGGCTGTCACACGATTAATCGCATACAAAATAAAAGTTTGAGTTTGTCTGATATATGTGTGTAATTATTTAAGAGAAATATGTTATTTATGTACAAAATATTTTTATTTATATAAAAAAAAAAATGTACTAAAAATTAAAATAAATACATATACTTGTAAATATTTCTTAAATATATACATGAATGTGTTTGTATTTATATTAGGGCTGTCAAACGATTAATCATACAAAATAAAAGAGTTTGCCTAATATATGTGTGTGTACTGTATGTAATTATCATGTATATATAAATACAAACACATTCATGTATGCATTTAAGAAATATTTACATGTATTTATTATAATTTATATTATATATATAAATACAAATATTTTTACATAACATATTTCTTTTAAATATATACATTTGTGTGTATGAAACATCATCCAAGACCCTTCTCACCCCGGACACAACCTGTTTGCACTTCTCCCCTCAGGCAGACGCTACAGATCCCTGAGCACTAAAACATCTAGACATAAAAACAGCTTTTTCCCAAATGCCATCTCCACCTTAAACAGATAAACATGAATCATTACCTGGGTTCTACAATTCATTTCTGTATTTCTTTCTCCATTTCTAATTATTGTCTCTTTCTGTAGTATTATTATGTAAACTTCTGTAGCATTATTATGTAAATACTCATGCACATCTCTTATTTATATAGCTGTATATAGAGAAAATAATGCACAAATCTGTACATAAATCATCTGTTCCAGATTCATACATTATTATTTATTTTTTAAGTTTTTATTTTACTTAAATGTTGTATGTATGTATGTATGTATGTACCAGGAGCACCTTAAAAACTAATTCTGATTCTGATTCTGGTATTTATATATACATAATTACATAGTATACACACATTTATTAGACATACTCAATCTTTAATTTTTGATGCAATTAATTGTGATTAATCGTTTGACAGCCCTAATTTATATATACATAATAATTACACATTACACACACATATTAGGCAAACTCAAACTTTTATTTTGTATGCGATTAATCACGATTAATCGTTTGACAGCCCTAAAAATTATGAATAACTGAACTAAAATTAAAATTAAAATCTAAAAATAAAAACTCAAATTCAGAATATTAGTAAAAATATAATACTATCTTAATGATACTAAAATAACTGAAGTAAATAATTAGAGCTATCCATTAATACATTATTTGAGCATAATGTTGATGACATAATGTTTTTGAATTATCTTAATTTGAATGCTATGGTATGTGTGATGACTTGTGATTTATTAATCAGCACTGTGTTATTAATTTGATTACATTTTTTAATCGTTTGATAATGCATCTTATGAGTCATAAAAATAATAACAATGATTTTTATTTTTATATCACCTCATTTTTTTCCCTCAAGGTTGGCTTTGAATTTATTGGCAGTCTCATAGAGAAGCACATGGTAAGTGATCTATTAGTATAAAAATCATATGCTTTTTTTTATGAACGTGACATATTTGATGTGAGTGTGCATTTGACTCGATGCTGTCAGCCGAGTCATTGCCAAGAAAATACTGTTTAAGTATAAAATGGAGCATAATGCAACTTCTGGCAGCTGCACAATGAGGCTTTGCCAAACACCTTATGCAGCAGTGCTATGCTTTTCATTAAAAAAGTACTCTACTGAGAATGGACAGATTGCTCCATTCCCAAGGAGACTCCTGCAAAAACCAAGGCTGAAGCAATCAACGGACGCCAGCGCCCACCATGAGATAGTGTCAAACAGGTGAGACAATGTACTGCAGGTGGACTTTCTCAGAGGGAAATCTGGTGATTCAGACAAACAGATGGTTTAAAGCTCAGAATACTAAAAAAAAAAATGAAAAGATGAAAGAAATAGTAAAGAAAAGAAAATACTGGATCTCAGATTTTCAGCTGCATCTTGAAGGCATCCACTATCTTGCCTTAAATAATCTACACAATTTACTTATTTTAAAATAAACGATGCAATACGATCATTTATACAACATTTATATGTTATGTATATATATATTTCTATAGGCTATGTTATTGTAATGCCTGAATATTGCAATATACTGTAAATAATCTAATAATTTACTCAATTACTTATGTAAATTGAAGAACAATTAATTGGTACATGCAATTCATTTGACTACTGGTTTTTACACACTGTACAGTAGAGAAATACTATATACATGTGAGGTCATAAGTTTACATACAGCTCGCAGAATTTGCAAAATGTTAATTATTTTACCAAAATAAGAGGGATCATACGAAATGCATGTTATTTTTTATTTAGTACTGACCTGAATAAGATATTTTGCATAAAATATGTTTACATATAGTCCACAAGAGAAAATATTAGTTGAATTCATAAAAATGGCCCCATTCAAATGTTTACTGACTCTTGATTCTTACTGTGTTGTTAGCTGAATGATCCACAGCTGTGTTTTATTTGTTTAGTGATAGTTGTTCATGAGTCCCTTGTTTGTCCTGAACAGTTAAACTGCCTGCTGTTCTTCAGAAAAATCCTGCAGGTCCCACAAATTCTTTGGTTATTCAGCATTTTTGTGTATTTGAACCCTTTCCAACAATGACTGAATGGTTTTGAGATGCATCTTTTTACACTGAGAGACTCATATGCAATTATTACAGAAGGTTCAAACGCTCACTCATGCTTCAGAAGGAAAAATTATGCATTAAGAGCTGGGGGGTGAAAACTTTTGAACAGAATGAAGATGTGTACATTTTTCTTATTTTGCCTAATATATATATATATATATATATATATATATATATATATTTTTTTTTTTTTTTTTTTTTCCATTTAGCACTGCCCTTAATAAGCTACAGAAGATACTTCCATGTTTCCCAGAAGACAAAAAAAGTTACATTTAAATTTTTCACCCCCCGGCTCTTAATGCATCGTGTTTCCTTCTGAATTGCATTTGAGGTTCAGCATTTGAACCTTCTGTAATAGGTGCATATGAGTCCCTCAGTATGAAAAGATGGATCTCAAAATCGTACGTACATTGTTGGAAAGGGTTCAAATACACAAAAATGCTAAAAGAAAACAAAGAATTTGTGGGACCTGAAGGATTTTTCTGAAGAACAGCAGGCAGTTTAACTGTTCAGGATAAACAAGGAACTAGTGAACAACTATCACTAAACAAAACAAAACAAAAAAAAAAACACAGCTGTGGATTATTCAGGTAACAGAACAGTTCTAAGAATCAAGCGAATGTAAACTTTTGAACGGGGTAATTTTTGTAAATTCATCTATTATTTTCTCCTGTGGACTATGTGTTAATGACTTTTATGTAACATATCTTATTCAGGTCAGTACTAAATAAAAAATAACATGCATTTTTTATGATTCCTCAACTGTAGATGCCCATTTCCACCACATTAAAAAAAAAAAAAATAAATAAATAAAAAATACATGCTTTAGTAAAGCATACTTATAAGATTAAAAGTTGTAATTATGAGATAAAAATACAAACTTATCATATAAGTCATAATTATTAAATGAAACTCAAGATTTAAAAATCTAAATGATGACATGTAAAATCATAATTATGAGAAACAAGTCAAAATTATGAGTCATAATTATAAGATAAAAGTAGAAATTATGATATACTAAGATGACATAAGTAATTATGACTTACCAATTATTGTTGTTCTTATGCAGCAGAAGAGGGTTTCAGACGCAGGGATAATTCAAGTAGTTAGTAATTATGTGGTATACATTCAAGTTGTGATATCCGAAGTCTCACAAATCAAGGTGAAATGTAAACAACACCCGTTTCTACAAAGTCACTGCATATTCTTCTGACTTATTTATGGTTTACTGAGCAGGTCACTTCCCTGCTTGCTTGAACAGCTGCTGCCAAGCTAACCCTTTCAGAAAACAAGGTTTTGAGGACAACACTTGACCTGCTTGCTGTCAGCTCTCTCATTTCTTATGAAGCTATATGATGACCTCTTAAAATAGCCTTTGCCTGGGTCAAATGAATTATTTATCTAGGCTTTTGCATGCCTGTGACATGTAAATGCTTCATACCCAAGAGCCTCCTCTCAACTTCAGTACCTTGGGGTATTTCTCTGCCCATGACAACAGCCAAAAAGTTCACTTGTCTGTACAAAAACTCTTATTTCCATTTTTATCCACCATTTTCCAATATGTAGTTTAGTTGTATTCTCTATTTTGTCTTAAACTGAACAGGAAAAATACATGTTAAAGCAGGCTAAACAGGTTTGCTAATCTACAATAAAAATATTAATATAAACAAACAAATGATAAGTTTTAATTGAAAGCAGTGTACAGTATCGTAAAAGTATCTCTTGAGCGCCGCGGTCGACGTGATCCTTAAGCACAAACCCCGCCCCCACGCCGATTTCATTGGTCAAATCAAACGCACAATCAGCTGTCAATGATTGTCAATCATTTGTCAACAAATGTTCAGATTTCACGAATTCAGTTCACATCTCTGTCTATCAGGACATGCTACCAATTCTATTCTAAGTATTAGGTTATGGTTTCGTTTTTTGGGGCGGGAAAAATCACGGATGTGCGCGAGAGCAACGCCTTCATCGCGCTGTGATTGGTCTATTTTACTGGTCACACGATAAGTCCCGCCTCTCAAGGTCGCGAGTGTTGCGTATTCTGCGTAAATCACGGACAGGAGTAAACAATTCACACTCAAAAAATATTGAACTGTGACTGTGAGTGTCAGTAGGTTTTTAGTGAAATTAAAGGTACAACTCCGTGCCTGAGACCATCATGACACCTGCAGTGTTTACCGAGCAATCGAGTCGGACTAATGATCCGGAAAGAAGGTAACTATTGAACGGAAGTCCTAATGTTTACTGCACGGTTCTAATGCACATTCTATAATTATCTTAGAAACTGTGTGCACATTTACAGAGCTGGGTATATTATTTACAAATTGTAATCTGTTACTGATTCCAAATTACATGACAAAATGTAGCTAGTAATGTAATACATCACATTAGATATTTTATGTAATGTAATCAGACTACTTTTAAATATTACTGTTGGATTATTTTAACCTAACTCGTTTATCACATTGATTTAAATAATATAATCTTGTACCATACTGACATAAAAATTCAAAGAATAAATAAATATATTCCATTTGTTTTTATTAATGCACCTAAGTACATTAAACATTAAATTATGTTTCCCAAACTGGGGAACTGCAGGGGTCTTATGAGTTTAATAAAAAGCTAATAATTAATTTAATCATAAAAATGTTAAATTAAAATGAGTGATTTTAAAATCAATCAAAACAAAAAAATTTCAAAAAATGAAATAATTTATTTGTTTACCCGACCATAGCCAATGTCAGAGTACCAATGAACATGCAAACATGATACTTAATTATTAAAATATTTATTTTAAAATCTCAGCCCTGTTGAAAAAAACAGCATATGCTGGTTAGGTAGGTTTTGATGCTGGGATGCTGGTTTTTATCTGGTCCTTAGCTGGTTTATGCTGGTCCTGGACCAGCACATGACCAGCATAAACCAGCATCCCAGCCTCAAAACCTACCTAACCAGCATATGTTGTTTTTTTTCAACAGGGAGGGGTACTTCAAGTAAATATATTAGGTGAAACCAGATCAGATGTCAAAAAAGTTTGTGAATGTTTGCATTTTAAGGTGTTAATAAAACAAAAGCCTTCAAAAGGCATGGTTAAATAACTTACAGAGTGATAATTCAAATAAAAATCAATGTGATCATAAGTAGTTGATGCAATGTTGAAACACTTATTAAACCTGGAATGATTTTTGTAAATCCAGTGAACAAATGCTGTGTAGGCACCTGACTAATGACTGATCTTTTTGTGTGAATGTCCACAAAACTGTAAGACTTTCTGAATGTATATAAGCGTAGGCTGATTTAGAAAGGGAAATTTAAAAGATGAAAAAAAAAAAAAGAATTTAGGGAGAATCAATAAATTCTGAATATTTTATTGCTATTGCTTAAATAATATATAATATATAGTCTGATTACATGTATTTTAAAATGTAATTTATCCTAATTACATGTACTTAATTTTCGGAATCTGATTCCGTAATCCAGATTACATGTAAGCAGTTACTACCCAGCTCTGCACATTAAGTGAAAATATTATTTTACATTGGACTAAAAATCGGTGAGAAAACTTTGTCTCTCCTTCTTAGAAAACCACCACTTAGACAGACTGCTTGTTAGCAAAGCATGCTTTATTGATGAACATTATTTTAGTAAAATATAAGGAATATATAGTATAACTCAGCGTAGTAGCAGAATACCTGTATTTCTCTTTCTTAAAAGTTATCAGAAAGGAACTGAATTCAGTGCAAGACTTTTTGTCAGTAAATCATTAAGCACAGACTGAATTCTCGATTAAAACATTTCTAACTTTCCTTACACATTTGGGATTCCGTAGCAAACTTTCGCCTCTTTGAAGAAGGCGCCGGGTATTGTTTCTCGTCCCTTTTCTCTTTTGAAAAACCTTGACGATAAAGTGCTTTACTTTTCCAGGTTTGGGATTCGACTTTTTTGTTCTTCAAGGACATTCATCCTGCTGCCAAGAACTGTCAAACAGGAGCATCTCAGTATAAAGAGGTGAGAGGACACCAATTAGAAAGCCATCTCTGGCCAGGAGAGCCAGCGGCACAGCTTGCCACAGGAAGTGGGATGCCTGACTTCCTGCGTGGGGTCACAGCTGTTTATGGAGACACTGATATTTCCAACCAATACAGGAGCCGTTTAACGCTGAAGGAGACAGAGCTCATTTGAATAGCAAAGTACCATCTCAATGTCACCAATGAATTTACATTGTCTTAAACATCTGTCGCTGGAACAAGGACTTCAGTGAAATTATACGAGCATGTGGGTGTCAAAACAGTTTATGCAGAGCAAGAGGCAGATTGTTATGAGCAGGGTGTTAAATTTGCTTGGGAGAGGCAGAAATGCAATTGCATCATTATAGATACGAGATATTCATTGGGAACGTCTCTCATATCTATAATGGGATGTTCATTTTCAATGCGAAGACGTTGTGCATTAAATATAGTTTCATGTACACAAAAGCGTATTGGAATCCAGATAAATATAAACTTTTAGGATAAACTTTTGAATCAAGTGTTTCCACCCTTACTGTACGTTGACTTGTGGTGATCTAATATAAAACATAGCTTTTGCTGAAGTTTTTGCTGGCAGAAACAGATTCTCTCAAAGTCTTAACACGCGACCTGCACCCGCAAAAGTGCTTCTGCAATCATTTAACCAAAATAGAACTTTTATTACACGGAATTGCTTTTGTGATAGAAGTTAAAACACCTTTTCGCTCACCTAGAATCCTCATCTTGGTATCCTATCACGGCTCGGGCTGGGATACTCTTACCTAGGGTGAACAACTGGAGGTACGGCAGGGATGACGAGGTGTGATTGGCTCCTGCTATGCGCAGCTGTCCATGTCCATACTTGCCCCAGCGCAATTACACTCCCTGATCCCTGGCCGCTCCGCTGCCATGCAGTCAGACCCATTAATCTCCCTGGCTGAGTGGTGTGCCATGTGTTAACAGGGAGGTCCCTACTCACTCTGCACCTGGCCAGTGCAGTCAGGGCCTTGCCAGTCATTCTGCCTTCGCCTCACGCCTATCCTCGCTCATTGATTACACCTAACAAACCGGCTGTAACAACACGGGAACGTCTTCAAACATCTTCATTTGCTTTCAGCTCGAGACAATTTACTCAGCAAAAGACATTAACATTTTTTTAAGTCAGCAGGTATTGTCAGAGCTGTGGCCTGGGGGTTGGTGTATGTGCAGAGACATAGAGCCCTGGTGACATTGGGCCTTGGTGCTGATATTGGAAATGTGGGTTTTAGTCTGGCTAGTGAAATTTTTAACAGTATGACTAGCTCTAATCTCTGAAGTGGAGTTGGAAATATCGTAATTATGAGTTTCAAGCGCATGAATGACTGAACGAATCGTGTTTACAAATAGGACACTCAGAAATTTAGATGATACGTGTGTTTACATGAGCATTCGCGACTGAAAACTACTGCGGTTGACTATGAAAAAATATTTAGGAGCACCATGTGCGACTGACCCGATCAGCATATTTGTGTTTGCTCTGAGGGGAGCTTCAAAGATTTCAAGGTGTTTTTGCAATGTTGAGTAATGTATCACAGACATATCTCATGTATCCTTTAATAAACAAAGTGCAGAGAGAGGGTAAATAATAGATTCATTGTGCAGTGTAGAGCGCTTCGTTGATTATAATGGAACTTTGTGAGATCGTGATGAACTAAGATGAGTGACAGCTTTTAATGATTTTTAAGGGAGTTTGTAAATGAGATATTGATTTAATACAACAGTTAAATAAACAAGAAGTTAATATTAAGTGACTTACATTGTCTGACAATAACGCTATTGCCTGATTTTGCTCTATTTCATCGTCAAAAATAGTTTGAAACAAGTCACAACTGAGCTGCCGCACATCTCCATTCAAACACAGCGGTGTTTTGTTTCTGAATGAATGTGTTTTTTTTAAACGAATTTAGTGAGTCAATGATTTAGTTTCCCATTCATAAAGAGAGTCACTTGCTTTATTCCTGAATGAATCAGCCGTTCGAACGAATCAAATGAATGATTCAGTAATTAAATCAGCGGCTTGCTGCCACCTACTGGCAGTTTTAGTTTCATTTTTAAAGTATCTTTTCAGTTATTTAAATCATTGACTATTTCTGTATTCAAAATTTATCAATTTGATTTCACTCATGCCACCTCTGTGCTTCATTAAACATATGAAAATACACCTACAAGCCACTTTTGTGTTCTTCTGTGCCACCTCTGTAGTACAAATTAATTTTGCTAATACTGATTTCCTTTGATTGGTAACGTATTCTTATTCTACTTGTTCTTATTCTGTTGTTTTAAATAGAAATTTAAAAAGCTTGTAAAATATATATATATATATTTTTAAAAAATTACATAAAAGATGACATACTTTTAATAAAGTTAGAAAAATGCCATTACAAAAGTAAAAACTACATTCCCCTGTAAAGTACTTTAAGGAGTCAGATATCACCTCGTAATGGGAAGACTAATTTTTTTATTGGATTTTTTAATTATTGTTTAGAAGGTGCTCCTAAAATTTGGCTGTGTTCCTAAAAAGAAAAGTAAGTGCAGAGCCCTGGATTCCATGTGAAAATAATAATTGAATTCAGTGATCTTTAGAATCACAGTGTATTTCCTTTGTTATGTTTCCGTGTTATGTTTCCAGTTTGAAAGCATAACGTCATAATAACAAACACCCAACTCGGAAGTATGAGTTTCCCAGGTGCCACCTATCAGTTTTAAAAGTACTTTTGAGAATGAAAGAATCACTGAATTTGTTAAATTAAAGGCATAAAATATTCAGAATTTAGTTTGTGGCACCTAGTATCGATTTAATTGGATATTCACAGAGAAAGATGTGTATTTGGTTTTTCTGAATTATGTGTGTGAAATACTCTGTAGTTATTCCTTTTGAATGGGCAGAAAATTTGATCACAGAGTCTAATACACATGTACACATTGGTGTTTTTCATGTGTTTTCTTTACAACCTTTGGTAAAACTGCTGTACTATTACTTACTTTTTATTAATATTATTATTATTTTTAATGGCAGTCATTTTTTTTTTGTAAATATATTTTAGATAAAGCCACTTAAATGGAAAAGAATAAGCTGCAATGCGCACCATACCTTTCTTTTGTGGTTTAGTGAAAGATCTGACTGCGTGAGACTATTTATTCACAATCTAAATAGAAAAGGTAGGAAGGTCGAAAAAATAGCATGAATTACCTTTTATGTATTTTTATTTTATGCTGATAGTTCGGGGATATGGTGGCAAGGCCTAAGTAATTCTGTATTGTTTGAGCACGCAGTATATTCTGAAAGGATAATTGTCTGGGTACCTGCAGTAATTTGCTGCTTTTGTGTATTTTTTTTTTTTTTTTGGAGTAAATTAGCAATCAGCCATATCCATTTGAAACAGCAGATACCTATGCACCAGAAAGCAGTCTTTTTTTTTTTCTTTTTTTTTTCTCTCAGTCATTGCTCGTTGATTGGCTGCTAACTTGTGATTAACACTGATAATACAGAGAATTAATAGAGATCCAACCTAATGTTAATTTAGGAGCACTGGTTTAATCACGGTCTGAATAACAAGGTCCCAAAGTTATGGTTTAGCAAGCCCTTTTTGTTCACTGAGATTAAGGGAGGGTCAGACAGTGCTCCATTGTTCAACTGGGAATGGAAACTCATTTGCGAAAATGAAGAATGTCTTGCCGGCATAAATCATGTTCCCTAATCCCTTCACTAATGCCACATAATGCAAATTGTCTCTTGCTAACAGATCATACAATAGAGAAGAGGAGTGAGGAAAAAAAAGTTCACAGTATTCCTGCCATTTCTAGTTTAATTAACGTGATCAAGACTACACATGTTGATTGAACAGTAACAAAACAAGTCCCTAAATGCCGGAACAAGATTTGCGAAGCCAAGCTTTAAAAGCCGTATTATATTTGCCAGGCTATTATATTAAACTTGAATAGTCAAATAAAGGTAAAATAAAAGAAATGAATAATGAACACACTACTAAAGCACACCATAGATCAGCCTGAACCCTTTTTTTAAACGATTCATTCACTGTAATCCTTACACACTTGTTGTCTTTTATTATTTGCTTTCTGTGTTGTTATACCACTGCAATGGCTAATGTCCTCTCTGGTTGCTATTTATTGTGAAATGAAGTCTAAAAGAGTGGATTTATTCTGTTTAAAAAAAGGTATATCCAGTGAAGCGGTATTCGTTTAATGCACACTGGTTTTATTTGTGTCGTAAATGTCTTTTTAATTAGCCAATTTAACAAAAATGAGGTTAGGACTGTCAGGGGGCTCATTAAGTTGAGGAAGGTCTCAAAGTCCCTCTTGTGACATGTGCATGGTTGTGATGTCATGCAGGAGGACAGGCTTTCGTGAGTCGTGTTTAGTAGTGTACTCACATGGTTTGCAGAGCTTGTAATTACACATGCTAGTATACACTTCATCCCCAGCTCTCCTGGGCACCGGACAGAAGACAGCTAGACTGATTCTAAGGCCTGCTTTCGCTGGTAAAGCAGGTGTTCTGTCCTGTAGGACTAAGCAAACCAAACATATTGTTTTTAAAGAAGCACAATATTTGAACGCTGAATAATAAACTACAACATGTTGTATTTTAGAGCAGTGTTATTTATTTTTTTTTTATAGTATAGTTACATTATGGTCTCTTATGCTCACCAGTGCTGCATTTATTTGATCAAAAACCAGTAATACTGTGAAATAATATTACAATTTAAAATAACTGTTTTCTATTTAAATATACTTTAAAATGTAATTTATTCCTTTGAAGTGAAATTGAATTTTCAGCAGCCATTACCTCAGCCTTCAGTGTCACTTGATCCTTTAGAATCATTAATTCTACATTTCTTATTATCAGTGTTGAAAACAGTTGTGCTGCTTAATATTTTTGTGGAAAATATAATTTTTGCATATCATTTTTTTTAGGATTCTTTGAAGAACAGACCGTTTCGAAGAATAGCATTTATTTAAAATAGAAAACCTTTTGTAACATTTTAAATGTCTTTACTGTAATTTCTGACCAATTTAATGCAACATTTTAGCTAAATAGAAGTATTAATTTCTTAATAAAATAAAATAAAAAAAGACCCTAAACTGTATGCTGATTTAAAAAAAAAAAAAGTGAACGAATGAGCAGAATGTGTTTTTACATGAACTTAATATAAGTTTAGCAATTTAAAATTGAACTTTTTTTTAAAGTCGGTTTAATGGAATTAAAGTCAAAAATTTGAAAAACCATATTCATTATGCTTAAAAATGTAGTTCATTATACTTAAAAAGACAGCAACTGAACTTCAGTTTTTAAGTTAAAATGGGTGGATTTTTTTTACTGTGTAGTATACACTACCAGTCAAAAGTTTTTGAACAGTAAGATTTTTAATTTTTTTCAAAAAGTGTTTTCTGTTTACCAAGCCTGCATTTATTAATACAGCAAAAGCAGTAATATTTTGAAATAGTTTTAATATTTAAAATAACTGCTTTGAACATATTTTAAAATGTAATTTTCTCCTGTGATCAAAGCTAAATTTTCAGCATCATTATTCCAGTCTTCAGTGTCATATGATCCTTCAGATACAGTCTAATATGCTGATTTGCTGTTCAAGAAGCATTGAATATGAATAGAAGGATACAAAGATCAGCATTTATCTGAAATAAAAAGCTTTTGTAACACTACACACTATACCATAGGGCTGCACAATTAATCTAATTTTTAATCGTGATTACAATTACAGATGCCACAATTATGTAATCGTTTAAAGGCACAATTACAAAAAAAAAAAAAAAGATCCACTAATTTAGTGATTTTTCTTTCCTCTTAAGAAAGATCCCATTCTTAAGAGGTGTGTTTGAAAGTGTGTGTATTTTTCCTACAGGTTATCTTAAGGTTTTTTTTTTTTTTCTCATTGTTTTAATTTTTAATTTTTTACTTTTTTTATATTTAAAGAAGAAACTATATATAAAAATGTGGCATGCAGTTGCTTCAAACAATAGTATAAAGCTATTCAAATCATCATTCAGTGTAAATTGTGATAATCGTGATTAATAATCGCAATTACAATTCCAATGATTTTTGTCATAATCGTGCAGCCCTACTATACCATTCAAAAGCTTGGAGTCAGTAAAATTGTGTTTTTTTGTTTTGTTTTGTTTTGTTTTGTTTTGTTTTTGTTTTATGTTTTTTGTGCAGCAAATCAGAATATAGGAATAAATTACATTTTAAAATATTCAAATAGAAAACAGTTATTTTAAATGGCACAAATATTTTTAAAAAATGTACTGTTTTTGCTGTACTTTGGATCAAATAAATGCAGGCTTGGTGAGCAGAAGACACTTCTTTTAAAAAAAACATTAAAAATCTTTTAACTGGTAGTCTGTATGATCAGAAATTCACGGCAACTTACATGAGCTTAACAAAATAAGTTGAGCGAATTTTAATAAGTTATGTGAAATTCAACTTTAATTTTTTTTAAGTTGTTTTAAAGTAATTTAGGTCAAAATGTTTTAAAAAAAAAACGTTTGTTATATTTAAAAAATTACTTTTTTATACTTAAAAAGCCAAAAAAAAAAACAAAAAACTGAACTTTAAGTTGAAATAGGTGGCATTTTTTAAAGTGTGGTATATATGCTATTTTTTATTCAGTAATGTACTATAATAATAAATGATTAATAATTTATTTATTGTTTTCTATAGAAGTCTACATGTAATAAAAAAAAAAAATGAAGTAATTGTTGAATATTCATGAAATAAAAACACTATACGCAATAAAATCTTACAAACCTCAAGACTCTGTTAAAAAAAGAAAAAGAAAAAGAAATGAGAAATTGTAATAGATGAGCTGTGGCTTGTGTTACTGAAAGTTGTTAGAACAAACAAAAACTATAATAACCAAGTGAGTTTTTCACTATTTTTTTTAAAAAGTGTATGCTGTAGTTTGTGCTAAAACAGCCAGACCAGTTGGAGCGGTCTGACATAAAAGCAGAATCAAAAGCACAGTGTTTCTGGTGTTAGCCGCCCCGCCATTAGGAGAGTACGCCAGCAAGCCGAGAAAAAGGCCATCACCATAAGCTCTTTGGAGAGATTCATTGCTGTGATGAAGTTCACCACATTGAGCACTCATTGACTCAAATCCCTCACGTCTTGTTAAATGGCATTTCTGCTCTAAAGGGACTTGCCCCACACTCACAAGGCAGATGTTGTTGCCGAGAGCGACAGAGTCTTCAGAAGCAATGTGATCCTCCAGGACCAGGCAAAAACAAACACAAAGCAGCATTTCATCTGGGGGCTTTTCTTTTGTTTGGATCTGCAGTGTACACAGAGAAATGTGTGGCTCATCAAAGGCCCTTAAGTGATATCACATATGAAGGGAATATAGGCAGGCCAGGTGATAAAGGATTAATTCATGGAGATCTTTTTTGTGCACAGCTGCCAGGATAATTAGAGCGCAGGCACACGAACTCCAGCGGATGTTCTCCTAAAGAGCTGCTGGGGCCACATGTCGATTCATAGGGCGTCTCTGTTGTTGTTGGGTCAACAGTTCTAGGGTTTTTCGAGAGCCGCTGTGAATATCAAAAACAATCCACAAATAGTTTCTGTGCAGGAAAACCAGTCACTCGTGACCTTACTTTTTTTGCATCATGTGTATTTGTTTTTTTTTGTGCAAGTATTTTTAGCATTTCTTCAATTTTATATAATAAATCAATACCTGTAAGAACACTAAAGTAAAATACAAGTGTATTCAAGTACATTCGTGAAGATTTCTCAGAAATGGGCACTTTTCACAGAAATAAGCACCAAAGAACATAGTTTTACGCAACAGCTTTCAAGTGTATGCATTTATACAAAAAATGGCCTTTTCGTTTTCATTTTGAAACTATTTATCAATAGCCTCTTGAAATACCGTAACGTTTATATAACAAATTACATGAGGTGAATCCAGTTTAAAATGAGCTTGCCGCATCAGTGTGTTTTTTTTTTTTTGCATCTAATTAACAACAAAATACTCCTGTAAACCTTTGTAAACTGGAAAAAGCATTGATTATTATATGTCGGCTTAATATTTCTTTTGAGAGAGGTATTATTTTTCCATTTTTTAACGCAAAATAGGATGGGTTTCATTCATACGGGACGCCAGAGGGTGCCCTTGTGCAGAAAATCCACATATGTGTCGAGATAACACACATTCTGGGCAGGAAATCTCTAATATGGATAAAGGTATTGCTATAACTGAATAAAAACAAGATATAACGTTAAACGTTTTGAATGATGAAATGAAAGGACAATAAACACTCGTCTGCAAGAATATATGGTTGATCTGTGTTCTTCAAGTCATCTTGGGTATTTTCATAATGATTAAGCATATTTGTAAGCCATTGCTAATCGACATACACTATAGAGAATGGGAACGTGACGTCAGCAATGCACGGCATTCTGGGACTCTTGGACATGGACGCTACAGTCTACACTGGGTAATAGTGGAGATAGATGTTAAAATCTATATTGTATTGTATTGTACATTTAAAAACACATTAGAATGGAAAACACTTGCTGTGGCATGAACTGCCATATCTGCTGTCATGACCGGAGTGGAAAACGGATCTGAAATGAAGCGCAGTCTTATGCTTTTAGCTTGAAACAACACAATGGCAAAAGCAGCTCAATGAAAATAAGCAACTTAAAAATCTGGCTTTGTCGTTTGTATTTATCATTTATTACAGATTCATAATTTCCGATCCACTTGAAGATGTAAGGGCTCACGCTATGAATAACACTTGGAAATGTAATTTAATCTGTGACATGACTCGTTGCGATCACTGTCCTTGTTCATAAAGCAGCTCATCTGATTTACTGTTCAGCAGCTCTTTGTAAGAAATCATGTATTTGTTCAATTTAAGTCCAGTAAAACTTATTGCAATTTATCCTTTAATGAAATTAGGGTGATATGATATAAGATTAAATACATCAGCGTTTCTCAGTTACAGTCCTCACGTACCATCTCTCTGCATATATTACATGCCTCTCTTATTTAACCTGATTCATATAACCTGTTAGTTCAAAGAGAGCTCCATGACTGAACTGTGTTCCGATTAACATGGTCCCTACACAATGTTCATTGCTCCCTACTCCCTGAGCAGTGGAAGTCAGTTGAAGTTTACTTTACTTAGGAATATTCATTCATGGATTTGCGCCACCACCTGCATCGTCTTTACACACAGACTAAACTTACTAGAGAAGTGTGGCATAATATACCTCTGTAAATAAATGCAATTTAAATTCATGTCTTGGTACTTCACGGCTGGAGCCAGTCCCTCCAGCCGTGGAGGGACTGGCTCTGGAAGGATCAGCCGTGGAGGGGCCAGCTCTGGAGAAACCAGCCGTGGAGGGACTGGCTCTGGAAGGATCAGCCGTGGAGGGGCCAGCTCTGGAGAAACCAGCCGTGGAGGGACTGGCTCTGGAAGGATCAGCCGTGGAGGGGCCAGCTCTGGAGAAACCAGCCGTGGAGGGACTGGCTCTGGAAGGATCAACCGTGGAGTGACCGGCTCTGGAGGAACCAGCCGTGGAGGGACCGGCTCTGGAAGGATCAGCCGTGGAGGGGCCGGCTCTGCAGGAACCAGCCGTGGAGGGATCAGCCATGACGGAACCAGCTCTGGTAGGATCAGCCGTAGAGGGACCAGCTCTGCAGGAATCAGCCGTGGAGAGATCAGCCATGAAGGAACCAGCTCTGGAGGGACCGGCTCTGGAGGAACCAGCCATGAAGGAACCAGCTCTGGAGGCAGCAGCCGTGGAGAGACTGGCTCCTGAAGGAACCAGCTGTGAAGGAACCAGCTCTGGAGGCACCAGCCGTGGAGAGACTGGCTCCTGAAGGAAGCAGCCGTGAAGGAACCAGCTCTGGAGGCACCAGCCGTGGAGTGACTGGCTCCTGGAGAAACCAGCCGTGGAGGGACGGGCTCTGTAAGGACCAGCCATGGAAGGATCAGCCATGAAGGAACCAAGTCTGGAAAAACCAACTGTGGAACCTCTGTCAGTGACAAATGCCAAGGATAAAAGTTTCAAAGTAAAACATTAGACGGTCAATTACTCCGTCAGGAGAAAGTAAAACTACCAGTAGGCTAGGTGGCAGTGAATCACTTCATGAGTAAGTCACAGAATCATTTATTCAACCGATTACTTCAAAGCAGCTGATTCATTCAGTAATGAAACACAGCTGTGTGTTGCTTGGAACACACAAGACTTCTGCTATAGATTTGTTTGGAACTATTTTCATTGTCGAAATAGCAAAAACTTGTGTTTTTAAAGTCTAAAATGTAGTTCCATTAGTAATCCTCTTAGTCTGAGACAGAGACAAGACCAAGTACAAATGCGGTCGACACAGAGACAGGAGCTTAAAAAAAAAAGTTTCAAGACCAGTCTAGAGTGCCATAACATTATATATTAGCCGAATCCAGGTGTATTGCATCACTTGCCTTGGCCTACAACTGTAAGACTCTCCACTTGTGAGTGCTTTTGATTTTTTTCTTTCCATTCAAAGAAGGAAAGAAAGTAAATCAATCAATCACAATTTCCTGCTTACAATCTCAGGACATAAATTTATCTGGAGATGTGTGACCCAGACCTGCCTTGTCCCTCCTGCTTCACTACAAAATGCGATATAAAGTTTAATACAACATATCTAAAGTTTTATTTTATTAGAAAAAAAAATCATTTCACTAGATAAGACCCTTATCCCTCAACTGGGATTGTGTAGAGCCCTTTGAAGCTGCATTGAAAATGCATTTTGAACCTTGAACCCATTGATCCCCATTGAAGTCCACTATATGGAGTAAAATCCTGGAATTTTTATTTATCAAAAAATTACATTTCTTTTCAACTGAAGAAAGAAAGACATGAAAATCTTGGTTGACCTTAAATTATGAGGAAATTTTCATTCTGGAGTGAACTAATCCTTTAACATCAATGCAATAAATAGGCTAACATCACCAGAGGGGTAATCAAACAACGTGGGCCATAAAATAAGCAGTAGGCTAAGCAACTGTTAAGTTATTTTCATAATAATTCCCCTAGAAAAGATATAAAAGTGGTTATACACAAATCAGTATTCATATATATCATTTTGGTGATGTTTTACATAACACGGTTGAGATAAAAGTCAGAATCTGCTTTGTGATTTAGTCTTTCCTGTGATTCTCATTTCCTTTTATAAAACACAGAAGAAGTAGAAAACAATAACATTAAAGCTTTATTGCTTCTCTTTGTTGTCCACAGCAGACAGGATTATGCACTTTCTGTCTTTCATGAGCCCGTGGTTAAGAATGTGCTGGAGTTATTTTAGGTGCACTTGAGGAGGTGACAGATAAATTTAGGGGAAAAGTGTAGTACTCGGGTTTAGGAAGAGAATGGAGCAGAGACACAAAAGAGTGATCAATTTTTCTTTTCTCAGGACTGCACTTAGATTATACTCCTCACTCGGTGTGTAACAGGACTCTGCTGAGCAGCACAATAGCTTTTTGTTTGTGAGACACAGTGTATTTTTTGTGGTTCTGAGTGCGTGTAGAAAGTCTTCAGATTCACATAATGACAATTGAAATCTAGCAAGTTCAGCTTTAATAGTTTGAAAGACTTCTGGCGTGCCTAATCTATTTTGCTGTGTGTAAAAATGTAGCATGGGGTTGTGTATTAAACCTTGGTCATTTTATATCTTGATAGTCACAATAAATGAAAATATCACCGGAGAGGAACAATTCATGTACTATAAAACAAAATGAGATCATAAAGGGTATGCAACGAAGCATCACTGTAGCAGATTAAATGAAAATCAGGCAACCAGTAAGGCTTTAAAACTATACTCTGTCATATAATAATAGCAATGTGTTAATGCTAACATGCATCTTAATATTCTATTTCAAGATGATAAACACTTTTTTTTTTTTTTTTTTTTTTTAATTCCACAACAAATTAGACGTCAAGGCATTCAGACAAACATCTCACCAAGGCTAAGAAGATATGCAAATAACAATAAAAGGGTGAAAATAAATAAATATGAAATAAACATTTTTTTCATAGACCAAAATTAGGTCAGGCTTTCTAATAAATTCAATAATTTAAAGGCATTCAAAAATAAATAATAAAACATAAGAAATATGTAAAACAGGTTGGGTCTTCATACATTTATAAGGGTCAATTTTTTGAAATTGAGATTTATACATCATCTGAAAGCTGAATAAATAAGCGTTCCATTGATGTATGGTTTGTTAGGATAGGATATTTAGCCGAGATGCAACTATTTGAAAATCTGGAATCTGAGGGTGAAACAAAATCTAAATATTGAGAAAATCGCCTTTAAAGTTGTCCAAATGAAGTTCTTAGAAATGCATAATATTAATCAAAAATGAAGTTTTGATATATTTGCGGTAGGAAATTTACATAATATCTTCATGGAACATGATCTTTACTTAATATCCTAATGATTTTTGGCATAACAGAAAAATCTATAATTTTGGCCCATACGTGTATTGTTGGCTATTGCTACAAATATACCCCTTATGACTGGTTTTGTGGTCCAATAATTTCATAAATAAATCTAAATGGGTGGCTATGCAGTTTATAATATCACAAAAAAAAATTTCAGTTTCAAAATCCTTAAGATCTGAACATGAAAAAAGTGCTGTTTCCTTACAGTGTTTCAACAGCATTTTCACAAAAGCAGCACTTATTGTTCTAAAAGTAATGAACGTGTAAGAACAAACAAACAGAAAATGAGTTCCTCGTGTGAATATGCGTGTGTGTGAACCCCTTTGGGTACGTTACTAGAGTCATGCAATCGCACATACAGATACAGGTGCATGCTTTCATGCCGAGGTGCAGACAGAATGGTGCGATACGAAGAAAAAAAAAACTGTCCTTGGTAATATGCTTGCGCTTTGAAAAATTCCGTATCTAATGGACTTGAAAGAGCCATTTTCACAGTTAAAATATCGCCTAACTCTGTTTGGCTTTATAATGTGGAAAATCTTGATCTTATGGAATTAAATGCAGATATTATGAGACGTTCAGTTCAACCCTGTGAAACTTTATTGCATCGTTCAGCGGCGGCGGCGGATTCGTATATTCACAGCAGAAAATCTCCACACTCCTTGTTCCTTAAGGCAAAATGTGGGCAAATATGATGTGGCATTCAGAATTGGTCCAATGAGCAGGTCGAAGTTCAGAAGACATTGCCTGTGCTTCTTTTCTCTTTTTCTGAATGGCTACACGAACAAATTCTGCAGCCTACAATAGCATACAATTTATTGGCATTGATGCACAAATTATTAGACATATTGACATTACATTTATATCAGACCGACTTTTCAAGCAATTAAACCTCACACTGCTGTATGTATTCATCTATTGAAAAACAGGTCATTTCTTAAAGAAGCCAAGGCCTGAGAACATTAGAAAGAAAGTCAACTAAGTCTTGAACATACTTTGCAAGGCTGTAAAATTATTCAAGCATGGCAATCAATTTTCAAAACCAGACATGTTCCTGGCCCTGTCTTCCTGTTCTGAAAGGTGTCTTGAGTTGTTAGTTTCTATGGCAACTTTTACCCTGACCATACCCTGTTGCAGTGGTTTTCAGTCGCGGCCCTGCATGGGGACCCACTGCGCATTTCGAATGTCTTTCTTACTCGACGCCCCTGATTCAGATGATCAGCTCATTAGGAGAGAACTCTATGTACTGAACTAAACATGTCCGATAGGAGAAACATACAATGTGTCCAGGGCTGGCATTTATTTGTGCCTGTCCAAGTCTTCAAGAGCACAGTTAATCTGTTCATTACAGAACATGCTCGGTACAAGGTCATTTTGTAACACCTAAAGGACTAAAAAAAAAGCATTGCAACTTCACAGGTACAATTTAAAAAGATTGCAAGAAGGTCTAGTTTTTTTCTTATTATTTAAACTCTTAGCTGGTTAAAGGATAGTTCACTGAAAAACATTTTTTTTTTTGGAATTTACTCACCCTCACCCTCAGCCCATCTAAGATGTAGGTGAGTTTGTTTCTTCATCAGAACAGATCACTTGCTCACCTCTGCTGTGAATGGGTGCCGTCAGAATGAGAGATAAAACAGCTGATAAAAAAATCACAATCTACAAGCAATCCACACCACTTCAGTCCATCAGTGTATGTTTTGTAAAGTGAAAAGCAGCGTGTTTGTAATAAACACATTCATCATTAAGACATGATTAACATTAAGATCTCAAACTGCTGCTTCTGGACAAATTACGAGTCCTAATATGTGACCCTGTACCACAAAACGAGTCGTAAGTAGCACGAGTATATTTGTAGCAATAGCCAACAATACATTGTATGGGTCCAAATTATAATTTTTTCTTTAATGCCAAAAATCATTAGGATATTAAGCAAAGATTATGTTCCATGAAGATATTTTGTGAATTTCCTACTTTTATATATCAAAACTTAATATTTGATTAATATGCATTGCTAAGAACTTAATTTGGACAATTTTCTTAATATTTAGATTTTTTTTTTTTTTTTTTTTTTTTTTGCACCTTCAAATTCCAGATTTCAAATTGTTGTATCTCAGCCAAATATTGTCCTATCCTAACAAACCATAAATCAATGGAAAGCTTATTTATGCAGCAAAAAAAATGTCCCTTATGACTGGTTTTGTGGTCCAGGGTCGCACATTTCTTTCTCCAGTTAAAAAAACATCTTTACTGAATCAGGAGAGAAATATGCATAGACCAAGTACCATTTACATATCCAAAAACATTTTAAACAAATATGTTGGTGATGTTTTTTTTTTTTTTTTTTTTTTCATGGATTTTGGCCAGAAGCAACAATTTAAAGTTAAAATGCCTTAATAATTTTTTTCTTACAGACACAGCTTTTTGCTTCACAAGATGTTAATTGATGGACTGGAATGGTGTGGAATGTCGATTATTGTGATGTTTTTATCAGCTGTTTGGATTCTCATTCTGACGGCACCCATTGACTGCAAAGGATCAATTGGTGACCAAGTGATGCAATGCTAAATTTATGCAAATCTGTTCTGATGAAGAATCTAGGAACATCTAGGAACTCATCTTGGATGGCCTGAGGATGAGTAAATTCTCAGATGGTTATTTCTGGATTAACTATTCCTTTAACACACAGCATTATTTAATAAAAACATATTTTGATTCATTCTGATCTGTCTAGATAGCATTTTCCACAATCCTGAAGAAAGATCATGACTTTGAAAAGTCACACAATAAAGGTATAACCTTCATGATCTGATCTGAGTTTAAATTTAAAGGCTGAAAGTTTAATAAATTAAGCTCATTCATGACAATATAAAGAAAGAAATATTCCATTATGTCAAGCAGGTATGTAATTCCTGCATGCCATGCAAACTCAGTGTCCTTGCTCTTTCTTGCCTTTCGTGAGGCCACTGAAAGAGAGAGGTGACAGAACTCGCAATCACTAACAGTATTACTTGTACTCATTTGTTGGAGCTCTCCACTCTGATTGCTCATCATTTTAAAGGAAATTGGCTGCTTGAGCAATTTTTATTTCCAAGGAACAATGTTACCTCCATTTACAGAGCGGGACAAGAGACTTAAAATATATATTTTGTGTATATACATATATATACATATTTGCATCATGCAAGTTGTTAAGTCATTGCATTAAATACTGTAAGTGAATAATGTGAAAATGAATCATTTCAATTAATAATGTAGATAAAATAGCTAAAATATATTGTATAGTTTAGGAAGACTTTGAATATACCATGCAAGTTGTTTATTTAAGTCATTATTTATTTTTTATTTATTTATTTACTTGCTTATTGTTTTTACAGTGGCATGCAAAAGTTTGGGAACCGCTTGCAGAATCTGTGAAAATGTGATTAATTTTAACAAAATAAGAGAGATCATACAAAATGCATGTTATTTTTTTATTTAGTACTGTCCTGAGTAAGATATTTTACATAAAAGATGTTTACATATAGTCCACAAGACAAAAAAATAGCTGAAATGATTAAAATAACCTCCTTCAAAAGTTCTTAGGTTCTTAATACTGCGTGTGGTTACCTGGATGATCTACGACTGGTTTTGTGTTTTTGTTTTGTTTTGTTTTGTTTTGTTTTGTTTTGTTTTGTGATGGTTGTTTATGAGTCCCTTGTTTGTTGAGCAGTTAAAACAGTTTAACTGAGCACTGTTATTCAGAAACTTCAAAACTATTAAAAAAGGTTCAAACATTTACTGATGCTCCAGAAGGAAACATGATGCATTATGAGCCAAGGGGTGAAAACTTTTGAAAAGGATGAAGATGTCCAATTTTTTCTTATTTTGTTGAAAAATCTTTTTTTTTTTTATTCGATTTAGCACTGCCCTTTGGAAGCAACAGAAGATACTTGCGTGTGTTGTTTTTTTTTAATAGTTGTGTTTGAGTCCCTCAATTGTCCTTTATCATTATATGAAATAAGCAGCATCATTATTCTTCTTAACTACTCATTTTGTGTTTCATGAAACAAGGAAAGTTATATTTGCAGTGACATTAAGAAACTGAAACAACATTGAGTGAATTTTCATTTTGGGGAAAAATATTTTTTAATTAAGTTGATATTAAAAAGATTTCTTTGTACGTACGATAAACATTAGTGGGGTCTTAATGCTCTTTTGCTGATTTAAAGTATCTTATTTTGTTTCCTACAGAAGGAAAAAAAAAAGGTTTGGGTGAATAAATGATGACAGAATTTTTCTTTTTGTGTGACGTTTACCTTTAAAGCAACATAATGATAAAAACACTGTTTAAATATCATTTATTAACAATAATAATCACAATTACACATTATTTTCCTCAGTAAAATACTTCATTAACCTAACAGCCAGCTAGTTGCTAAGCAACTTGACGCATTATAGAAGTCAACTAATGTGCGTGTGCGTATATCTGCTGTTTTACTTTCTTCAAACATAGCTCATCCAAATTTTAAAGCGAAAATATATATTTTATAATAATGCAATAAACATGATGGATGAGGAAAGTTTAGGTTTATGATTAGATGACACCTATTGCATCTTATCTCTATCAGACCAACAACTTACGGTTAACAAAAGCAACAGCGTGCTGTTGTTCGGGACCGAACACATCCATTCAGCTTGTCACTAACCTGCAAAGATGCTATTTATTATACCCCATTTTTGTTCCCCCGTTAAAATCCGTGCTGAAAATCAATGTGGTTAAACTGGCAAGACTCCAGCCACCAACGTAGACCTGCAGGAGAGAGCTGCAATAATTGACACAGCATTGACAAATAAAGCTAATGAAAAAAAGCTACAGAACAGATAGCGCTTAGTAAGAGTTTTAGAGATGACCTTATTTAATCATGTTTCATCTTGTTGAAAATAAACTGTGAGGAGATGCTTGAATATTCTGTAAAACTCTCTTGAATAATTTGTTGAGATAAATCAGTGCTTCTGATAACGTTTTTGTTCTGTTTTTCATCCGCTGCCATTTCAAGATGTTTGCCTCTGCGTCTACAGTATTATTATATGTTTAAAATGTCCTTCAGCGTGCACTGAGAGCAAAGTGCACCTCGGACTGCCGGGCCCAGCGGGATATTCAGATGTCCTTTTTAAATCCAGCTCTTTGGGTTTAAGACGGCTGGCATTATTTCTTTGATATCGATGTGTTTTTGTACTTGCATAATTAGATAAATCTCTGACCAGTGTAATAGAGATGCAATATTGAAATTATCGCTTTCTTAGTCAGTTGCGAAAGAGATACTTTTGTGCATGTTTTTGCTCCGTCATACAGTAAGCAGATGTGTGCTAAGTGACTTTGACACCTGCATAGTTGTTATTGATTATACCGTGGAACTTAATGAAAGCCGAATTACTCTACAACAAAAGGCGGTATTAAAGTGATAAAAATATGCACTGTATCTGACAGGTTAACAAGCATCAAGAAATTAGCTGCCACTTCTTGACAGATGCCTTGAAAACACCCCCACCCCCCTTGAACTCTGAATTGATAAACAGAAGCGTTTCAAGTAAGGCGGTGAAGGGTGTGAAGAAAGTATTGACAAGGGAACCTGCAGAGCTGCAGCGTGACTTTATGAGATAAATAGAGGGCGTGGTTTATTTGAGTTCAATTATCATGTGCTGTTTTGACATGATACACATGCTCTTTTGTTTCCTGATTCGTCCTTTTCATCGGGTTCTTCAGACTGAACATTACCATTCTGCTCTCTCGTATGCTTTGGTCATCATTAATTAAGACGGCTCTGCGTTGGCTTATTGACCTCGGTGGCACGGGGGATTTTGATGGGTTGTGAGGAGCTCATGGAGTCTGGCCCAAAGCCTATTTTTTTCCCCCCGTTCGGTCATCCGCAGTGTTTGATGCATGGCAATTTAAATCCCCTCTTCTAATTAAATGTGATCTGCACTTGAGCTAAATGACATTTTTACAGAAGGCTATCTGGTACCTTCAAGACAAGGTGACATTCCACTTTCCATTATACAGGATTATAACAAGTAGCCGGACTCTCACAAAGTGCGGCTTGAGCGGTGGCTCTCCCTGCAAAAATCAGTTATGGTGATGTGCAGGCAGCTTTGAGGAATCAAAGGGATTTGGGACTTAATTCACAGCTTAGCCATTACATCCCAGGTGTCAGCACAATGCAAAGTTCAGCACTAAATCATTAATAAAATAATGTCATCAGTTATTTCCTGCAGAGTTTGTTAAATGCGAGGAATTCCAATTTCTGATCAATTCGTTCTTTCTGTATATGTGCTGTGTACATCGGATATATGCACAGTTGTAAACAGTTAGTTCCGGTCCTTGGATCTGATTCTTCAAGCTGAGAATAACAGTCCAACAGCACTGGGACTTTGTTTGTATTACTATGCTGTGTTTGCTTCAGACTGACTGTCAGTTTGTGTATTAGTGGTGGGGATTTGTCTGTAAATCTTTCTGCCGTTTAATTTGTTGTGCCAATAGGTGAAGACAAGTGACTGTCTCTACGAGTGAGTTACTTTAATCATTCATTCAACTCATTTGTTCAGTAGGTTTTTAATAACTAACTAAAAAGGTCTTTATGTTAGAGTCGTTGAATCGTTCACTCAAGCAATTCTTTCAGAGAATAAGTAAGTATTTTGGAGTGAGTCATTGAATAGTTCACTCAAGCGATTCTTTCAGAAACTAAAAAAGTTAAGGAAATAAGTCTTTATGAGTGAGTCATTGAATTGTTCACTCAAGCAGTTATTTTAGAAACTAAACAAGTCTTTATGAGTAAGTCACTGAATCATTCACTCTAGCAATTCTTTCAGAAACTAAATAGGTCTTTATGAGTGAGTCATTGAATCGTTCACTCAAGCAATTCTTTCAGGGAATAAATAAGTATTTAAGAGTTTTAAGAGTGAGTCATTGAATAGTTCACTTAAGCGATTCTTTCAGAAACTAAAAAAGTTTGTTTAGCAGGTCTGTAATAACTTTACCGCAGTAGGTCTTTTATGAGTGAGTCATTAGATTGTTGACTCAATTGATTTTTTTTTTTTTTTTTTTTTTTTTTTTTTTAAACTAAGCTAATTTTAATGAGTGAGTTACTAAATCATTTACTCAAGCAATTCTTTCAGAAACTAAATAGGTCTTTATGAGTGAGTCATTGAATCATTCACTCAAACAATTATTTCAGGAAATAAATCTTTATGAGTGAGTCACTGAATCATTCACTCTAGCAATTCTTTCAGGAAAGAAGTAACTATGAGTGAGTCATTGAATAGTTCACTCAAGCAATTATTCCAGAAACTAAAAAATGTGAATGACTCATTGAATCATTCACTCAAGAAATCAAGTCTTTGTGAGTGAGTCACTGAATCATTTACTCGAGCAATTCTTCAGGAAATAAATAACTATTTATGAGTCATTGAATCAATCACTCAAGCAATTCTTTCAGGAATTATGTCTTGATAAGTGAGCCATTGTGTCATTCACTCAGGTAATTGTTTTAGAAACTAAACAAGTCTTTATGAGTAAGTCACTGAATCATTCACTCAAGAAATTCTTTCAGGAATTATGTCTTGATAAGTGAGCCATTGAGTCATTCACTCAGGCAATTGTTTTAGAAACTAAACAAGTCTTTATGAGTGAGTCACTGAATCATTTACTCAAGCAATTCTTTCAAGAACTAAATAAGTCTTTATGAGTGAGTCATTGAATCAGTCACTCAAGCAATTTGTTCAGGAACTAAATACGTCTTTAAGAGTGAGTCAATTAATCATTTACTCAAGCAATTTTTTTTTCAGATACTGAAAAAAAAACTCTTTATGATGAATAATTTCATAATTCGCTGTAGGGTTGGGCCGATAGACAGTGTCATCGTCCATTGCCGTTGGGCTGATAGACATCATGATGTTGAGGCAGCATTGTGATTCCTCCCTCCGATTCATTCAGAGGATGATGAGAGAATAAATGAATCATTCACTCAAGCAATTCTTTCAGAAATTAAACAAGTTTTTACAAGTCACTTGATGCATTCACTCAACAGATTCATTCAACAATGTTGATTTATTCAGGAATTATTTAAGAGTCATTGAATCATTCAATCACAAATTTGTTCAGGAACCAAATCAACCAAACCAAATTTACTCCACCAATTTGTTTAACAACACTGATTCATTCAGGATTGAAATGGGTGACTGTCTTCATGAATTAAAGATAAAATCTAAATTTAAAAATAATAAAATTTAAGTTAATATTATCTTTTTGCTTGTTGAGCTGTTGTAAGCAATATCACACTATTGTGCTGCCATCTTATTAAGCCAATTTTAGTAGTTGTAATGTAATTTGTTCTAATTAGTAATAGAACTTTTTGTATGGAAGATCCTGAATCTGTAGCACAGGAGTTTCACGCTAAAGAGGGACCTTGGGCCATCCGTTTGTTTTTCCTTACTTGTTTACATATTTGTTTGCTGGACTGTTGTTTAAAAGAGATATCACTACTGTGTTACTTGGCAACACACAAAGCTGGATGCTTGTGCTTTTTATGAGAATATTTTGTTGGCATAGAAAAAAAAAAAAAAAAAACATACAACTTACCTGGTCTTTTTTTACTTTTTGTGAAATGTAAGTGTGATATTTAGCACAACACTGTCCATTAAGCAGTTCAAAAGTCTTCAACATTCACTATGTGCAGTGTTGAAGAGCTCCTGGAAAATGCTTGAAATCCACTGAGCATGAAGAGTGCAGTCATTAGTTAAAAAGTTATAGAAGATACTTAAATTTCACTGTATGATGGAAACATCCAGATATGACAATGTCCCTTAGGTGGATTAATACTGCTACCATAAAACTCAGATAATACCACTCACCCACCCATGAGCAGTTATGTAGAGGATTTTCTGTTCATTCAGCACACTGAGTGAAAAATACATTTTGCGTATGACTCATGGAGTATTGTTCACTTCTCTACTTGAGACATCCATTTTTTTTATCCTTCAAGTGGGGTAACGACCATGTATATATAGGAAGACCAGAACTCTAATGGCAGTCAGTGGATTTTCCCTGTTGAAACATTCGAGTGAGAAAACACCCACTGAATTTCGCTGGAAATGCTCTACTGCAGGTGATTGTTAAGTCAAAGTTGTATAGATAGAACTTGCATAAAAGTGAATCTTCAAGTTAATGTTAAAGGAAAAAGATAACAATGATTGTAGAACGCTTCTACCAATCAAACTTATTGTTAGGCCAAGTTGGTCTTCAAAGGGCAATGCTGTATCTGCCAGGCTGTATTACATTCACATGCTCAGTGACATATAAACAGTGCAAACAAGTCTGTCTTGACTCTTTACTTTTTTGCATAGCGATGTTACACAAAACAACGATTTGCAAATCTTATTTCTGTCGCTAGTCGTTTGGCTTGTACAAAATAAACTACTGTATTCCATAGTTCATTATCAGCAGTAAGAAAACAACATATTTTTAAGCATATATAGCGTCTCGTATGCATCCTAATTGGCGTATGATATAAAGAGTGTCGCAGGAGTCTTATGTGTAATATTTTCTCACATACTGTGTGACCTCTGAAAAGCCTCAGCAAGAATTATTGCTTAACATGATGGCACATTCCCAGTCACTGCAGATTTAGGGTTGGCAATACCATTAGCACATTTGCAAGCCTTTGGAACAGAGAAAAGCAGCAGTGTGCCGCCAGTGCAGTCAGCAGGGAAGATCAATGAAGGACAAGTGCGTTTAGTGGCTGGGACTGAGAGCTACATTCCCTCTTGCATTGCTTGTAACATGAAATCAACTCCGTAAGCTCCCAACATTTTTCCATATATGACACAAACGGGCTCGTATTCACTCCAGCGGTGGGTGATGAGCGTCGGGTGTCCAAATGTTCACGATTTGACGGGAGGGTCCCCCGCGGTTCAAGCCAAGTGTCGGGAGTTGATCAGAAATCAGGTTTGGAGTCGCTGATCAGACATAAGACATAATTTTTTAACCTAACATGACTGGGCCTAATATGGCTGGTATGTGCGGATCCAATTTCGGTGGCTTTGCTGGAATCCAATTTCCAGCGGCATCTCGCTTTGTGATAGCAGAGCTAGTTGAAGGTGTGATAAATTCTGCTTGATAAGAACAACTAATGACGGACTGGTAGAGGGAAGAAGATGATTATGTTTTACATACTAACCTTGGCTGCCAGGGCCTGTCCTTTAATGACAGCATAATTCAGTGTTCACCTTGGGAAGCTGCCATGGATTTTAGTTTATGAGGTCACCTGCATAACCTCAATCATTCAAGTACAAGCTCTGTCTTTGCATCAGTAGCTCTCTCATTCCCGTTTTTAAGGAAAGGCTTGTGCCACTGATGCCCTGCTGACTTCATTTCCTCTTTTCTCTTTATTCTAAGCCCTCTTTCTCTTCATTCTGTTTCTTAAGATTTGTTACCACAAAGTTTCTGGCTTAAACTGCATGTGTATTAAACCAGTGATGTTAGTGTATTGAACGGATTTAGCGGCTTGTTATTTATTTAGTTTATTTGATTTGACTTTATTGGATTTGCTGGCTTCTATCCTTAAATGATTAATTATTGCAAAGTTTTAAAAAATGTCATGTTTAAATGGAAAGGAGAGTTAATGATATACATTAAAATAACATTTATTATTATATTTGTCAGAATTATGCATATTTATATATATTTTGTCAAATTCTGCAAAGAAAGTGCAGAACACACACAGACATGGGCTGCATCTATTTAGCACAGTAAAAGCAGTAATTATTCCAATTTAATATAACTATTTTCTATTTCTATATATTTTTTGCATTCTACACCGAAACAAAAACAGTAAATTTACTAGTACTAGTACATTTCTAATACTACATTGTGAAACTTGTAAATTTCACAAATAATTACAAAGCCTTAGCAAGTAACCATTAAATTACCATTAAACATTTATATCTTAAAACATTTTTATCTCACAATTCTGACTTTTTTTCACAGGATAGTGTGATATAAACTCGCAATTGCACTTTCTAAAGTCCAATTCCGAAGGGAAAAGACTGATATTTATCTCACAATTCTCACTTTTTTTTCTCACAATTTTGTTTTAAAGTCAAAATTGCAATATATAAACTTGCATTTCTGACTTTATTTCCCAGAATTGTGACTTTATTTTATTATTATTTATTTAAATCTCGAAATTGATCTTTATTTTTTTTCTCACAATTTCCAGTTTACATCACACAATTCTGAGAAAAAAAGTCAGAATTGCAAGTTTATATCTCATAATTCTTAATAACTTGAAATTGCAAGTGCATATGTCACAATTCTCACTTAATAATTCACAATTTTGTGTTATAATGTCAGAATCGCGAGATATAAACTTCCAGTTCTGACTTTATTTTCCAGAATTGCGACTTTATTTCTCAGAATTGCAAGTTTATATCTCGAAATTGAGTTTATATCTTGCAATTCTGACTTTATAACTTGGAATTTTTTTCAAAAAATTCAAAATTGCGAGATTAAAAACTCATTTTGTCCAACAGCCGATACCGATATATTTTCTTTTGTTTGGAAACAACACTAAGTCTCTCCTGTGAGGAAATTATAAGCAAATTATTTTTTTATTTTGAAAAAAAAAAAAAAACGTATTTGTTTGAATTAAATAAACAATAATGAAGTTCTTTTATCGACAACACACTGAAGCTCTAAAGCAAAACAGTTGTAAGAATTCTGAAAATCTTTTAGAGCTCATAATTTGTTTTAAAAAAGTAACATATTACACCTGAATGAATCAATCAGTATTTATAAACTTATTTAATTTACAAGTGTCAGTGGGTTTTTTTTTGTTTGTTTTTTTCCACATAAGCTGTAGCATCTGACCTTTAAATCAAAACATACTCATGATTTTATGACTTTATGCTTTATTTAATCCGAAACACAGTCTAAATGCTATTGGTGTATTTTACTTTCATTTTATTAGAAGTAGGCCAACAGTGCCCCCTACGGAATTAAAACTCTTTACCGAACGAGTATTAGCACCTGGGGGAAGTTGTTGCTGCTGCCACTGCACATGCTATTAGTGTTTACTCTATTGCACAACGTAAACATGTCATTATGTACATGCATTCTCAGTTTAAATGGTGCGATCCAAAACAGTCAATCTAATCATCATTCAGGCAAAACTTTGCTTCAAGAATGAGCCACACTGCTGACTAATGACCAGCACGCCCTGAGCACATCTGAGTTTACATATTCCCCTTATTGGCAATAATTTTTCATGTCGGTGCCGATATTTGCATCTGTTTACATCTAAAGTCATTATCGGCCAATTCTGATAATATCGTGCATCCCTATTATTTTCTTATTCAGTTGCAGAACGGGAAACAGAATTTATATTTTATGTGGAAACAATAACTTTTTTTTTTTTTTTTTTTTTTTTTTTTTTCAGAATTATGTGATAAAGAAGTGAAAGTAGAAAGATTTCTTTAACAGAAATCTTTTGTAACATTATAAATGTCTTTACTCTCACTTTTGGTAAATGTCATGCATATTTGCTGAATGAAAGTGTCTTTCAAATATAATTTAAAATATTAATTTCTTCCAAATATAATATATATTAAAGTTAATTCTAATTTAATTAATTTGATTCTGTTTAATGGAGGTATGAGTAGTCAGATCTCCTTAAGTTCACACAGGTACCCCAAGCACTACCAAAAACCTCGCCAACTTCTTTTTTTATATGTTTTGAAAATCAGTATTCATGTATATGTATATGTGTGTGTGATGTATATGATGTATGCTTTTAATAACAGTATTTTAAGCTTTTTGTAAACCTTTCATGGAATGAAAGTGAAGTTTTTGAGCTCAGCCAGCCTCACAGTTCACTGATATGTGAAGTAAGTTCCACTGCCACCTCATATTTTGCGAGCTCTTTTTGTATAGGACAAAGTGTCCCGTGGGATTTGCATTATTAAAGCACTTTGATGTGCTTTACTTGTTTTCATTCCGGAGAATGTATTATCCCGTGGTGTGCGAAGGGGTAAAGTAGCACAGATATGTTAAAAGGCACCGGCAGCCTCCAACCAAAGCATAGGGAGAGGACGCTTTACTCTTCAGACATCACAGAGGTGCCATCTGTGAAACAGTACATAAGACGACGCGAGCGGCTGAGGAAGTATTCCAGATAACCTCCACAACCCCTTTATTTTGCTTTATGCCAGATCACTTTATGATAGTGCCTAGCTTGCATATTCCCTCAGGGAAAGGATTTTCCGTCTGTGGCACTTGTCAACATTGACATCCATACAGAGATCACAAAGGGGCTTTAGTTCTAATGCCGCAAGTGTGCATGGCACAGTGACATTGCTGTGTATGCATTTTTTTTTATGTAGCAATTTCTTACCCTTGTCTCTGTTCCCTTAAAAATCTCAGACGTCAGACACTCAGCTGGATTTTTAATAAATCAGAACTCATAAATCAAATTCACATCCCTTTTACCTTCTTTGTTTTCCATCCACTAAGTCAAAAGTCTTTTTACAGCAACTAATGCACTTTTCAAGTAGCTATTTTTCAGACTGTTTGTTCCTTTTTGTTAAGGACCACTTTAATGCTAATGTGAAATAGCTCTCAGAGAAATCACTGCAAGGTCTGACATGCCTTGCCAGTTCAGCTCTCTTTCCAGGACCTGTCACTGTTCCCGATGCTGTAGACAGCAGAAGAGCTTTGTGAGACATTGGAAAAGCTTGGTGTGTGAGAACGTCATGCATGTCGTAGACCAGCTGTCCGTGGAGAGATCTTAAAAGATACAGGCAGGAATGAGCAAATTAGATATTTTCTCTCTTTCTTTCTTTCTTTAGTCAGTCAGTTTTTTGCATGCAGTTTTTAAATAGTTAGAGGTTCAACACATCAATCTGCAAGATATATTAGAGATATTACAGTTAAATGGACAAAAATTACACATTGCACAAGCACTTATGTAAGTTATGCATGCTATTTATATATGCCTATGAATGCATCTTTCATCATTTTGAGGAACCTGTCAAGTGGCCTAACAAACGATTTTGAAATGCCTCAGATTAAATTAAGAAAATTAGTGGAGATGCTGTAGATGGTATGGAAAATTGCTGCTCTCTAGACATGCACATGGACTGCAGGAGGCACGCTATTCATTTTCCTGTGTCGCTACATTGCCACCTAGTGATGGTCACTCTCTTACCTTTTGTCTGAAAAGATCAGAAACAATCTGAGATTGAGAAAACACTGCTGGCAAAACATTACCTGTGAAAGTTGCTGCTCAGCATATGATGCAGTGCATTTAAAAGTGGTATAGTGGAGACTTTTTATCAATATAATTCAAATAGGAAGGAGGAATATTGTGAAAAGCATCACCTTCAGTGATTGAAACTACTCAGAAATGCAGCCTGTTGAATTTTGCATTACGCTCAATGTAATAAACAGCACAAATAGACTTGTTTTCTTTGCCGCGCTTCTGAAGTTACATGGTAACTTGGATTGCAATACATTATTAATCTGCGAAGTGTATTACTTGACACAGTAGGTTATTACTTGACAAACTGCATTAATCTTAAAAAGTGATTATCGATGTGACAATAATAAAATGTTGACGTAATAATGCATTATGAATGACCCGCTGCATGAGAAATGAATTCAGCAGCTAGGACCACAAATTTGAATGTCTGATTCAAATTTGATTGAATTTATATGTTTTCTGGTAGGGGTGTGACAAGATTTTTTAAATTTTTAAAGAAATCCTCAGTAATGAAATGCATAGGGAAAATAGTCTTTTATTCAACTGAAAAAGACAAAATGCATTTTGAACTTTATATAACTTTTATATAAACTTCCATTTTAATGAATTATATGCAACATTTAAACAAGAGCTTCACGATTCTGGAGAAATTGAGAATCTCAGTTGTTTTTAATAAATTGGAAACCATGATTCTCTCACGATTCTAGAGAAAAAAATATTAGAAAACTAAACAAAATAATGCAATTTACTAGTGATCCTGACAAAATGTTCATTGCATAAGTTTTTTAAAAACATATTCATTTAAACAAAATTAATGAATTTACAAAATTTACTATTGGAATCTCCTGAATGAATGATTCAGTGACGTACTTTTTTTAAACAGGCAGTTGTCGCCACCTCCTGGCGGAAGAGGATATGCGTTACAATACATACCAGTGTTAAGATACTTTCATTTTGATCTCTACTGTAGAGAATAAGTGTTTACACCCAAACTATAAACTTTTATCCCAGTACTTCTGTTATTTAAATGTCTGTAACACAGAAATAATGATTTTAATGTGGTTGAAAATACTGCTTGTGTTGCTTTTCCTGGATCAGCAGCAGTATAAATGCAGATTTGATTGTCTTCAACACCTGTTTCACATTGGAAGCGTAATGATGGCCGACCTTCTGATTCATTAACGTGGGCAGCGACAAAACGTGCTTCTCACGCTCCACTGACAGTCACGATGTGAAACAGCCGTAATAGACATAGCTAGATCGTTGTCATTCAGGAATAAGATCGCGTGGGTGTTTGAATGGAGATCTCGATCTTTTGAGGATTAATCGTGCAGCTCTAATGTGAACTGCAAAATGTTTTGTGAGGATATGGTCACAAGATCTCGCAAGATACACCGGACCTCACGAGATCTCGTGCCACAAGATCTCCTCACATACCTATTTTCTGGACATTTAAATACCAAAAACAAGTTCTAAAAGCCTAATGTGAATACCAAAAGGCCCCCAGTGTATGAGAGTCTCTTTTAATATCTTCAGAGTCATGGATGTGTTTGTAAGACTTGCCTAGCTTAACTTAAGTAACAACCTTAGGGATTTTTCGTGTCCAATCAATAGTCTAGTCATCAATCGGAACTGGCTCATCCTTGCTCGCTTGTGCTTGATCAACGGTTTACATGCACAAGGGACAAGGCCTTTGCTTAAATTCCACCCCTTGCACAGTAGGAAAAAATAGTCCAGTCCTTAGTGGGCTTCTCTTGTCAGTGGGCCCAGAACAATATTCCCCCATCCATCCCCTTGATGCAGGCCCTGACCTGGGATGTGCTGTTTGTGACAAAGTAGCATGAACTCTTCTGATGGAAACCAGTATGTTTTGATCAGAATTGACAATAAAATCGAGTCAAGAGTCATACTTTTGTGAGTTTTCATTTATTGACTTATTTGTAGTCTTTTCATATGGTTTTAATTGCAATGCCACAGTAGATAGAAATCTTAGGTGAGGAATCAGATCAAGCAATTAGATGTTGCTATGGTTGCAAGACACAAGTTAACATGCGCAAGACAATGTTAGTCACAACATCCAAAAAAAAAAAAAAAATTTAAAACTGTGGATCTAGCTGTCTGGAAGACACAGCTCTCTGAATGATAATAATCATCACAATGTCACACTATATGGTGTCATTACATTGTCAAATGTAAGAAGAAATAAAAAGTCTGATAATATTATGCGTTGTTACTGCAAATTATGATTCATGCACAGTTAGATGCAGTCTAATCCTACCCTATTGCAAAAACAGTGTCATGTCCGTTCAAACTGAAGGAGCACGTGCGGCCCAAGAATTTTTATCCAAATGGATTTTAAATGCATGTTTGTCTAGAACACTGTGTCAGAAATCAGCCATTCACATGTCTAAATTAGGTCAGCCCAGTCGAACATTTTGTCTTCATCTGCCCTTGCACGTTTTACTCCATACTTGGCACAGAATAAAAAAGAAGTTATTGTCAAAATGCTAGAGCTATTCGTTTCTATATAATAAAAAGGCATGGTGATCACTGTATATCATGGGAGTTGCCGTTTTATTAATATATTTTTAGAAATTTTGTATGTATGCAAATTGTATAACATCCAAGGTACACATTTCTAGTAGTTGTGCAGTTAATTCTCATATTGTATTTTCAGAACGTTTTGGAATATTTGTCCTCGCCCCAAATTTGTCACTACTAGCAGTAATTTATTGACTTATTAAGATTTTGCTTGCCGCTTCCTTTTTTTCTATTTTATTAAAAAGATTTCAGAGCTAAATCAATAACAATTTCAATTTTAGCAATATTTCAAGTGTGATTTATGAGATTTATTGTATTTTGAACCTATTTTTTTTTTTTTTTGGTAAAAGGCAAAAAGTTGATCATAAAGATTTCAAACGTAAGGATTCGTTAGTTTAAATATACATTGAACCAAACACTATCATAACATCTTAGCTGATAATTCAGTATACTTTATTTTTGACAAAACATCCATGTTTTGGATGTTTTGTTTTACACATTTTTGGTAGTGACAGTAATGTTTTGGTAGTGACTACATCACATAGAATTTTTTACCAAAATACTAAAATACTACTAAAACATACTAAAATACAAAAGATTTGCATAACTGTACTAAAATTTTGTTTATTTCCCCCAAATAAAAGACTTTGTTCCTATTTGTTACTACCGAAACAATTATGGCATGTTTCGGTTGTGACTGTTACAGTAGTGACAATTCTATGGGATAATACCCAAAAAAAACAAAGATGTCACTACCAAAACATTTGGTGAAGTTTCGGTAGTGACGTCTTTGTTTTTTTGTTTGTTTTTTGTTATCTGTTTCGGTAGTGACAATTTTAGAACCTTTTAGAACAATTTTAGAACCAATTTTAGAAGCTCACACAGTTCTGAACAGTTTTACATATAAAAACTACGTTATGGAATAACTCCCAAAAAAGTGTTTAATTATAGAAAAATGGTGTTCGGTAGTGACATTCTTTAAAGTTACACACAGGTTTTTCATACTTTGGAACCTACCTACTCACCATAAATGTAGGGGTGTAGTTAAAAAAAATCATAAAAAGTCACCAATGGACTTAAAACATAAACTGAACACGTTTACATGCACCTTCTTAAGCCGATTATGCTTAATACAGTGGGGCAAATAAGTATTTGATACACTGCCGATTTTTCAAGTTTTCCCACTTACAAAGAATGGAGAGATTTTCATCGTAGGTACATTTCAACTGTAAGAGACAGACCAAAAAAGAAATTGAGAAAATCACATTGTATGATTTTTAAATAATTATTTTCCATTTTATTGCATGAAATAAGTATTTAATCACCTACAAACCAGCAAGAATTCTGTTTCTCACACGCCTGTTAGTTTGTCTTTAAGAAGCCCTCCTATCCTCCACTCATTGCCTGTATTAATTGCACCTGTTTGAACTTGTTACCTGTATAAAAGACACCTGTCCACACACTCAATCAATCAGACTCCAACCTCTCCACTATGGGCAAGACTAAAGAGCTGTCTAAGGACACTAGGGACAAAATTGTATACCTGCACAAGGCTGGGATGGGCTACAGGACAATAGGCAAACAGCTTGGTGAGAAGAGAAAATTCAAGATGACTGTCAGTCTCCCTCGGACTGGGGCTCCATGCAGGATTTTGCTTCGTGGAGCATCAGTGATCCTGAGAAAGGTGAGGGATCAGCCTAGAACTACACGGGAGGACCTGGTCAGTGACGTGAAGAGAGCGGGGAACACAGTCTCAATGGTTACTATTAGTAACACACTACACCGTCATGGATTAAAATCCTGCAGCGTGCGCAAGGTCCCCCTGCTCAAGCCAGCACGTGTCCAGGCCCGTCTGAAGTTTGCCAAAGACCATCTGGATGGTCCAGAGGAGGCATGGGAGAAGGTCATGTGGTCAGATGAGACCAAAATAGAACTTTTTGGTATGAGCTTTACTCACCGTGTACAGAGGAAGAAGAAGGATGAGTACAATCCCAAGAACACCATCCCAACCCTGAAGCATGGGGGTGGAAACAACATGCTTTGGGGGTGCTTTTCTGCAAAGGGGACAGGACGATTGCACCATATTGAGGAGAGGATGGATGGGGCCATGTATCACAAGATTTTGGGCAACAACCTCCTTCCCTCAGTAAGAGCAATGAAGATGGGTCGTGGCTGGGTCTTCCAGCATGACAATAACCCCAAACACAGAGCTAGGGCAACTAAGGAGTGGCTCCGTAAGAAGCATTTCTAGGTCCTGGAGTGGCCTAGCCGGTCTCCAGACCTGAACCCAATAGAAAATCTATGGAGGGAGCTGAAACTCCGTGTTGCCCAGCGACAGCCCCAAAACCTGGAAGATCTGGAGAAGACCTGTATGGAGGAGTGGGCCAAAATCCCTGCTGTAGTGTGTGCAAACCTGGTCAAGAACTACAGGAAATGTCTGAACTCTGTAACTGTAAACAAAGGTTTCTGTACCAAATATTAAGTTCTATTTTTCTATTGAATCAAATACTTATTTCATGCAATAAAATGAAAATTTATTATTTAAAAATCATACAATGTGATTCTTCTGGATTTTTTTAATTTTTTTTTTTAGATTCTGTCTCTCACAGTTGAGGTGTACCTACGATGAAAATTACAGATCTCTCCATTCTTTGTAATTGGGAAAACTTGAAAAATCAGCAGTGTATCACTGTAAGATGAAAACGCACGAGGTCATGTAAACGCGGTAACCTGTTTTCTTTTTATCGGAGTAAGGTCATAAACAGCGTAAGCATAAACCAGTCGACACAGGTAGTTTTTTGCCTCTTACCCCGATTTCGCTTGGCATGTAAACGCAATAACCCGCTTTCTGTCGGCTTATTGAAGTGCGCATGTGTGATATGTGACAGGAACGCATTGTTAGAGCCAATTTAAGCACATCTAGACAGACCAAACATTTTGCAGTAAAGAAAGTAGGAAATCTATCACAAAAGCACTCTTTCATGACTCAGAAAATGATAAAAGTGTTTTAATCTTGTGCAGTAGAAGTGGTTCAGTCAAAATGCTGCATTTATAACTGCACGAGAGGACAATATTAGCTGTAAGTTTCGTGCTGACATGTTGCAAGCTTTATTGAACATCACCACTGACAAACATTTGGAATATCTGGAGTCAGATACGCAAATGATTATATTTTGATGTCACTAAAGGGTAATAAACTGATTTATTAATAAAGTCATGTAAACACAGCTTACTTGCGTTGTCAGGTTACTAATATGCATGTAAACGGGGAAACCTGGTTATTTTAATGAGCTGAAATTTGTGAGTTATCAGCATACTGGTGTGCATGTTAACATGCTCACTGTTTTGATAGTGACATGAAAATGTGGGGCACTTCACTTTTTAAAAAAATGAAAAACATTTTTAAAACCATGGGATAAAATGTAAAAACTTATTTCATAAGTTGAAATTTAGGGTTCGGGATAGCCACCCAGTAAATGATGACTTTATAAATATATATTAAGCTTACTGATATTTTAAGTATTATTGTGAGTTTCAATAGATAATCAAATTGTCTTGGTAAACATCTAAGAATTGAATAGTGCTTTTTATGTGTTGCATAACGCTTTTTAAATTTATATATTTATTTTTTTATTTTTTTATTTTTTTTGGGACAGCGGTTTATACCAGTTCTGTAGAATGGCCCATATAGGTTATACTTTATTAAAAATAATTTGAACCCAGGTCACCTTACTAGCTAATCAAACACTGTGCCACTAGACTAACATGTCTTATGTGTTTAATGAACTAATAAGCTGTGCAGTTTATTTCTTTTAAATTGGTCATTGGTCCTATCTTGCCTAGGGAAGCAAGTGAGCCAGGACTGCCACTGGATTTTAGTGTGTGTGTGTGTGTGTGTTTGTGAACATTTCATGTGAACATTGATGTTGTTCATGACAATCCACACTCTGCAGTCCATGAAAACATTTTCTTTTCTTTATTTCTTCCTTTCAGACTGCAGCTGGGTGCACAGACTAAGCAACCTAATTGGACAACTTTATAAGCTGAAGTTCACCTGGTAATGTAAGAAGTGTAACAGTGCTGCGACAAATGTTCTTTCCACCTTTGGCTACAGATGAGATGAGAAAAGACACACGTGTTAGGAGACATTAGGGATGTGTTTTATCCAAAATAACCACCAACTCTACACTCAAATGCCTTGCACTCATTAATTAATTAGAATGTAACATCTAACAACACAAATTGAAAAATGTGTGATCCTGTTGTAGGTACAAATAATTTCTAGTACAACAAATCAGTACTGAATGTATTAAAATTGGGCTTAAAAAATCATAATGTTTATCTTTGACCTTTGCTTAAAGAAATATTTGGGTTTAACACAATCAATACAACTTTTAAAAAGAAGATGAATAAAGTAAGTGCACATGCACTTTTTTTTTTACAATCAAAGTAAATGGGGCCAATTTTGAAGGATTCAAAAGCAGAAATGTGAAGTGTGTAATCTGATAAAAGTGCTTACATGAATACTTCTGTTAAGAATTTGTATAATTTAATTAATCATTTTCACAGTTTTAGGGCTTTTTGTGTTGCATTGTCATGCTAACAGAAGTTAAATTATATGTAACTTCAGAAAAATTGTACTAAGGTTTTTTTTTTTTTTTATTATTATAATAATGTTAATATGCTTTACATAAAGTAATAAAAGATTTTTGGATTTCAAGAAAATACTATTTCAGAATTTCTACTTATGAAAATATCATAAGTCAATGTGTATTTGTAATTATTAGTGAAATTTACTAGCAATTTCTAAGTGAAAATTGTTTTTAAGGAAATCTTAGAGCAGCGTATAATAGTAATCGAAACAGTGCCTGTTTTAACAGATTGGCTCCATTCGCTTCCATTGTAAGTGGCCCGCTGTAACCCAGATGTTTGCTTTTCTTTTTAAAGAAAAGGAGGGACAAGTGGACATTGATTTTTGTGGTAATCAACATTACGCAACAAACGCCATCGTCTGGGCTTGACTTGTACAGAACTCAGAATATTCCTTGAATATGTCCATGAAGAGTTGCGCTAATAAGCGCGTCCTCTTCAATAGCGCAGTGTGTAGAAGGAGCACAGGCTACATCAATACGAGAACACAGATCTGCTCTATTGATGTGGCAGCCAGTAAAAGTGAAAGAGGGGAAACGGGGGCCTGTCATTAGGACTTAACATAAAAGTAGCAAAATTGAAATAATTCAGTTTCGCTTTTATGAAGGAAATAAAGCAGTGTGAGTCAGACGCCCGGTGTGTTTGACAGAGAATAATAACACAGGTGTCAGTGAGCTCAGAGGCGGCAGCTAAAGTGTCGCGAAGGGTAAACTGCAGAAATAGCACGCTAGTAAGACCACTGCAGCATGCACATTTGAATTGATAATGGATCTTTAGTAGCGCACCAGCACTGCCTGTGTTATCTTTTAAGAAAACAGAAAGGTAATCATATTTTTATTAATCTCAGCGGGGTATTTGCATAGATTGCAGCTCGCTTTTCCCGCCGGAATTCCGCATTCCGGCACGGAGGCACTTAGGCTTGCCATTTAAGCGCTAACCTAATGGGTGAAGATAAACGACCTCTACGTTTTGAACTTGGCCGCGCCGCCTACGGCAAGAGGGGAAAGTTGTTGTTTGTCTCCAACAACAAGAACAACTGTGTGTCCTTGTTTTTCTCCATGGCAGGCGGTTCAATTTATGGTCGGACTCATACTTTTGTGCGGTTGTTAAATCATCCTTATAAATTAAACAGCAGGTGCTAATTGAGGAAGGGAAAAACGCACCCATAATTATTAGCATCCAGCAGAGACACATGTCGGAGGACAGGCATCGGACGCTCTGCTGCCTTGACAAATAAAAGCAAGGCGAAAGTAACTGCTGCCGTGTATGTCAGCAAATACAGGTTGAATTTGAAAGGCGTAGCATTTTCTTTATCACTTTTCCTCAAATAAGTGGATTTGCTGTCTAGCTTTGTATTAGCAATAGAGCAGTGCAAGTGAGCAAGGCAGATATGAAGCGACACATCAATTTATGTATTTCCAAAGCAGAAGCTGGCCATTTTTGTCAGCGAAGCTGATTGCACATTGTAGGACTGGATGTACCTTTGCCGCACGGATCGCTCGATCTATTGTACCGTGTCACCAGTATAAACTGATTTAACGAACATCTGGTTTTCAAAGTGTGCCTAATGATGTCACATTCATCTTGCTCTAAATGGCTTAAGTGCATGTAATTATATTTTTAATTAAGCATGAATCTGTTTCTGTCAATTGCAGCAATTTGTCATTTTCTTATGAAATATACAGTGCGATGTGAGACGGGACGCATTCAGTCAAATTAAATAACCGATCTATTTCCTGGGATCGGTTTAGATTTTCTTTTAAGCGTGACAGTGAAACATTTAATAGGTCCTCGTGTGTTTTAGCTGCACCGGCTTCTGAGGTTTCATAGTAGGTGGCAATTTGATAACCTCGAGACTAAATTGGCTTTTCCCTCCAATCTTGTTCAAAAACCAACTGTGTTGCATTGAAATAAAACAGATATCCCGCTAATTAACATAATCTTTAAATGCATCAGTTGACACTTTTGTCACTTCTCCAAGTGGAAGCATATGTTTAAACTTAAATGGTGAGTTGCACGCATGCATCAGTCAGACAGTCGTTCTCCTTGCCGCTCCTTGATAGTTTTTTTTTTTTTTTTTTTTTTGTCCGATGGATCGCTAATTCCTCATTAAAAATGATGAGCTTCTTCTTCACCTTGCTTTTGAAAAGGTTACTCCTTAGCCCAGAGGAGCAGAAGGGAGTCCTTCGCCTCCACCTGACAGCTTTCTCCCAGGTTTGCTCATATTGATCAGGGACTTCAGGTTGCCTTTCCTCCATTTGAACCCAATGTGGCGTCTGCAGTGCGGCATACTAAAATGATGTATAATCAATGATTCATAGCACCAACCTGGCTTGTGCAAAGCCATCAAAATTATACAGTACCATAGGCGCTGACTTCATGCTGAAAAGACCTGAAACCGTCGACAAAAGGTGGATAAAATGCGATTCTTGATCCATGTTAGGGTATAGTTTAACAAGTACCAAAAAAAATGGGGGTGAATGTGTGAATCTATCTAGATTGATCAATGTTTTTTTTTTTTGGGGGGGGGGGGTCAAAACTATAGTAAAAACAGTAATAATGTAAACCATTATTATAATTTCAAAGAACTGTTTTCTATTAATGTATTTCCAAATGTAATTTATTCCTGTGATAGCAAAGATGAATGTTTATCAGCAATTTCTCTACTTTTTAGATTCTCTACTTTTTAGTGTCACATTATCATACAGAAATCATTCTAATATGCAGATTTTCTGCAACATGCTGTAGCATTTCTTATTATGAATGAATTATTTTTTCCTAGAATTTTGATGAGTAGGATGTTCAAACAGATTTTATTTTAAATAGCAATTATAAATTATAAATAACAATTATAAATGTATTTACGGACCAATTTAATGCATCCTGGCTAAATAAAAGTAGTAATATCTATATAACTATCTATCTACCTTGCAAAGGTGAATTTTATCAGCAATTTCTCAAGTTTTTAGTGTCTCATTCTACATTTTTACACTCATAATTTTTTTAAAATAAAGATATTATCTATCTATCTATCTATCTATCTATCTATCTATCTATCTATCTTTCTAATTCTTACAGAAACTACTGTTCTCAAGGTTTCCAACTTGAAGTCAAATTCTCTGATCATGAATGTCTTATATACAGATAAAATGGCTTTATTGTGCGATCTGACACACGGCAGAGCTACAAACATCTGTATCAAAAATAGAAGTGTCCTTGAGGATGAAAAATCAGTTCATCTTATTTCAGCTACTTGTGTGGGAGAGCCATAATTGAAAAAGTTAAGTTGTTGAACTAGTTTGCAACACATTGTACTGTGTGTATGAGAAAAAGAGAGAGAGAGAGAGACAGAGAGAGAGAGAGAGAGAGAGAGAGAGAGAGTCAGATTTAGTGTCATAAATTGAATCAGGTCAACTGTATCATCAAGAATACAATTTAGGCCATTATATCTCTATTCTTTGCCATTGGACAGAGGGGTAAAATAGCTCTGTAATGGTTCGAAAATGATGTAGAAAGCAAAGGGCATGAAGATGTCTTGAGCATGACTCCAGACATGAGTGGAAATAGTGAAGTACAAACAGATATAATTCCTCCTCTACCTCTTTAATCATTTCGCCTCATTTTAACAAAGAATCCATTAATAATGTCATGGATATTTAGAGTGTGCTTTGATAAATGAGATCCTGCCCCCTCTGTCTGGTGGGATTCCCATCCTCTTCTGAAACCCTGAATTAATACAATATCGCTGGCTGCTCTCAAAAGGACTTCACACGTACTAGTATTAATTACAAGTGGGAAATGACTTTGTTCATCAATCAAATAATTTTCCTCAACTTGTCAAAAGCAATGCTGTCGCACTACGCATGAAGCCCCCTCTGCTTTGTTAACGGCGCTATTGTTTTGACAAGAGAGTGAATGGAAAGCAGCTGCCTCTTGTTCGTCTGGTCGTCATGAGCCGCTCAGCTGCCCTGCTGAGGCAAAGTTCACTTAAAAACCCCAAACAGAGCGGAAACAAATTATCACATCAAGGTAGATTAATAGCACGTGCCACGGAATAATCATTGCTGCTTTGAACGCTAGAGACGTCTGTGACGAATGCTTGAAGATCTTACAGATCAGCCTTTCTTGTACTCGCTGAGCAAGCTCTGATGTAAAGGGCAACTTAGATTGCAAATCGTGCTCTTCTGTTTCTTGGATGTGCCGATTTGAGAGACGAATTCACAAAAAAAGTTGCGCCGTTTTTGCATGTGGAATTTTACTGTAAAACTTAAAGAAATAGTTCACCCAAAAATCAAAATTCTGTCATTAATTACTCACTCTCATGTCGTTCAGAACCCGTAAGAGCTTCGCTCATCTTCAAAGCACAAATTAAGATACTTTTGATGAAATCCGTGAGCTTTCTGATCCTCCATAGACAACAATGCAACTGAAATGTTCCCAGGCCCAGTTCCCAGGTATTAAGGAAATTGTTACAAGAAGTATGCCCTTTCTGGGCCTTGAACGTGGTAGTTGCAGTGATGTCTATGCAGGGTCAGAAAGCTCTCGGATTTCATAAAGAATATCCTAATTTGTGTTCTAAAGATGAAGAAGGTTTTATTGGTTTAGAACGACATGAGGGTGAGTAATTAATGAAAGAATTTTCATTTTTGGGAGAACTACTGTTTATCGTTCCACTGACTTAATAATATGCATACACTCTAAAAAATGCTGGGTTAAAAACAACCCAACTTGGGTTATTTGGCAACCCAGCGCTGGGTAAATGTTGGACACATGATAGGTTATTTTGACCCAGCTGGTTGGGTTAAATGTTTTTACCAAACATGCTGGGTTATTTTATTTAAGTCAACTATTGTTTAAAAAATATTATATTGCTGGTTTAAAATGGACTGGAACTTATACAGAACACACACAGATTTACTAGAGGCAACAGCAATAATCGAAAGATGAACATTTATTAAGCAAGAACACATGGACAAAATTCAAGACAAATTGAATTTATTTGGGTGAATACAGCATAGTTTACAATATTACATACATTTAAACTCATTTAACAAGCATTTTAGACATAAAAAATGTAACATTTAAAAGTAGCATTTTAAGTTAGTATATTCAACCGTTCTCTGTAATTGCTTTTTACCAAAATAGTGCTAATTCTCATGCCGGTCTGTCGCCCGAAATCTCGCGTTTCACTCGTAGTTGAAATTAAACTCAGTACAATAACTAATAAAATCCATTTATTTAATGTAAGGCAAAAGGCGTTTCCATCCTGCCAAACAACCGCTGCTGACGCAGCTGACTGGCATCTCATCCTTATGTTGCGTTGCGTAAAATAATACAATTTACAGCATAGTAAAGACTTTAGAAATGAAATAAAATGTATACAAACCTTTATTTCGCTGAAGAAGTGCACTAAATATGCACTTTGGCTCTCGGATTACATCAAAAATATCTCAATTCGTATTCTGAAGATGAACGTAGGTCTTATGGGTTTGGAACGACATGAGGTTGAGTAAGTAATGACAGAATTTTCTTTTTTGGGTGAATTATCCCTTTAAAAATGTTTGTTCAGTTGTAGGGCTGCACGATTAATCAAATGCGTTTATGAGGCGCGCTTAGTCAGTAAAGCTGGTACTTTGATTAGTAGTAAAGCTCCATCACGTGCGTTCAGCTAGAGAGGCAATTAATACACAGAGCCGTAAATCACTGACAAGCTACGCCAAATCGCGCTCATAATCGAATGCGATTCATCTGTGATTATGAGCGCGCCTCATAAACGCATTCGATTAATCGTGCAGCCCTATTCAGTTGTGTGTTTACAAACCACACTTCTATCTTTCTATTTGATAGAAAGTTTGCTTAGGGCCCCAAAAACTCTAAACACACCCCTAAGTATGTTCTATATAGTATGAACATATGTAATCTAAATGCATTCAGGCCTTACTACATCCATCATGTTGTCATGTGACCTACACTGTCAGTTGCTTTGCTGCCATTTACAAATGGCCTTATGGGAAAAATTCAGATGTTCACTTCAGAATCTCAATGGAAGTAGTAGGTCATCCAGTACTTTTCGCCTGGTTAATGAACGCTATGCATTTAGACATACTGCTCATTTCACCTAGGCTACTGCTTTTGGCCTACTATATACAGTAGGGAAGTGTCTCAGTGCACCACCAGCACCATAATTTTTGTTGTGTGTAAGAAAAATATTGCATTTTCATTCATACACTGTCGCAACAACGTTCTAATTCTAATTATTTAAGCTCTACTTGTGAAAAATGCTTGATTGCAAGCACAACATTTTGGGCATTGTTTGTAGAGTTACGTGATTTGCATAATTCTTGTAGTGATTGGGTTAAAACAGTACAGAGAATGTGCAAATAAACAATGCTATCAGCAGTTCTGCTTCATTCATAGCAGTGAAAAGTCTACAACTGAAAGTTTCAGTAATCAGTCTCATTATATGTATTTGCATTTGTACCAAGATCACAGAGTTCTGTGGCTTGACTGTATATCTTAGCTGTAATGTAGCGAATGGTATTGTGAAATTTTTTTTTTTACATTTCTCCGTGTGCAATAAAATGAAATGCTTCAGCCGCACAGCTTTGATCACTCATCGTGCTGCTTCAGTGACTACAGAGGAGTTCTGCTTGTCGTCAGTAAAATTTCGTGTCAACAAGACTTCAGTTAACAAGAATTTCTGATAAGGGCTCTTAAGATGAGCTTTACACAGTGCTGTGAAATTCACCTTAACAGTTTGTTTTGACTTTTCATAACAATCAGACATATTCTCAAAACATGTAACATTCTTATCTCAGTATTGTTCATGTTAACCCTCACAAATGCTTCTAGACTAGATTAGTCGAGAGCCAGAACCATTTTTAAGATGCTGTTTAGGAAATATGTCTTGCTCTCCTCAACCTTGCACTCGCTGAAGCACAGTGAAGATGTAGGCTCTTGTGGATATATGTTTGATGAAATTGACACACATTATCGATTTTCCCTTCCGAGAAAATACACAATGTACAGTCTAACATGTCAGCTGGAGAAGTAAAGAGATTTAACTTTCAGCAAGCGCCGCTCTCACAGCCAGAACATTGTTGGCACAGTGTTTCTTAGGATGCAACCACTGTCTATTTATTTCGCCTGCAGCAAAGACTGATATTGCTCCATTTGCATATACATGCATTTGTAAAGATCCAATCAGACATCAAGGTGCAAACACAATTCTAGAATTCAAAGCTTAGACGGGGCGCAGTGAAACAAATGCACATAGCCTGGGGTGCTGGGAAAGCAGATAAAGCGGCTAACTGTATCTAGCTGATAGGACTGAGTGAACATTACCTTCTTTACAAAAAGGTGAAAAAAAAAAAAGGTTAGGATTTTTTGGCAAAAACAAAATGTAGGTGTTTTTTTTTTTTGTTTTTTTTTTGTTTTTCCAACATGTTTAAACACGTTTGCCCCTGTGGACTTTTAGAAAATAAATTAATTCTCATTTATTCAGTGAGTGGACATACACCCATTACAAAAGCAATGAAATATTTCCACTGCAATTTAAATGATTTATTGTATTTAATAGCATTCTGTGGTCACTTAATTGAATAACATCTGAAAAAAGATATCTTACACTTTCTGCATTGTTTGCATAAAACTATACTTTTTTTTTTTTTGTCTTGATTGGAAATGATAAAGGGTTTTTTCTGTTGTTTTTTCTTTACACATTATCTCTCATATCATTTACACTGCCGCTCAAACGTTTGGGATCAGTACCATTTTTAATCGTTTTTAAAGAAGTTTCTTATGCTCATCAAGGCTGTGTTCACTTGATCAAAAATACAGAAAAAAATGTAATATGGTGAAATATTATTACGACGTAAAACAATGTTTTCCTATATTAATATACATTAAAATTTAATTTCTATATGTAATTAAAGTTGATTTTTTTTTTTTTTTTTTTAGAATTATTACTCCAGTCTTCAGTGTCACATGATCTTTCAAAAATCATTCTAATATGCTGATTTATTATCAGTGCTGGAAACAGTTGTGCTGCTTAATATTTTTTTTTGGAACCTGTGATCATTTTTTTTTCAGGATTCCTTGATCAATAAAAGGTTAAAAAGAACAGCATTTATTTAAAATATAAAGGTTTTCTAACAATATACAGTACTGTTGAAAAGTTTGGGGTTTGGGGTTTTTAAAAAAAAAAAAAGAAATTAATACTTTTATTCAACAGGAATGTGTTATATTAATAAAAAAGTGATAGCATAGATTTACATTGTTAGAAAAGATTTATATTTTGAATAAATGCTGTTCTTTTTAACTTGTTGTTCATTAAAGAATCCTAAAAAAAAGAATCACAGATTCCAAACTGTTTCCAACATTGATCATTCTAATAATAAATCAGCATATTAGAATGATTTCTGAAGGATCATGTACCACTTAAGACTGGAGTAACAGCTGATGAAAATTCAGCTTTGCATCACAAGAATGAATTATATTTTAAAGTATATTAAAATAAAAACTATTTTATATTGTAATAACATTTTGCAATATTACTGTTTTTTTCTGTATTTTTGATCAAATGCAGCCTTGATGAGCATAAGAGAATTCAAAAAACATTACTGATCTAACATTTTTGAGTGGTAGTGTATGCATCTTAATTATGCTCTTAACTGGCACTTATCTCCTCAAAAAAAATTGAGGAGGAAAAAAAAAACCTAACAAACTAAAAATAATAAAACGTTATTAAGGGCAAAATGTTGGTCAATAAATTATGAAATGATGGGGCAGTCATAATTTGTGTATAATAAATAAATATAGATTTCATACAGATATTAAATCTTATGTGTACAGTATATATATAATATGTAATGTGTGATATTTTGGTGATAGATTACCATACTTTCAGGTTGAAAGTACTAGTGTGAGACAAGGGTAAAACAAAACAAAAAAAAAAACTAAACATAAAACTCATTTGAAAAGTGGCAACAATGAATGCTCTTCAGACTTAACTTTTCATAATGAATTCATTTTAATGTGACCTTCTTGCAACTCAAGATAAAAGCTGAAATCTTTTTTAATTAAAATCATCCCCTAAAACATAAAGGCACCAGAAATCTTTTCATCAAATACAAATTTACAATTATAGCCACCACGTCACGTTGACAGATTGTTTAAGCTTTATTTGAATAACAGCTTTGTTTATTTTTTTGTGAATTTCTTGGGGTGAAGTTGAGTTTATTGTTTTAGAATTGTAATGCAAATACGTCGCTGACATCTACAGTACATCGTACAAATGAGAAAGACTTTCTACACAAAAACCTGTTAAACCGAAACGTGTTCTCATACAACATATTGTGCATGGAATGCCTGAAATTATCATATTATTCCATCCACATCAATATGCCACATTCATAATATTCTACATCCCCGAAATGTAATTTCTGCTTGCGATACTGCGGCAGCTTATTACTCCCAAATAACAGACCAATGCCAGGCTCAAATATCCAGCTCAAGACGTTCACATCCCACACCCGTGCCTTCAAAAGGATTTTATGGTAAAATCTCTCATACTAGTTAGACTGTGGTGATTTAAAAAGTTGAAAGAGAGCAGAAGTCAGGAGCTCTGGAATATATTAAACACAGCGCAAGAAGATAGCAGAAATATTCATCATTCGGAGACTTCAGAATGCATTACCAAAGAACAATTTCAACAAGCTCTTAGTACCTCTCATTAGACGGTGTATCAAACCAGAACAAAACTCACTTCTCCTAACTACGTGGAGGAAGTGGATTGGAAAATTAAATGGAAGAGACAGCACAGCCTTTGCCATGGTATTGTCGCCAGGCCTCGTTCACGCTCAAAAGTCCCTCAGCTGCTAAATTACATGCTCTTTAATATCACATCATTGCCTGTCTTTAAATGCCTGCGCATATCAGAAAACGCATAAAAATAATTGCTCGAAGACCCATTGTCTCGAGTTCACTCCGAGATGGCCTTACTTCTAAAGATTTCGAAGTTCGCATGCTGCCGTGAGTTCTTCTTCTTGACCATCTTCTTTTTAAACCTGGAGCGTCAGTGGCGGGCAAGTTTGTCTGCAGGCTTTCTTTTTGTGTAGACAGTTGCTCAACTCTTGGCGAATATCTTACGAGGAATGTTTAATTGGGCTGGCATTGCCGTGTCAACTGCCCCTCCTCTTTGCTTTCTCATGCATTGGAAGCAGTGTCATTGTGCTCTGACAGCAGTATGACAAAGGTACACCTTTGGTTCTTTCCAATGGGACAATAGTCGTATCGTGCACATCAAGGGAAGTTTTAAACATTTCAAGAGCCCTGAGTTGTTCTGTGCATGCAAATATTCTCTTTGCCTCCGTGCATGTGTGGCTTGAAAGACGGAAGGCTCACGTTCCCCAGAGAACGGTGGTTTGAGAGCGCGGTTTTGCCCGTCTTTTACACGCTAGCTTCATCCATATGCATTGTGTGATATTTTAAACATTTATTACAAATCAAACGTGTCTTTTCATTTCTTGTGCATTTTATTAGTGTAATAGAGTGTAACTTAATAGTTCACCCAAAAATAAATGTACCAGGCCATCCAAGATGTAGATGAGTTTGTTTCTTCTTCAGAACAGTTTTAGAGAAATGTAGCATCCCATCACTTGCTCACCAATGGATCCTCTGCGGTGAATGGGTGCCATCAAAATGAGAGTCCAAAGAGCTGATCAAAACATCACAGCGATCCACAATTAATCAATTAACATCCTGTGAAGTGAAAATCTGTGTTTGTAATTTTAAAAAAACGCAATCATTGTGATGTTTTCACTTTAAATCATTGCTTCTGTTCAAACTTCCAGTCAATAATCCATAATATTGCCTCCTCCAGTGAAAAAGTCCATCCCTGGTGTTCATCTTACATCAAAATCACCCACATATTTGTTTAGAACTGTTTGATTTAGCTTGTAAACAGTGCTTGATCTGTGCACATTTCTCTCCTGATTCAGACTTAATGACCTTTTCACTATAAATGCAATATTATTTATTATGGATGCATATTTTAGCCTAAAGCAATGATCTTAATGATGAATTTGTTTGTTACAAACATGCAGCTTTTCACTTTACAAGACTTTAATTGATGGACTGTAGTTGTGTGGGTTACTAGTGGATTATTGTAATGTTTTTATAATCTTTTTGGATTCTCATTCTGACGGTACCCATTCACTGCAGTGGATCCACTGATGAGCAAGTGATGTAATTCTACATTTCTCTGAAACTGTTCTGATGAAGAAATGAGGAAACGTATGTCATTTGACAACTATTTCAATATCTTGGTTGGCCTGAGAGTGATTAAATTTTAAGCAATTTTTCATTTTTGGCTGAACTATTCCTTTAATGCACTGCACATAACGTGTATGCAGAATAGACAAGCATGTGTTTTTTTGTTGTTCTCAAATGTTATGAAAATTTACAATTTGCAAAAAGAAAAACAATATAGTGTGTTTTGTTGTTGTTGTTGTTGTTGTTGTTGTTGTTGTTGGTTACCTGAAATGTAAAAAAAATAAACAAATGCATGCATACATACATACAATGATTGTGTTATGATAAATATTTTTTTAAGTTGAAGGAAAAATGCAGTTATTACTTTTTTGAAAATTAGCATTTGGTTTGCAGTCAAATAAAAAATATTTATAGTAATAGCACAATAACAAAAAAATGAATTTATAATATATACAGTAGTAAACTATATATAGAACTAAAATTTACAATTAATTGCATAAATGCAAGACTTTAATTGATGGTGGATTATTGTAATGTTTTTATCAGCTTTTTAGATTCTCATTCTGACGGCACCCATTCACTGCAGAGGATCCACTGGTGAGCAAGTGATGTAATTCTACATTTCTCCAAATCTGTTTTGATGAAAAAATGTAGAAAGGTATGTCATTTGACAACTATTTCTATATCTTGGTAAAACAAGATATAGTTAAGGTTAAGCAATTTTTCATTCTTGGGTGAACTATTTTTGTTCTCAAATGATATGAAAATGTACAAAACACCAAAATAGTGGGGGGGGATTATAATATATACAGTATTACATTATATAAAAATTATATTAAAAGAAACAGTGTTTAAAATTAGCTGCATAAACACGTCAAACAGCTTTTTAAAAGCTCTGAGAATAGATCCGTAGTTCAGACAAACTCCCCCACCTTCGATACATCTGCTGTATCTGGTCAATTAATGTTTTATTTGGCCTTTCTTTATTACGGCAACACTAAACTACTTGCACTGTGGCATTTTTGGCTCAAGTCTAGGATTCTGAAATCTTTATTCCCTAACAATTGGTCTGGAGACGAAAGTCAACTATAACACAGCACAGACAAAATAACCATCCAATTCACTCAACAGCCTTTGCAATCACATATTGAAATGGAAATTACACCCTCTTGGAAGTGCCTAGCTGATTCATGAATTACTTTTGCATTGATTGTGTGTTTTGCATGCATCCAACAACTTGCATTTTGCACAGTTGCTGATAACATATGGAGTGTTGTAATCTACGGCCAATTGTGTATTTTCACTGCTTGAAAGTGACACAAATCATTTTTGATCCATTCTGCGAGATTTATTTATTTTGCCACTGCGAAATAATGCAGCCATTTTTTACCGGGGAAATCTGTGCAAAATTATAGTGCCGCCGTTCAAGACAGAGCACGATGTTGAGGAACAAATCAAGCAGATTGTGAGTCCCGCAGCTTGGAGAAGGTAACAAATGTGTCATGACATGCCAAAAATAAGCATTTCACCTAACAGAGTTGTAAAACAGAGCAAATGATGAAAGCGAAAATGCCTATTTACAGAGGCAACACTAAACCTCCCGACGGTGCGCAGAATTAGTCCTCGTCTCACTTTTAGCTGGTACAATTAGTGATTTTAAACGCACATCAGAAAAGGTGACATCTCGACGCAGGTCAGCCGGGGAGTTGTTGTTGTTTTTTCCCGTCACTTAACCAACCTACAGATGACCTTCCAAATCAGGCCCGATAGCAGACACCATTGACTTGGCCTCATCCGTGTCTCGTTTGAAGCTCTCTTATGTACTCTGTGTGACACAACTATTTCTAGCTGATAGTGCATCTCGCCCCAAGTCTTTGTGATCTTAGATATCGTGTTTGACTTTGCCAGCTGATCAATATTCTATGAATTTTTGAAGCTCATTTAGTCTTGGGGAGAGAGAGCAGCCAAACGTGTCGGGGCATTACTGGGCCTAAATAAATAAATAAATAGGACATTTCGCAGTACAAAAAGTTCTGCTTCTGTTTTGCTTTAAAACAGTGTATTGTATGCATAAAAATATCTCGAGTGATTGTACAAAGTTGTTAGCCGTCATGTTGATTTTCACACTTCATAACGAAGCAGTTGTTTGTAGGGGGAAAAAAGGCAGAATGTTATTTGCTGCAACCTATTCGACAAATACATCCTCTATTCCTTTTGATCAAATGACCATAATACTGCAAGCTTTCACTGTCTCCTGCTGTCATTTCATTTAGCAATCCTAGAATTGTAAGACCCTCATACTGTGCTTTCTGCGACGAGATTATTAGACACTTCAGAGCAGGAGATGACTTCGGCGCTTTACAAAGATGTTTTGAAGAAATATGAAGGTGAGTAAACTCTCATCCTCCCTGGCAGTGCTTTGTAATTTGTGATATAACAGTACTTTAGCTAGACTAATGGTGGCAGCAACACAAAGATGCATAAATTTAACAGAAATCGATGTCTGAAAGGTTTGTATGTAGATGCAGGTCTGAGCCAGGAAAGCACATTTTCAATCTGAGATCTCTCACACATAGACCTACTGTAAGGTCTAAGATTATTCAACTTAAGGTCTTCGAAAGAGAGATGATGAATGAACCGAAATAAATGTTTGAATATGCTGCACATGAATTTTATATTTTATAGTTTATGATCTCATTTGATCTTAAAATGTGGATTTTTAAAGTATATATATTACTTTTTTCCTGAAAAAAAAATCCCATTTGATTATAGACGTAATACTAATAATGGCCAAATAACAACAAAATTCACTCCACCAAAGCTCTGAAATCTTATTGTTGGGATTTTTCCACGACTGCTTCTGCTAGTTACATCATTTTGCCAGTAGGTGGTGCCAAGTGACTATTTTTATGAGTGATTTATTGATTCATTAATTCAACCGATTTGTTTAAAACACAAATTCATTTGGAAATGAAACAAATGACTCAAATGAGCGAGTCATTGAATCATTAATTCAACGGTTTGTTCAGAAATATGGATTTATTCAGCAATATAGCATAATTTATGCTATTATAGCATATATTTATGAAAGAGTCATTATCAACTGATTTGTTGAAAACACTGATTCGTTCAGGGCACCATGAAGGTGTGTTTTTCTTGCAGATGCAACAATTGTTTTGCTTTGACTTCGCTTAGAGGAGAAAAGTTGGCAAAAAGTGGAAATATTGTATCCAAAATGCAAGTAGCTAAAATTTTTTAGCTTTTTGTTTGTCGAATTGCACTCATTGAAAGAGTATGTTTGTGAACGAGTCATTAACAACCGATTCTTTCAAAACACTGATTCATTCAGCAGTGCCATGAAGGTGTGTTTCTCAAGTAGACGCAACAATTGTTTTGCTTTGACTTCGTTTGGAGGAGCAAAATTGGCAAAGTAAGTGGCAATATTGTGTCTAAAATCAATAGCTAAAAATTGTTATCTTTTTGTTTGTCGATTTGTTGTATAAAAGTGAGTCACTGAATCATTCATTCAACAGTTTCGATCAGAAATTCTGATTTATTCAGCAAGGTGTATGTTTGTGAACAAGTCATTAACAACCGATTCGTTCAAAACACTGATTCATTCAGCAAGGAGTATGTTTGTGAACGAGTCATTAACAATCGATTCATTAAACAAACACTGATTCATTCAGTAAGGAGTATATTTGCAAATGAATCATTAACAACCGATTCGTTCAAAACATTGATTCATTCAGCAGTGCCATGAAGGTATGTTTTTTGTGCAGACGGAACAATTGTTTTGCTTTGACTTTCTTTGGAGGAGAAAAATTGTTAAAGTAAGTGGCAATATTGTGCCTAAAATGCAAAATTATTAGCTTTTTGTTTGTTGAATTGTTGTATAAAAGCGAGTCATTGAATCATTCATTCAACAGTTTTGATCAGAATTTTTGATTCCTTCAGCAAGGAGTATGTTTGTGAACGAGTCATTAACAACCGATTTGTTCAAAACACTGATTCATTCAGCAAGGAGTATGTTTGTGAACAAGTCATTAACAACCGATTTGTTCAAAACACTGATTCATTCAGCAGCGCCTTGAAGGTGTGTTTCTCGAGCAGATGGAACAATTGTTTTACTTTGACTTTATTTGGAGGATAAAAATTGGCAAAGTAAGTGGCAATATTGTTTCTAAAATCAATAGCTAAGAATTATTAGCTTTTTGTTTGTCGAATTGTTGTATAAAAGTGAGTCATTGAATCATCAATTCAGCAGTTTCAATCAGAAATTGTGATTCATTCAGCAAGGAGTATGTTTGTGAACGAGTCATTAACAACCGATTCGTTCAAAACACTGATTCATTCAGCAAGGAGTATGTTTGTGAACGAGTCATTAACAATCGATTCATTAAACAAACACTGATTCATTCAGTAAGGAGTATATTTGCAAATGAATCATTAACAACCGATTCGTTCAAAACATTGATTCATTCAGCAGTGCCATGAAGGTATGTTTTTTGTGCAGACGGAACAATTGTTTTGCTTTGACTTTCTTTGGAGGAGAAAAATTGTTAAAGTAAGTGGCAATATTGTGCCTAAAATGCAAAATTATTAGCTTTTTGTTTGTTGAATTGTTGTATAAAAGCGAGTCATTGAATCATTCATTCAACAGTTTTGATCAGAATTTTTGATTCCTTCAGCAAGGAGTATGTTTGTGAACGAGTCATTAACAACCGATTTGTTCAAAACACTGATTCATTCAGCAAGGAGTATGTTTGTGAACAAGTCATTAACAACCGATTTGTTCAAAACACTGATTCATTCAGCAGCGCCTTGAAGGTGTGTTTCTCGAGCAGATGGAACAATTGTTTTACTTTGACTTTATTTGGAGGATAAAAATTGGCAAAGTAAGTGGCAATATTGTTTCTAAAATCAATAGCTAAGAATTATTAGCTTTTTGTTTGTCGAATTGTTGTATAAAAGTGAGTCATTGAATCATCAATTCAGCAGTTTCAATCAGAAATTGTGATTCATTCAGCAAGGAGTATGTTTGTGAACGAGTCATTAACAACCGATTCGTTCAAAACACTGATTCATTCAGCAAGGAGTATGTTTGTGAACGAGTCATTAACAATCGATTCATTAAACAAACACTGATTCATTCAGTAAGGAGTATATTTGCAAATGAATCATTAACAACCGATTCGTTCAAAACATTGATTCATTCAGCAGTGCCATGAAGGTATGTTTTTTGTGCAGACGGAACAATTGTTTTGCTTTGACTTTCTTTGGAGGAGAAAAATTGTTAAAGTAAGTGGCAATATTGTGCCTAAAATGCAAAATTATTAGCTTTTTGTTTGTTGAATTGTTGTATAAAAGCGAGTCATTGAATCATTCATTCAACAGTTTTGATCAGAATTTTTGATTCCTTCAGCAAGGAGTATGTTTGTGAACGAGTCATTAACAACCGATTTGTTCAAAACACTGATTCATTCAGCAGCGCCTTGAAGGTGTGTTTCTCGAGCAGATGGAACAATTGTTTTACTTTGACTTTATTTGGAGGATCAAAATTGGCAAAGTAAGTGGCAATATTGTTTCTAAAATCAATAGCTAAGAATTATTAGCTTTTTGTTTGTCGAATTGTTGTATAAAAGTGAGTCATTGAATCATCAATTCAGCAGTTTCAATCAGAAATTGTGATTCATTCAGCAAGGAGTATGTTTGTGAACGAGTCATTATCAACCGGTTTGTTCAAAACACTGATTCATTCAGCAGTGCCATGAAGGTTGTTTTGCTTTTGGCAAAGTGACAATATTTTGTCTAAAATGCAAATAGCTCGAAGTTATTAGCTTTTTGTTTGTCGAATTTGACAAACGACCTCATACTGAATTTCACAGCAGCTTTGATGCTGCACAAGGCTGGTAATACCGCTGGTGTGATGTGTGACATTGGTTAATTATCAAGCATAGAGTTACATATTCTTGCAAAATGTATAATATATCACGGCTGAAACTTTGTATGTTTGTGGGAAGTACTTTTGTTACAAGAATTTCCCTTGAGAGAATGCAACCGGACCCGATCATAAGTTTAGCCACCTGTCCAAGAGATTAATTTGAGATGGTTTGTAGTGGGCTTAATGATTAGAGGTACACTCTGCTGCAAGAAAAATAATCACATCAGCTAGTGTCATTAGCACTCCTTTCCCCAGAGGTTAGAGCGTGTGGCACAGTGTACAACTGAAATTAATTCCCTGACCTAATCAGAACCACATTCCAAGACACGGGTTTGATTTTCTTTTCTTAAGGCTGTTATAGAATTTATAGATTAGATACAATGTGGCTTCCGTAATTATTAGTTACAGCCATGTAATTATATTCTGCAGTAGTATTCCTGTCTTGAGCGTGCAGCAAAGGACGATCGCATGGTTTGCACCTCACATACCTCAGTGTTTACTTATCTCCATCCTGCAAGTTTTAATATGCTTGTTTATTATGCTGTTGCTATAATCACACTGCCATTATATAAAAAATAAAAATAAAAACATTAGGGAGGCTATAAACGCGAGGGTAAATTGGACTTGACACTGTGGATTTCAAATTGTAAATCAGCCATAGGCAAGACTTTCACTTTTTAAGTCATGCTGAAAGCACACTAATGTCAAATCAATTGTCATTTCCGAATGAGATTATAGTATCAGTTAATAAGAAACCCATGTTTTGCTTTCGAAATGAAAACATCCTTATCTTTATCCAGCACCATCAGAGGAAGTCTTAATTCTACAGAATCCACTAGTATTATAATGCACAAACAAATCCCTGATTTAAATAACTGATAACAGGTACGTTTCACTTCAAACACAGCCTGTATTGTTTTTGTGCTGAAACTTTGCTTATGCATAGACCTTGAACTCCTTGAGGATGACGGCAGTGCAAGATGCAAGATAAGTGCTGTTAAAGCATTTAAGGGTGATTATTTGTAAATTGTGGCAATTGATTTTCTTGAAAATGTATTTTGTTAGCATTGCTTTATCACTTTAACTGTTTTGTACTCAGCTCATCGTGACTGCAGTATGTGGATGGGCAGAATTTTTACTCGGCCAGCAGGCACCAGCTGTCACAAACATGGATTTGACTTGTTTTAAAGGCTATAAGGAAATGACAGGCCACTGTAAAATATGCTTTCAGACATTACCCTATGTTGGTGCCAGTTCTTCAGCTGTGCCACCACTTGCCACAATTTATATGAATCATTCCCACACTCCCCTTGCAGCTTGTGACATACAGTATTTATTGTAAATCTATTCAACACAAGTATGACTTTCAAATATGGCTATGCTGTACGCTACTAAAGAATGAACGTAATACGTTATACTGACCATAAACCTAACTTTACAAGCCAGTGCCTGTCATAAAAGATGTAGGGTGTGTGATTATGAATTTTGCATGTTTGTCATGCTGGATGACAATATGGCAAAAATGTGTAAATCTTTTAGATTTATTCAGAAAATTACAGGAGTATTATTCAGAATGCCATATTACCGAAACATACGTTGATGTCTTACAAAAATCAAAGATTGCAAATTTATTAGGGTTATTTCAGTTTGGTAAAGCATGCACTGAGTTACAAAAAGAGAAAAATGCAAAATACTGATTTATTTAAACTAGTGGTCTTTTTACATACATCCTTTGTGGATTTTACATTTTGAAACTTGTTCTCCTAGTGGAAAATAAATATACTAAAATGTATTTAAAATACACTTATTTCATGCTAAGTATACTACAAATAAATTTACATAGTATGTACTTAATAAAAATACCCTGCAACTGTACTTTTAGTACTGTATATTAAACTGTGTATATTTAAAGTCTGCTAAATTGGAACAACTAATTTTGTACTTAATGCACTTTAATTGTGCGGAAGTAGTGCTGAAGTCCAACTAAAGATATACTGAAGTATATTTGATTGTGCTAAAGTGGAACTATTACAAGTATACTTTAGGTACACTTTAAATATTTTACATTTAAAGACGATATTATTTAAAGATTATGCAATCCTCATCAATAGTGATATTAAAACATATTTTAGGCTTAATATTAAGAAAAGTGCATTGTGCACAAGTAGTATGAATAAAAATAAAGTTTAATTACAATTTTTATATCAGTAAGTCTTGAGCAATATGACAGTAAATATGTTGATAGACATAAACTGTACTTAGTAGAAAATAAACGCATTTTAAATCTATTACTTTTTTATACTAGGGGTCCAAATGTTAATTGCATTTGTTTATATTATATTTATTTACTTTTAAATTCAACTTAAAGGAAAAGTTTACCCAAAAATGAAACTTAGCTGAAAAGGCCATTTAAAATGTAGATGAGTTTGCTTCTTCATAAGAACAGATTTGGAAAAATGTAGCATTGCATCACTTGCTCACCAGTGGATCCTGTGCAGTGAATGGGTGCCGTCAGAATGAGAGTCCAAACAGCTGATCAGAACATCACAATAATCCACAAGAGAGATCCATCAATTAACATCTTTTTAAGTGACAAACAATGTTTGTAAGAAACAAATCCATAATTAAAATATTTTTAACTTCAGATTGTTGCTTCTGGCTAAAATAGTCCTCTAACTATATTATTTCTTTCTCTAGTAAAAAAATATGCAGATAAAACACCGTTTAAATGTGAAAACAGTCCAAAACAGTTTTAAACAAATACTGTATGTTGATGGATTTTGATGTGAGAAGACAGGGTTTTTTATTTTACTGGAGGAAGTGTTATAATTAATTATGGACTCATATTTTAATAAAAGCAATGATTTCAAGGTAAAACACTTTGATGATGGATTTGTTTCTTACAAATGCACAGCTTGTCACTTCACAAGACGTTAATTGATAGACTGGAGTTGTGTGGATTACTCGTGGATTGTGATGTTTTTAATCAGCTGTTTGGACTTTAATTCTGAGGATCCATTGATGAGCAAGTGATGCAATGCTACATTTCTCGGATGAAGAAACAGACTCATGCACTCACTTAAACTAATCATCATCTTGGATGGTCTGAGGGTGAGTCAATTTTAGGGTTGTAAAGGGGCGGAAAATGTCTGGAAAATTTCAGAAATGTTGAAAAAAAATTTTTGGAGACTTTCTGGGATTTTTAGAAACTTTACGGAATTTTTTTTTAACGCTATCTCACGACCAATTTGTACGTTTTTTACGAGGTAGATTTAGGGGAGGGGTTAGGTGTAGGGCATTCATACAAATTCATACGTATTGTGCAACTCGTAAAATACATATGTTTTAGCTAAAATTGTATGAATTTGTACAAGTGAGGTTGTACGAATTCATACAAATTAGCCACCTCATAAAATATGCATGAATTGCCTTAATATCAGGCTGGAAATTGTATGCCCCTTTGCAACTCTAAGTAGATTTTCATCAAACTATTTTTAGTAAACAATTTTTTTAATGATTGTTGCCAGACATTTTTACTTTAAGATGTTACTTTAAATATGTTCCTCTAACAATTCTGTGACAATTTGCATCAGTTGTAATATCGTAAACTACATAAGGGAATATTTATAACATATCTATAAAAGCTGTCTATATAAAACTCAATATTTAGACTGACAGTAAATCCAAGATGGAAAAGAAAGGTGTATCAGAATGTAGTAAAAATTCAGCACCTTTTCTTGTCTTAGCCCTCAGCAAATACAGTGTGTCATCAACCGCTCAGGAACAAGAATCTCTTTGTTAGTTTGAGCAGGATTTGAGTCAACTCTGAAACAGTGCTTATTGCTCCGTTATCCACTTTTGCTATAATGAAAAGCATGTCCTGAATCTGTCATGGGAGATTAGGTGAATGTGATTACTGTTGTCCTTTTGCCAGTGTTGATTTATACCCAGCAGCAGTACAGTCAAACCATCCGCATGTGTTTTACCTCTCTTTATACCAGGGAAGATTAAACAGATTGAATTGATGATAAAGACTTAAAATAAAGACGTTTTATCGGAATTGTGGTCGAAATAGAATTTTACTCACAGTGCCATGCAAATGTATCTACCCCCTTACCGGTTAAGAATGATCGTTCTATTATTAGTGCTAGTGGCTATATTTGCAACAACTTCTGAGGGTGTTAATACTTCACTTATGAAAGTGTCATCTCATTGCTAGTGATTTTTATGCCAGGAGAAGTTGGAAATGCCCCAGGTATGCTCAGCCATCCTTTGTTTGCTGATCATTATAACATCCAAGCTGGAGAAAGGTCAAGCCATGTGTCTGACATGCAGCTGAAGATGTGCGTCACTGCTGTGTGGTCATGTACTTCACACACCACAGAACATGTGACATTTTATTGTGACATATTAAAGAAGGCCATAAAGGAGAAGTTCCGGAACTTCCGGAACAAAAAATTACAGATAATGCACTCACCCCCTTGTCATCCAAGATGTTCATGTCTTTCTTTCTTCAGTCGTAAAGAAATTATGTTTCTTGAGGAAAACATTTCAGGATTTCTCTCCATATAGTGGACTTCTATGGTGCCTGTGAGTTTCAACATCCAAAATGCAGTTTAAATGCAGCTTCAAAGGGCTCCAAATGATCCCAGCCGAGGAAGAAGAGTCTTATCTAGCAAAACAACTAGGGTTGGGAAAATCGATTCAGATTCCAGAATTGGATACTTAAGGTCAGGAATCAGATACTTCTTATGAAATTAAAATTCGATTCCGCCTATCGATTCCTATGTGCGCTTCTTGGTTTTTTTTTTTTTTTTTTTAATCCATGAGGACCCGACCTAGCGATCTGCCAGGACCTTGCTCGCTAATCTAAGTGCTTAGTGCTTCAAAGAAAGGCTATGCAATCAGAAGTCGAAAAAGCAAAGTATAATATTTGTGATAAGCTAAACATGTTGCAATAGATGTGTCACCACCAATATGACAAAGCGTTTTAATTGAACAGATCGTTAAAGATCACAAACATGATTCAAATACCTAGTGATTCTATTCCTAAATTACAATGATTCATCTGTTTGATTCCTCAGCCTTACTTCCGTGCTGCGTACGATCATACTAGTGTGATTTGCACATTCAAATCTGCGTTCGTGCTGCCGCTGACCTGAAGAGAGCCACTGTCATGTAGGCTATATGAATGATGTATATGAACAGTTTCACAGTCTTTTCAACCACACAGTTCATTATTTTTGTGTTACAAACATTCAAATAATCACAGAAGTACTGGGACAAGAGTTCATAGTCCGGATATAAACTTTGATATGTACGGTAGAGATCAAAATAGAGTAAATCATCCTTTGAAAGTTAATTTGACATTCCAAATAATGTTAAAGATGTATCGATTACGTCATTATGCCAGTAGGTGACGAAAGGGGACTGTTAATAATGTATTTGTCTTTGATCATTCATTCAAAAACACTGATTTGTCCAGTAATGAACCAAGTAAATCTTGAGTGAATCATTCACCTATAAATTAGACCTACATGATTTTGTTTAGTTGTCTGTTTTTTTGTTTTTTTTTTGTTTTTTTTTTTGTTTTGTTTTTTCAGAATCATAAGAGAACCACAACTTCCATTTAAAAAAAAAAACAACAACAACAACAACAACAACAACAACCTAATTCATCCAGAATCATGCAGCTCTATTTTGCAAACAGCTCTTAAACTGAATCTTGTTTTTATGTAACCTGTTGATTTTTGTTCATGGTATTCAGCTGCAACTAAATGTTTAGCAAAAAAGAAACAGAATAAATATGCTTAATATTATCTTTTATTCACATCGGAATCTAAACTGGGAATCTAAAAGAATCTGAATCAATAAGCGGAATTGGAATTGCAATCGATAAAATTTTAACTTTACCCAACCCTAGAAACGACAGGTTATTTTCTAAAAAAAAAAAATGACAATTTATATGGCCCATTCTATAATTGTGGGTACATCCCATGTCCGTGAAGTATATTTGTAATATATTTTCATCAATATAAAGCCCCGATGCTTAATTTTCTAGTACATAATTATATTTTTCCCAATCACACTACTGTATGTTGAAAAAGCCATATCTTTTGTTCAGAAATGATGTCCATATCACACACAACCTTGGTATTCAGCTATCCGATTTTGTAAAGTTGCTCATTTTATAACTTAATATCATAGTTTTGCCTTCAGTTAGATTAGGTTGTCAAGACATTTGGGTGTGCGCTTCAAAAATAATAAGTGTTTATTGTGATATAACTTGTTTTATTTGTGTTACCCAGTAGAAAACCCCCTCTCAAAAAGGAATGGTTTGTCCCATTCTCTCATAATTTGCACAGTATGATGATATTTCATCTAGAAGCAGATAGATGAAACACTAGAAGTTATGTTCTTTCTCTTTCCCCTAATATTGGTTAAACTAGCAAATCTGTGTCAAGAGTGGATTAATTGACTGTCAACAGTGTTACGCAAGTATTATCGCTGCAAATTTTAACAAGACAATTTAACTAAAAGTTATGTTTTGTTTATGAAAATATATTTCTAAACATACCATATGCTCAGTAGCACTTTATATAATATAGATTGTAAGGTCATGTTTGGGGTTTTGGGAAAAAGGAAAACTTTTTTCTTCACATTGTCAAATTCTAAATGTACCCCTAATTATAGAATGACCCATATACTTTTTAACCTCAAATGCTTATTTTGTTTAGCTCTGCGTGAACTCTGCGTGAATTTCGGTTCATGACAGTTAGGATATGTTGAAAAACTCCCATCTCATTTTCTCTTCCAACTTCAAAATCATCCTACATCACTGTTTTACCTTTTTTTTTGTAAAGCGTGTTTGACCCTTCTTGGGCATTCACTTTGTAAACACTTGGCTGGTTCTTCTGCAGCGATGTAGGGTGATTTTAAAGTCGGAGGAGAAAATGAGATGGGAGTTTTTCAACATACCCTTACTGTTGACCCGGATTACACAGAGTACACATGTGCATGGCAGAGCTAGACAAGACAGTCATTTGAGGTTAAAAAGTATATAAATTGTAAGTTTAAAAAAAAAAAATAAATAAATAATAATCAATCGTTTCACTAGATAAGACCCTTCTTCCTAGGCTGGGATCCTAGGAAGAGAATTAGAGCCCATTGAAGCTGCATTTAAACTGCATTTTGAAAGTTCAAACTCACGGGCACCATTTACATTAAGTCCACTATGTAGAGAAAAATCCTGAAATGTTTTCCTCAAGAAAAATATTTTCTTTATGACTGAAGAAAGAAAGACATGAACATCTTGGATAACAAGAGGGTGAGTAAATTATCTGAAAATTTTTGTTCTGGAAGTGAACTCCTTTAATGCCTGATATTTTTTCTTGTTTTTTAGAAAGCAAAGCACCGCCTTTGTCTTGTCGTACACATGGTTTAGTGCTGCCAGTATGACGAGGATTGTGGGATGAACTTTTTGTTACTTCACTGTGTGCTTACATAAACAAATATCGTTGTGTTTAGTACTTTGGAAACTGCCTACGGTTCTATGTTGGATTCAATTAACTGAGCAGTCTTTATCATTACCCAGTCCTATGTTGGCAATAGCTGTGAATGTTACAAGCGTGGGTGCTTCGAGAACAGCTACTACCTAACTGAAAGTGTGAAGAAGCCATTTTCTCTTGGCTCTAATTAGGGTATGACAGATTGTAATGCAGTCCAGGTTCAACAGAGTTTCTTTGTAATATTTTAAGTATTGTTGTTATTAAAGGGATAGTTCACCCAAAAATAAATATTCTCAACGTTTACTCACCCTCATGTTGTTCCAGTTTTTTTGTTTTTCTGTCTACCGTAGAACAAAGGAGATGTTTTCAGAACATTCTCACTGTTTTTTTTTTTTTTCATACAGTGAAAGTAAATGATGACCAGAGGCGGTTAAGCTCCAGAAATAACAAAAATAAAATAAAAGCGATGTTGTCTATATTCAAAACTGCTGCTTGATCAGTTTACTTGTTTTGAATTAAAATGAGCTAAATCAACATTTTGTTTAACGGTCAGTTGTGTTTTTTAGGCTTATGAGAGTTTCTGTTATGTTGGGGTTTTTGTGTGGTTGCCAAAGGCTTTGAAGTTTTTTTGTTTTTGTTTTTGTTTTTTTTAATCAAATTTTGATTGATTTGATATGTTTTCACACTGAATCTGAAAATAGTTAAGCCAAATCCATTTGTCAAAAAAACAATCCTAGTAAAAAAGTAATAGATTTCAAATGCATTTATTTTACACTAAGTGTACACTGTAAAAAACAATCTGTTGAGTCAGCTTAAAATAATTTGTAACCTGGCTGCCTTAAAATTTCAAGTTCAGTAAACTCAAAAAAAAGTTTATTCAACTTGAAATGTTAAATTATACTAAGTGACAACTTAGATATTTGAGTTGAATCAACTTAAAATTTTAAGGCAGCTGGGTTACTTACCCATCTGTTAAGTTTAGCAAACACAAAAATCTAAGTTGTTACTTAGTACAACTTAACATTTCAAGTTGAATAAACTTATTTTAGTTGACTGAACTTAACATTTAAAGGCAGCGGGGTAACAAATTATTTTAAGCTGACTCAACAAATTGTGTTTTTTATTTTTTACAAGCCTGTTACCATAATTACTGACATATCACTAGAGACTTTTCTAGAAGGAAAAAAAAATGCATTAAGAGCAAGGGGTGAAAACTTTTGAACAGATTGGAGATGTGTACATTTTTCTTATTTTGCCTAAATATCATATTTTTTCATTTAGTACCGTCCTTCAGAGGCTACAAAGGATACAAGGATTGACCTCAACTGTATGTATCTTAATCACAAGATCAAATTAGATTATTTTTTTTCGATATGTCATGTATTCAACATAGGCTCAGATACAGAACTCTACCTAGCTTTTTTTCTCAAAAAATTTACTTGTAGATACAATTCACTGCAGTTTTCAGTTGAGATGAACACTTGAGGCAGTAAAAAGTCAACAACTTTTAATCCTTTTCACACAAATTATGATTAAAGTTATGACCTCAAAATACTTTTAACACAGTGCATGGTTTGTAAACTAACACGTGTTAACGTTTGCATTACGTAACCAGCTTGATAGGTGTGGCTTTTCTGATATGTTTAGATGGTAGCTCGCTTGGTACAACTTTGCACTTGCAATGCCCGTAACACAAAAGTCACAATAAAAGAGCTCAAAGAAGCAAGTTAAAATGACACGGTTGCCTCAGCAAACTCGTTATCTCATGTTTGCTTTTGTTAACACATTATTTTCAACCACAACAGAGCATTAAACTTTTAGCACCACTCCCCAGACATTTCATTTCATGCTGTGATTTTTTTTTTTTTTTTTTTTTTTTTTTTGTATAACCACCAGTGTAATAAAACATTGCCAAATTCACATCCATTAGTTCTGGATAAAACTGAATGCACTTTAGCATCACTTACTGGACATTTCTCTTTGAATTTGTCTCGAAATGTGCAAAAAAAAAAAAAACGCAATGTAATTTTGCAGAAATGTCCCCACAGTCACATTCAACCAACACTTACTGTGACTACCGGCATAAGGCTGAGAAATACCTGAGACACTTGAGAAAACTAATTCAACCTTTCCTTTTGAAAAATTAAGTTTATTCAAATTTAAGGTCAATTTTAAAGATTCAAACTGAGATGAAGCTACTGTAAAGCCAGTTAGATGTGTTTTATGAATACAGGGATGAAACTCTAAAGCAGAATTTTCTTAGCACTCCAATGTTGCAAGCAGCTAAGGTCAAAAGCTGTATCAGATAGGAACATTAGAATTTCCAAACTCATTGAAGGAGTGGCCTTTCTATCAACCATGTTTGGTGATTGAAGAGAGGTAAGAGAACCGGCTTAATTAGTTTCATCTGAAGAATTATTGAGCTCTAATATAATGGTGCGATTCATCTTTCTCACCATCTGGTCCAAGAGAAGTGCTCCAATGGTGCTGATTGCCTTCCCTGGTGCTGTGTGGAGGTAATAGGCTGTTCAAAGCCGGCTCCACTGTGGACAGCTGAGCAGAGGTGGGGCAGCAGCATCTGGGCTTGAGGTTGTCACCAGCTGCCTGTCACACAAACTAGCAAGCGAAACCCACTCTATCCAGCATTATGCGCTTATGCTGAAGAGGAACAATCGTTATTTCTTTGGAGGACTGACAAACGAATTGATGACCCCCAAGGTCGGCGGACGCTGGGGTGAATTCTTCATGTGATAAATGGCGTTCCAGTTTTTTGTAATTACAGAACACTAATTTACCCTGGACCCGAGTGATTTTGTACCATTTTGAAAAATAACAAACGGGCTAACATGCACTCGGAGCAATCGCACTAATAATCTGTGTGAGGAAAAAGGTTCAAAAGACTTGTGATCAAACTGTTCATCTCCTGCTGACAGCGTTATCAAAAAAGCAGTCAATAGTCAAAGGAATAACAAGCTTGACTCAAAGGGCATTGTGTTTCATGCTCTCGCCCGATGGGCCCTCAGTGCTCCGTCCTTGTCACGAGAATCTTGATGTCTAATTTTAGAGCCCCGAATAATTACGGAGTCCGGTTGACATTTTGCCGCTGATGTGTGGTCTCGGCTAACTCACCTTTTTGACACAGCCCGTCTCCCCTCACAATTATATGAAGTGCGGTTCACCAAGGTCTTCGCTTCATACAAACAAAATATCTGTAGGCAGATTTTTGTTCTTTAAACTCGTAATGCATAGAGCACATTACCTAGCAATCTCGATTCAAAGTCCCAATTAAAAGCGAACGGGGCTTGCTCTTCATTACCCGAACTCCAGGCGATTTTCGGGTCATTAAGCTCTACCTGTATCTGTGGACATGTTTTAGAGGTGAACATCTGGAGGTTACGAGATCGAGTATAAAATGAAACACCTCGCCGTCCTCTCTTTGCCTTTTGTCTGGAGAGGCCGTAGATAATGAAATGTAATGCCACGTGATAAGGATCTTGGCAGCATTTTTTGCAAAGCGGTGCACGAATCATCACGGTTTACAGATAATGTTAACCCTTTAACTGTCACTCCCATTTTTGAACACAGACATAAAATGCACTATCAAGACTTAAATTATTATAATTCATGAATGAAAACATTTTGTAATATGATTTTGATGTACATTTTCCATGGAAATGCAATGTCTGATTTTAAAATGCCTTTCAAAGGATGAATTTTGAGATTATAAATTTTGAACTGATATATAATTTCTTATGATTTCTAAAGTGTGATACGGTAAAAGGCAACAAAGAAAGTCTTTTGTGACAAAGGTCAGAACTCATGTTATGATGTAGATTTTTTTAAGTTGCACTCTTGACATATATTAATCTATTACTTTTCCTACATAATTTGTAACAAAAAAAATATGATAAAATATCTATTTAGGAGTCTTAGACCTTTCCAGCAATATATAGTTTGTCATGATTAGATTAGGATTTATTTGTAATATGGTGAAGTAAACTTAGGCGTCCTACAGGGTGGACGGTGACAGTTAAAGGGTTAAAGGAGAAGTTCAAATTTACAGATTATTTACTCAATCCCTTGTCATCCAAGATGTTCATGTCTTTCTTTCTTCAGTCCTAGGCTGGGCGATATCTTATCATTTGCGATATACCGGTAAAAATTTTCCCCACAATAAGAATAAGTCTTCCTGCGATAATAACGCTAAAGTCTAGTTTGCAACAGTATGGAGTGACATGCTGAAAGCAGATGTGAAACTAGTATATTGCTAAATGAGGAGCTCCAATCTAGAACTGGTTTGGTCAAAACCAGTGCGAAAAAAAACGGTCTGAGCCTGGAATAACGTTAAATGTACTAGTAGCATGTGTGCGATGCAGTTTTGCATGTGTATGAGAATGTTTACAAACCTGTTGTCCAACAAAGATATCATTTAATGACATGCTTTTTCTCCAAATGAACTTCATAACATAGTTGAGTGTTTGAAATAACCTTTTGTGATCAGCCGTGGTTTCATGTCACAGAATGAGGCTGAAATCATACTATTTTATAGTATTATAAAGGCTATATCAATTAGCATTGCATTATGAATATACTTTATCCTTATAAAAATACTCGAATTGCTTGAAGAACACAGACAAACCATATATTGTAACAATCGTATGTTTATTGTCCTCAAGTTTCCTCAGTTAATATTTCTCTAACTGGATTTCCGATAACTGGATTAGAGATTCCTAGAGCGTCATCAGTACTATAGACTAGTTTATTGTTTGCAAACAGTGATGATGTTTTTTGTGGGCGGAGCCTATCTGGTTGCAGAAAAGGACAGTTGTCAAATGGCAGTGAATGGAAGCCAATGGATAAAAGAATAAAAAAGGTACATTTGAGTTTATATTTCAAAATTCTGACTTTATTCTCACAATTCTCCTAAGAAAAATAAACTCGCCATTCTCTCTTTTGAGTTTATATCCCACACTTCTGACTTTTTTCCCTTCAGAATGGACAAATTTGCTATTGTTGAGTTAAATCGAGTTCTAAAGTCTGAAATATGAGATATAAACTTACGTGTAAAAATATGTGAAATAAAATAGGTTAATGTTTTTAATGGCTTTAAATAGTATTTCATGCTGTAGGGCTAATATAATATGTCCCCTATGAACTGCATATGTGAATATTATGTAGACTTATTGTTTAAATCAAATGTATGCTTTAATAGTAGAGTAATCATAGCAGGTTTCACCCATAGTCTGTCAGTTTAAACGTCTGCGTTTAGCTTCAAATGGCAGTTTTGACCACAGTATAAAATAAAAATGACATTTTATCTTTTATTCTGTGGATTTTTCCCGTTTCTCTCCACTTGTTACGTGTTTTTCTGCAACGACTATGTACGCGCAACTGATGTAACTGTGACGTCTACTCCAAATTGATCTATTACTTCTGCTATAAAGCATATGTGAAGTTTCTGCGCAAGGGTGCCCTTCGGCTTCCAAATCAGAATCGAAAAGAACTTTATGGCTAAGTGTGTTTACACACAAGGAATTTGACGTACAAAAAGTACTAAAACTGAATTCACATTCCAGTGAATTAAACAGTCCTTACATTATGTGTGTACTCACTAATGCTCACAACGCCATGTTTTGGGTAAGAATAGGAAAGATAATACTTTTCTCAAAAGAAACAGGATTCCCTGAATTATCGTCATTGATATCGTTATCGCAATAAATACCCCAAATTATCGTGACACATTTTTAAGCCCATATCCCTAGTTTGAACTTCCAAAATGCAGTTTAGATGCAGCTTCAAGGGGCTCTAAACGATCCCAGCCAAGGAAGAAGCGTCTTATCTAGCGAAACTATCAATTATTTCCGAAAACAACTTACAATTTATATACTTTTTAACCTCAAATGCTCGTTTTGCCTAGCTCTGCGATGTGCATGTGTACTCTGTGTAATCCGGGTCAATACAGTTAGAGTATGTCGAAAACACCCATCTCATTTTCTCCTCCAACTTCGAAATCGTCCTACATCGCTGCAGAAGTACCGACCCAGTGTTTACAAAGGGAACGTGCAAAGAAGTTCAAACGCCCTTTACAAAAAAAGGTAAAAAAGCAATGACAATTTTAAAGTTAGTGGAGAAAATGAGATGGGAGTTTTTCGAAGTACAACTGTATTGACCCGGATTACACAGAGTTTGCATGCGCATCGCAGAGCTAGACAAGACGAGCATTTGAGGTTAAAAAGTATAGAAATTGTCATTTGTTTTAAGAAAATAACCAATCGTTTTGCTAGATAAGACCCTTTTTCTTTGGCTTTGGTTTAGAGCCCTTTGAAGCTGCATTGAAACTGCATTTTGAAAGTTCAAACTCACAGGCACCATAGAAGTCCACTATATGGAGAACATTCCTGATATGTTTTCCTCAAGAAACATACTTTATTTAAGATCGAAGAAAGAAAGACATGAACATTTTGGATGACAAGGGGGTGAGTAAATTATCTGTAAATTTCTGTTCTGTAAGTGAACTTCTCTTTTGGTTATTTAGCCCTATATGCTGCATGGTGTTATAAGTTACAGAAAGCTATCTGTTTCTGTTTACTCGCAACATGTGTAGATGCAGCTGTATAAAGTCTTTACATTTTAATGCCGTGATACTACAGCATCATTCCTCAAAGCCCTCTAGAGCTCTAGTCTCTATTCACCGCTGTGCGTAAAAGCCTTTTTATCTAAAGACCTCCTCTGCGGTGTCCATGGCATAAGGTAGCACATCTTTTATCACACAGAGGGAATAATACCCCCGAATAACCTTTGTTAAGCTCAATAATACGAGCCCTGTGTATAGGATATGATTCACTCGTCAAAGAAGAGATGCTCTGAAATGGCACCGGATGAGATTAGTACGACACGCACGAGATCTGTGGGAGGAGTCGTGTATTTAACTATATTTAACAGAGCGTGTGGGAGGAGCCTGACGTTTGAAACATTAATTACGTGCGGTAAATGTTAAAAAGTTTCGTGGCAGATTGCAGCGCTGTCTATTAAAGTCTTCAGATCTTTCATCGCTTCAAGGATTGTATAAATGTATTTCTTTAATTCATTCTTGTTTGAATAATTCAGACGTTCATCTATGTTAAATGTCCCTACCACTGGTAGATCCAGATGCTGTTAAAGTTCGCCTCAGGCCGACTTCAAGGAGTTTTCGTTGATCAATATTTTTTAAGCAGAGGTACGAGCTAAATTTTTTATTAATTATTAACTCTGCACTTTGGAGGACTACTGAGGCTGAATTAAAAGCAAATTGTGAAATTAATAAATTTTAACTTTAGCCAGATTTGATCCTTAGCAGCAGCTTTTAATCCTGCGAGGTGATTTTGATCTGGAACTACATGCACTGGAAAAAAAGAAGAAACCCTTTTCAACACAGAACTGCTTTATGATTTATGGGAAGCCCACGTAGTTCAAGCATGCAATATTCATGTTTAATTCTGTCCTTCACTTTTTCAAAGCAAATTTTATTCTTGCCTCAATATTGATTGGAGAGGAATGCAGGGAAGGAACTTACAACTGATTTCATTTTAGATCCTTACGCCTGACAATTTAGTTATCTAGATCCTCTGGAGATTCAAGTGGTCGCATTCTGCGATAAACTTGCATCTTACGTCAGCCGACTAAAGCAGTGCTTTGTTTCTTTAATGGAATCGGAATAACTTAGCAAATATTGGCAGCCTGAAGTGAAAAGGACACATGGAAAAGAACAACCGAACGCTTTTTCTTCCTGCTCTCACAGCAGGTGGAACAGCAACATAAAATCACGGGCTTCTTCAGGCTCTGGCTGCCTGAGAGACTAGCGCACTATAAAAAGCAGCAAGATGAGTCAATGTTGCCATCTTGTGGAAGGCAAATATCCAATCGCATGGCCAGCTCCCTCACGTCTCTCGTTAGAGTCAAAAGAGAACAGATATATCTCGATATGTGATGAATGATTTGAATTAAGATGACAACCTGCTCCCAATTAGCACACCAAGTATATAAAATCTAACTATTTATATGCCTATAAACATGCGTTACTTTAAAGATGCTTATTTAATAGCGCACAGAGTTAGAAAAAGTACTTGTAAGGCACAGCAGCCTTGACAACTCGAGTTAAAACAAGCACAAGGAACTTTCATTGCCATTGGTTTGCCTTATGGAGCTGCTGTAATGATCGCGCTCAGCGCAGTTGTGAGTGTTTTTAAACCCTCTCTTGTTTCTGTGACCATCGTCGAACACTATTTAGAGTCTCGCTGGAGATTTGGGTGCTTGTTGCATTCAAGATGATCCACAGTAATCAGCTCCTTTGAGTCCGTCCTTCTGAGCCGCAGCACATCTCGCTGTGTCTTTATGTTACATCATTCTCCACATGGCACATTATTAAGCTTATGGGAGCATGCTGGAAGAAAGCCTTGCCCTCCGATTTGTTGCTGCGGCGAGCCTCAGCTGTTACGAGCGCAGATGGATCGCTTGCCGACCAACCCAGCGCAAGCCATTGAAAGTAATTTATGCACGCTTCTGGAGGACATTCTCGGCATTGACGTGACTCACATTGCTGTGATGCCTTTGAATATGATATTAATGACACGAGCCGGCTGTGTTTTTTAACCGGAAGAGCGGAAGAACGACGTCGGCCTGTCGGTGCACCTACCGGAACGTAGTCATCTGAAATGCCGACCAGGTGTCGTGGCGTTTCTTGTGCAGATTATCGGAGCTTAACATGCCACTCTGGAGATTTAGCTTTTATGTAGCCCATCCTCCGAGTGGCAATGCATGATCCAGGTGCTTTTTTCCCTGAAAACACTGTGAAGGGCATGTTTTGGGAGAGTGTTAGAGCTTGAAACACAATGAAAGTGGCTTTTCTGACACTGAGGCTGCTGCTTGCTCTTGCTCAACTCCCTGTGACAGGACTGTGACTGAAAAGCTCAAAGGCATTGGCAAAAAATCCCTCACTGGCAGACACAGCGTGCCTTTCAATTTATCCCTCTTCACGGCATCATACCTATTAACTCGCGCTGAGTTTAATTGCATCTTCTAATGCTTTCTCTTTTATTCTGAGCGTAGATTTTCAGTTCATTATATACCATGCAGTCCAGCAAGTTATAGGGGCCCTTGAGTAAAACTTTCCTATTATACTGATAAGTGCAAATCTCTTTAATTTCCCCTAAATTAAATAGACTTCAGAACAACTTAAGGGCCATTACTATTACGCGGTACCTTTAGAGCCCTGTAACTTTACTACAATGAACATGCCACTGTTGTAGGATATAAACGATATAGCAAACTTTCAGAAATATGCTCTGGTCAATCTTAGGCACTTCAGTTTTATTAATTATAACTTGAGTGTTTATACATAGAAATAAATTCGATATTGTGCAGGCTGCAATTTAATTCAATAAATTTATGCTTTACCAGTTTCAGAGCAAAGCGCGCCGTTTACACGTGTAGTTCATGAATTATTTAGTGTTTCAGCATCTGAAAACGGTCGGTAATGTTTTAAGTAAACATAAACTGTTATGAAAGAAATTGGATGCGTATCAATACATTGTATCTGTGCATTCGGGCTTAAAGCGACAGTAGCCTATATTGTACTCACTCCTCACTCAATTTATACAGTGAAGACTATGCAGTTATTTTATATTTGATTATTCAGTTTCTGTACCTGAAAGCTATTGTTAGACCGACCTGAAAAAAAGGTTAGTTCACCCAAAAATTAAAATTCTTTCATTAATTACTCAGCCTCATGTCGTTCCAAACCCGTAAGACTTTTGTTCATTGTCAGATTTCATCAAAAATATCTTACTTTGTGTTCCCGAAGATGAACAAAGGCCTTACAGGTTTTGACAGTTTAGTTTTAATTTTTGGATGAGCTATTCCTTTTAAGCCACTGTTTATTTCGTTAGTGTTTTTGTTATATTGTAATTATTTGTGCTATTGCTTGTAATTTCTTTATTTGTGACCCTGGACCACAAAACCAGTCATAAGTAGCAAATGTATATTTGCAGCAATAGCCAAAAATGCACTGTATGGGTCAAAATGATCGATTTCTCTTTTACGCCAAAAATCATTAGGATATTAAGTACCATGTCCCATGAAGATATTTTGTAAATTTCCTACTGTAACTATACCAAAATGTAATTTCTGATTAGTAATATGCATGGCTAAGAACTTCATTTGGACAACTTTAAAGGCGATTTTCTCATTATTTCGATTATTTTTTATTTTTATTTATTTTTTTTTTTTTGCACCCTCAGATTCCAGATTTTCAAATAGTCTCAACCAAATATTGTCCTAACAAAGCTTATTTAGCTTTCAGATAATGTATACATCTCAATTTTGACAAATTGACCCCTATGACTGGTTTTGTGGTCCAGGGTCACATTTGTTCTTATTTTATTACGGTTCACTTGGTGGTATCGAAATGGGTCAAAACAACAAAAACAATAATTATTTTTATTTTATTTTATTTGTTTACTTATTGTGAGAGGGCTAGTGCAATTTTGGCAGCACAAGTAAAGAAAAAATATTTTTTAACTTTTGTAAAAATTATTGTAGATTTTCTACACATTTGCACTTCCCAACAAAATCACCCCAATAACTCTAAAATGATTTATTCTTTACTGTAAATATGTCGCAAAATTGTGCAGCCGTAATACATTGGCAAGAAAATTTACAGGTTAAAAATAAAAGGCTAAAATGTTTGTTAATGTCAGTTAATAAAAATACAACTTGTATTGTTGGTTCAGGTCCAATTAAATAATAATAACAGACACAGCTTTTGTTTCTAATAATGCATTACTAAATGTTGAAATTAATATTAACTTTTAATTTAATAATAAAATGATTAATAAATGCTTTTCATTGGTAGTTCATGTTACCTAATGTAGTTATATAATTTTAGCAAATGAAATCTTATCATAGTGTTACCTAGTTATCAAACACGACTACATGTTTTAGAATGAGATGACTAAATGTGACCTAAAACTAAACTAAAACCAAAAATCCATTGTCAATACTTGATTCAAAAAGGTCGATATCATAAGGATCTGGGCCTGGTTGCATCAAACGTCTTAAGCTAAGAAAACTCTTATAATTATAGTTATAATCAAATTACTTAATTAGCTAAAAGAGTTTGTGGTAGCCAAACCTTGGCTTTTGTTAGTTCAAGGGATTTTACCACAGACTAATATGGAAAAATTTGTGAAGAAAGGAGAAACTTGTGAAGAAACTCACAGTACATGTAATTATACTTACAAATAATAATACAGTTATTCTCATTATTCTCCAGAAAATTTACATATTTACTTTAAAGACAGGGGAATAAAATGAGGAAATCTGGCAGTATTTCTTAATGAATTGTCTGTTTTTCATGTTAGAGGTTAGTGAAGCACCCGGGGACAAGAATTATACCGTCCACTCAAACCAAATTACAGAAATTATTTAAAATTCACCCCTATGTCCACATAATTGTGATTAAAGTGATAAAAGAAAACTGACTAATTTCATTAAAAGACCCGTGATTGACTGTCTAGACATGAACTGCCGTGTGGGGCTCTCTGAAGTCAAACCCCAGGACTATAATAACAAAGAAGGTCAGAGGCAAGTGCCTTTGAGTCCATAATAATCACTCCTTCATCAGGCGTTTAATGCCGGAACTCTTTCGCACTGTCCACATTCACCTTTTTCAGGAGCCTGGCTGAATATAATCTAGGAGTGATTTGTTGCCCTTGTTGAAGGTTCTGCAGACTTTCTGTGCATTCAAAGAGTTTGTCTCAGTCTAAGTCAAAGGGCTGTGAGAAAATTCTATTTTGTGTGGAGCAAAAGATTAATGTGTGTACATGTTTGTGTTTTGCCAAGGGCGATGAACGGGTTAAGGTCGACGGAGACTCAAGCAGTGAGATGTTGTATGAAGGTCATGTGTGAACCATGGTGGAGAGTTTACTTTCAAGGACGTGTATGTGTGCTGTTAGAACATTCAGTCAAGAAAACGGTCTGCTTTATGAATACCAAACCAGGGCATACAAAGTAAAAGCTGTCTGTTTTCATAAGCTACATATTTTTCTCCACACACTTTGATTTCTATTTCTATATGGATACTTAACTGACTACTGTGTTTAAGTTAGAGATCACTGAAACCCCACAAAAAAATAATGTTCTTATGATTTTGTTATCAATTATGAATATTTTAAAATTCTCAAATCAAGACACAATTACTTGAGAAGGTGAATGGTGGGAAAAAGAAAACCCTCAAAACAAGAAAAAAAAAACATCTGTCAGTGGGGTTCAGTTAAGTTTTTGAGACTTAACATCTCAACATACTTCTCAAGTTTATGTATTTTAATTTAAGAATGTTTAAATTAGGGCTGGACGATTAATTAAAAAGTAATCGAAACCGAAATCCAGAACCTCTAACCAACATAATTTTCCCTTGTCGGTTATTTTTTATACTTTCACATTAAAAACATACTATTGTGTAGTCAGCATTATACGAATGTGTATGACCATTGCGCTCAAAGATATAAAATATGTATAGATGCCCCATTCGACCGCTCCAAGCACGTAGATGCGTCAGCTATCTTGGCACGGTGAACTTGACGTCATTCATCATACTATAGGTTCGAAAACCAATGGCTGTGCAGGATTGTGGCATTTAGAATATTTAGTGTTTACTATGGTGAATGACATCAAGTTGACCAATAAAATATGGTGGACGGTTTAAGTATAGTGGCCCATAGAAACAGTTGCTAATGAGGCATCTACGTATATATATATCTATGATTGCACTCACGTCTTTTGCAGTGTCTTGCACGTGAGTGGTGCATTTAAAGGAGAAGTCCACTTCCAGAACAAAAATTGACAGATAATGTACTCACCCCTTGTCATCCAAGATGTTCATGTCTTTCTTTCTTCAGTTGTAAAGAAATTATGTTTTTTGAAGAAAACATTTCAGGATTTTTCTCCATATAATGGACTGCTATGGTGCCCCAATTTTGAACTTCCAAAATGCAGTTTAAATGCAGCTTCAAACGATCCCAAATGTGGTTGTAAACAATCCCAGCTGAGAAAGAAGGGTCTTATCTAGCAAAACGATCGGTTATTTTCATAAAAATAATACAATTTATATACTTTTTAATGTCAGGTAGAGCAAGACAAGATGAGCGTTTGAGATTAAAAAGTATTTAAATAGTATTTTTTTTAATGAAAATAACCAATCGTTTTGCTGGGATCGTTTACAACCACATTTGGGATCATTTAAAGCTGCATTTAAACTGCATTTTGGAAGTTCAAAATCGGGGCACCATAGCAGTCCATTATATGGAGAGAAATGCTGAAATGTTTAACTCAAAAAACATAATTTCTTTATGGCTGAAGAAAAAAAAGACATGAACATCTTGGATGACAAGGATGACAATGACATTATCTGTAAATTTTTGTTCTGGAAGTGGACATTTCCTTAAGACGGCGTGTCAAGGTAACAGAATTTAAACTTTTACATGCAGCGCCGCTCATCAATTTCAAAATTCTAAATTTAAAACAGTAGACCAATGAGAGGACCACGGAGGCGGGGCAAGTATTGCAGCTTTCGTTTACAGTAGCAGGTTGGCGCATATATTGGCGCATATATATATATATATAATGTTAAGGCTTAACATCTTAAGTCATTCTGCTTCTTGATGTATCATGATTTAGGAATGCTTAGATGTTTGTACCGGAAAACCAGACAAAATATAGTAATATAGTCATTTTAAAATTAACCTCTAATCGTCCCATCACATTCGTGTAATATATTCCTCTTAATAAGCAGACATGTTCAAGCTTTAACTCTATTGTCTATTTAAATTCATATTTAATAATATCCTATTTATTATTTGATTATTTAAATTAATGCAAACTTTCCTTTGCTCACGGTAAACATAAAGCTGCTTGGTTTATATTTTTTTGTATGTAATTGTGGCCTAATAATACATATTTTACAATTGTATTTCATACCTGTTGCTGCCATAAAAAAGACCCATTTCAAATGTTTACATGCTTTTGTTCTCTTTCTTCTTTTTTGTGCTTAACAGCTCCCGCTCACTGTGATGGAGCATTGTTCTTATAATTAATTTCCAGCATTTCAGTATTTTCTTTTTATGTATATATATTCAAGCAAAATACAACAAAGTGCAGCGGTTACTGTACAGTGTTCTACAGTGGGTAAAATGCCTTTAAACATTGAATTTTGAATCGATTTCTTCTTGTAAGAGATGTAAATTCGATTACCACACAACCTTGGTGTTTGTCAAAAAACAGCAGGTATTTCGGCCAGGGATTTTGATGTGGGAAGTGGGAAAAAAAACACGGACAGTCTGGATTCGGACAGCAATAAAATCACATGCTAACTCCTGTAAATATTTATTTTTAATGCTTAACAGATGGTTCTGTAACGTTTCGCTAAACTGAAGTTATGGTGGATGTAAAAGGGGATCACTTCTTCGCTAAATTATTTTTTTTACATTGTGGAGAACTTTTAGATAGTGGAAACCCACTGAATGGGACACATGGACCGCTTCAACAAAAGTCTCTGAACTTTACCATTTCCGGCTTCCGGCTGAATATCCACACAATGACTTGCTTCTCCAAATGACGTAAAGTTTGTTAAACACATTTAAAAAGGCGGGTTAGGAAAGACGCTCGGAGGCTGAATTGAAAGAGAATCTGCCTTCTCAAATTTTCAAGCTGAAGGCTATACTACAGTATGTCAACTTATGCAAAGCACCATAGCGCCCCTGTGAAACGCACGGTAAGATCAGATTAATCTTTTGAAGTTGTTAACAGCGATAGGCTGAAATCCAGACTCTGAACCAGGATCAGGCAGGTGCTGTATGTGCTGCCGTGGGCAGGCCTGCTGGCGGTGCGTATGAGCTTTGGGCTTACACGGTGTGAAGCGGTTTCCCACAGTGATACCCAGTTACAAAACGATCCAAAAGTGATTAAATTAACTCGGTGTGCTGCAGTACTTATGTCCCTTGGCTTGCAGCTATAGACTGTGACCCAAAGGTTAAGCACTGCCACCCCTGCCCTGGTTTCTGTGATTATCCTCTGAATATTTTGGGCCATTGGCTAATGTGAATAACTGTAAGTGACCTGCTTTGCATCTGAATGTGCAGGTGTACTGCGCTTATGAGGCTGGGTGCGAGCAGATTGTACCATAATGCCTGTGGGATTATAAAGTGGTGGTTTCATATGATTTATGATTAAATTATGTTAGATAAGAGTGATAATGATCTTTCTGTTTTGTGCCTTGTGTAACACAGTGGCCTGTTATTGAGACATTTCCACATTTAGTGGAAACTACAGAATAACAGAATATCTCTGGGAATTGACAAGGAACTAGACTAACACAGCCCGAGGTCTTTTTAGAACAGTTAAGCATTGCGGGTAACCGTTTATTCAGCAAAGTAATGGTCTGGAACTTTAATTGTCATGGGTAGTTCATCTTCACCAACAAAAGCAGCTAACAATGAGGTCTCGGTAGAATGCCTACTTTTCGCCTAAACTGGTGGTGATTAAGCTCTCGCTACTTTTTTGCAGCTGTGCAGAGCGAAAGAACCGCTCAAGGGCTTTCACGTGTTGATCTATCAACTGACTCAATCATTTTTATGATATTTAATTAATATTTACTTCTGGCTTTGTTTAACCTTCAGTTTCTGGCTTTGGTGTTCTTAACTTTTGAGCAGTTCAATTCTTTCTTTATTTGCTCACCATTATGTTGTTCCAAATCTGTATGAATACTTTCTTTCTGTTATTGAACATGAACTGAGGATTTTTGTTTTGAAGAATGTATCATATTGTCTCATGCAATTTTATTGAATGGAGACTTTTGAGCTTTAAAAGTGATTCAAAAGCACTATAAAATCATCATGAAAGTAATACATATGATTCATAGACTGTATTTAAAGTCTTCTAAAGCCACGCAATAAGATTCTGGAAAGAGCAGACTGCATTAAAGTTGTTTTTCACTGAAAATATTGACATTCACACATCGATATTGCCCTCCTTGGCACATTTATGAGAATTTTTAGAAGTAGTGATGTCTGATTCATGACAGAATCTGGTTCGCAAAACCTGATCTAAATTATTCTCAGTTTAAAATCACTGACTTGCATGTAATATGTAAGTTGTTATGCTACATATTTTACAGAATATTATATATTATATATAAGTTATCATATATAACTTTGCAGAATAGCCCAGTGAGTTGTATGGACCACTTTTAAAACCGTTTTTAATACTTTTATGGTGATTTTGCATCTTTTTTTGAAACTTAAAGGTGACATATCATGAAAATCTGACTTTTTCTGTGTTTAAGTGCTGAAAATGGGTCTCCAGTGTAGATGCACAATACTGGATTCTTGCCAATATTTTTCAACTCGTTTTGGCTGATTGCTGATGCCGATACTGATATATTTCCTTTTGTTTCTGAAAAAACACGAAGTCCCTTATGTGCGGAAATTATAAGAAAATTATGTTTCATTTTGGTTAGTTTTTAACAAGACCTTATTTGTTAGAATTAAATGAACAATAATGAAGTGCTTCAGATATGTGCACTCAGAAAACCCTATATCAGAAGTTTAAACTAATATGGCTTCAAAACGTGTGATTTATACGTGATAATCAAAACCAAACAGATGTTTTTGGCAGAGTATCTGAGATTGGGCAACTTTGGGCTACTTTAACACTGTTGCTGCGGGTTGTTTTTCATGTCCGCAGGTAGAAGCAACCACAATAACATGATATTTAGCTCCTGAAATGCCAAGGGAGTCCCATCAAAAAAGGTGTATTTTACTCTTGAAACGCAATTTTTTACTGGGGACCCCCCCCCAAAACGCGATTGGGCTAGTTTTGGGCTAGTTTTGAGTAACAATTGGGCAGTTTTTGTTGTGAAAACCTGGCAACCCTGTCTGAGATACTGAGATATTCTGGAAAAGGGAGCGTGGAGCAGCAACTCATTTGCATTTAAAGAGACATGCACGACAACAATGTGTTTTTGCATCCACTCAAAATGGACATTTTCAAAATGATATGTGGCCCTGGACCACAAAACCAGTCATAAGGGTCAATTTTTCAAAATTGAGATTAATACATCATCTGAAAGCTAAATAAATAAGCTTTCTATTGATGTATGGCTTGTTAGGATAGGACAATATTTAGCCGAGATGCAACTATTAGAAAATCTGGTATCTGAGGGTGCAAAAAAATCAAAATATTGAGAAAATCGCCTTTAAAGTTGTCCAAATGAAGTTCTTAACAATACATATTACTAATCAAAAATTAAGTTCTGATATATTTACAGTAGGAAAATTTACAAAATATCTTCATGGAACATGATCTTTACTTAATTTCCTAATGATTTTGGGCATACAATCTATTTTTGGCTATTGCTACAAATATACCCCAGTGACTTAAGACTGGTTTTGTGGTCCAGGGTCACATATAATAAATGAACTGTGGGGTATTTTGTGCTGAAACTACACAGACATATTCTGGGGACAACTGAGACTTAATTTGCATCTTGTAAAAAGGGGCAAATAGGTCACCTTTAAAGTCCCTATTCATTTCAATAGCATGAAAAAATGACTAGCACATTCTTTAGAATTTCTCTTTTGTCTTGCACAGAAGAAAACATCCTTCAGGTTTGGAGCAACATGACAGTGAAATGACAGATTTTTTTTATTTTTGAACTGTTCCTTTAATAGTAAGTTGCTGTAAAACATTTTTCAAGCTATTTATATTTTGTTTGCTGTGAAAATGTGAGGCATATTGTATTTGCACTCCGCTTGTCACTGTTCCTAAAACTGGAGTCAGACGGCAGATGAATTTCGAAGGGTGTTTAATTAATAATCATGACACAGCCTGGGGAGCATTTCTGATGTAACTGCAACTCATTATTTACCAGCGTTACTAAAGTTGTTAGAAGTGTTTAGGGTGTTAAACTTGGCCTTATGTTTGATAGACTTTTGTCTTGTGCACTCCTCCTTTTTCACTTTTCTTTAACTCCTGAGAGGCTATTAAAAGACGATCAGCATTTCATTTCAAACGAAGACAGATTTTGTCAAGACAAGAATTTTTCCTTTTGCACTCCTCGCTGAAGTGTGATTAGTTCTGTGTTCCCATTCTTCCCCGGTTGGTTCGTATGTTAAAGATGATTAGAAATGGGTCGCAAAACAAAGTCCGCTGCGATTTCGACACGAGGTTTCCTGCAGGTAATTTTGATACGCTTGTCATTCATACCTCTGTTAAAAGTTCACTTACAAGCTTGTCTGGGAAATTGGCATTCATATTTGCAGAGGTTCAGCCCTCTTGTGTTTGTAATAGTGACTCGGTGTATGTAGTCGCCGAATTACAGAATGCCTCCCTTGGAAGTTGAAGCCCATTAAAATGATAGATTGCACTGTGTCGTAGTTTATGCTTAGGGACAGTTTACACCCACAAAGCAGTCTAATTGCATTCATTCCGGTGAAAAATCCACAAACGTTGAATCTGGGCTCTCAGGCGAGTTGGCAGCAGTCTACCTGACATCAGAAGACTGCCTTTGAGGGAGAAGAACGAAAATGTAAATTCTGACAATGAAAAGACAGGGTCTATATCATCTGAAGTCAGTGGACAGGCCTACCATGCATAATTTCAAAGACAGCACAAAGCCGGTACAAGCAAGCGATGGATGGGTTCATTTCTCCTTCTCTAAAGCTTGTTGATCTGCACATTCCTCCCCGTCACATCTCGTTAAAATGAATGACAATCAGTGCATCATTCCAGCCTCTGAGACAAAGTCTCTACCTCCCATTTCGGGCTCGGAACATCTGACGAACATCGCATTTGCCTCTTATGCTGCGTGTCATTTTCTGGCACCGCAGAAAATACCTTTGAGAACGTATGAATAGCAATTAAGACATTTTCAAATGAGGTGGCATTGGCACAGCAGTTCTTCTCTCTCTGCCTCTTCTCTTTCTTGCCATATCACTTCTGACATTTCTGACAGCAATTACTATCTTGTTTTTTTCATATATAGGTCTACACACTATATACACTGTATTGCAGCATATAAATAACCTTTAAGTTATTTTTGTTGTCGAAGAGTTGTACTATGTTAAGTGTAATATTCAAATTACATACAATCACTGCATACCAAACAAATATGCATCTGCTGGTCGAATGCATAGTCCTAGATTATTGATCTCTTAAAGGGGTCATCGGATGCAAAGTTCACTTTTACATGTCGTTTGAACATTTAATGTGTGTTGGCAGTGTATGTACACATCGATCCTATAATGATAAAAATCCATGCAGTGGTTTTTAATTAATCTGTAAAAATAATATCCCCTTTTTCAAATTGAGCCATTCTCAGATGCCTGTCGTTGTGGCGTCACACCGACAGAGGCCGCTCCCACGATAGTTGGTTGACTTGAGCGTCTTACCTCAGACCCGCCCTAAATCGGCTGTAACAGTCCGACCTCTATTGTTTCGATGCTGGAGCAGGGATGTAAATTAGACAAGAATATCTCCAACTGAGCGATTGAGGTGTTGTGTTGATGGATGTGATAATGAACATAGTGGTTGTCATTTACTCCCGACATCTGAGCCGCTGAAGATGCAGTGGATTACACTTGTTTGTGAATGGAATGCGCCTCCTGATCTACATATATCCGTCTATGTTCACGCGAATCATTCATGATCCAGCTTCGCTTACAGCAGAAGTGAGTATAAGGGTTTTTTTATGAATTTTTGCGATCGTCTTTCCTAATAACGTGCTAGTTAGCAAGTTTAGCGGCTAAATGCCGCTAAAGTAAACAGGCTCGTCACTCCACAGAGAGAAGAGAGGGGCGGGGCGAGCAGAGCTCATTAACATTTAAAGCAACTTCGACCAGAACAGGATGATTTTTGCAGAGCTGATTTTGGCATGGTAAAAAAAGATGTTATTTATACTACCATTGAGAATTTTTTTTTTATATATTTTTTTATTATTTTTTACACTACACAAAACACATACCATTGAGAATTTTTAACCAAAGCATTTTATAGACTTTTCATTAAGACCCTAAAGAATCATATCAACTTGTGGAAAATAGGCATCCGATGACCCATTTAAGCAGAACTGCTAGTTTTAGCATTTCCCTCAAGTGCCATGCAAGTCACTAAAAGGCAAAGAAAGAAAGAAAGAAAGTGTGCTCTATTCTTTTAAAGCTAACAGTTTGTAAGTTATATATATGTAAATATTTTAATCTTAATTTATTTTATTTTTATGTATTTTTATTTATTTTATTTTTTACACTGCCATTCAGAAGTTTGGAATCAGTAAGATTTTTAACGTTTCTTTAAAGAAGTTTCTTCTGCTCATCAAGGCTGTATCTGCTTGATCAAAAATACAGAAAAAAATGTAATTTTGTGAAATATTATTGCAATTTAAAATGGCAGTTGTCTGTTTTAATATACTTTAAAATATAATTTATTCCTGTGAAGAAAAGCTGAATTTTCACTATCATTACTCCTGTCTTCAGTGTCACATGTACCTTCGGAAATTATTGTTATGTTATTTATATCAATGATGGAAACAGTTGTGCTTCTTAATATTTTTTGGGACCTGTGATAGTTTTTTTAGGAAGCTTTAATAAATAAAAAGTTAAAAATAACAGTGTTTATTCAAAATGGAAATTTTGTGTTAAAATATACACTACTATTCAAAAGTTTGGGGTCAGTAATTTTTTTTAAAGAAATTAATACTTTTATTAAGCAAGGTTAAATGGATAAAAAGTGACAGTAAAGACGTACACTATATTGTTAGAAAATATTTCTGTTTTGAATAAATGCTGTTCCTTTTAACTTTTTATTCATCAAAGAAAAAAGTATCACAGGTTCCAAAAAAATATTAAGCAGCACAACAGTTTTAACAATGACGATAAATCAGCATATTAGAATGATTTCTGAAGGATCATGTGACACTGAAGACTGGAGTAATGGCTGATGAAAATTCAGCGCTGCGTTGCAGAAATAAATAATATTTTAAAGTATATTAAAATAGGAAACCAATGTTAGAAATTGCAATAATATTTTACAATATTTCTTTAATCAAAAAATACCGCCTTGATGAACATAAGAGACACCATCAAAAAACATAAAAAGTTATGTATTTCTTTATTTCTTTATTTATTTTTCCTGGAGTTTGACTTAACTAGACACTACACTCTCCTCGTTTATCAAGAGCTGCATAATGATTATTCCAAAATTTCTGTTCCTTGAAAAAAAGACCAGACAGGTTTTGAATGACATAAAGGCGAGTAAATGATGACGGAGTTTTCTTTCTTGGGTGAACGGTTTGAATCCAATGCATCTTTGTTGCTGTCCTTCAATTAACCATTCAGGGACTTTAAAATAGCTGGAGAGTCTCATGACAACAGATGTCTAGTGTTTTTTGGATTGTGGCTAGCAAAAAAGTAACTCTAAGATGTAGCGTGATTTGTCATAATGAGTAGCACTTACACTTTATATATGTAATTTCTTCGTATTTCATCAGCCTGGCCTAATAATTATGCAGCGTTATTATCTCAATTACTTGCCCTTGACCTAGTTGATGCAAGTTGACATTTATTGTTCATAGCAGGGATATAGAACTGGCCTTTTGATTTTTTTTTTTTTTTTTTTAAACTTAAAGTAATGGGACTAGAAGTGCAACAGCACCATCTGCTGTAAACACACAAATTATGCATACACATCAAAATGTAAAGCCATGTTCATCAGAGCCCAATTCAGTCTGTCTCACTGTAAGTCATTGCAAGGTCTGCCGCAACTTTTACTGGATGGATTCCAGGCTGTCGTGTTTATATTGAATTCTTATTTGAGCGCTGCAATCAGTATGCAAAGTAATTTGATGGTCCGGGTGATATCGACAGGCGCGTAGATGACTTTATGTAATGTCCAACAAAATCACACTTGCAGTTTTATTGCGAGATGAAATAGCATTTTGTGACAGATCATTATAAAGTTTTGTGATTTCAGAAAATATTCTCTAATGCTAATAAAACATGAAACGTGAAATGCTGTGCGTGGACATATATATTTATTTCTGTACTTTTCCTTCATTCAGAGGTCCTGGCATTGATTTCTCAGTTCCAGCTTGGATGAAGCAGACGCAGCTTTCCATGAGGCCATGAACCGAAGGTCAGGTAATTTCAGAAGGCTTTTCAGATATTGCCATTTCCAACATCTGGTGGGACTGAAACAACACCTGCAGTCTTTTTGCCCTTTTGCACTCCCTCTCCACCCCATCTTCTGATGTGCTGCGGCAATTGCGTAGCATTAATAATCAATTTTTATTCCCTTTGAAATGTTCAGTCTTTGTTTTGCTCGTGCTCTGTTGGAGAACAAAGACTATAATTGCAATCTATCCATTTTATCAGATACAATCTGGCTTAGGACATCGCTCTGTCCTTTCGCATCACTTTCATCTTGTGACATTTCAGACTATCAGCAAATAACACATTAATTTTTTAAAGGTTACACTGCAACAATTCAGGGTCTTTTTTTTCTAGACTTGAACCTCCTAGATCTCTGGGTCTGTTTGATTGAAGTGCTATTGCCTCTTTTCATTTCATATTGATTCAGTTATGTCCTTCATGTAGAATAATGATTCAACCCATGTACTGGATTTATTGACTGCTGTAGCAATCTTGCGGTTATTGTTCGATTTTGACTTCTAATCCATGACGTTTAGCATAAACAAATTAGCCGTGTTGATTTTATCGTCGATGACTAGTGATACTAAGTGACTTGAGTCAATGATCGTGTTTTTATTTTCAAATGGAATTAGTTATCAGTTTCACAAAGGTTGCAAGACATCCACAGCTGAGGCAATATGCATCAAATGCTGTACAAGAGACAACCACTGGAGGCCACTGGAGTATTAAAAAAATTAAATAAAGGGCTTGAAACAGCATATGCAGGACACAGAGCCTATTCAGACTGTATACGCCATAGAAATACTCAGGAAAGAAAATAACTTTTTATTTCTAAGATTCTTCAGCATGCCATATAAAACAATGAAAAATTCAATGAAAGCATTTCTGTAGTACAAATGTGTCACACTAGTAAACTTATTCTTGATCAGCATGTTACATTCCAGTTAAGTCAAACAGGTAATGAGGCTTTAGAATAAAACATGTTTGTTATGGCAGTCAGAAAAACAGATGAATGTCAGTACATCACAAAGCAAGAATTTAGATAACAGTTTAATGACTGATTTTGACATCATGGTTAAAGACCCTGTGAAATCAAGAGTTTTGTGGCATTTAGTCCATCTCTGTAAACTTTGAAGTCATCTATGCTAGTGTACAGACAAAAACGAGATCTTTTAGCAGATATACACTAGAGCTGCACAATAAGTCTTTTCAACCACACAGTATCATTATTTTGTTACAAACATTCTAATTATCACAGATGAACTAGGATAAAAGTTTATAGTTAAAGGAGTAGTTTACTTCCAGAACAAAAATTTACAGATAAAGTACTCACCCCCTTGTCATCCAAGATGTTCATGTCTGTGTTTCTTCAGTCGCATTTCAGGATTTATCTCCATATAATGGATTTCTGTGGTGTCTCCGAGTTTCCAAAATGCAGCCTTAACGCACCTTAAATGCAGCTTCAGAAGGCTCTAAATGATCCCAGTCAAGGAAGAAGTTATTTTCTAAAAACAAAAATTGTAAATTATATACTTTTTAACCTCAAATGCTCGTCTTGTCTACCTCTGTGTGAACTCTGTGTATTCCGGGTCAATACAGTTAGGGTATGTCGAAAAACTCCCATCTCATTTTCTCCTCCAACTTCAAAAATCGCCCTACATCGCTGCAGAAGTACCGACCCTGTGTTTACAAAATGAACATCCAAAGACGGTCAAACGCTCTTTACAAAAAAAGGTAAAACAGCGATGTAGGATGATTTTAAAGTTGGAGGAGAAAATGAGATGGGAGAACTGTCATGAACCGGAACACACACAGTTCACGCAGAGCTAGACAAGATGAGCATTTGAGGTTAAAAAGTATATAAATCGTAATTTTTTTTTTAGAAAATAACTTCTTCCTCGGCTGGGATAGTTTAGAGCCCTTTAAAGCTGCATTTAAACTGCATTTTTGAAGTTCAAACTCTGGGGCACCATAGAACTCCATTATATGGAGAGAAATCCTGAAATGTTTTCCTCAAAAAACAATTTCTTTACGACTGAAGACAGAAAGACATGAACATCTTGAGTACATTATCTGTAAATTTATGTTCTGGAAGTAAACTACTCATTTAAGATTGTGTTGTTACATTGTTACACCAGTAGGTCGCGACAAGTAAATGTTAAAAATGTATTAAGCACTGAATCAGATTTGTTCAAAAATGCTGATTCATCCCATAATGGAACTAGGGGGTGGGTGATATGACCAATATATGAGTTATTTTATTTCACAGTAACAATATATATTACAACATAGTTATATTTGTTTTAAATATGGTATTTATAAGATAATATGTGAGATGAATATTTAATACCGTAGACATTTCATAGTTCTTGTTGCAAGCGTCATTAACACAAAAAATGAATACTAGTCTAAATTAAAAAAAAAAAAAAAAAAAAAACTGAAGCTCACTGAAAATAAGTAAACAGTGAGTGATTAAAAAAAGAATAAGAAACTAATTACAAGCAGTAAAACAAAAACAAAAAAATACAGTAGAACAAATAAATAGTTTGTACAAAGTAATCAAATGTATGAAAACACTGCATATTCTCAGTGTAAATTAATATATATATATATATATATATATATATATATATATATATATATATATATATATATATATATATATAATTTTTTTTTTTTCCTTATTAAAGTTTCAAAAGTGATTTAGTCAAGAGCAGTGAGAGATTTTCTCATTTTTGTTGTTTGAGTAACATGAATGACAGATAGCAGGAATATGATGGCTATCACTTTAACAGCTGCCCAGATTCAGTATACTGTTGCACAAGTTTTCTTTCTCAGCTGTTTTCTTTCACTTAAGACATAAATTACTGTGTTTATGAGGATAATTCCAAAGACAGACATTTTGACACATACAAGCAGTGTTGGGAAAAGTTACTTTTAAAAGTAATGCATTACAATATTGCGTTACTCCCTAAAAAAATTACCAATTACTTTGTTACTTTTTTATGGAAAGTAATGCGTTACGTTACTTTTGCATTACTTTTTAAATTTGAGCAGGGCTTGCTTGTTTGTTTTTAATATAAAAAATTATATTTTTGGCAAATGTAAAAGCCCTTTCACACCAAAAGCCTTAGGCTGAAGGAAAAGTAAATTCACATCTGTACAGTCGAATGCAGAAGAAGAAAGTTCAACATTCTTCAGCAATATAAAAAAAAGATAAACTAACATTTGTAGTAATTTTTGCTTGTTAGTATGGTTGAATTGGATCATTGAAGGTCAGCAGCAAAGACACTGGTTAATTAAATGGAATCAAATACATAAAGGATATTTGTATTTAACATTTAAATAATTTCAGATTTGCGTCATATTCTGAGTTGCATTTCACTGTTTTTATTCATTTTGAGAAATACTGAATCTGTTTTTTGTTTTTGTTTTTTTTTGTTTTTTTTTTGTGCGTGAGACGAATTAATGCATGTTCACATTTAATAACTGAAGTAACATCTTCCTCCCGATTTCTCTCAACAAGGGGACCAGAGAGCTTTCAATCAATAAATGGGGGAAAAAAGTAATTGGTATTACTTATTTGGTAAAGTAAGATATTTTCTTGTAAATTAAAAAGTAATGTGTTACTTTACTAGTTACTTAAAAAAGTAATCTGATTACATAACTTGCATTACTTGTAATGCATTACACACAACACTGCATACAAGTGTGTGTATTTATCAGTTCAAGGCCTATAAAGCCTATAAGGCCTAACTTTAATACTCCCGCATTCTGTAAGCACAATCTTCACGCATATATTGATTATCTGATTGCGCTTCAATGGTTTAAAATCACTTCTTTTTAATCTGCAGTGCATAAAAACACTCAGAAACGTTACATTTTCGTAACCACGTAGCATAGCAAAGTCACATGAGCATGTAACCGCGAGACGATAGTCCAAAATCTCTGCTCGGTGACAAATTTCTACCAGTTAATGGTGTCTACTGGTATATTGCCCACCCCTAAATGGAGCAAATAAAGACTTTGAATGAGCCATTGAATTATTCATTTAAACCATTTTTTAGAAAAGTATTAATTCAAATTAATTCTATTTTTTAAATAGACTAACAATCAACAGTTTGTCAGCACTACTTATACATTGTTATTTTGTTGTAGTTGTTTATTCAGAATCACAGGAGAATCATTATCCGTTTTTAAACCAAAAAAAAAAAAAAGTGAATCCCAGTTATCCAGAATTGTGCAGCTCTAATGTGCACATTTTGTGACAAAACTGAAGTTTATTGCTATAAAAAAAAATGGATGAGCCTTTTCATATTATCCACTTTAACCTCTGGTTTATAGAATGTGTGATTTCACAGGGTCTTTAAAATATTTAATAATGGCATTCAAACATATTGAAATAGCATGCCAGCACGTGATAAGTTACACAGGACCAGGGACTATGTACAATACAAATTACAAAACCTTTACATAAAGGTGAAATATCAATATGATATAATAGTATATTTTCTACTGTAAACCTTATTACCATTTTAATAACGACTTACCGATACGTGCTAAGTACTTTGGTGTTTTTTGTTTATATGTTTTGCTTTTTTTCTACTTCAGAGACAGCTTCCTAAAGTAATTTTCGTGCTGAACCTAGCCTTAGAAAAAAAAAGTATGAGTGTATGTTCACAAACATTTCGAGTAAACCAGCGTTTTGTTGCAAGCGTACAACTGGAAGTATTCACAGTGGTCTTTTAAAATCATTTATCTAAGATCAAAATACATTTTCCACAAAATTGCACAAGTAAACAAGTATGCTGCTGTCTTTAAAATTACATTTGATTTTTTTATATAGTTAAAAGATGTCAAAAATGTGATGAGGTTAACAAGATTAAAATGAAAAATTGTAACTCAAATTCTGTCTGGATACATTTTCAAAAGTATTCTTTTAATATAAAATGTCTCATATAATTAAGCAAAATCTTATAAGCATTTTTTTTTCCCCTTTAATCCAGTCTGTAATATTTCCGAGCAAAAACAGAATGAACAGGACACGGCTGTCTAAATCTGTTAAGGATGAATCCAGTGTTGACGATAGCTTTGATGAACTTTGTGTACTACGTGAAAAGAGCATTCCAAGTGTTGACAACGCAGGCCCTCTTCTTGAGGTCACAGTTCAGGGACTCTGAGCCTTCAAGGCAGTTTCACGACCACCACACATGCCCCTGCCCTTCCGATGTTTAGAGGGACCTCCTAGAATAACAAGAGACAGAGGTTAATGACCAGTGTCCAACCACAGCAAATTCCCTCCTCCGCTCTGCTCTTGGTCTACTAACAGCCCATTGCAGGTAATCTTATGAAAGAGAGAGCAAGACGGAGCCATGGGAAGCTTAGAAAGGAGGCAAACTAGACTTGAATAGTGTGTTTGTAACTCAGCCTGGCTAAGGAAAGAGCGGTTAACCTCATGGTGTTCCATGCCATTGTGACACAGTGGAAAACAGATGAATGGCAGGAAATGCTTGCACTTCCCGTTCACAGACATGCATCATCCAAGCATTCAAGGAACATTCATAAAGTTAACTGTTTTGACGTATTTAAAGGAACACTCCACTTTTTTTGAAAATAGGCTCATTTTCCAACTCCCCTAGTGTTAAACAGTTGAGTTTTACCGTTTTCGAATCCATTCAGCCGATCTCCGGGTCTGGCAGTAGCAATTTTAGCATAGCTTAGCATAGATCATTGAATCCAATTAGACCGTTAGCATCTCACTCAAAAATGGCCAAAGAGTTTCGATATTTTTCCTATTTAAAACTTGACTCTTCTGTAGTTACATTGTGTACAAAGACAGACGAAAAATGAAAAGTTGCGATTTTCTAGGTCGATATGGCTAGGAACTATACTCTCATTTCGGCGTAATAATCAAGGAACTTTGCTGCCGTACCATGGGTGCAGCAGGCGCAATGTCAACTCCGTCGGCTGCAACTCTGCATCTACACAAACTTAGTGCCGGTCACTTTAAGGTGCTGCGTAATATCATTGCGCCTGCTGCACCCATGGTACAGCAGCAAAGTTCCTTGATTATTACGCCGAAATGAGAGTATAGTTCCTAGCCATATCAGCCTAGAAAATCACAACTTTTCATTTTCCGTCAGTCTTAGCACACAATGTAACTACAGAAGAGTCAAGTTTTAAATAGGAAAAATATCATCATTATATATGGTCATTTTTGATTTTGTCTAATCAGATTCAATGATCTGTGCTAAGCTATGCTAAAAGTGCTACCGCCAGACCCGGAGATTGGCTGAATGGATTCGAAAATAGTAAAACTCAACTGTTTAACTATAGGGGAGTTGGACAATGAGCCCATTTCCAAAAAACGTGGAGTGTTCCTTTAAAGTTCTAGGACATTTCTAGGTGTTTTTGTCTCTCATTCTTCTTTGCAGAGAACATAGTTGGTGGATAGCTGTAAAATTATTGTAGTATTTTAGGATCAATACAAAAAAAAAAAAATTATTACAATTTTATTTAAAAAAAAAAAAAAAAAAAAAAGTATTATAAAATACCAAGCTAAATATCTGGGTTACAGTGAGGTTAAGTGAACTTACAGTACAATGCAAGTGAATTGAGCTAATCAGTAAAAGCTAAAATACTCACTTATTTCAAAATTATAGCCACAAGATATAAACAAGCATGTTAACATTTTACTTTTATTAAAAAAATAAATAAATAAAAAAAACACTAATTTTTTCTGTGTAAAGTTATATGTAATTAATTTTTGTTGTCATGACATTGTAAAAGCCTAAATTGAACGTAAAACTGTTTAAAGCTACTTTAATTCTTCTGTTAACACTTGTGTATTATTTGAGCTGTATTGTGTTTTATAAAATTAGATGCTTCACACTTTAATTTAAAAAAAAAAAATATGTTTTTATTGTGTTAGCTGTATTTTTTGTAGTTATTTTTACCTGAAATAATCCAACTGCAGTTTGTGATTAATTGGAATGCACATAAAAAAAACATGATTTTTGAAAATTAACATGATTTTGAAATTAACTCTTCATATCATTTATTATACACACACACACACACAATATAAATAATAATTCAGTTAAATTAGTCTTCCTGAATTCCTGAAATTATAAAGAAATTAGTCATCCTGAATGAAATTTCATGTTTTAAACAAATCTATTAAGAGAAGGATTCAATTCCTTTTGAATGAATCAAATGATTCAATGACTCATTTATTAAGATGAGTCAGCATCTCCACTCAACTAGTGGTTTTAGTTCCATAATTAAAATGATTATTTATTTATTTTTTTCCTAATCGTTTCTATATCCGAAATGTTACATTTAAAACATTGATCTCATAACATTATGCAATTTTAATTGCAGTTTAAAAACTTTCGTACCACCTTTAAGGTTGATTCGAGGCTATGAAAAGGTTCATTTCTCCCATCACTACTTTCTACACACAATTTCTACCTGATTAAATATTTTAAATCACAAACAATGGGGTCTTTGAACATTGTTGTGGACAATGGGGGGCCCTTGGAGTCAAAAATGTTGAACCACTCCTTTAAAGGCAGCCAGATTTAAAGATGAACTCAATGTACCCACCTCAGTCCATTCATTGTTCTGTGCATCATAGGACTCAACACTGTTTAAGTAGGTCTGACCGTCATATCCTCCGACCGCATATAACCTGTCTCCCAGCAGACACACCCCCACTGCATCCCGGGGGACGCTCAGAGAGGAAACTGTGGTCCACGTATCTGTTTTGGGATCATACCTGCAAATGCAATACAGAACGTATGAGACATAATATAAATCTGTGCTAGCACTTCAATACAATCCACTGAATAAAATGAGACATAATTGCATAGAGAGGTTAAACAGAAGCCAGTCTGTAATCAAGACGATGGAAGCCTTTGAAAGCTCAAGGACTATGATTATCATCCCTGACAATGAAATCTATTGTGCTTTCAGCATGCAGAGTAATAACAGAGTAATTAGTTGAAGTTTCTGATGGCAGTTGTTCATTAATTAGGATGTCTTATTGTTCTTTAAGCACTTATTTCAGCTATTATTCATTTAGCCTTTCCCCTCACAAGCACTTAGACTTTTTTTTTTTTAGATACAGATATACATTAGAATGATTTCTGAAGGATCATGTGACACCGAAGACTTCAGTAATAATGCTGAAAATTCAGCTTTGCATTACAGAAATAAATTATATTTTAACATATATATGTGAATAAAAAAAGTTATTTAAAATTATAATAATTCACTGTATTTTTTGAACATTTAAATGCAGCCTTGGTGAGTTTTAAATTTTAATTATTACAAACTTTAGACTGTACTTCAGATCATCTCCAGCAGGGGGCGTCTAACACCAGATTACTGTGGTTTCCTACAACATTCCTCACTGACAAGGTAACAAAGATTTCACAATCGAGTAAAGTGTGTCCATATTTGCAAATAAACGTGCAAATTGTAGTACTTGGCACCCATAACTATGTGCCAAGACTCGCAGCCCGCTTTCTGTGGAGTGTTGTTGTCATTGTGATTAGGTGTTGGATTTCTTTCTTGCCAGATGCTGTGCCGTGACAGCTTACCTCTCCACACAATCAGAGAGACGTGAACAATGGCTCGAAGCTGGTGCATCATGTCCTCCGACTGCATACAAGAAGCTGTTATATGTGGCCACGCCCACTCCTCCCCTCCTCTTTGACATGGGCGCACACATGCTCCATTTATTGGTGTGGGGATCAAAACATTCCATCGATCGCAGACAGGAGCTTCCATCACGACCGCCTACGGCAAACAACCTGTAAATACATAAAAGTTTTACCTGAAGTTAGCAAGAAATACGCTTTTACTTCTGTACTGGGAAGTTCGAAGACTTGGTTGTACACACTGGGGTAATTTTGATCATGAATCATGTACCTTTGTTATTTTAAAATACTGTTTTTTTGTTGTTGTTTTTTTTTTTTGAGAACTTGAAATATGTTAGAAAAACAATAGCTCTGAAGATAAACAAAGAGTGTTTTTCAAAGTAGACAGGACCTGTACTTGTATACCCTTTATTTAGACAGGAAAAAAAAAAGCTGGCAAGGGCCACTGCCAGGATGGCTGCTGAGAGAACTAGCTTTGGCCAAACCTGAATGAGTTTTCAATCAATTATAGAGCACTAATCCTGCATCACCACAGGCACAAGTGTCACAAATGAGCTTTTTTGTTAAAAGGTATTATTTGCTCCCTGAAATTGCTATTTATGAAGTGGCATGACATCAAAATGCACCCGATTTATTTTTTAAATGTGTTACTGGTCTTACTGTGAACAATTTTTTTCTGTGCATTTTACTTATTTATTGACTTCGGGATCTTTAAGGAAAATGTTATAACTTGCTCTTGTGATATGCAATATTAATTGTGATATGAAAAGTTTACATCCCCCTTTCAGAATTTGCAAAATGTTACCAAAATAAGAGGGATCATACAAAAGATTGCTCCAGAAGGAAAAATGATGCATTAAGAGCCGGGGGTGAAAACTTTTGAACAGAATGGAGATATGTATATTTTCCTTATTTTGTCTAAATATTATATGTTTTCATTTAGTACTGCCCTTCAGAGGCTACAGAAGATACTTACATGTTTCCCAGAAGAGTAAATGAGTTAAATTTACCTTGATTTTCAAATTCAAAAAGTTAATGCACCGTGTTTCCATCTGAAGCATCAGTGAGCATTTGAACCTTCTGTAATAGTTGCATATGAGTCCCTCAGTTGTCCTCAGTGTGAAAAAATGGATGTCAAAATCATATAGTCATTTTTGGAAAGGGTTCAAATACACAAAAATGCTGGAAAACCAAAGAATTTAACTGTTCAGGACAAACAAGAGACTCATGAACAACTATCACTACACAAAAAAAAAAACAGCTGTGGATCATTCAGTTAACAACACAGTATTAAGAATCAAGTGTGTGTAAACTTTTGAACAGGGTAATTTTTACAAATTCAACTATTATTTTCTCTTGTGGATTATATGTAAACATCTCTTATGTGAAATATCATTCAGGTCAGCACTAAATAAACAATAACATGCATTTTGTATGATCCCTCTTATTCTGGTAAATTAACATTTTGCAGATTCTGAAAGGGGGGGTGTAAATTTTTGACCTCAACTGTATGCGAGACCACACTGCAATTAAGCAAATTCTGTATCCTGTCAGCTTCGCTCACATCGCAGAAGCCAGTCAACAATTCCTAAATAAAAGACTTTTTTTTTTTTTTTTTCTTGTTTATTTTTGTTTCACTCAGATGTCACAATATGGTAAAGTCAGTAAGACTTCCATTTATAAAAATATATATTTTTAAAAAAATGCACAATAAAACCAGTAACATGCATTTAACAGAATAAATAAGTTAAGATTTCATTTAGACAAATTTAATACTTTTTATTAAATATTTTTGTATTGTCTGAGTTTAAAACCACTAATTTTTCTTACCTGAAAAGAGAATTATACAGCTAAAATTAATTATTTGTGAAAAAAGTAGATTTGCAGACTCCTGGAGGTCCCAGAAATACTGCAGATATTATATATATATATATATATATACGAAACAACTCTTATCAGACTGATTGGTAACACTTTACAATAAGATTCATTAGTTAACATTAAGATTATTAAATGCTGTAGAAGTATTGTTCACTCTTAGTTCATGTTAATTTCAGTATTTATTAACATTATTAAAATCAGAAGCTGTTTAACATTAGTTAATGCACTGTGAACTAACGTGAACAAACAATGATCGACTGTATTTTTATTAACTAAAATTAACAAAGATTAATAAATAGTTTAATAAATGTACTGTTCATTGTTCGGTCATGTTAATACATTAACTAATGTTAACAAATGACACCTTGTTGTAAAGTGTTACGGTCTGATTTTATAGGGCATGAAACCACCATTGAACGAAAGTAAATCTCTGTTGGACAATACATTAGTGTACTTCTGGTATGCAACAAGGTCTCAGCTTTAATATGCTATTTTTTTAAGAAATTCAAACAATAAATACCGTTTTGTGTCTCTTTAAGGTGCCGTGACAGATCACTGTATCACTGTATTAGAACAATGAACACGTGAACCAAACGTCGTTTTATTTGCTTAAAGCACGAAATAAACATGAATGAACATCAGAATGTATTTCATTTCAAATTTGGAAAGACATCAATACACACCATTTTTCAAGTTTAAGTCCACCGAAGTTAATATACTCTCCTGTCTGATTTGTTTGTCTGACAAAATGGCGGATTCAGCGTTGTGACTGGTCAGATCGCCTGTCAGTCAAGCTATTTGCAAAGGGTCAATTGATAAACTATGGTAGAAACTAGCATAATACAATGGAACAGTCAATGGACTGTTGGTTGTCAGTGAAAGAGATTTTACAGTGTTACCAAGTATTTCAAGCATTTTTATATTAGGGGGTCCTCAGATTTTGCAGAGAGTCTTGGCGAAGGGTCTCTGGGTCAGAAGTGGCAGACAACCCCTGTCCTACAGAAATTCAAAAAATACCTATGGTATGTCCCTTTGAAAAGACCGATCAATTAATCACTTTGAAAAGTAGGACACTGGACTCTAGAGGTAGCTTGAAGGGTTTGTTTTTGACCTGGTTACAGAAATGCCCCACGAGTCATCAGTCAATGTTCGGCTAGATTCAAACCCAACCTCCGTTTTCTTGGACAGAGCTAACAGCAGCTCACATGCCACTCAAGTGACTTTAATGTAAAAGACACCAGAGGTTCTTTGGTCTCAGAGCCTATTAACTCCCGTCTGCCTGTACAGGGTTACGCTGTATATTGGATCCACTACCTAATTCAGACCTCATCATGAGGAGAATCCATGGAGGAAAGCAATTAGCCACAGCACACTGCACATTCTGCTATTGATAGAAAAGCCTTTTTACACTTTTCTTCTTACATTTTAAAAAATTAAAGTTTTTTTTTTTTTCTTCAAATTATGTACTGTAGAAAATAAAAAGTCTTTACATTTCAATATAACCATGGTAAAATAGCAAAGTTTCCCCTTCAAATCCCACTGCAGTCACTAATTTTATTCCTTACAACCCTTTTTAACTGAGTGTTTATTTATACTAAGTACAAATAGCCCACCTCGTTGGCAGAGGCTATTTACACTAACTCCGCCCCATAAACGTGCGTGCAGTTGGTAAAACGCATGCTGTAGTCTTTTCAATATGATCGACCTGCATTCAAATCCGCCTTTTGGCTAACTTTTTTCTTCCTTTTCAAATCTCACATCATATTAGAAATGCATTTATTCTCAATAAAAATGAAGGAAATAATCAAAAGATTGAAAATAAAGTATCAGTTAAGGTTAGGGTAGGTGTAGGAAAAGCTTATTGTACCAGTAAGGCAGAATCCATTTAATAATTTGAATTAAAACTATAATTCACACTCAATATGTTATTTTATACTGTTTTAAAATGTACTAGAACACTGAGGTGCAGATAATTGCCTCTATTTGCAGTAAGTATTATAAATAGCAGAAAATCCTGCTATTTTAACGTAGTGTAAATAGAATCTATAGCTATTTGCACTTAGTCTAAAAAGAACCCATTGCTATTTACACTAAGTTTAAATAGCATGCATCTTTTAGAAAATATGCTATTTTCACTTAGTGTAAATAGCATCTATTGCTAAGAAAATATGCAATTTGCACTTAGTGTAAATACTATTTAATTGCAACTTTCACTTAGTGTAAACAGCATCTATCGCTAAGAAAATATGCTATTTTCACTTTGTGTAAATAGTATCTAATTCCGATTTGCACTTAGTGTAAATATAGCATATATCGCTAATTGCGATTTTCACTTGGTGTAAACAGCATCTATCGCTAAGAAAATATGCTATTTGCACTTAGTGTAAACAGCATCGCTAAGAAAATATGCTATTTTCACTTCATGTAAATAGTATCTAATTGCTATTTGCTCTTAGTGTAAGCAGCATCTATCGCTAAGAAAATATGCTATTTTCACTTCGTGTAAATAGTATCTAATTGCGATTTTCACTAAGTGCAAATAGCGTCTATCGCTAATTGCGATTTTCACTTAGTGTAAACAGCATCTATTGCTAAGAAAACATGCTATTTGCACTTAGTTTAAATAGCATCACTTGCTATTTGCTCTTAGTGTAAATAGCATCTATTGCTAAGAAAATATGCTATTTGCACTTAGTGTAAATACTATTTAATTGCAACTTTCACTTAGTGTAAACAGCATCTATCGCTAAGAAAATATGCTATTTTCACTTTGTGTAAATAGTATCTAATTCCGATTTGCACTTAGTGTAAATATAGCATATATCGCTAATTGCGATTTTCACTTGGTGTAAACAGCATCTATCGCTAAGAAAATATGCTATTTGCACTTAGTGTAAACAGCATCGCTAAGAAAATATGCTATTTTCACTTCATGTAAATAGTATCTAATTGCTATTTGCTCTTAGTGTAAGCAGCATCTATCGCTAAGAAAATATGCTATTTTCACTTCGTGTAAATAGTATCTAATTGCGATTTTCACTAAGTGCAAATAGCGTCTATCGCTAATTGCGATTTTCACTTAGTGTAAACAGCATCTATTGCTAAGAAAACATGCTATTTGCACTTAGTTTAAATAGCATCACTTGCTATTTGCTCTTAGTGTAAACAGCATCTATCGCTAAGAAAATATGCTATTTAGGAACCTATTGCTTTTTACACAGTGTAAATGGCCTCTATCGCTATTTGCACTTATTGCAAATAACCGCTGCCTTTTTTTAAATAATCAAAATGACATTTAAATTATTTTTTTCCTGTGAAAAAATGCCTTAAAATGGCTTTAATGTAACTCTACACCCTTACATCATTTATAATGCATGAAATAATGAATATGCAAATTAGTCCCTGCCTCCTCTCCATCACACCTGCTCAGATTACTGCTCCATTTTCACTCAGTTAACTATAGTAAATAACACACAACAGGCACTTGTGTGTTTTACAACCCGCAGGGACACAAGCGAGATCCACCAATCAGAGTTTCCCAAATCTCAATGGATTTTTTAAAATGGTTAATGAAGAACACCTTGTGTTTTTGTGGGTGCTCGGCAACTATGAATTCAAACAGAATTGAACCAGAAACTAATTCCTTAGAAAAAGAGGAAAAGTGAATTTATACAGGGTTGTCTAGAAGCTGATATATCAACGGTAATGCAATTTATATTTCCCTTTCTATAATGTCAGACATAGAACTGTAATAGATGAAAACATGAAATGCTAGTGATATGAAAAGCTCCATCCTGCAAGTTGATGGAATTGGATAGATGTTTGTGATGGTAGTAAACGGGCTGTTTCAAACTGCATTGAGACTGTCTTTGGCACACTGCAGTTTCCAAGAGAAAATGCTCAGCAATGAATCTGTACATGGTTTGTCTTTGATCATATTACCCACACCATATCCATAGTTCTGCGAATACAAAAGGAGGTAAGGGTGTAGTGATTTTTCAGCGATTAACTCTGACAAATAGCTTTGTTAAAAGCTAAATACTTAAATGTAAATGTTTTAAAATTGTATCATAGCTTAACAATGCTACAAATGAAAATAAGACGAAATGAATTCCTTACTTTCCATTGAGAGCAGTGACTCCGACGGTGCTGCGTGGTGTGGACATACTGGCCACATAATTCCACTGCCTCGCCTGGGGGTCCCACCTTTCTACTGTGTTCAAATAGCTCCATCCGTCATGGCCTCCCACTGCATACATGGGCCCCTCTAGCACAGCAATTCCTTTTCGAACAAATAAATAAATAAATAAATAAATAAAACAAAAAGTAAGACTGGGCTCAGCCTTTGGCAGCACACACCATACATCAGACAAATGCACAATTCAATACCAAGTGTCTTTGCCTTTGTGATGTATTGAAATTGGCAAAAGTCAAAATTTTAAATGGTAATACGATGGAATTAATTTCAGCGAACATCAAGAGTTTTTTTCTTTTAACCACACAGCAGAAGACATTCTTTTAGTGCGACCCTGAGGACAAGAGCCCTAAAAGACGCTGTGGTAAGCATTAAGTATTCATGGTGCATCTCGCTGCTTCCTTTACAGCATGGGTCTCTCGTGTTTCTGTTATAAATCTCTGGCTGTCGCTTTTGGGGTCCTGACATATAAATCGTCCCTTGACCGACATTTTGGTTATGATATTGCAGTGCACTTTATAGGCCTCAATGAGCAACCTTTGAGTGTCAGTTTTATGGGATTATTGTACAGTGCATTTCGAGTTTAAATTACCTGCCATATTTTTTTATATACATTTTTATGAGCAGCCCAGATTGCCTTTGTTAATTTATACACAGTTGTTTTGATGTTTGACCATCCGGATATTTCTATTGTTATCTCTTGAGGCACTGGTGTTAGAGACACAGTTTTCTGCTATGCCCTCACTGGTTTGCCTTTGGTATGTTTATCAAATTAGATGTACAGCAATACATTTTCCCTTTGCTTTCTTTTTTGTCTTCAATTTCAATTTTCTACTGAATGTAAGTTTGAATGTAAGTACTGAATGTATTTGGTGCTTACATTATTAACTGGGACAAGAGAAACTCCTTGTCATGAAAGCCAACACCACTACTACAACACTATTACTACTAATTTTATTTTTTTATAGAATGCATACTAAACATGCTGAACAGAAGCTGGTGACACCTGCTGGACAAGATCTAGCAAATGCAATTAGAACACAGCACAAACATGTGGTCTATACATTTATGATATCACCTTTTCAGTGGTGGACAGTAGCTACTTTGTTACAATTTTCAAGTATCTGTACCTTAGTGGAGTATTTTTATTTTGGGAAACTTCTACTTTTACTTCACTACATTCCAAATTATTATAATTTCACTTTTTACTCCACTACATTTCATAAAAACATGTCTTTTTCTCATTATTTTGAACTGAAGAAATCGCCACTATGAGACGTGACAGTGGGGATTGGTGAACAAGCTGATTCTCAAGGCTACAACTCACCTATTCAAATTAGTGAGTCTCCAGCTAACAATTAATTGAATTCACAAGTTTGGCTCAAAATGAGCCAACAACGGGAGATCGGAGTTCGAGTGCATGTACAACTGATGCCATGAAAAGTAAGTTACTAATGCCAAATATTAGCATTTATTATTGTAAATGAAAATTATATTTGGGTCATGAGTGCCCATTGTTTGTGAACTAAAGCTGCTATAAAAGGGCTGTTTAAGCCTGTATGTCCTTATTTGTATATTAACATCTGAACAGGCAGGTTTTATTTAAAATCTAAACATTAAAATAACGAAAATTAATGCCCATGTATCTACCCCGCTGCCATAGCACTTTCCAAATGATGTGAAAGTAGTATGTTTGCATAATGTTTTTCTTAAAATGGTAACACATTTTGCCCAATGTGACCTCTGTTTTTATATTGTATATTTATATTTGGCAAGACACATTTTGTTTTTCCTCATTTCTATTTACTATAAGATACATTTTGTTATTTTCACTTATTTGCACACTTGAATTTGCAGTAATTATCAATAGCAATCAGCGATTGACATGTATTTTTAGCAGGAGGATAGAGCATATAAAATTGCAAAATAAACATTCATCAATCAGTACTTTTTACTTTTAATATTTAAGTACATTAAGTAAGTATATTACAAAGTATATCAAGTAATTTTGTACTTTTACCCAAGTAAAATTGAAAGGGAGTATTTTATATACCAAATGCAATTGTTTTCATGAACTTTAGTATAAAAACAATTCTATTTAGTATTAGTATGAACTCAAATGTAATTTAAGCCAATTAGTAAATTAACTATCACTCTATCAACTATCACTTTTTTTATTAATAAAGCATATATTTGTCATTAAAACAGAACCTATATTAAAAAACTGACTGGAGATAAGTTTAAAACCCATGCTGGTTCATGGGTTTATCATATAATGCCCTCTTTGGAATTTTTAAATATTTCTTTTTTTTTTTTTTTAATTGAAAGAAAATTTTGAAGCATTTTGAAATAGTATGACGTTTTCTTGAAGCACTGATTTGAGAAAAAAAAAAAAAAAAAAAAAGATTTTTAAAGGTTTCGAAGTTTTTAAGTCTTTTTGCAGCAATATTTTAAAAGGTCCCAGTCACTAAACCAGACTGAGTGCTGGTGTTTTGCCCAAATTAGAACTACATTTCATAGGCATTTGGGCTTCAAGGTGATACTGGAGATTAACTCCTTTTGAAACAGATATCGAAGTAGCCACAAACAAAGCTGTGGATGTCATAGATCACTCAAGCTCCAGTGCAGTGATTTAATTTAAAATGTGTTTTTGTCATCGACAACTGGACCAGAGCGAACGAAAGAAAGAATATTATTGGCGTCAACATTATCAGCTTTAAAGTAAGGCACAAAATAACCTATAATCTCCCTAATGCACCAAACTTTAAACGCAAATTAAGTTTCACACTGTGACTGACTGCTTTTGATAAACTGAGACAGTTGACACGACACGTTCTTAAATTTCCTCGGGCTGTAATCTGCAGGGGCGTCTTTTCCGTTCAGTTGCGTTCAGCTGCTTTACAGCGGCTTGCGCCATGAACCGTTTCTAAGAGTGTCAAGAGTCAAAATATTTCACAACGCCTGCGGAGACGTCTGAGATCTGTTCCATTATCCTCTGTCTAGCTATTATTGAACCAAAACACGTCGTGTGTGAATATCAACGAAACCGATATTGTATGGTGCGTGACTATTAATTGAGTCATGCAGACACGGTTTGGCAAGCTAGAAAGTGAAGCCAATTAGTCAAATAAATTAATAAATATTCATTCATGAACTATGCCCTCATAATAGTAGGATTGCTGCTTCTTCATCAGCTGATTAGCAACGTATACCTTTCAGCTAATAAGTTAGGTCTTCTGGGTGAACAAGGCTTCGTTAATATTAATGAGCAAAGACTTATAAATTACAGCATACACACTGCCATTATACTGTAAATGTGAGGTAGAGCCTTTTATAAAAGTAAAAAAATATTGCATGAATGTGCCTGTATTTATATATACATAATAATTACAGTACATACACATATATTAGGCAGACTCAATCTTTTATTTTGTATGTGAATAATCGCGGTTAATCGTTTACCAGACCTAAAAATTACTGATCTGTTGAACTATGTAATTTTTGTTTATGACTAATAAGATCAGATTTGTGGGTCAGGTTCTTTAATAACTTTATACCATGTTTATCCCATTAATACTGTGGCACAAACAGAATCAAATTGAATTACTAAACATTACTCCATAACAATTATTCATATGTGCTGTGTAATAAGATTACAAAAAACATCTGAAGCATTTACCTAATCCGTGTCTGTGGGTTGACATTGGCGGCATGGTGGACCACACTTTAGTGATTGGGTTGTAGCACTCCACCATGTTAGAGGTCTTGAGTCCATCCCTTCCTCCGACCACATAGAGCTTGTTATCAATCACTGCCACCCCGAACTGAAGTCTTCGCCCATTCATGATACCAACTTGGATCCATCTGTTTGTGCGAAGGTCATATTTCTCTATTGTTGTAGACCCTGGAAGTAAACAGGGGCTTTGTTTATTGTTAGTTCCATGTTGCTAATTCTACTGTACAAAATGTTCATTTTTATGACAATGAGAAGAACTGTTATAAGAAAAGTATTAGAAAAGAACTAAACATTGGTCCACCTTTAGAGGCGTCCATGCCTCCAACAGCATAGAGCGATCCAACAGTGGATTTCCGTGGTTTGGTTCTTGGGCTCTGTAGCATTGGACGGCGCTCTGGCAAAAGATGGTACTTCATGGCTTCCATCAAGAGCTTCTGGCATTCCAGATCTTCTGAAAACATCTTATTGTTCTCCAAATCAGCAAGAAGCTAAATAAAACAAATTGAATTTAGAAGAGTAACATTTAAATATGAGATCAGCAGATTAACCTGAATAAAATGACCAAGAGTCTCATATGAATGTTATTGGCAAACCTGTGGTGGTAAAAGGGGAAGTCGAATATATGCCAACAACACTCCCAGATCCTGCTGCCGGTGTTGCACATCATAGCGAACCCACATCATCAGTGCTTGGAAGATGGTTTCTTCATCTGGAACGTTGATGTCATCACTGGACAAAAGCTTGACTATTTCCGTTGTGGGCAGCAGGAGGAACTCCTGATTCTGAATGACCTCTAGAAAGTGTTCCTGAAATATGAAGCAATTTTTAATGAGTTATATGTGACTCTGGACCACAAAACCAGTCAAGTTTCATGGGTATATTTGTAATGCAATGGCCAACATTACATTGGGTCAAAATTATTGATCTTTCTTTTATGCCAAAAAAGAATATTACGATATTAAGTAAAGATCATGTTCCATGAAGATATTTTGTAAATTTCCTACTATAAATATATCAAAACTTAATTTTTGATTAGTAATATGTATTGCTAAGGACTTCATTTGGACAACTTTAAAGGTGATTTCAGATTTTCAAAAAATAGTTGTATCTCAGCCAAATATTATCCTATCCTAACAAACCATACATCAATGGAAAGCTTATTTATTTAGTTTCTTTTCAGTGATGTATAAATCTCAATTCAAAAAAAAAAAATACCATTATGACTGGTTTTGTGGTCCAGGGTCATATTATAAATCTGTGTGACGCAACATAATGAGACTTTGATGGCAAATCCAAAAACGCCAAATGACTGCATAAATATTGGGTATTTTTTATTATTTTAAATATATGTTTTCTCACTGTGTCCAATGCAGCAATCTGGTTGTTAAAAGGGAACATCGGGTGCAAAAATTAGTTTGCATGTAAATGTGCCTTAGCAGTGAATGCTCTTCATTGATTTAAAAAATAATAACAATAATAAAAAAAACATTCACTCCTTTTTTTCTATTCTCCAAAAAAAAAAGTGAAACAGTCTGAATCAAGCTGTTTTGATTTTTGATGTCATACTGCTCAGGCTCCGCCTACAACCGCCGACGGACTGTCCCGTATTTGCATATTTCCACCTTCAGGCAGTTGTACATTGTCCACTAGTTTCTCCATGCTTGAGCAGCTGTAGCAACAACGTCTCATAAGTAATGCACGTGTTTTGTAGTTGGACGTAAAAGAGTCTTTATTTTCTCCCAACATCAGAGCCACTGAAGACGCAGTGAATTAGTTCAGTTTTTGATGGTAATGCATCACCAAATATACCAAAAAAAATGGAAGACAGGGGTGGAGTGAGCAGTAGCTCATTATCATTTAAAGAGGCATGCACCGAAACGGGTCATATGAACAGAGCTGTTTTTGACAAGGTAATAAAGATGTTATTTTACACAACATTGAGGAGTTTTAATCAAATAATTTTGCAGACATTTCATGAAGTCCCTAAAGAATCATACCAACTTGTGGAAAATAGCTACGGCTGCTTTTGAAACACTGCTTAATGAAGCTTCGAAGCCTTTGCAAACCATTTGCTTCGAAACATTGGTTCAGAGCGCATATCAAAATGCCAACAAGCAAATCAATAATAATTATTAGACAAACACTTCATATTTAATGGTATTTTATTATTTTGATTGCATTTAATATATTATAGAATACTTTTTAGAAAACATTTGCATTGGGTGTGTAAAAGTTGGATTTTTTTGGATGTTTTGGCATGAGTTTCTGTTGCATTTACAGTTTTGATCAACAGCATGTGGTGTTTCAAGCACTTCGAAACAGTGAATAATTTTGCAAAGCAATTGGTTCAAATGATTTGAATCTTAGAAAATGTTTGTTTCTCCCATCACTAGTGGAAAATGGGCATCCGATGTCCCCTTTAAGTCTGATGTTACAAGTCCCCGATTTTGGGTCCAAACCCCCATACAAACAACAAACAGCACTAATAAACACTCACACTGTGCTGCAGTACAGTCAGAAAATTGTGATCCTAACCTAGGGTGACAGATCATCCTCTTTTTCTTATCCATGCCCTGGTCAGGGTTTCTAAATTTGCTGAAAATATCTGGTGTTGAGAGTTGTTTTCATATTTGCTGAAAGTATTGACTGATACGCTGTGACCAATAGCAGTGTTTCCCCTGCTATTATATGCCCGCCTCCCCTTAAAGGTCAAGTTAATTTTATTTTCTATATAGTGCCAGATCACAACAAAATTTAAGGTTACCTTTCCTATAGAACAGGTCTATACCTTGTTCTTTTATGAAACAAACTAAATGATGATTATGTTATTTATCTTATTTACACGACGGCATGTCATTTCTGTCTCTACATGGGCGCGAGTCTACAATTTCTCCTCCGCAAAAAAGGCGGACGGGATCACGGAGTCCAATCTGAAAAAAGTGGATATAGCACGGATATAGTACTCTATAGCACGGAAAGCCACCATTTTTAGATGAATAAATCAAAATTGGGTCTGTCACTTAATTCAAATTGTGATATGGACCATCTATATATGGACTGTCTGTGAATATTAAAACGCAAAAAGATGGTTTAGATATGAATCCTGCGTGTTCTGTTTGGCTCTGTATGTATGAATGGTGGAAACACGGTTTGTTTACTACACAAATACTGAAGCACACGTGAGGCTTGCGGTCATTTTCGGCCTCTGCGTCTCATTATTTGATGACATGAACACATGAACTTCATCTCCAGAGCGAGAGTTATTTCATGCGAATTTTACCGTTTCATTTGAGAAATCTAGCATCAAAACATACACACAGAAACTTCACGGCAACCTGTCAAAATAAAAGTATGGTTTAACGTGTAAAAGAAATATATTACTCTTGTATTACTTTTGTACAGTATAATGTACGTCTTTATACTTCTATTTCTGGTTAATTTAAATAAAACAATTAAATGACAAAATATATATATATTACAAACAGATTAACCACTTAATTATAGAAACATTCTACAATTAATATTAAAACTTTTTTAACAGAATATTTACACAAATTTTCTTCCATGTATTAATTTTTACAGTAAACTTCTGTTTGTTTGCAAAAAAAATAAAAAGGTTTAATTTTCATTTGATTACAAATAATTAAATGTTTAATGCCTTCATTTGATTATCAGAAAAATTACAACAAAAACAAAATTAAAAAAAAAAAAAAAAGATTGTAGGGCCCTTTTGTTCAAAATGTTGAAATTGGAGTTTTGGACACACATTTTTTCACTGAAATAAATGTTTTTGTTATTATACAGAGAGTAAAGTACCAAAAAAAGTACCGTTGGGTACCTGCAGCCCTGCCCCATCCATCCCCCAAAGAGCACCCAACCCCAAAGCTGTGAACCTAGAAGAAACACTGAATAGCGTGTAGGCACTGTACGTAATATAGAACAGTCAAAGCAATGCAAATACGCATGCATAAAATGTATTAAGGCTGTAGAGAGCATCTCAATAGAAAAACAAAACCAAGACAATTTAGAAATCCCAACCAGGACATGTCGTGGAAAAAAGAGGATGTATGGTCAACATATATAACTTTTATCTTCACACCAAATTCTCAGTTGGCTAAACATTGATCTATCTTTTCTAAATCGTTAAAATATTTTTGCACTATGTGCCTGAAAACTATATTGCACATTTAAAGGTGTGCAATATATGAATATTGCTCAATAATGGCTGTTGAGATTTTCATTTGAAATAGAGTAAAGGTTTGGACCCGAAACAGTATTTGATACAGCATGATATAACAAGCACATGGCAGTGACACAGAATTTAACATCTTGTTTTGAATTAGCCATTATGGAGAATCTAATAACTGTAAAAAATTGGCCTTTCACATAGGTCTTGTTCTCCATTCATCTCAGCGATATAATGATCTGCTCCGACGCGTCCACAAGGACATCCGAGGTTGCTCTCTGATAAAACCATTTTGCAAGGTTCAACTTGTAGCATGCGAAGCGGATGCCAGAAATCTCTCTAACAAGCTTGTTCATTACTTATGGCACTTCTAGAGTTTCCTTTGTGCATCAGAAGTAATCCTCATTGATTCTGTTGCAAATAAGGGCAGTAAACATCCTATTGATCATTAATCAGATCTAAACAGCAGCGTCCCCGCTAAAGCCGTGCACAGGCTCTCGAAGCTTAGCTCAGACACACATAATTAAATGAGTACCATGCATTGATTTTCAGCCCCTCCTCAATATAGATTTAAACTCTACTTCTTCTGGTGACATTGATATAGATTCATTATTCGCAATTACCATCACAAGCACCCTGGCAATTAATTGAATGCATTAATTCTGTTTCACTGCAAACTGCATTCATTTAGAAGCCTCTCGTGGGCGTATATTTTAGCGGAACGGCAAGTAACAGATCCTGCAGCAATATTAGGGAGAGATGCACAAGGCTCTGTAAGACCTAAATGGATTAAACTGTAAGGGAGGATGTAAGAATTTAATGGGTTGTGCCAAATCTAATGTATTCATGAGAGGAAATATGACCTAGAGCAGTGTTTGTGTTGTCAGTCATTTATCTAAGCATTATCTCCTCTGCCTCTTACATATAAAAGAAAACACCAAGACTTGCAGCACGCTACAGGCCATAGACATGTTGAACTAAGACATTAACTCGTGGAAGTCTGCAGCTTCTCACAAAAGAAGAAAAACCAACGTCTGGATGAGACAGAAACGAGGAAAAACAAGCTTATCAAAATAGAAGTTTTTAATCTGAACAGCAAGGCGAGCCAACCAGGAAGCTCTGTTAGCGCTGCGTTCGTTACCGAAGCGACCAAACAGGAAATTTTCCTGCTTGTGTCCTCTGATTAGATTAACCTCTCTGCTCTGGAAAGCCCTTTGTAAACAGCCTGTGCAGATGTCCTTCAGGAGATAACGGCTATCTTCCTAAGTTGTTTCCGCACTTGGGCAGAGAAATGCCCATCAAGCAAATGTGTTCTGTGGATCCTTGGGCTCCTGAGAATACTTAATGTATTGCCATTATTTAACCGAAGCTGCTTTCGCTATATTTCTCACACATCAAAGAGCTCGGCGCAAGCCTTTAAACTGACCGCATGCTGAGATACAAAATGTCAAACCAAGTCATTTTATGCTTGGAATTCTTTATGTCAGACCAAGCTTTAAAACCTGTGGTATCTGCTTTTTTAATATGCAGGAAAAGAGTTGATGGTTATTAGTTTTAATGATAGTTCACTACAAAATGATTTACCAATGTAATATTGTTTAAAACCCTTATGAATTTAGTTGTTAGAACACAAAAGGAGATTTTATGAAGAATGTTCATGCTGCTTGTATAAAAAAAATGAGTGTTCAAGCTTTAAAACAGACAAAAAAACTAAAAGCATCTCTAATGCACTACATTCTAAGCACCCTAAAATCTTATATGTGACCCAGGACCACAAAACCAGGCATAAGTGTAAACTTTTTGAAATTGAGATTTATACATCATCTGAATGCTGAAAAATAAGTTTTCCATTGATGTATGGTTTGTTAGGACCAGTGATGGGAATAATGGCATTATAAATAAACAACGTTACTAACAGCATTATTATTTCAGTATCAAATAATCAAACAAATTACTGTTTCCCCAGTTACAACGCTCTTACAGACAATAAAATGCAGTGTTAATTTATTAAAATATTATTATAATTTTATTTTTCAGTTCTTTTGAATGGATGTACGGCGTACTTGCATTTGGCGAGTCGTAAACTCTAGTGTGAAGGCACACGACTAGCCGTCGCTTTGTCTCACACACACGCAAAGAAAGATACAGAGCGAGAGAGTCTTATATACCATGCAGAATTGACACGCTACATGTAAACGATATTCTTTGCTGTATTTTCCTGTCAAAATAACAAAGTTCCTTTGGAATTCTTCAGTTTTTAAGAACCGTTTTCTCCAGTAGTAGACGGACCTAATGCGCAAACAGCAATCTCATTGGCTGGCGCTTACCTATTATCGTCCCCGTTTTGATTTCAGCAAATCAGTTCTAGCAAACACAGATTAATATTCATTAGGGCTGCAACGATTAATCGAACGATTAATTCGATTTTGCGGCCGATTTGGCGTAGCTTGTCAGTGCTTTACGGCTCTGTGTATTACTTGCTCTGTGTACTGAACGCACGTGATGGAGCTTTACTACTAATCAACGTACCGGCTTCATTGACTAAACGCGCCTCACGACATCGTTCGATTAATCGTTGCAGCCCTAATATTCATAAACCCAGCAGCTCAATAATCATTTAATATTGTTATTAGTAGTAGAATTTGTAGTAGTTTTGTTATCTTTTCAGTATTATTTTTAGTTTTTCCCCCTTTTTTTATAGAAACACTAAATTACAAACAATATCTTAAGCACCACCACCACTCCTAAGTTCAGTCAATGACAAATGTGCATTCATACATGGTTATTCTAAACTTCTAATTACTAAATATTAATGTTAAATTATCATAATGTCATATTATAATGCTTTGCTGACTGATGCTAAGTGTACATTCAGATATTTAAAAACTGTGCCATTAAACTTTTATATATCTGGTGAGTAAATAAAAAAATTTATTCATTTAATTTAAATTTCATTCATTTAACATATTTAATATTGGGGGCATCCATGTTATTTGACATATTTGAACTTTTTTTTTTTTTTTTAAAGTAACACAATAGTTACTTTCCCTAGTAATTAGTTACTTTTATAATGTAACTCGGTTACTAATTGTGAAAAGCAACTAGTAACGATAACTAATAACTTTTTTATTAGGACAATATTTGGCTGAGACAACTATTTGAAAATCTGAGGGTGCAAAAAACTCAAATATTGAGAAAATCTCCTTAAAAGTTGTCTAAATGAAGGTCTTAGCAATGAATATTACAAATCAAATCCTAATGATTTTTGGCATAAAAGAAAAATTGATCATTTTGACCCTGTTGTTGGCTATTGCTACAAATATACCAGTGCTACTTCCGACTGGTTTTGTGGTCCAGAGTCACATATATATTTTAGTCTGTGATTTACTCAAAATCTTGCATTGAAAATCTTGCTTGATAGTTCTGATCATGATTTACTTTCTTTGTATAGAAAAGAACAGCTTGAATCTTTGCTATAAATTTCTTCTTTCGTGTTCCACAGAAGAAAGTAAATCATACAGGCTTCGAAAGACACGATGGTGAGTAATATATTACTTTAACAGTATTAATAGTACACTATGTTCATAGTCTCTCACTATGTTTCTGGGAAATCAGAGCAGGATAGGACATCTTTACCATTACAGAAAATTTAATAAAAAAAAAATTTAAAATAAATATTGGCAATATATTTTAAGATAATAAATATCTTTTTTTCTATTGTTTTGAAGTTGCCATTTAATTTTATATTTTCTTCCAGCCAAAGAAACAGTGGCCAAAAAAACAGAGAATATTCTAGGTAAATAATAATTGCCATTTACATTATATTACGTATATTTACCTATACTGTACGTGGAAATATTATACGTTACAAATGAAATAATTCATTATAATACATCACTATAATTAAGGTGGGAGCGTGCTTACCATTTTGGTAAAAATGATGCTTGTTTTGTCAGGACAGTTGGGTTTTGCATGCCAAGTGTTGATATCTCATACTATGAACATTCCCATACTGGTTGTTATCTCTGTGAACCTTTAGTATTAGATATCAACACACTAAAACCCAATGAGACTGACAATCAACAAGCATCATTTTAAATGCCTCTGAACGTTACAAAATAAGTCAAAAGAAACAGCCAAAACAACAATAGCAACAGCAATATAAACCAGCAAATAGTATAACAAAGCCCCCACATCATTTATTCATGCCAGAGTGCATGCTGGGAACATCGCCAGCATAGTACTGTAGACATTACACTAGTTAATCTGTAAATGTACAAGAGATTACTGTAATGCAGACAAGGATAATCATTAGGATTCTACAACACAACGCCGCTACATCACAGTCATTTAGTTTTAATTTTAGAATTATTATGGTGGAAATTTCTGTGAAAGGTCAGTAACTAGCAACCAGGACAAAGGATAGCACTGCGTTTAGTTAATTTACAATTTACTACCATGTTCCTACCATAGTGTAGTTGTGAGCGACGTTCAAAAGATCCATGCATCCCTGAGCATCAGCAAACGAACGGATCCCCAGGCAGTTGGATGGGTGTAGTTGTTTCATCAGAAAGTTACAGCAAACCTGAATAACTTGTGAGAGCTGGAGGAGACAAGCAGCAGCTAAAAGACTTTCAATTGTCTCCTCTTTTAGCTCCAGGACTCCTGTACATTTGGGAAAAAAAAAAAAAAAGTGAAATATGCAAGAAACTTTTTGAGAAACAAAAGGTATGTTTAACCTGTGTAGACTGAAGAATGTTAAACAGTTAGTTTGGGTTTGTAAATTAGCGTTTTGCCCACCAGCATTGACAAAAACTGAGGGGAGAGACACTTCTGCTGTGTACAGCATATTTAAATAGTTTGCAAGATACTCACCAGTATATGCAAAATGAACAAGTGCTCGCAACGCCTCAGGATCCACACCCTCCATTTTAATTTCCTCTTGCTTTGCCTCCCTCACATCATTGGTGAACATGGCAGCAAAATAGTCTGAAACTGCGCTCAGGACAAGTCTGCAAAAAATCGTGCAAACGGTTTATATACTTCCAAGATCAACTCAAACAACTTCTCGAGAGCCGTCTTCGTAGAAAATTCTTCCCCACAAAAAGATTTATCTCAGCGCAGCTATTTTCACCAGGTTGTTTCATGCAGCTCTGGGATGATGTTGATTGAGCTCAGTGTCAAACTGGGACACGCAGTCGAGATTTGGCTACAGAGAATTTTTCAACAGAATAGCATCAAAACACTCAGCGGCCGAGAGATTTCTTTAAATAAACACTGTTTTAGAGTCCTTGAAGAAAGTTCAACACGCTCCGTAGTTTGAAATGCAGCGTGCAGCACAGTTTTGACACTTCTTGATGCTACCATTTGCATATGTGTCCTTAAAGGAACAGTTCATACAAAAAGAAAATTCTGTTAGCTTTTTTTTCTTGCAATTTTCCTCTAAACCCTCTAAGACTTTTTTTGATTTTTGAACAATGTGCTCATCGCCCTCTTTCATTAAATTTCAATGAACTGGCCTTGATCTTTCAAGCTTCAAAAAGAATGCAAAAGCACCAAAAAATTAAATGAACATTGTCCATGTGTGCTATATTTCTAGTTTTCTGAAGCCGTGCTATTGTGAGATATAGACCGAAAATCATTATTCACTAAAAAAACTTTCATTCTTTTTATCTATATTCAATGAAAGTCCACTCAACCAAAACTTTCACATATAAAAAAAACACAAAAAGACATTGTAAAAGTAATCCAGTATGATTTGAGCAATTTAATCATTGTAAACAGAAGCCCAATTATTCTTGCCTGATTCACAAGTACTGATGAGGCTTCATTTGTGTTTTGAAGAAACACAAAGAAACACTGAAAATCTTAAAGGTGTGAAACAACCAGAGGGTGAGTAAATGATGATTAGGGGTTCAAGCACGGAGCACTGAAACCCTATTGTAATTGTTAGAATGGCCAAGGATCAGCAATTCCCACCTAAAACTGATCGGGCAGACCAAACCGTAAGTCGTAGAGACTTGAAAATTGGAGGGGTGGTAGTACTCACACCGCCTACAATGTGACCAAGGCTCGCCCCAATCGGCCTGACGTGGGCGAAACAGCGATCAAAAGAACATTGGAATCCTTGGCTCATGCTGGCCAAAACAAATGCCTTCATCGTGAGCATGGCAAAATTTTGGGGTATTTCGGATTTTTTTAAAAACCTACTTTTGCAAATTAGTCCTAGGTTTTTCACCTGATTGGAACCAAACCACTGCAGAAAGATTCTCTGGACAGTGAATATTAATAATTCTCGAAAAAACATTTGAACTTTCAACTCACTGTCGCAAAGTGACCAAAATGTTCAAAAGGGGCAGGGCCACTTTTAGTAAAATGCCTATGACTCCTGAACGGAATGAGATATCGTCACCAAACTTAAAATACTTATGTAAGAGCTCAATCTGAATTCACAGGATAAATGTCACAAAGCTTGGCCAATTGGTGGCATTATAAGGGGGGAAAAAAAAAAACAAAAATGAAAAAAAAAAAATGGCTATAACTATGCAACCATTTCTCCTATCAACATAAAAAACACTGTGCACAGTTTTGGTCCAAAGTGCCACAAGTGTCTATAAGGACATTTGCGTGTCTTTGCGTAAAAAAACATGACAGCCGATGGCCGATAAATGTTGAGCACCTATTAGACAAGGTTAACGGAGGCTGATCGAAATGTAACTTGGTGGGCCCCAAAGGCCTGTGAGAAATTTGAAAGAAATCAGCCGATGGTGGGCGATACCACATTTTTCAAGATCGTAAACAATTGTACATCGCACAGTTTTTCACACATACACGCAATGTTCATATCAAATTTGTTAAATGATTGGGAAGATGTAAAAAAACTACTTTTGCGAACTAGCCCTAGGTTCTTCACTAAATCTGGAAAAACACTGCAGTACGAACAAAAAAATGTTGAAATTTACTCTTTGGGAAGCTATAACGGGGTAGTTTAGAAAAGGGGCCTGTCCAAATTTACCCAAAATCTTACAAAGCCTAAAGGTAAACTCCTAACTTCACGAAACCTGGTGAGCACATGCAACAGGTGATTCTAAACAAACATGCAAAGTTTTAAGAAAATCAGACCACAGCTGGCACTATAACAATCACAAACGTTACAAAAAAATAATATTTCTATGGCAAATTTCTTGGATTTTGCAAAAATGCTTTTTTTAGATCATAGATTTGGTAGTTACAGGCTTGCTGAATAATATCTGTTTTCACGTGCTTTAATGCCTTAAAACACTTGAACCCCAGTAATCGCTGCTTTTATTTTTAGGTGAACAATTTTGTTCAGTTTCTCACACAAAGACATGACTTCAGAAGACTATATAAGAGCACATGTTCTGTAAAAGAAAGTCATATTTTTGGATAATTATTATTAGGTACACCATTCCTCTACTGTAATTAAGAGTTAAATGAAAGCTTTACTGGCATTTACTTTTAAGTAGCTAACGGTTTGATTTTGTCTAAAGAATGATGAATGTGAATTCAGTCTCTTTTCAAATGATTTTTGGAGAAGTACTGCACTGCATTTTAAGCAGCGTTCCCTTCTGCCCTGTTGATCTGTCTGTCTTTGCAGTGAAAGTAGGACGTTTGAAAGTAAGAAGACTCAACTCGGTGGAGACTCACCTGTGTGCGGGGATCTTGTGATCTCCAGCTATCAAAAGTACATCACACAGCTGCTTGTGCTGAAGATAGGTCTCCATCTTTCGAAAGGTCTGTTCCGCATGGTTTGTGGCCTGGAAAAACTCATCAGAGCAGTTGGAGCTCATCCTAGAGAAACTGCTCAAAGCCAACCTGTGGGAAAGAGGAAGACCGGAGTTGAGCTGGGACTGAGCAATGTGCGCTTCTGTCAGTTTGATATGACGATTTGATCTATGCGGGCGACAGGGGGAACTTAACTAACACCTGCACAAGCTGCTGTGTCCACCTGTGACTTTATCTTTTTATTCCTAACCGTCAGGTCTGAGGCTCTGCAGAGTTACACTGACTGACAGCTCAGGTTGGAGAAAATGTGGTTGCGGTGCAGCAAGAGTCGCAGACATGTTCATTTTAAACTGTGGTGTTTATAGAACATTCTTATCTCTAATAGCTGTTTACTCGCCTAAAAATTAAATTCTGCCATCATTTACTTTCCTCATATCATTCCAAACTCATATGAATTCCTGTAATTCACAAGTAATGAATGTTGTTCGACCAATAAACAAAACACTTTTGAAACATTCTTCATAATATCTTCATGTTCAGGACAATAAAGAATATCTTACAGGTTGGGATTGATAAATAATGACAGAATTTATATTTTTGGTGAACTGTCCCTCTATCATTTGTGTGCATATTCCTGAAATATGTGTTGGACATATAATGGATTTTTCTTCGTTTAGTTCACCCATGACAAATTAAACAGGTATTGCTTTCTAATATAAATTTGTAATATTATCCAGAAAAGCGGTTAGCTTGAGCAAACTTAATAAATATACCATGCACAATTTTGTGCCATTTTCCATCAATTTCCTCTGCAGAAATGATTTTGTAATATGAATGCTGTTTGTCATATTGAAAGAAACACATTTACAGCCTTTTTTTTTAACAATGATAGTGATACACGGTTTCACTGGAAAATCTGACACTGTTATTTTTACAATTTATTTTATGCTTTTTAATGCCTTGATTTAATTTATCGAGTTTGCACTCACAAAAACAAGCTCTGCCAATGACTGTCACCAATGTTTGATGCCGTTTTCTGTATGCGTGAATTATACATTGTGCAGAAGTAATAAAAACACTTTTTTTCTCCCAGTTGGACATTAGTCATTCTGTGTATATCTTCCTTCACACTTGTGAGAGCTAAAATTGAAACCATTAGAGCTAAACTCCGTAAATAAGTGGATTGAAAGGCAGTTTTCTCCAAAGGGGCAGATTACCATTTGCACAAACTTTGCTGTTTTTATTTATTTATTTATTCTTTTGGATGCACAGGACTTTGTGGGGATCTGGTCTCTTCATAGAGCCTTGATAATGTAAATTCTGAGCTGCTCTCCCTGCAGACCGGTAGATTACAAGCCATTGTGCTGCATCTGAATAATCCCTCTGACTCACAGCAAACAATCTAAACCCTTTATTTTGCTGTCCTTCACGGAACAAATCCACGGCTGACATTTAACCAGTCCGCAACACTGTTTAAAAAGTCTAGCTGCCGTAGGGACGTACAGTAGAGCTGTGCATTTTGATTACTTGTTTGTAATATATGCCATAGAGAGGGACGTTTTAAAAAACTCAGTAATTATGCATTGCTTTGAACGACTGGTTATATTAACCCCCGTCAACTGAGATTTGCATAACAAAAACAAAGCATGACCATTATGATATTTTTAGTATCTCCACGTCCTATTGTCCACTTTATCTTTTAACAAGAGTTGCAAAACCATAAAGTTGGGAATGAATATTAAGCACCTGATAAAACGTTATGATCTCGTAAAAGTTTTAATTACAGAGTAAATCCCACTGAAAGCTGCGCTGACTGGATCAATGGTTTTGTTCACTGTGATTCCCTCCTTAGAGGGACACATAAAGCAGAATTTCGCCCTTGTGTCCTCGACTTTAAAGGCAGACATGCTCCATCATATGAGCTACCGCCATATAAATCACATTCATTTCAGAGTACGTACTTCTACTCTCTTTTTATAGCAGAATACATGTGATAAGTAGTCAGTTGGCGCATTTAATATGATGGAGCTGGCTTGACATGAGTTGGCTTGATGAGCAAGGTGACTCTCATACGGAATACATTATCTTTATCTCTCTGGTCAGCTGTCAGGGGTTGGTGATCGCACTGATATTTACAAGCCGAGGGGGGGCTGACTTCTAAACATTTAAAATTGTCCTGGGGTTGCTCTGATCTAATGCCACATGCAAAGCCAAACTCGCTGTCTGGTTGGTGGATCATATCAAATAGCCTGGTATTTCACATATAGTTACACAAAAATGAAAATCTGCTGAAAATTTACGCAGCCTCAGAGTATCCAAGATGTAGATGAGTTTGCCGTTTTGGAGAAATAGCATTACATCACTCGCTCAACAATGAATCTTCTGTAATGAATGGGTGCCATCAGAATGAGTCTGATAAAAACAGCTGAGAAAAACATTACAATAATCCACACCACTCCAGTCCATCAATTAACATCCTCTTACATCAAAATCCACTGACTTCAGAAGTGTTTCTGACTGTTTTTACTTGTAAACAGTGTTTGATCTGTGCATATTTCTCTCTTGATTCAGTCACAGGGTTCGTACAAGGTAGTGTAAAGTGCTTAAAGTACTTGAATTTGACTTTTTGAAAATTAATGCCTGGAAAACCCTTCAAAATAGCAATATTCCTGAAGAGGTGCTTGAAAAGTGCTTGAATTATTGAAAGAAAATGTATCTATGAAATAAGTGTTACATTTTTTCAATATGCACACATCTTTTTACGCAAAATTCACGCAATTCAAAAAACATAATTTTTTGGTTATTTCAGTTACTGTCAGAAAACTAGCAAGCTAGGCCAGTAGTATTACTGACAATGTCATGTAAACATGGCTGAAGACGTGAGAAGAGGAACAGATGAGCCAAACCGAGTCATTAATGCTGGAACCACTCCAGTTGATTCAAACTTATGACTTCGATTGGTCATTTCAAGTGATTCACTGGCAAAAACCAGATCAAACTAAAAGAGCCATTCATTTTTAAATTTTGACATTGCTAGTAATGCCTTAAAAAAAAAACATGTAGTGATGGCTGAAATGGAGCTTTTCAGAACTGCGAATCAGTTAAACCACTGCGTTGCAAATCGATTCACCGTTTCGAAGCACTCCAAACAGAAATCTGAATTAGTTTCAGACTGGGACTTTACGTATCGTAAAGCTTAATTTAGATCAGGACTTTAGTGCGGGTTCACAAATCATCAGATTCAGTTTGTGACTTTGGAGAGCATATGGCGAATCATTTGTTTCAGATCAGGATCTTGGAGCAAAATTTGAATCTTTTTTTTAACGTAGAAAATATCAAACCATTAAGGCAGTACAGTTATAAAAAAAAAAAAAAGAGAAAAAAAGGAAGAACATGTACACAAATACAAATGCCTTATGAAAATTAACTGTAGTTTCATATTATACTACATTTCATTTTACAGTATCTGTGCAAATGCTGCAGACACAACAACTTCTTCACCAGGGGAAGCAATATTATGAATTGACGATTCATATTTTATCTTAATAGTACATTGTTTTTTTTCTTACAAACAAGCAACTTTTCAATTCACATTAACTGATGGACTGGAGTTGTGTGGATTATTTGTGGATTATTGTGATGTTTTCATAAACTCATTCTGATGGCACCCATTCACTACAAAGGATCCACTGGTGAGCAAGTGATGTAATCTCCAATGAACATCTTGGGTGACCTGAGGGCGAGCAAATTTTCAGCAGTTTCATTTTTGGGTAAACTATTGCTTTAAAAATTTTTAAGTGTGCAAATTTCCCTTTTATTGTTTTGGGGAAATGGCACCTTATATGGCCCAAGTGAATGGTTGAACAGACCACTGAAGAAACTGTTTACAAGTATTCATTTTAAATATTTAATTTTTGCCTCTATGTGGTGCTTTGTTTATTGGTTTTAAAGTCAGTGGCTTGATGATGATGCACAGGACAATCAAGTGTTTAAGAAAACATTAAATTTGCATTACATTCTTTATATTACGCCAACTTGTTTTTGTGAATTAACAGGGGCACATTTGCAGCTGCAAGACATTTACACATTAATAACATTGTGTTTAGATTGTGTAGACAGCAAAGGCTACAAGTCCCAGACTCCTTCTGGTCATTATAAGGTTGTTTTTTATGCTAAATAGATAGGTAATTTATCTCACTGACGTTACAACTACATTTTGGCACAGCGCTGAGTGTAATGAATGAGAAATAAGCCAACATAAGAGGAGCTGTAAAACCTAGACGCATTACTTTTGCTCAAAGGAATGCTGAGAGGACTTTTATGTCGACCAATATCGAAGAACCAAATTGCTTCTGTATCACTTTCTGAAAGGTTGTAAATTTACTGAAAATGTTATTTTTTTCTTTCTGCCTGTGAAATTGGCTTTTTATATAAAGGGTCTTTACGAGCCACGATGCACCTGAAACAGGATGCATAGCAAATAAAACACTTTTATAACCCCTGGATAATACATAAGAGCTTCCTAGTGTGTTAATCTTAAATTTACATTTAATAGAACTTAATTTTATGATATGTTTATCTATTTTATTTCCCATTTTATCTCTGTTATTTGTTGTTGTTGCTGTTAATGCACTGGCTTTTTGAGTACTACTTCTGGCTAAATAAATCTTCATATCGTTATGCACGAATAAACAGCTCAACGGTTGAAGCTGCTGTATGACACATTTCATACTCGGAGGACTTTTATAAAAATCCATTTGTTGTGCTATCTGGTGCATTACATAACCCACCATATCTCCATATCAGTACAGCATCTTAGCAGTTATTGAACTTGAGCTGTATCACTCTATTCACCCAGATCAATAACAAGTGGGCAGTTGTTGCAGTTACCTGAGCGTTTCCTGACAAGAGCCTGCCAACAGGCTCTTCAAACGCTTTTTCAAGAGCCTGACACAGAGAGCATGTTATATGTGGAGCACCGCAAAGTGCTTAACCAGATTTTACACACTTCATTCCCTTTCTCTCCGAAACAGATGCTTATCATTATCAGTACATCTGCTTCGAATATTTTTTTAAACAATGCTATTTGTTAAAGTGCACTGGCTCTGCAAATGTTAAGTGTTTTGATCAATACAGGCAACAAAAATGGCAAAAAAAATATTTATATTCATGCTTTCACAATTTTAATGGTGCTAGAAAGCAGGTATAAAGGATTTTTCAAGGATGTTATAATAAAATATGTATCAGCATCTTTGCTCGCATGCATTCTGTGCATGTATTTGGTTGACCTTTCAAGAAATAGCTGCTAGCTGGTTGCAAACATACTGAAGCAGCCCTAAGCGATTTTATTTGGCAGGATCTTATTCCTCACAGAACAGCACGTCAATGCCTCTTTCTTGATTTCTGAAGCATGCTTTGTTATTCAGTGATGTACAGTGCACACATTATGATGAAACTGCACAACAGTACTTTCCTGCTTAAAACAGAATAACTGAATCCATTCTGTGTGTCTGTGGGGTTTTCATCCATTTTGCAACTTGCTTGACTTTTCCAAAATGTCACTGAATTTGTTTGCATTGTCAATGTAAACAAATCTGCTTTTAAATCTAATCTAATTCTTACTACAAGCACAAACACTACCAGATGCTGAGACAAATAGTGTGTTCAAAAATACTAACACCAGGCAAGTATTTGCAAGGCACTTTATATTCTAACCTTAAATGCCTTGCATATCTGTTAAAGCACCTGGCATATCTATAAACGTAGACTCCTAATAATATGCCTTGTGTGTCTAACAGACAATTCCATAACAATAAACTAAGTGAAGATGAATGAACCTCACTTCTAAAAGAGGATTACAGCTATCTGTGCTCGCTCAAAGCCGTGAGCAGAAATCATCTTTATCGCCCAGACAGCTTAGCTGGGGCTTCCTTCCTCCAGCATTTTCACCCACTGTTCTTTAAGTCTGATGTACTGAGTACAGTGGGGGCTCAACCTCAGTTTTAAGATGGATCTGTATTCATGTAAGCCCCAGGATTTGTGCTGAAGGAACTATTTCCTTTCTGTTAGATTGCTCAATCAAAGAGCATGTCTGTTTTAGCATTCATCAGCATTCAGAGTGTTCCTTAAGTCATTTATCAAAATGGGCATAAATAAACTGAGTATGAACAAAAGTAGCCCAAGTTATAATTTTAGGGGATTTTCCACTTTACATTAATATTATTATTTTATTTTTTTTTTTTTTTTTTTTTTTTTGTCAATTTTCCAAGCATAATTATTTTGCATTATTATAACAGTGTTTGCAATCATCTAAAATTCAGAATTTAAGAATTAGCTTCCTTTTAAGTTGCTATTTGATTTTAACTATCCACATCCAACATGAGGCTGAAATAGAATTGGAATTGGAATGAAAGAGGAATTTACTGAATTTAAAGTAAATAAAAACAAACGATGTTATTCTGAGTAGGGGTTTAAAGGTACGTGTATTTTTCGCTTCGACACGCAAACACAGTTTTGTTAAATCACTGCACATGCCGAATTTCTGACAGATTTCTGATTTTAAACTCGAGCGACAATCCCGTCTATATCGATATACATCTATATTGCGAACAGACGATACAAAGTGTGCTGCTTCTGGAACTGTCGACAATCCACGTTGTCTTAAACATGAGATACACTTCATATTAAGCGTGTCAAACTAAACCATACACCTGCGCGACTGGCCCTCCTCGTGCGTGTTGTTTATGCGTTTGAGACACGTTTTCCTCATCACACATTTTACATCTTATGGTTGTATACTTGCCTGTAAATGTTTGAAATTGACGCGAGTATTTCCATTTTGCATAAAGGCTCATCCTGAGCTCATCCTTTAACCTCCAATGAAGACCCTGGAGCGCGCGTGCGCGTTAAGACTAGTGATATTCGATTCTTGAACGAATCGTTCATTTGAGCCGGTTCTCAGGAAGTGACCGGTCGAGCCGGTTTACAAAATCGAACAGAATCGAACTGTAGTTCGGCTTAATGACGCTAGTGATGTTCGATTCCTGAACGAAACGTTCTATTGAGCCGGTTCTCAGAAAGTAACCGGTTGAGCCGGTTCACAAAATCGAACCGAATCGAACTTTAGTTCGAGTTGATGACGCAAGACGCACAGTCGAAGTAGCACGTCCGAAAAAAAAGAACCAATTGTGAGCCGGTTCAACGAAGTTTGCCGATGATTACCGAAGATCCTGATGGGTGAGTTGCTGACATTGTACAAAGAGCTTTATGCGAAATCTAAGCTTCCAACAAACAAAACATAAGCGGAAATATTCTTATATCTGGTTTTATTAAATAGGCTTTCGTTTTTATTAAGAATGGAAACAACTGAATTTTACTATGGCTTATTGTGCGTGCAAATTAATATATATATATATATATATATATATATATATATATATATATATATATATATATATATATATATATATATTTAGATTTTAAATAAAGCGGTTTTTAAGGACAATAAACAAGGAGTTGATAAGACTGGTTTACTCGTTTACTTGCTACTACACTGAGTAGTTTGAAAAGAAATGCATAGTGACATCGCTGATGACGACGTCAGGAACCGATGACTCGGCTTTTTGAACCGGTTCATCGAGCCAAAAACAACGGTTCGCGGAAATGAATCGGACTGTGCATCATTAGGCACTGAGGCAAACTGAGGCAAAATATAGTTTTTGTGTATCTTACACAGCCCCTAAATCTAAGAAATGAAGTGTTCTTCTACACTGGTCCATACAATGAGGATAAATGTATCTGATGTAATGAATTAAATGTAAAAATCTATTAAGCTTTAACCTGGTGAAAAAAAACAGCATATGCTGATAGGTATGTTTTGATGCTGGTTTATGCTGGTCAAGGACCATCATAAACCAGCAAAGGGCCAGCTTAAACCAGCATCAAAACCTACCTACCAGCATATGCTGGTTTTTTCAACAGGGTAAATAAGAAGGATAATGTACAGTCAAGATTATTGCAAAAAGTCAGGCCATTATTGCTAAATAAATCCCTTGAAAAGTAATAGCTGACAGGGTTTATTTTGCTATAATAACCAGCTTACCTTACTTAGGTACCTAAAATAATGACAGAAATATCACTGGGGGGCAGGCAGAGTGTATTGGCTTCTTAGAATTTAGTTGTAATAACGACCTTATCCACTTTTGTTGTTATTAGCCATCCAAACCTCTTTAACAAGCCATGTAGACTAGGCCTATTGAACAGTTATAGCGCTTTGTGACTATGAACACATAAAATTGCTGCTGCTGTAGTAATCAAAATAACTTATTGCCTCAACATGCCTACCTACAGTATTTATGAATTCCACTTGTCAAAAAGTCTAGTCCTGTCAGTATACTTTCAACCCACGCTGAATAGATCAAAGGTGTGGCTGGTTCCTTCCCCAAAGTTAATGCCTGAAGTGAGAAAGGATGTATCAATAGATTTACTGACTGGGATTTTCATTCAACTATAGCTTTATACATTTGAAAAAGTGTAAGGTGATGCCAAAAGAAGGTGTTTTTTTAACATGTTGATTCTTAGACTAAGCTTTAAAGGTTATTAATATTCCCGCACCCATTCGGTGTCAAAACAGTGTCAACCGATGATGCATTACATTTTGAGATAAAGGTTAATTGCCTGAAATTGGCTTTTAATAATCCACATTCTGCAATACAACGTCTGTGAATGCATTATTAATGAGACAACAACAAAAACATTATGAGCAGCAATACGGGTCGCAGATCTTCAGAGCCTTTAATTAGATTGTATTGAATATAAACATTCCTTGTGCAGAAACGATGGAAACATAATTACCTAGTGTATCAATATGTCTTAATATTCAGGGTTATTACTCTCTCCATGTGGTAGTTAAAACATGGTGAAGTGCATTAAAGATATTTCACTTTGATCATAGTTTTATTTATTGTCCTTTGCAGAGAACTGGTCCTATTCACAAAAACACAATGCATGTTTGTAATTTGTCGCTTTCAGGGTTTTTTCTCTTTTCTCTTTCATGCGAGACCAGTTTAGACACTTCAGGACAAAGATAAACTTACGAAGGATATTTGTAAACGTAACCACGCACAGCCCTTCAGAAGCTGAACAGGTGCAAAGATGAAAGCGTGTTTTTTCAAAGTGCTATAGAACCTCCAGGTCAGACCTCTTTTTATTATCATAAGTATTGCACTTTTTTTCTTTATCTTCAGACTATGTTGCCCCTTCAGTGTGCAGAGTCTCATCACAATTGCTAACCATCTGCAAGGTAAATAGTGCTTACCTCAAGGGTTATAAAAACTTTGCAGAAAATCCAGTATGCTACACCAGCGCTCAAAGAAAAAGCTGCGGCTCAGCACCCGGGAAAGTCACATGCCATTAGGAGTGATTTGACAAAGGGACTCTGTACATTTTTTAAGGAAGCACATTTAAATAGGGCTGTTAAAATACACACTATGCGTGAATCTGTTATGTTGTAAAATGAATCTGTTTCTCCCCATCATACTCAGAAAGACAAATGAAGCCAGATGTTTGCTAAGTGTGCATTTTTTTCTAATATCCTATTCTCAGCAGATGCAAATTATGAACATCTACCAATTATGCTGAGGCTAATAGACATGTTGAAAAGCAGAATTATAATTTGATTGAATGTTCAACACTCAGCAGTGTTAGGATAATTTATTGCCTGGCTTTAATGTATTGATCTCAAATGACAACAAATCCTGAGTTATCAATAATTATGCTAATAGCTGCATTTGGAAAGGCAAACAACATTCTACTGCAAAAATAAGGGTGTGAGTGTTTTTAAATACATACAGTACATATGTACCCATACGCATTATAGTGGTGTTTTGTTTAGATATTCATGTAAATGTGATATGAAACTAATTATAAAGGCTATTGAGCTTTCCACCCAGTTGGAATAACAGTCTGCTGCCGTCTCAAACTATACACAGATTAATGCATTAGCTGTGTTAACATGCTGGCACCCTTTGAAAAGAGGAAATGTTCTAATGCTGCTCTTTATTTAAGTTTTTATAAAAGCCCTTGTGAAGTTTAGATATTTCCAGGGCTTTTGTGCAATGCTTTCTTTTGAACACATAAAAACTTAATTCCCTGATTAATCAATAAGCCACAAGCTTTAACCAAAATCTTGATTTCTAAAGACTATAAAGCAATCTTTTGAAAGGCCACTTTTAATACAGTGTTTGTTAGAAATGGTGTTCAGTAGCTCTTTAAACATTAGTGATTTTAATACTTTAAAATAACTAGCATTGCTGTGCAATCATTTCATGCTCAACCCATTCAACATTGAATTCGCCACTTGTGTATTTTTTCCTCGTCGCATACTACATTTCCATTCCTCTACCTGGACAATGTCTCTTGACCTGTCAATGCTGTATGACGACACTATAAATCTCTAGCTGAAATGAATCTCTACTCATCCTAGGACAAGATGGTGTCATTATTTTCCAAGGCAATTGAGAGGAAATTGAGATATCATTCAACATAACGGCTGCTGACTCAAGTCTCTGCTGTTTCCTTATTAAAGGGTCAGGGCCAAAATTCCTCTTACAGACGGCGTTTCATCAAAAGAAAGGGAAGGACTGTTCAGCAATGCATTGAATATATTCTTCAGAATGTATTTTTTTTTGATAAGAGCTTAAAATGGTATGCAAACCAGCTAAATACAGAACTGCATGTGATTATTTTTATGAAGGACCTCTATACAAATGTATGCACTGTTTAATTAACAGATTAACAAATGTTTAAGAACTATAAAATATTTAATCTAAATGCATTAAAATATGTTATCATCTAAAACACAAAATACTTCCAACATTTATGCATGACATACATATCCGTTTGTATAGTCGTCTTTGGCTTCTCTGTGTACAGCTATGAAAACTGCAAAGGATTTTCAAAAATCCTTCTGCAAAATTAGTTCTAGTGAGTAATTACAGTGAGCTTAGGTGATGCTCCTTTTGAACTCTCTCAACCTTTCACCAGATTTCATGAAATAATTACAGCACATTCAAAACAATGCATTGAAAACTTTAGTGAATAGTCCTAGTCCAGTTTTAAAAAATACCTAAAAATGATACTTTACTAATTTTATTGTTGTTATTTTGTCATTGTAGCAGTAACCAATCATGGTATGTTGACTTTGATATTTCAATGAGAAGAATGCTTGATATGAACTTTAATTTGCACAGTGTTACAGTGGTTGTAGCTAAACACCCCATGACCCTTTGCACGCCAGTATGCTGTCAGCTTGTCAGACCAGTTGAAGCAATGGTAACACAGATCACAAACATGGCCCTAAGCCCTTTACGCCCGCAGGGATATGTAGGACACCAAACATTTCTCTGTCTGCTCTGCCTTTTGAAAAAGATCAGAAACAGGTGTTTCACGGAAATATGAATTTACTCAAAGCGTGAGTGTCTGTTATAGTGAATAGGCCTAGTTTAATAGTGATTCTACATGTTAGATTTATGTTAGATTATTTCACTCATTTCTGCTTGGGATATCAGCATGCCGTCCACCAACATGATCTTACTGGTTCAGTTCATCCTTACAAAATCACTATGACCTCTGTAATTTCAGCATACATTATATGCCTCTTCATCTCTATTTCTGTTTGAAAACGAACCCTAAAAAAGATGGATATTTCATCAATTTCTTTGAATTATTTATGATGAGAAGGTCTGCAGCCTCGATATTACAGAAGATCGACAGAAACATTCTAAACATAGTATTCAGCAGTTTTCATCAATTCCCATAGTGGTACAGCTTCCAGGCTGAATCCAGATTAATTTCTTCCCTAAAATATTTTATTCATTACTGCCTTGGCTGCCTCACAAGATTTTGACGTTCCACCGGTTTGACGTTTCGCTGGTAATGAAAACTGTGAGTACTATATCAGATGAATATAGCTTACGTATTATATAGCATACACTATTAAACCTGACATGCTTGGCACTTTTCCTAATAATGTGTTTTATTTGAAGAAATCTAAAAGTTAACATAATTGTGCATTGTGTTTTGAGACATTGCATGTCAATACAGAGTCTTTCTTAGTATTTTCATCATTTTTATTAGCAGTGCCGGAGCGGAAAATGGGATCGGCAAATGATGCAAGCCACTACGATAATGATATGGGACATTTTTGTGTTTAAATGATTGTGTTGATAGATAAGTTGATAAGTCGAACAAGCATTCTGATTCTGCATTTTCAAAACAACAACAGCCTGAATGAGTACTAATATTTATATTCAGCTCATTTTATACACATTTTCTGTTTTTCTGCTTAATAATTGCACTCTAATGCATTACCACCTCCTCTTCAGTTAGCTCTCCTTCACTGATGAATGTCATACAGGGCATTAAAAAGCATCACCAATGAATAGTTATTTTATGCCCTTTGGGTACAAATGCGCATTGAGAAACTTGGTCTGATCTCACCATTAACTCACACACAGAGATGCACAACAAAATCCCTAGTCTAGAGGCGCATTAAAGGCCTCATTTCCATTACATTGTGCCTGTAAGGGAAATTTATGCTTTATTTACGCATTCTAAATGAAAAGTGATAAAAGGATGGGGAAGAAAAACACAGAATAACAAACAAACGTAACAGCAGATGTATCATTGTATACCTAGGGGCTCTGAGGTATGATAATTTAAAGCACATGATGGGAGAGTCTTTAGGGATCAAATCTCTTTTGTTTCTATCTAATTCTCTGATTAAATATTCATAACACGACGCATGATAGCCTCACTGTGGCACTCATGAAAACACAGCAGTTAATTTTCAGGGGTTAAGAATGGTTTTCTAGTCTATGAGATTAAATTTGCAGTTTGTTTTAATGTTGTAGCTAATATCATTTCAGTCTGAAAATAGCGCTTTTCCATGCTAGATGAAGAATGAAGTCATGGTACTTAAGTTCACAAGACCATATCAATCAGTGGACAAGGCTATTAACACTAAGAAAGCTTTCAGACCAGCGAAGCAATTAACATAAGCTTTTAAAGGGTCAAACCTTGGTGTTGAAGAGTTCATGTCTTGCGTATATAAGGCAACACAGACAAGAATGACGTGAAGATGGCTCAATAAGCAATATTGTTGCCAGGTTTACCTGATTTATTTATTGCCTTTGATCAGATAAAAGTTAAAAGATAAAAGGCCAAAAAAGCAACACCGCACATGCTCTAAAATATTAATAGACTCATAAACATCCATGGGAGATGTGGAGATGTGCCTATAGCAGGAGATATAGTGGTTCAATGAGTGCCACAAACCCATGGCTAACTATGTTAATATAGCACAATGTAATGTTTTAATGCCCTCTGACCCGTGCATAGCACATATTTGCGAGTCTGCGGTCAGTCCAGCTCAAGTTGCGACTACAGGCAATGCTCCTCGCCAGAACAAGCACGACTGAATAAATAAAGAGCCATTCACGCAGGATATGTTTACATGGTAAAAAATCCCTATACTTCAAATAAAGGGGGGGGAACAGGGCATATCAGTGTTAGTTTATGTACGCATAAATTGCTTACTAAAAATATTGAAATGCAATGCAATAAGATATTAAAAGACAATGTAATGCAAAAAGATACAAACAAAAATGTAATGGATTTAAATAAACATTAGATGCATTTCTCAGCTATAAAATCAGCATAGCATGCAATTGCATACTTGAAATTCTTGAGACACTCAATGAAGTGCAAATATATGTGACCCTGGACCACAAAAACAGTCATAAGGATCAAATTTTTGAAAATCAGATTTATACATCATATGAAAGCTGAATAAATAAGGTTTCCATTGATGTATGGTTTGTTAGAATAGGACAATGTTTGGCCGATACAACTATGTGAATATCTGGAATCTGGGGCTGCAAAAAAATCTAAATATTAAGAAAATCGCCTTTAAAGTTGTCCAAATGAAGTTCTTAGCAATGCATATTACTAATCAAAAATTAAGTTTTGATATATTTACAGTAGGAAATTTACACAATATCTTCATGGTACATGATCTTTATTTAATAACCTAATGATTTTTGGCATAAAAGAAAAATCTATAATTTTGACCCATACAGCCCATTTTTTGGCTATTGCTACAAAAATACCCATGCTACTTACGAATGTTTTTTTGGGCCAGGGTCACATATATGCATTAAAGACTAAAAATGTTCATCAGGTATGGAACGTGATGAACTATTTGTGTGGGCACTGTTTTTTTTTTTTTTTTTTTAGAAAAGTGTGTTTTTGTATTTCTCCCTCATGACATCATCTTTTAGTGTTGGTCAGTCTTGCCACTTCCTTAACAGAGAAGATGTTTACTTCCTGCATTACGGTGACATTATGCTAGACAGAGCCACTCAGTGAGGAAAAAACAAGATATTTCTCTCCTAACCATCCAGTACTTAAGATGTGAATTGAAAGCATCTGTGGAAGTAGGGCTTTATAATCTCATAAATTCCGATCGATCGGAGCAAGCAAATTAAATGTTCTCTTTCTCTCGAACTGCACTGATGTGTAAATATCATCCCCACTAAAGATAATTCATCCTGTTGCCCTTCCCAAATTTATAGCCCTTGCGCCAATAGTGTCTAATGTAATGTATCCTCTCTGTAGCATTTATAAGTCAGAGGATGCATGCATTAACACGCCGTGAAATATTCCTGCTTCAGGTTATGAAAATGCAGGCTGCGAAGCAGCTCACGGCTTACGGAACGTGTTATACTGCCGGCTATATCCAGACGCCTCTATGTTTTCCTCTGTGTTTTGTGAGATGTCTGCTTGATGAATAATTTATCTGTGGGTATTTCAGAGCTGTGCTTCTACAACCCGCATGCCATGTGAATGAACTATTCCCAGGTGAGCAGCGGTGGCAGCTGCATCGGTGGAGTTGATTGAAAAATGATATTCTCCGAAGACCGAACCAACGTGTGAGCGGCGGCCCTGAGTACTGGCAACACGGCGAATGAAAATAAAACAAACTGTCATTTCTGAGCAAATTTCACTGGCGTAATGAGCTTGAATAAAGTGACAGTTAAATACTGTACTTGTACTCAATCTTGACGCTCCCCGGGGCTTAACGTAAATCCACTCTGTGCCAAAATAACACCTCGCTCATCGCTCGGCACAGTACTGTCTGTTTCCATTACCGCACGAAGGGCAAAAATAGGATTTTCATCTAAAAACTGCAAGTCTTTCATGCCTACAGGCAAAACTTAGTCGCTCCCACCCTGCATGTGTTAGCTGACAGCAGCAGGCACCTCTTCACACGTCTGGTTACACGGTTCTATTTCTGCACTGAGCTTTTCTCTTTTTTTTACCTGTCTGTGGCTTCCTCCTCACAGGGATCCTCCGGATTGCTCTTCACGTCCTCGTGGCTGCTCTTCGCCTCCTCTTTCCTGGCACTGCAAGGTGAGTTGCTCTTGGGAAGCTCCTCGCTAGCCTGGAGGTGCTGGATGATGTTTTGCTGGTGCCATGATTGATCGCCCGGCCTGACATAAACAGGCGTGGGTCCAGGGTTCGGTGCCAGAATGCTGTGTGCCGGGCTGTTGCTCTTGCGGAGTCCTCCTCTGTCCCGGGAGTGACTCTTCAGCCGGACCGGTGTTCCCCGGTGGTCGAAACCTTCCTGCTGGATGTAGCCCCCATTCCCCGCTGAGGTCTGAGTGCTGTGGCTGAACCAGCGCCAGCGGAGCCTGAGGATCTGCTTCACGTCAAACTCCTTTTTTCCAGACACGGACATCCTATTCGCCCTCGACGCGATGCCAGTGGCACATGGAATCAGAGGAATAACGAGGCAGAATGCCTGAGTCTCGGCTTCGGAGGCTTTACCTCTTTTGTCTTTGTTGCTGGTTCTGGCCAATAAAGGGACGGCGTCTGCAGCTTCTGTCTTGCGTCTTATTTCCCAACTCTGTGTGCTCCTTGTCCTTAGTTATAGCACACACATGATATCCTCTGCCTGTACCACCCTCCTCCCTTCCCTTTGTCGTTCTGAGTCTCTCTGCACACACGACACACACACACACAACACAGAAAATTAGGAACGCTTTCAGCAACCTGCTCTGATTCCAGCAGCAAATAACGAACAGCTCTTACCCGAGAAGCTGAGGTGCCAAACTGACAGGATGCAGAGGTCAAACCTTAGTGGGGAAAATCTTGTAGCACAGGAAGGAAAGCCAAAACCAGCAGCATCTCCTTCCACGAGCAGCATCATCTGCGCTCACACTCACACTCTGCCCCTTTCGTTTCTGTGCACACACATGCTCTTTCCCTCGCTCTAGCTCTCTCTCGCTCACGCATGCACATAGACATGTCTTCTCGCACAGTCCCCCCATCTGATGGGATCCCTAGGGAGACGGTCTCAGCCTCTCAGCGAAGGAAACCATGCAGAAAAAATATTCTCTCCCTGTCTGTCTCAAGCCGTAGTGACAGATAAACACCAAAGTCTTTCACTGTTTTGACTTTACCGGCATGGCACCAGTTAGTATTTCATCTCAAGTAAATGTTCAGGACTATGTGAACTGTGCTGTATAATCATGTCAAGAATGCTGTGAATGAAATTCCTGTATACATCTTTCAGAGGTATATCCCAAACATTCTTTGATTTTTGAATACATCAACTTACGAAAAATGTAACAAAGGTGTATTACAATTTCAATTTAATTAAAGCTATTTTGCTTTGCCGATCTTAACAAATGATGGTTTTTATTTTCAACTGTTGTTTTTGAAAGCAAACTGAAAAAATGAACATATTTCTGAATCTCTGAGAGGTTATTTATCTTGTAGTCTGTTAGAAAAGGTAGATCTAGATGTGCTGCAATGTGTTGTATTGCTCATTGTCTGTTTGTATAGAAAGATTTGCTGGTCTTATACTGCCGAAACTGATAATGATTTATTCATGTGCAGTGCCTTCAGTTGGCTGTTCTATTGTTATGCTGAAAATATGGATACCGTCATCCTTTATATGGTGAGGAGTTCCCTCTGCTTTATTCTTTAGTGTAGGGGAGGGGCATTGAGCTGACAAATTTGCAAATCAAAACAAGCTTATTGTTTCAGAACTTTGTTCTGAGAATATTTTAACCTAATGTGAAATATTTTCTACCCTGTATTCTCTATCCTGTATTTTTATTGAGGAATTATTAATAAGGATGAGTTCACCTGTGCACAAGACTTGAAAAATGTCTAGTATGTTATTATATATGTGCATTTATTTGTATAAAGGTACCAGAGGTTGCACTAGACTTTAACACTGTCCGTCAAAATTCCGTCATAATCTATTATTACCCGTCATTTTAATTTTTATATTTTAATTAAAAGAACACATTTAAATGCTTTTATTTTTGTTCACATTTTCGTTTTAAATCATGAACCTACAGGACGACACCGTAGTGTTTAAAAAAACAAAACAAAACAAAAAAAAAAAAACAAATATCGATTCTTAAATCACAAACGATCTTTTGTTCTATGCTGTTTTCAGCTGATGAATGAACAATACATAGTGCAAGTCTCAGATTTCAAATTCTGTCCATTTCATTAGGAAATATAAGCGATAAATACCGTTTTGGCGTTCTTTAATGTGGCGTGATAGATCGTTGTAGCTTCTGTGCGCTGGCCTGTGCGTAATCAAACTTTTAGGAAAAAAAATTTGTGATGGTTTCGTTTTTGTTCTGGATCCCCTGCTCCACTGCCAGACTGGAGCGCACTTGCCACCAACTGGACAGGAGTGGGAATTACAGCTAAAATTGTACAATAGATCACCCTCAGTGTAATCTGTCAAAATGACGGACGACCTTCAGATATTTCCGTCACTGCTAAAAAAAAATCCCGTCAATGACGGACAAATTTCGGTTAACACGACCTCTGAATGGTACTGAATTTACACTAAAAGTTCTGAATCTGTACAATGCACAGAATACTACAACTAATTAATCAAATCAAGTCATAATTGCTGTGAATCTAAAAAAAATAATAATAATAATTGGTGAGATGTCTGTCATCCAGCTGTTCTCTCACCCCATTTGTGTGAGACTGTTTAATTACCTGCACATTTCATAAATTTCTATACCTTGATGCATTATGTAAGCAATGAACAGCATGGGGTGGAGGGCATGTAGGATGGATGAATTTCCTTTGGATGCACGAGCTAATCTCATTTGAAGCTATACTGTAATGAGAGGTAGTCTGGGTGAATAATGTTAACCTATATAATTATTCCATGATGTCCTTCTAAAGCCATTTGGAGTTTTTTGAAAATGTGCGAGTAAAATATCATAAATAATTTTTATGTTATTTACTGTACATAAAAGGGTATCTCCACCTTAATGTGATCATGCAACTACAGCAGATGAATAGAAATCAGTTTTTAGATTTTAGCAAGATGAATGCAAGATAAATATCATCTTGACAGATTAGACGAATCACAGACTTGAATGTAATTTTTTTTTTAAATGTAATCAGTATTCATATAAGCCTTAACAATTTATCAGTGTAAATTGCTTAGTGTATACATAACTACACATTGAGAGCGAAGATTTGTCAACGATTTACAATCAGTACTAAATATATTATATATACAATACAAAATATAATAGCATAAAAAAAGCAAACCATGTTCATTTTTGAGGTAAGATGCATCACTTTATGTGACCCTGGACCACAAAACAAAAAGTAAGTAGCACGGGTGTATTTGTAGCAATAGCCAACAATATATTGTTTGGATCAAAATTATCAATATTTTTTATGCCAAAAAAAAACCAAAAAAAAAACAACAACAGAATATTAAGTAAAAATCATGTTCCATAAAGATATTTTGTAAATTTCCTAACGTAAATATATCAAAACAATTTTTGATTAGTAATATGCATTGCTAAGAACTTAATTTTGCCAACTTTTAAGGTGATTTTCCCAAATATATTCCTATCCTAACAAACATGAATCATCATACATCAATGGAAAGTTTATTTATTCAGTTTTCAGATGATGTATAAATCTCATTTTCAAAAAAAATGACCCTTATGACTGGTTTTGTGGTCCTGGGTCACATATTTTTTTCTGGTATACCCAAAATTTTATATGTAAAACATCATTTCAAAGATATAGAAAGATCACATCAGCATTTTTTAATGTCTGTAATGTGCATTTAACACATTTGTATTACATGATATGCTTTACATGTGTCCTCTCTGCCCCTAAAGAGCCCTAAGCGTTCCAGGTTCATACATTAAATGTATACATCGTTGGAAAACAAGACGCAAGATATATATTGGCAATTATGTTGATGCAAAACCAGTACACACCAGTATGAACTGAAATAAATGCACAGTCTAGCCTCTTATTCATGTAGGAGTCAAGGACACCATCTGTTTAAGTCTCTTTGATACAAGAGATGTCAGCTTGGATTGCTGCTCACTGTATTATTCACAAACATCTGTCCTACCTGCATACCAAATAATCAAAAATAATCAGAATTCTATATCTATATGCTACAACAAGGAGCACTGATAGAGCACTGAAAGAGTGTCTTCTTTTCACGACTTTGATTTGAAAACAGGCATATCTGAGCAAAAATTCTATGATATTGCCCCTCTTAAAATTTGATAAACCTGGAGTGACCAGGAATAAGACAATAAGTACACTAATAATTTGGTAGTTTGTATGTGTAAAACAGCAAGATTGTCTCAGAACCAAACATGTCAAAAAAGAAATTCATCATGATCCACTTAATTCCTTGTAATGTCAGTAGCATAGTAAAAAGCAATTTAAGTCTTACCTTTCAAAGCAAACAAGTAAAATGTAGATGAGTGCCTGTATTCCTCTCAGCTTATAAGTTGCTTGTCATAGATTTCAAGCTAACCGTAAAATGGACGGCCTCTTTTCTTTTCTCATCCTACTTCTGCTAGCGAATATTTGCATACAAAACAAACCACACTTTCCTCCCTCAAAGGAATTTCCTGATCATTTCCTTCCTTAGTACTGGTTTGAAGAACCAGGACAGGAAAGCCCATTTCCTGTTTTCTTGGTGGCTCCCAAAGTATTCATAGAAAGCTGCAAGCATAATGGTTGGATTTACCAGATTTGAAGAAATGCAACTTTGTTTTTAGGAGTTCGGTGACAATATTGAAGTCACAACAAAACTGTTCTGTGTGTGGTTTTACATGACAATACAGAGGATTCGTGCATTCGTGTACATTTTTAGTACTGCAATGCAAATGAGTCACATTCAACACACGTATTGATAATTGATCACTTTATTTAAATTTTTTTTGCAACTGATACAAGGGAAAAAAAAAAAAGTTAGAAACTTGCAGCCTAAATGTCCCATTATTTACAAGGGCAATGCACATTTTATGCCTCTTCAAATTATTAATGTTTTACCATTGGCATTAGCATTCTTGTAGTCATATCACCACGACAGCATGACATTTCATAAATTTAGTGAGAGGAAGAGAGAGAGTCAACTGGATGTAAAGAAATGTGGAAGACATAACCAAGAATAAATGCCTTAGAAACCATTAAAAATCAAAGCAAGTCCCAGCTTTTGCCAGCTGCTTCCTGGTGTGCATTTTAAAGAGATTCAAGCAATCATTGAAAAAGACAGTCTTAGATATAAATACTTTAGAAGATTATAATCTCTGTGTAAATTCCATAACAGAATATCTGAACTGTCGTAATATTTGGGACACAAAGTTACGTTATCCCATGGATCTGTTTCGAATCAATTTATTTACAGTTTGTACAGCCCTTAAACTTTGTTGTGCTCACTAATGAGATCTGGTTTAGCACTGCTCCAATTGGTTATTCATATGCAATGAGTACATATGATACAGCACTAGTTACATATGTGAAGCTGAAGTCTTAAAATCCTTTCAAATCTAACTAAAATCACTCCTCTTGCATTTAAATGTGTCCAGACAATTTTAGAAAGGACAACAGAGTTCCAAAACTCTCAAAGGTACAAAAATAGAACAAGTTATCAGATGACAGATGATTTTTATATTAACTACACACATTGTTGGATTGGATTTGCATTTCCTATCTACAAAACAATTAAAATTACATAACAGGTTTCTCTTATTTACAGTTAAATTGTGATTCAAAAAAAATATTTATATATATCAATGCCTGTAAAGAACGTATGTGGGAATTGAAGAAACTGTCAATACGGCAGTGCACTATTGTTTAAAAGAAAGACAGATTTACACATGGTCATCTAAACTGAAAAAAAAAAAAAAAAAAAAGTGTGTATGTGAATGTACGGTGCATAGATACTAGCGTGAAATCTATTTCTTTGGTGAAACCGCTATTTCGAGTTGTGGTAACCGAAAAGTGCCTTTTGAACCACTATCGCTGCTAGATGTTGATGACATTCTGGACTTCTTTGAAGACAGAGCAACTCCACCAGCACCCTCAATCTTAACCTCACTTTCATCTGTCACTTCATATGAACCTTTACTTTTCGAGCTAAAACCTCCAATTGTAGAAAACTTCAACTTTCCTTTTTTGCCTTTAGCCTTTTCGCCAACATCAGCAGAAAGGGTCCCACCCTCTGCCTGTAAGTGGCCTTCAGCAGAAGCTAAGTCTCCCTCATCACTTACAGAGGAGTGATGTCGTGTTTTTTTGAAGAGGTCAAGGGAGGCAGATTTACTCTTTGGTGAAACTTTAAACCCAGGACTTCCCTCTACTGCCAGCTTTCCACTTGTCAATTCCCCAGAACTAAGGCTCAAATCCTTAGACACCTTTGCACCACCTTTACTGGTAACATCAATATCTTCTCCCTCAACAGTAAGATCAGCTGCACTGCCACCTTTAGATTTAGATTTGACAAATAATTTTGGCATTTTGACTTTCACTTTTCCACCACTGCTTTTGATATCGGGGCTCTCCATTTCCAGACTTTGGGAACTCGCTTTAGAACCAGCAGCCAATTCACCTGGACGTACATCAACTCCCATCTCTCTTCCATCTACTCTAGGCAATGCAACACCAAACTTTGGTACTTTGATTTTAGGAAAGGTCACACTACCTTCCTGGTACTCCATCCCACCAGATACTGATGCATCTGGCTTCACATCTAACCCACCTGCAGTCTCTCCCTTTAGTCCTCTTACATTAAAGCCTGGTATTTCAATGCTCCCTTTTGCTCCTTTTTGTTCAGTGAGATTTAAATCAGCATCTAAAGCACCACCATGGACATTTACACCAGGCACTGTCAACTCAACATCCTGCATTTTTCCTCCTATGTCAATTTTAGCTCTGCCTTTACCATTAACACCTGATCCTGCTACACTGACATCTGGAGCACTGAAAGTCTTTCCCGGAACCTCTAATGCTGCATCTCCAACATCCAGTCCAGGGCTTTTTATCTCGGGGCCAGAGATGCCGACTTTTGGCATTTTCATTTTCCCTCCTTTTGTTGTGAAATCAGGGCTGTCCAAACTACCAGTTTTAAGGCTTGCAGAAGGCATTTCAACATTTGATGATTTTACAGTTCCAGATGCAGATGAGCCTTTAGCTTTTGGTGATTTGATGTCAAATTCCACATCAGGAAAATGTAACTTTCCGAACAGAGGTTTCTTTACTTTGCCTGACTTCACATGTATGTCAGGTTTATCGGTCTCCATCTCAACATCAAAGGTTTTAGACTTCCCCTTCCCTTTAGGCAACTTGAATTTACCCTTCTTTCCTTTCACATCTATGTTCACATCAGGCCCTTCCACGCTACCACCAGCATCAGGAATTTCTGCATCCAATTTTGGGCTCTTAACTCCAAGTGAAAATTTAGATTTTTTAGTTTTTGGCACTTTGATATTTGCATCTGGTCCACTGATGTTGACATCAGGGCTTTTAACAGCAATACTCGCTTCTGTATCTTTTTCAGGTATTGAAAGACTGCCACCTGAAGACTTTATTCCAAAGCTGGGACCTTTGAATTTTGGGAACTTAACCTGTTTCAAACCACCCTCAGGTCCTTCAAAATCAAGATCAGGAGCTTTCACATCAATTTCAGGTCCTTTAATGTCAACACCTGCTTTGGGGAGACTGACGTCAACATCTGGGCCCTCCACTTTAGGACCTTTGAGTCCAAAAGATGGCATTTTGATTTTAGGCATCTTGATACCACCTTCTGGGCCCTCTATATCAACATCAGGACCTTCAATGTCCACTTTTGGTGCCTTTATTTCTCCTGAAACCTTTGGCACAGAAACATCCATATCACCCTTGACTTTGGGGCCTTTAAGATTGAAGTCTACATCTGGCATAGAGACTTTTGGACCTGATATGGAAGGCATTTTGAACTTGGGACCTTTGATTTTGCCTTCAGGTCCCTCAAGGTCAAGACCAGGAGCATTAACATCAATTTCAGGTCCTTTAATGTCAACATCTGCTTTGGGGAGATTGATGTCAACATCTGGACCATCCACTTTAGGACCTTTGAATCCAAATGATGGCATTTTGATTTTAGGCATCTTGATGCCTCCTTCCGGGCCTTCGATCTCAACATCAGGACCTTCAATGTTCACTTTTGGTGCCTTTACATCTCCTGAAATCTTTGGCACAGAAACATCCATATCACCTTTGACTTTGGGGCCTTTAAGATTGAAGTCTACATCTGGCATAGAGACTTTCGGACCTGATATAGAAGGCATTTTGAACTTGGGACCTTTGATTTTGCCCTCAGGTCCCTCAATGTCAAGATCAGGAGCATTAACATCAATTTCAGGTCTTTTAATGTCAACATCTGCTTTAGGGAGATTGATGTCAACATCTGGGCCCTCTGCTTTGGGCCCTTTGAGTCCAAATGATGGCATTTTCATTTTGGGCATCTTGAAGCCACCTTCCGGGCCCTCTATATTTACATCAGGACCTCCAATGTCCACTTTTGGAGCTTTTATGTCCCCTGAAATCTTTGGTCCAGAAACATCCATATCACCCTTGACCTTGGGGCCTTTAAGATTTAAGTCAAAATCTGGCATAGAGATCTTTGGACCTGATATGGAAGGCATTTTGAACTTGGGACCTTTGATTTTGCCCTCAGGTCCCTCAATGTCAAGATCAGGACTTTTGATGTCAATTTCAGGTCCTTTAATGTCAACATCAGCTTTAGGGAGACTGATGTCAACATCTGGGCCCTCCACTTTAGGACCCTTGAATCCAAATGATGGCATTTTCATTTTAGGCATCTTGAAGCCACCTTCCGGGCCCTCAATATCAACATCAGGACGTTCAATGTCTACTTTTGGTGCATTTAGGTCTCCTGAAATCTTTGGCACAGAAACATCCATATCACCCTTAACTTTGGGGCCTTTAAGATTGAAGTCTACATCCGGCATAGAGATTTTTGGACCTGATATGGAAGGCATTTTAAACTTGGGACCTTTGATTTTTCCCTCAGGCCCCTCAATGTCAAGATCAGGAGCTTTAACATCAATTTTAGGTCCTTTAATGTCAACATCTGCTTTGGGGAGATTGATGTCAACATCTGGGCCCTCCACTTTAGGACCTTTGAGTCCAAATGATGGCATTTTCATTTTGGGCATCTTGAAGCCACCTTCCGGGCCCTCTATATTTACATCAGGACCTCCAATGTCCACTTTTGGAGCTTTTATGTCCCCTGAAATCTTTGGTCCAGAAACATCCATATCACCCTTGACCTTGGGGCCTTTAAGATTTAAGTCAAAATCTGGCATAGAGATCTTTGGACCTGATATGGAAGGCATTTTGAACTTGGGACCTTTGATTTTGCCCTCAGGTCCCTCAATTTCAAGATCAGGACTTTTGATGTCAATTTCAGGTCCTTTAATGTCAACATCAGCTTTAGGGAGATTGATGTCAACATCTGGGCCCTCCATTTTAGGACCCTTGAATCCAAATGACGGCATTTTCATTTTGGGCATCTTGAAGCCACCTTCCGGGCCCTCTATATTTACATCAGGACCTCCAATGTCCACTTTTGGAGCTTTTATGTCCCCTGAAATCTTTGGTCCAGAAACATCCATATCACCCTTGACCTTGGGGCCTTTAAGATTTAAGTCAAAATCTGGCATAGAGATCTTTGGACCTGATATGGAAGGCATTTTGAACTTGGGACCTTTGATTTTGCCCTCAGGTCCCTCAATTTCAAGATCAGGACTTTTGATGTCAATTTCAGGTCCTTTAATGTCAACATCAGCTTTAGGGAGACTGATGTCAACATCTGGGCCCTCCATTTTAGGACCCTTGAATCCAAATGATGGCATTTTCATTTTAGGCATCTTGAAGCCACCTTCCGGGCCCTCAATATCAATATCAGGACGTTCAATGTCTACTTTTGGTGCATTTAGGTCTCCTGAAATCTTTGGTACAGAAACATCCATATCACCCTTAACTTTGGGGCCTTTAAGATTGAAGTCTACATCTGGCATAGAGATTTTTGGACCTGATATGGAAGGCATTTTAAACTTGGGACCTTTGATTTTTCCCTCAGGCCCCTCAATGTCAAGATCAGGAGCTTTAACATCAATTTTAGGTCCTTTAATGTCCACATCTGCTTTGGGGAGATTGATGTCAACATCTGGGCCCTCCACTTTAGGACCTTTGAGTCCAAATGATGGCATTTTGATTTTGGGCATCTTGAAGCCACCTTCCGGGCCCTCTATATTTACATCAGGACCTCCAATGTCCACTTTTGGAGCTTTTATGTCCCCTGAAATCTTTGGTCCAGAAACATCCATATCACCCTTGACCTTGGGGCCTTTAAGATTTAAGTCAAAATCTGGCATAGAGATCTTTGGACCTGATATGGAAGGCATTTTGAACTTGGGACCTTTGATTTTGCCCTCAGGTCCCTCAATTTCAAGATCAGGACTTTTGATGTCAATTTCAGGTCCTTTAATGTCAACATCAGCTTTAGGGAGATTGATGTCAACATCTGGGCCCTCCATTTTAGGACCCTTGAATCCAAATGATGGCATTTTCATTTTAGGCATCTTGAAGCCACCTTCCGGGCCCTCGATATCAACACCAGGACCTTCAATGTCTACTTTTGGCGCATTTAGGTCTCCTGAAATCTTTGGCACAGAAACATCCATATCACCCTTAACTTTGGGGCCTTTAAGATTGAAGTCTACATCTGGCATAGAGATTTTTGGACCTGATATAGAAGGCATTTTAAACTTGGGACCTTTGATTTTTCCCTCAGGCCCTTCAATGTCAAGATCAGGAGCTTTAACATCAATTTTAGGTCCTTTAATGTCCACATCTGCTTTGGGGAGATTGATGTCAACATCTGGGCCCTCCATTTTAGGACCCTTGAATCCAAATGATGGCATTTTCATTTTAGGCATCTTGAAGCCACCTTCCGGGCCCTCGATATCAACACCAGGACCTTCAATGTCTACTTTTGGCGCATTTAGGTCTCCTGAAATCTTTGGCACAGAAACATCCATATCACCCTTAACTTTGGGGCCTTTAAGATTGAAGTCTACATCTGGCATAGAGATTTTTGGACCTGATATAGAAGGCATTTTAAACTTGGGACCTTTGATTTTTCCCTCAGGCCCTTCAATGTCAAGATCAGGAGCTTTAACATCAATTTTAGGTCCTTTAATGTCAACATCTGCTTTGGGGAGATTGATGTCAACATCTGGGCCCTCCACTTTAGGACCTTTGAGTCCAAATGATGGCATTTTCATTTTGGGCATCTTGAAGCCACCTTCCGGGCCCTCTATATTTACATCAGGACCTCCAATGTCCACTTTTGGAGCTTTTATGTCCCCTGAAATCTTTGGTCCAGAAACATCCATATCACCCTTGACCTTGGGGCCTTTAAGATTTAAGTCAAAATCTGGCATAGAGATCTTTGGACCTGATATGGAAGGCATTTTGAACTTGGGACCTTTGATTTTGCCTTCAGGTCCCTCAATGTCAAGATCAGGACTTTTGATGTCAATTTCAGGTCCTTTAATGTCAACATCAGCTTTAGGCAGATTGATGTCAACATCTGGGCCCTCCATTTTAGGACCCTTGAATCCAAATGATGGCATTTTCATTTTAGGCATCTTGAAGCCACCTTCCGGGCCCTCGATATCAACACCAGGACCTTCAATGTCTACTTTTGGTGCATTTAGGTCTCCTGAAACCTTTGGCACAGAAACATCCATATCACCCTTAACTTTGGGGCCTTTAAGATTGAAGTCTACATCCGGCATAGAGATTTTTGGACCTGATATGGAAGGCATTTTAAACTTGGGACCTTTGATTTTTCCCTCAGGCCCTTCAATGTCAAGATCAGGAGCTTTAACGTCAATTTTAGGTCCTTTAATGTCCACATCTGCTTTGGGGAGATTGATGTCAACATCTGGGCCCTCCACTTTAGGACCTTTGAGTCCAAATGATGGCATTTTCATTTTGGGCATCTTGAAGCCACCTTCCGGGCCCTCTACATTTACATCAGGACTTTCAATGTCTAGTTTTGGAGCTTTTATGTCCCCTGAAATCTTTGGTCCAGAAACATCCATATCACCCTTGACCTTGGGGCCTTTAAGATTTATGTCGAAATCTGGCATAGAGATCTTTGGACCTGATATGGAAGGCATTTTGAACTTGGGACCTTTGATTTTGCCCTCAGGTCCCTCAATGTCAAGATCAGGACTTTTGATGTCAATTTCAGGTCCTTTAATGTTGACATCTGCTTTGGGGAGATTTATGTCAACATCTGAGCCCTCCACTTTAGGACCTTTGAGTCCAAATGATGGCATTTTCATTTTGGGCATCTTGAAGCCACCTTCCGGGCCCTCTACATTTACATCAGGACTTTCAATGTCTACTTTTGGAGCTTTTATGTCCCCTGAAATCTTTGGTCCAGAAACATCCATATCACCCTTGACCTTGGGGCCTTTGAGATTTATGTCGAAATCCGGCATAGAGATCTTTGGACCTGATATGGAAGGCATTTTGAACTTGGGACCTTTGATTTTGCCCTCAGGTCCCTCAATGTCAAGATCAGGAGCATTAACATCAATTTCAGGTCCTTTAATGTCAACATCTGCTTTGGGGAGATTTATGTCAACATCTGGGCCCTCCACTTTAGGACCTTTGAGTCCAAATGATGGCATTTTGATTTTAGGCATCTTGAAGCCACCTTCTGGGCAGTCGATATCAACATCAGGACCTTCAATGTCCACTTTTGGTGCCTTTATGTCCCCTGAAATCTTTGGTACAGAAACATCCATATCACCCTTGACTTTGGGGCCTTTGAGATTTATGTCGAAATCCGGCATAGAGATCTTTGGACCTGATATGGAAGGCATTTTAAATTTGGGACCTTTGATTTTCCCCTCAGGCCCCTCAATGTCAAGATCAGGACTTTTGATGTCAATTTCAGGTGCTTTAATGTCAACATCTGCTTTAGGGAGATTGATGTCAACATCTGGGCCCTCCATTTTAGGACCTTTGAGTCCAAATGATGGCATTTTCATTTTAGGCAACTTAAAGCCACCTTCCGGGCCCTCAATATCAATATCAGGACCTTCAATGTCGACTTTTGGTGCATTTAGGTCTCCTGCAATTTTGGGTCCAGAAACATCAATATCACCCTTGACTTTTGGACTTTTCAAGTTGAAGTCTACATCCGGCATAGAAATCTTTGGACCAGATATAGTAGGCATTTTGAATTTGGTGCCCTTGATCTGTCCCTCAGGTCCCTCAACATCAAGATCGGGAGTTTTGATGTCAATATCAGGTGATTTTAAACCAGCATCACCACTAGGTATACTGACATCAATATCTCCTTTCGGTGATTTAAAACCAAATTTTGGCATTTTAAATTTTGGCATCTTGAATCCTCCCTCTGGACTTTTAACTTCTACACTTGAAGAATCGACTTCCAGTTTTGGCATATTGACATCACCCTCCAAACTGACACCAGCTTGACCTTTCACTTTCGTTCCTTTCGGAAGTTTGACATCAACATCAGGTGCTTCAATCTTTGGCCCTTTAAATCCAAACTTGGGCATTTTGAATTTTGACTTTTTCACATTTGCTTCTGGAAAATTAACCTCAATGTTAGGGCCTTCAGGACCAGATACTGATGGCATCTTGACTTTTGGGCCCTTGATTTTCCCTTCAGGTAATTCTATGTCAAGTTCTGGCCCCTTGACATCCACATCTGGGGTTTTAATGCCTCCTTCAACTTTAGGAATTGACACATCAACATCACCTTTCAGTTTTGGACCTTTCAGGTTGAAGTCCACATCTGGCATAGAAATTTTTGGACCAGAGATTGAGGGCATCTTGAATTTGGGGCCCTTGATTTTTCCTTCAGGTCCTTCAATGTCTGGGCCTTCAAGTTCAACTTTAGGTGCTTTAATATCTCCTTCCACTTTTGGAACGGACACATCAACATCACCTTTCAGTTTCGGCCCTTTCAGGTTGAAGTCAACATCTGGCATAGAAATTTTTGGACCAGACATTGAGGGCATCTTGAATTTGGGGCCCTTGATTTTTCCCTCGGGACCCTCAATATCAAGCTCTGGACCCTTGATATCCACATCAGGAGCTTTAATTTCTCCTTCAACTTTCGGAACAGACACATCAACATCACCTTTAAGTTTTGGACCTTTCAGGTTGAAGTCAACATCTGGCATAGAAATCTTTGGACCTGAGATTGAGGGCATCTTGAATTTGGGGCCCTTGATTTTTCCCTCAGGTCCTTCAATATCAACCTCTGGAGCTTTGATGTCCACATCTGGTGCCTTAACCTTGATATCAGCTTTAGGGAGTTTCACATCAACATCTGGACCCTCCACTTTTGGACCCTTCAGTCCGAATGATGGCATTTTGATTTTTGGCATCTTAAAACCACCCTCAGGTCCTTCAAAGTCTGGCCCTTCAATTTCGACTTTAGGTGCTTTAATATCTCCTTCCACTTTTGGAACGGACACGTCAACATCACCTTTCAGTTTTGGACCTTTCAGGTTGAAGTCAACATCTGGCATAGAAATTTTTGGGCCAGAAATGGATGGCATCTTGAATTTGGGGCCCTTAATTTTGCCCTCAGGTCCTTCGATGTCTGGGCCTTCAAGTTCAACTTTAGGTGCTTTAATATCTCCTTCCACTTTTGGAACGGACACGTCAACATCACCTTTCAGTTTAGGACCTTTCAGGTTGAAGTCAACATCTGGCATAGAAATTTTTGGGCCAGAAATAGATGGCATCTTGAATTTGGGACCCTTGATTTTTCCATCTGGTCCTTCAATGTCAACCTCTGGAGCGTTAATGTCCACATCTGGTGCCTTAACCTCGATAACGGCTTTAGGGAGTTTTACATCAACATCTGGACCCTCCACTTTTGGACCCTTCAGCCCGAATGATGGCATTTTGATTTTTGGCATCTTAAAACCACCCTCAGGTCCTTCAATGTCTGGGCCTTCAAGTTCAACTTTTGGTGTTTTAATATCTCCTTCCACTTTTGGAACAGACACATCAACATCACCTTTCAGTTTTGGACCTTTCAGGTTGAAGTCAACATCTGGACCCTCCACCTTTGGACCCTTCAGTCCGAATGATGGCATTTTGATTTTTGGCATCTTAAAACCACCCTCAGGTCCTTCAAAGTCTGGCCCTTCAATTTCAACTTTAGGTGCTTTAATATCTCCCTCAACTTTTGGAACGGAAACATCAACATCACCTTTCACTTTAGGACCTTTCAGGTTGAAGTCAATGTCTGGCATAGAAATATTTGGACCTGAGATTGATGGCATCTTGAATTTGGGGCCCTTAATTTTTCCCTCAGGTCCTTCGATGTCTGGGCCTTCAAGTTCAACTTTAGGTGCTTTAATATCTCCTTCCACTTTTGGAACAGACACATCAACATCACCTTTCAGTTTAGGACCTTTCAGGTTGAAGTCAACATCTGGCATAGAAATTTTTGGGCCAGAAATAGATGGCATCTTGAATTTGGGACCCTTAATTTTGCCCTCCGGTCCTTCAATGTCAATCTCTGGAGCTTTGATGCCCACATCTGGTGTCTTAACCTCGATATCAGCTTTAGGGAGTTTTACATCAACATCTGTACCCTCCACTTTTGGACCCTTCAGTCCGAATGATGGCATTTTGATTTTTGGCATCTTAAAACCACCCTCAGGTCCTTCAATGTCTGGGCCTTCAAGTTCAACTTTAGGTGCTTTAATATCTCCTTCCACTTTTGGAACAGACACATCAACATCACCTTTCAGTTTAGGACCTTTCAGGTTGAAGTCAACATCTGGACCCTCCACTTTTGGACCCTTCAGTCCGAATGATGGCATTTTGATTTTTGGCATCTTAAAACCACCCTCAGGTCCTTCAATGTCTGGGCCTTCAAGTTCAACTTTTGGTGCTTTAATATCTCCTTCCACTTTTGGAACGGACACATCAACATCACCTTTCACTTTAGGACCTTTCAGGTTGAAGTCAACATCTGGCATAGAAATCTTTGGACCCGAGATTGATGGCATCTTGAATTTGGGGCCCTTAATTTTTCCCTCAGGTCCTTCGATGTCTGGGCCTTCAAGTTCAACTTTAGGTGCTTTAATATCTCCTTCCACTTTTGGAACGGATACATCAACATCACCTTTCACTTTAGGACCTTTCAGGTTGAAGTCAATGTCTGGCATAGAAATCTTCGGACCTGAGATTGATGGCATCTTGAATTTGGGGCCCTTAATTTTTCCCTCAGGTCCTTCGATGTCTGGGCCTTCAAGTTCAACTTTAGGTGCTTTAATATCTCCTTCCACTTTTGGAACAGACACATCGACATCACCTTTCAGTTTTGGACCTTTCAGGTTGAAGTCAACATCTGGACCCTCCACTTTTGGACCCTTCAGTCCGAATGATGGCATTTTGATTTTTGGCATCTTAAAACCACCCTCAGGTCCTTCAATGTCTGGGCCTTCAAGTTCAACTTTTGGTGCTTTAATATCTCCTTCCACTTTTGGAACAGACACATCGACATCACCTTTCAGCTTTGGACCTTTCAGGTTGAAGTCAACATCTGGCATAGAAATTTTTGGGCCAGAAATGGATGGCATCTTGAATTTGGGGCCCTTGATTTTGCCCTCCGGTCCTTCAATGTCAACCTCTGGAGCTTTGATGTCCACATCTGGTGCCTTAACCTCGATATCAGCTTTAGGGAGTTTTACATCAACATCTGGACCCTCCACTTTTGGACCCTTCAGTCCGAATGATGGCATTTTGATTTTTGGCATCTTAAAACCACCCTCAGGTCCTTCAAAGTCCGGGCCTTCAATTTCAACTTTAGGTGCTTTAATATCTCCTTCCACTTTTGGAACGGACACATCAACATCACCTTTCAGTTTTGGACCTTTCAGGTTGAAGTCAACATCTGGCATAGAAATTTTTGGGCCAGAAATGGATGGCATCTTGAATTTGGGACCCTTGATTTTTCCCTCAGGTCCTTCAATGTCAACCTCTGGAGCTTTGATGTCCACATCTGGTGCCTTAACCTCGATATCGGCTTTAGGGAGTTTTACATCAACATCTGTACCCTCCACTTTTGGGCCCTTCAGTCCGAAAGATGGCATTTTGATTTTTGGCATCTTAAAACCACCCTCAGGTCCTTCAATGTCTGGGCCTTCAAGTTCAACTTTAGGTGCTTTAATATCTCCTTCCACTTTTGGAACGGACACATCAACATCACCTTTCACTTTAGGACCTTTCAGGTTGAAGTCAACATCTGGCATAGAAATCTTCGGACCCGAGATTGATGGCATCTTGAATTTGGGGCCCTTAATTTTTCCCTCAAGTCCTTCAATGTCTGGGCCTTCAAGTTCAACTTTAGGTGCTTTAATATCTCCTTCCACTTTTGGAACGGACACGTCAACATCACCTTTCAATTTTGGACCTTTCAGGTTGAAGTCAACATCTGGACCCTCCATTTTTGGACCCTTCAGTCCGAATGATGGCATTTTGATTTTTGGCATCTTAAAACCACCCTCAGGTCCTTCAATGTCTGGGCCTTCAAGTTCAACTTTAGGTGCTTTAATATCTCCTTCCACTTTTGGAACGGACACATCAACATCACCTTTCACTTTAGGACCTTTCAGGTTGAAGTCCACATCTGGCATAGAAATCTTCGGACCCGAGATTGATGGCATCTTGAATTTGGGGCCCTTAATTTTTCCCTCAGGTCCTTCGATGTCTGGGCCTTCAAGTTCAACTTTAGGTGCTTTAATATCTCCTTCCACTTTTGGAACGGACACGTCAACATCACCTTTCAATTTTGGACCTTTCAGGTTGAAGTCAACATCTGGACCCTCCATTTTTGGACCCTTCAGTCCGAATGATGGCATTTTGATTTTTGGCATCTTAAAACCACCCTCAGGTCCTTCAATGTCTGGGCCTTCAAGTTCAACTTTAGGTGCTTTAATATCTCCTTCCACTTTTGGAACGGACACATCAACATCACCTTTCACTTTAGGACCTTTCAGGTTGAAGTCCACATCTGGCATAGAAATCTTCGGACCCGAGATTGATGGCATCTTGAATTTGGGGCCCTTAATTTTTCCCTCAGGTCCTTCGATGTCTGGGCCTTCAAGTTCAACTTTAGGTGCTTTAATATCTCCTTCCACTTTTGGAATGGACACATCAACATCACCTTTCAATTTTGGACCTTTCAGGTTGAAGTCAACATCTGGACCCTCCACTTTTGGACCCTTCAGTCCGAATGATGGCATTTTGATTTTTGGCATCTTAAAACCACCCTCAGGTCCTTCAAAGTCTGGGCCTTCAATTTCAACTTTAGGTGCTTTAATATCTCCTTCCACTTTTGGAACGGACACATCAACATCACCTTTCACTTTAGGACCTTTCAGGTTGAAGTCAACATCTGGCATAGAAATCTTTGGACCCGAGATTGATGGCATCTTGAATTTGGGGCCCTTAATTTTTCCCTCAGGTCCTTCGATGTCTGGGCCTTCAAGTTCAACTTTTGGTGCTTTAATATCTCCTTCCACTTTTGGAACAGACACATCAACATCACCTTTCAGTTTTGGACCTTTCAGATTGAAGTCAACATCTGGCATAGAAATCTTCGGACCAGAGATTGATGGCATCTTGAATTTGGGGCCCTTGATTTTTCCTTCAGGTCCTTCAATGTCAACCTCTGGAGCTTTGATGTCCACATCTGGTGCCTTAACCTCGATGTCGGCTTTAGGGAGTTTCACATCAAAATCTGGACCCTCCACCTTTGGACCCTTCAGTCCGAATGATGGCATTTTGATTTTTGGCATCTTAAAACCACCCTCAGGTCCTTCAATGTCTGGGCCTTCAAGTTCAACTTTAGGTGCTTTAATATCTCCTTCCACTTTTGGAACGGACACATCAACATCACCTTTCAATTTTGGACCTTTCAGGTTGAAGTCAACATCTGGACCCTCCACTTTTGGACCCTTCAGTCCGAATGATGGCATTTTGATTTTTGGCATCTTAAAACCACCCTCAGGTCCTTCAAAGTCTGGGCCTTCAATTTCAACTTTAGGTGCTTTAATATCTCCTTCCACTTTTGGAACGGACACATCAACATCACCTTTCACTTTAGGACCTTTCAGGTTGAAGTCAACATCTGGCATAGAAATCTTTGGACCCGAGATTGATGGCATCTTGAATTTGGGGCCCTTAATTTTTCCCTCAGGTCCTTCGATGTCTGGGCCTTCAAGTTCAACTTTTGGTGCTTTAATATCTCCTTCCACTTTTGGAACGGACACGTCAACATCACCTTTCAATTTTGGACCTTTCAGGTTGAAGTCAACATCTGGACCCTCCACTTTTGGACCCTTCAGTCCGAATGATGGCATTTTGATTTTTGGCATCTTAAAACCACCCTCAGGTCCTTCAAAGTCTGGGCCTTCAATTTCAACTTTAGGTGCTTTAATATCTCCCTCCACTTTTGGAACGGACACATCAACATCACCTTTCACTTTAGGACCTTTCAGGTTGAAGTCAACATCTGGCATAGAAATCTTTGGACCCGAGATTGATGGCATCTTGAATTTGGGGCCCTTAATTTTTCCCTCAGGTCCTTCGATGTCTGGGCCTTCAAGTTCAACTTTTGGTGCTTTAATATCTCCTTCCACTTTTGGAACAGACACGTCAACATCACCTTTCAATTTTGGACCTTTCAGGTTGAAGTCAACATCTGGACCCTCCACTTTTGGACCCTTCAGTCCGAATGATGGCATTTTGATTTTTGGCATCTTAAAGCCACCCTCAGGTCCTTCAATGTCTGGGCCTTCAAGTTCAACTTTTGGTGCTTTAATATCTCCTTCCACTTTTGGAACGGACACGTCAACATCACCTTTCAATTTTGGACCTTTCAGGTTGAAGTCAACATCTGGACCCTCCACTTTTGGACCCTTCAGTCCGAATGATGGCATTTTGATTTTTGGCATCTTAAAGCCACCCTCAGGTCCTTCAATGTCTGGGCCTTCAAGTTCAACTTTTGGTGCTTTAATATCTCCTTCCACTTTTGGAACGGACACATCAACATCACCTTTCAGTTTTGGACCTTTCAGATTGAAGTCAACATCTGGCATAGAAATCTTCGGACCAGAGATTGATGGCATCTTGAATTTGGGGCCCTTGATTTTTCCTTCAGGTCCTTCAATGTCAACCTCTGGAGCTTTGATGTCCACATCTGGTGCCTTAACCTCGATGTCGGCTTTAGGGAGTTTCACATCAAAATCTGGACCCTCCACCTTTGGACCCTTCAGTCCGAATGATGGCATTTTGATTTTTGGCATCTTAAAACCACCCTCAGGTCCTTCAATGTCTGGGCCTTCAAGTTCAACTTTAGGTGCTTTAATATCTCCTTCCACTTTTGGAACGGACACATCAACATCACCTTTCACTTTAGGACCTTTCAGGTTGAAGTCAACATCTGGCATAGAAATCTTTGGACCCGAGATTGATGGCATCTTGAATTTGGGGCCCTTAATTTTTCCCTCAGGTCCTTCGATGTCTGGGCCTTCAAGTTCAACTTTAGGTGCTTTAATATCTCCTTCCACTTTTGGAACGGACACATCAACATCACCTTTCACTTTAGGACCTTTCAGGTTGAAGTCAACATCTGGCATAGAAATCTTTGGACCGGAGATTGATGGCATCTTGAATTTGGAGCCCTTGATTTTTCCCTCAGGTCCTTCAATATCAACCTCTGGAGCTTTGATGTCCACATCTGGTGCCTTAACCTCGATGTCGGCTTTAGGGAGTTTCACATCAACATCTGGACCCTCCACTTTTGGACCCTTCAGTCCGAATGATGGCATTTTGATTTTTGGCATCTTAAAACCACCCTCAGGTCCTTCAATGTCTGGGCCTTCAAGTTCAACTTTAGGTGCTTTAATATCTCCTTCAACTTTTGGAACAGACACATCAACATCACCTTTCAGTTTTGGACCTTTCAGGTTGAAGTCAACATCTGGCATAGAAATCTTTGGACCGGAAATTGATGGCATCTTGAATTTGGAGCCCTTGATTTTTCCCTCAGGTCCTTCAATGTCAACCTCTGGAGCTTTGATGTCCACATCTGATGCCTTAACCTCGATGTCGGCTTTAGGGAGTTTCACATCAACATGTGGACCCTCCACTTTTGGACCCTTCAGTCCAAATGATGGCATTTTGATTTTTGGCATCTTAAAACCACCCTCAGGTCCTTCAATGTCTGGGCCTTCAAGTTCAACTTTTGGTGCTTTAATATCTCCTTCCACTGTTGGAACAGACACATCAACATCACCTTTCAGTTTTGGACCTTTCAGGTTGAAGTCAACATCTGGCATAGAAATCTTTGGACCAGAGATTGATGGCATCTTGAATTTGGGGCCCTTAATTTTGCCCTCAGGTCCTTCGATGTCTGGGCCTTCAAGTTCAACTTTAGGTGCTTTAATATCTCCTTCCACTTTTGGAACAGACACATCAACATCACCTTTCAGTTTTGGACCTTTCAGGTTGAAATCAACGTCTGGCATAGAAATCTTTGGGCCAGAGACTGATGGCATCTTGAATTTGGGGCCCTTGATTTTTCCCTCAGGTCCTTCAATGTCAACCGCTGGAGCTTTGATGTCCACATCTGGTGCTTTAACCTCAATATCAGCTTTAGGGACTTTCACATGAACATCTGGACCCTCCACTTTTGGACCCTTCAGTCCGAATGATGGCATTTTGATCTTTGGCATCTTAAAACCACCCTCAGGTCCTTCAATGTCTGGGCCTTCAATTTCAACTTTAGGTGCTTTAATGTCTCCTTCCACTTTTGGAATGGACACATCAACATCACCTTTCAGTTTTGGACCTTTTAAGTTGAAATCAACGTCTGGCATAGAAATCTTTGGACCAGAGACTGATGGCATCTCGAAGTTGGGGCCCTTGATTTTTCCCTCAGGTCCTTTAATGTCAACATCTGGAGCTCTGATGTCCACACCTGGTGCCTTAACCTGTATTTTAGCTTCAGGGATTTTCACATCAACATCTGGACCCTCCACTTTTGAACCCTTAAATCCAAATGATGGAACTTTAATCTTTGGAATCTTAAAACCACTGTCAGGTCCTTCAATTTCTGGGCCTTCAAATTCAACTTTTGGTGCTTTGATATCCCCTTCCACTTTTGGAATGGAAATGTCAACATCACCTTTCAGTTTAGGACCTTTCAGGTTGAAGTCAGTGTCTGGCATAGAAATCTTTGGACCAGAGACTGATGGCATCTCAAATTTGGGGCCCTTGATTTTTCCCCCAGGTCCTTCAATGTCAACCTTTGGAGCTTTGATGTCCACATCTGGCACCTTAACCTCAATATCAGCTTTAGGGATTTTCACATCAACATCTGGACTCTCCACTTTTGGGCCCTTCAGTCCAAATGACGGCATTTTGACTTTTGGCATCTTAAAACCACCCTCTGGCCCTTCAAATTCAACTTCAGATCCTTTAATATCTCCTTCCACTTTTGGAACAGACACATCAACATCACCTTTCAGTTTTGGACCTTTCAGGTCAACGTCTGGCATAGTAATTTTGAATTTGGAGCCCTTGATCTTTCCCTCACTGTCAAGCTCTGGACCCTTAATATTCACATCTTGAGATTTAATTTCAATGTCAGCTTTGGGAAGATTTATGTCAACATCAGGGCCCTCCACTTTTGAACCTTTGATTCCAAATGAAGGCATTCTGATTTTTGGCATCTTAAAACCAAACCCAGCACTTTCTAGGTCTGAGCCTTCAATTTCAATTTTAGGTGCTTTAACATCTCCTTCAGTTTCTGGAGCAGACACACTGACGTCATCTTTTAGTGTCGACCCTTTCATGTTTAAGTTCACATCTGACACCGAAATCTTAGGACCAGTGACTGATGGTATCTTGATTTTAGGATCTATGACTTTCCCTTCAGATCTTTCCATGTTAAGCTCTCTAGTCTTGATATCCACATCTGGTGCTGTAATCTCCATTTTGGATTTCTCAACATTTACATCAACATCAGGCCCCCTCACTTCTGAACTTTTTATTTCAACCGTGGGCATTTTGACCTTTGGAACAGTAAAGCCACCCTGGACACCCTCTGGTCCTTTAATTTCAACCCTTGATGTAACATTCCCTTCCACATTTGGAACTGACACATTAACATCTCCTTTCACTTTTTGTCCTTTCAGGCTTAAATCCACATCTGGTGTAGAAATTCTTTGACCAGTGATTGGTGGCACATCAAATTTAACATCTGTGACTGAACCCTCATGTCCTTTAATGTGAAACTCTGGACCCTTGATGCCCATACCTGGTGATGTGATTTTAACATCAGCTTTAGGAAGACTTACTACTGTTTCCTGAGCCTTTGAACCTTTAAGTCCAAATGAGCCTGATTTTACATCAGTATCCAATTTGGGGCCCTCCAAATTAGTGCCTTTCATTCTAAATGATGCACCTGACATGTCCTGATCCCCTGTTATGCTAAAACCTCTCTCGCTAAGATTTTGATTGTTAATATTCACATCTACATTTGGACCTTCCTTAGGCCTTTGAACGTCTATGGTAACTTTAGACGATTTGGTTTTATCATCAGACCCATCCTTATGCCTGCCAATACTGTCCCCTGCACCTCCACTAATGGAAAAACCTGAAACACGGGTGTCCAGAACAGGGCCCTTTACTGTAGAGAACTCAGTTCCTCCCATCATACCTGAAGCCTTAAAACCAGCTTCCAAGGGAGAAGAAATATTTCTCACATCTTTGTCTAGCCCCATGGTTACTTTGCCAGAGAGATCACTACTGCCTGCAGAAGCTTCGGTCCTTCCAAAATGTTCTATCACCATCTTTCCTTTACCACTTGACAGTCCAGTGTCTGACACATTAATTGTAATCTCTTTCCCACTACCATCTAATTCACTTGTTGCTTGGTAAGATCCTATGCTAGAGTGCTTCACAGAGGAGCCAGTGACATGGGGCCCGCTAAGAGATATGTCCCCCATTTTTATACCTCCGTGTGCACCACTAACAAGGGTACTATGTGGTAATTTGATTTGAGAAGATTCCCCCTCCGACTGCTCATGTTGCAAGCCCTGAATTTTGAACTCAGGGCTTGAGGGATCAATCTGCGGACTAGTCCCCCCAGGCACGTCCACAGTGTAGGTAGTTATCCGACGAGTGATTGTAGTAATGGTGCAACCATCACTGCTTGTGCTGCTGTGACGTTCTGTGCGCACATCAACACCCTCCGCAAGATCCTCGGACTTTAGTCTAGGTTTAATCTTCTTGGTGTAGATTCTCTTGTAGTCTTCGTCATCCCCACTCTACAGGAAATGGAAATTACAAATTAGTATGATATGCCATTTCTGTGTGAAATTTATGCAACAGCGAAATTTGTTACATATTGAAATACTGACCATATCTACACTTTATAGGAATGTTTGTTCTTATACTTGTGCACTAATGCTGAATGACAACACTTAAAATTTATGGTTCACATGTTCGTAGTCCCAAATAAAACATGGACCAACACTGAGGTCCACCTTACCAGGAGAATGTCTGAACTAGAGCCACCTAACCCTGCACGTCCTTCCCACGATAATGTCCCCATTGGAGAGCGGCAAGGTGACTTGTCTCCAGCCTTGTTTTGCAATTTTAGTCCAACCTTGTGTCTGTTTAGAGTCTTTAGTAGTTCAGCTGTTTCTTCTGAGCTCATGTTGTCAAAGTAAATGGTGGCCCCCACAATTTGGTCACCTGTGACAAAGAGCAGTAGATGATAAGTTCAAACGAAATGGTTTACAATAGATCAATTATATTTGGAGGGACTATAAAAGCATGAGCTCACAGAAAATAAACCAACACCAAAAAGGGAAGGGGCAAATGCAAATGCAAAAAAAACAAAAAAAAAAAAAAAAAAAACTAGAAATACTGGAAAATGAAGTCTGCTAAATGTTTGCACATTACATCACAAGCTGCAGGGTTAACCATACCTTCATATACTTTCCCAGTATGAGCAGCAGGGGATTCATCTTTCACCTCTTTGACAAAAATCTCTCCTTGACCTTTCTGTTCTATGGTGAGCCCAACCTTATCAGCGCCCATCCACTGCGGGAAAAGCACTTCCCTTGTGTCCTGTTCGTCAGCCATCTTTAAAAAAAAATTAAAACACATTAAGAACATAGTATAATTGTTATAAAATACCAAATATAGGAGGTATATGTTGACTACTATACAGTTTCAAGTAGAATGAGTTAAAATTAACAAGCTATTTTTAGCTTATAAACAGTTTTAAAAAAAAAAAAAAAAAAAAAAAAAAAGCAATTTTTTTTGCATTTTACAGTAACTGAAAATGTTAGCTGTTAACATCACATAGCTATAGCACATGTAACTTAATTTGGTATACCTTTGATTGTGTTACTTCTTCACCTGTCCCCTAGTGTGGACCGTGTCAGCCCTTGTTCCTTCCTTAATTTAAAAAAAAAAATAATAATAAAATATTAGTGTCTTGAATTCAAATAAATTAAACCTTCATAGATAGGTTCAAGGTTATGTTCACACATAAAGACATGAGTAAATGAGTATCAAACTGCAACCACTAGATGGCAATACAGTCTCTAACAAAAAGCGAAAGTAAACAAGCATGATTTCTCTTTGGGAACCAAGCAGTGGTTTAACTACATCTTTCTAGTAAGAACAGCGTATCTGTATACCATGATTTTCTCCAGCACTGATACAAACCACTAAACTGCATGGAAAAAAATGCTTTCCAACAAGACCAAGAACTTGATATCACTCACCAAATGTATTAAGTTCCATTTAATACACATATTAAACATATCATAACATATTAAAAAAAAAAAAAAAAACTAAAAACCTGATGTCTATAAAATTAAAATCAGACTCTGGCTTGTAGATCTAGGGGGTCTTTGCCTGATGAACATTTCTTCAGAGTTATTTAGCATGTGGGCCTGCCATTCCAGCTTTCAACACAGAAAGTTCTTTGTCTCAGAGATATCACCCCCTCACAATCATCCACTCTGCAATTACACAGGACCTCTTGGAAATGAAAACACCTACATGCATATTTCACTAAACATTGGCAAGCAGGGCTCTAGTTTATTTTAATCATGAAAACATCTGCCAGTGACGGGGGGGGGGGGGGGGTGCTTTGCTTTTATAGCAAAAGCAAAGCACAACTTAAATCAAGTGCTATGCAGTCAATTTGTCCCATGTCCTTCTGTGCCTGACACGAGAAGTAGTAAAAAAAAAAAAAAAAAAAATCAATGGTCAAGTATAATCTGTAGAAATGGAAAAGCTTTGTCTCATGACATCATGAATTGGTGGGATGTATTCGTGTTAGAGTAATTGGAACACTCCCTTGATTCAAAATAGTAAGTATACACTTCAAAAATAACCCTGACTCTGACCTTAGTGGATTACTTAAGGAATGTACACACCCAAACTAAAAACTGAATACAATGCTGCAAATACTGAAGGCTTACGTGCAACTCAACCATTCATGAAGCTAATGATAAAAGTTAATTAGAAAAAAATTAAAGATATGCAGCAATGAAGGAACTGCAAAAAATTATGGTGATTCAAATTTCTTTTCTGTCTATTAGTTTTAAATTCAGTATGTGACCCTGGACCACAAAACCAGTCTTAAGTAGCACGGGTATATTTGTAGCAATAGCAAACAAAACATTGTATGGGTCAAAACTATTAATTTTTCTTTTATAGCAAACATCATTAGGATATTAAGTAAAGATCATGTTCCATGAAGATATTTTGTGAACTTCTTACAGTAAACATTTCAGAACTTCATCTGCTCACCTTTAAAGGCAATTTTCTCAATATTTAGATTTTTTTTTGTACCCGCAGATTCCAGATTTTCAAATAGTTTTATCTCGACCAAATATTGTCCTTTCCTAACAAACCATAAATCAACGGAAAGCTTATTTTCTCAGCTTTCAGATTGATGTATAAATCTCAATTTCTACCTTACAGCTGGTTTTGTGGTCCAGGGTCACATATGCAACTATTTGCTATTTATAAACACTGACAAAGTTGAACAGATATATGAATTTAGGATTAAGATACATTTAAAATGTACAGTCTTTGTCTTCAGATAACTGGTTAATCGGAAAATTGGTTATTCATAACGGACCAGAGAACTTCTGTGTTCTTTCTAGAATGAGAACATCCTCTCCCCTTGCCTCCCACTAAATATGCTTCCCATTGGGGTGAAAAAAAAGCTGGTTTTGTGTCCATGTTCACCACTGTACTCTAGAGACAGGATAGTGCAGAGCAGATAATTTGAGATAGTACAGCAGAGACTACAAAACATCTGCAATCAATTTGAATTGTACACAAAATATTGTATTTATACTAAAGCACTATTAGAGGCAGTCAGATATTAAAAGAATAAACGACCCTAACATTATAAACGGCAATGAGAAAACAAGACAACACTGTGCCATGCAACAACAAACTGTGGCTTTTTCTGTGGCTTTAACCGGAATTCTGACTAATGTTTGTTTCATTTTAAATCTACTCTGATTATGTAACTGTTAACCAATTCTAAATGCTGTAAAAATGTTGCCAGCACATCACACGCAACAGAATAATGCACAATATTTTACATTTAACAGATATTAACTCCATCATGCAATTTCAGTAAAACTTTTCAAAGTCCACAGTGGGAGAAATGCTACATATGAGACATAGAAGCTGTGAAACCCAAGCCTGAAAAAGCGCTTTGTTATTGTTGGCTAAAGCTGATATTTACAAAAGGAGAAGGGGAAAACCTACATTGCTGTGTACTTAAGAACTCCCTAGCAGCAGTGCAAAAGCTTATTATTTCACTCCCAGTCTGTTCCATGTTCTGCCTCTTAACATGATGCCACACCCTGCACTTTCTTTCAACATTCCTGTACCACTATACATTATATATGTTCTACTTCCTTAACTTTTTTTTTTTTTTTTTACTTGTATGACAAACAGTACTATTTGCACTGCGGTGGTTTTCACAAATCTGACAGATTCCTCAGTGCACCTTCAGAGGAGCAAACTGAGTGGGAGGGTAAGAAAAGAGGAAAACAAAAAGGCACATCTACACATCCATGGCTGAAACATGAAGCAAACGTGGACTGAAGAATTGTGCTTTTCTCTTACTCATGGAGATTAAGCTTAAAACAACTTTGACACCAAGTACAGCACAGATTATTTTTCTTTGTATAAGCGAGATATCCTTTGGCTTGCACAGACGTATAAACCATGTCACTACCAGTGCATTACTGGAGGGTATCTGCTTAAGCAGATGCGTCTTATCCAAAATCATATGATCTGCTATGATAAGCATACACTTCATAATACCTCCAGTGTTTCTACAATCATAAGACTTCAGCAATGAAACAGACTGTCAAGTTGTAATAAGGACTTTTTCAAACAGATCAAACTTTGAGGTACAAAAACTAGCAAAAAGAAAAGCCCTAGATTTTACTGTTGTAAAAAGGAGACCTGAAAAGTGGAGGGAACCCATTATAAACAGTTTGGCACATGAATCATAATTAGATGATGTAACATACACAGTAATTCTGTGGGAAGAAAAGTGGGCGTTGCTGCTTATGCTTTCATTCAAACCACTGTCAAAGCAACTAATTGTGGCAGAAGCTTTAGCTTAGTCTTATAGCTAATGTTTAGAAACTTTACTAGGAGCATTCACACCCAAGACATCTAAACAGCCAATCAGATATAAGACAATCAAATGTGTTTCTTAAAGCATGCATCTTTTACAGTACTTCTGACAACTTCCTTGAAAGCCAAAGTCTTGATGAGCAAGATTGCGGCTCTGGGAATAAGCAGCTCTTAACGGCTGGTCTGACAGCATTGAGAAGGCAACTGTGTATGAGGTGTGTCATGTTTCTCAGTGATCACAGTAGGCTGCATTGTGCAATCCTCAAGGTGGAATTTATGATTGAATTAATTAAAATGAATTCAAATCTTAAAGAAATTTAAGGTCCAAAAAGTAAGCTGCTTTGCTGAAGTTATTAACACAAACAACTAATTTAGAATGTGCCTATAAATCCTATAAATCATATGTAGATGCACAAGTTTGTAATAATGAACATTCCAAACAAACAGTTGAATAAATTTACTTTACATCTGGGAGGATAAGGGAACCTACTGAATTGCCAAGGCTAATGCTCAAACTGTCTCTCGTCTTCCTTTATATTCTGAAAGAAAGCAGAGGAAAAATCAGATGTAATATTTATACGCAAATATTTCAATGCATCAAATAGCCAGACGATAAAACCAATCTATTTTTTTAAAGTGAAAAATAGTTTTGATTGCATAGTTTTGAGGCCTTAAGCTAGTGGATCAGGCTGACATTATTTCCCTTTTCCTTCAAAAATGCAGCCCCACCCTAGTTGGCTTTATACTTTGGTTTGCCCTAAGAGGGCGACAGTGACTGAAACAGTTGCAATACGAGCCCACAAAACGGGGAGTTTTCTTTTGCACAAACCAAAGACAGCAGCTTGCACGTGTCTGCACAAGCTTGAACGTTTCCTCAGGATGCTGCTGTTCAATAATTGTCTGACTGGTCTGACTACTGAAGGTCACAATTACTTTTATTTGCATTTAAATACCAACTTTGATAACCAATTATTGTTAAATACAATTAACAGCATCACTCCCTCAAAATAAACTCCACCCTGTGCCCTGTACACTGGGAATTTGTTTGTGCATCTATAGAAAGAGTGAAATTGCTTGTCACTGTCATATATTACTGTGTTTGAAAGTTTTAGCTTAATAGTGAAATTGCATGTCACTGTCAGATAATACTGATTAAAACGTATATGAGCGGAATGAGTTAAATTCTTAACTTTTACGTTTGCAACATTCGATGTCAAGTAATTCAAGACGGCTCTAAACTAAAAACGTGAAATGATTCAAGCCATTCACAGTAACCATGCCAATGGCATGAAACTGTCACTCGCCAACAGCAAAATAAAGATCAAGTAAGTTTATCTCACAGGAAAGCAAACATCATGTGCAAATCCTCATTTGATCGCCTAAAAGCTCCTCAGGTCACATGGTGCGGCTGAAGACACTGAAGGCTAAACTACACAGTCATTTCACTCATTTAATTTCACGCAAACCAAATTATCAAACTTCATTATCCACCCTTATCTTACACACAAAGAAAAATCAGCCCTTTTTTTAGTTTCATTTAATAAAAAGGTTTAGACAGCCAGCTCACGTGGGAAACAATGAACAATCAAGCAGTTCAATATTTGCTCAACTCAGTATTTGCTTTAATAATGTGTCACTTTAGTTGCCCAAATCTGATAAGGGTCAATTGTTGAAAGTCATAAGTTGCAAGTCAAGTGACTTCTTACCAAACACCAAATGAAACAGTCCCTCAACTACAAGTTTGTGCATCAATGCAAGTGAGCTTTCATGGATTCTTTAAATCTGTAAATTGTTGAATTGCCCTTCACACTTCAAGGCCTTTGAAGCTGTCCCGTGGCTTCTCGTCCAATTTAGCTTTTGATAATTTCTGCATGGAGGAGGCTGGGGACAAAGAGGTATCTGTTTTGAGCCTTTCAGTCTAGGCTGGAGAAATGTTGGGAATTTGTTTCATTTCATAAACATGTCTTTCAAGCCTTTAAAGCAATGATGCATAAAACGAGATACATGTGCGTTTGTGAACACTATGACAAAGAGCAGTGAAATGTGGTTTCAGTGATACTTGTATAAGTATAAAAATAATACTAATAAAACCTCCCGCCTCGGGTCGGATCACAGATGTGGTTACTTGAAACTGAGAGGTTTTCCCTACAGCAGAAATGCATGAAAAGACTTAAATGTAACACTAGCACCACAAAACAAATGCTGGAATCAGCACAGACAGGTACAAGCTTGTGGGGACCTGCCCTGAAATCACTTCTCCCAAGTACTATTCCACTGTTACCAACTTTGCAAGCAAACAACTGTTAACAGCTGTCCCAAGAAAACTTTATATTTACCCTAACAATACATCTTGAAAATATGTAAGCCAAATGAATAAAACAAAGGTTATTGCGACTACTTATTACGCAATTTTTCTCCGAATTTTGAGATAAAAAGTCACATTTCCGAGTTATAAAGTCAGAATTGCATGATACAAACTCGTCAGAACTGAATTGGACTTTATAACTTGCAGCTGGGAGTTCATATCTCACAATTCTGAGAAGAAAAAAAAAAAGTCAGAATTGCAAGATACAAACTAGCAAAAGCGAGAAAAAAAAAAAAAAAAAAAAAAAATCTCACAATTCTGACTTTATGTCTCGCAATTTTAAGTTTGTATCCCACAATTTTGAGAAAAAAAAAAATAAAAAATCAGAATTATGAGTTTATATGACGCAACTGCAAGAAAAAAAAAAGTCAGAATTGTGAGATAAAAAGTCAAATTGCAAGTTATAAAGTCAGGATTACGAGATATAAACTCGCAATCTTGTGAACAGTCTTTTTTCTCCATAAAACTGGAATTGGCAGTTTATCTCTCACAATTCTGACTTTATTTCTCGCAACTGTGAGTTTCTATCTAACAATTCTGAGGAAAAATTCAGAATTACGAGTTTATATGACGCAACTGCGAGAAAAAATTCAGCATTGTGAGACAGAATTGCCATTTAATATCTCACAGTTCTGACTTTATATCCCGCAATTTTGAGCTTATATCCCACAATTTTGAGAAAAAAAAAACAGAATTACAAGTTTATATGACGCAACTGCGAGAAAAAAAAAAAAAGTCAGAATTGTGAGATAAAAAGTCAAAATTGTGAGTTATAAAGTCAGGATTACGAGATATAAACTCGCAATCTTGTGAACATACTCTTTTTTTCTCCATAAAACTGGAATTGCCCGTTTATCTCTCACAATTCTGACTTTATTTATTACAATTCTGAGGAAAAATTCAGAATTACGGGTTTATATGACACAACTGCGAGAAAAAATTCAGAATTGTGAGAGAGAGTCGCAATCACCTTTTTTATTTTTTATTCAGTGGCCGAAACGGGCTTCCATATGAAAATGACCAGCTATTTTGAAGTAAACCGCTCTTAACAGGTTTGCAGTGTTGCATAAGTAAAATCAAAAAGTGTTTTCCTTTTTTCTTTCTCTCTCTCTGCTAGTTCCAACTTCTTGTCTATTATTTGGAAACCACTGCTAGAAGCTCTCACTACCCTGTTGTTTCATTAAGGGATGGTTATTTCTGAGCTGTGACTGAAATAATCATGGGCTCACTGTGATAAAGGCCAGTCTGGACGGGGCTGTCACACTGTTTGCAAAGAACAACATTTGGCGGAGCAGCTGTGTACACTCAAACGGGTGACATCTACGAGCCCTGTACTTAGTTGTATCAAGTTTGCTGTCACCTCGCAAAAGGTGGAGCTAGCCGTACAAAACTGCATGTTACAAACATGACCAATAAAAACTACATACAAATTATTGCATGTGTTGAATTTCCAAAAGTGTTAAAGAACGGCATCTAGCTTCACTGAATAAATACACTTATATATAGCTCGCATTGTCGTGCATGAGAAAGACTGGTACTAGTACGAAATGCGACCATAATCACAGGTCTAAATGTGTCAGACGACACCACAACGCTTCCATCTGGCAGAGGTCGTTTGGCAACAACTGTGCAACTCTAAAAAGAGCAGAGTTTATGGCACAACACAGACGGCGAACGTCGCAAATTCAAAGTAGGGGACACGCCCTTCGTACAATGAGAAACTACACGCACACCATCTCTCAGCCCGCACATAGCGCACAGTGAGCTGCGAGCCCCACCCAGGCCTCCAGTCACACGCATTCCTTGATAGAGCCGTCAGGCCAACTGGAAGAGAGCCCAGCCTCTCCTGCAGTGACTAACTCCAAAGCAATGTCCTACTCTCTACCCAACCACTCAAATCACCCAGTGGGTCAGAGCTGGGTACAAAAACAGGGTATTCTTTCATGGTCTCCACTTCGTAAAAACCACTGGAGAAGGGCAATTTGATCATTTCTATGTTGTTTTGTGTTTTGTTAAAGCAAGACGATTTATAAACACTGACAGAAGTTCTCCTGACACTGACTAATGCACAGCAAAAGAGGTCATAAAGATTGTTTGCATGGTTTAAAAGCTCTTAGTGCTCCAATGTAAATGTGAGATATTGCACAACTATAAATCTACATTTACAAAGATTCAGCAATGCTGCGGCTTAGATAAGTGATAGAATTGTTGGGCAAACAACCAGACCACTAATTATAGAAAAGCCAGTGCAAGCGTTTCATGCCACACTTTTTCCATTAAAGTGTCGTAATGTTTAATAAGAGCCACACACACTTAGTCAGCCACTACACAATGCAATAACATAAATTGTGGCCCTTGGCTTCGCCTACAGGAGTTGCTTGGTTGCTCGCCCTTTAGCAGACACGTTTTTTCCAAAGCAAATTACAGGATACTTTTTAATGTGACAAGTGCAAGTCATATTTCTCTATTAAACGCTCATTATTCATTAGTCTCGCAAGAGACGGGTCGTTTCTGACATAAAGCAAGAGCTGATGCAGAGAGAGATAACTGCTAGCCTATTTGGTTAACAGTTCCACTTTTACTTCTACATGGGCTCGATTCAAAACCACAAGTGACCAAACTCGCGTGCAAGACACGCTTTCGGTCTTATTGTGGAAATATCACCCGCTTAGAGAAACAAATCAAAGACACAGATGAAACCATTAAAAGCACAAAAAAAGTGCTGTAACGTTAGAGATGCATATAAATATTTTAGATGCATGCATTTTAGCTAAAGACTTTCAATTGCATTGAATCTTGTTTTTGTTTATTTGTTTATCCTGTTAACAAGGCTTTTCAACCAGAGTCAAAGGATATGAGTCAGCGATCAAAACCATAGCGGTGGGTGACGGCAAGGTGGTTTTCTTACCAGCTCGAGGTGCATTACATTTCATGTGCCATCAGCTGGTTTTATAGTTAGGTCTGTATTGCCACTGCCAAACATTTTGTAGAAGTGAAAATGCATGTGGTTTCAAACGTCCAAATAAGTCGGATCTAACTCTCTGCTCATCTACAATTCAACTAGAAACAAACTCCTTTAAACTGCACATGATCTAACCTCTCCAGCCAGTATCCCTGGTCTGTTGTAAACAAGTAGATGTGCATATGCATACCTACATTACTGGAAGGGCGTGATGTAGTACGAGCTGTAGTCAAACACATATTCGACGTCAAGACATGCCGATCATTAAACCTTCTTACAGCATACTTTGGAATGCATTAGAACTATTAAACTATGGCCTTGCTGTGTAGATTGTCACATAAATGATTTTTTTTACAATAAGTGTGCTGATTTGAAATAATGTTAGCAGCTGTAGTGCATATTTTTACCGTTATTCATTGATATGGACTATTAGTTGGCAGTAAACACACTTGCAACATTTTTTTTTTGGTGTACAATAAACCTAAATCAACATTTAATCCATTATATCATGCAGCAATGGCAGGTACGGCTCCCAGAAAATAACTGATACATGTTATGCATTTCACCTTGGCTACGGTACTTGTTGCATCATTAAATTATGGTTTGTACATATAGCACGTCATTTCTAAAAGTAGCTGACTAAAAACAAGAGGATTCATGCGTAACTGAAACATTAAATTCAGACCAAAACAGACAGTAAAGCCTATAAAAGCACTAACTCACCTACCATCATGTGATTCTGAACTTTAATGAAATGCAGACTGTCTCTTCTATTTCAAGGCCATCAACAAATGTAATCTAGTAATCCAAACTGAATTGCTGAAGTACAATGGAAGTATAGTTTATCATGTGTTATTGGCACATGTACAAGACTGGTTTAAAATAATAAATATAATACTAATTTTAACATTGTGCATTGTGCAAATACAAAAAAACAAAACGTTAAATAATAAAAATAAGCAATTAAAAAAAATTGCCAGGCAGTAAATGGGATCAATTAGGAAATGACAAAAAAATTAAGGCACGTGTGCCAGGCAGTTACAACACAACTCTGTCAATATGGAAAATGATGAAATATGAATGCCTGACTTTGACTCAGAGCCATATTGGCAAACACACAGTGTATTGTCCAACTCTGTTTTAACTACAAGCCAGTATTTCTCAACCGTGGAATGATGATAACTCCAGGGTCTGTCTGAACAGGAAGACACGTACAAAGATAATGCAAGACCTCAGCTCCGACTTTATACTTCAAAACTCTTCAAATGAACCCTATATCCTGTACAGCACTGTGCTGACAACTTATCTGTGATAGATCATCATCAAAATTTCACGGAGAATTGATTTCTATCATTCTGTACCCTTATGGAGAAAAATAAATCAAATGAAGATTCGACATGTGAGAAAACAAACAAACAGCGAATGAAGCGCTTAGTTACAAAAGCCTGCCACTCCTCCCTTGGCGTTACCATCGCAAGTCCTCGACAAGCCTTTAAGGAAACGACAGAGGAAGTGTGCACAAGTCCAGACTCTTTCCGCTTCACGCTGGAATAGATGGTCCCACGAAGCACACCCTAATCTGACCTATCAACACAGAGGAGGAGAAAGTTTCGCCTCCAATGTAAACTTCCAGGACGACGCATCAGATAGTGACACACAGACCCCGAAACCTTGTTTCTATTCAACATTCGCATTCTAAATCATTCAAGATAAGCAAGAAGCTCCCTGTTCTGTTTTAAACAAAACACACTGTAACCTTCAAACACAACCAAGGTTAAAAGACACTGCTGAACATGAGGCAACAACACATTTTTTTTTTTTATATTTTATTATTTTTTTTTAGTTTTTTTAAGTAAAGGAACTAAAATTAAAATTAACTAACTTACTCTTCCACAACTTTAAAACAGTGCATTATTACTGTTTTACTGCTTTAGTCTACTACGGAGTCATCTGTACTGACATAACAGAAGAAAGCTTTGGGTGTGGCAGGAGAAGGGGGATGGGCTCCAAATGTTACTCTGATGAAAAATCTGCTCTCAAACATTTTTTAAGATAGCTTATATCAGATAAACTACAAAACAGCTTTTTGGATGTCAACACTCTATATGCATCTCCAAACTATCAACACTTATCTGCAACTCTCCCCTTTTTGTCCTTCTTACACTTATCTATTCCTTTCATTCTCTTATTCTGTTATACAACAAACTTTCAGTCATCCGACTGCAAAACAGCTCCATAACTGAAGTCATGCAGCAGTTGGGTGTGAATAAAACACCTCATTCTTTCTTCTCCATAGCAAGCCTTACTTTCTCCCTCTGTGCTTCAAACCTGGTTTCAATTAGTAAGTCTTTCCAAACCACTACATTCCATTACCCCCTCCTCCCTTCACCCCTCTTACTCACTACCCACACCCTGGCCAGGGCTCCAGGTTAAGAAAACCAAGGCAAAGTGTGACAGGATTTGCAAACAAAATTAAAACATTCACATTTTATAAGAATACCAAGAACGTTTAAAACAAATTAAAATTTCATTTAAAAAAAAAACAATCAGAAGAGCAAAATATGAGAAAACAATTCACCCACAGTTTAGAATATGTGCTGACGTTGTCCAAAAATCTTGAGCTATGACCAGATTTGGTATGGCAGGATAATGCTCCTTTTAAAGAGGAAAATTAAAAATCTTTTCAAGTGTGACATGAGTTTAAGTCACCGTATAAACACTTTTTGTAAAAACTAATATGAGCAAATGGGTTTGTTTTATACCAGATGCATTCGTTTTATTTCACAGCGTGGGCAAAGTCATGCAACCAAAGTCGTACACCCTTCTAATCCACGTTGCACTGTTTTAACTTGGGTGTATCTTTTGCATGTCATGCAAAACCCCTGAAAATTTGCCTTAATTGTGAATCTTGTTTCGTCTGGGCGATTTAGTAGGTCAAGTTTAAAAACTAAACGCTGAATTCTAAACAATGGCAAACTTTAGATTTGTTGAGGGGAAAAAACGTGCGCAACAGATGACAATTACTGAGGAGATACACACCCACCCACCCACTCTCTCCGTGTTCAACAGAACAGATGATAAAACGTTTTTGAGATTTTGACAGATAGAATAAACTTTCTTAGAACCAAACAAACAAATTCGTAACACTGTTACACACAATTAAGCATATAATAAGTTAAGAAACAGCATCTGGAAAAGTATACAACGTGAGCGTCAAACGCCAGAACTGCATAACTAATTAACCTGAAGAGATACACAAACTTACCTGGAAAGTTCAACACCTTTGCTCTGGCATCTTCCGCGGTCCACAGCTTTCTGCCACAGCCCAGAAAAGTTTTCCACCACGCTTTCTAAACTAAACTTGAACGTATTCTTTACTCTGTTTTTTTTTTTTTTTTTCTCGAGGCGTTAAGCCTCGCTTTATTTTTCTCTGGTTTTAGTAGTTACTTTATCACTTGCTCGCTCTCTCTCTCTCTCTCTTCCTCTCACATTCGTGCTGGTTTTTCTCAGTGTGCTTGTAACTCCGGGCTATGGAGAATGGCAGAGTTTGGGCTAGGGCTGTGGAGTTCTTCACTGGAGAAGAAGGCGGGGGTAACGGTGTAGAAGGGAGTGGTCCTTTATAATTTTAGTCCAGCCCACCCACTGTTTGACTGACATGTGTGTTTAACACTGCGATAAAAGCACGTGAATGTGGATTAGCAACAGATTTTAACTAAAAGGTTGAACTGTGTTTTTAAAACAGGAGTAATTTAATTATCAGGTTGGAGCAAGCTGGCACATTTTTATCGGGGTAATTTGTTAAGTGTTTTAAAATCTGTAATTATGAACCATTAAAAGGCGTGGTCAATTTCTGCTTAACGGTGGAAATGGCTTTTCTCGTGAAATAGTCATGATTTTACGGTATGTGCCTGTATTGACACATACAAAGTGTGACATCTTTCCCCGATGTGCCCTAAACTATTGCCTAAAATAAAGTGTCACGTGGTTAGGTGGCACATGATCGTAATCTTTTAGTAAAGGGGAAATATCGTTTTCATTATAGCTTTGACTGTTCATGCTACTCTGATTTTACGGGGCTTAATAGTTTACACTATAAATCTTACCTTTAATGTAAGAGTGGGCGTGGTCATAATACGCGCAGCCTTCCGTGTCGATCAGTGGTTGCCAAGTCCGCAGTTTTCCCGCGGAATCGGGCAACTTTAACACTGTTGCCTTGGGTTGTTTACAGTGTTGGTGGAAAGTAACTTTTAAAAGTAATGCATTACAATATTGCATTACTCCCTAAAAAGTAACTAATCACGTTACTTAGTTACTTTATATGGAAAGTAATGCTTTACGTTACTTCTGAGTTACATCCAAGTTACTTTTTAAATCTGTGCAGGGCTTGCTTGTTTTATTTTAATGTAAATATTTCTATTTTAAGCAAATGTAAAAGCCCTGGCTTTCACACCAAAAAGTGAAATGAATAAGCCTCAGGATGAAGGAAAAATAAATTCATGTAGAACGCAGGAGAAGTAGGTTCGAAACTCTTCATTAATTAAAACAAAAAAACAAAAAAAAACAATAAAGCACAAATGTTAGTTTATTTAAAGTCATTTTTGCTTATTATTATGGTTGAACTGGATCATCAAAGGTCAGTAGCAAAGACATTGGTTAATAAAATGGCATTAAATACATAAGGGAAATCTGTGTTATTTACCATATTGTTGCAGGTTTGCATCATATTCTAAGTTTTAATTCATTTTGATGAGTACTGAATCTGTTTTTTCTGAGTGAGATGAATTAATGCATGTTCACATTTAGTTTAGAACTACAGTAACATCATGTTTACACAACGCACACAACACCTCTGAATTTCCAATTTCTCTTAACATGGGGACAGGAGACTTGTCAGTCAATAAATGGGAAAACAAAGTAACCGACGTTACTTTTTTGAACTTTTTTGAGGAACTGGCGTTACTTTTTTGAAAAAGTAACTCAGATATTTTCTTGTAAATTAAAAAGTAATGCGTTACTTTACTAGTTACTTGAAAAAAGTAATCTGATTATGTAACTCACGTTACTTGTAATGCGTTACCCCCAATACTGGTTGTCTGTCATGTCATATCATGGGTTGAAACGACACGAATAATGTAATATTTAGCCCATGGAATGCTAATTTTACCAGGGGAACACTATCAAAAAACGTGTATTTAACCCCCCAGATGTGATTTTTAATGGGGGACTCCCTCAAAATGCGATTGGGCTACTTTTGGGCTAGTTTTGAGTAGCAATTGGGTGTGTTTTGTTGTGAAAACTTGGCAACCTTCATCAACATAATCAACATCATCAAAACACACTATAGTTATTTACCTGTATCAGCTAATGAATCAAAAGTCTTGCACATTCACAGGAAATAGCTTATTACCATGTTGCAAAATTAGGTTTATTATAGATACAGCAAAAACATGATGATACTGGAATTTTACTTTGCTGAATAGAATTCAGGAGGGGTTTTGAACTTCATCAGAGATGACGAATCCTGCTCATGAAGGGTCACTGTCCTGCTGACTTTAGCTCCAGCCCCAATTAAACACACCTGAACCAGCTAATCAAGCTCTGAATAAGCATACTAGAAATTTCCAGGCAGGTGTGCCGAGACAAGTTGAAGCTAAACTCGGCAGGACAGTGCCCCTCCAGGACAGAGTCTGGACACCCATGCACTAGATGTTCAAACTAAATCAAACCCTTTCTAAAGAAAACACACATCTGTGTAATTTGACTCTACCCCATGTGACAATTAGCCTTCGTATCAAATTCTGTTTTGTATTGTCATATCCTCACAATGTCCTGTGTATGCATACTGAGTTGTCATATGTTTTATAGTCTCTTATATGTGTTTACTGTCATGTGTGCAATGCTTTGTCATAAAATGCCATTTTATTTATGCAGTTTACTTATGTGAATACAACACAAGATCCTGCTGGAGAGCAGTTCTGCCGTGTACATGGATGGTACTTCATGTTCGTCCAATAAAAAAAGTTTGAGTTAGTGTATGTACAGAGATTTGTCTCTGTAAGAGTTTTTTGTAAGTAATTTGTTAGGCTTATTTTGTGCTTTCTTTTTTTTTTAAATTGACAAATGTCAAATATTTGTTGACATTTGAAGAAGTACTTTGATAATGTGTTCATTGTGTTTGTAAACAGATATAGTGCTCTCTTTGAACAAGTCCAACATAATTTCCATACCATTTTCATAACAGAAAATCCAGTGTAAATCTCTGAGGAGAGTTTCATTCTCATTTTGTGACCTTCGGATTGATGAAGCATTACTGCAGTTAAATGACCAGATGATTTTTTTCTTTGAATAAAAAGGAATAACTAGTAAAAATGGCAAAAACATGATCAAGAATATTACAAAACTTGTTAGGTGATGATTATTTTAAACTGAAATCATTTACATGCTAAGTTTTATAAATGTAAAATGACTGTTAATCAATGTTAGAACAAAAATTATTTGAAGTCTAATGTTAAGTTCAACTATCTTCATTTGCCCATACTTGTTTTTAGTAATTTTATAAATACTTTTTTTTTTTTAGACAAATTTGCTTTTCAAATAAATGCATATTCTAAAATTATTTTTAAAAACTTCTTTGTAATGTCTGTTCAAAAGACTAGTGCAAATTTGCTTATTTATTTATTTATTTATTTATTTATTTATTTATTTATTTATTTAGCAAAATGATTTTGTGCATGTCTCCTGCTAAAAAGACATTACAACAAATTAAAAATACATATGTTAATTTATTTAATTTTTAACAAGGTACAAATACTTCTAATTCAAGCAGATCACACAGTTCCCCCTTTTCTAGTTTACTAAATTAGGCAACTAACTGGTTATTCACTTTGCCATTTGGAAAAGTAAGTGAAACCAACAAACAAGGCCTAAATGACAATATAACACTGGCACACCAAAGTATAATCTGTATTTTATTTTCTACAGCGTTATATAATCATGAGTCAGAACCCTGCTGTCAAGAAAGCTAGAATAATGTCACAGGAATTTGTTACAATAATGCGGAGCTTCATCTGTTTAACTCGGAAACCCTAGAGTTTAAATAGGTATTGTTAAGCTCTGTTTGTTATCAGCTGAGTGAGAACTATTAGTAAGAAAACAGACACAAATTACAGATGGTCGTAATCACAAACACAATAAGTGTAATAAATAGAATAATGAACCTAATTAACTCAAATAATAAAGGCTGTGAACATTGTAAATCTGGTATTCAATTAAATTTAATTAGGCTAACTTGTGACAGTTCACTGAGGCAAGTAATGTGCAATTCAGCGCACAAACCTTTGAAGATGGATTCCCTCCATCTAGTTAAAAGAAGCCGGTTTGCAAATTGCAAAAATGTCTTAATCTATTATGCAATATGTATAAAATCCAATATCCTTCTGTGATGAATCAACATCTAAATAAAAAACATGTTGTTAGCCACACACACCCATACAGCAAAAACATTTTTTAAATACATTTCAAAACAATACAAAAAATAAGCAACAAATATATTTGCTTAAATATATTTTCAACAAATGTATTTTTTGCATATTTTTGAAAACGTATTTTAAAAATATAAATATATTTTGAAATGCATTTAAAAATGAAGAGTTTATTTACAAAAATAACTATTTTCAAAAATCATGTTTTTTCATCGTGCATTCCAATTAATCTCAATCAAACTGCAGTTGGGTTATTTTGATATAAAGTAAAAATAACTAAAAAATCCAGCTAACTAACACAATAAAACATAATAAAATTAGAATATAATAAAAAACATGATTTTTGATGCCCTCTGCATATTTCAGTCTAAGAAAATACATTCACATATGTCACATTTAAAAAACAATTTAATTTGTTGTCAGTAACATGTGTGAACATAACACATTTTAATAAAAATCAGCAAGGAACCTTTACAATGTTCTCAAAAATGTACAAAAACAAACATTATTAAAGCATTATGAATATTGATACAATATATCCACATTTGAATTTAGCATAAATGTAGGTTAGACTGGAAATGTATTTTCTTGGCTCTGAGATACATTTTGAAATATATTTTAGTAAATGAATGTTGAAACTAAATATACGTTCTATTTCTAAAATATATTTCATTGAGCTTCACTGTTTTATTTATTTGTGACCCTGGACCACAAAACCAGTCATAAGGGTCATTCTTTTAAAAAATTGAGAATTATGCATCATCTGAAAGCTTTCCATTGATGTATGGTTTGTTAGGATAGGGCAATATTTGGAGATACAACTATTTAAAAATTTAGAATCTGAGGGTGCAAAAAAATCTTGATAAAATATTGATAAAATCGCCTTCAAAGGTGAGCAAATTAAGTTTTTAGCAATGCATATTACTAATCAAAAATTAAGTTTTGATATATTTATGGTAGAAAATGTCCAAAATATCTTCATGGAACATGATCTTTACTTAATATCCTAATGATTTTTGGCATAAAAGAAAAATCTATAATTTTGACCCATATAATGTATTGTTGGCTATCGCTACAAAGATACCCGTGCTACTTAAGAATGGTTTTGTGGTCCAGGGTCACATTTATTTTTGACGTATGGGACTCACACACTCACCTATATGTGCAATTGTACGTTTAAAAACAAGCCCAAGAGAAACATAAAGTGAAACGTATGCCTAACCTGAAGCAACAATTGAACTTCACAGGATTTGCATGGCTGATGAGATACCTGGAAGACCCAGAATACTAAACAGACTTTCCGTTTATACACCCTGCCATTGAAACCTTTACAGTTCTGCCTGTGCTTCAAGGCCTTCTATTAATCATTCGTCCCTGTCAAAAAAGCTGCTATTCTCTGAAGCCTCTCACATGTTTATCCAAAACGCTCAGTGCTCTCTGTACAATAGATCCTCTTCGTTTTAACCTGCCCTAATCTCACAAAATAGGTTTCACAAGGTCGAACTCAAAGTTGATTGAGTAAGACATCTGTGGTTACTTCATTTAAATGACTGTTTCAGCTGCCTCAGATATTGCTCATGCCAGAAATGCAGGTAAACAGAATAGGTGTGCACATGCGGTTCTGGGGTGGGAGGATGGCTGGTCGGTTTTGAGACAAACAGACAGACGGAAAGACAGACAGGCAAAGAGAGAGAAGCCCGAGGCGCTTGGTGAACAAATCCACGTGTCACACCCATATTCAGGGCTGTGTAATGGTAAGCAGAAGATGAATTCTCCAAACGAAAAAGAAAAGTCTGCCTTGTAAAGCAATGAAGGGAGTGGCGCGCGTTGCTTTGAGTAAATAAGTTAAAACGCACAAGAATTAAGTTGCAGAAGTCCGTACTTAAAAAAAAAAACGTATAATGCTATTAGACATCTTGGAGAAGAATAGACAAGTGAGTGAAGAAACAACTGGAACAGTGTGCATATGTTCCAGTGTTCTCTTGTTGGTGTAGGAGTTTTGTCTCCCCAATGCAATAAAAACTTTTGGATCACAAACAGGCGAAGAATGTCAAGGAACAAAACAGTCATGCTTTTCTGCGCAGCTCCAAAACCATGTGAGGAAAAAAAAAAGACATGAAATGGCCACAGCGAATGCAACAAAGCTCTGTAGTTCGAGGCAAATGCATATTTGAGCGATTAGTCACTGTAACAACCGAGCGGATCTCATGCTTTTCATTTGGGTAAAGTGGGTTACCCAACGATGCTGGAGTAGTTGTGAAAAATATATTAGTAGTTCAATACTAGGATATGTGGGAACGGGTGTTTCCTGGTGAGTGGCTCATAGGTGTGTCTGCCTGTATGAACTAGTGTGAATAACAGCAGTCAGTGTTGGTGTGTCAGGGTGAGTCATCCCGTATGACTACAATGCACGCAGCGCTGTACCGAGAAGCGAAGGAAGGGAAAAGAACAAGGAGGGGCAGAGAGGATGAATTTATTGGGTGTGTCCCGGGATCAACTCTGGAGGATAAGAGGAGCCACTTTATTTGAAGTTTAAAGAAAACCGCGCAGAACAAAGCGATCTCAAATGTGCACTCTTGCTTGTGTTTTTACTTGTAAATCAGAGAACAGCTAGTTTTACTGCGGGGAGTATACACACTCGCGAATATAAAGCCCGAAAGCTTTCATTGCTCCCCACAGACACACAATGGGCACAAATCATAGTCCAGTCCAACCAAACAATAAAAGTTGCATTGTTATAAGATATTCCACTTTTTACAACTGATCAGTTGACGGGTAGTTTTTGTTTCCTCAAACACAAATGTTGTACCTGTAATTAGCCTGGAAAACTTGGTTTGTAAATGCAATGAAGTTTATAGGTAAAGGAAAGGGTATTTTAAAAGGATATTTTCTGTCATATAGACCTTTATTTAAAAAATAATCATAATTAATTAATTAATTGCCGATATTTAAAATATATTTAAGATACATATAAAATTATTTAACAAAAAAACTAACATTTTTTAAATATCTGAAGTTAATTTAGTTATTTTTTTTAACATCTGCCATTTTTTATTAATTCCAGATGTTTAAAATACATTTTTGTAAATATCTGCAATCAATTAAATAAAATACCACAATTAACATAATAAAAAAATATTGTTTTTGTAAATATCTGCAGTTAATTTAGTTTTTTTTTTAAATATCTCCATTTTTAAAATTAACTGCAGATATTTAATTTTAACATCTTTGATTAATGTAATAAAATAATAACAATTAATTTAATAGAAAAAATGTAAAAAAAATTTAAAAATGTAGTAAAATATCTGCAGTTAATTTAGTTATCTTTTAAATATCTGCAATTTTTTAAATTAACTGTAGATGTTTTAAATTAATAAACTGAATTTTTAATTATTTGCAGATATTTTACATTGTTATTATTTGTGAAATTAAAATGTATTTTTATTTATTTTATTTTATTTTATTTAAATTTGTTTATTCAATTAACTTTTGCAATTAACTTTTTATTTATTTTTTTCAATTAAATTAATATCTTCAATTAACTAAAATGAATTTTAAAAAGTTATTTTTCAAAAATATATGCAATTTTAGATTAATTGCAAATATTTAAAATAAATTAACTGTAATAAATGTTTTTAAATGTCTGCAATTAATTTAAATAAAACAAGCTGGATTTTTAATTAATTGCAGATATTTGACATTGTTAAAATCTGCAAAATTAAAATTTATTTTTGTTTAATTTATTTATTTTTTTTAAATACATAATTTATAATATCTTCAATTAATTAAAATTACCAAAAAAATTGATAGCAAATATTTAAAATATCTTTTTAAATATTTGCAATTAATTTGAAAGAATTAAAAATAATTAAAACATTTAAAATACAATTATAGATTTTTTTTTTTATTTTAGACACTAAAAATATTATCAGAAGCAAAACAAAATGGCAAAAACAAAAAACAAATGAACTAAATAAAAATAAATAAAATGAAATAAAACTCAACTAAAATAATCTACAATGTTTATGTAATAAGCCTAAATGGGTGATTATTTTTTTTGATTCAGTTACTGATTTGTATATGCTATCACGCAATACTAGAAACTCTCTTATGTAAAACATAATTGTCAATATTTTAAATGCTTTTTAAATGCTGCAAGTAACTTAAAATAAAAATATATTATAAAATGAATAAAAACTAAATTTTTAATTGATTGCAAATATTTTACATTATTAATATCTAATATATTAACATTTTATTTAAATATTTACTTTTTTATTTCTGCAATTAATTAAAATTATTATTTTATATATATATATATGAAATTTTGAATTAATAGCAAATGTTTGAAATATGTTTTTAAATATCTGCAATTAAATTAAATTAGTTTGGGAAAATTAACAATTTAATCTTTAAAATTACTCAGATATTTAAAAAAAACATTTTAAACATGTAAAATACATTTATTTGTTTGTTTGTTTATTTATTTATTTATTTTAGACATTAAAAACATTATCAAAAGCAAAAAAAAAAAAAAAAAAACATAAATTAACTCCTAAAACAATCTTAACAGCCAGGTGTGCATATTCATTTAGATAATGCAAATCGATTCCACACACGTTGGTGCCAGGTGTTTTTCAACACTACTGAGGCATAACAGATAAATTGGTTATTGTATCTAGAGTACACCACAAAACAAAGACAAGGTTTTGAGTTTTCAATGGGTCCATCCTGTTCTTTGTGGGAGGGCTTGTTGCACAGCATGGGCGTGGGTTACCTGTGTATGTAGGTTACTTCAGAAGACAGCAATTATTATTATTATTACTAAAGTTGGCACATCTGGTTTCCCCCCTTAGTATGGAGGATGGGAGCGTTTCTGCATGAGTACTATATGAGTACACACATTCTGCCACAGTATTTATGCAATAAGGCCAATCATTTTGCGTTTTAGTTACATGCTTTCACACACCAGTAGAAACTCTCGTAAGTAACAAAAAATCTCGCCCCATCCCCCTTTCAAATGGTTTTGATCACTGCGGTCTCCAAGGCCACATTTTTTGGTGTTTTCATGGAGTTCCCCTCTTTGAGATCCAGTGCTAGTGTTCTAGTACAAACGCAGGGGAGGAACATCATGAGATACAGGCTGAATTGTGGTTTCCCCTGCAGGTTGTGAGTCATAAACACGAGGGAGGGACAAACTGAAAGGGACTATTCTGGGATGGCTGCCATGGCAACATAATAAGCAAGGGGGAAGGTTATTGCAGTGATGTTTCCATGGCGATCCCCTGTGTGTAAATAAATATGGCATGTCAAAATGTTTGAAAAGTAGTAATGTGCGTTGCGTTGCTGGGCAGTCACAATGTGTCATATTGTGATGTGAGCATAGTTTGTTTATATTTCTGTCTCCGTAACACTTTAACACTGGTTCGTGCCGATTTAGGTGTAGTTTGTTTCACTTCACAACACCACACTTCTAGCCACACTGCCAAAAATATCCGATTAAAGAAATGCAAAAGTGCTTCAGAGCTGCTCCAGCTAGATTTTCTGTACCTATCTACTAATCTAGTTTTATTTCCTTTTAACATTTGATCTAGAGAACAAATATATGCTCTTAGAAACAGTATACAATATGAGATACAGTAAAGCTGTATAAAACTATAAACTTTTATCACACAGTGTGACATCCGCCCCATATTGTCACACATGCTTCTGTTCATTTACAATAATGAGTGCTATAATTATTGACAGGCCCCATGGCGGCACTGTTTATGTTAACTGTACCATTTTGTCTTGTTTTCAGACGCAACAGGCAACCTATGATCATTACATTCCTCTCATAGTTGCAAAGTGTTTCGACAGCGCAGTCTTCCACGGACGAGTTTCAAACCTCATGCACAAGTTAATACAGGAATGAAAAGCAGGCTTTTACCAGCAGAACAATGTGTACATTAACAGTACTTCTTATAACAAAGGTCTTGATAATTGGGATGATTGAGACATAAACCAACAGTTTAGAGAATTATTTACTTCTCAGAAAGAAAGGTGCAAAGCTATTAATTGGGCGGGACTCTTTTGAAGAGTACTAATATGTAAACTTTGGATAGTAATATGTACGTTCAAATAACTAATATTTACCATTTGGGGTAAATAAGGTATGTACTTTTATCTTTTGTACCTTTTTTCTGGTTTAATAATACACATTTAATATTTACACATAAATTTTTTTTTAACAACTATTAATATACAATTTACAATTATTTACAGTAAACATTGTTAATTATAGACTTTTGAACTATTTATTAGAAAAAAATTGACAGAAATAGGCAAATACAATCAACATGAATTGATTGATAAACTGTTACTAAATTATTTTACAATTGCGCTAAAGAATTACAATTTTTAATTTACGTTTTTTAAAGATAAATAAAATACAAATTGCTCCATTATTAAATCATATATTTTTTAATATAAGGTTTTAACCTATGCAAAAAATATAGATATTTTCTTGTATATTAATGATTAATATATTAAATGATTAAAATATACTAAAAATATATTGCACTAATTTATATATATATATATATATATATATATATATATATATATAGTACTTCTTACTATATATATATATATATATATATATATATATATATATATATATTACGGCTGGCAAACGATTAATCTTGATTAATCGCATACAAAATAAAAGTTTGAGTTTGCCTAATATATGTGTGTGTACTGCGTGTAATTATTATGTATATATAAATACAAGCACATATATGTATATATTTAAGAAATATTTACAATTATAAATAAAAATAAAATACAAATTGCTCCATTATTAAATCATATATTTTTTAATATAAGGTTTTAACCTATGCAAAAAATATAGATATTTTCTTGTATATTAATGATTAATATATTAAATGATTAAAATATACTAAAAATATATTGCACTAATTTATATATATATATATATATATATATAGTACTTCTTACTATATATATATATATATATATATATTACGGCTGGCAAACGATTAATCTTGATTAATCGCATACAAAATAAAAGTTTGAGTTTGCCTAATATATATGTGTGTACTGCGTGTAATTATTATGTATATATAAATACAAGCACATATATGTATATATTTAAGAAATATTTACAATTATATGTATTTATATTTTTTATGGAATTTATACTATATATAAATACAATATTTTGTACATAAATAACATATTTCTCTTAAATATATACATTTATTTTGTGTGTATTTATATATACATAATAATTACACAGTACACACACATATATTAGGCAAACTCAAACTTTTATTTTGTATGCGATCATGATTAATCATTTGCCAGCCCTAATATATATATATATATATATATATATATATATATATATATATATATATATATATGTATGAATCTAAAGTTTAATGCATTAACTTGAATAGTTAAGGAAAAATAATGCAATTAAAATATTTTTTAACACAGTTAATGCACTGGCCCCACCACCAGACCTGTACATCATCTTATATTTCATATAGTTGACTGTTGACAAATATGATGTAGGGCTCCATGAACTCCATGAATGCAGTAATGTACTAAAATTCAAAATATTGGTGCAAAAAAATGCCCCTGTATGTGTTTTGTCTCATATTTATGTATATCACACAATATCACACAGGCAGAAAGAGCAATATGACACGACTGCTGATTTTGTCATGATCTATCACAAGCTTAAATGTGATTTTATAGAACAGTTCAGTAAATAAGAAGGTGATATTGTGTTATATTTTAAACATTATATTATATGTTATATGTTTTTTATATGTAATAAAAGGCCACTCTAAAATGTGCAGTTTTACTGTATTGGGGGGGTCCTTGGGGGTCTGAAAACCAGTCAGTATCTGGTGACAACCATTTGCCTCACGTGCAACACATCTCCTTCGCATAGAGTTGATCGGTTGTTGATTGTGGCCTGTGGAATGTTGGTCCACTCCTTTTCAATGGCTGTGAGAAGTTGCTGGATATTGGCAGGAACTGGAACACGCTGTCGTATACGCCGATCCAGAGCATCCCAAACATGCTCAATGGGTGACATGTCCAGTGAGTATGCTGGCCATGCAAGAACTGGGATGTTTTCAGCTTCCAGGAATTGTGTACAGACTCTTGCAACATGGGGCCGTGCATTATCATGCTGCCACATGAGGTGACGGTCGTGGATGAATGGCACAACAATGGGCCTTAGGATCTCGTCACGGTATCTCTGTGCATTCAAAATGCCATCAATAAAATGCACCTGTGTTCGTTGTCCATAACATACACATCCCCATACCATAACCCCACCGCCACCATGGGCCACTTGATCCACAACGTTGACATCAGCAAACCGCTCACCCACACGACGCCATACTCGCTGTCTGACATCTGCCCTGTAAAGTGAAAACCAGGATTCATCCGTGAAGAGAACACTTTTCCAAAGTGCCAGACACCATCGAATGTTAGCATTTGCTCACTCAAGTCGATTACGATGACAAACTGCAGTCAGGTCGAGACCCCGACGAGGACGACAAGCATGCAGATGAGCTTCCCTGAGATGGTTTCTGACAGTTTGTGCAGAAATTCTTTGGTTATGCAAACCGATTGTTGCAGCAGCTGTTTGGGTGGCTGGTCTCAGACGATCTTGGAGGTGAAGATGCTGGATGTGGAGGTCCTGGGCTGGTGTGGTTACACGTGGTCTGCGGTCCTGAGGCCGGTCGGATGTACTGCCAAATCTTCTGAAACGCCTTTGGAGATGGCTTATGGTAGAGAAATGAACATTCAATTCACAGGCAACAGCTCTGGTGGACATTCCTACAGTCAGCATGCCAATTGCATGCTCCCTCAAAACTTGCGACATCTGTGGCATTGTGCTGTGTGATAAAACTGCACATTTTAGAGTGGCCTTTTATTGTGGCCAGCCTAAGGCACACCTGTGCAATAATCATGCTGTCTAATCAGCATCTTGATACGCCACACCTGTGAGGTGGATGGATTATCTCGACAAAGGAGAAGGGCTCACTAACACAGATTTAGACAGATTTGTGAACATTATTTGAGAGAAATAGGCCTTTTGTGTACATAGAAAAAGTCTTAGATCTTTGAGTTCTGCTCATGAAAAATGGAGGCAAAAACAAAAATGTTGTGTTTATAATTTTGTTCAGTGTATATATAGAGAGAGAGAGAGACATTTTAGCCATTTCAAACTGTTTGATATTTGTTTTCAGTAAACACTTCGTTTCTTAAATACCATCACACATATTTTCATATGTGAAATACATTCCCCTATATTTTTGTTTTTTTGTAAGGGAGGTTACCTCACCTTACAATACATGGTCACCATAACATAGTCTAACTTCTTGATGGCACACAAGAATTCCTGTGGTTTTATGGTTATTGCCGCTTTAAACCAGTGTATACAGCATATTGTAAACGAATGATACACACATCAAAGGTGTGAGTGTGAGAGCCACAGATTTGTCATTTCACCTATGAAATGCCTGATACGGTAAATGCCTGCAAATGGACGTGTGCTTGCCGACAGCGGCAATGGCAGTAATGAAGGCTCCAATCTTATTATAACAATATAACATTTCACCATGTGCGCAGGCCGCAATATAACTCAAAATATAGGCACCAATATAATAAATCAACACCCATAGGCAGCTGTATGATATCATTTATGATTTTATGAACTTATTCTGGTTGCTCATATTTTTTCACACCCCCTTCATAATTTGTAAGATGCTTAGCATTTTTGTAATTCTACTTTGCTTTAGCATTGCCCAGAAGAAGCTGCATAACAGATACTTAAGCATATTTCACAAGAAAAAGTAATAACTCACAATACCATTCGTTTTTAAAATCCTGTTGGATCTTTGCGCATCAGTGATGTTTTTTGTCTTTCAGTGATGCTTTTGAGCAGCAACGCCATATCGCAAAAAATCAAAAAGCCAAGAAAAGGAGGGAAAAAGCTCCACATGCAGAACATACCAGGAAACCGAAGAAATTACAGTCTCGGGACTATTACAAAACACACAAACAGTCATTGGCAACACACAATATTAAGAACTAAAGGGAAGTAAACATTTAAACAATCATGTGATTTAAATGTTATTTTATTTTGTTAAACATAAATGTGCTATGATAAACAACTTTATATTAAATACATTACAAATTTTATGATTCACCTTTGATACAGATTTAAAAATCTGTACATATTACAAAATTCTGAGATTACAATGAAAATTCAGTATTCAAAATCTAATTTAAACTAAAAGATAAAAAGAACATTTTAAAGTTTTGAATAAATTAGAACTAAATAAATTACAGTCACAATGTAAAATAATGTAAGGATTACACAATAAATCCACTTTATAGGCCGTGTCATAATCCAGACACATCATAGAGTGAAGTCACAGCAAGTTATTTTATAGTAATTGTTTATACCTAAACTAAATACCACAAATGTGATTATGGACCACAAAACCAGTCATAAGAGTCAATTCTTTGAAACTGAGATTCATACGTCATCTGAAAGCTGAATAAATAAGCTTCTGAGAATCTGAGGGTGCAAAAAAAAAAATCAAAATATTGAGAAAGTCGCCTTTAAAATTGTCCAAATTAAGTTCTTAGCAATGCATATTACTAATCAAAAATTAAGTTTTGATATATTTACGGTAGGAAATGTACAAAATATCTTAATGGAACATGATCTTTACTTAATATCCTAATGATTTTTGGCATAAAAGAACAATTGATCATTTTGACACATACAATGTATTTTTGGCTATTACTACAAATATACCCGTGCTACTTAAGACTGGTTTCGCGATCCAGGGTGACAAATAAGAGACCAGAAATAATGTAAATGTTGCTTTTGTACATTATAGATTATTTTATGCACTTATAATGAAAGCATCTTTTTATTCAATGGAAGTAAGAACATCTGACTGTGTACAAATGAGTTCACATGATCAACGTCTCAAATTAAGTTACTCAATTACTGACCTAGAAATAGTGCAGAATCATATAAATATACTTATATAGGCTTTCGGACAATAATGTTTATTTAGTTTCAGCATAAAAAATGACTATTAAATATTTTGCTGTGACTCCATGACGTGTCTAAATTATGACACGGCTTATGAAGTGGATTTATTGTATAATCCTTATATAATACTTTAGAAAATAATTCTACTGAATTGTCAGCACTTAAATATAGTGCTTATATGTATCTAAAAAAATACTTTGCAGTGATTTACACATTTGCCCTGAAATAAACACTGCCAAATCCAGCAGGAAAATAACACAGTTCCAGCCTCGGCTTTCCGCATCAAACACAAACGATGAAAGAGTAGTGTTTTGCGTGACATTTCTGAGCATTGTAGTGGAGCTCTGGATGAAACCAGTGTCTATGCTCCACCTCCCCCAATGGTAATCTGAGCCTGCAGAGTTATGTATGGGGTCTCATGTCCAAAAATGCAGGGGCTGTCTGTTTTCGCTCTCCCTTCTGATTTCTGCAATGCCTTGCACGAAAATCATCCAGTTACTTTCTCAACCAAACGCGTCGAGAGGCGTTGGCTGACGTTGAAACTCCTGAAAGGGATGTTAGAAGTTTGAATCATCCCATGCTGTACTGATGAACCTTTGAGGTGGTTCCCAGTGATTGACAGCACCATTCACATTCCTCCCTTTGGCATGCCGACCTTTAACCCCTGCACTGGAATGGCAAAAATTCCTCCTTGCACGTCTGCAGAGAGGGAAAAAAATACGCAGGCCAGAATTAAAGCCTAGAGACATACCTGTCCGCACAGTTTTCATGAGAAATGTCATTATGAAGCTGCGGAATTTAAACTTCTAATATACATTTTGTTAGATCATGATGTAACTTTGCATGAAATTAGAACGTAAGAGTATGGTTAATGAAAAAGTCTACGTCGAGTTCTGGTGAGCCGGGTTGCATGGTTATTTTTTCCTGGCAGAAGAGCATGTTGACTGACTCCAGGGGAAAATTCCCATATCAGCACAATGTAGCACAAACCACTTTCAAAGATACGCTTTCACAGCCTGGTTTCTGTTCTTATGTTCCTCATCTTAAATTGAGGTTTCTTTACTGACTCATTGTTGCCATGGCACCACTTTTGTGTACAAGGTAACACGTATGACAGTGCTCTCGAGTTACCATTGCAACGCATGTTCGTAAACTCCCCAAAAACTGGCTGAATGTTTCTCGGTCTGCTTTCCTAACCGCTACTAGCCCTCACTCTTTCCAGATGTGTGAAGCAGAGGCACAGCATGCTTTTTTCTTCTCAGCTCAATGTACAATACAGACCCTGGGTGCCTCTCGGTCTCTATAACATTCTGTCACATGTATTTGGTGTAGCCTAATAAAATCAATCCGGAAGGAGTCGTGAGATGGGAGCTAAGGGAAGAGCCGGGGCGGGAGTAACTGCGAGAGAGCGAGGAAGCGCTGGGGAACTTCAGGGGAGCTGGCAGCACTAGTATAGTGTTGCTGTTGGCATTACAGCATGTATTGTTCTTGAATCTGGTTTAGTTTGACCCTTTTAACTCCCAGCTCTCAACCAATACAAAGGAAGAGGAGGTTTTCTGGCAAACATTCCAGTTTGACACTCTCACGTTCCTGTGCATTTCCTAACACGGATCGTATTTTCACTCGCTTGAGTCTCAATGCATTGAGAAGCCAGAATTAAAGGATTGCAAATAAAGAACTAGTCATTTTTATATTGAGGTTCTTTGGTGATCATATTGCAAAAGAATAGCCTTTTTAGATTAATACTTCTATTCAGCAAGAACACATAAAATGTTTAAAAGTGACACTAAAAACGTTTAGAATGTTACAAAAGAGTTCTATTTTAAATCAGTGTTGTTCTTTTGAACTTTCCATTCATCAAAGTTCTGATATCCTGATATCCCGTCTCACAGTTTCCATAAAAGCAGCAGGAAATCAGCATATTAGAATGATTCATCATCATGTGACACTGAAAACTGGAGTAATGATGCTGAAAATTCTGCTTTACATCCCAGAAATGAATTACATTTTAAAACCTAAAAACAGTTAACAGGGTCATGTTTATTTCTATTGCACTTTATACAATACAAAAAAATCAGCTTTAGTGTCAAACAGGAAAATAGTTTGTTAATAATGCAAGAGGACAATGACAAACAGTTTTTTAATTGAAGTCAGTTCCCTGTTGATTCAGTGATGTAATCATCCAGTTTAGCTCTCTTCCAAAAGTGCAATCAAGCCGACAATATTGCCAGAAATTGCATGTAATAAGGGTAATAATTTACAATAAAATCAGTTAATACATTATCTAGCAATAAAAGTGAACAAATTTGTATTTACTAATCTTTCATTGTTGGCCAAAATGAAAAATTAGTTTCACCTAAAAAAGTTTTTACCAAATAAAACAAAACTTAAAATAAAAACAAATCATTAGTCAGGCATATTGGCGGTAATAAGCATAAACAATGCCACTGAACCGAACAAAACGCGCATATTTTGCTAATTATTGCTGCTGAAAATAATCAATTATTGTCATGTTTTGGGCTCTACTAATCAGTCGGACCAGAAAAAATCATTTGGAGTATTATAGACTGCCAAAAGTTATAACAAATCAAGGAGAAGAGTGCAAAAAACTGTCTGAGGAACAAAAAAGTTGCTTGTGGTTGGCCAAACTGAACCAGGATTTCCAGAGCAAGAATCTTAACAACATTCATGTTTGTTCTTATCATTTCCAGATAGGTAGGTGAAATATTAGACTAATATCTTAATTAATACTGCTTGTATGTATCTTACCATGTATTAACTTTAGTTTGTCAAAATATTACGCCATTTCATGCTCACTAAGTCCTTTATATGCAGCTTCCACACATTTTTTCTATGGTTTAGACAGCATAAATCAGCAAAACAACATATTCAGTAGTACATTAATCGTGCATTTCCATGCTGTTGTTTACATCCGAGTAACACCAGTATGGCCACACATCCGGATAACTGACCAAATCATGGCATAAGTGCAAACCCTAACGCATTGATAAAAATCTGCTGAAAATGATCAGTTATTGTCATGTTTTGGGCCCTACTAATCGGTCAGACCAGGAAAAACATAGACTGCCAAAAGTTAAACAAATCAAGGAGAAGAGTGCATAAAAACTGCCTGAGGAACAAAAGGCGTTTGTGGTTGGCCAGACTGAACCAGGATTTCCAGAGCAAGAATCTTAACAACATTTGTGTTTGTTCTTGTCAATTCCAGTCAGATAGCCGAGATATTAGGCCAATATCTTAATACTGCTTAAAGTATCTTTACCACCTATTAACTTTAGTTTGTCAAAACATTGCACCCTTTCCTGCTCACTAAGTTCTTCTTTATATGCAGCTTTTTTTCTATGGTTTAGACAGCATAAATTAGCAAAATAACATATTCAGTAGTACATTAACCATGCATTTCCATGCTGTTTACATCCGAGTATCACCAGTATGGCCACACATCTGGATAACTGACAAAATCGTGACGCAAGTGCAAACCCTCTATAACACATCAATAAAAATCAGCTGAAAATGAATAATTATTGTCATGTTTTGGGCTCTACTAATCTGCTTGACCAGGAAAAAAATTTAGAGTATTATAGACTGCCAGAAGTTGAACAAAAGGCGTTTGTGGTTGGCCAGACTGAACCAGGATTTCCAGGGCAAGAATCTTAACAACATTCATGTTTGTTCTGGCCATTTCCAGTCAGATAGGTGAAATATTAGGCTACTATCTTAAGTAATACTGCTCAAAGTATCTTTACCTCCTATCAACTACAGTTTGTCAAAACATTGCGCCCTTTCCTGCTCACTAAGTCCTTCTCTATATGCAGCTTCCACACATTTTTTTTCTGTGGTTTAGACAGCATAAATTCAGTAGCATACAACATATTCAGTAGCACATTAACCAGGCAATCCATGCTGTTGTTTACAACTGGGTAACTGACCAAATAATGACGTAAGTGCAAACCCTCTATAGCACATTGATAAAAAAAAATTAGATACACCGCTCAAAGATTATTTAAAACAAGCATGTTTCCTTCAGGTTAGTCTGTAAAAGATTTTTATATAATATTTAAAAATATTTAAATTATTACTACAACTCTTGATGCACTTGGTAAATGCTTTAGAAGTATTCTTCATTATTAGTTATCATTGTCATGTTAACAAACGGTACCTTTTTTTCTTTATTTATATAGGTGTTTACTTATATTTTGAATTCACTGCATTGTACAAATGCCTTTAAAATGAATGGATAATACATATTTGTGACCCTGGACCACAAAACCAGTCACAAGTAACACGGGTATTTTTGTAGCAATAGCCAAAAATACATTGTATGATAAGGGATGTAGGATAAGTAAAGATAATATTCCATGAAGATATTTTGTAAATTTCATACTGTAAATATATCAAAAAGTAATTCTTGATTAGTAATATGCATTGCTAAGAACTTCACTTGGACAACTTTAAAGGTGATTTTCTCAATATTTTAATTTTTTTGGAATCTCAGATTCCAGATTTTCAAATAGTAGTATCTCAGCCAAATATTGTCCTATCCTAACACTAAATATCAATGGAAAGCTTATTTATTCAATTTATTCAGCTTTAAGAAAATATATAAATCTCAATTTTAAAAAAAAAATTACCCTTATGACTGGTTTTGTGCCTTAAACATAACTGCAATCCAGTGAGTAGTAAAATCAGGCACTCATCATGTGATGCCAATCTTCTGGTGAAATCCCACAGAACCGCTTTTATCTGTGAACATGTGGATAAAATCAATGTCTGTAGTCTTCAAAGGCGTGCAAGTGAATCAGCGGTCAATGTGTGATACCGTCCTGTTAACACACTAAGAGTGGTATGAGGTTAAGTGAGGGCAGCATATTCAGTGGAGCGGCATTGACATGCTGGAGGCGAGGCCACACCCTGTGTGTGTGTTTGTGCTCACCATTGAGCAACTGAAGGGAATTTTATCAGTGTAACTCTTCAGCACTAAAGCTATCACATCTTTCCTACTCATCTAAAGTAGACATACTGTACTTGATGAATTATTTACTTAACACACATCAATCACTCGTAGTTTTGATTAAGTTGCTCCCCCATGTGTGTGTTTAATGTACTTACAGCAAATTTCACGCCACGTTATTTCCCTCTCCCACACGGATCAGGGCTATATTCCTTTACTTTTCCAAATATGAAACACCGAGGATTAGTAACCAGATTCAAGCACATTAAATCATTGAAGCGTTGAAAACAAAATAAAAGGATAAGTTACCAGTTACGCCCGTGGGCAAGGTGTGGCTCTTTTTTTTTTTTTTTTTTTTTTGCTGAAGTTTACACAGTCTTACATCAGGTGTGTCAACCAACATGACAACCCAGCATACTCCTATACTAACATAAGTGTGTGCTCGGACTTTAGCAAATGAGTAGCTAAATTCTTATCCCGTCACAAGAAGAAAAACTGCAGTATCAGTGCATAACAGAAAGACATGTTTGAACAGCTTATGCTTGTAATATTTTTCCTTGGTTAGTGCAATTTTGTAACATAAAGCCTAGCCTACGGCAATAAATGCTTGCAAATAAACACCCGTGGTAACGAGTCACACTTCACAAATGTAGACTTTATGTTTTTATAAGATAAATGTGACCCTGCACCACAAAACCAGTCATAAGCAGCATGGTTAAAAAAATAAATAAATAAATAATTGTATGGGTCAAAATGATCGATTTTTTTTATGCCAACAATTTTTAGGATATTAAGTAGGGCTGTCAAACGATTAATTGCTATTAATCGCATACAAAATAAAAGTTTGAGTTTGCCTAATAAACGTGTGTGTACTGTGTGCAATTATTATGTATATAAAAATTCAAACACATTCAGGTACATATATAAAAAAAATGTATTAGTATATGTATTTATTATAATTTTTATATAATTTATATTATATATAAATACAAATATTTTTAATAGATAACATATTTCTCTTAAATATATACATTAATTTGTGTGTATTTATATATACATAATGATTACACACCCCAGCAAGCAATTTTTTATTAAATAAATATATATATATATATATGTCAGTACATTTTTATTGTTTCTTTTTTTTTTTTTAAGAAATTAAAAAAAATTCACCATTTTATTCACCAAGGATGTATTAAGTTAATAATTAAAATTTTATTAAAAGTTAATAATAAATAATTTACATTGTTATAAAATATTTATATTTTGAATAAACACTGTACTTTTTAAACTTGTTATTCATGAAAGAATCCTGAAAAAAGAAAATTACAGGTTCCAAAAAATATTTGGCAGCACAACTGTTGATATTATCCAACATTGATCATTCTAATAATAAATCCGCATATTAGAATGATTTCTGAAGGATCATGTGACACTTAAGACTGGAGCAACAGCTGATAAAAATTCAGCTTTTCATCACAGGAATAAATTCTATTTTAAAGTATGTTAAAATAAAAATTATTTTACATTGTAAAAACATTTTGCAATATTACTGTTTTTTTGTTTTCTCTATATTTTTAATCAAATAAATGCAGTCTTGATGAGCATAAGAGACTACTTTAAAGACTATTACAAGTCTTACTGACCCTAAACTTTTGAACGGTAGTGTATATATAGAAATAAAACCAAGCACCTTGTAAACGCTGTTGACTTTGCTTACATGATGAAATATCATACATCTCACAAGTATTTTGCCAAAAAATGACATGTAACTAAATTCAAGATTATTTTGTCTAGAAGTGGGTTACAAATAGCCGGACTATATCGGGTCTATAGTTAAACCAGACGTTGAAATCACGCTTGCTGGGACAGTACACACGCTTATATTAGGTAAACTCAAACTTTTATTTTGTATGCGATTAATCGTTTGGCAGCCCTAATATTAAGTAAAGATCATGTTCCATTAAGATAGCTATTTTGAAAAAGTCCTACCGTAAATATCAAAACTTAATTTTTGATTAGTAATATGCATTGCTAAGAACTTAATTTGGACACTTTAAAGTCGATTTTCTCAATATTTTGATCACTGTTTTTGCACCCTCAGATTCCAGATTTTATTATAGCTGTATCTCAGCCACATATTGCTTATTTATTCACCTTTCAGATGATGTATACATCTCAATTTCCAAAAATTGACCCTTATGACTAGTTTTGTGGTCCAGGGTCACAAATAAGCTTTCCATTGATGTTTGATTTAAAGTAGTAGTCCACTCCCAGAACAAAAATTTACATATAATTTACTTACCCCCTTGACATCCAAGATGTTCATGTCTTTCTTTCTTTCTTCAGTCAATAAGAAATTATGTTTCTCGAGGAAAACATTCCCGAATTTTTCTCCATATAGTGGACTTCAATGGTGCCCCCAAGTTTGAACTTCCAAAATGCGGTTTAAATGCAGCTTCAAATGGCTCGAAACGATCCCAGCCGAGGAAGAAGGGTCATTTCGATCGGTCATTTTTTAAAAAAAAATAATTGACAGTTTATTTACTTTTTAACCTCAAACGTTCTTGTCTTGTCTCTGCAATGCGCATGCGTAGTCTGTGTAATCTGGGTCAATGCAGTTCGGGTATGTCGAAAAACTCCCGTCTCGTTTTCTTCTTCTTCAACGTCCAAATCGTCCTACATCGCTGTTTGACCTTTTTTTTTTTTTGGTGTTTTATCTTCTCTGCATGTTCACTTTTTAAACACTGCTTCGGTAGTTCTGCAGCAATGTAGGATGATTTTGAAGTTGGGAAAGAAAACGAGATGGGAGTTTTTCGACATACCCTAACTCTATTGACCGTATTGAAGCAGAAAAATTCACGCAGACTTGGATAAGACAAGCGTTTGAGGTTAAAAAGCAAATAAAATGTCAGTTTGTTACAAAAATGACCAATCGTTTCGCTAGATAAGACCTTTCTTCCTCGGCTCGGATCATTTAGAGCCCTTTGAAGTTGCATTTTGGAAGTTAAAGCTTGGGGCACCATTGAAGTCCACTATATGGAGAAAAATTCAGTAAAGTTTTCCTCAAGAAACAAATTCTTTTCGACTGAAGTAAGAAAAACATGAACATCTTGGATGACAAGGGGGTGAGTAAATTTTTGTTCTGCAAGTAGACTCCCTTTAAGCTGGAATTTGAAGGTGCCAAAAAAATATTGAGAAAAATCACCTTTAAAGTTGTTCAAAATTAAGTTTTTAATAATGCAAATCACTCATCAAAATTGAAGTTGACAAAATATCTTAATGGAACATGATCGTTACATAATATCCTAAAGACTTTTGACAAAAGAAAGATCAATAATTTTGACCCATACAATGTATTGTTGGCTACCTCTATGAACATAACTGTGCTACTTATGACTGGTTTTGTGGTACAGGGTCACAACTAATCTGAAGAACTTCAAAAGGAATTTGCTGTGCATTTATGTATACATACCTAGATGCAGGTTCCTTATCCATGAATGACAACGTTGCAACAAACCAGGATGCATTTCATGAAATTAAAATTAAGAAATGGCTTGGCATTTACCATGAATGTAAGTTATGACTAACATTTTTAACTTTTGTTCACATGGCTTTAAAATGGAATTAAATTAGCTAATGTTTTGCATAAACACCTTAGGCTGCAGAATGACTTATAAACCATAAACAAAAAAAAAAAAAAAAAAAAAAAAAAAAAAGCTGAATTAAATTAGGTTTAATCCTCCGCAGGTTTTATAAGGTCCATGTTGGGGCGTTGAAACATTTACGGGATACGTGACCTGAGGCGCCCTCTGGTGGATTTTAGTTTCATCTTTTATTCCAAACGCCAAAGTAAAAATATGCAAACATTCCCTTAATTAAATGGCTGAGACGCCATTTTGTTTCCAGAGTTTCAATGATTTCCAGATTCGAGGCGAGCATCAAAATTTATACGCTTTCTCAATCTCAGATCCCATGAGAGCATCAGGCACTGTGGAAAAAGCCTTCCCAGGAACATTAAAACCAGCACAACTAAATTAAAAGCAAATTTTATACTTTCAACCTCGTTCAAAGCTTGCAAAACTGTACCATTAACCATTTATAAAGCATTTTATAACTGCTATTGAAGCATGACATGCTCATGCATTTAAGAAAAACTAATTTGAGTAAGACTTGTGTCTTATAAACACTTCACAAATGAAAGAACACATTCAAAGTAGGATTGTGGAAAAAAAAAGTTTATTTTTCTCAACTCAAACCTATCCGTTCACCAGTTCAAAGCCTTATACATGTCATGTCCATTGCTTTCGTTGATAAATACAGGGCACAAGATGTTCTCATTTGAAAATCTTGCCCTGGTTGAAAGGTTTGCCTACATGTTTGAATTCACCCTCCCATGCAAAGTACTCCTTCACCATGGTCTTGCACTCCTCGCTGTCTACATCCAGCTTGCGCCAAGTGTATGACTCATAGTCGATCTGCCAATCGTCACTCAGCTGAAGACAGACGAGAAAAAAAAAAAAAGGGATTAAATCATTTTCACATAGAAAAAAAAAAAAAAAAAAAAAAAAACCCATTTGCTCAATATTTGTTTTTGAAACACCAGTAATGTGATTACTCTCTTTGTAGTTGCATGCTAATACCTGCAAACAAAACTGACTTGCACTGTCAACTTTCAAATCAAAACATGCCAACTAAACCATATCAAAATACATGCGTTTCACCAGTTTCCAAAAAAAAAAAAAAATCCTCCTGCTTTTATAATACTCACATCTGCGTCGATTTTACGTAACTGCACAATACTGAATGAAGCACATTTGCTAATGAATAGACAAAAGGAAAACAAACCAAAAGTAGCTAGTCAATTACTCTGGTTATCCCATGGCCCAGTTAAAACCTTGATGTAATGTTTTTAAGTTTTTTTAAACAGTGAATCAACTAGCTTTGCTCCAAATCATCCAAAAAAAAAAAAAAAAAAAAAAAAAAAAAAAGTTTGCTAACATACTATGTGTGTTTACTGTGTATATTTATGTATATATAAATACAAACATTTTAAAAAGATACACAGCACACATAAGTATGTAAACAAACATTTTGGATGTGATTAATTGTGATTAATCGTTTGACAGCCCCACTAACAACTAAACTGTACCAACATCTCACATAACAGTAACACATATCCTTTATATTAACAATAGAGCGAATAAAATTGTATTAAAACGCAATTTTGACACTAAACCTATATTTAAATATAGACTAGGGTCCATTTTCTTTTATTTATATTTAATCATGCGACAAATTTACAAAAATGTGGCTATTTGTCTTATATTTTATTATATTAATAATGTAGACGTATTAAAGGAGGAGTAATGGAATATAATTACAGTATGTTTTGCGATTAAGCTATAGCATTTATGGATTCATACCACATGTATTTAGACTATTGTTTTTCATACAAATACCTAGAAACCATATTACATTTTTACCATGGTATTGAGGTGCTATATTTGTGGTTTTAACTATTATTATTATTATCATCATCATCATCTACATGTATGCTACTAAGGAAGAGCAGTGGTTAATTAATCAAACAGTCAGAATCATTACATTTCACCATACAAAAATGAGATTGCTACAATTTTATAGATATTTGTTATTTTTATAATGAACATCAATCTAAATCTGCATCCTAACTCAAGCTACTATCAAATGTGTTATTTCTAAGAGACCAAAAAAAAAAAGTTATATTTATTTTATCAGGCAACAAACCCGTTTCTTGATTTGAAACAATATTACTCAAAACATGCTGAACTAAGAAATGTTTTATGATGTTTGTTTTGTTAAAGGAAAAATGACTGGAAAAAGTGTAAAGAACTTAAACATGACGTGTTTGTCATTTTCTGACCACAAAGAATAGTTTAAAGCCACAATTAAGCATCTGGTTTTTACAACTTCCACATTGCAGCAAAAATCTGCCTTTAAACTTGAAAGAAATAAAAATTTGACATTTATATGATAATTATCGATATCGACTAATATGAAAAAAAATCATCCCCCCCCCCCCCCATATCACCCAGTCTTATTTTGCATTAATTTTCATGGTTTGAGGATAGCAATGAGTCAAGCAACATGTTCAGATTGGCATCTGCCTACTTTGGTGAGTTTCTACCACAGAACTCGATTGGAATCAGCATCAACAAAAGATACAGGAAATGTTTTCAATATCAAAGAACATACGCTTCTGTGATGTGCTGGTTTTTATTTACCAACACTAGATCATATAAATTGATCAAGACATGGACTTTGGACATTCATGTTGTTTACTCCTGAAAACCTGCTGCATTTGTTCCTTTTAGTTTGACCACTACAGCTGTTAAAACGGAAAGATTGTTTGGTTATTGGTCATATTTGGCTGAAACTCAAAGCAGCTAATGTTCCTTTTACTAGGTGCTTTGTGCAAATATGACGCAAGGCACTGGAGTTTAAGTTTCACTGTGCGCCTTGGAATAAAAGCAGTTTTTAAAACCTGATCTAGTCAATGTCATGCATTAGCTTTAAAAACACTGAAAAGTGTATTAACTGTACTGTACATGGGGAAAGACTAATTCTGCCTTGCTAAACCTATAAAATAACAGGTTTAAATTATGAATCACATTTCTTTGATGTTATCTTTTAGTTCGTTCTGAAAGAAAAATCTCTCTATTACACTTCTCTTTTTACAATAACGTAACGGATACAAATCACATCCAGAACTGTCAGAACTTGTGAAACACGACCTCAGGTGTTTCAAAGAGAGGAAGTTTTGGTTTTCAGTCACGGTATCGAATGTTTGTTTAAAAGCAAACCACAACTATGGTTACTGCAGTAAACTAAAGACAACATTTTTAGTTTGTTGTTGATGAAGGGGTACACAAGTCCCACTAATGGTGCTTTGAGGGCTCTTAAATAGATTGAAAAACATCCATTTTAAATAACATGTTTGTCCACAAACAGATTTGTGTGTACATGTAAATCACTTACAGTAAATGCAAGATCCTGGCCTCTGAAGACCCAGATACCAGAGATGCAGCTGTCGTTGTTCGCACCAAAGAGGATGACACTGGCGAACGCATTTTTACGCAGTTTGTCGAGTCGTTGGAACATTCCTGAAAAGAAGAGCAAGAAAGTACTTGTACATACCATGAAAAACTATGCATTGCTGCACTCTTGCGCAAGTAGCACATGCTGAATAAACATACAAGCGCTTTGTTTAAAGAGACTCAAAGTCAGTGTGCCCCAACTGTACCTGTGATAAGATTACAGCTCATGAAGGCCATGGTCAGCTCTTCAGGGAAGCGATACTCGGCATACCAGATTGAGAAGCCCTCGCGATCAAAGTGATCCCAGAAGTAAGGCAATGCCACGGTCAGGGTGTCCTCGTTGGAGTATTTCCTCTTGAACTCGTCCATGACAAAAGAACTAGTGACAAGAGGACAAATGCAAACTGATTAGAGGCACAGACAAACTCTTAGACAGTAGCTGTTTCTAAAGTGAAGGTGTATCAAGTACCTTTTTGGAAGGTGAGCAAATGGGTCCTTGGCTTTGGGCTCAGAAGCCAAAGCAGCCTCGCACTCGTCCATCTCCTCTTCAGCAGGGGCGGCTTTCTTTTCCTCCTTTTTCTTCTCTTTTTTCTCCTGCTGCTGCGGTTGTTGTTGCTGCTGCTTGCCTCCTTCCTTACCACCCTTGTCCTTTTTGGCAGGAGTCTCCTTCTTTGGCTGCATCTCAGCAAACTTCTTAGCTGGAGAATTGATTTTAAATTAAAACACTTATACTCAATGCATTCAACATTGAAATGATATTAAAATGTCAAGAAGTGTTTTGCTATTGTGTATGCTTCTGTAAGACATTAGGCTTATTATTTGAGCTTTGTTTTGCAAGTTTGTACCTTCTCTGAAGACCAATAAAAAAACCCACTCAACCACATTTCTATGCACACTTCAACTTCCTCCAAAACAAGATGATAATGTCAGTTTTGTACATTCAGTTATTTTGGAGGAAGTGGAGGTATGTAGAGCTTCGGGTTAATTTTGCTTGAGGTTCTACTGGCTTCAGTATCAAAGCATTCTTTGTTAAAATAAGAGGAAAAACCCTCAAGGAAAAACCGTGGAGGTAACAGTAATATGACAATCTCTAGCATTACATATAATAAAATGACCTATAAAATAAGGCTATTTATATTTTTATAATTGGCTTTTTAAAAAGCTTTATAAATAGCAAAATATTGCAAATCTATTCCAAGTTGCTTTTAGAACATACATTGTTACATAACTTTATAGGGTCTGATTTTCTTCACTTTAAGAAGGTTTGAGAAACGTACCATCAAACTGAGCCATTTTCTCACAGAGCTTGACCTCGCCCAAAACAGTCTTGAACTGAGGCTGGTTGACACAGGTCAAAAACCAGCGGGTGACATTGGGGTAGGGCTGACGGAAAGCAGGCTCAAGAACCTAGAAGGTGAAAGACAATATAACATCAGCAAATATGAAACATGTAGAGATTACGTTACACTTAACTGAGAACCAAACTGAAATATAATACTATAAATATAAAGGGACAGTTCACCCCTTAAAAAAAATAAAAATAATAAACCTCCTTTTGTGGTCCAAAAAAAAAGGACATAAGGCAACAACACAAGGGTGAGTAAATGATGACTTAATTTTGACTTATGGATGAACTATCCCTTTAATTATGTAACTGATTATTCAATCAGTAATACAAGTTATCTAATGTAGGTATGATCTGTTTAATACCTTGGAGCTTTATCGAGCAACAAGCCAATGGGTGAGGAACAGATGAGACAACCAAAAAGCAAACAAAGTACACACAGTCATCATTTGAAGTGAATCAAAACCTTAAAGTTGTCCCAAAACCAAAACAATACCCGTTCTTTTCTTAGGACATATTTGATGAACTTTTTTGATCCACTTCAGATGTTGACTACTGTATATATAAAAGTAACTCTTTACAATGAGTTTCATTAGTTAAAGGGATAATTCACCCAAAAAAATAAAATTGGTCATTAATTACTCACCTTCACGTCATTCCAAACCCATAAGACCTTCGTTCATCTTCAGAACATAAATTGCACAAAAATAAATAAACAAAAATCCGAGCGCTTTAAGACCCTCTAACCACGAGAACACTGACAAAATAGTCCATGTGACAACAATAATTTTATGAAGCTATAATCATACTATGAGAATACCCTTGCTGTCTAAGGAGGCTCAGAAAGCTTGCGGATGTTAAAAAAAAAATAAATAAATAAATAAAAAAAATTCTTAATTTGTGCTCCAAAGATGAATAAAGGTCTTACGGTTTTGGAACGACGTGAGGGTGAGTAATTAAGGACAGTATCTTCATTTTTGGGTGAACTAACCCTTTAACAATAGTTAACTTTAAGTAACACAAAATAAAAAAGAACCATTCTTGTACAGCATTTATTAACCTTAATTTCAACATTTACCAAAGCATTATTAAAATTAAAAGTTGTACTTGTTAAAGGAGAAGTTCATTTCCAGAGCAAAAACATACAGATAATTTACTCACCCCCTTGTCATCCAAGATATTCACATCTTTCTTTATTCAGTCCTAAAGAAATTATGTTTCTTGAGGAAAACATTGCAGAATTTCTCTCCATATAGTGGACTTCAGTGGTGCCCGCAAGTTTGAACTTACAAAATGCAGTTTAAATACTGCTTCAAATGGCTCTAAATGATACCAACCGAGGAACAAGGGTCTTATCTAGTGAAACGATCGGTCATTTTCAAAACAAATTGACAATTTCTATACTTTTTAACCTCAAATGCTCATCTTGTCTCATCTCTGCGATGTATATGTCTGTATGTCTGTGTAATCCGGGTCAATACAGTCAGGGTAGGTCTAAAAACTCCTGCCTCGTTTTCATCAACATCAAAATCATTCTATAATCGCCTTTTTTTTTTACCTTTTTTTTTTTTTGTAAAGGGCGTTTGATATTCTTTGCATGTTCACTTTGTAAACACTGGGTCGGTACTTCTGCAGAGATGTAGAATGATTTATAAGTTGGAGGAGAAAACGAGATGGGAGTTTTGACATGCCCTAAAAATTCACACAGATCTAGACAAGACGAGCATTTGAGGTTAAAAAGAATATAAAATATCAATTTATCTCAAAAATGAACAACTGTTTCACTAGATAAGATCCTTCTTTCTTGGCTGGGATTGTAAGCTGCATTTAAACTGCATTTTGGAAGTTTAAAATAGGGGGCACCATTGGATTTCACTATATGGAGAATTCCCGATTTTTTTTTTCCCCTCAACAATCATAATTTCTTGACTGAAGAAACACATGAACATCTTGGATGACAAGGGGGTGAGTAAATTAACTGTACATTTTTGTTCTGGAAGTTGAACTTCTATAACATTGGTTAATGCACTGTGAATTAACATGAACTAACAATGAATGACCTGTATCTTTAACTAACATTAACAAACATTAATAAATACCGTAATAAATCTATTGCTCATTGTTCATTCATGTTAGTTAATAGAACTAATGGAACCTTATAGACCAATTATCTGTTTGTAAACATTCTGGATGCGCACGCAGCATGGTTGCAGAAAACCCAGGAGAGATAGCCATTACGGCTAGAGAATTACATGGATACGGTACAAAATACCTGCATTTAAAAAGAGTATAGATTATATTGATTAGATGTAATTTTCAAAATGTTATTCACACATTACAAGAGCTTGTCACCCAGCGATAAGCGCTGTTATTCAACGAAACTGACGCTAGATAGTGGGATAGTCTTACAGATCCAAAAAAGGGATGACATGTTTTTGTGGGCGGTTCAAGTGGCAGCCTATGGAGCCATGGAATAAAAGATTTAAAAAAAAAAAAAAAAAGGTAAATTTGATTTTATATTTCGAAATTCTGACTTTATTTTCGCAACTCTGAGATTATATCCCACAACTCTAGAGGAGAAACAACTCATTCTCTCTTTTTCTCTCAGCTCAGAGTATCCCACACTTCTGGCAAATATTTCGTAAAAATGTTAATAGTAATAGGTTTAAATAATATTTCATGCTGTAACTGTGGGGCTAATACAATACATCCCCTATGAACAGCATGCGAATATTATGTAGACCTATTGTTTAAATCTAATTTAGGATTTTACCAGTTTACCTCCACTTGTTAGCAGTGTTTTTTTGCAACCACTATGCGCGCACAGCTGCAAGTGACGTCTACTCAAAATTGGTCTATCGAAAAGCATTACCCGAAAAAAAACACTTTATAACAACACCACTATTTAAAATTAGATCTTTGTCATATCTCTTTAGTATTACAAAACAAACAGTTCTGGTCCTTGACTCCGATTGGTTGAGCCGTGTTCGAAGCTGCTGTAAATTACAAACATACACTTGTTTACGTTTGCGTGTTGCTTTGCAACCACTTTGTTGCAACCAGTTCTGAGGAACTACATTGTTTGGCGAAAGAAAAATGTTTTTATTAATATCATTGCACTTTATTTGCTCCGATTTATTTTGTGAAACCTTACTACATATGTGGAATACTGTAAACCACGGCTTCTTGGGGCTTACTGCTTTAAACTAAAATAGGTAGAAATTAGTGTTACGTATTCAATAGACAGATACTGAAAATTAAAAATCACTAGTATCACATAAACTATGATGACATCAGATGAATACAGGCCTGTTTCGTTTATCCACACCCCTAATTAAACAACCTGATGACAGATTTCCATGGCACCCTGCAGACTCACCTGTTTGTAGAGCCACAGCAGAGAGCAGACAACAGTGATGTCAGCCAGACTGACTCTCTCCCCAACCAGGAAAGTGCGAGTGTTTAAGTGCTGATTGAGGACGGCAAGGACGCGTTTCACCTCCTCCTTAGCCTGTTCTGTAGCCTGTATACAAGACAGATTATAGCCTTAAAAAAGCCCAATAAAATCCTGACAGGTAAAGCCATTACACAAACATATCCAAAGCTAACCTGTTTGTTGAACTGCATGATACCCAAGGTGGGGAACACCCAGGCACTAGCTGGAGGGATGATCTCAGAGTCAGCGAAACTGACCCACTGCAGCACCTGGGCACTGGCCTGGGGAGTGCTGCCACGAAGGGCATCATTGCTCACTGTCAGGAGGAAACAGCAGCATTAATGGAGTGTAATAAAACACTAAACATTTTTTAAAGCATCACATTAGTTCATGTATGAGCCTATTTACACTTGGCCACTTCAGGCAATTCCTCCAAATCGTGAAAAAGACTCATGCACTCATGTCATGGTTTGGTCAAGTGTAGAAGCTGCTAAATCATATAGAGGAGGACTTCATAAGCAGGAAAGGGTGCAATATATTGACAAACCAAAATTAATAGCTGGTAAAGATACCTACGAGCAGTATTAATTAAGATTAACGTTTTACCAACCTGACTGAAAAAACTAATGTTGTCAAGATTCTTGCCCTGGAAATCCTGGTTCAGTTTGGCAAACCACAAATGCCTTTTGTTCATCAGAAGATTTTTTGCACTCTTCTATTTTATTTTTTGTAACTTTTAGCAGTCAATAGTAGTTCAAATGTTTTTTCCTGGTCCGACCGATTAGTACAGCCCAAAACATGACAATGATTGATCATCTTCAGTAGCAGTAATCAGCAAAATATGCTAGTTCAGTTCAGTGGAATTGTTTATGTTCACTGGTGACGTGTTGTGAAAGCACCCTATATATAAAAACTTGCAAATAATCCTAAAATTTGAACATATGACAATTCACAAAATTACAACATCCGAAAGCACAAAAAATTGCAGTTCATATAAAAATTCAAGTGCAAAGTTTAAGTGCATCAACTCCACCTATAAAACACCCACAAACATCTTTATGCTTCATATACATATTTATTATAATTATTTTGCTTTCTGAAAACATAAGTGAGGTGGGCGTCGGACGGTTTCTGCAAAGCATGCATGTAGGCAATTATTAGCAAGTTTTGTGAAAAGAAATTAGAAGTTAGAGTGATTTCTAAGTCTTTTGATTATAAGTGTTGCTCATTTTCCAATATAATTTTACTAATGCATATTGTGATTGCCTTTTTATTTTTACATTTTCATAAAAGATGTTGAATTACTGGTACACGAGTGCCAAAGGCATACACACAAGAAAATTTTCACATCATTGTCTGCCTTTATTTTCTCCTCACTATTGACGTACACAAAGTCAAATGTTAAGTAGTAAGATTTTTAATCTAAAGAGGTCTCTTCTGCTCACAAGCCTGCATTTATTTGATCCAAAATGCAGTAAGAGCAGCAGTAATATTGCAAAATTTTTACTATTTAAAATAACTGCTTTCTATTTGAACATTTTAAAAGTTTAATTTATTCCTGTGATCAAAGCTAAATTTTCAGCAGGATTACTACAGTCTTCAGTGTCACATGATCCTTCAGAGATCATTTTAATATACTGATTTTCTGTTCAAGAAAAAATTTATTATTATTATTATCATCATCCTAACAGTTTCTATGAACTTTGTATTCATCAATGAAACCTGAAAAACAAAAAACAAAAAAAAAACAGCTGTTTTCAACGATGTTTTTTTTTTTTTTTTTACAGAAATATTACAATTACTTCTTATAATCATGTGACTGGAAGAAAGATGCTAAAAATTCAGCTTTGAAATCACAGGAATATATCTGTACTTTGGATCAAATAAATGCAGGCTTGCGGAGCAGAAGAGACTTTTTTATTTTTATTTTTTTAAATCTTGCTGTTCAAAAACTTTTGACTGGTAGCATAGGATAAAATCCATGGAATTTAGAATCCATTTCGGAAAACTGTTCGGCATTGCACCCTGTAACTCAAAACACAGTCATCTAGATTTAAAACTGGCGAATGCACACTCTCTCACCTATCGCAGCCTTTGATTTTTAAATAAAGGATGATGAATGAAATGCATCTAAGTGGCATACACCACAAGTGCTAAACACTTACGTTTTGTGCATAAATATTTGTGGCCAAGTATAAATTAAACGGTTTTAACAAATCGTTATCCAATCAAAGGAAATGCATGAAGTGGCCAAACATAAATAGTCCCTATAAAGCATACTTACAGTAGTGAGCAATGGCATTGCTCTCAAACAGACAGAAGCCATCATCACCCTGGTAAGCAGGAACCTAAATGGATGGGAGCAACATTAACAAATTCATTCTACATCAAGAACATATGCAGAAAAAGAAGAGGCAGGAAAATACAGACCTTGCCCAAGGGAAAGTTGCTGAGGAAAGCAGGGGATCGGTTCGTCTGCCCAAAGGTGAAGGCAGGGGGGGCGCTTGAAATCTTCAGACGAGCCCCACTGTACTGGGCAGCAATCTGAGCCTTAAAGGCCCTCCAGTTCTCTGGGTATGTGTAGAGAGTCTGCAGAAACACAAGGTTTGAGATCACATTGCTGAAACTGATGCTGTTCATTCAGACTTGGTTCTCTGTAACACAAACTCAGTGCCAACAGAAGCGGTCCCCTTCATTAAGGCCACTCACAGAACATTACACAGCACTTTCCCCAAGGCAGACAAAGCTGACAGTCAATTCCCTTTAATAAATTACTCCACGGACTATAAACAATGTTTGCATATACAAATAGAGAGCTAGCATAACTTATAAACTGAATAGTGTTACAACACATTTATTTTAAACCATCTGGTGTTGCTAGGCTTTAAAACCTATGATTAAGATTTTTAAAACCTTTAACATGTTTGACACCAACACAAGATTTCATCATAGGATGTTAAGGATTTAAAAACGCCTTATTTTGTCTTGATGAGCACACAATCAATGCTTTTCAGCTCACTACGCTTTTATACCAGCTGACACTGCTAACATACGCGCTTCACTTTAACGAATTTTATGTGAAAGTACATATAACATGACACTCTGCAAGGTACAAAATGCCTGAAGTGTGAATGAAAGGTGTGAACGGGAAAGCAAGGGAAACGTGGCACAAAGGAGCGCAGCGCTGTGCTTTTGTCCGTCATCACTCTAACCACCTTATAAAGGGGTGTGGGGAATATTTACAACAAAAATAATCATCACGCCAGCTTTAAATGAGACTTTAAAATAGTACGATATGACAACAGCGCGTAAACATATAAGGATTGGAGCGATTATGGGATGATTGTGGATGGAGATGTGCTGTAATAAGGCGTCAAAGGGTTTTCTCCCATCTTACTCACCCCTGCCGCCATCTTCAGGACGAGAGAAAGGAGGAACGCGTCGCGCGGTGCTGACGTATAGGCCAGTCCTGTCGCAGAAATAATACGTAATAATGGCGTGAAGGCGCTTTTTCTTCTTTATACGATTTATTTTACTTGGAAAGTATCATATTCGTGTGAGAATATAAACTACAAATAAGCCATCTTTTAAACATTTTATAAATTAATTAAACTATATGGATCTGCATTAGAAACTATATATCAAGGAAGATGTAATTAATTTAATTTGTTGGAAATTGTAACTTTATCTCTGGCACAACTTTTATACTTTTATTTTTATTCTTGTTCCTTTTTCTGGAAACACCTGACACTGGTGAACACACAGACTAATACAATCAGATACAACAATAATTTCTCAACAAAACAAAACAAAAAATAATAATAATAATAATTTTTCAAATATTTATTACAACGTATACTGATATACTGACAAATTGAACACTTCAGTGGTATGATATGACTGCATGGTTTCAACCAACTGAACTGCATGGTCAAACTAATTAAAATATAGTGAATTAAGCTACAAACTCGATCATATGCCAACCGCTCTGATTGATTAAAACCTGTCACTTCGATCAATCTGATCAAGATTCACTAGCAAACACCACATTAAAAGAGCCACTCATTTTTGAATTTCAACATCCCTTGTAATGATTTTAAAATAGCACGTATATTGATGCATAGATTAGTGATGGGAAGTTCGGATCATTTTACCGACTCGGACCTTTGAGTCTCGTTCAGCAAAATGAACGAATCTTTTTTCGAGTCATTTCGTTCATTTCGTTCATTTTAGCAAAATATAATTAAAATGTTACGTGTTACTTCCCTAACACATCTACTGTTTACACAAACGTTGATCACACTACAAACAAGACACAACTATAATGCTATAAGAAACAGAAAAGATTGTTTACCTGGGTCTTTAGTTTATAATTAGCTCACCTCACTTCTTATCTGACAAGTTTTCGGGTTTGAGTCGTTTGTTCATCACAGCCCCATAAGCTTAAGCAATGCAGTGAGCGAACTGATTAGTTATTAATTCTCAAAAAGAACTGATTAGTTCATTTCTCGAGTCTTCGGGTTCGAGTCCTTCGTTCATCTTATGGGGCTGTCACGTGATGAACGAACGACTCGAACCCAAAGATTCGAAAAAGGTGAACTAATTCCCGTACAGAACCTAATATGATGTTGCGCATGCACGACTGAACGAATCACTCCCCGAGACGACTCGTTCTTCCCGAGTCACATTACAGATTCGTTCAAAATGAACGAATCGTTCAAGAACGACCCATAACTAGCATAGATATCTATGTATTGATGAGTGAAAGGGAGTATTTTGAAAACTCCGAATCAAACCATTACGTCGCAAAACGATTCACTGTTTCGAAGCGCCCCAATCAGATCGCGTATCGGGAATCATTTGATTTCGATCGGGACTTCGGGGCGGGTTCGCGAATCATTTGTTTTCGATCGGGACTCGGAGCGCGTATCGCGAATCATTTGATTCAGTTCGGGACTTTGGGGCGGGTTCGCGAATCATTTGATTTCGATCGGGACTTTGGGGCGGGTTCGCGAATCATTTGATTCAGATCGGGACTCGGAGCCCGTATCGCGAATTATTTGTTTCAGATCGGGACTCGGAGCGCGTATCGCGAATTATTTGATTTCGATCGTGACTTTGGGGCCTTTTTTTTAATTAAACATTACAGATATCCAAAACATCAAGGCAGTACAATTACAGACAAAATAAAATTATTAAGAAAAACATACAAAAAAAAACAAGAATATACAGACTTGTTGCCAGGGTAACAAACAAAGAAAAATACAGGGTAATAAAATTACACAAAGGATGAATACAGAGATACAGTTTTCATTGCTTTCAAATTAGCAGAACTTTTCCACATACTTATCCAAGTCCACTTTGAACAAAGAAAAAAGAGGTTTAGAGCCAGTAAACTTTTGCTTATGAATGTGAAATTTAGCTAACAGAAAACACGAATTAATCATGTAATATTTTCCTGTATTCTCTTTAGAATAGTCAAGTAATCCAAAAAAGCATCTTTAATACAAAATGAGAAGTCACTTACAAAATGAGATTGGATAAACGCCAAAAAATCAGACCAAAATTTTTCTGTGTGGGTGCATTGCCAAAACAAATGAATGAAATCTTCTTCAGAAGAATGACAAAAACTGCAGTTCACTTCAGTGTCAGGCTTATATTTCCTAAGAAAGACTTTAGTCGGGTAACATTTGTGAATCAGTTTAAATGTCAGTTCTTTTACTTTATTGGTAAGCAGATACTTATGAGGCAAGGTCCATACTTTCTCCCAAGGTATATTCTTCACAATATTATTCCAATGTGGTATTACGTAGGGAATTGTTGTTATCTCAGCCTGGAAGAGAGCTCTGATTTTATAGTTATTTTTTTGATGATCTGCAGAAAAGCAAACACCTCCAATCATTGTGTCAGTTACATTCAGAGAGTAAGAACACGGCCATGGAAATGTAGTACCTTGCAACAGAAAAGACACACCAGAGGGAATGGCATTGAAAACAATCACATATTCATCAGCAGATACAGGAATATTATATTTCTGTAAAAAATCTGAATATTTATAAAGTCTGCCTTGTGAGTTAAAAAGCTGTCCAATAAAAAGAAGGTTGTTTGCAAACCAATCCTTGAAGACAAGTGACTTATTCTTATTGATAAGTCTCTCTGCAGCCACATATTGAGTTTCCTTTGTGTTTTCACTATTAAAGGGTCAAAATTTAGTTTACATCTTGTTTTTTGGTCTTAATTAATGACAGTACCTAAGTATGTAACTTGATTTTTCACAGGGATGTTGCATATAGAGGGAACTTCACATTAACTCACATTTGTTGATGTTTAGACAGAGACCTAAAGCTCTGGAAAAGGACTCAATCAATTGCAAAGCTAAAGGGATTTGGGAAGCGTCATTCAGAAACAGAGTGGTGTCGTCAGCCAGCTGGCTAATTAGAATTTGTCTATTGTCAGTTGAAATACCTTGTAAGTTATTATTGGAAATATGCAGGGCTAAAAACTGAGAGGCAAGTAAGAATAAATATGGAGATATAGGACAGCCTTGTCTTACTCCACTTGACAAATTGAATCTTGGTGAGGTGCCAATTTTTGATTTAATAGCGCTATTATTATTTTTATATAGTGTTCTGATGGCTCTACAAAAGTGATCTCCAAACCCAAATTTGGCAAGAGCTTGAAATATGAACTTATATTCAAGTGAATCAAAGTCTTTGTAGAAGTCTAAGAAAAGCATGAAACTGTCATTAGGGACGAGATCCTCGTAATCTAACAGATCTAATAGATTAATCTTATATTATTCGTAATGTGACGTTTTTCCATAAAACCTGATTGTGATTCATCAGTAATAACGCCTTTCATTCTTTGTGCTAAAACTAAAGCTAAAATTCTATAATCGTTATTTAATAGGGTGATTGGCCTCCAATTTTCTAGACATTCTCGATCTTTATTGGTTTTGGGTATCAAAGTAATGACTCCTTGTGTCACGGTTGGTGGAAGTGCTTCCAGTTCAAGACTTTCCTCTAACACTTTTAGTATGAAAGGAGATAACTTTTCATCAAACATCTTATATAGCTCAGCGGTTAGACCATCACTGCCTGGACTTTTATTATTTTTAAGCTCTTAATTGCCTGTAGAATTTCTGATTGAGATATATCGCTATCACAAGCTTCTTTATCTTCTAATGAAATAACTTTGTTTTGACTATAGAGTCAAAAAAGGATTTGGCTGAATTATCACAGTATCTTGAAGTATACAAGTTGTTATAAAATTCGGAGCAAAAAGCAGCTATTTCTTTAGGATTATCAAGAACGCCATTTGTTTGGAGATGATTAATAGACATTTATAGCATTGGATCTTTCCAACCTGAAGAAATAGGCTGAATTTTGCTCACCTTCTTCCAGCCACTTTTTTCTGGATCTAACATAGGCTCCCTTAGCTTTGGCTCTATATAGCTTATCTAATTTATTCTGTAGTTTGGAGTATTCAGTATTTTGAGTATCTGTCAATGGTTCTTCAAGTGATAAAGCAGACAGCTGTGAAAGAACATCATCTTCAATTTATCTGTTTTGTTTTGCTACATTACTTTCAAATTTTCTTAAGAACTTTCCTAATTCATATTTTAGAAGCTCCCAGTTTCAGGACTTCGGGGCGGGTTCACGAATCATTTGATTCAGATCGGGACTCGGAGCGCGTATCGCAAATCATTTGATTCAGATCGAGACTTTCTGCTATGTTTCTCATTCTGGGGCATGCATTCACTGCAAAGGATCCAGTGGTGAGTAACACAATGCTAAATTTCTTCTGATGAAGAAACAAACTCAACTACATCTTGGATTGCCTGAAAATTATTATTATTTTTTTTCTTTTTTTGGGTGAACTACTGTGTGACTGGTATGAAATAACGTTAACAATTACAAACATTTTCCTGCCAGAGCTGTTACAATGATAATATTGTTTTAAAAAGGGGTACCAATATCAAAATATCTGCAAAAATCAGCAATGCTCAATGTGTACTATGTATTAAAGCTTTAAATTAAAGCATGTATTAAAGCAAAAACTAAAACAAAACCAGACAGAGACATGTTCAAAATTTTGTGAGTGCTGTATTACAAAAAAAAGAATATATTCAAGTACAGGCTGGCTGGCATTTACAAAAAATACTTTTAAAATGACCATATATAATAAAGAGATGAACTCTAAAAGCAATGTAATGAAGGATTACTTTAACCTTCCATAACATGCTTGTGATCTGGTTTTGCTCACAGGATCTTTCAATATCTAAATAGCCCTACTAATGATATTCACCTTTCTCTCTGCTGCCTCACTATAAATCGTTCCACCACTTAGAGCCACTGCTGAGCTACATTTTGTTCCCATTTGACTTAATTCTGTTCCACAACTGAACTGTCGCCATGGGAAATCTATCATTATACTAACATGGGGATAAAAATAACAATAAAAAAAGAGAAAAAAAAGACAACTTCAAATGAATGGGAAAATAATTACAGTATATACATAAACTATTTAGCATCACCACAGCATCAAGTTTCATATTTTCCATATTCTTGGCAGAGGAATCAGCTCACAAGACCTAGAAGAATAAGAACAAAACTCTTAGACAATAATTGGATAGCACAACTTAAATTAGACAAAGAATTAAAAATACATTATTGGAAACAACACTGATACATTTTTGCTATTTTAATAATTACAGGAACAATAGTTATAAATTATAAATAAATATCAAAGGTATGGCACAGCTAACTGCAAGGGTCTGACTGTAAACACAGCTTTGACAGATGTTTTCTTTACAAGAAATACATACCCAGGTAGTCATCCATGAGAGATCCAATGGCAAACTAATAAAAAAGAAACAAAAAAGTAATGAAGCCCTGAGAAAATAGTTATTTCCATACAGAAGTTTTTAAAATATTATTTAGCATGTTCAACAAAAGTGACAAGGATTTACAATATCATTCTTATCCACTCGAGTTCCCACAATCTTCAGTCGAATTTCATCATCTTGTTGGATCACAATGTCCTGTTAAGAAAATCAAATTAAAAACCGTCTATATTTGTGCATATGAGGATTTGAAGAATTCTCTTCAATAAAACATTTCCTACAGGTGATTTATTGAAGCTTACCTCATCGACTGTCTTATAGCATGGAGGATTTGAGTTTGGATCAAACTCCATCTCAGAGGGAATAGACTAGATATAACAAAAACACAGTGTCAATGACTATTATTTATATAGACAGATAAATAGATAGATAGATATCCACTGAATACTTACATGACGAGAAATGAAACAAGACATGGGGCCAATTTCTGTAAAGAGTCCAACCTTGGAAAAAAAAAGGGAAAAAAACTCTGTATTTAGGTCTGAAAAATCAGCAGCAGGGACAATGAGTTTATCAACACCGTATTATGATCATTGTGCAAGTAAGTTCTTCAAATGTTGTGATCTGTCTCTGAATAAAATAAGAGTACCAAAATGGACCCATACTTTGTTAACCTGGGTGACGACAGCATCCACAACTTCTCCCTTAAAGGGACGGAACACGATGGCTTTGTATTTGACGGGATACAGCACAAAACCTCTGCCAGGCTGGATAACGCCCGCTCCAATATTATCAATTGTGGTCACTGCAATTACAAAGCCATACCTGTGAAACAAGAGAGAGAGACATTAGAAATTCATATTTCATAATGTTCAGTAAAAAAAATTAAGAGCAGATCTTTAACTTTCTGGTGGACTTACTTTCCCGTACATGTTCCCTCCACCTCTGTGAACAGCTTCTGTTTGACTGTGTTCAAAAGGTTCGGTCCAAAGTATCGTGGATGCAGGAGAATCTCATGCTCCAAAGAGATCTATTGTGATGGATATTGAAAAAACAACAACAATAAATACACATTATATTCAGAATCAGGGACATTCATAACTATCATTACAACAAGCCACATTGAGCCCCATGAATGTATGTATCTACATATGTGACCCTGGACTACAAAATCAGTCTTAGGTCGCTGGGGTATATTAGTGGCAATAGCCAAAATTACATTGTATGGGTCATGATAGATTTTTCTTTTATGCCAAAAATAATTAGGAAATTAAGTAAAGATCATGTTCCATGTAGATATTTAGTAAAATTCCTACTGTAAATATATCAAAATTTAACTTTTGATTAGTAACATGCATTATTAAGAGCTTCATTTGGACAACTTTAAAGGTAATTCTATCAATATTTTGATTTTTTTGCACCCTCAGATTCCATATATTCAAATAGCTGTGTCTCAGCCAAATATTATCCTATCCTAACCTTCTCAGGTGATGTATAAATCTCAATTTCGAAAAATTTACCCTTATGACTGGTTTTGTGGTCCAGGGTCACATACAACGTTAACACTATGTATTAAAAAAATACATTGAGCGTTTTTGTGTTTTTAATATTTTGTGTTTATAAATATAGTAAGGCAAATAAATATATCAACATACAATCAACCAATCCAAAACAACTAGATTTGACTAGCTAGCTATATTATATCCACTAAGTTAACTCTTTCAAACCTAGTGAGTGTGCAGATAACTGAGACCAATGAACATCAATGAATACACAAGCCGAATAACGTAACATTTTACACATAAAAGCTAAATAATTACGAACTTACGTGATAAAACATCTCTAAAGAGTTTTTGTCCTCCAAAAGTTTTGATTTTAAATTTAAAAGCTCGAAGTATTGATTTGTGCGTGTTCAGGCGCCGACACTCAAAAACACGAATCCAGCTACTAGAGCGTTTCCGGGTCACCTTTCAAATTAAAAGTCTTGCAATTTCCTAGAAGACATTTTCCACAATACAGTTCGCATACAAATGTTCAGTCTCAAGTCAAACAAACATTTCTTGAATTATTTGTTTTAATAAACTATTTATTTTAAATATTTTCTTAATGTTTTGTTAAATATTTGTTTAGCTATTCAGAATTTGGAAAATACATTTTACATCTGAATTATGTAATTGTGTCATTTTCAATAAGCATTATTAAAAATAAGTTTATTTAAATTGCTTTCTGCCATGCTATATAGAGGGCCCAAAGGATGTTACTTCCTGCGTGTCTGAGCTTTTCAACAAATAATAACTAACTAAATAAACAATTTTATGAAATATGTAAATACAATATACTGTAAAATTGTAATTATTGCCTTTGTAAATATATAAAAAATTGTAAATGTATAGTAATTTCTGAACCAAATAGATATGCATAAATAATACATTTACAAAATGCATTAATTTAATATTTTATTATAATTAATTAATTTGACCACTTTCTGCGGGACAGAAGTAATTTCTGCTTTCAAATTATATTTATTTATTATAAATTATAATTATTACTTTTATAAATACATCTAGAAATCATTGTAAATGTATAATAAATTCTGCTTTCAAAAGAAAACATAATGAATAAATAAATAAAGTATACACTATTTTATAAAATAGACTATTATAATTAATTAATTTAATCACCTTATTCAACACAGAGGTAAGTTCCGGTTTCAACCTACTTTTTCTTTCTTTTTTTTTCTTTTTTTCCCTAAATTTTCTGTGAATGATTTATACAAAGGAAATATTATACACTGCAGAAACATGGGGTGGCCTGCAATTAAAAAAAAAAATTATAAAAATAAATAAATAAATAAAAATATAAGTATATATATATATATATATATATATATATATATATATATATATATATATATACAGGGGTTGGACAATGAAACTGAAACACCTGGTTTTAGATCACAATTAGTATGATATTGGGCCTCCTTTTGCAGCTAATACAACATCATTTCATCGTGGGAGTGACAAATACAAGTCCTGCAAAGCAGCCAGAGGGATTTTGAGCCATTTTCCTCTTGCAGAACAGTGGCCAGGTCACTATGTGATGCTGATGTGGGAAAACGTTTCCTGACTCGCTCCTCCAAAACACCCCAAAGTGGCTCAATAATATTCAGATCTGGTGACTATGCAGGCCATGGGAGATGTTCAACTTAATTTTCATGTTCATTAAACCAGTCTGTCACCAGTCTTGCTGTGTGTATTGGTGCATTATTATCCTGATACAGAGCACTACCTTCAAGGTACAATGTTTGAACCATTGGGTGCACATAATGAAACTTTACACTCTGCTCTAACTGGTGTAATGTACAGTAAGTGAAGACTGGGCACCAGACAGCGCAAATATAGCCATGAAACCTCCAATACTATATTGGCGAGTGTTTCAGTTTCATTGTCCAACCCCTATATATATATAACATAAAAAACATAAATATAAAAAACATAAAATATAAAAATAATATAATATAAAAATATAATAAAAAATTGTTTAAAAATGTACTATTTCTACTTAATTTAACACATAAAATGTTGTTTTGATGGTATCATGTATTTAGGTTGATTCAGTGATATTAAAGAATATTTTTGACATAAATAAAACCAATTAACTTAGAGGTTATCATTTTTAGGTCTTCCATACATACAGTTCTGCTAGATTAATTTTATGCTTTGTTTTTGTGTTTTTTAAACATATTTGATAGGTCTCACAGCAAAAGCTTTGTTTTTTTTTCCTTGCACCCCTAAAAAATGTAACGGGACTGTATTACAAAACATGGTAGTGACGTTTTCGAAATAGATTATTTTTAATGTATTATTGTTTTTAAAGCAATAAACACTGTAATAATCATTCTAATAGCATCTTAAAATATGGTAACTGAATTTCACGAGAAAACAGTAATTTTGTTGCTTCTACTTAGTTAAGATTTTTACTTAACCAATTGTAAAATGCCTACTTTTTTCAAGACTCATGTTAAATGCTTACACACAAAATGCCAAGCAAAACATGACCACAAGAGGTCACTGCAATTTCAAAGTTACGCCATGTCAAACTATTGTAGTACTTTCGAAGCTCTTCTAACGGGACAAGCACTTTAGTGTCTGGTTTTTATATTAAAAATTTGATATGACGACACAGAGCGCAGTTTCAGTGCTGTTGAATCCAAATATATTTACCCATAAACGTGAGTTAATTGTCTCCCAAAATGAGACTACAGCGAAAATTGTGCGAAGGAACGCATTTCTGAATTTTCATGTTATTTATGTTGCCATGTCAGGCTTCAGAGTCCTTATTAAATTACGAAATACTAATGTTAGGCTTCATTGGAGTAGATTTGCTAAAAACGAAACTAAAAAGAAAACCGTGATGTAGAAAGAAAAATAAATCAATCAACAAACATAAAACATATTCATTAATAAAATATAGTATTATAATAAGCTACATAATTGTAATTATTACTTCATAATTACATCAACAAATCATTGTAACAATACCTAACATGTGATGAGCAATGAAACTTGAAAAAGGTCACTTGCTCTAAATGTTACATGACAAATAAAGCTTATATGTGGAAATCCAGGAAAAGCTCTCTGAAAGGTATCCTTCCAGTTTTGTTGCTGTTTAGCTTTAATAGCAAGTTTTAAAAGCTTCTTTTCACAAGCAAATAAAAGCAAATGCAGTGGAGTGCTATAGATCAGACTGTCTCACCATTGTTGCTGAGGCAGGTCAGATACCCGAAGACTAAAGCCATGCATGTTGATGAGCATGGGCAGATGTCCACAAATATCTGAGCATGCTGGATGGGGTTTGCATCATGCATAGTCCAAATCGAGGATGGTCCTTGGGGACTTCTTCATTTTGTCTACCCCACATTCTTTCAGAGAGCTGGCACTCATCGCATTAACCTTGATATTATAAAAGGGTTGCAGATGTCCTCACAGTCACAAGTTCATGGCCTTCGTGTTGTGGAGACGGTACGTTCATTTAATCAAAGCCTTTATAGTCCCCTTTTCTATTCCTGTGGAATTTTGCCATTCCTATATATCAACTCGTATAGCAATTTATCAAATTGGTGCTTTGAAGTGCAAATCTAATTCAAACATACTGTCTAGAGCACAGAAAATATCATTAATTCTGTCCAAACTCTATGAAAGCATACTTAAATATCACATATTAGAGGTATATAAAAGCTCAAGGCCATGCTAAAAATCTGCATAGGATGAGATATTGCACCTGTTTTCCAGTGAAGCTGTACTGACTGAGTGTCCATTATTGTTCCAGTGCAAATAAATATAACAAGTGTGCTGTGAAATGTTGTACCAGAAATGTAATTTTCTCTGTTTTTCCTCTTGCTTAAAGTAACAGCAAAATGCATCAATGCTGGAGGTTTTTCCATTGTTGTTTAAGGTATTTTTGGCTAATAAATTTAGTTTGGTAGATTATATTTAAGTATATTGCTGAAGAATAACACTCATGTTGTATTTAATCGCTTTCTGCAACACAGAAGTTAATTCTGTTTTTGAAAGAACCAGCATAAATAATAAATGAATAAAATAAATAATTTTATAAAACACATTATTTTAATTACTTAATTTAATTACTTTCTTCAACAAAGAAGTCATTTCTGCTTTCAAAGGAAACAAAATAATAAATAAATAAATAAATAAATATAGCATTAAAACTAAATATGCATGCATAAATAAATGACTAAAATGCATTATTTTAATATATTATTATAATTAGTTCAATCACTTTCTGCAAAACAGAAGCAAGTTCTGCTTTCAAAGAAAACTAAAATAAATGTATGAAATATATAATCATAATTATAAAATTGTAATTATTAATTGCATAAACACATCAAAAAAATATTGTAAATGTATAATAAATTCTGCTTTTAAAGGAAACAAATAATAAATAAATAAAAAATAATACATTTTTTATAAAATATATTATTATAGTTAATTAATGCAATTACTTTCTGCAACACAGAAATAAATTCTGCTTTCAAAGGAAACTAAATAAATAAATGTATGAAATATATAATTACAATAATAATTGTCATTATTCATTTTATAAACAAATCATTGTATATGTATAGTAAATTCTGCTGTCAAAGGAAACAAATACATAATGAATGAATGAATACATAGTTTTATAAAATATATTATTATAGTTAATTAATTGAATCATTTTATGCAACACAGAAGTAAATTCTGCTTTCAAAAGAAACTAAATAAATAATGTATAATATATATAAAAACAATTATAAAATTGTAATTATTAATTTTATAAACACATTAACAAATCATTGTAACTGTATAATAAATTCTGCTTTCAAAGGAAAAAAATACATAATGAATGAATGAATGAATGAATGAATGAATACATCATTTTATAAAATATTCTGTTAGACTTAATTAATTTAATCCGTTTTTTATGGAACACAGAAGTAAATTCTGCTTTCAACAAATACAAATACATAATGCATAACTCCCATACAACTCCTTTGCTTGTTTTCTGTGATTGATTTTATACATAGGAAATATTATACACTGTAAAAAATACACTGGTGACCTGCAATTTATACCTTATTTAAAAAAAAAAAACATTTCTACCTGATTTAACCCATAAAATGCAGTTTTGTTGGTATAAAGTAATGTATTTATGTTGATATTTCTGACTTGAATAAAACCAGTTAACTTAGATGTTACCATTTTTAGGTGTCTTTTTTCACAATCATGTGAAAGAAACTAAACACATGTAAGCAAACATACCACAGTTGTCGTTTGTTTCGACCAACACACTGTTTTGAAATATATTTCTCTTGTGGCACTTTTGTTTTTTGAGAGCAAAGCCCCAGCGTCTCCAGTGTTGATCTGAGTGCTCTCAGAGCTGCTGGAAAGAAAGCCCCGTTCCTGAGCTTCAGCGCAGTACTTTCCTTCCCCCTCTCCCCCTGCTCTCGCCAAAGGTAGCTTTCAGATGCAAAATAAGCAGACATATGGAGAGGAGGTCTTTCTCCAGCCCTCCTAAAGATTCAGATTGTATGACAAATCACGTCCACCACCACCCTCCCAACCCCACACAGAATCTCCAGACAACAGCTTCATTAGAGTGAAAGAAGGAGTTTTTGCAGCTTTGTCGAGTCAAGCTCAGACTTCTTTCCCTTCTCAATTACTCCATTGTTGGCGAGAGATTCAAGTTATTGCACTCAAAACCATATGGCTGATTTGAACACCTACAAGTGATGCCATCAAATGCATGCCATCTAGAAACAGAAAAACACACGGCACATTTTTCATCAACAAATGGATATGTGTCGATTAATAATATTTGTTGCAAAAAAAGAAAGACCGTTGGGCTGCTAAGCGAAAAGTATAACGCATGCAACAGTCTGGTGAGGTCAGGTGTATGAACTTATCATTAGTCAGGGAATGGCTGTATACTTCCTCCCTTTTACGGTGATGTAGCTTGTGCAAAGCTTCTTCTCATTTTACCAAAGAGTTGCCCTGGTTACTTTCAAATATAAAGTCTTTAGAGACACAGCTCTCATTGTTAGCGCTGATGCAGGGTAAACTAGAGGTAAATTATGCACTTGCACAAACACACGAAGACAAGTGAATGCCCCACCGTAGGGTTTGCATTTAGACTTGGACGTCTGATTGATAGTACTAGGTTCACGAACTGGTACATTATGTGTCCGACTCACAAAGAGAGACCAAAATTTACATTCACATCGCTTGTAATGAGATTCCATTGCATTTTGATAATAGCACCTGTTCTGAAATCTTGCAAATATACACAAAAAAATATGTTACAGGTATATAAGGCAAACAAATTCATTTAAATAAAGAAATGTAATGTTTATGAAATGCAACTTTCAGAAATGCATTTCAGAAACAGGACACGTGACATATCTAAATACCAGTCAAAAGTTTAAAAAGTCTCTTCTGCTCACCAAGCCTGCATTTATTTGATCCGAAGTACAGCAAAAACTAAAAAAATATTTTTGCTATTTAAACTAACTGTTTTCTATTTTAATATATTTAAAAATGTAATGTATTCCTGTGATTTTAAAGCTGAATTTTTAGCATCATTACTCCAGTCACATGATCCTTTAGAAATCATTCTAATATTCTGATTTGCTGCTCAAAAAACATGTATTATTATTATGTTGTTGTAATATTATGAATGTCTTCATCACCACTTTTGATCAATTTAAAGCATTCTTGCTAAATAAAAGTATTAATTTCTATAATCCCCCCCCCCCCCCCCCCCCAAAAAATAATACTGACTCCAAGCTTTTGAATCATATAGTGCATAATGTTACAAAAGCTTTTTATTTCAGATAAATGCTGATATTGATAAATATTAATGATAATAGTAATAATAAAATATTTCTTGAACAGCAAATCAGCATATTAGAATGATTTCTGAGGGATCATGTGACACTGAAGACTGGAGTAATGATGCTGAAAATTTAACTTTGATCACATCACAGGAATACATTTTATTTTCAAATATATTCAAATAGAAATCAATTATTTTAAATAGTAAAAATATTTCACAATATTACTGCTTTTACTGTATTTTGGATCAAATAAATGCAGGCTTGGTGAGCAGAAGATACTTTAAAAAAAACATTAAAAGTCTTTAAAAACTTTAGACTGGTAGTGTATCTAAATCATAATAATAACATTAAATGTATAAAATGATATTATTATTATTATTACTACTACTACTAATTCAGTTTCAATTTTTATTATGTTTTTTTATTTAATTTTCAATTATTTTAAATTCAATTAAAATACAAAAACTCCCTTTGTATATAATAGAATAGAATAATGTTGTTTAATAAATGTTTTTATATATTTAAAATTAATAAATTAAAAAATAAAATTAATAAAATCATTTTGCACACTGCATATTTACTTTGACATTCTGGACAAAATATGGCAAATTTTGAATTTTGCGTGTAAATACAGCACAAAGTACAGTCGCTAACAGCCCATATATGCAAAACTACCTCATAAACTTCATGTAAAGGAAAGAAAGAAAGAATGTAATGCAACATTTCTCAACACTGGCAATATAAATGATATTTCATTTGCACAAAATGTGCTGCAGTTAATTAAAAACACAGGATAAAGAGGAGATTTTATTAAATCTCCAAGACCGCTAGAACAGGGAGTGCCAAAGTTGGCGCTGTCTTTAAACATTGTAACCCTAGAATTTATTTTCAGTCTCTTAAGGCCGAGGCCGTGGGGGTGATTTTCTTATTTGGGGTGTGGTATCCCCGTACAATTGAAGCACTGGAGTAAGGAATTAATTATCATTCAAAAGTAATGGCCCTATTCTGCCCTGCTTGAATTCTGAACAAGGAGAAAAGGTCCTCTGGCCCCGATCCTGCCGCAGCGCCAGGGGAAAGGATTATTCCGGGGATTACCATGTGAAAACTTCTATCAGACTTTCTGACTCAAAGATCTTTTGCGAACAGTAATCGCGTTAATACCCGGGGATTAATGCTGGGCCAAATGCAAAATTGAATTTTAATTCGAATTGCATAAATAGATATAAAATAAATTAAAAGACCATTCTCCCGGAGAATAAAGAGAGTGCTGTGCCTCACACGTCACACGCCAATCCGAGAGCGCACAGGTCGAACAAGAGCAATGCACCTTTCCACACCTGCCATGCAAATCTTCCGCGTTTTAATGCTGCTCTCTTTTTAATGTTGCAATAGGCATTGTGCATTGAAATATCACTTCTATTCAGCTCGCATATTTGGGTTTACTTGCAGCAGACTCTCAACCACGTGCGTTGCGTTGCTTTCTTTTTAAAAAGTGCAGCGTGCATGATTGTTTCGGGCTCCAGATCAGACCCTCTTTAAGTAATTCAGTTGTTTCATTTTCTCACGTGTTTCTGCTATTGAAATGCAATCAGGTCTCGTGCACTTGTGCCTAATCCTGTCAAAATCTCCTTGGCAACATCTCTCAGCTGTGGGCGAAAGCCCTTCTTCCTCCCCACCGCCCCTTTCCAGGGAGAAAAACCCTGACACATCCATCACTTTTGTGGAAGTATAAGTAATGTTAAGTAACATTGTAAAACAATAACTTTTTTATGACTTTATAAGAGCAATAAGTGCCAGGTCCAGACCAGATCGCTAATGCTCTGACTGGAAGCAAAAGCTGTTTTGCCTCTTTGAAGTTATTACTGACAGGTTGGTGTTGTAATAGTAAAATCGATCCCCCCCCCCCCATCACCCCAGTCTGGACCTCCATCAGAGGGGCTTTAAAACCAATGCATTCGCCATAAAAGCGTAAACAGGACTTTACAAAGAGCACGCTAATATAATGCAATAATGAAAAAACAAATACTGTTTATTCTATAATCAAAACACGTTTCAGTGAGGTCTCTCAGATCTTTAGGGGTCCATATGTGTTTATGCATCTAAACTTGTGCTTGTGCTTCACTTCATGCCAGCGAAAGCACAAACGTGCCTCAGAAGCGGGGTGTTTTTGTTCACGCTGGGACTATTTGAATAAGAATAATGCTATTGGAGTGTCGCAGGCCGAGAAAAATGAGTGACAAAAGCTCAGAGGCGCAGAATTTGGACGGGGGACAAGCCGTATAGAGCTGAAAAGAAGAGAGAGGAGAGGCGCACAATGGAACAATTCACCTTATAATCGCTTTGATATATCATACATGCCTGAAGACTCTAAACATTGTGTAATTATTTATAAATGACTGTGCCCCTATCGCCATAATACCGCACGGAGAAAGGCGCCGCAGGTCTCTCCCCAAACTATTTCTAAATAGTGCCCCTTCATTTTTTTTTTTCCAAAGAGGGGCGAGTTGCTTGCAATTGAATAAATTGAATAATTAATGAACAATTGTATGGCTGTCTCATAAAGATGTCTTTAAATAAAACTTAAGGCGCTCTGCACAGTGGAGCAGTTTGATTGAACTGCATCTTTCACCTTGTGAGTTATAACTCAAGATGAGAACTGCTGGCAGGGTGCAATAAAGTGAAATACAGAATAAAAACGTTATTTTAAAGGGAAAATATTGTCATTTGGCTTGGCATATATGTTAAAGAATACAATTGTGTTATTAGAAAAACTATTATAATGTGAAATATGATGAAAAAGTTTTAGAAGTAAAAACTGTGCATTATGCAATGCATACTTTTATGGTAAAATATGGTTTATGGTTTTTCAAATAAATGAAAATATAGCGGTATGTGATCCTAGACCGCAAAACCAGTCATAAGGGTCAATTTTTTGAAATTGAGATGTATACATCACCTGAAAGCTAAATAAATATGCCTTCCATTGATGTATGGTTTGTTAGGACAATAGGACAATATTTAGCTGAAATACAACTATTTGAAATCTGAATCTGAGGATGCAAAAAAAAAATTGCCCTTAAAGTTGTCAAAATGAAGTTCATAGGAATGCATAATGCATATTACTAAGCAAAAATTAAGTTTTGATATATTTACAGTAGGAAATTTACAAAATATCTAAATGGAACATGGTCTTTACTTTAATATCCTAATGATTTTTGCCATAAAAGAAACCGAAAAATCGATTATTTTGACCCATACAATGCATTTTTGGCTATTGCTACAAATATACCCGTGCTACTTAAGACTGGGTCCCATATATGTAACGCTCTGCGCACTTTTCTGTTCTTGTGTACAATTGTTGCATGCGTTGCACTATATTGTTTAGTTAGCATTGTTTTAGTATTTTATTTGTGTGCGTAAAATTGGGCAGAGAGGCCAGTTATGATAAACTTCACATTATTGACCTTTCTTTGATTCTGTACATATACAGAATTTTAAAACTCGAATAGGTTGGTATATGAACATATAATTTAATGACAAGTAATGACAAAAAAAGTTTGTATATAAAAATATTAAAATATAAGCTAGTAATAATAATAGACAGCACGACTGACCAAGTATTTTACATAATGCGTATAACGTTTTTAAAAAACACATTTATAATCTTGCATCAAACTAAATAGTACATCTTTATGAAATATCATTGTAATGCGCTATGATGCGCTTAGCGCACAAAATGCAACAGATAAATGTGAAACAACTTGTCTCCTAGCCTCGGGCCACTTCGTGATGTCTCTTCTTTTCAATTTCCTCCAGAGATTTAAGTTAAAGTGGGCTTGGTGTATGCTGGACAGATAGCAACAGCTCTGCTCGCGTGGCTGGCCGGCTCTCCGGCTCTCTGATTGGCCAGCGGTGATTACAGGCACGCTTCAGAGGGCGAACAAACAACAGGCATAAATTATGCTAATGAGATGGTCGTGCGGCACGGGGCAGACCTGATGCAAACCATTCATTCATCCTTCACAAAAATGCCAAAGCGAGGGGGGTACGTCCATTGTCTCATCAGGGTATATAAGGTAGGTGAGGCCAGTCGTGTGCCAAGCTCACAAGCTCACACGAGCTGATTGAGGGGTAAGAGCAAGACAGACGCGTGCCTTAAACTTCAACACAAACTATCTGCAGGACTCCGCATCTCCCAGCCCACATAAGGTGCGTATCTGCAGGACCACTCATCCTTGGAATGACTTGGAATGGCTTTCTAAGCTTGGCGTATTCCTAACTTGTTTTCTTTGCTATTTCTCCAGGTTATCAACAATGGAGACTGTATACTCCGACATGGACACCTCAAGCTGTGACTACTCCTTTACGCACACGGATGATGAGGACTCACGCAGCAGCCTCCACCCCGCGTCCCCCGCGTCCTCCTGCGGCAAGCCACCTGCGTCTCCAGCCGAGCTCCAGCAGAAAAAGAGGCGCAGGGGGCGCGCCAGGAACGAAGCCACCGTGCATGTCGTGAAGAAAAACCGCCGGCTGAAGGCCAACGACCGCGAGAGGAACAGAATGCACAACCTCAACGACGCCTTGGACGCTTTGAGAAGCGTGCTGCCCGCCTTTCCCGACGACACGAAGCTGACCAAAATCGAGACTCTGCGCTTCGCTCACAACTACATCTGGGCGCTTTCCGAGACCATCCGGATTGCCGACCAGCGGCAGAACAAGTCCAGAGACCCTCCGCTGCTGCTCTCCGGACTAAGCTGCATGGGAGATGCGCCCAGCCCCGGCAGTGACTCTTGCTCCTGGCCATCCGGCGCATCCTCCTCGTCTTCGTCCCCGTCTTACTGCAACTCAGACCCGGGCAGCCCCGCTGCCATGGACGATTTTGGATACTTGCAGACCGATGTGGTTTACAGCTACCACAACTTCGTGCCTAGCATCTATTAACGTGACTGAAGCATTCTCAAGTCTGTATAGAGTCTGCAGAATTATGTAGTGACTTTGCTGTTACTTTTCTAATAGAACCAAGAGCACAACATTAGGTATTCACTGTTTGCCTTAACGACAGTTCACAGATGAGAATGTTTTTATTTTTGTACGTTTTGTTACCGACATTGATGCCTTTTCCAATACCTTTGCACTTTTTTTGCATGACCTTAAACGCCTGTTGAGAAAATGATAATTTAAAAGCAAGACAGATTGGCCTTTCCAGTCCAAGGTGAAAAGTCAATATTACAATTTGTAGAGCGATAAAGCAGAAAAACGAGCGTGAAAATTTCGCTTCAACGCCGTGACAATAGACTGAATGGACAAGACAAAGATCTGGCCTTATGCATTATGTATTTTGACCCGAAGAAACCTCTCCTGTCTGGCTGATCCGCGGCAGAGTACAGTTAACCAGCTCTCACCACTGCTTTCCCACCACTTTCTTTTTGTTTTATTTATTCAACCTGTTGCTTTCGTATGCTATTGTATTTTTATTGTATATAAAGAGATTTATTCTATTATGTATTTACCTCAGAATATAAATCTGGTGCAAACATGTTTGTACGAATAAATATAACGTTTTCTACAAAAACTATTCTGTGCTTGCTTGTTTGCTTCATAATGCGATTCTGAAATGCATAAACAACTCATAGCAATGTCTGCCAACATAATGGGCATCATTGTAATGAGCACAGCCATTGAAGCGTCACTCTGGGTCACAGCGCATAAAATAACGGTTGCAGCAGGTGCATGGATATGGATTGGAGATATAGACTCGACGCGTCGACCAAAACTGCTTATGCACATTTTACACACGATTGCGCATGATTATATCAAACCCTCGGGATGAGTTTTAATCATTAGGATCACAAAAATAAAACCGCCAACTCGCCGTAATGTGCACATTGTAAATATTGTTACAAATGCACTTGCTACCATTTTAGTGGGCGTGTATTTTAAAGTTCTTATCTGAAGCCTATTGTGAAATTATATAATGTAAATATATCAATCTGAGTTAGGCCATATGCTGACTTAAAGTTCACCATATTTAGCCTCAGAGCAACTGTATACAAAAAAATAATAAAATAATGCAATAAACAATGACACTTAAACAACTCTATAAGCATAGAAAGGCAATTAATTAAGAGTTTAATTCTATTTCAAAAAATATACATAACCTTATTACTTTAAAATTATAACTATAGTTAAATAGTTCATAATTCATTCTATTTAATTTTAAAATCACCAAGCCTGCATTTATTTGATCCAAAGGACAGCAAAAACAGCAAAATCTTTAAATATTTTTACTATTTAAAATAACTGCTTTCTATTTGAATGTGTTTTAAAATGTAATTTATTACTGTGATCAAAGCTACATTTTCAGTATCATTACTCCAGTCTTCAGCGTCACGTGATTCTTCACAAATCATTCTAATATGCTGATTTGCTGAACATTATTATTATCAATATTTAAAACAGTTGAGTACATCTTTTTAATTAAAGCTAAAGTTCACCAAACGTAAAGTTCGTAAAGACGTAAACGTAAAGTTTACCAAAATCGGCCTCATTTTGCAACTGTGACCATAAAAATAATAAAGTAATGCAATAAACATGGCATTAAAACACCTCCATAAGTATAAAAAAGGGCAATTCACACTTATTACTTCAATAATATATAATATAATTCAAAATAACCTTGTTACCTTAAAACGACAACTATTTTGTTAAATATTTTATAATTCAACGATTTAATTGTAAAATCACGCTTGTATATTAAATTACATTTTCTGCCTTTTAAAATAAGCTACAGTTTCTCACAGTAGAATGGCATGATAACAGCAAATCAATAAGCTTTGGTCTTTTGCAAGTTTACATCATTTTTCAAAACTTTCTAAGATAGAAATTCCTAAAACGCCAGTTCATTTACGCTATTCTGCGCCTTCAGATAGTTATCAAAAGATATTCGAACATTCCACAATTTGATACTCTAAATAGAATTCTAAATATTATAGAATGATACAAATCTGTGAACTCTATGTAGACTAGGCTACATCCAATTTTTTTCGCGAATTTAATTGAATGGCTTCATGGGAGTTTTTATTCCGTGCACGTTGTGCATGTGTGGATCAGTTGATTTCTGAAGGGGTTCAGGTTAAATCCTCTATTTGGGAGTTCCGCATGAGGTCCAGCCAAGGCTCTTGTATCTGCACGTGTCGGGGATAGAAAAGTATAATAGCGCTTGCTGAAAGCCTTGGGGAAGGGCGCATGCCAGCTGAAACGAGAAAAAGGGGCACAGACATGATGTTTATCACCCTCTCAAGAAGTTCATTTTACAGACCTTCAGCGCACATCAAACATCCATGCGGAGTCGTGTGGCTCATTCACAAAAGTAATAATCTGCAATGGACTTCAAAGTACAGCGCTATTTCCTCCAAAATTTATGTCTGCATTGACATTATGACTACATTTCTTTGTTCTCAATCACAGCGGCATGCTTTAAACCGCTGCACTCAGAAATGCACCTGCAGTCTCTTCTTTAACACAATTCAGCAGACTAAACGTAACCCACAACTACATATCAAATGCATATTAACACATTAGTAAGCAATAGCTATTTTAAACATGAAATTCCCTAAGTTGTTTACATGTTTAATTGGCTAATAGGTGCATAAATTTCTACTTAAGAGCATGCTCCATATTCTCAACTCTAAGAATATATCAAAGATAAAAGAAAAGTCTGCGACCGAGGCTTACAGATGAGTGCTATTCCTCGCTCTCCCCCTTCCCTTAGGGCTGAAAGCCTGTATCAGTGCAGAAGGGCTCACTCGGGTCACAGGTCACTCAAGGGCAGGAGACCCCTCACCTCCCAAGGAGATGGCCTCCCATGTCAACGAGCACAAAAACATCAAAACAGCCTTCATGTTTGTACAGCCATTTGCACACAGCTACATATCGCAGCCCTTCAGAGACAAGACATTATGCCTTGGGAGGAACATATACTTGACCTCACTTCTGTCAGAAATATCACTTGTATCACTTCAGTGAAAAGTGATAGAAAAGATGGAGAGCTACTTTAGCTGGGAACGCGATGAAAGGGAAAAAACTGGCACTGATGCACAGCCTCAACAGATTCCATCACATATGCACTAAAGTAAAGCAGTTCTTTAACTTTTAAGCATGTTTTGAGTAGTTTGAGTAAGTTTAGTTGCATATTAACAGAAGATTAGAAATTGTACCTTATTTTTGATAATGCATTGCAATGAAAGGTTAGTGCATTGGCAGATTTATTGGTTAGTAGGTTTTTGCATTGACTATGAACACCCCTTGATGTTTTCATTTAATCTGATGTAAGTATTTATAAAGAGTACTTCATTGTTTTGGAGATCGTGCAGCATCTGTCTTGCCTGTATAGCTCAAGACTGAAGAAGCATCACTAAGAGGAGAAAATCGCCCCAACTCGGCAGGAGGAGAAAGAATCGGCGGAAGATGGACGAGGCTCTTCAGTGGAAACTTAACCAGAGACCCCAGAGAGTCATACGAAGGCACAAAAAGCTCAAAGCAAGGGCCAATTAAACTATAACTGCCAGTTAATGACAAACAGAAGGTGGAAAAGAGGGGAAGGAGATTAGAGACAGCCTAGGGAGACAAGACCGAAAAGATCATGATCATATCATAAAGCGTGATGGAAATATTAGATTACATGAAATGTGATAGTTTTAATAAAAAGAGTAGCAAATGAATTGCATTCCATAATATAGGAGGAGATATTTAAATCAAGACATTTGAGCTCAGAAGAGTATATGTAAATAATAATAATGTGTGTGTGTGTGTGTAATTTAAATAATTTTAATAATAGTCTTCCCACTATATATACATATAAAGACTAGTCACTGTTCATTTGTCAATGAATTTGAATTCATTTATTTCATAAATAATTTATTTTATTTATATTGTGTTTATAAATTTTTAATTGATTTTATATCCAATTTTCTTTATTTTTATGAAACCATAATTCTTTGTTCATATTTGTAATCTTTGGAGTTTTTTTTAAACAATGACTAGCTTTAAAAAGTAAAAGGGGAAAAAGGAAACTTAATGAGCAAATGTAACAACATTTATCATTTTAGGCAGTTGAACTACACTCTAAGAGATAAATAAATAAATAATCCAATATTATAAAATAGAAATAAAATAGAAAAAAAATTAATTAAATCAAAAATCTTCATAACATAATATTTTTAGATATAGACATACAATATACCTATAGTAAAAAGCATTTTTAAAGAAGCATTTTCTGCTCATCAAGGCTGTTTATTTGATTAAAAATGCAGAAAAAACAGCAATACTGTGAAATATTATTGCAATTTAAAATAGCAGTGTTCTATTTTAATATACTTTAAAATAGAATTTATTTCTGTGATGCAAAGCTGAATTTTCATCATCATTATTCCAGTCTTCAATGATCCTTCAGAAATCATTCTAATATGCTGATTTATTATCAATGTTGGAAACAGTTGTGCTGCTTAATGTTTTTATATTTATTTATTTATTTATATATTTTTTTTATTTATTAATTTATTTTTATTTGTTTTTATTTTATTTTATTTTATTTTGGAACCTGTGAAACTTTTTTTTCAGGATTCTTTAATGAACAAGACATTAAAAAGAAACAGCATTTATTTAAAACAGAAATCTTTTGTAACAATATACACTATCTTTCAAAGTTTGGGGTCAGTATGTTTTTTCTTTCTTTCTTTGAGAGAAATTAATACTTTTTTTCAGTAAGGATGAGTTAAATGGATAAAAAAATTGATAGTAAAGACTTACATTGTTAGAAAATATTTCTATTTTGAATAAATGCTGTTATTTTTAACTTTCTATTCATCTAAGTATCACAGGTTCCAAAAATAATATTAAGCAGCACAGCTGTTTCCAACATTGATAATAAATCATGATGTTAGAATGATTTCTGAAGAATCATGTGACACTGAAGACTAAATAATGGCTGATGAAAATTCAGTTTTGCATCACAGAAATAAATTATATTTTAAAGTATATTAAAGTAGAAAACTGTTTAAATTGCAGTAATATTTTTTTCCCTATCCTATAAATGGAACTTTGATGAGCATAAGAGACTTCTTTAAAAAACTTAAAAAATCTTACTGATCCCAAACTTTTGAACACACATTCAGTATAGATTTTTTTTGGTTTGTTTTTGTTTAATTGTATTATTTATATTTAATTGTACATTCAGAAAATCATTGCTTTTAATAATAATATCTTTGAAAATGTAACATCATTCATAATTAATTCATAATAAGTCTGCTGATGGATAAGCCATAGCTTTAGGAGCATCAGAAACCTCAGGCAGCCCTGATTGCTTGTTTTGGGTTGTGGGCTGCTCTCCTGAACCCTGGAGATCTGTGACTAATTCTGTTTGGGGCCTTATCCAAAACAGAGATTAACAGATGAGTGCTGAAAATGCCATGGTCCTGCCCTCCGCAAAACTCACCTTTAGATCAGTGCAATCCTTCCCTTTAGCACCTAAACAGAAACCTTCACACCCTGTGCTCTGATGGAGCCAAAGGAGTCACTGAGAACACCAGCGCAGAATCATTAGGGAAGCTAATGGTTTGTTTGGAAAATAGAGGATTATTTTAAGTCTGATTGGAGAGACAGGTGTCAAAAACAGCTCTTTACTGGCCATCTACTTCCAAAGAACATCTTGGAATTTTCATAGAAATTGATTTAAAGGAAAAGTCCACTTCTAAAACAAAGATTCACATATAATGTACTCACCCCCCATTCATCCAAGATGTTCATGTCTTTCTTTCTTCAGTCGTAAAGAAATTATTTTTTTTGAGGAAAACATTTCCGCATTTTTCTCCATATAATGGACTGATATGGTGCCCGATTTTGAACTTCCAAAATGCAGGTTAAATGCGGCTTCAAACGATCCCAAATGCAGTTGTAAACGATCCCAGCTGAGGAAGAAGGGTCGAAATGATCGGTTATTTTTATTAAAATAATACAATTTAAATACTTTTTAATCTCAAACGCTCGTTTTGTCTTTCTCTCCCTGAACTCTGTATATTTTGGCTCAAGACAGTTAGGGCATGTCGAAAAAGTCATATTAACTCGTATTTTCTCCCTCAACTTCAAAAATCATTTCAAAATCATCCTACATCGCTGCAGAAGTACCGACCCAGTCTTTGCAAAGTGAACATGCAAAGAAGATCAAACACCCTTAATGAAAAAGGTAAAACAGCGATATAGGACGATTTTGAAGTTGAGGGAGAACATGAGATGGGAGTTTTTCGACATACCCTAAATGTCATGAACCGGAACAAAAACAGTCCAGGCAGAGCGAGACAAGACGAGCGTTTGACATTAAAAAGTATATTGTATTATTTTTATTAAAATAACTGATTGTTACGCTAGATAAGACCCTTCTTCCTCGGCTGGGATTATTTACAACCACATTTGGGATCGTTTGAAGCCGCATTTAAACTGCATTTTGGAAGTTCAAAATCAGGGCACCATATCAGTCCATTATATGGAGAAAAATGCTGAAATGTATTCCACAAAAAACATAATTTCTTTACGACTGAAGAAAGAAAGACATGAACATCTTGGATGACAAGGGCTGAGTACATTATTTGTAAATTGTTGTTCTGGAAGTGGACTTCTCCTTTAATAGTGGATTTTATTCAACAGAATTTCATATCAACAGGTATATTTAGCGTATCCACATTCCAGTTAAAACACTTTAGCTATACACTACAGCATCCGAGTGGGCTTTCAGTCACTCCTTTCAGCGGGCACAATGGAATAGTATTGATCTCACTGTAAATTCCTGAACATTGTTCTCAATTTGTAAACCCACTTTATATGCTTTGTCTGTTAGAACTAAAGCCCCACTTCTCCAGACCCTCCCTCTGAATCCTCCTACAGTCAGTTTTACGACAGTTCAACCTTTGTTTCGTCCTCTCTTGTCCGTGGAGTGGAACCACCAATGCCCAGAATGTCAAAAGTCAAAGGACCTCTTGGCCTTCCTCTGTGTGCTGACAGAGGATTCAATCCCGGCTAACTGTATTCTGCCACAGGCTGCTCGACTCATCCTCTTTGAGCATCCTTTCTTTATGCTTTCCCCTGGACTTTATGAAGGTGGAAATGAGTCCATTAGTGGTTTATTTCTTGCTAGGAGCAAGAGCTGCTTTCTCATGGATGTATCATAATAGTGAATGTAGCCTAAAGCATACAAACCTTTCGTCAAATCAACACTCGTGTTTTGGGATGCTAATGCCAGCAGGTCATCGCTTTGATTTGCAAATGCAGATGAAAGCAAATTGAGCTGGTGCTTTGACAAACACTGAGAAGTGCAACAATTCATATTGTAAGAAATGGCAGCTATTACCATGCCCTCCTAAATGTATTTTTTTTAGCGCTGTCCAACGTTTAATGGTCATTCATTGCATCCAAAATTTGTGCTGTGCATATTTATTATGTATATATAAATACACATGCATGTATATAGTTAAGAAAAATGTTGTTTATATACTAAAAATATTTTTGTATAATATCAATTATCTCAATATAAATAAATACATGTAAATGCATGAAAATATTTCCAAAATATATACTGTATGTGTGTGCATTTATATATACATAATAAATATACACAGTATGATTTGACAGCACTAACTTATTTATTTATTTATTTATTTATTTATAAAGCAACATCTGCCTATCAAGATAGACATATTTTGTCTATATTTTTATATATTTATATATTTTATATATTTAAATATTAGATTACATTACGTTAAAATAGATATTTTAAAAGAAAATGGCTAAATGAATCACTTTTAAATAATGGGAGAAATATTTATATGAATGTAATATCAGAAGGGTAAATGTTAAAATAGTTAGAAATAAAAAATAGTTATATGAATATATTTATATTTAATATTTTCTCTTTTTTTTTTAAGAAAATAATGCTTTTATTCAAGGATGCATTAATCAAAAATGACAGTGAAGACATTTATAATATTGAAAAATATGTATAACAGTTTCCACAAAAAATATTAAGCAGCACATGTTTTTTAACAAATATTGAGCAAAATATTGAGCATCAAATCAGCATATTAGACTGATTTTGGAAGGATCATTTGACACTGGAGACTGGAGTAATGATGCTGAAAATTTAGTTTTGCATCACAAAAATAAATTAAATGTTTAAATATATTCAAATAGAAATCAGTTATTTGAAATAGCAATAAAATTTCATTTTTTTCTATTTTTATCTTATTTTTTATAAAATAATCACAGCATTAGGAAGCATAAGAGACTTAAAAAAATATATATATATTTATATATATATATATATATATATATATATATATAGCATTAGTAGGCATAAGAGAATTAAAAAAAAAAAAACATCTTAAAAACCTTACCATTCCATATTATATTCAGAAAATATGATAAAAAAATAATAATAATCAATTAAAAAAGTTCTAAATATCTTTATAATATTTAATTGCTTATTTTTTTAGATAACTACTTTATTCTTTTAAAAGAAATTAATACTTATATTCAAGGATGCATTCAATTAATCAAAAGTGACAGTAAGCTAATTTATAGTGTTACAAAATATGTATAACATTTTCCACCAAAATATTAATTAACAAGAATTGTTTTCAGCATTGATAAAAAGAAATGCTTCTTGAGCAGCATATTAGAATGATTTCTGAAGGATCATGTGACACTGATGCTGAAAATTAAGTTTTGTATCACAGAAATAAATTACATTTTAAAATATATTCAAATAGAAATCAGTTATTTTAAATTGCAATAATATTTCAAAATGTTACTGTTTTCACCACATTTTTTTCAGCCTTGGTAACCATAAAATACTTCTTTCAAAAACATTTTAAAAACCAAGCCCAAATTTATATTCAGAAAATCCACAAATCAAAACTGTTAATTTGTTTTGAAATAGTTCAATTGAAAAATACGGCTGAACTTTCAAAGCAGCTGGGCTCTTGTGTCTTAAGTGACCACTCACCAATGCAAAGTGATTGTATTTTGTGTATCTAGTGCTTTGGCGACACCGTAATGCATTGCGGCAGTGGTCGCCTCATTGCTTCAGTCATTTGAGAAGCACCTACACCTGTACTGAGGCAGCGAGTGCAGATGTTCCTCTATGGTAGATTAGGCATATGTCACCCATAACCTGCGGAAGAGGCCATCCCTCTGGTTTAGGGCTTGAGGAGGCCACTTTAGAATGAGAGGCGGACAAAGACACAGAGGGCCCTTGCCCGAGGGCTGCCGGTTCCAAGCGGCTGACTGCAGTATGTAAAGATATCTTGTCTTCATTTGTAATGGAAAGCCGCCAACACACACCTACACTCCTGCCTCCGCCTCTAAACACACATGCACGCATACATGCTCGTTTGTACCTTTGTGGAGACTTTTTCACATGTGACCATACGACAAACCTCATTTCAGGTGATAATATGAATGCTGAGGTGATACAAAGAGCTTCAGGGGAAGCAAATCACCAGATCACTTTGTCACAAATTTACTTTTTTTAACAAGAAATTCTTTCAATCCCAAAACATTTTTGATTACTTCCAGGTTTAAAGGGAACATAATCTACATTTTTAATGTGACTCCCGTATGAAAATGTTATATATGACACACATTATCCTATGTAAAGAATGATATTGCCATATATGTTACCTATAAGGCCATATATGTCATTTTCACATACAGACATTCTCTGGGTAGATAAACATGTAAGTTTATAACATACAAAATTCCCATAGTAAAATCTGCATATGTACATATGTAATAATATTTATATGTTTATATATTCTTATATATATATATTTTATATGGTTTTAAATGTAGTAACTATGTCAACAATATAGATTTTATTTATATAAGTTATATTTATATAACTTATAACAAAAAAATATAAATATTATAATATATTATAATTTACAAATTTTTCAAATCAACTCTTTTCCTATATATATATATATATATATATAGTAAAAAATAATTCTATATATACAATTTTAAGAAATAATTATATATATATATATATATATATATAAAACTGTAAAAAAAATATATATATTTAAAATTGTAAAAATTATTTATATATACTACTATATATATACTTAATTATATATATATATATATATATATATATATATATATATATATATATATATATATATATATATATATATATATATTTCGTATTTTTCAAAGTGACTCTTTATCCCTCATATATCACCATATAAAAAATATATAAAATTTATATATTATATAATTATAATAATATTTTTATATAACAGAAGAATTATATATATGTATATATATATATATATATACACACACACACACATAAAAAAAAATAATAATAATATTTAAAAAAAGAAGACATTAAAAAATATTCACCTAGGCTGCATTTATTTGAAAATACCACAAAAACTGCAATATTGTGAAATATTATTACAATTTAAATTACTACATTTTATTAATGATAAATTGTATTTATTCATATTATTATTTTTTAAAAAGTGATTTATTGCTGTGATGAAAAGCTGAATTTTCAGCATCATTACTCCAGTCTTCAGTGTCACATGATCCTTCAGAAAACATTCTGAGATTCTGATTTGCTGCCCAAGAAACCTTATCAATCTTCTATTATTATCAATCTTCAAAACAGTTGTGCTGCTAAATATTTTTGTTAACGTTGATACATTTTTGCTCAAAAAGTTCTAAAGAACAGCATTAATTTGAAATTCTTTTGTAACATATCTTTTAATTTAAAGAAGATAAAAAAGTAACAATAATGTATACTTACTGAACAAAAAAAAAAAAGTTTCTCATTCCAAACTTTTGAGTGGTGATCTATAATCTCATGAATTTGCTGAACTGTGCATTTCCACTAATTTAAAATGATTAACTTTACAACAATAGCAGTGTCGTTTAGCTATCAGTCACATGATCTTATCATAATATGTCCTCTTTGCCAATACACTAGCACCATGCTTGAAACAGATGCATCTCAAAGTGGCTTTAAAGTGGAGGGCAGCAGGTTACAAGTGCCGTAGACTGTGTTAAGTGCTGTCTGATTAGACTGGAGTGCCTGTGAGAGCAGAACCGCCGGTAGAGGAGGAGCAGCTCTCGCCAGTATCGCCACGCACTGTCACCTGCGCCTCACCTGCCCCCTCTATCCTGCTCCAGGGCAAGGAGGAACAACCCGATGCCCCGGAGCCCACGGCGACAGGAAAGTGTCAATCAAAAGGGAAGCCATGCAGCTGCTCGAACGCAAACTTTGATTCCCTGCTAAATAGATGGCTTTTTCACCCCACTCCCACTGGAGAGGCAGCTCCTCCGAGACTCCAGATAAAAATCAGGGAAATTCAATCCAAGCCACAGCTTTGGATAAACAGATGTGATTTTTCCCCTCTGAGTGCTACACAAGATAACCTCTCCCCCCCGTCCTCCATCTCTCCATGACCCTGCACCTGCACCAACGCTATGCCACCGTAAGACTGATGTCTCACTCTGCTCTCTGCTGACCTGGAATCGCTGATAACTATCCAATTAATCAATTTGGTGGCAACAGGCTATTTTGATCATATCACTTGTCGGTTGTGACTAATGCCATTCAGCAAGCTTGTGTCAAACCGGTCACTATATTACCAGGAAACAATTCAAATTCAAGGTTATAGCCTTTTATAAAAACTTGACTTATGCTATTATTTATCCATTACCCTTATCATTTTCACAAAAAAAATAAATACAATAAAATAAATAAATGACTACCATAGTACAAAACAATTAAGTCATGTAACAAATGCATATTAATTATATATGTGTGTGTAATATATATGTATATATATATGTGTGTATATATATATATATATATATATATATATATATATATATATTTTAAAAAATTATTATTCTTTTTAGAATATTTTCTGAATATAAATTTGGACTTGGTAAAGTTTGCATTTTTTTTTTTTTTAAGTCTCTTATGCTTCCTAATGCTGTGATTATTTGATAAAAAATAAGGTAAAAATAGAAAAAAAAATATTATTGCTATTTAAAATAACTGATTTCTATTTGAATATATTTAAACATTTAATTTATTTATGTGATGCATATAACATATATATGTACACACACACACATACATACAATCATACATTATATATATATATATATATATATATATATATATATATATACATACATACACAGATACACACAAATGCAGATAAATTATACTAATATATACTGATAAATATAATAAATATATATTTAAAAAATGAGTAAATATAAAAAATAATTGTATATTAGTATTTAACATAACTAATACAATTTGATACTAATAAAATAATTAATAAATAATAATTAATAATCAACAAATGGTAATATATACTGATATGGTAATACGGTAATGGTAATATATTGATAAATATATTAAATATATATAAAAATAAACAAGCAGTATATATATATAAATAATAAATAAATAATATAGTAATAAATAATAGTAATAAATAATAAACCAATTTTATACTATTAATAAACAATACAATTTTCATATTAATAAACAATAATTAAATATAATATAAATATATATAAAAATAAGTAAATAGTGTTTATCTGTGTATGTATACACGCACACACATATATATATATATATAATATATATAAATAATAAATAATATAATATAATATAAAAAATAAATAAAATATATTAATAATAAATAAATAATAATTAACCAATTTTATACTTTAATACAAATATAAGCTAATAAATATAATAAATATATAAAAGAGTAAATATATATCTATCTATCCATCTAGCTATCTATAGTATATATAGTATAAATAGTATATAATATGTATAGTGTACTTTTATACTAATAATTAATAAAAAATAAAGAATTAACCAATTTTATACTTTAATACAAATATAGACTGATAAATAAATATATATAAAAATAGTAAATAGTTTATATATACATATATATATATATATATATATGTATATTTATATAGTATAAATAGTATGTAATATATAGTGTAATTTTATACTAATAATTAATAAATAATTATTAATTAACCAGTTTTCTACCTACATATACATATATTCTGCTAACTGGTGGTTTCAACAAGTGAAAAACTTACAACTTGAGTGAAAAAAAAAAAAAAACACTTTAATTTTTTGTCTGGCTAAACACAACGCATACTCATGGTTTCAAGCATTTTTCGTATGATTTTAAAATCACTTACAATATACATGCAAACCATGTGTTTGAAAGTGCAGAGAGATTTTAATAGACCCAATACAAGCGGTCCCTGAGGGATGTTGAATATTGATGACTGAATGATACGATCCACAAAGCGTTTTTTCAAACCAGACAATTAAATCAATCAAAAATCTTGATGGCTAATCAAGTCATAATGTTTGCTGCAAATATTATGGAAAAACCACAATCTCCACATTATTCTAGTAAGTACAACTCTTTATTGCCTACAGCTTTTACATGTATAGATGCACATAAACATTTACAAACATACATACGGAAAGAGATCCAACACTACAGAAATAAGTAAAGGCATACAAGTTAAAGGTTTTTGGTACGCTCTAATCCGCTATGGGTCCACTTCACGACTCCTCTCAGAAGACCAATCGTTTTTTTTACTGTCTGAGGGCATCAATGGGCCGAGGCTATGGGCTTTTTATGAGAACTCAATCAGGCCAGTGGAGGTCAAGCCCTCCTCCTTGTCTTCAACAATTACCATGAAATTCTTAATGTCCACACAGCCGAGGGATCCCCAAATTTCAGAGTGTCATCCAGAGGGCGAGGACTCTGGCTGTGCGTCTCCGCGGCTCCCTCGCATCTCCTCCCATCGCGCCCTGCCTCGGTGCGCAGAAGTTGAAGGTGCAGCAGGCTCCGGCTGAACCCGTGACCCCTGCAGACTGTGGAGAGGAGCAATTTCCAGGGCAATAAAATCCACCATGGCAACAGAGATGCTGTCTGTGACTCATGGCCTTCGGGCCGCTTGATATCCGTGGAGAGTTTTTTTTTTTTAAATAGATTCGATGGCTTGTTTTTTATCTGAAAACGCACTTTCACGACGTCTAGAAAACCGAAGCCTCTCGCATTTTTTTTTTCAGCGGTCGGTTGAATAACGAAGGGCATTTTCTACCTTATAAAATCAAGCTGAATCAGTCCCATTCATGCGGACCGTGCGTCTGGTTTCTGAATTTTTTTCTTTGTTTAAATACACCGTGAAGGAAAGTATAAATCAGACATTTAAGTTGGCCTGCTACATGGCAAAACAATGCCTCGTGGAGAGGAGATGAAGAGGGTAACGCCATAATGTAAAATAGTTAAAAGCTTATTAGAGCCATTGAAAGGCAGCGTGATTTCCACTTTGTTTCGGAACACCCTGAGCTCTGCCTTTCAAGTGATTGTGAAGGGGGCAATTCAAATCTCTTTGGGTCCATATGAATGAAGGCCTCTTAAAGCTCTTTTATAAGCCAGCAAATTCCCCACAGGCTATGCCCTTTAGCTCTATTACTGATTTACCAAAAGCATTCATCTCGAGCCTTCTGCTTCTCTTCTCCCATTGTTCTCTCCGGTCACCCCAGCACCTGACAACTCTAGCACCGGGCTTAAAACGCGCAGGCCAAAACAACTGCGAATATTGCTATATATCTTTGGACGCCTTTGCAGCGCTGCACATTTTACAACAGTTAAAAAGGAATGAGGACAGAGTCGGAGTGATTGATTCTGCTCACCCACAGGGTATAACGTTCAGTAATGTTAACATAAATGGCTGAATGAGGCGGACTCCTCTCCGGACAGAAAGGGGAGGCCTGATCCCTTTTCTTTCTTTGGGCGCAGAGAAAGAAGGGAGAAAATTCCAAGAGGGCCCATTGCCTCTATACTTAGATTAATTAGGCCCCCTTTAAGAGCCATTCAAGCCCGTTCTAAAATAGGGGTCCGAGTTACATTATGTAAAGTTTTCGCACTGATTTGCATTTGTTTGTGTGGCTGAGAGTTGCGTGGAGGAGCACTTGGAGAGAGACAGAGGGAAATAAAAACAAAGAGAGGGGAAAATATTCTTTTAATGGCTTTACAATCTTCTATACTGTTTTTCTTGCTCATTCGAGTTAATGGCGCTCGGGAATAAAAGTGCTTTGAAACCAAATCGGACCTGAAAATTATACCTATTGTGTCGCGCAGACTCTCTCGATAAAGCCAGAAAAGGATTTTATGTTTTACAGATGTCTGGATGTGCGATTTACCAAAGCAGTTGATCACCGTGGGTTTTTAATCACAGCGAATGTGTGTGTCATATAAAATTCACAAAACACTACTGTGATTTTCTTGGTCTATCAAGGTTTTATTGTCATCCAAATGGATAAAAGCATAATTCAGATTTAAAAAAAAAAAAAAAAACTAATTTCAGTTGTTCAGTTTGATTTAATTATATTATGCATTGAAATAGTTACAATACCATTTAAAAGTAAGATTTAAAAAAAAAAAAAATAATAATAATTATGTTCAGCAAGGACGCATTAAATAGATATTAGATATACTAGATTATATTCCAAAGGATCATGTGTTAGAGTAATGATACGGAAAATTTAGCTTTGCATCAAAAAAAAAGTTACATTTTAAAATATATTCAAATAGAAAACAGCCATTTTAAATTGTAATAACATCTCTCAATTTTAATTACAATGTTTTTTTGTTTGTTTGTTTGTTTTAAATCAAATAAATGCGTTAGAAACTTCTTTTAAAAACATTAAAGAAATCTTTCCACTCTAAAAGCATCCTCGATAAATAAAAGTATTAATTTCTATCATTTCTTTCCGCAAAAAGAAAATAAAACTTTAAAAATGTAAAAAATTATATGGACTCCAAGCTGCTGAAAATTCAGGTTTGCATCACAGGAATAAATTACATTTTAAAAATATATTCAAACAGAAAACAGCCATTTTAAATAAGAATAACATTTCTCAATATTAATTACAATATTTTTGTTTTTGATCTAATGAATGCATTAAAAACGTTCAAAAAGAAACGTTCAAGAAATTTTTAAACTCTAAAATTTTGAACGGTAGTGCATTTAAATTTATTTAAATTTTAGCCGTTTATTCATTTTTTTCATTTAATCAGGTTTTTAAATTAATTTTTATGCTTAGACAGTCATACATTTCAATAGTAATTTATTTTTCACAATGTTTGCTGTGCACATAAACAAGAAAAGGTTATATCACCACCAGTCAAAAGTTTTTGAACAGTAAGATTTTTTACGCTTTTTAACTTCACCAAGCTTGCATTTCTTTGATCCAAACTACAGTAAAAACAGTAAAATTGTGAAATATTTTTACTATTTAAAATAACTGCTTTCTATTTGAATATATTTTAAAATGTAATTTATTCCTGTGATTTTTAAGATGAATGATTACTTCAGTCACATGATTCTTCAGAAATCATTCTAATATCCTGATTTGCTGTTTTTAAACATTTATTATTATTATTATTATTATTATGTTGAAAATCAGGTTATCAGATAATTAGAAGAACAGAAGAACAGCGTTTACCTGAAATAGAAGTTTTGTAAAATTTAAAAATGTATTTAGCATCATTTTTTTGATCAATTTAAAGCATTCTTGCTAAATAAAAGAATTCATTTCTATAATTTCTTTCCCCCAAAAAAAAAAAAAAAAACTTTTTGTTTCAGATAAATGATAATCTTTGAATCTTTCTATTTAAAAATGTACTCAACTGTTTTAAATATTGATAATAATAATAATAAATGTTTCTTAAAGCAGCAAATCAGCATATTAGAATGGTTTTTGAAGGATCATGTGACACTGAAGACTGGAGTAATGATGCTGAAAATTCAGCTTTGTAATCACAGGAATAAATTACATTTTAAAATATATTCAAACAGAAAGCAGTTATTTTAAATAGTAAAAATATTTCATAATTTTACTCTTTTTGCTGTACTTTAGATCAAATAAATGCTGGCTTGGTGAGCAGAAGAGACTGCTTTAAAAATATTAAAAATCTTTGGACTGGTAGTGTATATTAATCAGTAATTTGATGACTGTTTATAGCTTAGTACATACAAATTACACTGTTTGCAATATTGTGTTTATATGTACAATATAATTCACTAGCTGCCTTTTAAAATTGCTTGACTTAAAGATTGCATATGCAAAGAGCAGAGCAGATTTAAACAGACATAAACAGATATGGCTCTCTGGTGCGGCATTTATCATATCTGTGAGTGCACGAGATGATTTTGGGGGATCCATAACGATGAAGAAGATTTCACTACTTGTCTGTTAAGGCCTCTCAGTGTCTGCGGGTACACAACTGGCACGTGAAGCGACATGGGATAAGCCGTGCGGCGTGAAGGAGGGCCTCTCAGGCAGGAGAGGGGCAGCAGAGGGGCAGCACGCAGCTCAGAGGATGGGGGTGACGTGCCTGGACCTAACAAAGCGCCAGGGCTGTGTGTTAGTAAGGGGATTGGGCTGCCAAGGCTGCTTAATACTGAGGAACGATTAAGAACACAAAAGAGCAGGATGAAGCGGTGTGAATGGGAACCGTGTGTCCCAGATCACATAAGGGTCTTAAAGCTGGGGGATGGATTAAGCTCTGAGTGAAAGTGTCTGGAACGGAGAATGAGAAGGCAGCCTCTTTTAATTGCATTTTGTGTGCAGCTATTGGCGTGCCAGTGATGAACCCAGACTGGGCTCAAAGTATCTCAAAGCAAGGGTTAAATCAAAGGAGATGGAGCACAACTTTTACTCTTCACCTTGCTGTTGAATGAACCACAAAGATGGATTTGGTTTGGCCTTTGAGAGTTGGAAATAGCCAACTGTTGCACATTTGTTGCTGCGTGTTGCGGCTGATGTTGGGGATTGGCGGCTGTTTGATTTGGCTCATAATAGATAAGTGTGTAACACCTGCCTCCACCGTGATCTTTCCTCAAACCGCAGAGATGAGAGAAAATTCACAGCAGAGCCGTTCGACATCCTCACAGAGTTTTAGTCTTTCTACAACAAAACTTCTAATTTAATTAAATGTGTCATTTGTCGATTCTTTGTAATTATTTGTGAAATTTACTAGCAATTAACAAGTTAAAATGGTTTCAAAGGAAATCCTGTAACAAATTTGTTTCCGAGTAATAGAAAAAACATTTACACTAGTTTTATTAATGTTTTAAATAAATCAAAGATTATTGGAGTATCTTTTAAACGTTTACTTCAATGTGTTACTTTGCATTTTTTGTAATTATCTGTGAAATTCTATAGCAAAAAAAATTATGCAATTATTTTTAATGTTTCGCTATGAAGCTTGACATGCTGAACATGAAAATCACATTACTTTTTGTGTATTATTAACAGTGATAACTAAAAATTAAAAAATATGTTGACAATTTATACAAGCAAATCTGTAATTCATTAATTTAATTTATTTATAAAGTTTGATAATATACAGTTGTAGTCAAAAGTTTACATACACCTTGCAGAATCTGCAAAATGTTAATTATTTTACCAAAATAAGAGGGATCATACAAAATGCATGTTATTTTTTATTTAGTACTGACATGAATAAGATATTTCACATAAAAGACGTTTACATATAGTCCACAAGAGAAAATAATAGTTGAATTTATAAAAATGACCCCGTTCAAAAGTTTACATACACTTTTTGATAAGGATTCTTAATACTGTGTTGTTACCTGAATTATCAGCTGTGTTTTTTTGTTTGGTGATAGTTGTTCATGAGTTCCTTGTTTGTCGTAAACAGTTAAACTGCCCGCTGTTCTTCAGAAAAATCCTTAAGCCGTGGGGTGAAAACTTTTTGAATTTAAAGATCAGGGTAAATGTAACTTATTTTGTCTTCTGGGAAACATGTAAGTATCTTCTGTAGCTTTTGAAGGGCAGTACTAAATGAAAAAAGCATATGATGTTTAGGCAAAATAAGAAAAATGTACACATCTTCATTGTTCAAAAGTTTTCACCCCCCAACTCTTAATGCATTGTGTTTTCTTCTGGAGCATCAGTGAGCCTTTGAACCTTCTGTAATAGTTGCATATGAGTCCCTCAGTTGTCCTCAGTATGAAAAGATGGATCTCAAAATCATACAGTCATTGCTGGAAAGGGGTCAAATACACATACGTGCTGAAAAACCAAAGAATTTAAGGGACCTGAAAGATTTTTCTGAAGAATATTAGGCAGTTAACATGCATTTTGTATGACTTCAACTGTAAAACAATTCAAATAAAGTTGTATAACATAAAAAATATATATATTAAACAAAGTTCCAAAAAGCACAGAATATTATGGGATATACAGAAAGTTACAGAAATTTCTAGAATGTTCCTATCCTCGTAAAAGCATTTAGTACAAAAACATATCTGTACTAAACCAATGTTTTAATAAATACATTTCTGACCTACATATTCACCAAAATATTGATTCTGCATAAAAATAAATAATTTGCACCACAGAATTAAAGAAGAACCATTTTTGGTTCCCCCTTAAAGAACATCTTAAAAGATCTTAAGCAACTTTTTACATTCTAAAGAACCTTCTTTGGAATGGAAAAGTTCTATGGATGTTAAAAGGTTCTTCATGAAATCGTAGATGCCAATGTTTTAGAATAAATATCAAAACCACTATAACTTTCTGTATAGCTGCTTTGAAATGATCAGTATAGTGAAAAGTACTATCCAAATCAATTTGACCTGAATCTTCTGTGCCGCATGAGACATATTTTCCTTGACCTACAAGCTTGAAAGTACAGATTCAACTCATTGAGACTCTTTTTGTAGCTATAAGAGAAGGATACAGAGGGACGACATAGTTGTACAAGGAAAAGTAAAACAAAGAGAGAATAGGCGCTGTGTATTACAGGCTCGCAAAACAAGGAGGTCGCCTTGCGGACATTAAATCTTTCTGCTGCTCTGCTTCTCTCATGTGTCCGATGACAACTCCCCTGGTTCACCTTTGTGCCGGGTCTTCACCCCGACCGCTCCTTGGGGAATGGCGGTCATGCGAGTCTGAACCCTGCTTCCCTCGGACGACAATACAGAACGCCCTAGATCCCTCTCCATTTCCTTGAAGGGCTAAGCATGTCCACAGTGAGGTCAGAGGGGGCATCCCAAAGTGGATAACAAAGCTTTGAAAGCTTTGCCACTTGAAGATTGCCTGACAGAGCTGCTGGCTCCCTACCCCCTCCCGTTCACGGCGACTCAAAGTGTGGGCTGTCAGATTTGCCCACCCTCAGATCAAGCCCTGAAGCTCTCTCTGTGGCCGTCAGTGATACAAAGGAAGCCCTCGCCGCAAAGAATGAACCCACTTGTCTATATACAGTACATGCTGTAACAACAGACGTGGCAAGACTGATGAATGAACAAGTGTTCGCACTCTTGTTATGGTAACATTCAAAGCAATGACCAAGACTAGCTTGAGGTAATTGCTCTGTCCGAATGTGAATACCACCACTCTGCCAATAAACAAAATTTAATATGATGTATTGTCAATGCATTTAAATTTCATCTAATGTCTCTTTGATCTGCATGAGTCAATTTCATTATTTAATTGTGATTTCATATGAATTTTTGTGCTGTTTTTTAAAGAATATGCTATATTTCAAAGAATGCAATTTTTAGTGTAAACACAGAATCAAATAAACTCTGTATCTGGGTTTTAATTGGAGATGGAGATCCAAAATGGAGCCAGAACACTTTGCATAAAACTACTGAAACAAAAAACATCTGATGTACTACTATGGTTTATGGATCATGGTACCCTAATACCGGGTATTCTTTAAGTACTATGTACAGTTGAAGAATCTGCACCTTGCAGAGTTTGCAAAATGTTAATTATTTTACCAAAATTAGAGGCATCATACAAAATGCATGTTATTTTTTATTTAGTAGCACTGACCTGAATAAGATATTTCACATGAAATACATTTACATATAGTCCACAAAAGAAAATAATAGCTAGTGAATAATAGTTTATAAAAATTACCCTGTTCAAAAGTTTTCATACACTTGATTCTTAATACTGTGTTGTTACCTGAATGATCCACAGCTGTGTTTTTTTTTTTTTTTTTGAGTGGTAGTTGTTCATCACTCCCTTGTTTGTTCTGAACAGTTAAACTGCCTGCTGTTCTTCAGAAAAATCTGTCAGGTCCCACAAATTTGTTTTTTTAGCATTTTTGTGTATTTGAACCCTTTCCAACAATGACTGAATGCTTTTGGGATCCATCTTTTCACACTGAGGACAACTGAGGCACTCATATGCAACTATTACAGAAGGTTCAAATACTCACTGATGCTCCAGAAGGAAACACAATGCATTAAGAGCCGGGGGGTGAAAACTTGATTTCGAAAATCGGTAAATTTAAATAATTTTGTCCTCTGGGCAACATATAAGTATCTTTTGTAGCTTCTGAAGGGCAGTACTAAATGAAAAAAATATGGCATTTAAGCAAAATAAGAAAAACGTACACATCTTCATTCTTTTCAAAAGTTTTCACCCCCTGGCGCTTACTGCATGGTTTTTCCTTCTGGAGCATCAGTGAGCATTTGAACCTTCTGTAATAAGTGCATATGAGTCCCTCAATGTGAAAAGATGGATCTCAAAATCATACAGTTGGTCATCACTTGTTGAAAAGGGTTTTAAATACACAAAAATGCTAAAAAACCAAAGAATCTGTGGGACCTGAAAGATTTTTCTGAAGAACAGCCGGCAGTTTAACTGTTCAGGATGAACAAGAGTCTCATGAACAACTATCACTAAACAAAAAAAACACAGCTGTGGATCATTCAGGTAACAACAGTATTAAGAATCAAGTGTATGTAAACTTTTGAACAGGGCAATTTTTATGAATTCAAATACTATTTTCTCTTGTGGAATATGTGTAAACATCTTTTACGTGAAATATCAGTACTTTTGGTAAAATAATTAACATTTTGCAGATTCTGCAAGGTGTATGTAAACTTTCAACTTCAACTGTATATAGAAAGGGACAAACTGCAAGTATATGTGCATACATAATTCTGTAATAGTTGGCCAACCAGAATTATGAATATTTCTATTCTGATTAATAAACAGTACATTTTGTCATTGTGTGATTACGTAAATGAACTGGTGAATCATTTATCTGAACCAGAAATGAACTGTCCAAATGAACCAGTTTGCAGAAAAGAACCAGATCTCCTGGTTGCCTGAGGCTCTGGATTACAGGTAATTTGTTGTAAATAACATTCAGTTTGTTGCACAGACTGATCCTTTCATTTCATAAGACCTCAATATATAACGTCAGGAGCCACGGTTATTAATTCTGAATTTCCTGATATGCTTTTTTATTCTCAAACACAAGCAGCAGCAGCTGATTTGCATTTTATGAATCACCAAGGATCATGGTTTCAGCTAAAAATCTTCTTTACTGTTCTACTGAGAAAAAAAAAGAGTTTCCATCTTAGATGGCCTGAGGGTGAGTGAATTAACAGCAAATTTAATTTTTGGGTGAACTATCCCTTTAAGAGATCTTACATTGCAAAACTACACAATATAACATAATCCTTCCCTGTACAGTGTAATCTGTCTAGCAGCAGTGAGTTGTGCCATATGTAGCGGTTGAGCTCTCTAAGACTAATGACAGATCCTCTGTCCATTAGTATCACCTGTAGCTGTGACCTCAGAGAGCGGCTGATCTGCTTTTGCACGGGGGGCCTCTCGGTGCACACCAGGGAGAGCTGGGGGGCTGAAGTGTGCCGTCCGGCTGCCAAAAGACTCTGTGAATGGGCATGCAGGAGATCAATGCAAGCCCCTGAAAATCCCATTAGGTCCCAAAGGCACTTGTTGCCTTGGCTTAGACCTTTGCTAGCCGTCCTGCCCAGGGCTACATCTTTCTCTTTGTCTACCTTGTCTTTTTCTTAGATTTTATCACATTAGTTCCAGGGGAAGTTAGAAATCGGCAATTATTGCAAGGTCTGTGATGCCGGCAGGACTAAGGAGGGGAGGGAGAGATCAGGGCAAAAGGCCACATGAAGCAAGGACCAAACGGTACATGGTAAAATTGGAAAGGCATCTCTGTTTTCCACAGTTAAAAAAGTGGAAAATGAATTGAGACCACATATCATGACCAAGACGAGTTTTCTTTGTCACAGTTCAGGGGATTCGTCACACTGGACCTTTGAGTTTAAACTTCTAACAGAATACAAATAACACCTCAGGTCTTCAAACGTACCAGGGTTTTTAAAATGTGATTGATGTTTTTTTTTTTTTTCTTGAGTATATCAAGAAAATTTTTTATGTGAAATAGATCAAATTGAAAGAGTCCTTAGCTACTTTTAAAACTCCAACTGGATACCACATATAAGATGGGAACAAAATAATTGAAGCGTCACATGGAAAAAAAAAAAAAAACAGAGTTTTTTGTAAAAGAAAGGAGTGTTTTCACAACGTGTCATCAACCGGCCATATTGGCAGCACTGAACGTAAACAATGCCACTGAACTGAGCAAAACTCATATATTTTGCCTATTATTGCTGCTGAAAATGATCAATTATTGTCATGTCTTGGGCTGTACTAATCGGCTGGACTGGGATAAAACATTTGGAGCAACAAATCAAGCAGAAGAGCGCAAAAAACTGTCCTAGCAACAAAAGGCATTTGTGGTTGGCCAAACTGAACCAGGATTTCCAGAGCAAGAAACTTGACAACATTCATGTTTGTTCTTATTTCCGGTCAGGCAGATGAAATATTAGGCTAATATCTTAATTAATACTGCTCGTACGTATCTTTACCACCTATTAACTTTAGTCTGTCAAAATATTGTGCCCTTTCCTACTTACTTAGTCCTTCTCTGTATGATTTAGCAGTTTCCACATGTTTTTTCCGTGAATTAGACAGCATAAATTAGCAGAACAACGTATTTAGTACATTTAGTACATTAACCGTGCAGTCCATGCTGTTGTTTACATCGGAGTATCTCCAATATGGCCACGCATCAGGGTAACTGACCAAACTGTGACGTAAGTGCAAACCCTCTATTGGGAACTCAAATCGTTTCAACCCATATGAGTTTCATAGAAACAAAAAATACATATTTTGGAGAATTTCCACACAGCTTTTTCCATTCAACTACTGTTCATAGTAATCATTACTAGCAAGCTCTAAAAAGGATGCAACAAAACTGCAGCGACAAGATATCTTATCGCACTGAGGACAACTGAGGGACTCATATGCAACTATTACAGAAGGAAAAATGATGCATCAAGAAGAGCCGGTGGGTGAAAACTTTTTGAATTTGAAGATCAGGGTAAACTTAACTTATTTTGTCTTCTGGGAAACATGTTAGTATCGTTTGTAGCTTCTGAAGGGCAGTACTACATGAAAGAAAAAAAAAAGGTATTTAGGCAAAATAAGAAAACTTCACATATCTTCATTCTGTTCAAAAGTTTACACCCCTGGCTCTTAATGCATTTTTTTTATTCTGAAGCACAAGTGAGCATTTCTGTAATAGTTGCATATGAGTCCCTCAGTTGTCCTCAGTGTGAAAAGATGGATCTCAAAATCATACAGCTGAAAAACCAAAGAATTTGTAGGACCTGAAGGATTTATTTTGAAGAACAGTGGGCAGTTTAACTGTTCAAGACAAACAAGGACAAAAAACTATCACTAAACAAAAAAACAAAATAAACACAGCTGTGGATCATTCCGGTAACAACACAGTATTAATAATCTAATGTAAACTTTTGAACTGAGTCATTTTTATAAATTCAACTATTACTTTCTCTTGTGGACTATATGTAAATGTCTTTTATGTGAAATATCTTATTCAGGTCAGTACTAAATAAAAAACAACATGCATTTTGCATGATTCCTCTTATTTTGGTAAAATAATTAACATTTTGCAGAGTCTGGTGTATGTATACTTTTGACTTCAACTGTAATGTAGCCAAAACAAGGTCTATGTATGCTTATTTATTTCTTAATTTGCCTATCAACCTACTTAAATAATAATGTAAAGAGAATGAACAGACACACAATGCTCACATGCAGTTAAATCACACCACAGTTTGCCATGTCCACTGGGACAAATTAGATATTGATCTTAGACAAATATACAAACAATCTGTCTCTGTCAGTGACAAGTAATGGCATGAGTTTGGGGCTTTAGCCTTAGAGAATAAAGAGGAAGCTGTACCTCAATGGGGAATACATAAATGGATCTATTATAAAATGTTTTTATTTTCTGTCTATGTGTTTATATCTCATGGCGATTATGTCAGATACATTTTTTGTATTTAATAAAATGCATGTGGTGATTACTTTTACACGGGTACAAAGGAAAGAAAGGGGGGATAAAAACAGTGCAAACACACAAGATCCCCAGTTTTTCAAAATAAATAAATAAAAAAGAAAAATGAAAAAGTTGATATATAAAATGTATGTTCTAATCTAAAAGATAAGCTTTAAAAAAAAGGTAGAATGACACAAGACATTTTAGATACAGTAATATATAGAATATAGAGGGATTTCATATATACTAAGAGACAAAATATTTTCTATGCCCTTTTCAGTAATATTTTGTTAGATGTGTTACTTTGTCCAGCCACGTACTTCTGATTTCATTTCAGAAATTTTATGCTGTAATGTTTGCTCAGCCCTAGTATTTCCAGTGCATACTAAAGAGCATTCTTAATCCTCCTGTCAGAGGAATAATGCAAAGAGAGGACAGTACCCGGGGTGTGACGCTCGTGCGACGCCTCAGCTGTCCCGCTTCCACCTCCAGATTGGGAGAGCAGTGGGAGCGATGATCAATAAAGCTGCTGATCAATCGTGCCCTCTCTTTTTCTTATTCAGCGCTGAGGAACCCACTCCACTCTTGACGTAGCACTTCTTTTGCAAACTGGGCTTCCTGTCCACATTATTGTAAAGCCAGAGGAGACTGCTGATCACTCCTCTGGAGGCTCAGAGTGGGGCGAGCATCCATCACTCACCCTGAGGACCTGACACTCAGGCTTTTGATGGGTTCTTGCCAGTACTCTGTCACGAGAATGATTAACATACTAGCAAATACCCTTCACAACCTAACTAGACCTGCCACCTCTCATTCACAGGGTAATGCTCAGGAGTCATCACTTCTGCTATGACACACTGACAAGATGAAGATTTGCTGTGAAGCACAATCAAGTTTGACTTAAAAGTTTTATATGAAGTGCAATACAAATTACTGTAAGTTGATAGCTTTTCGTGTACTGATACACTCAGTTGAAAGTGTGTCTCAGTGTGTCTAAACCTGCTTGTAGCTCATTTACGACAGTGTAAAAAGAGCACACAACCTGCTCTTACCTCACTTAAAAAATAAAAAAGGTTGCAAAAATGGATGTTTTTTCCAGCGATGCTTTTAAAGGACAATTTTTGGTTCCCCCCAAAAAAACTTTTCCGTTAAATAGTTCTTAAAAGAACCTTTTTACACTATAAAGAACCTTCTGTGTAACTGAAAGGCTGAAGGTTCTTCTTTGAATTATCAATGCCAATAAAGAACTTTTATTTTTTAAGAGTGTACACTTTAAAAAATGCTGGGTTATTTTTTAAACCCAAATGCTGGGTTTAGCTTGTTGGGTCATTTTATTTGGGTTGTTTTTAATATTTTTACCCAGGTGCTGGGTTATTTTTTTTTTAACCCAAATGCTGGGTTTAACTTGTTGGGTCATTTCATTGGCGTATTTCTAATATTTTTTACCAAAGTGCTGGGTAGTTTTTCTGTAACTAAGTTGCTGGGTCATTTTTAACACTTGTTTTTTTTTTTTTACCCAACCGCTGTATTAAGCCTGTCTCAGACGAAACAACCCAGCTGTCATCTACAGGAGAGAGCAGTTCTCAGTGCCACCGATTTGGTGCACTTCTTCAGCGAAATAAATGTTTGTTTTGCTTCTTTAATAACGTCTTTAGTGTGCTGTAAATTGTATTATTTTATGCAATGCAACATAAGGACGAGATGTCAGTCAGCTGTGTCAACAGCAGTCGCTTTGCATGATGGAAACGCCTTTTGCCTTGCATAAAATAAATTTATTTTATTTGTTATAGTACTAAGTTTAAGCCTTGAACTGTCAATCCCATTTTTGAACACAGACATAAAAATGCACTATCCAGACTTAAATTTGTATAATTCATGAATGAAAGCATTTTGTGATATGATTTTGACGTACATTTTCCGTGGTAATGCAATGTCTGATTTTAAAATGCCTTTCAAAGGGTTAATTTAATTTGATGTTAAAATATGTTCTCTAATGTCAGTACTGTTTGTTTGTGGGCATGTTTTGGAGTCAGTCACGGCATCTTTCAGCTATGAGTGAAATGTGAGGCTGCAGCTCAGATTTCGGCGACACGCCGGCACGAGAATTAGCACTATTTCGGTAAAAAGCGATTACAGAGAATGGTTAAATACAGTAAAATTAAAATGCTACTTTTAAATGCTACATTTTTTGTCTAAAATGCTTGTTAAACGAGTTTAAATGTATGTAATATTGTAAACTATGCTGTATTCACCCAAATAAATTCAATTTGTTTTGTATTTTGTCCATGTGTTCTTGCTTAATAATAAATGTTCCTCTTTTGAATTCAGAGCATGTTTTTTTTCTGGTCCATTTTAAGCCAGCAACATAACAATTTTTAAACAATAGTTGACTTCAATAAAATAACCCAGCATGTTTGGTAAAAACATTTAACCCAACCTGGGTCAAAATAACCCAGCATGTGTTCTGTCCAGTATTTACCCAGTGCTGGGTTGGCAAATAACCCAAGTTGGGTTGTTTTTAACCCAGCTTTTTTTTTTTAGAGTGTAAGGCCCTATTTCTATCTCATATGAAATGTGAAAATATTTAATTGGTGTAACTTGATATATTAAGGCTAACTTAGCCATACGTAATATATTTAACAGTTCATTTAGATATTTTCACCCCCTAATTGAAGAAAATACCCACTTAACAAATTGTAAAAGGTTTTCCCTAAAGAATATAAATTCAACATCTAATACATCAATTAGCAACAATAAATGCCAACTTAAAATAAATATTAAAAACAACGACAGCGATGATGATAACGTGCACATTATTCTGACACCAGTAAAGTGTGTGTGTAATAATATCTGTAAGAGGCAAGAAATGTGACGAGTCTCTTTGCTCATTAAATTACTGTCTGTTATTTTCTTATTTCCCCTGAGGCCTGAAATTCACAGTTATCTACTTCTAATCTACTATAATATATTCTACACAGAATGTTATTAATGTCATTTAATTTAATTTGGATACTTTAATGTTTGATTAAGTAAATTTCTTTAAGACTGAAGAAAGAAAGACATGAACATCTTGGATGACATGGGGGTGAGTAAATGATGAAGGAAGTGAATTTCTCCTTTAAACATTTATTTCAGTTTACCTCCTATCGCATCATTGATTAGTACTAGAGCTTTTTATTTTTGAAGTATGCTTAAACATAACACCTAAGAAAATACTGTTTATTATAATGGCGTGTGGTCAATATGTGGACATGAAAGAAATCTAGTATGAAGAAAAGGATAGTGTCACATTTATGATTGCCCTTTACTCCCGGCAACAATTGTGGACTCCCTTTGCAAGTTGAGTTTATCGCGTGAACTTCTGAACCCATTATTTTGACCACTGTGTAAACACAACCTGCAAACAATTCTAAAACCATGGAAACACCGATATTGGTTATGTAATGTCTGAAAAAAAGCACAATTGTTTTCATTTGGTTTTGAATTAAAGAATTAGTTCACTTCCAGAATAAAAATTACTCACCCCCACGTCATCCAAGATGTTCTTTCTTTCTTCAGCTGAAAAGAAATTAAGGATTTTAGGGAAAACATTCCAGTATTTTTTTTTTCCATATAGTGGACTTCAATGGGAGCCAGTGGGTTGAAGATGCAAATAGCAGTGTCAAAGGGCTCTACACGATCCTAGCCAAGGAATAAGGGTCTTATCTAGTGAAACAATGGATTATTTTCTAAAAAAAAATTTAAATGTATATACTTTTTAACCACAAATGCTTGTCATGCACTAGCTCGACCTCTCACATTGCATAATCGCGTTGGAAAGGTCACATGTGACGTAGGTGAAAGTACAAACCCAGTGAACATGCAAAGAAAGTCAAACACCCTTTACAAAAAAAAAAAGGTTAAACAATGATGTCAGACAATTTTGAAGTTGGAGGAGAAAATTAGATGGAGTTTTTTGCCCTACCCTACCTTTTTGAACCGAAGTACACGGACAAAGAACTAACCATGTATAACCTTTCCAACATAATTACGTTTTCCGTTAAGGTATAGATGCGCATCGCAGAGCTAGTGCAAGATGAGCATTTGTGTTTCAAAAGTATATCTTTTTTTTTTTTGAAAATGACCAATCGTTTCACTAGATAAGACCCTTATTCCTTGGCTGAGATTATGTAAAGCCTTTTGAAGCTGCACTAAAACTGCACTTTGGACCTTCAACCCGCTGGCCATCACTGAAGTCCACTATATGTAAAAAAAAAAAAATTGTTTCACTTACATTTTGTATAGTTCTTCCGTAATCCTGTGATGTTAATTATTATTGCACTATTTATTTTTTCTGTAGCATCAGTATTTTGGTAAATATTTCAGTCAGGTAAATTTTAAAGCATCTATAATTAATTATGAAACAGCGGTTTAGTACAGATAAGTTTTTGTACTGATTTTGCATGTTTAGATTGATATTTTGCTTTTGCAAGGATGGTAACATTGTATAAGTTTCTGTAACATTCTGGAATATTCTAGTACTTCCTGGAACATTCCACAACATAAAAGACAAAAGTCATCCAAAGTACACTTCTGAAGTTTTGGACGACTCACCTTTGCTAACTGTTTATGATAAACTGTTGCTGTTAGCTCATATGCACATATCATGTCATTTTATACATGAGTAATAACAGATTAGCTTGTTAACAAGTTGATAACGTATTTTTTTTGTTTGTTTGTTTTCATAAGCACTGTTAATGAAATACATTAACTAATGTTAACAAATGACACCTCACTGTAAAGTGTTACCAACTTTGTTTCACTGTGTTGTTTATATTATGCATATTTTTACTTTACGTATGTTTATTTTTGTGATATTATTAATATTGATAAGACATTACAAATATTTGCATTAAAATATTTGTATATTTTAACAACTATCATGATATAATGTTCAGATTAAAACTGACTAGTGCTGTGCTAAATATATTTTTCACTGAATTAGATGTCAATTTTTGTGATACTTTGTCATATTAAAACCCAGAGCTCTACTGTTTGAGATGCAGGCCTATAAAACATAAAACCTGTAACTTTCTAGTACTGTTTTGTTAAACCAGCATTTGTCAAAAAGCCTAAAAATGTGGAAACATGGAATATTTCCATTACCATATACATTTCAATGGATTTTAGCTTATCGTTCTTCTGCTCTCTCAAGCAAACACATGCATAGTGCCTTATAGTAGTATCCATTCAGATGTCACAAATACATGTGTTTTCCATTTTTGCTTCAGATAACAGCACTTGTTTTATTATTGGACGACAAGAACAAATTGACAAAATAAATACTGGAAAGAAGGATGTTCTTAGTGAACGCCAGTGTTTGGCGATCCTGGTTCCCCCTGTGAAACTCGACCTGTGTGCATTGGTCCAGAATGCTTGGTTTCATTATGGACGGCTTCAGCGGTGCCACCTTCTTACCATTCTATTGTGTGTTTAGAGAGGGAAAGGATTATGTGGTCATGTTTAAAAAGCTGGGGAAACAACTCCCCTTTGCAAAATGCTTAAATGGTGGCCATAGAATGGGATCCTGCTTTTTTCTGCATTAGGGAACATTGGGCTTCACCCTTCAGGTTGCTCTAGTCACCTGGTGTCTTTGCCACCCAGCAGGACACGCTTTCATCTTTTGTTGTCGAGCAGGGAATGGGCGGTGTTTTGCCATGCAGCTGGTTGAGACCGCCAGTTCCCAAACCTCCCTTCTACCCCATGCAGCCAAACCAACCTCCAATATTCGGCCATCAAACATAACAAAAAAACTTGCGCTGTGTTAACAAACCTTGTGGAGATCAGTGGTAACTGTCAATTAATATCCGCTAGGTAATATATATATATATATATATATATATATATATATATATATATATGTATATATATATATATATATACATACATATATGGAAAATTGCAACAAAATTGCAATTTGGAAATGACACAAAAATATTCTGTAATATTTTCCTTGATTTTTTTCTTAATTTATAACAAAACTCTAGTATAGCCATATTTTTAAAATTTATGTAAAACAAGTTTTTATGATTGATTTTCATAGTTTAAGATGGTATAACAAAAAGAAAAAACCTAAAAGAATAAAAGTCGAACATAACAATTGTGTTTGAAGTGTGTAAAGACTCACGTGGCATTCATCGCTGCATATCTACTGGCAACAAGCTACGGATGCAGAATGTGGGACTCTTTATTGGATAAGTGGAGTTCCTTTGTGCTTTTGAACTGCAGATAGCCCGTTGGGATCTTAATCACTGGCTTTCGGAGGTAACCAGTGTTCAGAGGCAAAGGATAAAGAAGCCGCAGCCATTCAAGGAGCTGTTGATCTAGACCTCATTGTTCTCACCACTATGGCTTGGGTAAGCAAGGTAAATAAATGGCAAACAAAAGGCGGTGCTTCACAGCAAAGCGGGCTCTGTGGGGGGCTCACGTCCTGAGACCGGGCCGAGGCCTGAGCCTCCATTATGAGTGCCAATGCCACTCGCACCTATGAGCACTATGAGCTGTCCCTCGCCAGACATCGGCTGACAGGGGCTACCACATGGAAAATGGCACAATTAGCACTGTATTCCCCTGATAATAACACCTGTAGGAGCACAGCTCAAAAACTGCTGATCATGATCCTTAGATCATTTAGTAATTAGAGACTTCGGCTTAAAACACATATAAAGTCACTCCATTTTAAGTCACAAAAAAATAAAAGTTTTATCTGCAAAACAGTAACTCAACAAGTGGTTCACCTTTGATCAACTGGTCTTAAGCTCTTTTTTTTTTTTTTTTTTGCATGTATACACTATTATTGTTTCTATTAATATTTAGAATTTTTTATTTTAATTTATACTAATTTTGTAATGTAAACGTATATGAGTTATATTACTGTTGCTATTACTATTACTAATTATTTTGGTTTCAGTTTTATTTATTTTTTTTGTTTGTTTGTTTGTTTGTTTACTACTTTAACTTAAACTTATTTCAGTTAGTTGCCAAGGTGGCATTTCTAATTTTTATTTAGTTTAAGGTGTTCAGGATATTTCAGCTTTATTTTAATTCATAAACTTGATTCATAGTTTTAGTTAACAATAACCCTGGTATGAAGTCAGTTCACACATGTGTCTTAAGAGTAACCAAAGGTGTAGTTCATCACAATAAACATGATCCACAAACATTTTGAAAACTTAATCTCAATATTCTTGGTCTTGAACATCTTAACTATTTGAACAGCATATCTTTATATTTGTAATGTATTAACTTTTAACAGTTTTCTTTCTTTTTGTTTAGGTGTACCATATATTGTACTATATTGTTTAAACAAAAAAAATGGGACTTCTTATTTTGATATTTTGTTACATAATGCCCTGTGGATGTTCAGAAAATAAACTCTCCTAAAACACTTTTTACACTCTCAATTTTTCAACTAACAATGTTCAAAAGTTGGCATATGTATAGGAAAATGCCATTTAATAAATAAATAAATAAATAAATTGTTTGATTTTTTTTTTTTTTTTGTTTGGTCTTGAATATCTTACCTATTTGAACAGCATATCTTTATATTTGTAATGTATTAACTTTTAACTTAACAGTTTTCTTTTAGTTCTGTTTCTAAAGTGTACCGTATATTGTGCTATATTTTTCAAACCAAAAATGGGACTTCTTGTTTTGATATTTTGTTACATAATGCCCTGTGGATGTTCAGAAAATAGACTCTCCTAAAACACTTTTTACACTCTCAATTTTTCAACTTACAATGTTCAAAAGTGGACATATGTATAGGGAAATGTATTTATTTAAACTGATCACATAATTTCCACAGTGGATATATCTCAAATTAAAAGCTATATATTGTAAATAATAACATTATGTGAAGGAAATGACTGATTAAAAGACATATTTATGGACTAAAATGGCTGATTCCTTTGTCTTACAATGGCTTGTGCTATGAACTAGCATTTTATATATCCTAATTTAATAATAACTAAACACTTTTACATAATTTTACAAAATTAAAATTGTGAAATAACAAAAACATTCTGTAATATTTACCTTGATTTTTCTTCATTTTCTTCACACATCACTCATCTCATATTTCGTCTCATGCTCTTCACTGACACAATTTTCTCCTAGATAAACAAGAACACCAACATTTGAAAACAAAAAATTATTAACATTATTTTATTATCAACATATTTTAAAATTGCTATTGCTACAATTTGCACACAATAAAAACAGTTTTAAGATGCATTTTTATAGTTTAAGGGTTAAAACAACAAGATCTATACATAAAATGCATTTTAAACAGCTTGGGTGTTGTAAAAAGTTTTCATTTGATTCACATTTTTTAATTAATACTAACGCAAGTATGCATTAAATTCATCAAAGTAACACAGTAAAGATGTTTAGAATGTAAATGTTTCTGTTTCAAATAAATGCTGCTCTTGTGAATTTTTTTATTCATCAAAAAGAAGAAATGTATTACAGTTTTTACAAAAATAATAAGCAGTGCAACTATTTCTAACATTAAGAATATTTAGAAATATTTCTTGAGCAGCAAATCAGCATATTAAAATGATTTCTGAAGGATCATGTGACACTGAAGACTGGAGTAATGATGCTGAAAATTCAGCTTCGATCACAGGAATAATTTACATTTTAATTTACATATAAAACAGATAATTTTGTTTAATTGTAATAATTTTTCACAAGACAACGGTTGTTAAATATTGTATTTCTAATTAAAAAAATGCAGCCTTGTTGTGCAGAGACTTTTGTTACACAGTAGTGTGTAACAAAATGAAAAATAAATAAATAAAGTGTCTAAATACTTTTTAGGGGTCACTGTACATTAATTTGATGATGCTATACTTACATAGAAGCTATTATTATTCAGAAAGCTACAGGTTCATATGAACTGCATTCGTTTCAGGGTTTATATTTCATCAAATCGGCATTCAGCTCTCAGCAAGTCAAGGAACAAGCACAAATGTCATTAGTCTTGCCTTAGGCAGCTTCTATCATATCACTCCTTCCATCATATCACCATTTAAAGAGATTACGATGCTACCTGTGGGGGTTGAGCGTGCGGGTAGTATATAGTTATGAAGCCTTTATTTGTCAATTACATTATCGAACCAATGTCAGGGGACTAGGCTGTGCCATCTGGTGCTCGTGCCAGAGCGCTGAAAATCACAAATATGAGTGCCAGAGAAGAGTCATGTGACCACACATAGGCATATGCACTGGCATGTTTGAAGCGCAACTAAAAATAGCTAATGATGTATGAAGACATCTGGATGTGTTCAGTATGATTTAGAATTAGTTATAAACACAGCAAGCTCAAAAGTGGAAAAGAAGAAATAATAAAATAGATGCAGTGTCTTTAATACAAATGAAACCACAGATGGCAGAGATGAAGTTTGCAAAAAAGCCATTCACCTTCTAATTGAGAACAAACTGTCACTGATTTAGAAGGGAACATGAGGAAGGGACGAACTCCAGATCCTGCACGTGTGGCTGGAAACACAAGGAAGTACAGCAGCACCGTTGCTGTTTTGATTTGGGCTAGTAACCAACCACCTAGCAACCACCCGGGCTGGAACACCCTAGAAACCACATAGCAAACACTACAACCCTCTCACAAGACCTTAGCAACCACATAGTAATGCCCTGGCAACCACCAACAACATTCTATTTTCGAGTTTTTTATGAACATAATGTTCTTAAAGTGAAAAACGGGTAAAAGTTTGAAGTGTTATATTTTGTATGATGGTTACATTTAAAGGGGTCATCAGATGCAAAATTCACTTTTACATGTTGTTTGAATATAAATGTGTGTTGGCAGTGTGTGCACTAGTGATGGGTCGTTCTTGAACGATTCGTTCATTTTGAAAGAATCTTTAACGTAACTCTGGAAGAACGAGTCGTCTCGGGGAGTGATTTGTTCAGTCGCGCATGCGCAACATCCTATTAGGTTCTGTACTGGAATTAGTTCACCTGTTTCGAGTCTTTGGTTTTTCGAGTCGTTCGTTCATCTTATGGGGCTGTCACGTGATGAACGAATGACTCAAACCCGAAACCTTGTCAGAGAAGACACAAGGTGAGCTAATCATACACTAAAGACCCAGGTAAACAATGAATTTAACTTTTCTGTTTCTTATAGCATTATAGTTTTGTCTTGTTTGTAGTGTGATCAACGTTTGTGTAAACAGTAGATGTGTTAGGGAAGTAACACGTAACATTTTAATTATATTTTGCTAAAATGAACGAAATGACTCGGAAAAAAGATTTGTTCATTTTGCTGAACGAGACTCAAAGGTCAGAGTCGGTAAATGATCCAAACTTCCCATCACTAGTGTGCATCAGCAGTGGCAAACGTTCAACTAATTGGAACTTTGAGCGAGGCTTGCGCGCCAGTGGAGCGCGCCAGTGGTGCATCCGCGAGAGCGATCCGAAAGCATACGAAGCAGTCTGCTCTCTATAGCTCTCTTGATCCTGCTAGAGTTGATAGAGGGCATGTTTGAAGCTTGATGCTGACGCAATATACTTGTGCCATACTTTTCTGCCGTTGCATGAAAATGAATGGCTAGCGTCTGCACTAGGGTATTTGCATAAGGTGATCTGATTTTGAAAGTTTTTCAACTTCTGCCGCGGGCAATGCCAGTGGCATGACGCAATGGATCCACAATTCAGTTCGGCAACACATGACGTCAGCCATTCAGAGTAAATGGGCTCGTTCAAATAGCCTCGTGCTAATTTTAGGTTTAAAAATGATGAAAATTCATATTAAAAAAAGTAAATTATCATTTTATTTTAAAGTTTACTATAAAATAATTGTATTTTTATTTAATACTCCCTTTTAGTTTAAATATAATAGTATAACCATACTTTATTATTTTGCTTATTATTTTATTAAAAAAAAAACTAAATAAATAAAGTCCAATAATATTATTATTACTATAATTTATTTCTTTTTTAGAGTTATATTTAATGGGTCACTCTATGTGCAGTATGAGGACCAAACCAAATCTTCAGATACTCTTATGAGAACCAGGTTAAAAAAAACTTATGTGCATCTCTGACAATAAATTATTAATAATTTATTCATTCTTTCTAATTCTTCTATTTCATCTATAAATTTTTCTTTTCTAAAATAGACTTTTGCTTATATACGTTCAGAAAGTCTTCCCATTTTGTGGACATTCATACAAAGTTCAGTGGCTAGTCAGGTGGCTATAATTACTGCCAAACCTTTTCACCTAATAAATTTAACTGAAGTAACCCATGAGATTTTAGGTAATAGGTTAATAATTAATGCATTTGCATGTTCACAGTTCTCTGACATTGGTTAATAGTCACATGACAATATTTCATCTTCTATTTGTATATCATATATCAACATGGTACAAGATTATCCTGTTAATTCAATGTGGTAAACGAGGTGAAAAGTAATCTAAAAGTAATCAAAAAGTAATCTGATTATCTAACTAGTCTAAAAGTAGTCTAATTACCTAAAATGTGTAATGTAATGGATTATGTTACTGATTATAAATTTTGTCATGTAATTTTGAATCAGTAATGGTCAACAAACTTTAAGTAATCTACCCAGCACTGTCCACCTTAGACATCGTAGTGACTTCAAGTAACTTTGCAACTATATGTCAACTAACTCTAATTAGAGTATATTAGTAGACCATTAGGTTAGGGTTAGTAGAATAAGTTGACATGTGGTTGCAAACTTAAAGTCAGGAAAATATCTGTTGGGAAGCATCAAAATAAAGTGATATTAAGCAGACAGTTTACTTATACTCTAATGAGAGTTATTTGACATACTTACAGTCAAGGCGGACTATCAAATAAAGTGTTGCCTATGTGATTTATTAAATTAGGATGCATCGATTTGTACATAAGATTTCAGGAGCTGCTTTATGTGTCACATGCTGTGCAAGCACAAACTGTCCACAAGCTGTACAAAAATTCACAATCAGAACTACTCAGACCTCAAACCAGTCATTTGCACGATTTAGTGCAAAGGTCCTCAATATCTTTTGAATTAGAGTTTAAATAAAATGAAGAAAAGAGAATCATTTGCACACATGAACTGACACAAATGCTCACTGAACCCTCCATAATAAGGGTTTGCACGGGTGACAGTGGCTTTGCTCGTCTCACACCCTCATTTTAGCTGAGTAAAAAAAAAATAGAAAGAGCTTTGTTTGATACAACAAAAGTCGTCTCTGGAAATTATGAAAATGCACAAAAAAAGGAGTTCCCTTGTCTTCCAATGCACCATCAATCATTCCCAACTCTCAGTGTCCATTGCAATGCAATACATGGGCATTTGGGAGTGGAGGTGTCAGTCAAAGTGCCCGTTCTGTTCATCTGTCACTTTAAGAGTAATTGCCCTGTCTGTCTACTTTCGCACTGTCATGACAACTTTTTAATATGTCACCTCTGAAAGAATAAAAAAAAATGAAAAGCCCACCTTGTTACACGCCATCTGCATTTGCTCCCCTACAACGTGGAAGCGGCGCAAGTCCGGGGGGAGGACGTTCACCCGTTCGCCCGTCCGTCCGCCCGCCCGCCTGCCCGCCTTTGGCCGAGTGTCACACGGCCCATTGAGAGGATTTATGCTTGTGTACTTTATTTTGTTTTGTATAAACAACGGCGCTACGCACTACCTTTATCGGCCGCGGCGCGTTCTGATTATTCCTCCCTAAAGTCCTCCCATCTGTCCCCGATTCTGCAGCCCGAGCCTCTTTCAGAGGCCTGACAGGGAGTAGCACTGGAAAAAAGTAAACTGGTAGGGGGCCCTCATTTCACACCAACCCTCGATTGTGCCCTTCCGAAGCAAAGCACTCTTCTATAGCTTTTTGATAGGCTTTCAATCCCAGCCCCACTGACAAGGTTTTCTTTAGGAGGAGTAGGAGTTGTGGCTTTTTTTGGCTCTGGGGTAGGGGGGCTTACCGCAGAGACTTAAGGGAGAGCAGAGGTGATTTCTTCGGGGAGGGGGGCCACCGGTGGAAAGGAAAAACTGCAGCAGATGGGGCTGATTGTGCTCCCTACGCAAATTAAGGAGAGAGACATCTGCAGCCGCAACATACTGGTGGTCCGAGGCAATTAAGGCAGGGGTACGAGGCGAAAGGAGGGGAGGGGGGAGCGCAGGACAGAGGAAAAGACAGTCCTGCCTGCCGGTGCATAGAGATGAAGTCAGGCTCACATTACAATGAGCCGGGCTACAATAGAGGGAGCCGTCCAAGTGGAGATGGGGGGGACGAGCGGGGGGTTGAAGATTAATGTACGGAGAAGCCGGCAACAACACTTTGTGCAGCCAAAATAAGAGGTGGGGCCTTCGGGGCTGAATTGAGCCCGAGTTATAAAGTGTGTCCTTTTCTGCTGTCTTCCCCATTCGAGGCCTGAGGTCATTTACAGAGGTGACAGCTTAGACGTGCACTGTTGTGGATTTAATGTGCAGCGTTTTCCCCCATTTTTCTCCCCACCCGTCCCCCTTCAGCTCTGGAGAGGTGACGTGACAAAGCGGGGTCATCCCCGGGATTAGACCCCTTTAACGTTGCCTTTATTTATCGACTGGGTGCTGCTGAGGGGGAAATTCGGGCCCGGGGAAGAATGCCGGCGTGCTGTTTACAGGCTCATCCCTCCGGGGATATATGTGTGCGACAATGCCGTCCGCATGCAGATTTGCATAGCTCGGCCGCATCTAAACAGGCTCAAGTTGTTTTAAATAACTGGGGCAACTAACAGGATGCGATTGTTTCGTGGGGGACGTTCGGATAACTAAAGACAAATCGTTCTCTCATTAGCGCGCACGCATGCCGTGATCGCGAAAAACGCGCAGGTGCTCCGATATTTTTTCAAGGTCACATACGGAGAGTGAACAGATTCACTTGTTTGATTGTTAAGGGGCGGTCGCACACGAAACAGTCCCAATATGACATCACACTCCAAGGCTTCTTTTTTATTAATATAATTTCAAAATATAACAAACAATAACAAATAAAAAAAACCTTACAAAGTTCATTTTACAAGAAAATACTATTTCAGTCTTTCTACTTGAAAATTTCACATTTAATTTAAAGTGTTACTTGCTGTTTGTTTGTCTTTATTTGTGAAATTTACTAGCAATTTCTAAATAAATAAAAAAAATAATAATTCAGCTAAGAGGTTGTATCATGACGTATTGATTGTCTACTGGTCACATGTCTTCACTTGATACAAACTTCCAGGTCAGATTCACCAAACCTGAACTTAACATACAGCAAATTGTGAAACTTTTTCACATGAACTTGCATTTTTACCTGAATTTGCATGCATAAGAATGGAACTGAATGGAGCAAATAGTGTAGTTTAACCACTCCTAATACATGTTAGATTCACTTCTTAAACTGCACTATTGTTCATTCGGTATTGTTGTCATCATCAAGAGTTTTGCCAATAAAAAAAAAAAGAAAAGTAAATGGAAAATTGTGTTTAAAATCGTGATTTAGATCAGTAGTGCCATTTAAAAAGAGCTGGTGAGTGACTTAAAGGGACAGTTCAACCAAATTAAACTTCTACCACTATTTATAAACCAAAACAACTACAAAAATTCTAAATATTCTCTTTTCCATTGTTTATTTAAATGTTAGAACAAAATATTACCAATGGAATATTTATGGAACACTGATTTGATTGAGAGAAACGTTATAAGAACAACATTCTAGAAATGTCCTTATTATGGTATTTGTACTTGATGAATATTCTAAGAAACATTTTTGTAACATTTAAATAATGTGCTAATCATGTTTTTAAAAAATTGACATTTTTACATTCTTAGAATGACAAAGGTAAACTAATGGGACACACTAATTTACATCCAGGTCATCTGGCATATTGAGATCACATGACCAACTAAGTACTACTTGCTTTATCTCATGAACACCTTATTAGATGCTTTTGCTCACAGAATTCAATCATGTCTGATTGCCAGTACTGTTTTTCTACAATGGTACTGGTGCTGAAAACTTTTGCTATTGCACAACGCTATATCCACTCCAGTAGGTGCCAGTATAAGTCCAAGGTTACTTTTGAGTTTCTCCAAGAGTTTTTTTTTTTTTTTTTCTGTTAAATTGTTTTAACAATCTTAGCACAACATCATAGTTGTGCAGCTTATTATTTTTGTATATTTATTTCTAAAAACCATTTTGGCAACTCTTGAAGCTCCATTATAGTGTGCGATCCAAAAACATGAGACCACATTCAAAATCTGAGACCAACGAAGAAAGCTTTGGTATTTTAAAACATGATCATCTGGTTTTACACCAGATGTATGGAGTTCATTGAGCTCGGATGCTGACATTCTGAAATTCATCAAAGTGTTTTAATTCAGTTTTTCACTCAAACTGATATGCTAATAATATAATTTAGGTAACAAATTACAATAAATTTTAATTTGTTAACATTAATTAACAACTTATTTAGATAGTTAACATGAAATAATGCAAAAATACTTCTAAAGCATTTATTAATCTTAATTAATGTTAATTTCTCAAGGGCATAGAATTCAGTAGGGACGCTAGGGACATGACTACCAATTTCCAGTAATTTCCTACTAAATTGTCCCTAGCAATAATTTTGATGAAACAATTCATCAACCACTATGTAACCACTATTGTTGTAATTTCAGCCTTATCTGAAAGTTTAAGTAAATAAGAAAACTGTGCACTTTCAAGAACAAACATGTGCACCATAAGAACATGTAAAGAGCCGAAGTGTTTAAAACATATGTGCACATTTTAGCTGAATAGTAAATTTTACCCTCTTTAACTTTATGTTGTTAAACTGAATGTACGAAGCAAACCATGCTCTAATGCTGCTGTGATGTTGTTGGTTTTACATAATCATAATTGTGTAACTGTCTGATGAATATGCGAACACAAAAAGCTCTGCTTTGAGTTAATCATGCTGGCTACAATAGAAATAAATTTTAAATGAAACTCTGGTCAAAAGTTTATCATACATGCAAAAATGTTGAAGTTTAATGGAGGGGGTTGTTGTCTGCTATTATGTCCCCACAAATGTCAAAATCAAACCTTCACCCTAGTTGTTTTGTGTTCATCTGCTTCACATTTGCCCTTTTTACATTATAGACTATCACTCTATAGTCTAATACAGGCTAATACAATCAGATTTCTCAAATATTTCTTACAATATATACTGACAAATTTAACATGCACTTCCATGGCATGAGAAGACATAATGGTTTCAAATATTTCCTACTGAACTGTCACCAATTGAACTGCAGTGGACAAACTATTTAAAATAATAGTGAATTAAGCTTAATTAATGCACCATGTTTCCATCTAACATGTATTTTGAGGTGCAGCTCGTCATATTAATGGAGTGTTTTCACTATTAGCAGTAAACCGGTAACCTTACCTGAATATGTTCGTAGATTTGTGTTATGTCTTCGAAGTAGAAAGCAGTTAACTTCGTAACGTAAATATCGATATTTTATTTGTAAACATAATACTTTTTTCAGTTAATGCCATAAAACTTGCGAGCTAAGCCAGTAGTAGTACTGACGACGTTGTGTAAACATGGCTGCAGACGCGAAAAGCGGAGGAACAGACAAACTGATTCAATTGAGTGAGTCATTTACGCTGGAACCGCTCTGAATGATTCAAACTCGATTCACTAGCAAAACCAGATCATAAACTCCTTTCATCTTCGAATTTCGACATTGTTTGTAAATATTTAAAAAGTACGTATTGATGGGTAAACCTGATCAAAATAATTCACTGTTTCGAAGCGCTCCAATCGGATCGCGAATCATTTGATTCAGAATCAGATTCGCAGCGCGTGTCGCGAATTCTTTTGATTTTGATCGGAACTTGGAGAAGGTTCGTGAATCATTTCGCGAATTTAAAGATTCGTGATAAGCGCTCCGAGTCCCGATCTGAATCAATTCGCGGGATTCAGAGCGGGTTCTCGAATCTTCTGATTCAGATCGGAACTTAGCGCATACTGCGAATCATTTAATTTGGATCGGAACTTCGGACCAGGCTCTTGATTATTAATTTCAAATTCGGAGCGCATATCGTGAATCATTTGATTCGAAGCTTAACTTAGGACCGCGCATCCCGAATCATTTGATTCAGATTACGGATCATTTGATTTAGATCGGATCTTCGCAGCGTGTTCGCGAATCTTTTGATTCAGAACAAAACTTCGGAGCGCGAATCATTTGATTCAGATCGAGATTTGAAGCGCGGATCGCGAATCATTTAATTTAGATCGGCTTCGGAGCGGGTTTGTGAATCTTTTGATTCAGATCGGAACTTCGGAGCGCGGATCGCGAATCATTTTATTCAGATCGCGAATCATTTGATTCAGATCGTGAATCATTTTATTTACATTTAAACTTCTGAATCTTTTGATTCAGATAGAAAATTCGGAGTAACCATGTTTTTTTGGGGGTATTGATTACCATTTGTAGGCTATAACTAGAGTAAATACCATGGTTAAACTATGTTAGTGTAGCAAAACCATGGTTAATTTGTGGTTACCATGGTTCAACTATAGTAACAATGGTGGGGGGGGGGGGTATTTTATTTACTTGTTTGCTTGTTTGTTTTGTAATGAAATGATCTATTTTCGTAAGGGATGTGTTGTCATTTTAACCAAATAATAATAATAATAATACATGTACACCTTAAAAAAACATGATTAATAAAGAGATGCATTTTTGCTGCTTTGAAACTTGTCTAGATCAACTTTGAATAAAGAAGAGAGATTTAGAGCCAGATTTTTGTTTATATATTTGAAATGTAGATATCAGGAAACACAATTAAGTTATACTTTGCTATATTCTCTTTGAGTAGCTAGTCAAACAATTTAAAAACATCTTTAAAACTGCTGAAATGTTGTTGGTTTTAGATAATCAAAATTGTGTAATTATTATCTGATGAATATGCAAACGTTAAAAAGATCTCTTTATGAATCATGAGTACATTAGCTATAAATAAAGACTTTAGATGACATGAAACTGTGGTCAAAAGTCTATCATACATGCAAAAATGTTGGGGTAGTTGGATAAGGGTGTTGTCTGCTTTTATGTCCCCACCAACACACTGTTAAAAATCCAAAGTTGTGACTATTGCCTAAAGTTCACAAAGATAAATACTGTAAAAAATGCATTAATTAAACTTAACTAATGGGACCTTATTGTAAGTGTTACCATATTTGTACTGAAACATTTCAAAATAAAAGCATTTTCACTAGAGCTCTCAGACTTATGGATCTCATTGTATTTTGTTGTTATGATCACTGTCGGCCAAAATCAGTCGGACTGTACTCTAGGGTCATATTAAATGAGTGTTAAGGGTTTGGTTTGTGACCATCCAATTCAAATCCTAATTGCCAGGCCAAAGGACAACTATAATGGCGGTTATCCGAGAGGCTCCCTTGTCTTTGAAGAAATGCTACTCAGACAAAAGTCCCAATTACACCCAATTGTCCCGGGGCTCGGAAACAGGCAGCGCGTCCTCGAGACTGAAACGAGATCCCGTCCTGCGGTAAGCCTGCGGTTTCTCCACCTTTTTGTAGCTTCCATCTCTCCATTGGGTCAGACACCCCGAGTGCGAGGCTTACTCCAAAAACACTGTTAAATGGGTGTAGAGTCCCCCTTCAGATTCACACTGAAGGAGTCTGCTTTCAAAGACACACTAGAGGATCCTTTTGAAGAGCGAGCGGCCCGAGGTTACTCATCCATGGACTCAATGAATCCTTTCAGAGTGGGGTACTCATACACAGACAGACTCAACAATAAGTGTTTGCTCACAAGAGGGTGCCCAGTGCAAGAAGACCGAGCCGTGTCATCACTCGACAACTGTCCGTCATCTCAACATTCGCTTTCAGACTTTTCAGGCTGAAAGTGAAAGAAACACTTGAAAATTTGAGGCTAGTCAAGCATTCGAACGGTTCGACTGCTTCTTGATATTGAGATATTACCATGATTTTTTGCTCACATGAGCATTAGATTGACAATCTTGACCGCAAATCCTCATATAATCTGTTTTTTGTACAGAAAGAAGTACAGAAGTGACACGTTGGAACAAAGGCCCACTAAGGATCTTCTAGACTCCAACATTGTTCAGCTTGCGGCTCCAACAGCTTGCATACAACTTCATGATTTAGAGCCTTTTTTTGTACTCGATGAAGGACTAAAACCCCGAGGATATTTTTCCTCCTGCTTTTGGAGGAGCTGATGTTTCTTATAATTGTTCACTGAAGTGAATCAGCCACCACAAAACACTGCAGCACATTGAGAGCACTAGCAGAGGGCACAGGGAAGGTGACGAATTGGCAGTGAGAATGAACTTAATCCCCTAAGCTCTTGTTGGGGCTTGTCTTTGCTGTCCCTTCTTCCCTAGAAAAGACCCCGAACGTACAAAGCAACTCAAACAAGAGCTCCCACTCTGAGCCTGCTGAATGCTCACTGAAAAAGAAAAAAAAAAAAAAAAAAAAAAAAGCTCCTGGTTCATATCTGTGCGTTCTGCCAACTGTGTGGGGAACGAGCTTGCAGCTGCAATTTTTCTGTCGGATTTGGAAGTGGCAACGGTGGAAAACCAATGCTAGAAAAAATGTCAAAACTTAACATGCATAATATAAAAATACAACACAAAACGACTCCTGAAACAAAAAATATAGTTAAGAATATATTTTAGTTATAAAATAATTTTTAAGAATATACTATAGTTATAGTTTTTTACTTTATAGCAATAACAGTAATTATACATCAAAATAGACATTTATACAATTTTTAAAAAACTTAGATTTAAAAATAATATAAAATAAAATAAAAAAGAGGGTCACACTTTATTTTTAGGTTCAGTTCTCACTATTAACTATGATTTTGCCTCAATAAACTCCTTATTTGCTGCTTATTCATAGTTAGTAGGGTAGTAGTTAAGGTATGTTTTAGCATTAAAAGGTCTAGGATATGGTCATGCAGAATAAGGCATTAATATGTGCTTTATAAGCACTGATAAACAGCCAGTATACTAGTAATATGCATGCTGGTTAATAGTAAGAATTGGTCTTTAATATAAAGGCTTACCAAATGGATTATTGAAATAATTTATTAAAAATACACTTCCAGTCAAAAGTTTTTTAAGTTTTTTAAGATTTTTAATATTTTTAAGAAAGTCTCTTCTGCTCACCAAGCCTGCATTTATTTAATCCAGCAACAGTAAAATTTTGAAATATTTTGAAAATTTAAAATAACTGCTTTCTATTTGAATATATTTTAAAATGCAATTTATTCCTGTGATCAAAGCTGAATTTTTAGCATCATTACTCCAGTATTCAGTGTCACATGATTCTTCAAAAATCATTCTAATATGCTGATTTGCTGTTCAAGAATCATTTTTATTATTATTATTATTATTATTATTATTATTATCAACATTTAAAACAGTTAAGAACATTTTGTTTCAGAATTCTTTGATGAATAGAAAGATCCTAAGATCAGCATTTATCTGAAATATAAAGCTTATGATGATAAAGACATTTATAATGTTACAAAAGATTTGTATTTCAGATAAATGCTGTTCTTCTGAACTTTCTATTCATCAAGAAACTTTTAAAAATTCTACTCGGCTGTTTTCAACATAACATAATAATAAGAATAAGAATAAGAATAAGAATAAGAATAATAAATGTTTTGAGCAGCAAATCAGAATATTAGAATGATTTCTGAAGGATCATGTGACTGGAGTAATGATGCTAAAAATTCAGCTTTGAAATCACAGGAATAAATTTTATTTTAAAATATATTCAAATAGAAAGCAGTTATTTTAAATAGCAAAAATATTTAAATTGTACTTCGATCAAATAAACGCAGGCTTGGTGAGCAGAAGAGATTCTTTAAAAAACATTAAAAATCGAACTGTCCAAAAACTTTTAGTGTACTGTGACTGGCATTGTTTTAGTGACTGGTAGTGTCATCAAATACATGGAATTTGTGCCTCTAATGTTTAAAAAAAATCATAGGTCATGGAAAGTGCCTCATATTGCCAAATCTTAGTCAAGCGTTTGATTTATAGAGGAACATTCAAATATCACAAAGATTGTATTTTCCATGAAACTGGTGACATTTAGTTGTTAGTATTCTCATAAAAGGCTTCAGTGTCTTACAGCTTCATGAAAACCCAGATTCAGCTTTTAGTTATGCAGGAAAATGGCCCTCAAAACATATTCCCAAAAACATAAACTAGACATCATGATGACTATAACATACTTTTTCTATAATATAAAATTTAATGCTACAACTAAAACTGATTTGACTGATTTGGACATAAAGAGAGAGATTATCCTAAAGGAAATGAGTGGCATCTCCATGACAAGGTGACTTCAGAGGTGTCCAGTTAAAAGCATGGATAATAAGATTACTCTGAAAATCAAATCTCCCCAGAAGACACTTTTGATTGACTGATCCTCAGCCAGGCCTACATGCTTGCTCTCATAACCAAACATAATCCTGTTTTACTCAAACGGTTCCCTACACCACACCTGAAGAGTGTGGTCAAGTCAACCCCTCACATATTTGACCACTAGCAATCTAGATATTAATGCTTCTGCATTCATTTTTGCACATAGGGATTCAGTATAAACCAATGAAAATCTCAGTTAGCTTAAAATATGACTATATTTAGACTAAATTCAAAAACTTAAGCATGAATGAAAGTAAAAGTGTGCTGCATATCAAAGTATCTGACACCATAACACTAGCAAAATTCATTTTAGAATTAAACAAAGCATGCACTTCTATACAGCTGCAGTGATTTAAAAAAAAAAAAAAAAAAAAAAAAAAAATAGTTAATTCATTGGAGCAACAGTCAAAAATTGTTAATAAAATACAAAGAACCAAAAAATTCAGGGTAAGAACAGATTTATTTTGTTATATTTTGTTGAATTTTATAGAACTGTACATGCCTTTAATAAATGCCTGTAGAGTGAAAATGCTTTAGATTGTCAGGACATCTATACTGCCCTCTACTGTTACAGTCCAAACTTAAGAAACTGCCTTTATCCTTCTGATAATGTTCCTTCACGGTCTCAAAACACGGAGAAATACACTACCAGTAAGATTTTGCACAGTAAGATTTTTTAATGTTTTTTAAAGAAGTCTCTTCTGCTCACCAAGCCTGCATTTATTTCATCCAAAGTACACCAAAAACAGCTACATTTTGAAATAGGTTTACTATTTAAAATAGCAAAAAAATTGAATATATTTTAAAATGGAAATTATTTCTGTGATTTTAAAGCTGAATTTTTAGCATCATTACTCCAGTTACATGATCCTTCAGAAAACATTCAACACTTCTGATTTGCTGCTCAAAAAAAAACATTATTATTATTATTATTATTATGCTGAAAACAGCTGTGTAGAATTTTTTCAGGTTTCTTTGATGAATAGAATGTTCAGTGAAACAGCATTTATTTGAAATAGAAATCTTTTGAAACATTATAAATGTGTTTATCATCTACATATTTTACATATTTTCTTTCTCCAAAAAAAGTATATATGAAAACATTTACTCAACTCTTTTAAATGTTGATTGAACAGCATGTTTTGAACAGCAAATCAGCATATTAGAATGATTTCTGAAGGATCATGTGACACTGAACACTGGAGTAATGATGCAAAAAATTTAGCTTTGATCACAGGAATAAACTGAATTTTAAAATATATTCAAATAGAAAGCAGTTATTTTAAATAGTAAAAATATTTCTAAATTTTTTTGTTTTTGCTGTATTTTGGATCTAATAAATGCAGGCTTGGTGCGCAGAACAACATTAAAATCTTACTGTTCAAAAACTTTTGACTGGTAGTGTATGAGAACGATTCAAATAGTCTATATAAATAAATTAATAAATATAATACACTGTATACATAAAAGATCTGGTCAAGTCCCAGAAAAAGTGAAATGCACCCATACAGTAGTCATTTAACCAGTCTGCAGTCCAGGAATATCAATGTAAATGTTTTACTGCTAATAAGACCACCGAATATGCATCACAGACCACACATGCTTCGCTTTACATGCATTTCTTACTGTTACACAGAAAATGTTACTGAGTTACTGAGAATTGTATTTTTAAAAACAGTTTTGAAAAGGAACTGAAATGTCTTTTCATCTTTAGGTACAAATAATACAACAATAAAATAATGATTAAAAAAAAAACATTTTTTTTTTTTTTTAAAAGTTGAGAGGTCGGTCAGTTTTAGTGTAACGAGTCAAAACAGACTTACCCAATTTATACAAAACAATTATAGCACAGATTCACAGATTTTAATTTCAGTGACTGCTTTGGCACAATACTTCACGTTAATAAACCGATCGATTTAATACTGGATTCTTACAAATTCCTCTCTAAGTTTAGGTGAGGTTCTCATTCTGCTCTTCAGACTCTGGTTTCTTGGAGAACATCGTGGAGAGTTCCTGTAACAGCAGTTCCTGTTGTGGGCTGCATGATCTGTGAGACCTGGGCTTACCTGGGACGTGCAGAGAGTCAGTGGGCTCCTCGTGGCCCAGAGTGTCTATTGATTCGCCAGAGGATAAGAGAGAGTGCACGGGGTTTAACCCAACCATGCGATCCAGGGAGGCGGCCTTCCTCTGTCCAAGGCTGATGGGCCGTGCCGGCACCTCCTGTGTCTCTGCGTGAGCGCTGGACAGGAAACTAGTTTCCAAAGATTTGAGCACCTGCAGACCGAAGTCGCCCACCTCCTCATACAAAGGCTCGGGGCTTTCAATGCGCTCCTCAAACGAGTCCTGCTGCATCTTCATGGGCTGGGTAGAAAAAAAACAAAAAAGACAATGGCAAGGCATGCCAGGAGGTCAAAAAGATATCTGTAGTGGATTTCAAATTAAAACACTTAATTGCACAAGTCTTTAAACCAGTAACACATAAGAGGCCATCTATTACTGTAACTTTACCACAGTTATGAAATAGTTACATTAGGAAAAACACTACACAAGGGTTGAATTTAAATTAAAATAGCAATATGATGGTAAGAAAAACCCAATATAGTGATAACAATCATATTAAATTCTTATCACAAATAACATGAACCTTGATAATAATGAAAATAATAAAAACATTAATAGCTATTATAATAATAATAATAATTTATTATTATTATTATTATTATTATTATGTACTTCAATGAAATTGTGTTTTATTATAATTGTGGTACTGATAATAATAATTGTAGTATATGATAAAACAAAAATAATTTATTATTATTATTATTATTATTATTATTATTATTATTATTATGACTTGTTGTATACGTTTAACTATATTGTGTTTTAGTACACAATAAAACAAAAAAAAATATTATTATTAATATTGTTGTGGTATACTACAATATTATATTTATAATAGTAATAATAATACAAATTATTATTATAATTATTGTATATTACACTATATTATTTTATAATACTAATAATAGTTGTAGTATACAATTATTATTATTATCATATGATATGTTTTAGAATAACAATATAATAATCATTGACTTCTCATCACAAATGTAATTAAACCCTTTATAAAAAAAATGGTTTAGTTATACTACTACTACTACTACTATTAATAATAACAATAATCATAATCATCATCATTATTATTATTATTATATACTACAACTATAATAATACTAACTCTAATAATAATAATAATAATAATAATATTATATGCTACAATTATATTGTTTTATTATAATTTAAAAATAATAATACATAGTTGTAGCATACAATTATAATAATAATAATAATTATTATTATTATTATTGTTGTTTTTATGACGTTACTTTTTTATTCAACTATATGAAATAATAATAATATAGTGAATATACTATTATATGAATCTAACATTACACACACTTATTAATAACATATAAAAGATATATTATTATTTTTATTTATATTGTTGTTGCATGACATTTATGTTTTATGAACTATATTAAATCAGCCATAATATAGTGAATATACTTTTACATAAACCTTGTTATACGCAATAATAATAATAATAACAATAATTTTATATACTTCAATAACTATACTGTCTTTTAATATTATTATTAAATCATCATTTTATTTTATTTATTACTACTATAAATGAGTCATAACATATTACAGTAAATATATCATAAGAACTTATAATACTACTACTAATAATAATAATTTTATGTGTCTCTATTACTATGTTATGTGTTTATTGTTATTAATTATTATTGTTGTTGTAGTTACATTACATTACTATACATTTAAAATTACATAAAAATAAATAACAACAATAAATGTTATAAATATTGTGTTAAATAAATAAATACTATCTGCTATTTTACAATAGCTTTGAATTTATAGCTCCACCAATTAGACCAACCTATCAAGCTATCTGTTTATAAAATACATGCATATGTGCTCGTATTCTTGCAAACACAAATGTTTTCAAATCAAATCAGTCTCCTGAACTCAGATAATAAAAACTACTCAACCATACAGATGTTAGGTTCCAAACACACTAGAGACTATTATTCTAATAATAAAATACCTAATCTGCTAGATATCTGATTAGATGATCTACCATTATGCAAACAAAAGAAGTATTTGTGGTTAGCGGGACATACACAGAAAGGGATTCGCCCCTCAACAATGTTCAAAACAAATTACTTCCTTTTCCGAGTTGAAACTTTTGTCTCAGTATCAGAGCGACAACATCAAGATAATTGGCGAATACATTGAGGACAAAAGCATGAAGCCCACAGACAATTTGCTTGCGAAAGCTTCTGGGCTGGGACACACCAGAAGCTGCGGCATTTTCCCAAAACACAAGAGGTGAAGCGAGCTCCCTGCCCTCCCTCAAGGCTACAGTTGCAGAACAATGCAGTAGAAGTATTCTTCCTGCAAATGCATCCTGTCATATCAGGAAACCCTGGTTCCCGAGAGGAACCGGGGGGAAGGACCGAGGAAGTCAAAGGGAATTCCTCAATTAAGTATAGGCTCTTTTGTAAAGCACACTCCTAAATTTTTGAGCGCTTGTTAGACGCAGAAGTCATCTGATACTTTTCAAAACTCCTACTTTTACATTTTGACCAGCCACTGTAATCAGAGTAATTGTGACTGATTGTGTTAAAGAACTGGCAACAAAACTTGCATGCAAAGGTATGAAAACAAAGAAATAGCTTACCCAAAAATGTTAATTTGCTAAGATGTACTCACCCTCAGGCCATTCAAGATGTAAATGAGTTTGTGTCTTCATGGGAACAGATTCAGAGAAATGTAGCATCCCATCACTTGCTTACCTCTGCAGTGAATGGGTGCCGTCAGAATGAGAGTCCAAACAGCTGATAAAAACATCACAATAATCTACAACTAATCCACACCACTCCAGTCCACCAAGTAACATCTTGTGAAGCGAAAAAAATCAAACAAATCCAAAATTTAACTTTAAATCATCACTTCTGTCCAAAACACAAGCCCATAATCTTATAATGTTTCTTCCAGAGAAGAAGTCCAACCCCTGTTGTCCTCTGACATCAAAACATATTTGTTTAGAACGGTTTTGGACTGTTTCACTTGTAAACAGTGTTTGATCTGTGCATATTTCTCTCCTGATCAGATAAGATGACATTTTCCCTGGAGAAAGCAATATTATGGATAGGGGACAAGTAAAGATTTTAAAGTTAAAAATGTTGTTACAAACAAGCAAATTTTCGCTTAACAAGATGTTAACTGATAGACTGAAGTGGTGTGGATATTTTTATCAGCTGTTTGGTCTTTCATTCTGACGGCACCCATTTACTGCAAAGGATCCATTGGTGAGCAAGTGATGTAATGCTACATTTCTCCATATCTGTTTTGATGAAGAAACAAACTCATCTACATTTTGCATGGTCTGAGGGTGAGTGAATACAGTTGAAGTCATAAGTTTACACACACCTTGCAGCAACTGCAAAATATTATTTTACCAAAATAAGAGGAATCATAAAAAAAACACTTTTTTTTATTTATTTAGTACTGACCTGAATAAGATATTTCACATTAAAGAAGTTTACATATAGACATATACATATATTTTCTCTTGTACATAGTCCACAAGAGAAAATAATAGCTGAATTCATAAAAATGACTCTTCAAAAGTTGTTTCTTAATACTGTGTTGTTGCCTGAATGGTCCACAGCTGTTTTTTTGTTTAGTGATAGTTATTCATGAGTCCCTTGTTTGTCCTGAATGGTTAAACTGCCCGCTGTTCTTCAGGTCCCACAAATTCTTTGGTTTTTCAGCATTTTTGTATATGTGAACTCTTTCCAGCAATGACTATATGATTTTGAGATCCATCTTTTCACACTGAGGGACTCATAAGCAACTATTACAGAAGGTTCAAACACTCACTGATGCTTCAGAAGGAAAGACGATGCATTAAGAGCCGGGGGGTGAAAACTTTTTGAATCTGAAGATCAGTGTAAATTTAACTTATTTTATCTTCTGAGGAACATGTACGTATCTTTTGTGGCTTCTGAAGAACAGTACTAAATGAAAAAAATAATGATATTTAAGCAAAATAAGAAAAATGCACCCTTCCTCATTCCATTCAAAAGTTTTCACCCCCTGGCTATTAATGCATTGTGTTTCCTTCTGAAGCATCAGTGAGCGTTTGAACCTTCTGTAATAGTTGCATATGAGCCCCTTAGTTGTCCTTGGTGTGAAAAGATGGATCTCAAAATCATGCAGTCATTGTTGGAAAGGGTTCAAATACACAAAAATGCTGAAAAACCAAAGAATTTGTGGGACCTGAAGGACTTTTCTGAAGAACAGCAGGCAGTTTAACTGTTCAGGACAAACAAGAGACTCATGAACAACTATCACTAAACAAAAAAACACAGCTGTGGATCATTCAGGTAACAACACAGCATTAAGAATCAAGTGTATGTAAACTTTTTGAACAGGGTCACATTTAAAAATTCTTGTGAACTATATGTAAACATCTTTTATGTCAAATATCTTATTCAGGTCAGTACTAAATAAAAAAAATAACATACATTTTGTAAGATCCCTCTTATTTTGCTAAAATAATTAACATTTTGCAGATTCCGCAGGTGTACGTAAACTTTTGACTTCAACTGTATTTGTAACTTTTCCTTTAAAATCATTCTTATATAAGTTGCAGTGGATTAATCTTCAGATAAAGGGAAATACTCACAAAGAACATTGAGAGGGCCCTTCTCGTGTGGAGCTTTCTCTGCAAAAATACACAGGCAAGTTAAGTCTCAAAGCTAAGAACAAGTGAGCATTACATGCACTGAACCACTAGAGGACGCCATTGTGTTGTACCAGAGTCTGATTGGCAGAAAGCATGGTGGAGTTGGTGTTGCTCTCCTCTCCTCTGATGGGCACAAGCGGCATGGTGCCAAACCTCTGCTTGGAAATGTCAGAAGAAGAGTGCCGTCTCATTACAGGTGGGCGCAAATCATCATTCTGGGGAGGACCGTAAAGTTAAGTTACAGCTCTGAAATGTCAATAAACATTCAGATTTGCTCAATTTAAAATGTACCTGTGCTTTTAGTAAATTAGTCATCCAGTCCCATAATTCAGTCTCACAGGAACAGCTGAGGTACCTGTGAGATCAAAGAGAGTGATTATTGTTCACTATGTAGCTATAAATAGACATTTTCTTGAAATCTTGTATAATGCATTGTAAAGAAATGTATATTGTTTTTAAAAGTATTCATACATGTCCCATAATACACATTAACAAAGTATTAACTATGACTTTTGCCTCAATAAACTCCTAATTTGCTGCTAATTAATAGTAATGTAGTTAAGTTTAAAATTAAGGAATCTAAAATTGCAGAGTAAGGCATTAATACGTACTTTACAAGTACTAATAAACAGCCAATATGCTAGCAATATGCATGCTAATAAGCAACTAGTTAATAGTGAGAAGTGGTCCTTAAACTAAAGTGATACCATTATTGTTATGTTTTTGCATAAATATTTATTTATTTAAAAAAAGTTTTTGAATAGTAAGATTTGTAATGTTTTTAAAGAAGTCTCTCCTGCTCAACAAGCCTGCATTTATTTGAAAGTACAAAGTAAAGCAAAAACAGTAATATTGTGAAATATTTTTATTTAATATAGCAGCTTTCTATTAAATATATTTTAAAATTAAATTTATTCCTGTAATCAAAGCTGAATTTATAGCATCATTACTCCAGTCTTCAGTGTCATATAATCCTTCAGAAATCATGCTAATATGCTGATTTGTTGTTGAAGAAACTTTTTTTCATTATTATCAATATTTAAAACAGATGAGTAATTTTTTTTTGGATTCTTTGATGAATAGAAAGAGCCTAAGATCAGCATTTATCTGAAATAATAATAATAAAAAAAAACTTTTATAACAATATACATCCATTCAAAAGCTTGGAGTTCTTTTGGGGGGGAAAGAAATTATAGAAATTAATACTTTTATTCAGCAAGGGTGCACTAAATTGATCAAAAGTGATGATAAAGACATTTATAATGTTACAAATGATTTCTGTTTCAGATAAATGAACCTTCTATTCATCAAAGAAACCTGAAAAAAATTCTACTCAGCTGTTTTTAACATAATAATAATAATAATAATAATAATAATAATAATAATAATAATAAATGTTTTTTGAGCAGGAAATAAGAAAATAAAAATGATTTTTCACATGAAGGATCATGTGACTGGAGTAATGATGCTAAAAATTCAGCTTTGAAACCACAGGAATAAATTACATTTTAATATATTTTCAAATAGAAAACAGTTATTTTAACTAGTAAAAAAAATTCAAAATTTTACTGTTTTTGCTGTATTTTGGATCAAATGAATGCAGGCTTGTTGAGCAGAAGAGACGTCTTTAAAAAACATTTAAAAAATCTGTTCAAAAACTTCCGACTGGTAGTGTACTTTTGCATTATAAATGCTACAAACAAGTATAACTATGAGAAATTAAGCATTGTGATCACATGGCTACTTACCAAACGCAAAACAGACTATATATACACTACCATTTAAAGGTTCGGGGTTGTAAGATTTTATGCTTTTTTTTTTTTTAAAGTCTCTTATGAAGACTCTTAAATCCCACTTTATTCCATATATATAACATAAAAAAACACACACACACTTACAATTGCTGTTTATCCAGCATCACTGTTAATCCCCATCTGCAAATAAACACGCTTGTTATTTAAAGTCATATCAAGTTCACTGTTGAAAAGAAGCATATTATGAAACAAGCATCTCACTTTGTTGGTGGTTTTAACTTCTTTCTGATCCCCATGTAAATCTTCAAGGTTTTCAGTTGCCACTCTTTCTCAGGTTTGTTGCTCTGAGATGTAGGAAAGCTGCTTTTAGTTTTTCACTTTCTTCTCATTTATACAGAATCCTCTAATATGCTGTAACGTAAAAGGTGAGGATGAACTGTATACATACTTTTTTGTCCTTCAACAAGAGTAATCGGTGGTCTTTAATTTGGAATAATCGCTCCTGGAATTTGTTTCCTTGCAAGAGCTTGGGCGGCTCCTCCCGACACTTAAGCACGCCGGACTTCACTATCTCACTCTTATAGGCTGCAACCCACAACACAGAGATACAACAGATACAAGGTCAACAACCAACAACAATGCAGCTGTATCACTTTGTCTTGATCAAATACTGTAGACTACAAACTCTCTCTTTAAACGTTTATGCATTTTATCACCTTAAGTTAGTGGAGAGACTATATGGAATATCTGTACTTAAGAAAATTTCTGTGACAATGAAATACCACTGAATGAAATGAATTCATCTGATGAAATTAATGTTTTCACCTGTGAAAATGTCTATAGCTTCTCCTCTAGGCACCTTCTTCACCACTAGATACGCTGAGCTGGGATCAGCCATTTTACACCACTGTAGAGCTTGTTCCAGAACCTTCTCTTTGGGGTGAAGAGGTCGCTCTGCACAAATGACATCCTGCATTTATCTATTGTTTCTCGCAGCCATAAAAAAAAGCATTGCTTGCACTGCAGTGTCTGATTAACTTAAGTAGTGAATGAAGTGAAATTGTGTTTGAAAGAAATAGTTTGTTTTGTCTTTACCAAGCTCTCCTTCCTCGATGGCCTCAAAGGTCATCCACACGTCTTTTTCCCCTGCAGGAATATTTCTCATATACAGCACCTGATTGGTCAGCTCCTCAGCACACATAGTGGGAGACACCTGTGGGAGAGCAAAGCCAGCGGGCTGCATTAATGGTTTGAATCTGCCACCGTGTGGCAATGGTGTGGAACAGCAACTATCGGTCAAACATAAAAGCATCAAATACAGTTTGAGTTTTATGATTTTTTTTTTTTTCCACAATATTATTATAGAAATGTTAGCTTTGATGCCATCTATATGCTAATGAACTAATAAAAGTTGACAAAAACATTAATCAGGTATACACACTTAAAATATATTGCTATTCCCTTCCAAGACAATGGACGAAAATATTGTTGACATCATATCCTGCTGAGGGGTGTGTACACATACACTGCCATTCAAAAGTTTACGATCAGTAATTTTTTTAATCTGTTTTAAAGAAGTCTCCTACGCTCATCAAAGTTCCATTTATTTGATTAAAAATACAGAAAAAAGTAATATTATGAAAAATTATTGCAATTTAAAATAACTATTTTAGTACACTTTAGTATACTTTTAGTATTATAATTTTCTATTTTAGTATACTTTAAAATTTATTTATGTGATGCAAAGCTGAATTTTCATCAGTCATTACTCCAGTCTCACATGATCCTCCAGAAATAATTCTAATATCCTGATTTATTATCAATGTTGGAAACAGTTGTGCTTCTTAATATTTTTTTTGAACCTTTGATTTTTTTTTTTATTCTTTGATGAATAAAAAGTTAAAAAGAACAGCATTTATAAAAAAAAAAAAATAGAAACCTTTTCTAACAATGTAAGTCTTCACTATCACTTTTTATCAATTTAACAAATCCTTGCTGAATACAAGTATTCATTTCTTTCAGAAAAAAAAAGTACTGACTCAAATGAAAAAAGATTTCTATTTTAAATAAATAAATGCATTAAAATGTGTGTGTGTGTGTGTGTGTGTGTTTGTATATATATATATATATATATATATATATATATATATATATATATATTTTTTTTTTTTTTTTTTTTTTTTTTTTTTTCCCAAATAGGATATCTTACTTTCAGAGTGATGCAGCAATCTGGTATCTTTTCTTCTAGATAAACTTCAATAATCAAGTCCCCTGCCTGTGAGAGCTGCAAGAAATACACATAAAAATATTACTTAAAAAATAATACTATGTATAAATAAATATTACAAATAAATAAATAAATAATATAAATAAATAATATAAATATTTGTTGTTGTTTTTTACGCTACCTGTGTGTCTCTCCAAGTGGTTATCAAACTGATTTCCAGTTCAATCTGAGTTTGATGTTCTTCATCAATCTGATCAAACACAAAAAGAAAACATTTAAATAGCATCGAAATGATTCACATTTACATAAAACCGCATTCCACAAAAAAGTACCACAGTGTGCAACGGTACTCCCATGTTTTTTGCATTTTTGTACTAATAGTATTAAATAATTTGCATAATATTTATAATTAATCAAGTTACATTGTATATTGTAAATCCAAGTACTGTACTATCATATCATCACCTGATATTATAACTTCACCATGGTGCTGCCACAACACTGTTTTTGCTTTAATATCATGTTATGAAATTATTCACTTACATCAAATATATACAGGTAGTTATCAATGAGGTCTTCTATAATTTTGACCTCGTGTTCCCCTTTCCCATCAGTCTGAAACAGGCTGGGAGCAAACAGCAGGGACAGGTTCTTAGTGCACATCTGATTGAGATCAGCACACTTCTGCACCCTAAGAAAGACGAAGAAAAAGCCATGTAAGAGCTGCTGTAAATTAACAAAACCAAACGTGGCTGAACCAGAATCAGAATGAAAACTCACCTGTAAAGATGACTGATGAGCGCTGCTAAAGTCGTTCTGTTGACACGAGGTAAACCTCGAATCAGCTCTTTGTATCGGTCCAAACGCTGTGGCTTTTGAGGTATCTCTGCATGTAGAATGAGAAATCACTGAGACAACTTAAACTAGCTAAAATCCAGTATGTTTGTTATCAGTCATTCAAATATTCTGTGAATGTTCTATCAAAATCATTAATTGCAATCATAAGCATGCCATAGATGCATTTCACAGACATTATGCAGAAAATACTAACAATAACAGCACATAAACACTCAAAGAAAGTTTATTGTACTAACTGGCAGCTTCCCTCCAGAAGGGGTGGAGATCAGCCATGAATATAGGATCATCAATCTCCCGAAAGAACCTTTTCAGTACATCTGTCACATCCTCTATGAAGTTATCTCCAATACGGAGTTTCACATTGCGGGCGTCCTTACGAAACTCCTCCATCAAAAGCTTGATTCTGGACTTTGCACCATTTTTCCTGTATATACCCTCATGGCCCAGACCTGTGTAAGAGTTTCAATCATTTAGACTGCAGTGTTAATGTTACAGATTTAGGCGGGGTGGAATGTCTTCTTTGCAAAGTGCAGGAAAATGAGAAGTCTGTGTTCTCACCATACTGAGTTATAAAGGCAATGCAGCTGTCAACGATGATGGGGATGTCATTTCTGCTGAGCTGCTGGTCTTTAAGGGTGTTCCCTTTCCCTCCTGCTGCTTTCTGAATGTCTGTGTACCACAGGGAGAAATCGGTCCTGCCCATGCCCTGCAGATGCAGAGTCCTGCAGACAGAGTCATTATATTTTGATGAAAGATTAATGGGAGTTTTTCTGCATTGTAACAACATGCAATCACTTGCAATAATGGTAGGGACATGTATTAAAGGAGAAGTCCACTTCCAAAACAAAAATTCACATATAATGTTCTACCCCCTTGTGATCCAAGATGTTCATGTCTTTCTTTCATCAGTCGTAAAGAAACTATGTTTTTTGAGGAAAACATTTCTGCATTTTTCTTCATATAATGGACTGATATGGTGCCCCGATTTTGAACTTCCGAAAGGCAGTTTAAATGCGGCTTCAAACGATCCCAAATGCAGTTGTAAACAATCCCAGCCGAAGAAGAAGGGTCTTATCTAGTGGAATGATCGGTTATTTTCATTTAAAAAAATACAATTTAAATACTTTTTAATCTCAAACGCACGTCTTGCCTTTCTCTGCCTGGACTCTGTGTATTCTGACTCAAGACAGTTAGGGTATGTCGAAAAACTCTGATCGTATTTTCTCCTTCAACTTCAAAAAATCATTTCAAAATCATCCTACATCGCTGCAGAAGTTCCGACCCAGTCTTTGCAAAATGAACAAGCAAAGAAGATCAAAAATACGCTAAATAAGACCCTTCTTTCTCGGCTGGGATCGTTTACAACCGCATTTAAACTGCATTTTGGAAGTTAAAAATCAGGGCACCATATCAGTCCATTATATGGAGAAAAATGCTGAAATGCTTTCCTCAAAAAACATAATTTCTTTACGACTAAGGAAAGAAAGACATGAACATCTTGGATGACAAGGGGGTGAGTAAATTATTTGTAAATTGTTGTTCTGGAAATGGAGTTCTCCTTTAACAGAACAGCTCACCTAAAAATGAAAATTTGCTAAAAAAAAAAAATTTGTCACGCTCAGACCCAGATGTAGATGAGTTTGTTTCTTCATCTGAGAAATGTAGCATTGCAACACTTGCTCACCAACGGATGAGCAGTGAATGAGTGCCGTCAGAATGAGAGTCCAAACAGCTGATAAAAACATCACAATAATCCACAAGTAATCCACACCACTCCACTCCATCAATTAACGCCTTGTGAAGTGAAATGCTGTGTGTTCGTAAGAAACAAATCCATCAAGATGTTTTAACTTTAACCCGTTACTTCTGGTTAAATATATAAATCCAAAATCCATAATAATGCTTCCTTGTTGTCCTCTAACATCAAAATCCAGTGACATACACTACCAGTCAAAAAGATTTTTAATGTTTCTGCTCACCAAGCCTGCATTTATTTGACAACAAAAGTAGTCAAATTTTGAAATGTTTTTACTATTTAAAATAACTATTTGAATATATTTTAAAATGTAATTTATTCCTGTGATTTCCAAGCTGAATTAAGCATCATTACTCCAATCACATGATCCTTCAGAAATCATTCTAATATTCTGATTTGCTGCCCAAAAACATTTATTATTATTATTATGTTGAAAACAGCAGAGTAGAATTTTTTCAGGCTTCTCTGATGAATAGAAAGTTCAGAAAAACAGCATTTATCTGAAATAGAAATTTTCTAACATTATAATTGACTTTATCATCACTTTTGATCAATTTAAAGCATCCTTGCTGAATAAAAGTATTAATTTCTATAATTTCTCCACCCCCAAAAAAAAATAAAAAAATAAAAATAATAATATTATACTGACACCAAGCTTTTGAATGGCATAGCGTATAATGTTACTAAAGCTTTTTATTTCAGATGAATGCTGATCTTTGGATCTTTCTGTATTCATCAAAAAATCCTGAAAAAAATGTACTCAACTGTTTTAAATATTGATAATAATAAAAATGTTTCTTGAACAGCAAATCAGCATATTAGAATGATTTCTGAAGGATCATGTGACACTAAAGACTGGAGTAATGATGCTGAAAATTTTGCTCTGATCACAGGAATAAATTACAATTTAAAATATATTCAAACGGAAAGCAGTTATTTTAAATAGTAAAAATATTTCACAATATTACTGCTTTTGCTGTATTTTGGATCAAATAAATGCAGGCTTGGTGAGCAGAAGAGACTTCTTTAAAAACAATTAAAATCTTACTGTTCAAAAACTTTTAATGATGGATTTGTTTAACAAACACAGTTTTTTGCTTCACAACTGATGAACTGGAGTGTTGTGGAGTACTTGTGGATTATTGTTTTTAATCAGCTGTTTGGACTCTCATTCTGACGGCACCCATTCACTGCAGAGGATCCACTGGTGAGCTAGTGATGTAATGCTACATTTCTCCAAATCTGCTCTGATGAAGAAAATAACTGCATCTTTTTGGGAGAACTATTCCTTTAAGAAAGTAAACAGGTTTAATTTTGTCTTAAACGTGCATTTACAGAAGTCAAAGACCCACCTTCCTTTCTCAACAAGAACCAGGATGTCCTTTTTCTCATGGTTCTCTGTTTCTGATGCAATGCCTTAATTTTGAACCCAAAACAAAGACGAATAAGTACATCACTCATTTATTAATCCCCGAGGGTAAATTTAGCAGCACTATTTTCTCTGAAATATCAGTTTCACAAAGATTGAGCTAACAGACTCACTGAGCTCCTGTAGGCGTTTCAGGTTTATAATATCCTCTGCGGCTCCGTCATTTCCAGGGCATATGAACAGGTTGGACTTCTGCAGAACAAAGAAGCCTTCTTTCCACTGCTGCGGGTCTAGCATGGCCTTGTAACGCAGGACGCCCACTCGCTCGAACTCTCGAGCCAGCAGGCAGTGACAACTGAGAGGTGTGGTGGCCTGCCAGAGATCAAAACCGAGGTGAGATCTAATGCACTGATGTGACAAGCTATTTCCTGTGTACACAGAGCACAGCTGGAATGATTAATATTTACCTTCCCTATTGCTCTCGCCCAACTGTGCAATGCATCTGGAGTCTCCAAGCCAAACTGGACCAGTTTATCAGACGTTAGGTAAAGTTCGAAAGTGTATCGAAATCTGAAAGGAACAACAAGAATGGTATTGTTATAAGATAATATGACATTTATAAATTTGATTATGTCCTAAAGGACGTTCTGTTATGCAATGACACCCACTTGTCAATAAAGCCGCTGTTGTTGCTGGAGTCTGGCCTGCTAACTCCTAAACAGATAATGTCTTTAACGTCGATTTTCATACTGGGCTCGTGACATCTGTCAGACTCGTAGAAGAGAATAGACTTCTCCACCGAACACCAGTACTTTTGAAAATCTGCTGAATAAATTAAATTAAAAAGATAATAAAAAAAAAACAACAAACAAAACAGCCAAAACAGAATGTAACATTTTGAATGTATACAAGTAGTAATTAATATGCACAAAACATTTGTTTTGTATGTTTTGTATCAGATGTCAGTATAAAGTCCTAAACAACTGATGTTTTACAAAACTGGTCATGATTTACACTTGTTTTAAATGTTTTGAAGTCACCAAGGCTGCATTTCTCTGTTAAAAAAATACAGTAAAAACTGTAATTTTGTGAAATATTATTACAATTTAAAATAACTGTTTTCTATTTGAATATATCTTATGATCTTTCAGAAATCATTCTAATATACTGATTGCTGCTCAAACATTTCTGATTATTATGAATGCTGAAAACATTTGTGCTGTTTAATATTTTTGCAGATTTTTTGGTATTCTTTAATGAATAGAAAGTGCAAGGGATTTTAAATAAATAGAACTTTCAAAAGCGATTAATAGAAATTTTAAATTTTAAGTTCAAAGGATCAAATTATTAATAAATTATTAACAACAACAACAACAATAATAACTGATTTCTTCTTTAATTTATTATGCATTTAAAATTAATAACAGTAGTAATAATAAAAAAAAAGGAATTAGAAAATAATTTATTTGAAAAAAAAAAAAAAAAAATGGTAAAATGATAAACGTCTTTACTGCCACCATCAGTTAAACACATCCTTGTTAAATTAAATATTAATTACATTTTTTTTTTAAATCTTACTGAACCTAAACTTTTGAATGTTATTTTAATTTTTAAAAAATATTTTTAGGTAAAAAAAAAAAAAAAATACAAAACCTTAAAATTACCCATTTTATTTAATACTAGCAAAATTTGATATGTATGTACAGTATGTATTAATTTTATTTTATTGTGCATTTAAAAAAAAACATTAATAATAATAGTAATTACATTAATAACTAATTAATAACATTAATAATTCTTTATTTTATTATGCATTTAAAACTAACACCAGTAATAACAGCAGTAATAATAATAACAATACAATTGGCAATTTTATATATATATTTTTTAAGTTCAACGGATTAAATTATTATTATTATTGTTATTATTTATTAATCAATTAATAAGTAGTATTCGTAGTAATATTATTATTATTTTTTAGAATATTATAGAATATTATTATTATACTTATTTGTATTATGCACTTAATAACTTTATTTTATTATTATTTATTATTTATTTTATTGTGTATTTAAAAACAGAATAATGATAATAGTAGTTGTTATTAGTAGTTACAATAAGTTATTATTTTATTTATTATTAATTTATTTATTTTGTCTATTTAAAAAAAATACCAATAATAACAGTAGTAATACCAATAATAGTAAAAATCATAGCAATTATTATTGCTGTTGTTGTCGTTTTGTCGCTGTTAATAATTTATTAGTAATATTATTATTATTATTATTATTATTATTATTATTATTATTAATAAAAATAATAACAACAATAACAATAACTGATTTATTAATTTATTATGCATTTAAAATTAATAACAGTAGTAATAAAAATAAAACGCTTTTATTTTAAATAAAAATATTTTAAAAGTCTTTACTGCCACCTTTGAGCAGATGAACACATCCTTGTTAAATTAAATATTAATTAAATTGTAAAAAAAAATAAATAAATCTTACTGAAACCACACTTTTGGAAATTATTTACATTTTTTTAAAATGATTTTTAGGTTTAAAAAACTGCTTTGTGCACCTTAAAATTCCCCATTTCATTTAATACTTGCACAATTTGATGTCTATGAAACCATCTTGTGGGTACAGAAAAGCTTTATTTTCACTGAAGAGGTACATTCTGCTCCTAAAATCACTGCCAAGGCTTGTTTACGGCACATAGTCGCCTACCGTCTCTGGTTCTGCGGGATAATGTCCCTTTGTTCAAGGAGCTTGACTTGTAGAGGTAGCCGGAGTACAGGATGGGCTGCATAATCTCATCATAGACACAGGAATCTAAATACAGACAATTACAGTAAGATACTTCACACCCTTGTATTTCACTTAAGGATAACATATTACCATGTCCATATGCTAAAGGTGAAGTATGTAGTTTTATTAATGTTCAAGATAGAGAATTTTAAAAGAACTGTGATTTTATTTTTCCAGTTCCATTTGGTGTCGATTAAATGACAAACTTCACCTTTAAGAAACATGGCTCTTTCATACCTGCAGACTGCGTGTATGAGTAATGCGGGGACACGCGCTTATCATTTCCATTAGCGTCAGCGAGTCGCACAGCCTCGGCCTCCGCAAAAATCTGAGTGACTGTTTTCAGCAGGTTCTGCTCGGTCACAGCGGTGCACAGCGCCTGCAGGGTGACCACATACACACACAAACATATATGCACTTAAACAAATGCACCGCTAATAGCATATATAGCCAACGGATATTCAAAACTTCTTCTAAAAATCCCTCTATTCACTGCAGTCTTTTTATTAGCGTTCTTAATTATTTACAATTCACAACACAGCCATCGGCTTATTCGGGGGTTCATAGGTAGATACACAAATGATAGCCTTGGTAAAGTCCTGAGAAAGAATAATACACACTAATCTTGGCTTGACCGCTGGCATAATACTTAGATGGCTCTAGCTATATTAAGACTGGATGTCCTCACTGCCCCAGTAGGGACTGATGTAAAAGTTTTCTTTTGAAGCAAAGCTACTACACTGAGGAATGTCCTCTGCAAACGTTCACCGCGCTTCTCACTTGAGGAAGTGTTCATCAGGTATTTCAAAATTACGAGTGTTGCAGAAGAGGAAAGGGAAACAAATTTATTGTGCAAACGTGTTGAACTTATGTAGCTCTGAACACAACGGAGTGAAATACCAACTCATCGTTATCTATGCAAAAGCCTATATACATCTGCACAAGGTTTACACTAGGACTTCAGTCAGTGCTAATTGTTAGCAAGAATATGAAGTTTCCTTTTTTTTTAACAATTCCCTTGATTTTCCATGGCCTTTCTTAGCTTTTAACGAATACTAAGCATTAATGAGAATAACTTATTTACCATACCCATGACCTTAAGATTTTAATTTCTCTTATTATTAATTATCATTATTATTAGTAGTAGTAGTAGTAGTAATTATTATTATTATAATTACTAATTATTATTATTATTATTATTATTATTATTATTAATAATAATAATAATAATAATAATAATAATAATAATAATAAGTAGTAGTAGTTGTAGGAGGAGTAATTTTAATATTATTAAATGATTATTATTATTATTATTATTATTATTATTATTATGATTATTATTATTTTATCTATTTAAAAACTAAATAACTATTATTATTATTGTTGTTGTTGTTATTAATAATTAGTAGTAGTAATATTAATGTTATTATTCAATTTTCTAATTATTACAATTATAAATTGTTATATTTATCTATTTAAACACTAAATAACTATTATTATTATTAACTTATTTATTGTGTATATAATAACAACAACAATAGTGGTAGTAATTACAATAATAATATTTATTATTATTTTTAATGTTATTATTAATAATTATGGTAGTATATTGATAATTCAATTTTATTTTTACTATTATTATTATTATTATTATTATTATTATTATTAAGTTGTTTATTTTGTGTATACAATAATAATAACAATAATAATAGTTATTATTATTATTATTATTAATTAGTGGTAGTATATTAATATCAAAATTCAATTTTATTATATTTTATTATGTATTTTAAAGACAATATTATTTATTAACTTATTTATTTTATTGTGTATTTAAAAACAATAAAAGGAAAAAATATTATTATTATAGCAATAGTAGTATTAATGACAACAAGAGTTATTATTTTTATTAACTTGTTTTTGTTTATTTAAAACAAAATAATAATAGTAATAAAAACAATAATAGTAGAAATATTTACAATAATAATTATTGTTGTTGTTGTTATTATTAACGTATTTGTTATTAGTAATGTGTTTGATTTATTGTTATTTTACTACACTGAGGGCAGATTAAATTGGTGGACTATAGATATTTTGTTTTATTCAAACATTTTTCAGGCCTGAAAACTGAATTTTAAACTTGCCTGATATATTTTTTTTATTTTAATTTAGGTGTAAAATTAAACACTGAAATTAAAACAAAACTGACATTAAAAGAGCCATATTCATCTCTTCTGAAGCATTTTTTATTTGCTGCTGTACTTTTAAGACTATAAATCTTAAATAATTAATGAATAACCTTATTATCACTGGTTTGCATGTTCAGTCCCCTGTAGGTGTAAATGGCTTATCCTTTACCTTAAGAAGTTCCTCTTGGGTGCTAAAACTGGGATGAGGGTGGCGATATCTGCCTTCTCTGTATTTGTGAGTGATAAACTCTCGCCGCTGCTCTGGGGAGGCGTCACAGTCCAGCTCCTCAGTCACAGGAAGTCTGGCCGCCCAAAATTCATTAGCTCTATCATTGCCAAGCATAATGAAGAGCTAGAACGACAAAGACAAGGCCTAATTTGTAAAAAACCTAGTGGTAAAATCACTGGGAATATCAGGAATCTTGAATACTGAAACAAAGATTTTTTTTCACAGAAAGACCTGTTAAAACACACGGCAACCCCTACCTGAACGATCTCATTGCTCCACACGCTGGTGTCCAGTTTCAGACTCTGCACTTTCGACACCATTGTGCCGAGACCTCGGTGCTGGCCTGCAGGCAGACAGAACAAAAGAGGCACCACATCACTCTCCACGCACCATTCATTCTGTTTGTCCCACAAAGACTTCCTGATACGGTGCCTCTGAGACACTCTTATCTGTAGTATTCGGCACAGAGGACCTCACATGAACTCGTAAATGAGCTTAGAAACTCTTAGCACCATCTGTATCAACTAAGACACCGCACATGCCAGCTCACTATTTGGAAATGGCAAAACACCTCAAACCAACCATTTTGATGAGTTTTGATGAATATTTTGATAATCTAATTCAGCAGAATTCACAAGTTTTAATGATAAAAGTCATCAAGCTGATGGCACCATCACACACCTGCACAGTTCTTGCAGATGACCACACAGAGATTGATGGATGCCCAGTCCGGATTGATGGCTTTGCAGTCTGCGCAGATCTTGTTGGACCGGTTGGACCAGATCTTCTCCGCCACCTCGTAATCAGATAGGGTTTCCGCTATAGATTCCTGCAGGGCCTCCATCCAGTCCCGCTTCTCTCGGTCTGACTCTGCTGTAAAGCTGTGAGGATGCACACAAACCTCTTAATGCTCTGCCATCATGGATCCTATTAATTGCCTCTAGTCTGGCATGGTTTCTTTGTGTGAACAGACTTCTGTATGACTTCTCTACTTACTTTAAGTGTGCGGCTATATTTAAAAGACAGAATTTACTTTATTTCAGTAATATATATATATATAATATATATATATATATATATATATATATATATGTGTGTGTGTGTGTGTGTGTGTGTGTTTATTACAAAATATACACTAACTTTCAAAAAATGTACTGTACTTTTTTTTTTATAATAAATTAGTATGCAGGGAAACATTAAATTGATCAAAAGTGACAGTAAAGATATTTATATTTTTACAAAAGATGTCCATTTCAAGTAAAAGCTTTTCTTTTGATCTTTCTGCTCATCAGGGAATGCTGATAAAACTGCCATAGTGAAAGAAAAATATACAAATATGTACATGCATGTACATTTACATATTTATGTGCTTACTAAAAATACCTTGCAATTGTACTTTTGGTATACTAAACTAGTATTTTAAAGTCTGCTAAACTGGAACAACTAATTTTGTGCTTAATGCACTTAAACTGTGCTGAGGTCTGACTAAAGAATACTTTTGGAACTATTACAAGTATACTTCAAGTAAACTTTAAATATCTTGCATTTTAAGACTGATATTATACAGAGATCATACAATCCTTATTAACAGTGATATTAAAACACATTTTAGACTTAATATTAAGAAATGTACAATGTGCAATTAAGAAACACTCCAATTGTTTAATTATAATCTTTTATCATCAAGTGATATGTCAATAAATATGTTATCTTAAAATCTAAAAAAAATGTTATCTTAAAATCTAGAAAAATTTTAAACATTATTATGTACTATATACAGTTGCATGCAAAAGTTTGGGAACCCCTTGCAGAATCTGTGAAAATGTGAATAATTTTAACAAAATAAGAGAGGTCTTACAAAATGCATGTTATTTTTTATTTATTACTGTCCTGAGTAAGATATTTTACATAAAAGATGTTTAGATATAGTCCACAAGACAAAAAAATTAGCTGAAATTACTAAAACATGATGCATTAAGAACCTGGGGTGAAACCTTTGAACAGGATGAAGATGTCCAAATTTTTCTTATTTTGTTGAAGTATCATTTTTTTTTTTATCAATTTAGTACTGCCCTTCGGAAGCAACAAATTAAGACAAATTAAGTACAATTTACCCTGATCTTTAAATTCAGAAAGTTCTCACCCCCTGAGTCTTAATGCATAGTGTTTCCTTCTGGAGCATCAGTGAATGTTTGAACCTTTTTTAATAGTTGTGTTTGAGCCCCTCAATTGTCCTCAGTGTGAAAAGATGGATCTCAAAATCTCTGGAAAGGGTTCAAATATGCAAAAGAAGCTGGTAAACTGTAGAATCTGCAGGACCTGGAGGATTTTTCTGAAGAACAGTGCTCAGTTTGACTGTTCAGAACAAACAAGGGACTCACAAACAACCATCACAAAACAACAAAACAGTCGTAGATCATCCAGGTAACCACACACAATATTAAGAACCAAAGGTTTACAAACTTTTGAAGGGGGTTATTTTAATCATTTCAGCTATTTTTTTGTCTTGTGGACTTTATGTAAACATTTTTTATGTATCATCTTTTATCTTACTTAGTACTAAATAAAAAATAACATGCATTTGTATGATCTCTCTTATTTTGTTAAAATTATTTACATTTTAACAGATTCCGCAAGGGGGTCCCAAACTTTTGCATGCCAATGCATTTTTGAAGATATAACATTTTTAATTTCATGATTTTTAATCATATTTGTTTATGCTCAATATCTCAAAACAATTTAATCAAGTTATTTGAGAATTAAAATTGTGTATGATAATAAGACTTGTTTTTAGAGAATATGCCTTATTAGCCCATTTATTTTTCTTGTTAAACTAAGGAATATGAAAAAAAAAAATAAAAATAAAAATCAACAAATCACTGATTAAATGTTTTTGCAGAGTTGGAAATGACTTAAAAGGGTAACACGTACACATGTACACGTACAAGCTACTTAACAGAAGTATAGCGTGACTTGAACTGTTTACCTGAAGGTTTTATAAGGAGTAATGAGATCAAAGCTCCTGCCCTTCCCGTCACGAATTGTAGCACCTCTGGCCTCAATTACAGTAATTCCAATTCCATTTTTAAAGCACTGCAGAACACATATCACAATAGGTCAGAATTAATCCAAGAATTAGTAGTTAAATCTCCATGATGCAAATTTCAGTCTATATGCTTTAGGAAATACTTCAATAGCTAAAAAAAATAAATAAAATAAAATAGGTCCTGAAAAGTTCAGAAAACTCAAATTGCATCACATTGACAGAAGAAAGAGGCAAAGCAAATCATTGGTACTAAATTTAGAGTAGTATGGCTATAATGTGATTAACTATAACATGATTAAGTAATCACCTGCTCACTCTTGTACAACCAGATCTGCTCCATTATAATGGCTGTGTAGATCTTTGACTTGGTTCCTTTGAGCTCCAGGAAGCCACTTTTTTGGCAGTGACTGCCGGGACCGAAACGTGGGCGGCCGAAAACCAGCTGTTCTTTGACCCGCTCCTGCAACGTGCTACACCATTTGCTCCTCTGAACTATGAAAAGACATAAAGCAGGATCACAAGGCTTCTTTTGACCAAGTAAAAACTCAAATATGAATTAAAACACTTTAGTTCCATTGTTTTGTAATGTTGTGCCATAATGGTTTTAAATGGCAGGTTACGTCAATACTATATTATCTTTCATGACAGATTGAAGTTTTTCAGTCATGGGTTTCCATTTCCAGAGGATGCATGAACTTGAATGCAATGTAAAGTCGCTTTGGATAAAATGCACAAATGTAAAAATATAAAAAAAAAAAAATCTGCTAAAACTGCTGTGCTTACCATCATTATCAGCTCGGAAGACAAATGTCCTGTGACTTGTGACAACCTCAAATTTGTTGTCTTTGGCTACACGAGCCATCTGTATGGCAGCTAAGGGAATCACACCTTTGGGATAAGCATCCTGGGAGAGAAGAGACAATTTGTGTCAGGAATAACAGTCTACCAGCATATGTGACGTCTGCAGGAAAACGCAAAGAATTGTTTGCATTCTGAAGGTCTTCAGGCAGCCTGAAGTGCTTAGATGGGTCATATGGGATCATAATGAATCAGTTGATTGTACTATGAAAACACGCTGCACTGTAACTAACACAAAACATCCTGCCCAGCCCAAAAAGACCATTTATTGAACCTAACCTGCAAACCTTCACTGATTAAATAGCGTAACATAACATTTGTCATACTAGCTGTGCTAAAAGGTTCAACACACACGCGAATTTGTTTTCAATCAGCACTATCTATTGTTTGACAATTTGCTTTTCATTCAGCCCAATGAATATTGGTTTCATTCTTTGAGTAAACAGACAATTCATCAACGCTTCATTAAGATTCCTCATATCACATTTGGTGTGACAAGGCCTTCACATGTCAACAACATCTATTCAGTGTTGTTCACCTGTTTAACACTATTCAATGTTCACAATATGGCAGGGGTGATTAAAAATTACACTTGACAGTAAATCCTTGCCTACACACATGCAAAGAGGGTGAAAAAAAAACACTGGCATTCGAAAGTTTGGGGTCAATAAGATTATTTTTTTAAATAAATTAATCATTTTATTCAACAAAGATGCATTACATTGATCAAAAGTGACAATAAAAACATTTAAATTGTTTTAAACATGCATAAAAGCATGTATAGTGATGGGTGAAACTGAGCTTTTCGGAAATCATGACTCATTTGATAATTTCGAATCAGAACTTCAGATTCAGGTTCGCAAATCACTTTGCGAATTAAATTATCACGTGAATCATTTGATTTACGTCGGAGCTGATTCACGAATCATTTGATTTAAATCTGAATTTTGCTTATCGCGAATGATTCATTTTGGAACTTCAGAGCAGACTTGTGAATCTTAATCGGTGCTTCAGAGCGATTCGCAAATCATTTGATTTAGATTAGAGCATCGGAACGGGTTCATGAATCATTTGATTTAGTACAGAACTTCGGAATGGATTCACAAATTATTTGATTTAGATCAGAGCTTCGAAGCTTCGGAGTGCAAATCAAGAATCATCTGATTTAATTTGGAACTTCACATATTGCAAATTATGTGATTTAACGTTAGATCGGAAATTCGAAGCGGGTTTGTGAATCTTTTCATTCAGATCGTAACTCCGGAGCGCAAATCGAGAATCTTTTGATTCACAGCGGGACTTCAGCGCATATTGCAAATCTTTTTTTTCAGATTTCCTTTTTTTTTTTTTTTTTTTTAAATCAAACAGTACTAAACATCAACCATTAAGGCAGTACAGTTATAAAAATAAAAAGAATACACAAATACAAATCCCTTAAGAAAATTAACCATGGTTTTATTATAGTTTTTTTTATTAAGTGTACTAACAATATTTTTTTTTTCTTTTGTATAACCAGTTTTACTAATTTTAATCAACAAAGATGCATTACATTGATCAAAAGTGGCAGTAAAAACTTTCAATTTTAAATAGATGCTATTCTTTTGAACTTTTCATACATTTTTCTTCATTTTTTCCACAATAGCAGCAAATCAGAATGATTTCTGAAGGATCATGTGACACTGAAGACTGGAGTAATGTTGCTGAAAATTCAGCTTTGCTCAATGGAATAAATTGCATTTTAAAATACATTTAAATAGAAAACAGTTATTTTAAATTGGAATAATAGGTCACAAAATTAGTGTTTTTCCTGTATTTTTGATTAAATAAATGCAGATCTAAGCATTTCTGACTGACCCCAAACTTTGGAAAAATTAATAAATAAATAAATAAATTATATGAAATAAGTGATAAATGTATGATATGACCCCTTCAAAAACATCAGAACAGCATTGAGTTTGTCCACATGCAATCTTACCTTTTCACTACCATAGTACATCAAGTTCTTCCCATCAAACTTCACATATCGTTTCTGAAACACGTAGTTTCTATAACAGAGGAACAAAAATGACATCAGCGAGAAACAGCTACAATACAAAGGTCGCATTTACTATAGCACTGAAATAATTCAAGGAGGAAATGAATCTAGACACTGGAAGTCAAGCAGAGGACAGGAACAAACAGCAGGAGACACAACATGTGAAGTAATGACAAACCGGGCAGAGAGGACAGACAGGGAGCAGAAACAGCCATTGAGGAGCGTGCAGGAGATGCAGAGATGAGAGGAGAGCAGCAGCCCCAACGGGGCGTACCCTTGAGGAGAAAGCTTGTCCAGCCAGCCGCTGAGGATGGGTGCTGCCCGCTCGGACAGAGAGGTGAAGCTGGCATAGGGAGAGATGATGTTTTCCTCGTCTGCGTCGTTGGAGCCAAGGTTATGAGGGAGGGAGAACGAGTGAGAGGCCGGGGTCGGTTCACCCACAGTGCAGTAGCCGGGAGAATCAAGACGCTTGAGCCACGAGTGATTGTGCTGCCTGTGAGAAGAGGAAGTTTCAAATATAAAATGTACATAAAAAAAAATCTGAAAACATCCTGCAGTCGATTTGAACATTCATGAAAACACCTTGGCCTTACCCATGATCTCTTTGTTTATCTTCTTTATTTGCAGTCTTTTCTTCACTTTTGGTCCTCTCAACCTAAACACATTCAACCATAAATAAATTCCACCTATTGGAGTATATTCAGTGAGACAAAACTTTGTTTTAGTATCTCACCTCTGAATGCTGATATTGTCGCCTGCTGTGGAAAACAGTTTCACAGTATGGGTTGATCATTTCATCTTCGTCCTCAGCAGATGCTGTGTCGGCTGAACAGAAAAAGGCAGCAAAACATAAATTCATAAGATGTAATTAATTATTAAAATTCTCAAGTCTTCTTTAGCCAAATGACAGCAGAGTGTGTAAAGCACACTAAAGCTTCCTATAAAGCGTAGTTCTCAAATCACAACATTAAAAGGCAAATATGCAAAATTGAGGCAGTAGGTCAATAATGTTTGCCAAGTTTTTAGCCCATTTCACTATTGTTCAAAAGTTTGGAGTTGAATAAGATTGTTTGTTTTTTTTTTTTTTTTAAATGGTAAGGTTTTCCCTCTTTAACTTTGTTATGCTGTTTAGTGTTCATCATCTGCTTCTCACATTTGCTCTTCTTACAATGACTATCACTCTAGACTAATACAATCAGATACAACAATAATTTCTCAAATATTTATTATTACAATAAATAATGATAACGTTCACTTCAGTGGTATGAAATTTAACGTTCACTTCAGTGGTATGAGATGACGATGCTTTCAACTGATTTCCCATTGAACGGTCACCAACTAAACTGTAGGTAACTGCAAACTATTTAAAATATAGTGAATTAAGCTACAAACTCGATCATAATGCTCAGCGTTTATCTAACATGTATTCTGAGGTGCAGCTCGTCATATTAATGGAAAGTTTTCACTAACGTTAGTTAGCAGTAAACCGGTTACCTCACCTGAATATGTTTGTGGATCAGTTAACACTATAAAACCAGCGAGTTAAGCCAGTAGTAGTACTGACAATGTCATATAAACATGGCTGAAAACGCAAAAAACAGGCAACGGTGGAACAGACAAACCGATTCAACTGAGTGAGACATTTAAGTTGGAGCCGCTCCGATTGATTAAACCTCGTGACTTAGATCATTCAGTTTAAGTGATTCACTAGCAAAAACCAGATCAAAACAGAGTCATTTTTTGAATTTCGACATCGCTTATTATGATTTTTAAAAGCACGTATAGTGATGGGTGAAACTGAGCTTTTCGGATATCGCGAATCTGATATCGCGGATTTCACAAATTGAATAATTCGTGCTCCGAAGTCTCGATATGAACGATATGGTTCGCAAATCTTGATTCAGTTCGGTACTTCGCGTATCGCAAATCATTTGCTTTATTTTGAAATTTCGGAGCGAGTTCACGAATCATTTTATTTAGATCGGAATTTCGTGTATCGCGAATCATTTGATTCGGAGCGGGTTCGTGAATTATTTGATTGCAGCTTCGAAGCAGGTTCGCGAATCATTTGATCAGAGCTTCCGAGTGTGTTCGCGAATCATTTGATCGGAGCATCGGAGCGTATTCGCGAATCATCTGATCGGAGCTTCGGAGCGTGTTCGCGAATCATCAGATCGGAGCTTCGGAGCATGTTCGCGAATTATTTGACTAGATCGGAGCTTCGAAGCGAATTCGCAAATCATTTGGTTCAGATCCGGAATTCGGTGCGGGTTTGTGATTCTTTTGATTCACAGTGGGACTTGAGCATGTTTTGCGAATCTTTTTTTCTGATGCCTTTTTCTTAAGTAAACAGAACAAAGCATCAAACCATTAAGGCAGTAACACAGTAACAGTTTACACTTACAAAAACAAAACAAAGAATACACAAATACAAATCCTTAAAAAGTAGTAAAGGTGTAGTAACACTTTTTTTTGTATAACCACTACAAATGGCCTTCTATGGTTAAACGATGGTTAGTGTAGCAAAACCATGGTTCAGTTGTGGTTACCATTGCCTAACTATAGTAACCATGTCTTTTTTTTCTTTTTTTTTTATGAAAAGTGTCTTTACTATGACTTTTGACCAACTGAATGCATCCTTGCTGAAAAAAAAAAAAACATTTCAGAAAGATAAAACAAATTTTGCTGACTCCAAACTTCTGAATGGTGGTGAATACAGTATATGTACACTTTCATCTACTGCTTACACAAATATATTGTACAGCTTCGTTCACTTTCATTATACAGAAAATTCCACATTATTCTTTCACATTCATTCAATGATAGAAAGAAAGTCTTAAATATTTGGGTGAGTAAATAATAACATTTTCCACAACAAAGTTTAAAATAAGTGTCAGTAATAAACCTACCAGACGTTCTTTTAGATGTTTCACTTGAATTGGACTTTTCTAAAGTGCTATAGGAGGAGATACTTTAGTTAGTTGTATAGAGATAAAACATTGCTACATATTGCAAATCATAATGCAGCAGAATGCTAAGATTTAACAAGAGTTTACCTGTGATTTTCACTGGATGGGCTGACCTCCTGGCGTGGAGGTGGAACAGGTACAGAGCGACTCCAAAACACATGTGGAGTGCCTGGTAAAGTGCCACAGTAGATTTCATTAGAGACCATCTCTAGCCCTGAGCAAGGTGGACTTGGAGGTGAACCGGGTGTGTTGGTGAAGGGAGAGCACTGATAACTCGAGGGGGAGTCAGGAGGAGTACAGAGGGGTGGGGTGCTCAGACGCTCGTGGTCCGACATTCTCCTGAACGTAGATGGGGGAATTCCTCGATTTAACCTAGGGGGCACTGGGGGTAACGGTTCACTAGTCTCTGAGGGCGAAGTGGTATTACTCAAACCTGATTCACAAGAGCCCTTATTTGATTCAGTAGATGTTTCAACAGTGTCTGTACTGGAGGATGAACCTTTTAAAAGCAGGTCCTGAGATGACTTTTGGCGAGGTTGCGCTTCATGTTGTGTTGGTAAAGAAATTCTCTCTGCTCTCAGTCTGTGGAAGACAGTTCTTGGTTTTGGTACCGGCTTTACAACGCTGGTGCTTCGCTCTGAGAACGAGCGCTTCACTTGTGCACAAAGATTCGGGGCAGAGCTGTTACATAAGGCATCTAAGGAGGTGCCAGGATGTTTTGAAGGAGAATGAGGCTCCACTTTGACAGGGGTCACCTCGTGAATAGCAGACTCTGAATTACAGCGATCCAGCGAGGGCTCTTTCCTTTGATGTTGACAGATCAGCTGAATGTGCTCGACCAGTTTGAGGATACGCTTCCTGTGGCCGGTGGCAGTGACTCCCACCCTGTTCAGAGCCACATTGTCCACATGACAGAAGTCTCGGGCGAGGAGAAAGCCCGCCTGACGGAAGTGGTCCAGATACCTCTCGAGGTGGATGGAAGCCAACAGGTCCTCTGCATCTGAGCATGGACCGATTGTTGCCATAGTGTGCATGGGTGCTCATTAGGCTGCATGCAAAACAGCAGCAGTTCCAGCCAAGAGCAGATGACGACACCAGTCCTCCATCTGCGAAAACAAGAAAATGTTATGGATTTTACTCAGTACAATTCATAAAATAGTGCCATAGTGTTTTTTCCATACTGTGGATGTCAATGGTTACCGTCAACTGTTTGGTTACCATTATTATTCAAAATACCTTATTTTGTGTTCAACGGAACTCAGAACAACAGATACACTACCAATCAAAAGTTTCTGAACAGTAACATTTTTGATGTTTTTTAAAGAAGTCTCTTCTGCTCACCAAGCCTGCATTTATTTGATCCAAAGTACAACAAAAACAATAAAAATGTGAAATATTTGTACTATTTAAGATAACTGTTTTCTGTTTGAATATATTTTAAAATGTAATTTATTCCTGTGATCAAAGCTACATGTTCAGCATCATTACTCCAGTCTTCAGTGTCACATGATCTTTCAGAAATCATTCTAATATGCTGATTTGCTGTTCAAGAAACACAAAGAAGTGATTGAAATTAATACTTTTATTGAGCAAGGATACTTTAAATTGATCAGAAGTGATATTAAAGACATTTATAAAGTTACAAAAGATTTCTATTTCAGATAAATGCTGTTCTTCTGAACTTTCTATTCATTAAAGAAATATGATAAAAAAAAATTCTACTCAGCTGTTTTCAACATAATAATAATGATGATAAATGTTTTTGAGCAGCAAATCAGAATATTAGAATGATTACTGAAGGATCATGTGACTGGAGTAATGATGCTAAAAATTCAGCTTTGAAATCACAGAAATAAATTACATTTTAAAATATATTCAAATAGATAATAGTTAATTCATATAGTAAAAATATTACAAAATTGTACTGTTTATGCAGTACTTTGAATCAAATAAATGCAGGCTTGGTGAGTAGAAAAGACTTTAAAAATAAATAAATAAATATTTTACAGTTCAAAAACTTTTGACTGGAAGTGTAGGTTTGGAAAATGAAAATGTTGATTTTTGCGTGAACTATTCTTTTAATGCACCATAAATTTGATTTACCCTTAGTGCAGCAAATAAATAATATGTAAAATACATTATATTATACAAACAAAGGAAGAAAAACACAGTCATAAACAATGAACTATCATCTGAAATTGCTACAATATAGGCTAAATGGCTGATGTGGACTGTATTGCATAAATATAATGAAAATGTCCTTGACACTTGCTCAAGATATCATAATTTAAAAGGCAAGCTATATCATTCCATATGGGAATGTGAACAAGTTAAACAGTTTTTGAAAAGATGTGAAAGAAATGATAGAAAAGATCCTTGACGTTAATATTCCATTGTGACGTTTCCTTACTACAGTATTTGTGCACCAAATATAAGAAATGGTTACAAACATGTCAATGGAAAAGAAAACTGATATTTAAAGGGATAAATAAGATTTTTGATGGCATTTAGAGACCATTCAAATGTTTTTTTAAAACATGGTATTGTTGGTAAGGTGATAACAGAAGAGAATAGAGGTGATAATGAATATTAAAGTAAGGTACGGAGAAGTGTTTTTTTCTTCTTATTCCCGTTCTTTGTCATATGCAACTACATGTGTAAATGTGCGCAGTTAAAATCTAATATGATGGAGAAGGAATAATTAAGATTTGACTACATATTTAGCCTACATAATTAAATAAAAAAAAAAAAAAAAAAAAATCAATATTTTGTCTCTTGCTCCTTGTTTTTTTTTTTTTTTTTTTTTGTAATTATTTATTTATTTATTTATTTTGGTTCGTGCTGGTGTTTCTGTTATACATTGTTGTAAGTTCTCTGTTTTGTGTCGTACAATTAGCATTTAAAAAAAAAACCGATTATACTAAATTCATGCCTAAATGCAAAGACAACCAGTAATTTCCACCTCTAAATTTGACACACAAAGACCCGGCTGATAGTTGCATTGAGGTTAATGGCCTTTTATGACAGAGGGCATTTTTCATCCGGCTGAGACCGATTCATTCTGACATTTGCAGACGATGCCATGACCCCGCTCGTAGACTCCTAAAACCACCCCATTGGAACAAAACAGTCATTGACTGAACAAAAACAAATCTTTGTACCATCTGAAAATGAGCATTCAGAGTGTAATGGGAATATTACAGTATCGCAAATCATCATAAGCTGCAACACACGAAGCACACGCAAGGAATGACAATACGGTCATATTTCTCAGAGCTATTTTTAGAAGCCTCCATTCATTGAGGGAAAGCTGTTAAAAACGTGGTGCACATGAGGGAACCAGTCAAGAAAAAAGACTCCATTAGGGTGGGCCTGGGAGAAAATCCACGTGGGTGGGGCAAAGCTTGTTTGGCGGGCATGGCATAACACTTTCTATAAACATTCCTGACACTTTCCTGACTGCGTGGCCAAAAGACTGACAGCACTTGAGAACGGTGGCCTAAGAGGAATCTCAAGGCTACGAGTGGCACACGGCCAAACCCAGGAACAGAGAGCTGCTAGATTCCATGACCCCCATGAGGGGCGGAGCCTGACGGATGGGAGTGATGATTGGATAAACTCTCATCACAGGGTGTATGTCTCAAAGCCACAAAGGATGCAGAGTGTTCTCTCTCAAGGACATCTCAAATTGGAGGTAATTGCGAGCACGCTTTCCATTCGCGGCCGAGATCACAATCGCTCCACTGCAATTATGAAACACAATAAAAAGTCAGAAATGTGTTAAAAAGCTATGATAATGTCAACAGGGTCTCTTTCGCTCAACAACACCGAGTCAGAGTAGAAAAGCAGACGTTGGAAGGCTGTTAAAAAAAGGCTGATGAGTCATATCCTCGTCTTCCTTTGTCTGGATTCTGGATGCTAACCTTTGGCTCAGCCACTCTGATTCACCGGATCCCACGACGAGGGGGGAGGCAGGAAGCTTGTGAGGCGGACTGATAAAGTGTGACCTGAGGAAAGGAGAGAAACGGGTCTGGGTGTTGTCTTTTTCCCCTAGCAGCAATGCAGAAAAACTCCCTTCACCAAGACTGTCATCGTGAAGCAATATGTGCAGTGGCAAAACATCTGCAATGAATTCAGCCTGAAGCCATTAAATCAACAAACTCAAATTTGCTCTATAGATAATTTCAGTCTTGAGTACAGTATGTTGCCCATTTTTGCTTTTTGTTAATGTTTAAATTTTCAATTAAAGTTTGAAAATCTCTTTCAAATTCAAAATGCCACTGGAAGTGAGGATGTCATTGTAGCGTTTCCCGAAATAATTCCAAGTGGTCTTCTCCCTTACATCTGATGAATTATGATTGGTCTTTTCTTTTTTGTATCCAATTTCCACAGATAAGTCATGACTGTGTGTTGACTTGTGTGTAAACTTGTGTTGTGAAAGTAGCTCTGAATCAGCATTTCATTTACACTACTGTTGAAAAGTTTTGAAGGTCTTTGAAAGAATTAAATCTGAATCAAAAGATTCACAACCCCGTTTCGAAGTGCCGATCTAAATCAAATGATTCGCAGGCTCTGAAGTGCCAATCTGAATCAAAACATTTGCGAACCATATCATTGAGATCTGGACTTCGGAGCGCGGATCACGAATCATTCAATTCGCAAAATTATTCGAGAAATGGCTCTGAAGTTCCGATCTGAATCAAAAGATTCACAAACCCGCTCTGAAGTGCTGATCTAAATCAAATGATTCACGGGCTCCAAAGTGGCTTTCTGAATCAAAAGATTTGCGAAGCACACTCCGAAGTTCTGATCTGAATCAAAACATTCACTAACCATATAATTTAGATCTGGACTTTGGAGCGCGGATCGCGAATCATTCAATTTGCAAAATGATTTGAGAATCCACACCAAAGTTCCGATCTGAATTAAAACATTTGCAAACCATATAATTCAGATTGGGGCTTTGGAGCGTGGATCACAAATCATTCAATTCGCGAAAATGATTCGCAAACCTGCTCCAATCTCCGATCTAAATCAAAAGATTCACAAACCAAAGTTCCAATCTAAATCAAATGACTCACAGTATGCAATCTGAAAAGCTCTGCTTCACCCCTATTAAATTTTACACCCGTGGCATTGATAATGATAATAAATCAGCTTATTAGAATGATTTCAGAAATATAATGTGACACTTAAGACTGGAGTAATGATGCTGAAAATTCAGCTTTGAATCCCAGTAATAAATTATGCCTTAAAATATATTAAATCAGAAAATAGCTATTTTAAATTGCAATAATATTTCACATTATTACAGATTTTTCTGTATTTTTCATCAAATAAATGCAGCTTAAAACCTTAAAAGCTTAGCATATATGCTTTCTTCAAAATCAGTGCATTTCCTTCATATAACTACGGATTTGCTTCACTAAAATGACTGTAAATACAATTTCTCACCACCTTAACAAAATAACAATAAACCAATAAAAAATAATAACGCATTTTTGAGTGACACAACAGCCACATTAACCCATCTACATCACATTTCATTAGGATGACATGCAGACATGCTCCCAGTGTTCATTTCAGTTTGCAACCACACTTACTACAGTTATAGTTTTGTGGTTAAGACAGGGACTATTTTGCAAAGAAAAAGGAAGCCACGGAAGGTCAAAACCACAATTTCTAAATTTTACAGCAGGCAGTGCATTAGACAACTGATTTTCTACTCAACAACAGACAGCACAGCAAACCTCCATCTGTTTATTTACGCAACTATTAATATTCTAGCCTATATTTAGGGTTAAGGATTTGCACAAACCAAAAAGCCAATAAACCATTACCAATACCTCAAACCATGCGGCTTGTTAAGAAAAGGCCATTTCTTTTTGATTTACAACTACGGAGCGAACATAATAATTGCCTAATGGCTGATAAAATGGCCAAAAAAAAGAGATCACAACACTTTGACCAGTAAGTAACCACCGCAAACACCCTACAGCCTTATAAGAAAAGGCTCTGATGGACACAATAGAACAACGCACTATAAACGGGGTGGTGTTTGTCTAATGAGCGCATTCCCTCCACCGCGTGCCCTCGGGATCCCACCGGGGGAAGGGATACTTTCAGATAAGAGCCTTAATGATTGAGGAGACGGTCTCAGGCAGGCCTGTTCTCGTAGATGAAGGTCTAGACAAGGTAACGATGGTGGCCGAAACCAGCAGGACACCAGAACCACCAACTTCAAATCTTCCTCCACATCTCAAAGCAAGATGGCTACCATCTCAAACAGCAATCAACATTCATTTTGCTGAGAAAACTGTGCCCTGCTCTGCTCTGTCCGCCCCGCCCCAACTATATTTATCTTGATGGCTGATCTGGGTTTTCTCCGAACTACTGAATACACAGGATACAGCTGTCCCTCAAACAAAACCCTCCTCCTCTCTCCCGCGCTAGAGGAAAGGAGATACTGCGCGTGATACACAGATGAAGTGGAGATCATCGAAAGCCATCTCAAACCATAAGAAGGGTTGGCCACATTGAGATAATGTTGCATAAAATGAAACTGATTTGAGTGAGGTGGCACACATAAAACCTAGAAAGTACAAACTGTGTCCTTGACATGACCTTGAGAAGTGCTTCTGATTAAAAAAAAAAAAAAAAAAAAGCGCCACAATACAACTGAAATTTGCACCATTTTTATATAAGATAGACATGCAGAAGCAACTAACAGAAAAGGTCTTTCATGGTCAAAGGGACATCAGCAAACACACTGAGAAAACCTGAGAAAACACAATAAGAAAACCTCTCAACCATATTTCATATACATTTCCTGTACCCTTTTTCAGAACCATGTTACCAAATGAAGCCACTGATGACGCATGTTTCTTGCAATTAAGTGAGTAAACAAGACTTGCGTTAATATGAGCTCATACTAAAGTAAGCAATTATTGTATACATTACTACACTTTTTTCACTGACGGTTTCCATTGCATGCAATTTAGATTTGTTTAAAATTTAAATATTTAAAAGCTTCTAAAACAGGACACACATTGGACACATACACACTTTTACACTGCTTAGCGTGTCCTTCCTGTGATACTTCCTTTATAAAGGGACAGCCCACCCAAAAATGTATATTCTATGATTATTTACTCACCCTCATGTCATTTCCAATTAATAAGACTTTGTTTATCTTTGGAAAACAAATGAAAATATTAAAACACACTGTAAAAGTAATCTAATATGAAGTGAGCTGTTTAAGTCTTTTGAGGAGACATGATTGTTTTATGAACAATAAATTTAGTTCATTCAATTTAGCTCAAAAGTTCAAAAGAATTTTAATGTATATTAAAGAAGTCTCTTCTGCTCACCAAGCCTGCATTTATTTGATCCAACTACAGCAAAAACAGTAAAATACTGAAATATTTTTACTATTTAAAATAATTGTTTTCTATTTGAATATATTTTAAAATTTAATTTATTCCTGTGATTTCATAGCTGATTTTTTAGCATCATTATTCCAGTCACATGATCCTTCAGAAATCATTCTAATATTTTGATTTGCTGCTCAAAAAAAAAAAAAAAAAAAAAAAAAGTATTATGTTGAAAACAGCTTAGCAGATTTTTTCAGGTTTCTCTGATGACTAGAAAGTTCAGAAGAACAGCATTTATCTAAAATAGAAATCTTCTGTAACATTACAAATATTTATCATCACTTTTGATCAATTTAAAGCATCCTTGCTAAATGAAAGTGTTAATTTCTATAATTAGTAAATAAGTTCTGACTCTGAAGCTTTTAAATAGTAGTGTATAATGTTACAAAAACATTATTTTTTACTGCTGATCTTTGAATCTTTCTATTCATCAACGAATCCTCGAAAAAATTACTCAACTGTTTGATTGATAATAATAATAATAATAATAGCAATAATAATAATAATAATAATAATAATAATAATAAACGTTTCTTGAACAGCAAATCATCATATCAGAATGATTTCTGAATGATCATGTGACACTGAAGACTGGAGTAATGATGCTGAAAATGTATCTTTGATCACATAAATTACATTTTAAAATATATTCAAATAGAAAGCAGTTATTTTACATAGCAAAAATATTTCACAATATTACTCCTTTTGCTGAATTTTGGATCAAATAAATGCAGCCTTGGTGAGCAGAAGAGCCTTTTTAATTAAAAAAAAAAATAAAAAAAACCTTACTGTTCAAAAACTTTTGACTGGTGGTGTATAAACATTGATCACTGCACATACTGTATGATAACCACTTAAAAACAACCGTGCTTGCAATAAACCTCATGTTCATCATATAAAAATCTTCAGAAGACTTAAATTAAACCGTTCGATTCAGATTGCATTACTTTTATGATGTTTGGAATGACCTGGGAAGGCCTAAGTTTGGAATGACACAAGGATAATTGATGACAGAAGATTCATTTTTTGGTGAACTAGCCTGTTAAGCTATCTTAATCTGGTATTTCCGCAACCTACATTTTTTGGCAGGTCTCCCAAATATCAAGTAATGTGAGCAAAACATGTGTCAAATTTACAATTACATGTTGTTCATGCATGCAGTTTTCGCAATTATTTATTTATTTTGCAAAGTCCATAAGTCATAAGCACTAATGCCAACTGTGATGGCAATCAAGCTATGCGCCCTTTTTGGAAACAAACTCATAAGCCGTGTTTCAATTCCACCCAGTTGATTCATAGGAAATTCTTGTGAAAAACAAAACTATCTCAAACCATAATGGAATGGAATTAACTAGTTCCCCTCAACTTAATGGGAAGGAAAACACTTCTGATCCCTAAATGATCTTGGATTGCTATCTGCACAGCAATCTTTATCAGCAGGAAAATTACTATTTGCATTTCAAATGATGTTTCATACTCTCAAGGGACAAACAGCACCACTTTGGAGGTCATCTCGGCAGGAAATGAAGACATTAGCACACCATTCAATAAATGGCACAAGAACGGACAAACACATAAATCAAATAAAGCCTCAGCTAATGTAATTCAGCCTCATGGGAGGACAGTGAGAATGCAGCTGAAACACTTCTATTTCATTGTTTGTTGTTATTCTTTTGCATGATGATTTGTTGTTGTTTTTTTTTTATTAATGGAAAAGTACACATCGTGACCTGTTGATTGCACCGCTCTGTGGGTTGTGATAGAGCCAAAGGAGAAAAACATCTCCAAACGTCTTTCCCTCTCATATCCTACTCAAACATCCCTGGGCTTCCAGAAGGAACAATTAGTGGAAGCTGTAGAGTCAAAAGCAATTTGTAAAACGCAGGAATCAAGGAGGCTTTTGGGATGCAGTGTGCTGGGGGGTGTGTATAAATAACAGTGAAGCACTATTGTGACACAATACGTCATTGTTCACAACTGGTGGAGGCCGCGTAGCTGAGATGACAGAACACACTTGTGTATTAATATGTTGGACCCTTGCTCAAACGCATATTGAGATCTCAGTTCTCTAACTGGATTGAAACCACACTGTTGCAAGGAAACCTGCGCTTCCACATTTAAGCCCTATCCGATCACTTAATTCTCAACAAAAACTGCTAATAACAGAGACAATTCAAACAAATATTAAAGCAGCCAATGCACGCACACATAAAATTGTGTGAAAACATAAATTTCAGCAAAATATTTCCCCTCTTTTTATTTTTGAGCAATATTATCTATGCTTATTTTATTAATTTCTTGCATTTTTTTCCTACATTGCAGTATATTTGACATTGGCAATATAATTTGTTTTGCTTGCTCTGTTTGTATATTATATTATATGCATTCACTGAAGAATCCTGAAATTTATTTATGACTGTTCCCACAAAAATATTATGCAGCACAAATGTTTTCAACATCAATAAATAAGTATATTAAAATCAGCATATTAAAATGATTTTCTCAATATAAGACTGGAAAAATTATACTGAAAATTCAGCTTTGCATCACAGAAACAATTTACATTTTAAAATATATTAATTGGGAAAACAGGTATTTTAAATTATAATAATATTTCAGAATATTAGGGTTTTTACTGTATTTTTTTAAATAAATTGCAGCTTTGGAGAGCATAAGAGACTTTATATTATATTGTATTATATTATAAATGAACTATATAGGACAGGGGCAAAGCTGCAGAATCATATTGAATAGATGAAATGTCTGTGATATTTCAATTATAGTCATAGAAAAAAAAACACTGGATTACATTGTAAACTTAAAATTAAAAATCAAATCCAGAACCTTTATGTGGGTCATTCCAAAGGTCAAATCTTAGCCAGATTTGAAAATACGCCCCATCCTCCAAGTGTCATAAAGAGCAGCAAGGGAAATACAGGTCAGATTATGCAACAAGAGATTTATCACAATTAATACACTCGTCCATGTTGTGAGAACTTAATCTGTGTTTAAGAATCTGCTCAGTTAGACATATGGCATATACAGGGGTGTAAGAATAATTTTAAAAACACAGACATGTACTTTAAAAGTAATGATTTCTCCCAAAACGTGTGGGATAATTGCAGAGCTTCTCCCTATCAGGCATATAAACTAAAGCTGAATGAAAATGTTTTCTGCAGAGGCCTCCAAAATGGCATGTTATTCTTGCAAATTCCCCGGTGACTCCCACAGTTGTTGTGTCTGTAAGGAACTGGCGAATTAGCTCTCGGTGTTTCTAAATCAGTTTAAACTAAACTGTGAAATTCAGCGGGTGTAAAGCCTGTGAATATCGGATTCCTCAGTGAGTTACACCCTACAGAGCCAATCTTACATGTTACAAGATTCAATGCACTGACATGAGAATCAATGGAATTCCATTTGAACAGTTAACAGTCTGCTGGGTAATAGATAAACTCACGACCTTCACTAAAAGTATGCTTTACCTGACTGTTCTGACAGCACTTTTACCTTTTTCACAAGGTCTGGGATCATTTCAGACCACCAAGACTTTTAGAGCTGTATAATAAAAGCGAGTTATAATAATAAGTTAGAACATCTAACAACTTTACACACGGGACAGCCTTCGTATATGAATCAAACTGCCCGCTACGTGATCTGATAGACGTTATCAAATGACAGTCTGAGTGTAAAAATCTCATCTTACCGTAATTGATTCGCGTTACATATTCCCGTTATATCGCACAGTGTTGATGGGGAGCGTTTTAAACTCCGGTAATGTGAGATGTGCTGGAGAAAGTTTGAGTGTTGAGCTGCTGGTAGTTGTGTTTGTTATGCCGGAGGTTTCAGTGCACAGCGCTGCTGAGCACGAACTGACCTCTTAAAGGTACAGCGACGTGTGCCGACCGTTGGTCAGGCCACAAAAAAACTGATTATAACGGTTTAAAAACACTCACAGTTAGCCATGTTTAAACGGTTTTAAATAATCTACAATAAAGAATGGTGAAATTAAATGTAAAAAGTAATAAAGCTGTTCAGTTGTGGTGCTAAACCCTGAAAAACATTAGCATTTTACAGTTTCCCTCAGGAATTTCCTTTTTTTTTTAAATGACGGTTAATTAAAGCCCACATGAATTAAGTAACTTTCAAGTGTTGTTCTAAAATATAAACTACACAGTCATTAACAAGGTGCTAAATAAGGACTACAACTACCACAAGGATGTCAGCTTACCTTCTTGAGGATTCAGACAACAATTGTAGTCCTTAAGCTAATTAGCAATGGTGTGGCCTGCTAATCACACAAATGTCTACCAACAGTTTTTAAATCTCTGAACATAACCTGATTTTTTCAAACTATCAGTGTATTTATGTAGCCTAGGCTAATTTAAAAAAGAAAAATCGATTTTGTCGATTTTTTCTTAAATTCATGAAAACTTTTTTCTACAAAGTCTGCTGTTTTTCAATTTTAGAATAAAATGGCCACCATTTTGTCCTTGGATCACAAAACCAGTCTTAAGTAGTATGGGTATATTTGTAGAAATAGCCAAAAATACATGGGTCAAAATGATCGATTTTTCTTTTATGACAAAAATCATTGGGATATTAAGTAAAGATCACGTACCATTACGATATTTTGTAAATTTCCTACCATAAATATATCAAAACTTAATTTTGAATTAGTAATAGGGCCTATGCATTGCTAAGATTTTCATTTGGACAGCTTTAAAGGTGATTTTCTCAATATGTAGGTTTTGTTGCACCCTCAGATTCCAGATTTTCAGATGATTGTTTCTCGGCCAAATATTGTCCTATGCTAACAAACCATACATCAATGCAAAGCTTATCTATTCAGCTTGTATAAAGGTCAATTTTGAAAAACTGAGCCTTATGACTGGTTTTGTGGTCCGGGGTCACATATTTACATATTTGAACACTTTTTTGGCATGATTTGATTAAATTAAGGCTTTTAAATTACACACAGGCTATATTAGACTATATTTCATATGCCAACACAAGCGTGTTTTTACTGACATTGACTGACATCTCCTTATTAACCATATAATAAATATTAAATATAGCTATGTTAGATCGAATAGAACCCAACAGGAAAATTCTTATACTGTCATATTAAGTGACGTCATGAGTATTGTGGTAAGTTCACAGGGGGTGTTTATAAGTGTGGGTTTTTAGTTTCAAAATGAAGATGATGTGAAGAAAGGCTTGATCTGTGCTGCAAAAGCAATAGCACTTTGTTGTGAGAGAAAGCCGGAGGGTTCACTTATGGAGTTTCCTTTTCTCCCCTACAGCCCAATCTGATTGATGTAGGCAGGAACTGTTTCAAATGGGAAGCAGGAAGTGTCTGAGACAATAGAGGTTTTGAGGAGTGGTCCCCAGCTGTACGTTTATGGATGAAGAAAAAGGATACCGTTGTGAATAAACTTTCCTCACTGCCAAAAGAAAGAGGAAAGCATTTCTACTCAAACAACAAATTCTTAAATCTGAAAGTTAATTTCATAAATAAAAATACTACATAGAATTTGTCTCAGCTTTATATAATTTGTTGGATGCAAATGTTGCTGAGTTCAACTTACGATGTCCAGCATGACTTATTAGTAGTTGTGGTAAGAATAGTGAAGTAGTAGTATTTATTTATATATTTACTTATTTATTTATTTATTTATTTATTTATTTCTGTATATATTTATTCATTTATTGAAAGTAGAGTGTTTACCCTTGCATAAAGAAAATATATTTCCTAATATATTGTCAATCAATATGTGAAATGATTTAGTGGATGTTGAAAATATACAGAATATGTTGCATTAATATATTACAATGTTGAATGATACACAAGGAATTGCCGCTTTTAGTACTATAGCGAAATAAGATGTGACTATATTAATATTTGTATGTAATTTTTAATGCTATTTACATGTATATGTGATAAAATATTATAAATACATTTGAGGTCAAAAGTTTATACACACCTTGCAGAATCTGTTTATTATTTTACCAGCATAAGAGGGATCAAACAAAATGCATGTTGTTTTCTATTTAGTACTGACCTGAATAAGATATTTCACATAAAAGACGTTTACATAAAATGATAGTTGAATTTATAAAAATGACCCTGTTCAAAATTTCACATACACTTGACTCTTAATACTGTGTTGTTACACAAATGATCCACATCTGTTTTTTTCCACATCACATTTGACTCTCTTGTTTGTCCTGAACAGTTAAACTGCCCACTGTTCTTCAGAAAAAAACACTTCAGGTCCCACAAATTCAGCATTTTTGTGTATTTGATCCCTTTCCAACAATGACTGTATGATTTTGAGATCCACCTTTTCACACTGAGGACAAGTGAGGGACTCATATGCAACTATTAAAAAGGGTTCAAATGCTCACTGATGCTCCAGAAGGAAGCACGATGCATTAGGAGCTGGGGGGTAAAAACTTTTGAACAGAATGAAAAGGTGTACTTTTTTCTTATTTTGCCTACATATCTTATTTTTGTCATTTAGTACTGCCCTTCAGAAGCTTCAGAAGATACTTACAAGTTTCCCAGAAGACAAAAAAAGTTACATTTACCCTGATCTTCAAATTCAAAAGTTTTCACCCCCCAGATCTTAATGCATTGTGTTTTTTTCTGAAGCATCAGTGAGCGTTTGAACCTTCTGTAATAGATGCATATGAGGCCCTCAGTTGTCCTCAGTGTGAAAAGATACTATATGTAAATGTAATTTATGTGAAATATCTTATTCAGGTCAGTACTAAATAAAAAAATAACATGCATTTTGTATGATCCCTCTTATTTTGGTAAAATAATAAACATTTTGCAGATTCTGTAAGGTGTGTGCAAACTTTTGACCTCAACTGTATATTTCCGTATATTGAACATAAGCACCAGTTTCCTAGATATGGATTGTATTATTTATTTGTCCAATATATTGCCATATATTTTTTGTTTTGTAAAGGATATACAAATAAATACTACTAAAAAGCTAGTTTTAGAAATACAAGAGCAAACTTTTTATTCTTCACTGAGAAAAATGCCACTGAGTCAAAAACACACAGATAGACAGCACTACACAGAATTGTTTTTTACAGCCCCTGAGGTGTTTTCAAGGCAGTGAAATAGACAGAGGGTGTAAGTCCTTGCAATGTGTAACCTCACACAGGAAATCTTCACCTCAGAATATGGGGCTGAAAGATGGTGTGTTATCACTTATAACTGTTTGACAGAATGACAGAATGACTTGTGCGCCATTTAAGTAATTTAATAAAGTTACATGGGTCACAATAATGCAGTAACATTAAGTAATAAAGTTATTACACTTCCAAAGTATTTACTGACACCATTTAAGATGTCTCACACTGAATGATTTGATCATACACTATAAAACGTATCAGTTAAACACGTCTAATACAACCAGACCCTTCCTCAGTGTATGGACATAGAATGGAGGTCTTTAAATATCTGCAAAAACAATATAATGTTATTTTGTTCAACCCAAAGAAGGGAATGAAGAAGGGAACCATCCGCAGTCGCTTTCACATACACACAGAATACATGAGAGTCGGTGTGAGAGATCTTAGGTCTCATCATCATCACTGTGGTGCTGGGCTTTCTCCTCGCTCACGCTGCTCTCGTCGATGCTCTCCAGTGAATCTGCTCTCTGCACTGTCAGGTCAGCTACGTTGATGCTGGGTAGCATGTTCTGCTCCGGGTACCTCCATGGCTTCAGGTTGGGATCGTGTTTCCGCTTCCACTCCGGGTACTTTAGGCAGGCTTTGTAAATCTTTTTCATGGCCTGTGGAGAGAAAGGTTGAAAGATCTGGACCATGCATTTTAAAATGCTTTTATTCTAAAACATAAAATCACGTGGCCATAATAGAAGGTGTATTAGGTGCACATTTGTAACCACCAGATGGCAGCAGAGGAAAACTGAAATTTGTGACTTACAGCATGAGCTTGGCTGTTGAGTTTTTTTAACTTGGGTCATCAGAGGAATAAATTACATTTTTAAAAAATTATTATTTTAATAAAAAAAACTGTTTATGAGCATTTATGAGCTGTCTAAAACCCATCAATACATTTTAATATTATAATATAAAAGAAAAAAATACAAAAACATATATAAACATACATATTTCTGTATATTTTTGTTAATAAAGTTTCATACAAATAAAACATATAATATTGTTGACATACACTACCAGTCAAAAGTTTTTGAACAGTAAGATTTTTGTTTTTTAAAGACGTCTCTTCTGCATACCAAGCCTTCATTTATTTGATCCGAAATACAGCAAAAGCAGTAATATTGTGAAATATTTTTACTATTTAAAATAACTGCTTTCTATTTTAATATGTATTTAAAATGTAATTTATTCATGTGATCAGAGTTAAATTTTCATGATTCATTACTCCAGTCTTCAGTGTCACATGATCCTTCAGGAATCATGCTAATATGCTGATTTGCTGTTGAAGAAATATTTATTATTATTATGTACCATTCAAAAGCTTGGACTTAGTTAAATTTTTTGGGAAGGAAATTATAGAAAAGTGATGATAAAGACATTTATAATAAAATATTTCTATTTCAGATAAATTCTGTTCTTCTGAAACCTGAAAAAATTATACTCAGCTGTTTTTAACAATAATAATAATAAATGTTTTTTTGAGCAGCAAATCAGAATATTAGAATGATTTTTGAAGGATCATGTGACTAGAGTAATGATGCTAAAAATTCAGCTTTGAAATCACAGGAATAAATTACATTTTAAAATATATTCAAATAGAAAGCAGTTATTTTAAATAGTAAAAATATTTCAGAATTTTACTGTTTTTGCTGTACTTTGAATCAAATAATTGCAGGCTTGGTGAGCAGAAGAGACGTCTTTAAAAAAAAAAAAAACATTAAAAATCTTACTGTTCAAAAACCTTTCACTGGTAATGTGTATGGTGAAAAATATGAAACATGAAAAAAAAACTTATATTAAATCATTATCAAATAAAAAAACATTATATAGATAATATTAAAATATGTACATATACAAATTTTATAATAGGGATTTTAAATATGTTATAAACTTATATCTTTATCTACCCAGAAAATGTGTGTATGTGAAAATTATATATCCCCTTATAGGCAACATATATGGCTCTATATATTACATTTCCCTATGTGAAAACACTGAAAAATCAGTAACACTTTACAATAAGGTTCATTAGTTAACATTACTTAACCACATTAGTTAACATGAACTAAGAATGAACAATATTTCCACAGCATTTATTAATCTTAGTTAATTTCAGCATTTACTAATGCGTTATTAAAATCACAAGTTGTGCTTGTTAACATTAGTTAATGCACTGTGAACTAACATGAACAATGAACAACTGTATTTTTATTAACTAATTAACTTATTTATTTAATTAATTATTAATTAATTAACTAATATTAACAAAGACTAATAAATAGTGTAATAAATGTATTGTTCATTGTTTGTTCATGTTAGTTAATACATTAACAAATGACACCTTGTTATAAAGTGTTACCAAAAAATCTTAAAATGTTTGAATGGCAGTGTATGTATTATTCTTAATGTTTTTAAAATATCAAAATGCTTGAGTTATTTCATGTATTTATGTAAAAACCAAGAACAAATACTTACTTTTGGTGCCACTAACTGTGAGGCCCTGTTTACTACCCACTTAGGTAAAGACCCTGAAAAGAAACAATATACATACTGCTGTAAAAATATGCTCACAGAACAAATATCAGTGCTAGTAAAGTAGCAACAATTTTGGGTGCTTTTTTAAATCTGATTGTCATAAAGCCCTCTCATGGACAATGTCTGCACTGTAATTTTGCCTTTCTGTCCCAGAAGTCTGCTGTCCAAAGGCAATAAACTGAATCTAAGTGTCTATCCCACAGGTCACAAACAGCTGGTGCATCACAGCAACGGAAGACATTAATAATCAAAGCCAGCGCTCCGAGCCGCACGGAAAAGATGACATCAGCAAATTCATAAAATATGTGTAAAGCAGGAGTTTCAAAGGCTTCCTGGCTCCCCACTTTGTACAACACAAGAGTACAAAGACAAATGGAGATGGCTAGGCCTTAGTTTAAACACACGCATGTGTTTTTAAGAAAGTAAGATGAAACTGCTCCCCTCTTTGGAGTGGCGTTTTTGTATACACACCAACTACTGAAACTGTAAACAGCCTAAGTGTCATATAAACATGTATTCATGGTGTACTTTTGATCCTGTGACCCCACCGTACCACTCTTTCAAGGTTAAATCTATGTATTTTGCTGTAAATGATAGTGATCATGGAAATTAGAGAAGTTTACCTCGTGGATCCACTTGCGTCAAGTAATAAAGAGTACAGCAGTTTGCTCCACTGGATTGGATCAAGTACCCAGTGAGTAATGACACAGCTCTGACATAATCCTTCTTTGGTGGGTATTCCTGAAAAATAGCAACAGTTTTGTTGGAATGAGTCAGTGTTTAAAGTTGCAAGAAAGGATAAGATATACAAAAAGCCTGACCATTGTTTGACCTAAACAGCTAAACAGAGATATTAAAGGGATAGTTCATCCAAAAACGTAAAAACTCTGTCAGCATTTACTCCTCCTATAGTTGTTCCAAACCTGTACAAGTTTCTTTCTTCTGTTGCATACAGAAGATATTTTGAAGCAAACAGTAGCTGGTCCCCATTGACTACCATGGAAAAAAAAAGATACTAGCAACTTTTATGGTTCAAAATATCTGTTTTCAGCAGAAATAAGAAATTCATACAGATTTAATAATGACACACCGAATACGCACCGAATACATAAATATGTAAACATGAAACATTGATTTGAGTGGATTTATTTTAGATTCTGAACTGTGTATTATATTACAGATTCTGCTTAGGGTGGAAAACACTGCATGATTTTTGGCAAGATTTTGTTTTTATTTGTCATCCGTTTCCTTGCAACGAGGCGCATGAGTTCAGAACAACTTGAAAGTCTGTTAGTTATTCAGAGTTTATTATTGTATGATGTTCAGGTTTTCAGTGTAAATATTTGCAAAGTGCACTGTTTTAAAATCTGTTACCGATTTTAAAAAATTGTGTAGTGCATCCCAGACTATTAAAAAATCCACTGGAATGTACAAAACAATTCAAAACTGCAAGTATATTACAGTAATGTTAATACTGAAAGTTCAGTTTCATAAGAAATCAATAGTTGAGAAACAAGATACACTATCAGTCAAGATTTTTAAAGTTTTTTAAAGCAGTCTCTTCTGCTCTGCAAGCCTGCATTTATTTGATCCAAAGTACAGCAAAAACGGTAAAAATGTAAAATATTTTTACTATTTAAATGAACTGTTTTCTGTTTGAATATATTTTAAAATGTAATTTATTTCTGTGATTTCAAAGTTGAATTTTCAGCATCATTACTCCAGTCTTCAGTATCACATGATCCTTCAGAAATCATTCTAATATGCTGATTTGCTGTTGAAGAAACATTTTTTGTTATTATTATTATAAATTTTTAAAACAGTAAATTTTTTTCAGGGTTCTTTGATGAATAGAAACGCCCAAAGATCAGCATTTATTTGAAATAAAAAGCTTTTGTAACATTATACACTATACCATTCAAAAGCTTGGAGTCAGTATCAATTTTTTTGATCATCATCAAAAGTGATGATAAAGACATTTATAATGTTACAAAAGATTTCTATTTGAGATAAATGCTGTTCTTCTGAACTTTCTACTTATCAAAGAAACCTGAAAAAATCTACTCAGCTGTTTTTAACATAATAGTAATCATAAAAAAATTTGGAGCAGCAAATCAGAATATTAGAATGATCATATTTGAAGGATCAAATATAAAATATTCACAAATTTTACGATGTTTGCTGTACTTTGGATCAAATAAATGCAGGCTTGGTGAGCAGAAGAGATTTCTTTAAAAACATTAAAAACTTTTAACTGGTAGTGTAAATAGTATTCTCATGGACAACGGAAAATATTACACATCTGAACGCAACTGACCGATCAGGATCAAACCATACAATTAGCTAATTTATTTCAGAATTATTTTTTAAGACATCAACATCGTGTGTCAGATTTTCCATGGACAAAACAATGAAAGATATAAGCCTGTTGACGCTAGACATGTAATTATTCATTACAACATGGGGATTTGATCACCCAACACCGTACTTGATACCTCTGTCAGACTTTTGCCACTGATCAGGCCTCTTCTGTTTCAAGCGCCTCAAGACCTGCAAGGCTGACCTACATACCAACTGACATACTGTGCTGCTGGACTATATTGTTACCTCTGCCAAAATGTCTCATAAAATCAGAGCTTCTACAGACCTAACAATCCAGACCAAACACAGACATACCGGGTGTTTGACAGAGTAGTTGATGATCAGATAGTCATTGCCAAGAGGAAGCCATGACCGCATGGTGACAAAGTCTCTGTTCTTCAATGGACTCGGACATTTCCCTGTAAACAAACAAGAGGCCTGGTGAAGTATGAAAAGCCAAGAAGGTAAATTTGCAGCACTGCATACTAAAAAAAGCATATAAATAAATTAAATGACATTTTGCCAGGAAATTATCCAGTAATTGTATTTTTAACTTGTGCCTATTTTTATGGCTTTGTTTTTTTTTACAGTGTATTAGCCATTTCAGATTGTTTAAACAAGTCTAAATCTCATAATATGTTTCCAATAAGCTTTATGTTCTCACAGAATAGCTTAAAACAGCATTTTCTTATTTATTATAATTGAAAATTGTTCAAAAATGTTTTTCCCACATTGATTACAACTGCATTTTGCAATTTAATGCACTGTAAAAAGTGGTAACCCACAATTGTTACCTTAAAGACCTATTTCTACCTGATTTCACCTATAAAAAACTGTTTTGTTGGTATGAATTAATGCATATCAATTGGTTTGGTTATGTTAAATGATATTTTGGACTTGTATAAAGCCAGTTAATTTAAATCTCACCATTTTTAGGTTACTATTAGGTTACTTCTCTTGTACTGTCACTTTAAATTACTCTCATCGATACCCCTTTACAAATAATTGCTGATATCCATGTACATTTAACCATAAACTCTTGCAGCTTAACTGCAGAAATTGCACTCAATCATCAAATGCACATCAAAATTTTCATATTGTATCTTAGTGAGAACAAATATGGGCTTACTAAAAAAAAAAAAAAAAGGTGTGTTGGTGGAAATAACAGCTCGGTTGAGACAGAAACAAAGCAGTGACTCACAGGAATAATATCCTACATCTGCATTAACTGTCAGTCTTCCAATATCGAAAGTGTCGATCATGTTGGTGTCCCATTTCTTCCGGTAGCTCGTGTCGTGCAAGACGTCGTAGAGAGTCTCTGCCGTCACGTCCTTGCACACGATTCTCATCTAAGAGAAAAAACAGGCATTGTCTTATTGAGTCATTCAGAACTTTTCCATTACAGTTGAACACAAAGTTCACAAAGTATGTTGAGCAGTGAAAAATCTCCTGTATTTTTCCCTCTGGCACAGCCGTGATAAATTGCTGACAGATTTTGAATTCACTCTGTTACCAGGCAGATGAAAAATGAAAGCTTTTCAATGTGCTGACAAAGGCCTGCTGCCACTTATACACAGAGCTATTCATTTCCTTATCTTTAAAAGCCCTGCTTTCTGCGTGACTCAGCCATGTGAGGTCACAAAGAGTAAAAGTTGACACAGCAAACAGTGGCTTTAGATTTTAGCAGGTAGGCCTGCATTTGTATTTCAACCTTTTTTTTTTTCACGTATACTGTAGCTACCTTATCCTGGGTTGCGAGGAGGGTCAGGTAAGCATGAATACATCAAATGCAATGTGATCAGATATTGTATGGCCCTGCGACGCAAGAAACCGTGTAACCCAATCAACTCTACCCTGGCGTCATTTAATAATTTATTCCCAACCCCCTACAACCCCGGCTTGATCGGTCGCCGCTCATTTCCATTGGGTTCCTTGGAACAAGTTTTATTTAGTCTCTATGAATGGAATGTCGTCAAAGCCTACGAAGCTCAATTATTCATGAAAAGAACGCATCGGTGGCCCGGAGAGCAGCGTGAATTATTGACGAAGGTCTGTCATCTCCCTTCATTTTTGCAGCCGTTACAGGTCTAAATAATTTCCCCACACCTTTGCTGAAACAGCCCTCATGCATAGGTTCTTACATTGGGACGGCTTTTAGCCATTGTCAGAGAGGTCAGAAGTGCTTTTAGACACACATATAAAAAAAGAAACACAGCAAAAAAAACCCAACTTTGGTAAGCCAGCAGGAGGGGCTCAGGTTTCCTCATCTGAGCCTGCTGTTACCACGCTTTTCCGCTCTTAATTTTTCAACACATCTCACGGGTGCAGTCTGTCCCTCAGAGACCGCTCTTTCATCTCAGAGACTGTGGATCATGAAGCCGTCAGGCCTGGCCTGCTCCACTGTACGCTGAGTTTCCCCTGGGCAAATGGCCCATAACCATATCTCTGTTTGTTTCTTTAAGATTTTCTCTGGAAGGGTCTGGAGTCTGTGAGGAAAGCTACTGTTCAGAAGCTTGGAAGATATACTGTACTACTGTTTTTGCACAGTAAACACTGATAAGCTGCTATTTCACAGGCAATGCATATTTTTAGTTCACATGCTGAATCTATTACTAGTATACTAGTAAATATAACAACTAATAAATAATAATTAGAATGTTTTGAAGGAAGTTTCTTATGCTCACCAAAGCTGCATTTATTTAAACAAAAAATACAGTAAAAACAGATATATTTTTAAATGTTTTAAACTGTTGAAACTATTTGATTATATTTTAAAATGTAATTTATTCCTGCAATCCAAGCTGAATTTTCAGCATCATTACTCCAGTCTATCATTCTATTAATCATTCTAATATGCTGATTTGCTGCTTAAGAAACATGTATCATTATGCTGAAAACTTGCACTGCTTAATAGTTTTGTGTAAGCTGTCAAAAGGATAGCATTTATTTGAAATAAAAATTGTTTGTAACTTTATGCATGGCTTTATTGTTAATAGTAATAATGCAGGTGCATGAGCTGTAAAACAAAACATGCATATAAATCAAGATGCAGCGGTTGTTAGATGGAAAAAGGTAATGTGGTTAGAGTGAGTTACTTCCTAAAATGCACAGGCCAACAGAACATGATCTCAGTATTGGCAATATGAAAACCATTTTGGAAAATCCAGCTTAGGTGTTTTGTAACATAGCAGCTGGTTTAGCTGGTCACTGTTGCATTTCAGTTACTAACTATTCATTACATACTAATGCATATTTCTTAGGGTAATAGTCACTGTTTTCATAGTTATGAGTATATTTTCTAGATCTGTTAGATACCAGTACTCAGTTGGGACACATTAGCATCTATCCAAACTGTTACTAGTTACATTTCACCATTTACAATCACATTTTTTTCTCTTATACATAATGAATTAACTAAATAATAAGTAATGAATATCTGAATATTTACGGGTGACACTGACCTGTTGAAAAAACAACAGAAACCATTACAGAAATTCTGATCGTTTCCACTACAAATACCGTTACAAACCATCAACTTTTAACCATTTAAAATGGTTTCCTGTAGTGTGTTTTGGGACATACTCCATTAGGATTTAATGGTTTTAACAAGCAATAGAAGGAGACCAATTACCAATAGAGGCCAACAGGCCTCTAGTAAAAAAGTAATTTAAAATGCATTTATTTTATAATTAGTATAGTTCAAGTTTATTAACATATTTACTGACATATCGCTCAAGACGCACTGATATAAAAATTAATTTTTAGGTATTAAACTTTACTTGGAGTACTACTTGTGCACAATGCACATTTCTTAATATTAAGCCTAAAATGTGCTTTAATGTCTCTATTGTTGAGGATTGTATGATATTTACATAATATTGGTCTTTAAATATAAAATATTTCAAGTGTACCTAAAGTATACTTGCAATAGGTTCACTTTAGCACAATCAAATTTACTTAAGTATATCTTTAGTTGGACTTCAGCACTACTTCTGCACATCTGAAGTGCATTAAGTACAAAATTAGTTGTTCCAATTTAGCAAACTTTAATTATATCAGTTTAGTATACTAAAAGTACAACTGCAGGGTATTTTTAATAAGTACATATGCACATGTATTTGTAGTATAGCATGAAATAAATGTATTTTAAATACACTTTAATATATTTATTTTTCACTAGGGGCACAGTTTCCAGTAAACCCATAACAAATTCTGCCATAAAACAACTGGAAAACTAGTTAAAAGGGATCGAATATCTGCACCTCAGATCACCTTGAATTCAATGGCAAACATATGCAATTTGTGACTAGTAACCAGGTACTGGTAGTAAATAAATAATTAGACCTATTACTAGTGACTAATTGAATTGATAGGCTACTCGTTACAATTGGATTACTAGTACTTAAAAAAGTAAAGGTAACGCTAAAATACATAGTTCTAAAGTATACATGTTAAAACAGCTTGCCATATTATGCTGCGTTCTCTAAAGATTACACAGAACAGACAATTACTGTACAAAGACACTGATGAACTGTAACATCAAAAATATAGTAGATCTGGTCTTATTTTAGACGCTAATGCAGTGAAGACTGAAAGCAATGAGTGTAAACAAAGTACTTTTGTGTGAGTGTGTGCGTCTATTGATCCGCATTGCAGCGCACTTGCCTTGAGTTTCTGCACAGTTTTGCACTCCTCGTCTCGACACCAAACCGTCACTCCTCCTTTATTATAACGGGCGACCCAGCCATCCTGACTTTCACATTGATCGCGGAAAGATAAGAAATCGGTGTCGTCCGGTATCTGGACTGGCATCTTGCCTCCGGTGCTGTGAATCAAGTCAGGTCTGCAGGGCTAAAAGCTCCTCTCATCAATGATCCGCTCGTTTGTGTTGTCTGCTCCACTTATGGTTGAAAACTGACGGGTCTAAAAAGCGGTTTTGCAGTTTAGTCTAACTGTTGCAACTCTGCTAACTGTGTATTGTTGGAGCAGGTGTATTTGAGCATCCTCTTCAGTCCTGTATCAGTCCCATACTGGAGAGAGGCATTATATAAGTAAGGCATCACGTTACTGCCATGTCGTTTTTCAGGTGGAGCAGTCTACAAGGGCTCATTTAGTCAGACTGACTGATGATCCGCGGATCAGGTGTCATGTTTGTCAATTCAAAGGATTTCTTTTCCGTGACTGTTTTGTTTAACCTGTACAGGTGTGTAGCCTGAATCCAGCGTCTACTGTTTCCTACTCTATCACCTTCCCTCATCCTCACTCCTTACTATCATATTGTGCAGGGAAAAAGTAAAAGTCTGCTTTGTTGAGGTCTAGAAACATTATTTTTGTGTGCTTTGGAAAGCTGATTTCTTCCAAGGACAATAAATGCTTTGTCAGAACATTCAGGGGACTGGCAACCAAAAAATGTTATTCTTAATAGGAAATATAGGCTATTAAATGTCAGATGAACTGTAAAAGTCAACCTGTCCATTTGACATAAAATTTATGTTGTGTTGTTTGGACGTTGAGGGAATGTTAATAAAAATAATGATATATTTGGAATTCAGATTTGGGAATTATAAACTCTGGAGCTCATAAAAAATTGTGTGTGCACTGAAATTATACTGGGTGGTTTATTCTCACTTGAGTAGCTGAATCATCCATATGAAGCGCTGCCTGTTTTTAATTAAGCAGATGCAAGTGTCAGTCGCAATGTCAGTCTTGAAGAATCTCCTGCGGGTGCCAAATAATATGGTCTGTCAGTCAGCCGCTTTCTTGGGCTCCAACAATGAAAATACATTTCTATTATCAGTCTTCAGAGATCATTTGTTAAAATATTTTTGTTTTTATGATTTACACTACCAGTCAAAAGTTTTTGGACAGTAGGATTTTTAAAGGTTTTTTAAAAAAAGTCTCTTCTGCTCACAAGCCTGTATTTATTCGATCCAAAATACAGCAAAAGCAGTAATATTGTGAAATATTTTTACTATTTAAAACAACTGCTTTCTATTTGAATATATTTTAAAATGTAATTTATTCCTGTGATCAAATCTACATTTTCAGCATCATTACTCCAGTCTTCAGTGTCACATGATCCTTCAGAAATCATTCTAATATGCTGATTTGCTGTTCAAGAAACATTTTTATTGTTATTTTTATTATTATCAATATTTAAAACAGTTAAGTACATTTTTTCAAGATTCTTTGATGAATAGAAAGATCCAAAGATCAGTATTTATCCAAAATTAAAAGCTTTTGTAACAGTATACACTATACCATTCAAAACCTTGGAGTCAGTATAACTATTTATTTATTTATTTTTCATTTTTATTTTTTATTTTTTTTATTTTATATAAGGATGCCTTAAATTTATCAAAAGTGATGATAAAGACATTTATAAAGTTACAAAAGATTTTCATTTCAGGAAAATGCTGTTCTTCTGAAATTTTTCTGGAGTAAAGACGATTAAAATTACAGGAATAAATTACATTTTAAAATATATTCAAATAGAAAGCAGTTATTGTAAATAGTAAAAGTATTTCAGAATTTTACTGTTTTTACAGTACTTTGGATCAAATAAATGCAGGCTTGGTGAGCAGAAGAGACTGCTTTAAAAAACATTTAAAATCTTACTGTTCAAAAACTTTTGACTGGTAATGTACAACTGAAGCATTACATATGTATTTTGAGATTTTGTATTTTTGTAGTAAACTGCCTGCAGCTTTTTTACTAATTATTGCTCGATATATAGTAGGATACACTGGTGCTAAAAGCCCCTTTAAAGAAAAATTCTTTATTATTATTTATTATTATAATTATTTATTATTATTGCATTTCGCTAAATGTGTTACTATTGGAGTTTGCCTACTTTTACTGCTTTATAAGAAAATAAAATGAAATGTCTCTTATCTTGAGCAGAATTAGCACCATATACCTTTTATGAAATTATTTAGCTAATATCTAAATTTTGCCCATATGTCACACAAGGAGTGTGTGTATAACCATAAGATGGCACTAATGAACCCCTTAGAACTGTAGTTCTGAACCAGGGGGTAAAGTGGCTTAAAATAAGATAAAACAAGCTTTAAAATAACTAAAACAACTGAAAATCAAGATATTTCTTATGTTAATTCGATGCCTTTCCACTGTCTTGAAAAATCTGATCTTAAAACTAGTTTCCAGACATGAAAAATTAATGTAAATTAATAAAAGTGTACAAATCTATGGGCAATAATATATATTTTTAAAATGCACAAATAATAAAAAATAAATAAATAAATAAACTGAAAACAAAACTTCATTACAGCAGATACCAGAGGACACATCCTGCAAATAGTATATAGTTGTGGACATTGGGAGGACTTGAGGTCAGAAAGTTTGAGAACCACTGCAGGATACAAAAACACTATGCAAAAAACGTACTGTACCAATACAAATCACTAGTCATGTGGCCACGTTTACACTGAGATAAAGGCACATTAAATTATGTCTGTAGGCGTTTCTTTTTATCACTGTTAGATGATCCCTTCTATTATCTTTAGGCTGAGCATCTAATCATCCGTATTTTGCATTTAGCATTGTATAATGTATGTGCGGCCCAGCTGTCCAGAAAGGCTTTGCTGTGTGTGTTGCTGGAATGTTTTGAGATGATCTCAGCCTCCTCCTCCTCCATGTGGCAGGGTCATGAGATCACACAGACTCTCCTCTTTCCTTGTCCTGTAATGTGGCCTAACAAGGGTTCACTGTAGACTGATTCATTCCATCAGGGTCAAACCAGGGCATTCAGTATGGCACGTCTCACATATGTCTAAACATCGCTGCCACTGAAATACATTGCGGTTTAAATTTAAGTGGTTGCGGAGTGCATTAAGCACTGAGAGGTTCAGCTGCACTTTTTCTCTAGTGGATGTACTATATGAATGATTGAACTTTTCCATACTGGCACAAACACATATTGAGGGAATCCTGAGAGCGAAGGTCCACAAGAGCATGTTGTGTTGACCTGTTCCCTTGAGGCATCAGCCGCAGTAACCTGATCCTGTGTCAGATACAAAGCTGCACAAATAGAGTGCCTCTTATTTCATTAAAACATATCATACTCGATAATTTTTCTCTATTAAAAGGCACTATTATGACTGATATTTCTGCTTTTGTTGCTGCATTGTCAACAGTTTTCTTTTTATGAAAAAGTAGCATTAAAAAAAAAAAAAAAAAAGATTTTTTTGGACCAACTTTGAAAGAAACTATAATTTGTCACAGCCATATACAGTTGAGGTCAAAAGTTTACATACACCTTGTAGAATTAGCAAAATGTTAATTATTTTACCAAAATAGGAGGGATAATAAAAAAATGCATGATGTTTTTTATTTAGTACTGATCTGATTAAGACATTTCACATAAAAGAGAGAAAAAATAATAGTTGAATTTATAAAAATGACCCTGTTCAAAAGTTTACATACGCTTTCACACACATCTTTTCACAACTGAGGGACTCGTATGCAACTATTACAGAAGGTTCAAATGCTCACTTATTTTGTCTTCTGGGAAACATGTAAATATCTTCTGTAGCTTCTGAAGGCCAGTACTAAATGAAAAAAATATGACATTTAGACAAAATAAGAAAAATGCACACATCTTCATCCTGTTCAAAAGTTTACACCCCCCGGCTCTTAATGCATCATTTTTCCATCTGGAGCATCAGTGAGCGTTTGAACCATTTGTAATAGTTGCATATGAGTCCCTCAGTTGTCCTCAGTGTGAAAAGATGAATCTCAAAATCATACAGTCATTGTTGGAAAGGGTACAAATACACAAAAAATCTGAAAAACCAAAGAATTTGAGAAAATTGTTCTGTTCAGGACAAGCAAGTGACTCATAAACAACTATTACCAACCAAAAAAAAACAGTTGTGGATTATTCACGTAACAACACAGTATTAAGTCAGGGTCAAACAGGGTGAACAGGGTCATTTTTATAAATTCAACTATTATTTTCTCTTGTGGACTATATGTAAACGTCTTTTATGTGAAATATCTTATTCAGGTCAGTGCTAAATAAAAAAACAACATGCATTTTGTATGATCCCTCTTATCTTTGTAAAATAATTAACTTTTTACAGATTCTGCAAGGTGTATGTAAACTTTTGACTTCAATTGAATATTAGTTTTTCTGAAATTGTATTTATGGTTTAAACTGAACCTTAATTTTTTTATTTAATATTAATTTTAATATTTATTATTTATACAATTTTTTATTATTATTATTATTATTATTATTATTATAAAGACCATATAATATTACATAATGTAGGCTAAATAAGCATTTTTGGCTTTTTACAACTTAATTTCACTTAATTGCATTCCAAAAATGTTTATTTGTAGGGTAAAATATTCCTTTAAGATGAAACATTTTGTTTAATTTGGTTTACTTACAATGAATAAAGACAACTACAAAAGACCTTAATGTTTATTGTGATATTTTTACATTTTTTAAAAATGCACCAAATATTTTTATGCTACACTGCCGTTCAAAAGTTTGGGATCAATAAGACTTGTAATGTTTTTTAAAGAAGTCTCTTATGCTCATCAAGGCTGCATTTAATAAAATATTCAGAAAAAATAAACAGTAATATTGCACAATGTTATTACAATATAAAATAATGGTTTCTATTTTAATATACTTTAAAATATAATTTATTCCTGTGATGCAAAGCTGAATTTTTTTATCAGCCATTACTCCAGACTTAAATGTCACATGATCCTTCAAAAATCGTTCTAATATGCTGATTTATTATCAGTGTTGGTAACAGTTGTGCTGCCAACTTGTTTTGGAACCTGTGATTCTTTTTTCAGGATTCTTTGATGAATAAAAAGTTAAAAAGAACAGAATTTATTCAAAATAGAATCTTTTCTAAGATTTCTAAGCACTGTAAAACTACTGCAATGTTGTTATTAAATAAAAGATTATTAGAGTATGTTTTTTAAAAGAAAATACTCTTTAATTCTTTAAAAAAAAATTTCACTGCGCTTAATTGTTTCTGTTTCTGTTCTTTTGTTTATTAGTATTTATTTTTTTCCTGTGGGGATTATTTGCTTTTAGACAAACCGCACAAAACAATTTTAAATTGGAAACCATGATTTTATAATGCACTTTAAATAAATGGCACAGTCATTTAAGTATTTTCAATGTGAGACAGCCGTTCTATCTAAACAGAAGTGAGCAATAATAATGGCATGCCCATTACTCTGTAAATGTTATGTCACTTGAAGCATGAAGGACTATAATAAATGAGATTAAAAGCCATTTTTCTCTGACACTGGCATAAACATAGACAACGTGAGATGATGCAGTCCAAGAATGGTCAAAAATAACATACCTCTTGACGTTGGTGCACTAAACAAAGTACATTTTAAACTATTTCAACAGACTTCCGCACATCTGACCTCATCTGAGCTGATTCATCAGCTGGACCGGAAAGATGCTCTCGGACTGTTTATAACTGGGATTCCATGCAACTCATGGGGTAACCATGAGAATTTGCTTTTATATACAAAGCCACCTGTTATATCTGTCCTTTACCCAGTGTTTTCATGTCCGTGTTGGACGTTTTCTTTTTAAATATTGTTGTAGGGTCAACATTGTATGTTTGCTAAATTGTTTTCTGGCTTCGGTTAACCTGATCTTGGAAGCAGGAAGTAATGCCAGACAGTAAGGAGACCGCTGGTCCCCCAAGGAGAGTGGAAAAACACACTTAATTGTTTCCCCTTAAGGTAACCCATTCCCCATTCCCGTGGCTTGATGATACCGGATGCTGCATGGGCATTTTTCAATCCATTAAAAATGATTCTGTTGACACCCGAGGGTTGAATCAACAACGGAAAGAACGAATAATTCAAAAAAGAAAAGACAAAGTGTGAACTGCGCATGCAGCTTCAAAGGAGAGTGCACACTAAATTAGCACACAATGGGATTGATATCAAATGGAGCGTTAAAATTCCACATTCACTCTTTTTTGTTTACTGGGCATCTGAAGCATTGAGGTATCAAAATTCAAAGGGCAAATGGGTATTCCTTCTCCCTCCGGAGGTTTCAGAGTAAAGGAATGTGCTCGTCCCTGGATGAGGCTGAGCTGAACATTAAACACTAGGCCCCATGGCAACTCCTGGACATGGCCATAAAAAGTAATAGAAGAAACAGACCTCAACAAGGTAATGTGCCATATTTCATTTCTGACATGAAATAACAAATACAAAATAGAGTGTAAATTAGACTGTCAATCAATGTTAAGTCCTTTTTTTTTATTAAAGATTAGTGACTTTTTATTGGAGATTTTCTTGTTTTTTAAAAAAAGTCACTCCTGCTCACCAATCCTGCATTTATTTGATCCAAAGTACAGCAAAAACAGTAAAAAAATTGAAATATTTTTACTATTTACAATAACTGTTTTCTATTTGAATATATTTAAAAATGTAATTTATTTCTGTGATTTTAAAGCTGGATTTTTTGCATTATTACTCCAGTCACATGATCCTTCAGAAATCAGAACAGCATTTATCTGAAATAGAAAGCTTTTGTAATCTTATAAATCACAAATCACATCACTTTTGATCAATTTAGAGCATCCTTGCTAAATAAAAGTATTAATTTCTATTACCCCCCCCCAAAAAAAAAAAACCGACTCCAAGCTTTTGAATTGTATAGCGTATAATGTTAAAAAAGCTTTTTTTAAAGATAAATGCAGATCTTTGGCTCTTTCTATTCAGCAAACAATCCTGAAAAAATTTACTTAACTGTTTTGAATATTGATAATAATAATTAAAAATGTTTCTTGAAGAGCAAATCAGCATATTATAATGATTTCTGAAGAATCACGTGACATTGAAGATTGGAATAATGATGCTGAAAATTCAGCTTTGAAATTACGTATAAATTACATTTTAAAATATATTCAAATAGAAATCAGTTATTCTAAAAAGTAAAAATATTTCGGAATATTGCTGCTTTTGCTGTATTTTGGATTAAATAAATGCAGGCTTTGTAAACAGAAAAGGCTTCTTTTAAAAACATGAATAATCTTTTGACTGGTAGTGTATTAAACAGATGTGATTCACTGAAATGCTATTAACATTTGATAAGAATTGGAGACTGGCTTTGTATCGTGTAAAATATCAAAACCTGTGGAAACAAGAAAGATTTATGTTTATTATGTATGAAAAAAGGGAATTGGAGAAACAGATTGGGAGGTTTGTTGCAAATGGTTCCTCAGTGGTTCTCTAGAGGATGTCTATGTGATCAAAATGTTTGATTTTTTCCTCTTTGAACTTAACATGCAGTTATAGCAGGTAAGTTATTCGCATCTAAAAGGCAACTCTGGCCAACATTCTGGAAAGCTTCTCTAAAAATTTATGAACAAATGTTCTTTCAGTAGCATTAATAGAACATTCATTCAGAGTTATCAGGGGCCAGATGCATAAAAAGACCCACTATGTTTAACCAGCTAGCAGTTAGCCAAGAGGTAATCAGTCTTACTTTTCTGATTCAGATTGGGCCAATCTACCTTTTTGTAACTGGTTTTAAACAGTTTTGACCAATCTTGAAGAAAACAAATTAGATGACTAACTTTTTAAAGGTGACATATCATGAAAATCTGATTTTTTTTTCCTGTTCAAGTGCTGTAATCAGGTCCCTAGTGCATTTACCAGCCCAGAAAATGCGAAAAAGGAGAACCAAGTAACTTTATTTTGGTAAGCCTTTTTCTGCAACCATGATGAAGGAAGGGGATCTTTTTATAATATTACCGCCCCTTAATCTGCACGTTTCCACTCACGGTGCCATCATTCAGCTTTTGCAAACGACAACGGTGTACCAGTTCTAACAGCATGGCTAAAAGTTCGAGCAAAGCATGCTAACTATTCTGTCTTTGGCTGCACAGACAAGCACAGAACACATTTAGAGTACCAGCTTCAGAGCAGATGAGAGAGCACATTTATTTATTTATTTACTGTATACTACGCTGCTGCCACACAGATCTACTTTAAACATGTGATTTCTTTCTCAGCTGTTTACCTTCATAGACATAACCAACTGTTGTGTGTTTTTAACATAAGCTTGTGTCTATTTGACAGTTTAAGTGCAATAAGACATGAAAGAGAACTTAGTTTAGTACTCACGGTGTGTAACTGCCACTTTCCGTGCACATGCTTCTGATGTGTAAGCTCAGAAAACTAGTATGGTTTAAAATGCATGATTTCAGAGTGACAGACATGATAATCAAAACCAAACAGATGTTTTTGGCAGAGTATCTGAGTTATGAGGTGTAAAGGCAAATCCCTATAGAGACAGAGCGCGTTTAGGCCACGCCCACACCGGAGGGCAACCAATCCCATGCTCTCCATTGACTTTGTATTGCGGGAAGCTGCCTCCTTGTCATTTCTGACTTATAACAAAAAACAGAGCAATGTCTAAAAGCTGCTATGTGACAAGGTGTACAGTAAGCAAGCTAGAAAAACAGAACTATGTTTTTATAAGCTGTCAACTACAAAAAACAAGCATTTAAGGACACAAATAGTTGTAGTTGTCAGGGTATTTCACGTTGGGCCATTTAGCTGTAAACTTTCTCCAGCAAAAAAAAGGTAAGGAGACGGAGTACTGACATAGACCGATAAAGTTTTTACTTTCTCAATATATCTCCTCCTCTCAGGTTTACATGGTGAAATAATCCTTTGACATGGTTAAAAATAATGATTGTTTCCTGTCGCAATTAAGTTTACCTCCAGTGGGCGTAGTTCGCAACGTAATATGACACATTGAGCTCTACATTTGTCCTTAAACGCTCGTTTTTTGGGTCGACAGCTTATAAAAACGTAGTTCTGTGTTCTTTAGCTTGTTTACTGTACACCTTGTCACATAGCAGCTTTTAGACATTGTTCTGTTTTTTGTTATAAGTCAGAAATGACAAAGAGGCAGCTTTCCGCAATACAAAGTAAATGGAGAGCGCTGGGTATTTTGAGCTGAAACTTCACAGATACATTCTGGGGACACCTGAGACTTATGGAAGTAGAAACATGCTGTTTTCGTGCATGTCTCTTTAAATGCAAATGAGCTGCTGCTCCCCGCCCCCCTTTTCCAGAACAGGGCTGTGCCTTTACAGCTGGTACCTCAGATATTCTGCCAAAAAACATCTGTTTGGTTTTGATTATCATGCCTATCATGCCGAAATCATGTAGTTTAAAGCTATATCAGTTTAAACTTCTGATATACAGTTTCTGAGAGGCTGCAAGCACTAAACTAAGTTCTCTTTCATGTCTTATTGCACTTAAACTGTCAAATACACACAAGTTTATGTTAAAAACACACGTAAGTTATAAAAACAGTCGGTTATGCCCTGAATGTCATGGAGTTAAAACTGGTACACCGTTGTTTCTTGTGAAAATAAAATTACATTGCTGTGAGTGGAAACATGCAAATTAAGGGGGGGTCGTATTATAATAAGATCCCCTTCCTACGTCACGGGGGGAGCGAAATCTGAGCAATCAATCTCGTTCTTCCACACGCTTGCAGAGAAAGGGTTACCGGAACAAGTTGGGTTGTCCTTTTTCACATTTTCTGTGTTGGTAGATTCACCAGGGACCCGATTATAGCACTGAAACATGGAAAAAGTCTGATTTTTATGATATGCCACCTGTAAACATCTCATCTAAATTCAATTCAATTGTTGCAATATTTAGAAAAGTGCAAAAGATTCATTTAAACACATGATTATAAAGTTTGAAGGCTTCTTTGTCCAAACATGTTTGCCAGGCTGTGCGTATGATATATTTGACGTGGCAGGCATCCGCATCATAAAGGTCTACCGTAACATACAGCATCCTGGATCCCTGCTGCTTTTATACAAGGAAAGAAAATCAAGATCGGAAAATAACCCCATTATGGTTTAGGTAAAACTCAGCAGACGTTCCTGTTATTCAATAAACTTCAAAAACAAAGTCGAAATATAAAAGTGAGGCTTTAACGCACATGCAGCGCAACAAGGGACAATCCCTCTTCAAGCCACTCAGAAGGAATCACCTCTAAATACCACACAGCTAATGGAGCATCGGCCATTCTAGAGAATACGAGGAACGGTCATTAACCACTGCTGCTAGATTTATAGGGTAACCCCAAAATAGACCATGCGCAAGTCCTACTGTAAAAGAAAATAAGAAAGGATAGCCTGTCTAAACATACCATCTCCTGCCTTTGACACATTGGTTGCTTTAAGTCGTCTTTCGGACTTTCAACATTATTTAATTATGAGTTTCTCATTTATTTATTAGTTTACAGTAGTGGATTTGATTATATAACTAGCCACAAAACTCCCACACTAGATTAAAAATGCTTGAAAATGTAACTGATGGAATTAAATGTTCTTTTTAAATGACTATTGGAAACTTGACCTCTTTATTGTACAAATAAATGCTTAATGGAAACACACCTGAATGATTTCAATTTACAAATGCCATTTGTGCTGCTTTTTGTGGGTAAAATAAGAAAAGTTTTCTGAGTTTTCTGTCTTTTCGGGTATTTAAATCTCAGTATAATAAAATAAAAGTATAAAAAGATACACTGTCCTGTGTTGAAAGTAATTGCCAATGTTTAGAAAAGCCTAACACACTTAAAACAGACATTACTATTTTATTAATGCTGAAAGTAAGAGGTTTTGAAGTATTTTTATGTTTCAAACATGACTGTTCAAGTGAGGTGGGAGATATTTTGGTGAATTTTATCATCCAGGTAACATTATAGCTCTGGAATAGGTGTTTCTTTCATGAAATTCCTTCTTCAGTCTTTAGAGGTCAGAATTGAGGTTAATTACTGTACACACAACAAGCATGCAAACCAACAAATTTTAACAAATGCTACAATATCCAATTCTATTTAAGAATTCTACTAGTCAAGAGTGTAGAATTTAGTAAGAATGCTAGGGACATGTACCAACCAATATCAAGCCCTAGCAATAATTTTGATCAAACAATTAAATATGTGTTTTAACCAGTGTTGTAATTTCGGCAACATAATTTGGCCTACCTGAGAAGTTAAAATAAATATGCTAGAAAACGCTTTCAATGACTCACATTTAATACATGGGCAGATTAAGAACATACAAGGTAGCAGAAGTGTTTAAAACATATGAGCGCTGTTCAGTTGAATGATCAAATTTACCTAAGTTTAAGTTGTTATGCCGATTTGTGTTCACGAATCATTTGATTTAGATCTGAACTTTGTGTGAATCATTTGATTTAGATCAGGAGCAGGTTCGCCAATCATTTGAGTTACATCAGAACTTCGGAGAAGGTTTTTGAATCTTTTGATTCAGATCAGAACTTCAGAGCAGGTTCACGAATCATTTTGCAAATTGAATGATTCATGATTCACGAACCTGCTCCGGATCTGAATAATGATTGTGACATGCAAAGTCACAATCAATAATTTGATTTGGATTGAGACTTAGTGTGTGGCGAAACATTATTCAGATTGAGACTACGGAGCATGGGTAGCAAATCATTTGATTTAGATTAGAACTTCAGAGAGTGGATCACAAATCATTTAATTCAGATGGGACTTTGGTGCAGGTTCCTGAATCATTTTATTCAAATCAGAACTTCGAAGTGGGTTCGCGAAATCATTTCGCCAATTGAATGATTTGCGATCTGAAATTATTCACAAACCTGCATCAAAGTCCCATCTGAATCAGATGAATCGCGATCAATAATTTGATTCATATTGGGACTTTGCGTGTCACGAATCATTATTCAGATCGGGACTATGAAGCGTGGATCGCGAATCATTTAATTTAGATGTAAATTTCAGAGCGAGGATCGCAAATAATGGGGCTTTGGTGCGGGTTCGTGACTCATTTGATTCTAATCAAAACTTTGAAGTGGGATCACGAATCATTTTGCCAGTTCAATGATTTGCGATCTGCACTCAGTAGTTCCAATCTTAAATGATGGTTGGTTCGCAAATGTTTTGATTCAGACTAGAATTTCGGAGCGCGGATTGTGAATCATTTGATTCAGACGTGACTTCGGAGCGCGGAACACGAATCATTTGATTCAGTTCAGGACTTCATAGTGCGTATCGCGAATCATTTGATTTCAGATTGGAACTTCGGAGCACAGATCGCGAATCATTTGATTCAGATAGGACTTCAGTGCGGGTTCGCAAATCAGTGTGTATGCGAATCATTTAATCAAACAACAAAATGTTTGTTGTCCAACATTAAGCTCCCACCAGCGCCAAACTTAAACCTACACCCTTGCTCCTAGTACAACCAAAATACAGTAAATTATCAAGCTAACATATATGCTGGGTTAAAAACAACCCAATGAGTATTTTTCTAAATGCACTGCTTGGTAAACACAGGACAGGACACATGGTTTGTTTATTTTACCCAGCAGGGGTTACACCTTTAACCCAAATGGCAGCTCATCTTCACTGAATGTTAATTAGTTAATTTTACCTCATGGTTATTCATTTTAGCTTAAAGAAAAATTTGTAAATCCTGACCATAAATTCATAGGGAGCTAGAGTAGGCTATTGAGAGGCTATGTGATTTTCTTTTATTTGATTGCAGTTTGTTTTTCTTTGTTAGTTTTTTTTTGCAGTCACGACAAATTCATTAAAATCATTAAATTTTTTATTGAAATGATAAAAACATTAAAATGACCGTATTTACACTTCTACACATTTTTCACGACTATTTTTAATAATAGGCTACTGTACTTTTACAATATCATGCTGTATTTAGGCTATAGCCTTCATTTTGCTTTCTTTTTACACTCAATTAGGCTTTAAGCACTGTTACTGGCTTAGCATATCACATGTTTACAGATTAATGGCGTATTACAAATAAAAACTTTTAACAGCGAGTTAGTCTATTGAGTGCTATAAAACAGTCACATGCATCAAAGCTTTACCACGCTAGAGGATGTTAATTTGTGAGTGTGTGAGTGAAAGTGTCGTGTTTCTGGTCGTCTCAAGCCCCTCCCTGAGCACCGGGGTCTCGGTATTTAAGCCGGACTCTGCCGCTCGCAGCGCCGGTCTGGAGTGCGCTTGCAGGGACTCGAGATGAAGCGCTTAACTTTGTTTGCTCTGGCTATCACTTTAATCGCGACAGTTTTCGCCGCGAAAACCCCGTATCAAGCGGTTCTCCAGCACAGCAGGATAAGAGGAAGACCCCATGGGTAAGAGCTGTTGCACTGAGTCTGTCTACACTTAAACCTTTCATTGACTATGATAAAGACAGATAGCTATTGTGTGCACTAAATGTGATTTAAAACCATGTACACAAATAAAATGCTTATTATTTTTCCAACATCACTGACAAGTTTGACTTTTCCTCTTTAGTCTTGCATGCATTAAGCATTTGGTGCATGTTTGGAGCATTTAAAGAAAGCTGTGTTAATTTGATTTGTTGCAGCCCCAATGTTTGTGCTATGCAGAAGATTCAAGGAACGGATAAGAAGTACTTCACCAACTGCAAGCAATGGTATCACCGCAAAATATGTGGCAAACCAACGTAAGTTACCACATCTATCTATCTATCTATCTGTACTGAATTTAATGAACATTTTTCAAGTTGCAGAGGAAAAACTCTCTCAGGACTAACTAGATGTAAAATATTACAGTGTTGTCAGAGTCTTTTTCCCACATCTATGGAACTGTATTAAAGTTTATTACACACTTTTTCCATCTCAACTACCTGAATGTGCTGAGATATATATGTTAAATTAAAATATAAAACATCTTTCTAACTCAAAGGAATGTAAATTGCATCTATGTGGTTTGAAGAGCTGGAAAGGTTGTCATAAATTATGATTATTATTACCCTGTGAAGAGGATTCATCACTTATATTTAAGGGTTAGGCAAATTTGGTGAAGCACTGTAGATGAGATGTATCTAGCATCGCATATAACGGAACAATGAACAGGGTATTTGAGTTTAAGTTGACAGTAGATATAGAAGAGCGTTGTGTAGTAATAGTTACCATATGTCTTTTGGTAATTGGCTTCAGTCTTCGTGGGGTTAAACTGCCTAACAGTGCATTATGCGAGGCTGACAAATCAGTGCCGTTCTGTCTGAAAGCTCTTCAGTGTGCAAAGACCTGAATCACAATTACAGCTTGTAGCAACGCTGTTTGATTGACATCCACTTGATGTTCCCACAGGGGGGAAACGTGTTATTGGTTTCATGAACATTCCACAGACAAATATATTAGAGCTCAGGAGGAACCGCATGTTTAGAGTCTACAAAGTAGAAATTAGACTTTGAAGATTTAATGGGAGGGTGTAAATGAAGCTGGTGTTTTGGCAAACCATGGTGGATGCTTATTAAGCATGTTGGAATCTGGAATTGTGTCTGGAATGTTTATTTGCGTCTAGATTCGGAGACATTATGTAACAGATTAATGTTGCTTACGTAAGGTACACCAACAAGTTTTTGCATGTCGCAGTGTATTCTGGTTAGAGATGATAGCACAAATCATGCATTATTACATCGCCGTTCAAGAGATTTTTAATATAAACTATAAACAGTAAAATGTGAAATATTATTACACTTTAATATAGCCATTTTCTAACTAAATGCATTTTAAAATGTCAGCATCATTACTTCAGTCTTAAGTGTCACATGATCTTTCAGAAATCATTCTAATATGAAAAAAAAGGTCTTGCTGACCCCATATTTTTGAATATTTTTTCCATTTTGTATTTAATTAATTGATTTGTCATGCTTCGGTAAGAAAACTAATTTTGCAGTAGCAAATTCTTGTGTTCAAAAGAACAGCATTTATCTGAACCAGAAAACTTTTGTTACATTTAAATGTCTTTATCATCACTTTTGGTCAATTTAAAGCATCCTTGCTTAAATAAAAGTATTAATTTCTATAATTTCTTTCTCAAAAAAAAAAAAAAAAATTAAACTGACTTTTGAAATTGAGATTTATCCATAATCTAAAAGCTGATAAATAAGCTTTCTGTTGATGTATGGTTTGTTAGTATAGGACAATATTTGGCTGAGATACAAAATCTGGAATCTGAGCATGCAAAAAAAAAAAAAAAAAGAAAAAAAAACTTTAAGAAATCGCCTTTAAAGTTGTCAGAATGAAGTTCTTAGCAATGCAAATTACTAATCAAAAATTAAGTTTTGATATATTTGAAGTAGGAAATTTACAAAATATCTTCATGGCATCCTAATGATTTATGGCATAAAAGGAAAATTGATAATCTTGACCTATACAGTGTGTCTATTGCCACAAATATACCCATGCTACTTATAACTGGTTTTGTGGTTATTAGTCATACATTTAGTATTTTTTTTCTTTCAAATGCTGTCGGTTTGGCAGCTCTGCTCAAGAACAAGATTTAAGATCGCACAGCGAAATCTTGACACACAGAAGGACTTGTTTTATTCATCTTCTCAAGTTTCAACAGACTTTCTTTCATAGCCGTTCTCAAGAAAGCAAGAAGGAAGTCAGAGTTGCTGTGGGTGCATGGATGCTTTTAGGAAATGACTTCAGTTGGGACTCCCGAAAGTCTTACATCCCCAAACACACACAAATCATTGAGACCAGGTCTCAAGGAGTTTTCCATTCATCTGCAGACTGTGAGAAAAAAAATGTTGAGCCTTGCAGTGAAAGGATGTACCTTTCTCAGGAAAGCCCAAGGTTGGCTTGTGTGACACTGAAGTTCACTTGATTTACAGAGTTTCTTTGGGGTTTCGAAGTTTGGGGTTGGAGGAATTTTGTGGGAACAATTGCACTCTTTGTAGGGTTGGTTCATAAAGGTCAGTGCTGTGGGACAGGATGTTTCCAGGTCACTTGAGGAGAGACCAATAACTTTTTTTTTTTCACAAATTACTCCCTAGTGCTCCTTTTGCTACCCACCTGGTTCAGGCACTTTATTTTCACTGAAACACGTTATGCTGAATATCAGTGTTTTCAGCAAGCGTTTAAAATATCATAACCGTTTATGCTTTATCTTCTGTGTTTCTTTGAGTTTAAGAAGAAGTTGTCTGAAAAATTATACTGTCACTTCTGATATAAGGAAGTGAGATGTTTTAGGAAATGCAAAATGATGAATCTGCTGACCACCCGTATGCTAAATATAGATTTCAACATAATACAGTTTTCACAATGCTTCTTGGAGCCTTGTGTCTCACCACTTGAAAGTGCACAATATGTAACTTAGCTTGTTTATTTTGTCAGAAATCCATGGCTACCATCTTTGCTTATGTTGGCAAAAGACAAACAGGAGTTGAGTTACCATCTGTTTTGATAATCAGTTCAATCTGCTTCCTCTTCCGTGTGTTTTACAAGTCAATGCCATGCCTGAATGTCAGAATAGTTGTCTTTGTTTAGATTTGCTTTCTAGTTTTCCACTCTATCACATTCTAAGATTTGCTGTGGGTGTCTGTGGGTTGCTCAAACTTGTATGCAAACAATCTGTTGAGATTGGTGTATCAACAACCTTTAAAAAATACAGCTCAAATGTCTCTAAATGCAAACACCATGGAATATATCGTCAGTATGGTATCCTTAAGTGTTCTTCGCCCAAAATATCTTATGTCAAACAACTATAAGGCATGATATGGGAAGAAAACTAATTTTGCAATAGCAAATTCTTGTGTTGCATGAATATATAGACTGCCAGTCAAAAGTTTTTGAACAGTAAGATTTTTAATGTTTTTTAAAGAAGTCTCTTTTGCTCACCAAGCCTGCATTTGATCCAAAATATAACAAAAACAGTAACATTTTGAAATATTTGTACTATTTAAAATAACTGTTTTCTATTTGAATATATTTAAAAATGTAACTTTTTCATGTAATTACCAAAGCTGAATTTTTAGCATAATACTCCATGATCTTTCAGAAATCATTCTAATATACTGATTTGCTGCTCAAAAACATTTATTATTATTATTATGTTGAAAACAGCTGAGTAGAATTTTTTAAAGGTTGCTTTGATGAATAGAAATAGAAATAATATGAAACAGAAATCTTTTGTTACATTTAAATGTCTTTATCATCACTTTTGGTCAATTTAAATGAAAGTATTAATTTCTTTCCCAAAAAAATAAAAAACATTAAACTGACTCCAAACTTTTGAATGGTATAGTGTATAATGTTACAAAAGCTTTTTATTTTAGATAAATGCAGATCTTTGGATCTTTCTATTCATTAAATAATCCTGAAAAAAATGTGCTCAACTGTTTTAAATATTTAAAATAATAATAATAAAAAAATGTTGACGCTGAAAATTTAGCTTTGATCACAGGAATAAATTACATTTTAAAATATATTTAAAATAGAAAGCAGTTATTTTAAATAGTAGAAATATTTCACAATATTACTGCTTTTGCTGTATTTTCAAATAAATGCAGGCTTGTTGAGCAGAAGAAACGTAAAAAAAAACAAAAAAACATTAGAAATCTTGTGGTAGTGTAGTTAAAATAAGCACAAATATATTTTACATTCAAGTCTGTAGACTAGTAATGGCTCCAAAAATGGATTTAGTAGTCATTATTTAGTCTCAATACAAGTAATATATCAATGTAAAACCTGAATTTACCCTCATGAAATCATCCAAAGTTTATTTCTTGGAAAAACAAACCTTTTTTAGTAGCGAGTTCGCAGTAGTGAACTAGAAAAAAATGATGCGTATGAACATTAAATCCATTAGTAGGAGATCATAACATTTTTCTGAAAAGGAAACATCTAAGGAAAGCTATATGTCAGTCTTCAGTATCCCAATTATTGCATCTTTGCAATGCAATGGTGGTTTCTAGGAATTTCCCATTGTTTTTATTGGCAGGACTGCTAGTGTTAGAGTTCCCTCTCAGGAGTTTCCCTGGCCCATACAGTACCTCTGGATTCTTCTGCTACCAAAGGAAATTAGATTTTATGACCTTCTAAGACCAACTCGAGCACAGACCTTATTTATTATGGAAATACCTGGCACGAAATAAAAAGAAGTAGCATGGTATAGCCTAAGCCGTGCACTTTAAAATGCATCGAGGAGTGCGTTGGTTGTCACAGCCCTTCAGCCCTCGCAATAATAAAGAGAGAAATATAGACCCAATTTCCTCCAGAAGTTCCTTTAAGAACTCCCATTTCCGACGGGATCTGTAGAGAATCTTCTATAAAACCTAATGAAGTGATGTTTTTAACATTTCTTTGTAGGGTGGTCAGCTATGAATGCTGTCCCGGCTATGAGAAGGTGATTGGAGAAAAAGGCTGTCCAGCAGGTACGCACAAAAATTATAAATTGTTTGCATGAAAAGAGGTTTGTTATAGTCTAAAGGATCCATTTTTGTAAACTGAGATTTATACAAAATCTGAAAGCTGTTAGGATAGGACAATATTTGGCCGAGATACAACTATTTGAAAATCTGGAATCTGAGGATGCAAAAAAATCTAAATATTGAGTAAATCACCTTTAAAGTTGTCCAAATGAAGTTCTTAGCAATGCATATTACTAATCAAAAATGAAGTTTTGATATATTTAAGGTAGGAAATTTACACAATATCTTCATGGAACATGATCTTCACTTATAAACTAATGATTTTTGGCATAAAAGAAACATTGATAATTTTGACCCATACAATGTATTGTTGGCAATTGCTACAAATATACCCCTTACGACTGGTTTTGTGGTCCAAGGTCACACATAATAATAAAAAATTGATTTATTTTTGAAAGCTCTACCTCTGGTGAACATCTATAAAACCCTGGGTTTGGTTGAAGCCACTACTACCAAGATGTACTCTGAAAGAGCGAAATTGCAAGAGGAGATCGAAGGTCCCGGCAGCTTTACATTCTTTGCTCCAAGCAATGAGGCTTGGGCTGCACTTCCCACTGTGAGTTCCCGCTAGCATGTCTCCATAGATCACATAGAAGAAACAAAGAGTTTCCTGTCATTTTAGACTTCTCACGAGTTTGCAAAAATCATTATAACAGCAAAAATATCAAGATAAGCTCAATGACATTTCAAAATGTGCTGTAGGAAATTCTGGATGCCCTTGTGAGCAACGTCAACATTGAACTCCTCAACGCTCTGCACTACCACATGATCAACAAACGCTTGACTTCGGACGATCTTAAGCATGGCGCTGCGTTCCCCTCCATGTATCAGGACTTCGATGTTCACATCCACCATTATTCTAATGGAGTAAGTCCAATTTGGTTGAAGCCAAATCAACAAGAGCAGGAACTCTTGTTTAGAGTTTGTCACTGGAAAAATGTTGTTTACTTTCTCTGTGGTTAGTTAAAAGAGAAGCTCACTTCCAGATAATTTACCCACCCCCATGTGATCCAAGATGTGTATATCTTTCTGTCTTCAGTCGCAAAGAAATTAAGGTTTTTAAGGAAAACATTTCCAGATTCTTCTCTATATAGTGGACTTCACTGGTGGCCAACTGGTTGAAGGTCCAAATTGCAGCTTCAGTTATTTGTTTTTGAAAATGACCGGTTATTTCGCTATTAGTTAGTTCCTTATTCCTCGGCTGGGATCGTGTAGAGCCCTTTGAAGCTGCATTGAAACTGGAATTTGCACCTTCAACCCATTGATTACCATTGAAGTCCAAAAAATCCTGGAATGTTTTCCTCAAAAACCTTAAAGGAGAAGTTCACTTCCAGAACAGAATTTTACAGATAATTTACTCACCCCCTTGTCATCCAAGATGTTCATGTCTTTCTTTCTCTTCTCTTAAAGAAATTATGTTTTTTGAGGAAAACATTTCAGGATTTCCCTCCATATAGTGGACTTCTATGGTGCCCGCAAGTTTGAACTTCGAAAATGCAGCTTCAAATGGCTCTAAATGATCCCAGTCGAGGAAGAAGGGTCTTATCTTTTTACATTTTTACAATTATATACTTTTTAACCTCAACTGCTCGTCTTATCTAGCTCTGCATGAACTCTGTAATCCAGGTCAATACAGTTAGGGTATGTCTAAAAACTCCCATCTCATTTTCTCCTCCAAATTCAAAGCCGTCCTACATCACTGTTTTACCTTTTTTTATAAAGGGCATTTGACCTTCTTGGCATGTTCACTTTGTAAACACTGGGTCGGTACTTCTGCACTAATTTAGGACGATTTTAAAGTTGGAGAAGAAAATGAAATGGGTGTTTTTTGACATACCCTAACTGTCATGAAGCGGAATACACAGAGTTCACGCAGAGCTAGACGAGATGCGCATTTGAGGTTAAAAAGTATATAAATGGTCAATTTGTTTAGAAAATAACTGTTTCCCTAGATAAGACCCTTCTTCCTTGGCTGGGATCATTTAGAGCCCTTTAAAGCTGCATTTAAACTGAATTTTGGAAGTTCAAACTCGCAGGCACCATAGAAGTCCACTATATGGAGAGAAATCCTGAAATGTTTTCCTCAAAAACCTTAATTCCTTTTCGACTGAAGAAAGAAAGACACGATTTTGGGTGACAAGGGGGTGAGTAAATTATCAGTAAATTTTTATTCTGAAATTGAACTAATCTTTTAATGCTGTTAAGTACTGTCAACTAGTGTTTATTCCAAATGATTTGCTTGAGGTTTCGTGTACATTACCAATCATATGTTTTGTCACAGATTGTGACGGTGAACTGCGCAAGGCTTGTGAAGACAGACCAGCATGCGACCAATGGAATTGTGCACGTTGTTGACAGAGTCATCACCGCCATTACGAATAATATCAACTCTCTGATTGACACCGATGATGATCTGGACACTCTACGGGTAGATCTTATATTGTTCATTTGCTGGTTCAGTAAGCTTTTGTAGTACAAAAGTCCATTGAATGCCCTCCTTTCCTTTTCATTTAGACTGCAGTTGCTGCCGCTGGCCTTACCACTCTGTTAGAGAACGAGGGTACCTACACCATCTTTGCTCCGACCAATGAAGCCTTTGAGAAAATTCCTCCAGATACACTGACCAGAATTTTGGGAGACCCGGTTGCCCTCAAAGGTACTTTTGCTCTTCTTCAGCATGAAGCAATTTTCATTTTTCTTCAAATATATGATGCATTTCTGAGTGAAACTGGATATTCAATGAGAAAAAATGCTTTGTAGGACATTTTATGCATTGGGAACTGAAAAGTAGGCATTTGTACATACCAGAATGGAGCCATGTGGTTGGAGGAAGCTGTTGAAAAGTAAAATAGATTTGTTCATAATGTCAGCCAAGCAGGAAAATCATTTCAGAATCCAAGCAAGCTATTAAATTTCCTAAAAAATTATGAAGATAAGCGTTTTGCTAGTAATAACACCCATAATAAGACCAGGAACATGCAGGAAAAACAACCCTCAATAGTTTTTTTGTTGTTGTTGTTTCTAGAACAGTTGCCATGGTTTTTCTGTCTTCAGTAGCACAGGATGTTGATGTTGAGATGTCAACATCATGTTTTTGTTTCGATCCACTTTAGATCTGCTCAATTACCACATTCTGAAGAACTTGCACTGCTCTGAGTCCATTGTGGCTGGAACTCCTCTGGAGACCCTGCAGGGCACCGTGCTGGAAGTCGGCTGCGATGGCGGAGACATGACCATCAATGGCAAAGCCATCGTCACGCAGAGAGATAAGCTTGGAACCAATGGAGTCATTCACTACGTCAGCGAACTCCTCATCCCCGACTCAGGTTTGATCTTTAGAATATCTTAAAGCCAGATTTACTAAACATGGCAAATAAGCGTGAGAGTGCAACCCGTAAAAACACAGATGGGAGAGGTTCTGCAAGTGATTTGCTGACAATGCATGAAATAAAGAACACAAATGCAGCCAGATCATTTCCATAATGACCAACACAATTTACCAAGAGCAGCAAATTAGAATCTGGTTTAAGACATTCTTTTTTGGGTGTTAAATTATGGCACAAAAAAAACAGCAAATTGACTCGCTCAAACCTTTGTAAATCGAAATGCATGATTCATTTAAATACTCATATGCATATGCAATAAGGTAAAAATACGCAAAAATAAATGTGTCCATAAATACATTAACAATGTGATTTGAACAATGTGAAGTTTTTGGACAGTAGGATTTTTATTGTTTTTAATTAAGTCTCTTCTGCTCACCAAGCCTGCATTTATTTGATCTGAAGTACAGCAAAAACATTAAAATTTTGAAATATTTTTACTATTTAAAATAACTGTTTTCTGTTTAAATATATTTTAAAATGTAATTTATTTCTGTGATTTCAAAGCTGGATTTTTTAGCATCATTACTCCAGTCACATGATCCTTCAAAAATCATTGTAATATTCTGATTTGCTGCTCAAAAAACATTATTATGTTGAAAACAGCTGAATATAATTTTTTTCAGGTTTTTTTGATGAATAGAAAGTTCAGAAGCATTTATCTGAAATAGAAATCTTTTGTAATATTATAAAAAATGCCTTTATCACCACTTTTGATCAATTTAAAGCATCCTTGCTAAATAAAAGTATTTTCTATAATTTCTTTCCCAAGAAAAGAAATTATACTGAATCCTGAAAAAATGTACTCAACTGTTTTAAATATTGATAATAATAATAAAAATGTTTCTTGAACAGCAAATCAGCATATTAGAATGATTTCTGAAGGATCATGTGACACTGAAGACTGGAGTAATGATGCTGAAAATTCAGCTTTGATCACAGGAATAAATAAAATTTTAAAATATATTCAAATAGAAAGCAGTTATTTTAAATAGTAAAAATATTTCATAGTATCACTGTTTTTGCTGTACTTTGGATCAAATAAATGCAGGCTTGAGTGAGCAGAAGAAACTTGTTTAAAAAAAACATTAAAAATCCTTTTGACTGGTAGTCCTTACTCAATTAAATCATGCTGATTTATTTATTTTTTATATTTATTTTCTAGGGCATAAAATCAGATAACTGGATTTTTATTATGTTCTGATGACTTATGATTATACAAAAAGAGCATAATGATATTCATGAATTAACATGATATTTGCACATTTAAATATTTAAATGCAAGCTTTTGCTGAAAATGGAATTACTTTTAAACATTTTAATGCTTCTTTTATTTTTTAGCCAAGACCCTCCTGGAGCTTGCAGAGGGATCAGTTGTTGCTACAGCCTCCAAACTCTTTAAAGATGCCGGTCTTTCTGATCATCTCACTGGCTCTGAGGCTGTGACTTTATTAGCGCCGCTGAACGATGCTTTCAAAGGTTGGATCACTCCATTTTCTTTAGGCTACAGCAGCAATTGAGCCTTACGAAACTCTGAAATAACTGTAATTGTGTAATTTGCGTGCAGACAAGAGTTTGGCCATGACACCCGACATGAAGAAACTGCTGAGAAACCACATTCTCAAGGAGAAGTTTTCCTCTAAGAGTCTTTACCATGGGCAGGAGCTGGAGACCCTGGGCGGATTGAAACTTAGAGTGTTTGTGTTCAGAAACGTAAGTCTTGAATTATACATAAGGGAATAATTCAGCACAAACCCAAATCCCAGCGGCTATTTTAAAATGAAACATTGATATCTATCCATACTGAACAGAATCCTATAACAATAGATTAATACTTATCATTTTCATGACATTAGTGAAGGACATTAATCCCTCTTGACTAGATCTTGCATTATCAAACTCCCAATTTCCCATCCCAATCCATCAAAGACTCATAAGAGCCACGTTTTTTATTCCTAGCCATGTTGTAGCTGGCAGAAAGGCTGGTATAGTTCAGTCCGTGCTCTCGCATTTCTGCTCTGTAATGGAATTCACAGACCACCGGAAACCTCTCCTTTGGATCACCCTAACATTTTCCACAGCCCACTTCATGCATCATCTGTCTTGTGAGAAAGAGAGCTTTGAAACAATGTGCTGATGTGTATAACCAATAACCTTAACTGTTTCACTTGCAGAACCTGTGCATTGAGAACGCCTGCATTGCTGCGCATGACAAAAACGGGCGCTTTGCAAATATGTTCATCGTTGACAAGCTCTTGGCACCACCCATGGGAACTGTCATGGACGTCCTGAAGGCAGATAATCGTTTCAGGTAAGCACAGGGATGATAATCTTCACAGGGAGATTTAAGGAGATTTTCTCACCCAATGTAATTCCGAACCAGTATGACTTTCTATTGTATATTCAGTAGGATACAAAAATATCAAAAATGACCTCACTGATGTGAATGACATTTGGTCAGAAGAGAGATGCAAACAAATGGCGTTTGGGGTCAAAAGGCACCGGCACACCAAAGCTATTGAGTGGACACTTTTATGATGTTTTTACAGTGTTTTTTGAAGTTTGACAGCCCAAACGCCATTTGTTTTTTTATTATATGGAAACAAGACAAAATTTGTAAATTCACCTTTTGTATTCCACACAAGACATAAATTTGTATTTTAGTGTCAATGAGATTGTATTATAGGTTGTATTAATATTTTGAATATTTTGTTGTTTTTTTTTCCATTTTGTAGGTTTTTTTATTGTCTATATTTTTTATTCTGTGTAATTATTCTATAGTTGTTCATGAGTCCCTTGACTGACCTGAACAGTTAAACTGCCTGCTGTTCCTTAGAAAAATCCCCCAGGTCCCACAATTCTTTTAGTTTTTCAGCATTTTTGTGTATTTGAACCTTTTCCAACAATGACTGTATGATTGTGAAATCCATCTTTTCAGACTGAGGACAACTGAGGGACTCAAACTGATGATTCAGAAGGAAAAACGATGCATTAAGAGCCGGGGAGTGAAAACTTTTTGAATTTGAAGATCAGGGAAAACGTAACTTATTTTGTCTTCTGGGAAATATGTAATTATCTTCTCTAGCTTCTGAAGGGAAGTACTAAATGAAAAAAAATATTATATTTAGGCAAAATAAGAAAAATCTACACAACTCCATTCTGTTCAAAAGTTTTAAAACAAAGCTCTTAATGCCTCGTGTTTCCTTCTAGAGCGTCAGTGAGCGTTTGAACCTTCTGTAAAAGTTGTATACGAGTCCCTCAGTTGTCCTCAGTGTGAAAAGATGGATCTCAAAATCATACAGTCATTGTTGGAAAGGGTTCAAACACACAAAAATGCTAAAAAACCAAAGAATTTGTGGGACCTGAAGGATTTTTATGAAGAACAGCTGGTAGTTTAACTGTTCAGGACAAACAAGAGACTCATGAACAACTATCACTAAACAAAAAAACACAGCTGTGGATCATTTAGGTAACAACACCGTATTAAGAATCAAGCGTTTGTAATCTTTTGAACAGGGTCATTTTTACAACTATTCTTTTTTCTTGTGGACTATGTCTTTTATGTGGAATATCTTATTCAGGTCAGGAATAAATAAAAAATAACATGCATTTTGCATGATCCCTCTTATTTTGGTAAAATAATTAACATTTTGTAGATTCCACAAGGTGTATGTAAACTTTAAACCTCAACTGTATTATTTTAGTTAATGTTTATTTTCAGTTTAAGTTAAAAATAACCTTGGTTTGGAATGACATTAGTTTGACTAAGTGATGACTGATTTTTAATTTACTTTAAATAATGTGTTTATGACTATTTAAGCTACTCTAGAGGTATTATTTATAGGTATATTTAAGAGTACAAAAAGATTTAACCTCACATCATTGGTGATTTAACCAAAATGCCTTATAAAAACCTAGAAGAAAAATTTTCCACCAAGGGCGTAATTGTTTTCACAGTCTTATTGAAAGGAAATTTGCAGCTGCACGTCTCTCACCCACATCCAAAAACCTCAGTGTCAGTCTCTCAAAATGTTTTTCGTAATGATCATGTACTTGCGTGTTTAGACTTGAGCCTGTAATTCCTTCAGATTTCTGATGACCTGGGTGGAAATATGAGCTGTCAGTCTAATTGTCTTCTATCGCCTAAAGATACACTCCTAATAACGTGCATTAATGAACTCTCATCCGTACAGCACTTTGGTTGGCGCCATTCAGAAAGCAGGCCTGACCGAGCTCCTGAACAAAAAAGGAATCTACACTTTCTTTGCCCCCACCAATGCTGCTTTCAGCGCAATACCCCCTGCTGACCTCAACAGACTCATGAGTAATGTCTCCTGTTTCACCATATGTGTTAGAAAAGCAGATGTTCACACACTAACTAGTCAGATTTGTTTCTGTGGGAATTCAGTAATCAGTATAAGCATATGTAGATGTGCAGAATATACCTTCATCTGTTGCTTCCTTGCTATTTTGTACATAGGAGACCCCAAGGAGCTGGCGAACGTTCTTAAATATCACATTGGTGAAGAGTTCCTGGTCAGTGGCGCTGTGACCTCGCATACCAGAATGAAGCCCCTGACAGGAGATAAACTGGAATTAGGCACTGTCAGTACTTAACAATCAATCTGATCTTATTATTGAGTCAAAAAATGCTTTTTGGATTCTGTATCATTAATAGAAGTGGAATCTAGGTCAACATGTTAGTACACTGCCGCTCAAAAGTCTGGGGTTGATATGTTTTTGAAAAAAGTCTCTTATGTTCAGCAAGTCTGCATTTATTTGATCTATTTTTTTTTTTTACTTTCCAAAATAACTAGTTTTAAAACTAATATTTTTATTTATTTCAAAATTTTCAGTTTCAGAATGTGTTCGTATAGATTTGTATTGGATGTCTTTGACGTGGAAAGCAGTTGTCTTCGGAATTTTTATTTGTGAACATCATACTTTTTTTTGCTTATTTCAGTTAATATTATAAAATCAGCGAGCTAAGCCAGTAGTAGTACTGACATTGTCATGTAAACACGATTGAAGGAATGATGAGCGGCGCAGCAGACAAACCGATTCAATTTGAGTGAGTCATTTATGCTGGAACCGACTTTCAAAAGCACGTAGTAATGGGTGAAATTGAGATTTTCCAGACTCCGAATCAGTTAAACCATTGCGTCGCAAAATGATTTGCTGTTTCGAAGCGTTCCAAGTATCGTGAATCATTTGATTCAGATTGGAACTTTGAGCGGATTCATGAATCATTTGATTAGGTCAGAACTTTGGAGCACGTCTCGTGAATCATTTGATTAAGATCGTGATCGAGATGCTCGGACGTCCCTAATCTGAATAGTGGTTTGTGAATCATTATTCAGATTGGGCCTTCGGAGCGCATATTGTGAATCATTTGATTCAGATTGGAACTTCAAAGCGGGTTTGCGAATCAATTCAGATCTGAACTTCAAAGCACATATCGTGAATCATGATTTTGATCGGAACTTCGGAGCGGGTTAATTTATTAATTTATTCCTGAATTTTCAGCACCTTTACTCCAGTCTTCAGTGTCACATATCCTTCAGAAAGAGATCCTTCATTCTGATATGCTGATTTGCTGCTCAAGAAACATTTGAAAACAGCTGTGTTGCTTCATATTTATGTTTTTCAGGATTCTTTGAAAATAGAAAGTTCAAAAGATCACTATTTATTTAAAATAGAAACAATTAGTAATATAAATGTTATATATTTCATTACTGTCACTATTAATAGCATTAATTTTTTTCCAATCTTACTGACCCCAAACTTTTGAACGGTAATGTATATTTATATGCTCAATTCACCCTAAAAATGAAATTTCTAGCTCTATTTATTCACTCTTGTGTCATTTAAAATATAGATGCTGTTATTCAGCAGAACTCTTAAAGTTGATCTATTTCACCCCTTTTTACAAGATGCAAAACATTAGATGTCTCTAATGGCTGCAGAGTATGTATGTAAAGTTTTAGCTCAAAATACCCGACAGATCATTTTTATAGCTTGTTGAAATCGCCACTTTTAGGGTATGAGCCAAAACGTGCAGTTTTTGTGTTTGTCCCTTTAAATACAAATGAGCTGTTGCTTCCGGCCCCCTTTTCAGAAAAGTGCATACCTTCAAGAACTGGCAAAAACAAAACAGGAAAATCTCATGCACTGAAAATGTCAGAAACTCTCAGTAGCGGTGTTCAGCCTTATATGTTCAAACCGGAATCAGTTTAAAAGTCAGTCGTCTGACTGTACTGTGCAATAAATGTGTGTTTATGAATTACACAGACAGGGAGCATGGCACGATAAAAATAATGACATTGCTAGGTCTCATGGTGCCATCGCGTGCTATCACAAACTTTAGAAGTCCCATTTATGATTATGAGCTCCACAAATTCAAGCAGGCGACTTCACGTTGTTTTCAAATGCAATTTTTAACTACCTAATTCATATTTACGATTATTTTAGTAGCACGTGAAGGCAGCATCAGTGAAAACAAACAGAGACAATGCTAGCTTTAGCAACATTAGCCTTCCAGAGTGCAAAGAAGCGCTTTTCAGAAAATCCCAAAAAATTGGGATTATAAAAAAATGAGTGTCCCTCTTAACTGTCGTTCTGTTGAAAAGGTAATTTAAAGATTTTTCAAAATTCATCTTTTGCATTCCATAGAAAAAATAACAGTTTTAAATTTAAAGTTTTAAATGACACATGTGTGAATAAATTATGTCCGAATATTCATTTATGGGTAAAATCTTTCTTTAATCTGATTTCATCTGATTATTCTTCTCTTTTTTTTTTATTTTTATCCCGTTCAGCGTAACGGCACTGTATACGTGAACAGAGTGCCTGTTGTCGAGACTGATCTGATGGCTACCAATGGAGTTGTACATGCAGTTGATGTAATCATAAAGCCACTGCGTAAGCCATAAACCAGTTTTTATTCATTAAACATTTTGATAAAAGCAAAAATATATTTCAGAGCTTCATAACAGTGCAATGTGCCACTCTATTTTAGCTCCTAAGATTGCGAGTGACCAGCCTGAAGGCACAACAATCAGACGTGCCTCTGCTGTGAGGGTTAGTATGTCATACACTATTATTTACCAGTAGATCAGTGCTTGTATTTAATTGCTTGCTAACCTTTCAAAATAAATGAAATATATTTTCTTCTCAATTTTTCATCCCAGGCTGGGTCTCAAGTAATGAAAAATGGTGTGTATTGCATTGTTTACAATTGCAATTATTTTTTACGTAAATGCAATTAATAAAGAGTTTCAGATATATTTCATAATTTGTATGCAACTGTCTAAAAAACTGAAAAAAAGAAAGAATCCTAATATATTTCTTGCTATGTTACAGATGATCTCTTCCAGAAGGTTCTGAGAAGCCATAGCAGCAGAACAATGTCTCGTGTCCAATAAACAGCTCTACAAAGTAAAACTGTAGTTCATTTTAACCTCCACCACTTCAAAGGACGGAAACACACAGATCAATGTCTTGTATTGCGCAGTGGAGAGATAATTAAAGGCTAAGAAAATCCAGGCAACCAAGTAAATAATGCTGAAAATGGAAAACATTTCAGCATTGCGAGATTGTGACTTTTTTCATGTGCCAAAAACCTTTGGAAGAAGAGCAATGATTTCTAAATATCACAAAATGATGACAGCAATTTGTTATGGTACTTCATATGTTTTGGATACTCCTTCGACTTCTGTTTTGGAATTGCAGTCTGAATTTTTGAATCAGATGTCGCTTCATGACTTTTTGTTAACGTTTTGTACTTCTTTTTATTGTTTTTGTAATGATTTGGTTGTTGTATTTGATATACCTGTAGCATGTTTGCATGGTTGAAGCTGGAACAAATGCTATTTGGGCACATAAGAGAAAAAACACAGACCAAATTCATTCCCCATGGTCTATAATGTAAACTTGTGCAGATTATTTGTTACATTATACCAAAGATGTTTTGTCAAGAACCAAAGATTACTGTCTGCATATTTTGTAATAAAATGACCATTTTGTAGCCACAGAGTTATAGTTTACATATAACTAGCCAGTGCCCTTGAATGTAGTTTGCTCTGTCTGTTATAAGCCAATTTGTCAGTTCACTGAGCTGAATTCACAATGTGGTGGATTGTCATAATGTGGTGATTAATGTGTGGCAATTAAAGTCTCACTCAGATGATAATTTAAAAGTCTGCTTGTTCCCATTATTCATGACTAAATAATTTCCACATTCCCTGTTTCTTGCTTTAATTCCATCTAGAGTCACTAATTTTATCCCTTAAAACTCATCTTTATTCAAATTAAATATATATATATATATATATATATATATATATATATATATATATTGCATATATATTGCATGAAACAAAACAAAACAAAACAAAAAAAAACAAGTATAGGCCTAATTATACATGCAGTGTTCTATACACACACATATAAACAAACTAAAAAAAAAAAACTTTGGTTATTATGGTTATGGGATCCAAAATATCCAAACTGGATGATGATTATGACCCAAATAGGATCATTCATACACAAAAAATAGTAATAATAATAATAATCTTAAAAAAAAGATAAAAATATGGTCTATTTTAATGGCAAGAACAAGTAGAAATCGGTTTAGAAAAATAGGTAGGCTATATAAACAAATTAATAAACATTAAAAGTGAGATTAAAGACAGGTAAATGAAATTTGCTTCTCCCATTTGCTCTTTTTACATTGACTATCACTCTACTACATAGACTAATACAATCAAATACAACAATTTCTCAAATATTTATTACAATATACTAACAAATTTAACATTCACTTAAATGTCATAACGTTTAACGTTTAAGACTCTATGGTGATTTCCTATGGAACTGTCACCAACTGAATTGCAATGGTCAAACTACTTAAAATATAGTTAATTAAGCCACAAAACTCGATTATAATGCACAATGTTTCCACTTAGGTATTTCGAGGTGCAGCTCGTCATATTAATGAAGTGTTTTCACTAGCTCACCTGAAAATGTTCGTAGATTTGTGTTGGATGTCTTCGACGTGGAAAGCATTTTTTTTTTTCGCTTATTTCAGTCAATCTCATAAAACCAGCGAGCTAAGCCAGTAATAGCACTGGCTGTGTCGTGTAAACATGGCTTAAGCACGAAAAGCGGAACAACCGATTCAGTTGAGTGAGTCATCTAGGCTAGAACGGACTGATTCAAACAAAAACTCGTGACTTCAAAAGCAAAAATCAGTTCAAAAGGAACATTTTCGAATTTCGACCTTGCTTGTAATGATTTTAAAAAGCACGTAGTGATGAATGAAAAGGATCTTTTCGAAACCCCTAATCAGTTAAATCTTTTGATTCAGATCGGAAATACTGAGCGCGGGTCGCGAATCATTGGATTTAGATCGGGACTTCGGGGTGGGTTCGCGAATCATTTGATTCAGATCAGAACTTGGACATTTAACAAATTCAGGTGAGCTAAGTGAAAACACTCCATTAATATGACAAGCTGCACCTCAAAATGCATGTTAGGTGGAAACATTATGAATTATGATTGAGACTGTAGCATAATTAACTATGTTTTTAATAGTTTGACTCAAATTTATATTGTAATAAATAGTTGAAGAAAACGTTGTATCTGACTGTCTATGTAGAGTGATAGTCAATGTAAAAAGAACAAATGGGAGAAGCAGATGAACACAAAACAGATGAAAAGATTCATTTAGAAGTATTCCATTCTGTAGTCTGTTGTGTTTCCAGTACTCATGAATCAGTGAACTTCTGTTTGTTTAGTCCACAGACTTGGTTATGTGCACAGGCATCTGTACTAATGTTGATCATCTGCTGTATTTGGGCAGTTCACCTGCAGGGCCAGTTTAGGAATATGATTAGGCATGTGACCATGCCAAAGAAACAGTCTGCAGGAGCTGCCCAGATGAGAAGCGCCCTCACAAGATTTATGACTCAACTACCGCCCTCACCATAGTTGGTTGCTTACGAATGGAACTTAGTGTCTCCAAGATACCGTCTTTAAGTAATCACATTTGCGTAAAGGAAAGAACACCATGATGGATGTTGTTAGAATTATCTGTACTGTTAACCCATCAGAACCTGCAGAAATAATGTCAACAGACCATCACCAATAACTAATGTTTCTATATTGTAAGTTAGTTTGAGGCTGGCTTCTCTTACTCATTTTCTACAGCCTTTGGAAGCATGGAGAACTCTGTCTTCAGTAAACTCTCTGTCAACTGACTGAACTTTAATTTGACTCCTGGTGCTCATTGAGCATATTGGTCTCTCTGTGGGGTTTAACTGTAATACTCGGCAGGAGTTTTTGTTTAGAGGTACGCCAACATGTACAGTAGATGACCTTAAAGCTAACACACATGGACTGAAAGCAATAAAGCTTTTATTTTAATTTCACGGCGTCTTTAAAAGTTGTAAAACCTATTTAATTTGCTATCCTAAACTCACAATTATATGGTCCATTACATTTTATTATTTACATTTACCATTGTTTTTCCCCCATGCATGAGCCTATGAACAGAACTGCCATTTTTGGATCCCAACCAACTGCTGGAATTAAAATGAGACCGCCGGAGCTTCCGTAATTACTTTACATGGAAAGACGCCTGTTGTTTAAACCTGCCATTTCCCTTTACTGTGCTTGTTATATCACCGCATACACTCTGGAAACATTTGAGGATGGTAAACAGAGCTTCTGTACCCTGCAGCGGCCTGGGATGGGATGTCTCAAAGCTGCCCAGCAGAGCTGGAGTAGGAAACATATGTGCACAGTACCCTTTCTCAGCTGGCAGCCCGAACGAAGCATTCCAACAGCATTTTGCTCCCAGAGCGAGACACTGGCAGCCTGTTTTGTGTCGCACAGGGCAGTGGGGTTTAGTGCTACTGGAACCTGCTGGCAAACACACTAGTTATTTTTACAGTAGGTATGTAGCAATCGAAGGTCAGTGTGCTGAAAAATATTAAAGAATCTCTCTTTTCCTTTTAGAAACTGTTGCTAAACCATGTTTAAACACGCAGTTAAAATCATTACACCACTGCAAGGAAACAAATGTCAAGTCTAATAAGTCTACATCTGTATAAAATTCAGGCTTACACTGTAGGATGCCTGAGACCTTAGTAAATAATTTGATGTCTGTTTTCCTTTAGTATCAATAAAGAATGATCAGACTTTTTGTCTTTTCAACTATTTTGACCTTCTAAATTTAAATCAGATTATAAGTTTTGGTAAATTGTTGTTATATCTGGCAATTTCAGTGGTGCTCTGCTTTGGACTAAAATCCATAAATCTTACATTTTATTGAAACAAACTGTCTCCAGCACACCTACACATGGTTATTGTATGATATCTTTGTCTGTGAAGGACGTTTCTAATGGGAAACACATGTGCAGCCATTAATGGAGCAGTATAATGTGGTTTTTCACTCTCTGTATGTTAAAAATGTGCTTCATGTGGTCACATCTACATTTACTGTTTCTATTCAATTTGTCATTTTTAAGAAATAGTTCACCTCAAAATGAATCCTCAGGCCTTCAAAGATGTAGATGAGTTTGTTTGATTTGGAGAAATTTAGCATTACTTGCTCACCAGTGGATCCTCTGCAGTGAATGGGTGCCATCAGAATGAGAGTCCAAACAGCTGATAAAAACATCTCAATAATCCACACCACACCAGTCCATCAATAAACATTCTGTGAAGTGAAAAGCTGTGCGTTTGCAAGAAACAAATCCATCATAAAGACCTTTTTAACATCAGACTGTTGCTTCCTCTATCCATAATATTAAAAAGTCATCTTGTCTGAATCAGAAATGAAATATTCACAGCTTTTTGCTTCTAAAGATGGACTGGAGTGATGTGGATTACTAGTGGATTAATGTGATGTTTTTTAACTGCTGTTTGGACTCTCATTCTGACGGCACCCATTCACTGCAGAGGATCTATTGGTGAGCAAGTGATGTAATGCTAAATTTCTCCAAATCTGTCCCGATTGATTTTCTTTTTTGGGTGAACTATTCCTTTAAGGGTTGGATCAAGCAAGGGTGTAGGTTTGATTTTGGCATTGGTGGGGACATAACAGCAGATAAAGGACATTTAATTGTTAGATCAAAATTATTGCTGCGAAGTCTGGATCTGATTCAAATGATTCACAATCTGCACTCTGAAGTTCCAATCTGAATCAAAACGTTTGCGAACCATCATTTAAGATGGGGACTTCCACTTCGATGTCCCGATCTGAATCAAATGATTCGTGACACAGGAGTCTAAATCAAATTATTGATCGGGACTTTGCATGTCACAATCATTAATCAGATCCGGAGCACGTTCATGAATCGCAAAATCATTCAATTTGCAAAATGATTCACGAACACGCTCTGAAGTTCTAATCTGAATCAAAAGATTCACAAACCCTCTCCGAAGTCCCGATCTAAATCAAATGATTCACACAAAGTTCCGATCTAAATCAAATGATTCGCAAACCTACTCCAAAGTCCTGATCTAAATCAAATGATTCATACGAAGTTCCAATCTGAATCAAAAAATTTGCAAACCATCATTGGGACTTCTGAGTATAGATCACAAATCATTCAATTGGCAAAATGATTTGCGAACCCGCTCCGAAGTTTCGATCTGAATCAAAAGATTCATGAACCCCCTCCGAAGTTCTGATCTAAATCAAATGATTCACGCGAAGTTCTGATATAAATCAAATGATTCGCAATACATGCTCCGAAGTCCCAATCTAATTTAAATGATTCACACAAGTTCTAAGATCTGGATCAAAAGATTCTAAGTGTAGAATGCAAATCATCCAATTGGCAAAATGATTTGCAAACCCACTTCGACGTCCCGATCTGAATCAAATTATTCGCGATCCGTGAATAAATCTAATTATGAGACAGGACTTTGCATGTCACGATCATTATGCAGATCCAGAGCAGGTTCATGAATTGCGAATCATTTTGCAAATTGAATGATTTGCAATTCACAAACCTACTCTGGAGTTTCAATCTGAATCAAAAGATTCACAAACCCTTTTCGAAGTTCTGACCTAAATCAAATGATTCGCAAATCTGCTCTGAAGTCCCAATCTAAATCAAATGATTCACGCAAAGTTCTGATCTGAATCAAAAGATTCACACGAAGTCCCGATCTAAATCAAATGATTCACACAAAGGTCTGATCTGAATCAAAAGATTCACACGAAGTCCCAATCTAAATCAAATGATTCACACAAAGGTCTGATCTGAATCAAAAGATTCACACGAAGTCCCGATCTAAATCAAATGATTCACATAAAGTTCTGATCTAAATCAAATGATTCGTAATACATACTCTGAAGTCCCAATCTAATTTAAATGTTTCACAAGAAAGTTCCAATCTGAATCAAAAGATTTGTGAACCATCATTTCAGATTGGGACTTCTGAGTGTAGAATGCAAATCATTCAATTGGCAAAATGATTCGCAAACCCACTTAGACGTCTCGGTCTGAATCAAATGATTCGTGACACACAAAGTCCCAGTCTAAATCTAATTATTAGATGGGACTTTGCATGTCACAATCATTATTCAGATCCAGAACAGGTTCATGAATCACGAATCATTTTGCAAATTGAATGATTTGCAATTCACAAACCTACTCCGAAGTTTCAATGTGAATCAAAAGATTCACGAACCCTCTCTGAAGTTCCAATCTAAATCAAATGATTCATACAAAGTTTTGATCTAAATCAAATGATTTGTGAATACAAAATGACATAGCAACATAAAGTTAGGTAAATGTTATCATTCAGCTGAATAATGTTCATATGTTTTAAACACTTCCGCTACCTTATATGTTAGTATTTGTTATATGTGTCATTGAAAGTGCGTGGTTTTCTAGCATATTTACTTTAACTAATATCAGTGGTATGAACTATTTCAGATGTAGCCGAAATTAAAACGATGGTTAAAACACATATTTTTAATTGTTTGATCAAAATTATTGCTAGGGACAATTTAGCAGTCGCTTGATATTGGTTGGGACATGTCCCTAGCATCCCTACTAAATTCTACGCCCTTGGAATCAAGTGTAAATAACTCTTTAATGTGACAACCATACACACTGCTTGCTTTTTACATATTAAGCTTTATTGAGGCTATCCAACAGAACAAAACTCTCAGTGTTTGGCAACTTGAACCTTGCTTGGAAAATGCACACTGAAGTCAGAGCTACATATAAGTGGAATTTAGGGCGGTCATTTCATGCTAGTCATAAGCTTCAAATTAAATCTTTGTATTGCATGCAGCTGTTCTCTTTTAGTCAGAGTGACGGAGTGAGTTTTCATTGATGGGAAGGCTTACAGTAACAAAACCCAGCCAAGCTTCAGTGTTCGTTCAGAAAAGGCAGTGACATAAAAGAGATAAACTGTTTAGATTTCTGAAACTGAAAAGAATAAGTCCTTCTTCTGTGCTTATAGACAGACACAGATGTTTTGGGATCTGGGTGGATGACTTTGACAACATGCACGACCTGCTCTACATATGTTGCCCTCTGATTTGGCCTTTTGCTGTGTGGGCTTGACCCACAATAGCTCTCTTATATCACATGCAGGACACCCAGTGAGAACAGATTGTAGAACCAGGTTTCCAGTATCCATAAAACTCACAGCTTGTGAACGCCTGACCCTTGTATGAACAAAATCTGCGAGGACGTCTTGAAAATCAAGCTGGAGACACAAAGTCAAACAGAAACAGAAATTAAACATAATCACCTTAAACTGCACAAAAAACACCTCGCTCCACTCTGGAAGAGTAATCGTTCATTTAATGACGCTTAATAAACCTACTGGCCTTTGACATTGTTGTTTGTTACTTCAGGTGTCTTCAGCTGTTCAAAAACATTGTCTATGAGTAAATAAGTGAAAATAGTACTTTATCTTGTATATGCGCTTTTGTCATGTGTAGCTTAAAACCCGAATTTTAGGAACTGTTTAAATAGATGTTGACATAAATTTAAAACATTTTTTAAAATAATTTAAAAGAATAAATGTAGCTGGGATTTTTTTTTTTTTTTTTCTGAAGAGAAATACTGACCCCTGGTGATTACTTCAGGATATGTCTGCGTGTTTCATTCAATTAGCAGATGGGAAGAAAACCTGTGTTAGAGAAAAAAAAAAATTGAAAGTTGATCAGAGTAAGGAATATGACTTGAAACAGGTGCTTTCCAAGGTTTTATTTTTTTTATTTATATACGCTACCAGTCAAAAGTTTTTGAACAGTAAGATTTTTAATGTTTTTAAAGAAGTCTCTTTATTTGATCCAAAATACAGTAAAAGCAGCAATATTGTGAAATATTTTTACTATTTAAAATAAGCTTTCTATTTGAATATATTCTGAAATGTAATTTATTCCTGTGACTTAAGCATTATTACTCCAGTCTTCAGTGTCACATGATCCTTCAGAAATCATTCTAATATGCTGATTTGCTGTTCAAGAAACATTTTATTTATTTTTATTTATTATTATTATCAATATTTAAATCAGTTGAGTAAATTTTTTTCTGAATTTATCTGAAATAAAAAGCTTTTGTAACATTATACACGATACCATTCAAAAGCCTGATGTCAGTATCACTTTTTTAAAGAAATTATAGAAATTAATACTTTTATTTAGCAAGGATGCTTCAAATTGATCAAAAGTGATGATAAAGACATTTATAATGTTACAAAAATTCATATTTCAGATGAATGCTGTTCTTCTGAACTTTCTATTCATCAAAGAAACCTGAATAAATTCTATTTAGCTGTTTTCAATATAATAATAATAATAAATGTTTTTTCAGCAGCAAATCAGAATACTAGAATGATTTCTGAAGGATCATGTGACTGGAGTAATGATGCAAAAAAAATCAGCTTTGAATTCACAGGAATAAATGACATTTTAAAATATATTCAAATAGAAAACAGTTGTTTTTAATAGTAAAACTATTTCAAAATGTTTCTGTTTTTGCTGTATTTTGGATCAAATAAATGCAGGCCGGGTGAGCAGAAGAGACTTTTTTAAAAAACATTAAAATTCTTACTGTTCAAAAACTTTTGACTTGTAGTGTTTATATAAATATGCCATTTTAAGTTCGTATTTCTTACTTTTTATATTATTAGTGTTTTTGAAATATAAATAAATAAATGTTTTTAAGTTTAAAAAAAAAAAAAACACATAGTCTGCTGGAGTGTCTATAAGTAAAATCATAAGTAGGAATATCAACATGAAGAAACCTTGAGAAAAAACATGAATAAAGATGTTTTCACATCTGTGCAGTCAATCCAATGCAACTTAAAAAGCAACATACAGTGTTGCATACAGATAGATAGATAGATAGATAGATAGATAGATAGATAGATAGATAGATAGATAGATATGTTTCTATCCGCACAATACAGTAATAATACAGATGGGCGAGCTAATTAATTTGAATATGACCTCGTGTGTATGCGCGAGTAAGCAAGCACCGCGTAACTCACTCTCTATTGGCTGTTGCACTGCCGAAGTTTTAAAAGCCAGACAGAGCGGAGCCAACTTTCGTGACGTCACATGACCGCAGCACAACTTCAGGACAGCGCATGTATAACATGGCAACCAGTTATATCCCTCCGCCTTTATATCCAGACTATAGTGACAAATTCGGTTGTATGCTGTACACAAATTAGGCTGTTTGCTTCCCAGATAATATTCACATAAATAAATACCGTATATAGAATAAGCACAACGCCTAATAATCTAATGTAAAATGTTAAATGCCCGTTTTAACAATTTTTTGGCTAAACTGTAATAAATTTTATGCGTTAAATAGTACTAATGGAATCTGTTTTACAAATTTCAACCATAAAATTAAATTAAATAAATCGTTAAAGCAGATTAAATCAACTACATAGCCTATTTTTATTCAGCTGCATACGCACTGCAAGGTTGGGCATTTTGGATTATATAATAATATATTTATTTTGGTGTATATATACAGTAAATTTTTCTTAGTAAAATGACAGTGGCAAAACATCCATAAATCTCAATAAAGGCAATACAGAAACAAACAACTAAATAATAACACAAATAATAATAAATACAGAGCCAGGTATGAGCACTAATAACATAATTGGGCACTGTAATATTGTAGTAAATTATATAGAGTTAATTTAATCACTTACAGTTACTTTCACCTTCACAGGGCCCTCTGATCTTATTAGAACAGGTATTTGATTTTTAGTAAATGCCTTTAAACGTTGTCCATCTATAGAGAAACCATAACACTCACATAATACAATACTATACTCCATTAATCACAGACATCTTTTGATGATCTCAAGTGCATCTGCAGGCACTGTAGAGGAAGAAGAGTAGTAGGTTGTCAAATGGGCGGATGGATATGCACTATGTGATGCGCCTCCAGTCTGTTTGACGCCAGGACGGGTGAGAGACGAGGGAAAGAGAGGCAGGAAAAAAGGAAAAAAAAACTCCTTCATGTCGGTGTCTGTAAAACAGAGCAAAGGTCGACAGACGCTACACCATTTCATGAAAGGTATGCAATCTAATGATATTACATCTAGCCGATAAAGACGGTTCAGTGGTCACTTATCAACTTTATTCCAACAGGGATGTTGGCTTTTCCGCAGGGGGGTGTTGAGAAGTGATTGAAAAAGTTTCCTTGCTGTTTTTTTCCCTTTTTGTGCGAATGAGGTGAGGAAAACACGTGAACGAATATATTTTCATTTTATGAAAGCAGTATTTAAAAAATATAAAACGGGTTATGTACAGTTATTTTGAGGTTGTACTGCTTATTCGGGTTTAATTAAACCGCAAACTGCAAATCTAAGCGGCTAACTGGCTAACTCGGCTAGCGGTAAGTTTTCACACAATACAGAAAAAACAAACGTAAAAGGAATTTATCCAAAAATATGTGGTTGTATTTTCTGAAAGTTACGAAAACGGGTGATTTTATAGTAAAAGCGCTTTGAATTTTAAACAAATCCCGTGTTTTAAACTCAATCCCACAAAGTTGGGGCTAACGTAACGTTAGCTTAGCTTCACTCGTTTATTGAGCTAATAAATATTTATGATTCCACACGAAATCCCGCGTATTACAAACAAACCCCACGAGGATGAAATAAACAACCGTGTATTTTAATAATAATTGGTGTATAGTGAAAGAAAGTGACTGTTCACATTCTTGTGTGGAGAGATGTGCGTGTCGTGGCGTGTCTCACTGGCTGTGTCTCAAAACCTAGTGTGCTGCCCACTCAGACAGCACTTTTGGGCATTATAGTCTCCAAAAACTAGTGTTCTACCTTGGCTTTGACTTTCTAAACGTGCCTATGATGCCCAAAATGCTGTCTAGATGTGCAGCTCACTTGTTTTTTTTGGACTTGAAGGAGTCTTTCTTCAGTAACACTCATTTAAACACCTTGAAAACACATTTACAGATGTTTGCTTATAGTTCATAGACCTAATTGTCTGTCTGAGGGGTGAAGTTTATATTTTAGCATCTGTTTGATGCAATGAGCTGTTATCATTCATCTCTGTGTGCGGTCTTTGGCAATACTATCCATAGTGTGATGTGATCATGCTTGAAACAGTTGGAGAAAGATGTTGTGAAGATGTAAATGTTTGTTTTGGGGTTTGTTTAAATATCATTCACATGGTCTGAGACTTGTCTATTGCTATTTTTTGTGGCGTGTTGTTGAATTTTATAGACGAAGAGGTTCAAAATCATCAGTTTTACCCTGAACTTGGTGCACAAAGGCAAATGCTGCACTTTAAATGACATTTTACTAAGTATAATTATGTTTGTAGAAACGCATGTGAAAGACATCGGCTTGTTTTTGACCTTGACCGAGGGGAGGTTTAGATACGGTCAGCTTGTAACGTGTTATCAGAAGATGGAGTGGCTTCAAAGAGCAGCATCACCATGTTACTGGCTTTCATTCATCGCATAATAAGATTCTGGTTTGTCAGTGTAGTATTGCTTGATTTCTCTCATGCATAAATGAAAACGACCGAACGTACTGTTCTTTTTTTTATCAACAGTCTTGCATACACTTTCTTTAAAGCAGGATAAAATGAAATGGTCTGTATTGGTAAACATTATAAACAAGATCTGCATAAAAAATCTGCATAAAAATAAAAATAACTTTTAAAATGACAGAAATCAAGTATTATTTTTCAATAACTGGTTAACATGATGAAAAACAGTGAATCTAACATTGTAATTAAAAATTGGTGGATACACAGGCGCACACACAGTTTGCATTTCAAGTTTCGATGAGATGTATTCTTTTAATATTGTTGAAATGTGGCAGTAAGCCACATTTTGCTTCCGCACTCATTTTGAAGTTTCTTCTTTGCATTTTTGCAATAGCAAAATTCGTTTCCATTGAAAGCCTCTGAATATCTGCCAACGTGTAACATCTGTCGCATAGATGTTCATGTGAGCGTTCACATCTGTTGTCAATCTTGAGCTATGATCTGATCCTGAATAATATCGATTAAAATGAATGCTGCAGATGTATACCTTTAGAAACCTGTTTTTCTTTGTAGTATTTCAGGCATGGAGAACAATAGGGTGGTAATTGTTTATGTACAGCATGAAGAGGGTCTATCCCTATTTGTGTCGATGATGTAAGGCTCCAGGGATGGAGAGACTGGATGGTGTCAAGCAATTAAACAGCCCCCCCTGCTCTGAACGACTGCATCTTTGTCTTGGATGGGTGTGACGGGTCTCCTCCTTATTTAGAAAAAGAGATCTTGTACTTTGCTTGTAAGCCAAAGCCATATTTTTCTGATCAAATTTGAATTGTAAGGCTTCTGTCTTGCATCTGTCGTGCTCTTAAATGTCACTGAAATGTTAGATGGCTCTTTCAATCTGGCTATTATACCTAATTGTATGCGTAATTTGATTTTAAGGATAATGCATGGGTTGAAGCGCACTAGAGGCATTGCGACTGCACGGCAGTCCTCGTAATAAATCAATTGATCCAGAATAAAAGCACCTCTTCCCTGGGTCTGGAGCTCTATTAGTGTCAAAATGTGACTCCATTATGATTTAGAAAGCTGATTTCATGTGTAATTTTGCAAATGGCACTGCTCTTGAGTGTATATCATAATTATGCAGCAGCATCAAGATGCACATCTTCTGATAATCATGTTGCGGTTGTGGTCAGCGTCTTAACATTATTTTCATTATTTGGGGCGAAACGGATGACTGTCGATTTTCATTATATGGCATCTTACCCTCACGCCAAACATTTCTTCTTTACTTTTAAAGTAAAACGTCTCCCTCCCCATGAAATGAGAGCATAGAAAGAGTAAAAGCTTTAAGTGGGAGGCTTTAGTGACTGCTTGAAAAATCAATATGGGTAATGCTTTCTCTCCTTCTCATTTTGCAAATGGAGCAGCTGAGTGTAGAGGCAGGATGGAGATAGGGAGCAGGGAAGTGTGTGTTTGTGTATTGAGCTTCTATATTGCTGATCTGAGTCCTGTACTTCCTATTGTTAAAGCTTTGCTATCATCTGTCCCTCAGCAATAAAGGCAGAGTGTGCTGGTTACAAGCTGATTACTTGTTTCTGCTGATAAGCAAGGCGTTTTGGTGCGTGCCGTCTCATTGAACATAATCGCAGGCAGATTTCAGCAATTCAATCTCAGGCTTGATTTCTTCCTTTCGCAATGTTAGTAATTGTTTAAAGTAATGAGCTTCAGTACAACTTATGCTCTATTGATGGCATTGGTGGCGTAGTATTGATTACCACGTAATGAGTTGTCACTCAGTTTTTTAAAACATACAGAAGATGCTGTTTCGATGCTTGTTAACTTTGTCAATATTACAACTTTTATCATAGCCATGCAACTTTCGCAAGGTATGTGCAAACTTTTCACGTAGAGAAAATCCAAGAACAGGAATTATGGTATGAAGTTGACACCCGCCCCTAGTGAAATGCAGGTACTTTTTCAACAGTAAATAGTTTTTTGCTTTTGTTGCAGTGACCGTGACAGTGACTTATCCAGTCAAAAGACATTTGACACTTACGGTTTGCTTTTTTTGAAGTGTGAACTTCATAGCACATAATACACATTTTAAAAGACAAACGAATCAATACATATTAATGCTTTTGGCATTCTAAACCATTCAAGTGCGCATCTGTAGTATTTACTTTTTAGTACATGCTTAGTATTATTGTTATTTTATAGGACTAGTAGATTTTATTTTTTATTTTTTTCAACGGAAGCTGTCAACAGAGCTAAACTTACACTAAATTTTTTTTTGTTGTTGTTTAAGAAATTAATGCTTTTATTTAGCAAAGATGGATTAAATGAATCAAAAGTCACTTATACTGATTTTTTTAATGTTAAAAAAGATTTCTTTCAAGTAAATGCTGTCATTTTGAATCTTGAATATTAAAGAATCCTGAAAATGTATTCGTTTCCACTAAAAATTAGGCAGCACATCTATTTTCAGCATTGATAATTATAATGCTATGTGCACACTAGGGCTGGGCGATATGGCAAAAAATGTAAATCTTTGTCTCTCTCTCTTTTTTTTTTTTTTTTTTGTTTTTCCCCAGAACGTTTGACCGATTCTTGTTTTTCTTTTTTTTTTAAATTATTTTTAACTAGTCAACTTGAAAATGTAACTACAACATGATCCAAGTTACTTTTTCTTTATTAACTCTAAAGAAAATTCTATTCCAGGTGCAGCACACATGAAGTTGTCAACATGATGTAAATGTTAAACAAATCACTTGTTAAATATCTTTAACAATCTTGCGTGAACTACAACTACATCTTGTATAAACTTATCTTATACATATAATATGTTCAGAAATCAAATGAGGAAAATGCTTCAAAAAAAATCTCAAAAGTCAAGATAATTCAAATTCCAAATGACTGAAGGTATAAAACCAGTAGGCTATTATTAAAGAAGTTCACTTTCCAGAACAAAAATTTACAGATAATTTGCTCACCCCCTTGTCATCCAAAATGTTCATGTCTTTCTTTCTTCAGTCGTAAAGAAATTGTTTCTTGAGGGGAAAAAAAAATCAGGAATTATCTCCATATAGTGGACTTCAGTGGTGCTCCCAAGTTTAAACTTCCAAAATGCTGCTTAAAAACGATCTTAGCCAAGGAAGAAGTGTCTTATCTAGCAAAAGGTAATTTTCGAACTAACTAACTAACTTATACTTTTTAGCCTCGACTCTTTCCAGGTCAATACAGTTAGGGTATGTCGAAAAACTCGCATCTCATTTTCTTCCTCAACTTTAAAATCATACTACATCGCTGCAAAAGTACTGACCCAGTGTTTACAAAGTGAACATGCAGAGAACATCAAACACCCTTTACAAAAAAATGTAAAACAGCGATGTAGGACGATTTTGATGTTGAAGAAGCAAACGAGATGGGACTTTTTCGGCATACCCTAACTGACCCAAATTACACAGACTATGCATGTGCATCACAGACGACAGACAACACGAGCATTTGAGGTTAAAAAGTAAATAAAATGTCAGTTTGTTTTGAAAATGACAGATCGTTTCGCTAGATAAGACCCTTCTTCCTCGGCTGGGATCGTTTAGAGCCATCTGAAGCGGCATTTAAGCTGCATTTTGGAAGTTCAAACTTGGGGGCACCATTTAAGTCCATTAAATGGAGAGAAATTCTGGAATATTTTCCTAAAGAAACATAATTTCTTTATGAATGAAGAAAGGAAGACACGAACATCTTGAATGACAAGGGGGTGAGTACATTATCTGTAATTTTTTTGTTCTGGAAGCGAACAACTTTAACTATAAATGTTGTGTAAAAAAACAGTGAACAGCAGCTTTTAGCCTGTCACCATGATGCAAACATGAAATATCAGGCAGTGTAGTTCTTCACAGGTTTCTTAATCGATTGTGCTGCTTTTGCATTTTTTTTCGATATAAATTTGGACAAGTTTGACTTGCCCTGACGTCTCTTGCAGCATCTCATGCATGAAACGAGATTATAAAAACGCGGCGCTTTAGTAAAAAGAAGCTCACTCCCATCTCCATGCATGTTTTTCCTATTCCAGTGCCCGCGTTGCATCTTTGTCAACACAAAAGCATATTGTGTGTGAGCGAAATGATATGAGCACATCACACTTGATTGGTTAATTACGTGCGCGGTTGTGCGTATGGATCGTTCTTTTCTCTTTACTGTTATCATTGGCATATTGTCAAAGTGTCTAATTCTAACGTGCAAAAACATTAAATTTACCCAGCCCTAGCATAATGTTGTCCTCCTCTTTCTGATACAACCGAACGTGTCAAACTGGAAACAATTGCGTTGCCCGTCACTAATTTGTGTCTGTTTGTGTTTTTTGCATTGACTTAATGTTATCTGACCAGTGTGGCGCTGTAGCGCAAGACTGTAATTCAGCCCTGCTGGATGCAATTCAAGAGAAGAGACAACGCTTCAGAGCGAACGTTGTCGAACCTGAATGACGGTTGAATGATTATGTAAATACTTAATGCGCGCTTTCCATTTAGTCACTTTTTTGACTAAATAAACGCAACAAAAACTGAAAGCAGCAGTTAAGAACGCATCTTATTACGGTGTTGTGAATGTTTGCACAAACTTTGCAGTTCGATGCTCTAGTAAAGTCCAATCATGTTTATTTATATAGTACTTTAATGCAATAGATGGCCTTAAATCAAGCAGCTTTACACAATTAAGTCAGCGTCGCTTTATTTAGAATTACAACTTGATTTTCTGTTTTAAAGCAGCTCTCCAGTGTGGAGCTATAGCTAATGATAATTTTATTTCTTATTAGTGGGGAATAAATATTTCTAAGTGATAGTTTGGTTTGCAGAGATCAAAGCTTGATCTAGCTCAGGTGTATTGTAATTATCATAAGCCTACAAGGTATTTTAAGGGAGATAAGTTATTCACAACATAAGTTTATCCAAAAATAAAATGTCTTATTTCTTACATTTTTGTTTCTTATCCATATGATCTACAAAAGGAGATGTTAGGCAGAATGATGTGTCATTCAGTTACTTTATCGTATAGCTAATTTATTGGTGAATGAGTGTTTGTCACCTCATTTGTTGAATCAATTGTAATTACATGATATGGTTTTCAAAAGCTGAAGTGATTACCTTTATTTGTTAGAGTATGTATAACTCAATATTTTAACTAATTGCAAAAGCTGAATAATCAAAGCGATCATCTTAAAAAATAAAATAAAATAAGATGAAAAGGGGCAGAAAATCTTAGCAACCTCAAACACTTGAACATTAGTGTACATGGAACTCTTAACATTACCTTTTATTTATCTGATGAACTACAAAATTAGATCTGTACTCCTGGTGGAAGACAATGACATGTCAATTACAGCTTGCGCTATTAATGTCAGTGCTGCTTTGATTTGCTCCTGCTTCCGTTGTATATATGTGCCTGTACGCAAACAGGGTCTGAACAATATCGGGGAAGCACTGTTGTACTGACATTGATGGCGAAGTGAGAGGAGGTGACCTACTTTCTGTTTGGAGATGTTTGGCTGTTGTTCGCTCATCTTAACTGCGCCTTAGACTAATAATGGTTACTTATCCATCATGCTCATTTTACATAAAGCATGGTGTGGTTTTGACAGGACAAACACCGTAGTGGTCTTGGAGTGGGAAGTGCTTTGAATAGTAACATTTTGTCCCGAACAGCCAATGGGCTGATGTTTGGCAGCTGAAGAGGTCAAGGGGAAGGGATGTGGCTACAGGAAGTGCCTCTCAGAGGTCTTATATCCTTTCTGTCCTGGTTACACTTGCAACTTTTTCAGCAGCTGTGCTGTGCGCCTCTCGCTCTGGGAGCTCCCTGGGTGGGGCAGCGGGAGGCTGTTGCTTACAGATCCAACACAATGAGTCTGTTGTAGTTCACCATAACACATGGCAGATGGGTACATCCTAACAGTTATCTACAAGACCTCAGATGTGTGCGTAAGTGTGTGTGGTTTTATAACTGAATAGGCGGTAGCATTTTTTTTTTTTGCGCACTTCCTCTGAACAGTGTTTTTTGTTTATTTGTATTTCTTTTTAAGATGTCTAAAATTGTCACTGATGTAGTGGTTTAATTGTTTGAACATGTTACAAAACTTGTAATTATATTAATTGTTATAATATTTAATTATAAGTATATTATCCAAAGAGTTGGTAGTAATTGAATATCTTAACCGGTTTTCATCACTGTGAAGAGCTGAATAGCAAGGGCTAAGTACGTATCTTTTTTCTGTCCACACCAATTTTAAGTTACAATTTGTGTGATTGCATGAGGTACAGTAGTTTCCCTCCTTTTTTGACTTAGATGTTTCCCATTGTCCATAATAACATTCTAATACCCCTCATATAGGCTAATTGGTTTCTGGCTGTTGCATCTGCTGTAATGACAAGTTCTATCAACTTTTTTTTTTTTTTTTTGTGCAGAATCTTGGAATGTTCATAATTAAAATAAGTAATTGTAATTCAAATTCAAACAATTTCAGAATTCCATAAGTTTTAAGAATGTTGCAGTGAATTTACATGACTTGTCCAGGTGTTTTATTTTTTTTTTTAATTTTAATTTTATAACCAGGGATGCACATAAGTGGTTTGCATGTGCAACCAAAATATAAAAAAATTAAGTTAAGTTCAGGCCGCTCATTTGTATACCAACATGGTTGACAGCTGCTAATGCACAATCACCGTTTTAGATCGATTAACTGCAATACTGTATAAGATTTATATTCTAAATGAAAGCATAAATATAGGCTATGCATTGCCGGTTTCAGTGCGAAATGCAAAAGATTCACAAACCTCATGCATCCAGGTTTTCTAAGTTTTCTTGGGTGCCCATGTTCTTTAAAGGAAACAAAGATATTAATGGAATAAATTAAAAGAAATATTTTGGTTTTCCAATGTTTTAGCTAATTTTAAAGCTTGTTTTTCCTTAAAGTCTTTTTGAGTCTTTGGTTGTTTGGCCTTGGTCTTCTGGTTAAGAAACACAGTCTTTGATACTGTAACTGGTCACTATTTCTTCCCCCCAAGTTTATTTTTAACCATTTTTAATCATTTTTTTCCCTCTTAATTTTAAAGTTTAAATGAAGTACAAATATTCCATGTATCTTGTTAGATAATATTTACCCTGTACCACAAAACCAGTCTTAAGTAGAATGGGTATATTTGTATCAATAGCCAAAAATACATGGTATGGGTCAAAATTATTGATTTATTAGGATATTATGTAAAGATCATGTTCCATGAAGATCTTTTGTAAATTTCCTACCGTAAATATAAATTTTTGATTTTTAATATGCATTGCTAAGAACTTCATTTGGACAACTTTAAGGGCAATTTTCTTGCACCCTCAAATTCCAGATTTTTAGCTGTATCTCGTCCAAATATTGTCCTATCCTAACAAACCATACATCAATGGAAAGCATATTTGGCAGGCATATTTATTCAGCTGCATAAATCTCAAATTTCAAAAAAGTTGACCCTTATAACTGGTTTTGTGGTCCAGGGTCACATATAAGCTCATGAACTTTGCATGCATAAAAATGAAATCATTAAAAAATGTTGTTTAAACTAATTTTTAGATATCTCTGTTTAGATATGTATTATATTTGTCATCATTATGAATTGTATACATGCATTTAATTTCCATACTGATGTCAGTTTCTCTTTTTGTTGCAGGTGCAAACCAGAATCTGGCATGGATTAGTCTCTAACATTTAATAGTTATCTCATCGTCGTTTTTATCCTTAATTCCTTAATTGCCCTTTACGCTAATTCTCGGAGTGGTTGTGACCCAATTCCACCTCCCTTCCCGCTTCACTGCAGGCCTTCCTGAGCCCTGAGCACCAGCAGCTGCGTCCTGCCTCGACTTCCTGTCCTTGGTCGTACAAGGCTAAGCTCGTCCACTCCCCTACCCCCTTCACATACACAAACACGCACATAATCATCTTCCTGGCACACTGCGGGCCGTGAGCGCTTCAGATCCCGCTTCCTGGTGCAGCCCAGCACTATGACCTCCATGTCCAGTCTGTTCTCCTTCACCAGCCCCGCGGTGAAGCGGTTGCTGGGCTGGAAGCAGGGCGACGAGGAAGAGAAATGGGCGGAAAAGGCTGTGGATGCCTTGGTGAAAAAGTTGAAGAAAAAAAAGGGTGCCATGGAGGATTTAGAGAAGGCCCTTAGCAGTCCTGGACAGCCTAGCAAATGTGTGACCATCCCACGGTCGCTGGATGGGAGGCTACAGGTGTCCCATAGGAAAGGCCTCCCTCACGTCATCTACTGCCGCGTGTGGCGCTGGCCTGACCTGCAGTCCCACCACGAGCTCAAACCCCTCGAGGTGTGCGAGTATCCGTTCGGTTCCAAACAGAAAGAAGTGTGCATCAACCCGTATCACTACAAACGAGTTGAAAGTCCAGGTAAGTCATCATTGATACATTTATATTACTTCTGACGCTACACAAATGATTTGTCATATTGAGAATATTCTTGATGCATTTATGGAAAAGTGATAAGCACACCACAGTGATGTTATAGTTGGCGAAAACGGAAAAGCGTTTTTGTTACTTGAAATAAAATAAATGTGAAGAGGAATAATAAAAAAAAAAACCCTACATTTTATTTTATTATAAGCAACATTACTCATTTTCATTTACTTTTGTTTATTCTCTGAAATAACTAAAACTGAAACCAAAAATAGCTATATAGACGTATTAAAAAATAAAGAAAAGTAAAAATTACAAAAAAAACATAATTACTAAAACTTTAAAATTAAAATGAAATTTTCTTATATATATATAATATTTATATATATTTATAAATATGTATGTATATATGTATGTATATATACAAAATTATAATAATTTATTTATACTTGGATATAATTTATATATTAATGTGTATACATAATAAATATACACAGTACACGCACAGTATGTAAACATACTTTTATTTTGAATACGATTAACTGCTTGACAGCTCCCTCTATATATACATGCATACCATTCACTAAAACTGCATTTATTTGATCAAAAAATACAGTAAAAACAGTAATATTGGGACATTTTAACACAATTTAAAGTGTTTTATATTTTAAAATATTTAAAAATATAATTAAAGTTTGACTGTATTCATTTTCTTACTCCCCCAAAAATGTTGAAATCTTACCAACCTCAAACCTTTGAATGTATAGTGTTTTATTTTTTTATTTTATTTTTTTTTATGCCAACCAGTGCATCACCGGTCTTTAAGCAGTTTAATATTTTTGATGAACCATATTAAAACTCATTTGATCAATCCCACATCATCAAATCCTTTCCAACTGATTTCATCTGCCTGTCAACAAAGTGTTTTTCTGAGAAGCTTTCGTTGACACCAAGCAAACAAAAAAACAGACAAAATAACAACGAACTGGTCAACCTATATGTCCCCTGCGAGGTTATGTGGCCTATTATATCCTCTGCATATCCAGCGGTATAGACCGTGTTGACTATCAGATATCCCTTGCCCCCAGAGGCCTTCTGATCTCTGTAACCTCTGTTGCCCTCTGTAGATTGAGATGTGCACTGTATTGAGCTTTTCAAGGGCAGATATCACATGTCACTCAGGAGAGAAAACATTTCTGTTGAAGCCGGAAAACTGAGCTGTTGTGCCTTAGCTATTACCTTGAAGCCTGAGCTGGCCAATCAGCACGCAGATGTCAAGGATGCAAGATTCTCTTTTTCTGCCATAAATATTTAAATCAGAATGATGTTTAAAATACTATTATCTTTTCTCAGTACTTCCTCCGGTGTTGGTGCCACGACACAGCGAGTTCAACCCTCAGCACAGTCTGCTGGTGCAGTTCCGCAACCTGAGTCACAATGAGCCTCACATGCCTCTCAACGCCACCTTCCCAGAGTCCTTCCAGCAGCACAGCGGAGGAAGCTCCTTCCCTATCTCTCCAAACTCGCCCTACCCTCCGTCTCCCGCCAGCAGCGGCACCTACCCCAACTCTCCTGCAAGCTCTGGGCCATCCAGCCCCTTCCAGCTGCCAGGTACACCGATTATCTTTGGTGCTGCGATTGCAAATGCGTGTGTCACACTGCAAATGATAAACCTGTGATATGACGCTGAGTTGTGCACTGTTGTTTTCTGTCAGTAAACAATGGAAATGCCAGCTAAGCAGCCCAACAAAGCCCGGTGACTTCAGTCCTGCTGGTGGGTGCCCATCACATTTGGCACCGGCCCGCACTCCCTCTATTCTGTATCGAGTGATTTGCTGATGCCTGCATCCGTAGGCTGGGTGCACTCAGGCAGAATGACAGCAAATGTTTTATAGCGCCGTGGGTTAGAACTAAAGCTGGGTTTATTCATAGAAATTGCTTGATTCATCACAGCATCCGACCTGCCTCAATGATTTAAGTGATGGAAGCACTTGAAGCTTTGATGTGCACTACCAGTCAAAAGTGTTGTGCTCACCAAGTCTGCATTTATTTGATCCAAAGTACAGCAAAAACAGTACAATTTTGAAATGTTATCTATTTGAATACATTTTAAAATGTAATTTATTCCTGTGATTTCAAAGCTGAATTTTTAGCTTCATTACTCCAGTCACATGATCCTTCAGGAATCATTCTAATATTCTGATTTGCTGCTCAAACATTTATTATTATGTTGAAAGCAGCTGAGTAGATTTTTTTCTTTGATAAGTTCAGAAGAACAGCATTTAATGTTTTGTAACATTATAAATGTCATTATCATCATTTTTGATCAAGTTAAAGTATCCTTGCTATATAAAAGTATTAATTTCTATCATTTCTTTTAATTATACTGACTCCAACCTTTTGAATGGTATAGTGTATAATGTTACGAAAGCTTTTTATTTCAGATAAATGCTGATCTTTGGATCTTTCTATTATCAAAGGATCCTGAAAAAATGTACTCAACTGTTTTAAATTTTGATGGTAATTAAAAAAAAAATGTTTCTAGAGCAGCAAATCATCATATTAGAATGCTTTCTGGCCGATCATGTGACACTGAGTAATGATGCTAAAAATTTAGCTTTGATCAAAGGAATAAATTACATTTTAAAATATATTTAAATAGATGGCAGTTATTTTAAATAGCAAAAATATTTCAGAAATGTACTGCTTTTGCTTTACTTTGGATCAAACAAATGCAGGCTTGGTAAGCAGAAGAGGCTTCTTTTAAAAAAAAAAAAACATTAAAAATCTTACTGTTCAAAAACTTTTGACTGGTAGTGTACATTGTGAACATTTAAATATTTAAACACTGCCATGAAAAAGTTTGATGTTAGTTAGAAGAAATGTATGCTTTTATTCAGCAAGAATGCATTAAATTAAAAATTACAGTAATGTTAGAAAATATCCTATTTCCTTTTTAAACTTCATAGTCATCAAACAATCCTGAAAAAATGTACCGCAGTTTCCACAAAATTATAAAGCAGCACAACTGTTTTAAACTGATAATTATCAGTAAAATTATTAGTTTACATGAACTAAGAATGAAGAATACTTCTACAGCATTTATTAATCTTAATGTTAATTTCAGCATTTACAAATTAATTATTAAAATCTCAAGTAGTTTGTTAACATTAGATAATGGACTGTGAACTAACATGAACAAACAATGAGTGACTTTTTTTTAGCTAACATTAACAAAGATTTATAAATGGTGTAATACATGTATTGTTCATGTTAGTTAATGCATTAAACCTTATTGTAAAGTGTTTCCTAATTAAATAAGAAATGCTTCTTAAGCACCAATTTAGCACTGAAGTGCTGCTGAAGATTCAGCTTTGCCATCACAAATAAATTACAATTTGTAATGTATTCATCTCCAAAATTATTTTAAATTATATTATTTCACAATGTTACTGTTTTTTGTCTTTTTTTTTTTGATCCAATAACTGTAGTCTTGATAAGCATAAAAGACTTATTTCAAAAACATTAAATCTTACCAACCCCAATTTCTTTTTCTGATAGTGCTGATTTGAGATAGATCTGATTTAATTATATAATTTAGTTTCTTATATGTTCATATAAAAAACCCCCTCATCTGATATGGCTGATCCACCAGACAAGCAATCTAACAGCGCTTTTTTCCTTTGGCTTCATTGAATTGGTCTGGAAAGTAGTAACATTAACTTATCAAGCCTTTTTAAAATTCTTCTTGCATTAGATAACGTCTTCCAAGAATTTTTTAGAGCCAGAGGTGCTTTCTTTTATTAGTCATAAACTGTTTCTGGAAGAGATTGCCTTTGAATATATTCTGCTGTTCTGTTTGCTGTTTAGTGGTAAAACAGATACAATATTTGTGTCCAAATAATAAACAGCCATGCCACATATTTAAACTTGTCCAGATGACGGCTTTAAATAGCTGTTTCCGCATCGTGAATATCTGTTATTGTCCAGAGGTGGGTGTTTGATGTAAGAGATTTGCGAAATCTGACACTAAAAGGTTTCCATAAGTTGCGAAGTGGCTTCCTGTAAAGAATCATCAGAATTCAGGCTCCAGGGGATTGCAGTGGAAGCCCATTTGTTTGCAGCAGGCCTCATCGTCTGACCGCTCTCTGTCTCTCTATGGTGTCTCTTTACCAGCTGATACCCCTCCTCCTGCTTACATGCCTCCAGATGAACAGATGGGACAGGACGGGTCTCAGTCCATGGAGACTGGCACCAGCATGGTTCCTCAGAACATGCCCAGAGGGGGTAAGAAACTGTTAACATCCTATTCAGAAGTGGTCCAGGTGTGATGGCAAAGAACATATAAAGAACTCCCTCAGATCTGAGTGTCATCATTACAGAAGTATATGGGCCATTCTACAGAATTGGTTCAAAGTCAGAGTCGGAAACGTCTTGGGGTGGAAAAAAAGCGTTTATCGACAAATTTTGTATGTATGCAAATTGTATAATATCCAAGGTACAAATTTCTAGTAATTGTGCAGTTAATTAGGGCATGAGGACCCTACTGAAATTGCTCGGGTTCTTCTTTTTTTCATGAAATGAATCGCTCAAACTCATGAAACTTTGCACATGACAAAAGTGGTGGAAATGTACATCTGATTTGGGTTTCAGAAGTGGGTGTGGCACCTATAAAATTTCAACGAAGTGCCCCTCAAGCTGTTTCGCATATATGAAATTCGGTAGACGCACATAACACACCAATACCTACAAAAAAGTCCAACAGTACAAAGTCCGAAACCCAACAGGAAGTCTGTTATTTTGCACTTTCTCTTTAGGTTCTGCCGTTTTCGCCATTTTCAGGCGTTGTATTTAAACGAACTTTAAACAGATCAACACCAAGTTTGTTGAGTGTAATCTAAGACCCTTTGTGACGTTAAATTGCAAAGGTCTTTAGTTTTCGTTAAAGGGCGTGTCTGTGGCGGCCTGACAATCTTCGATGTTTCACTGTGAAAAAGGAAGTTGTTGTAATTCAGGCAATGACAATGTCCGATCTGCCTCAGACTTCACATGTTTGATAAGAGTTTTGTCCTGAACACATGCCCATGCCTATATTAAGCTATAGTCATAGCGCCACCTGCTGGCAACAGGAAATGGCGTGTTTTACGCTCTAACATTTTCCTCATAGAGATTTAATGACATCAACAGTATATTTGGTCAGTCTAATCTAAAGGCCTTTGCAATGTTACATTGCAAAGATCTTGAGTTTTCATTAAAGGGCGTGTCTGTGGCATCCTGACAGAGTTCGATGTTTCGCCATAGGAATAGGTGTTGTAGCTTAGCCATACAATGTCCGACCTGCTCCAAATGTCACATGTTCAATAAGAATTCTGGCCTGAACACATCTAAAGGCCAGTATTCTGTAATAACCATAGCGCCACCTGCTGGCATCAGGAAATGACTTGTTTTATACTAACTCAAACATGCAATGTCCGGTCTGCACCAAACTTTACGTTTGGTCAGAGTCCTGGCCTGATGACATCTAAAAGCCATTGTTATTCAGTTATAATCATAGTGCCACTTGTTGGTAACAGGATATGTCATGCTTTGCACTAACTCAAACACACAAACTTCTTATGTTTGATAAAAGTGCTGGCCTACAGCCAATATTCAGTTAGTCATAACGCCACCACCTGGTAGCAGGAAGTTTGGCACATATAAATGACTGACATATTCCTTCTATATTTACTACTTTGAATGCATATTGTTCGCTGTTTTCCTAAAGCCACAGGTGGTGTTGTGCCCGGGTGCGAGGGCCCTTTCAAAGCTTCTTGCAGCTTAAATTCTCATTGTATATTCAGAAAGTTTTGGAATACTTGTTCTCTCCCCAACTTTGTCACTACAGAGACACAGTAATGATAAGAAGGGTTATATTTCTTCCTCCTAAATATATTTTAGAGGTAAATCAATGTTACATTTTTAACAATATTTCAAGTGTAATTTATAAGATTTGTTGCATTTTGAATCCAGTTCTTCTTTGTAAAAGGCAAAAAGTTGACCATACTGATTTCAAACTTAAGGATTTATTAGTTTGAATATACATTGAACCAAAAACTATTATAACATCTTAGTCTAATTCAACAAATTTTTTTGACAAAACATCCCATGTTTCGTAAGTGACTACACATTTTTGATAGTGACAGTAATGTTTTGGTAGCAACCACATCACATAATTTTAACTTGCATGCTAAAACGCTACTAAAACGTACTAAATACAAGAACATTGCATAACTGTACTAAAATTTTATTTCCCCCCCCAAATAAATTAAGGGTTGTGTGTCATTCCTGAAACAATGATGACATGTTTCGGTTGTGAGTGTTTCGATAGTGACAGTTTTATATTAGGTCAAAGATGTCACTACCGAAACTTCAGCAAATGTTTCAGTCATGACTGTTTCGGTAGTGACAATTTTAGATACTTTTGAGCCTAGCTCAAAGATGATAATCAGCACATGGTTAGCTAGCACATTTCTGAACCGTTGTACACATATAAAAACTACATGTTATTGAATAACTTCCAAAAAAGTGTGCTTAATTATAGAAATATATTATGTTCGGTAGTGACATTCTTTAAAGTTACACACAGATTTTCAGACTTTGGAACACCTTTACCTCAAAATGAATGGGGCCTATCTACTCGCCATGTAGCTGTGAGAGAGAGAGTGACACACATATTTCCTGATCATAAAATTTTATTTCCCCCAAATAAATTAAGCATTGTGTTCCATTTTGTCACTCCTGAAACAATAATGACATGTTTCGGGTGTGACTAAAACATACACTGGTTTGATAGTGATGTGAAAATGTCACAAAGTTTCATAATTTACAAAGAAAATCTAATTTAAAAAAAAAAAAAAAACTAAAATATTTTTAAAAACAACAATGGAATAAAATGCAAAAATCATTTTGATATCATTTTCAGAAGTTGAAATTTAGGGGTTAGCGCTCAGGAGAGCCACCTTCCAATTGCAAGTACCCACTAAATGATGATTTTATATATGCTAAGCTAACTGATATTTTAAATATTATTGTGGGTTTCAACAGATAATAAAATGATCTTAGTAAACAACTAAGATTTGAATTCTTAAATGCTTTTTAAATGTGTTTTCACAGAACTGCAGTTTGTACGAATTCTGTAGAATATTATAGACCCATCTATGTCTGTCTTTGGCTTGTTTTATAGAGGAAATATTGGCCTATATTGCCAATGGGGTCTAGAAGCAGACTTGTGCATAATATGTGCATCAAAGTAAACATTTTGGGCATTCTTGCCACCAGCCCTACCCAGTTAAATTGGAAATACGAGAGGTTAAAATTAGCAACAGTCCAAAAATCAAATTGCTGTTTTATTTTTAAATGTACTAAACACGATTAAAAATGATTTTGACTCTTTAATGATATAACTTTTTCTCCTCCAATTGATTTTAAACATTTAAACAGTGGCTGTCATTTCTTGGATTTATTCAAACATGCATTAAGACAAAAATGAAATGAAATTAATGCCTTTTTGCTGCATATTAAACGGTGTCTAAACCACATTTATTGTTGATTTAAATTGACACAAGAACTATTAGATGGCAGGCATGTTACAAATTATGTTTAGTGAAGTTTTGTTTATATATCAACAGAAAACACCACTGTCTAAAATATCCATAAAGAATCTTTATTGGTTCATCAAAATGAGAATCCATTAAAATCAAGAAATCAGTATAGTTAACCCAAACCTAGATATGACTGTAGTGAAATGACCAACAACAGTTCACCCTTTGTACATAACATTTGGGGGCGTTCAGCAAATCAGATGACTACTTTTTCTCAAAAGCACTCATTGTAGCAACCTAGTGCTTTGGAAACAACTTTGTTTTGTGGCAGACCAAAAATAAAACCTGTGCATGGCAATTGTGTAAAGCCAGACAGTCCGATTAGAGGTCACAATATTAAGAAAGCTCAAGAAAAGTCACACTAACAACCTCTGTAACTAAAAACATTGTCATCATGACTGAGCCTGAATTTCTAGCACCGTTCGCCTGTTGTAATCTTTAAATCCTTTTGGCCCGGTATCTCCCTCTAATCTCTCCAGAATGTTTATCTAGCTGATGTGGTGAAGTATCTGAGCAAGTTGAAACAATAGATGGCTTCAGCTCAAGGTCTTGTTTTATTTTCCTCTTTCAGATGTGCAGCCAGTGGAGTATGAGGAACCCAGTCACTGGTGCTCTATTGTGTACTATGAGCTGAATAATCGTGTGGGAGAGGCTTACCACGCTTCCTCCACCAGCGTGCTGGTTGATGGATTCACTGACCCATCCAACAACAAGAACCGCTTCTGCCTGGGCCTGCTCTCCAACGTCAATCGCAACTCCACTATTGAAAACACCCGCCGCCACATCGGCAAAGGTATGCGTGCGGATATTATGCGCAAAGATCTTCGCAACTGTTTTTATATCACTCGGTCCTGGAAATCCAGTGGGTGGTGATCCTAATCTTTAGCAAAGCAGTGTTGTTAACTAAAACTGTAAAAAACACTGGTATCACTTTACAATAAGCTTCCATTAGTTAATGTATTAATGGTTACACTTTATTTTAAGGTCCAGTTCTTGCTATTAACAAACCATTAACTGGCTTTTACCTTAATAAACTCCTAATTTCCTGCTTATTTATAGCTTATAAGGTAGTTGTTCAGGTATTGGGTAGGATTAGGGATGTAGAATATAGTCATGCAAAATAGGTGCTTTATAAGTACTACTAAACAGCCAACATGTTAATAATAGGCATGCTAATAATTCACTAGTTATTGGTGAGAATTGTTCCCTATTCTTAAGTGTTACTGTATTAACTAGCATGAATAAACAGTACATTTATTGCAGTATTTATGAATATTTAATGTTAGTTAATAAAAACACAGTTGTTCATTGTTAGTTCATGTTAATTCGCATTGCATTACAAGCACAACTTTTGATTTTAATAATGCATTAGTAAATGCTGAAATATTAAAGAAGATTAATGCTGTAGAAGTATTGTTCATTTTTAGTTCGTTAAAGTAACCTTATTGTATAGTGCTACAAAACATTTTAATTGAAATATTAGGTTAAATATATTAGGTGAAAAACTTGTACTAAAACATTAGTAATGTTCCCTTGTCGACTAAATGAAGTTGAAGTACTAGAATTACTATTTAAAATAATTAAGAAATTAAGAAAAAATAATTAAAACGTAATTAAGAAAAAATTATTAAAACCATTTAGAAAAATATATTTTAAAAAGAACTAATAAAAACTAACAAAGAACATACACTACCAGTTAAATGAAACAGTAAGATTTTTTTTTCTGTACTTTGATCCAGAGATTTTGAAATATTTAAAATAACTGCTTTCTATTTGAATACACTTTAAAATTTAATTTATTCCTGTGATTTCAAAGCTGAATTTTTAGCATCATTTGAGCATCACTCCAGTCACATGATCCTTCAGAAATCATTGTAATATTTGAATTTGCTTCTCAAAAAGCATTTATTATTATTATTATTATTATTATTATGTTGAAAACAGCTGAGTAGAATGTTTAAGTTTCTTTGATGAATACAAAGAACAGCATTTATCTGCCATCACTTTTGATCAATTTAAAGCATCCTTGCTAGATAAAAGTATTCATTTCTATAATTTCTGTCCCAGAAAAATTATACTGACTCCAAGCTTTTGAATGGTATAGTGTATAATGTTACATAAGCTTTTTATTTCACATAAATGCTGATCTTTGGATCTTTCTATTCATCAAAGCATTGTGAAAAAAAATTTACTTAACTGTTTTTAAATATTGATTATAATAATAAAAATGTTTCTTGAACAGCAATTCAGCATATTGGAATGATTTTTGAAGGATCATGTGACTAAAGACCAGAGTAATGATGCTGAAAATTTAGCTTTGATCACAGGAATAAATAACATTTTAAAAGTATTCAAACAGAAAGCATTTTATTTTTAAATATAATATTTCACAGTATTACAGCTTTTGCTGTATTTTTGATTAAATAAATGCAGGTTTGGTAAGCAGAAGAGAATTCTGTAAAAAAAAAAAAAATAAAAAAAAACATTGAAAGTCTCACTGTCCAAAAACTTTTTACTGGAAGTGTAAAATGACAAAAACGCAAACAAAAATTTAAGTAGAAACTAAAAATATAAAAATAAAGTAAATTCTGAATACAACAAGTTTAAAAACTAGCAAAGGTTTGTCTGCATGATGACCTATAATGACAACCTTTACCAGTTTAAGGCCTGTTCACACCAAAAAGATAACTATAATGATAACTATATGGCATAAACACCAACTGACAATAATTTTTGTAGCATTCAGCTGAAAAAAAAAAGCTTTGAAAGTGATTATAGCTGTGGTGTGGACTTACTGCATTTTATAATTATAATTATAGCTATTGTATGGTGTGCATGGCCCTTTAAAAGCAAGACATTTTTTTCCATTAGCTTTCAGATGATTCATCGTGGGTGACCTGGATGGATAACAAAGACGACAATTGTTACTATATCAATGATGACAATTACTCATCTCCACACCTAAAAAGTTAAATAAATGCTCTCAGACCAAACATGATTAGTTTGATTACAATGGTGAATCATTGGAGTGTATCGCTATTGAAATAAATCACAGGAAGACCTACAAGATGTCTATTGAGACAAATATTTATTATTTTGCATTTCTCTTCTCAGGTGTCCACCTGTATTATGTCGGAGGAGAAGTGTATGCAGAGTGTCTGAGTGACACCAGCATTTTTGTCCAGAGTCGAAACTGCAACTACCATCACGGTTTCCACCCCACAACTGTCTGCAAGATCCCCAGCGGCTGCAGCCTCAAGATCTTCAACAACCAAGAATTCGCTCAGCTGCTCGCTCAGTCCGTCAACCACGGATTCGAGGCCGTCTACGAGCTCACCAAGATGTGCACCATTCGCATGAGCTTTGTAAAGGTATGAGTATCACCAACAATGATGAGTTTTTAGAAGGTTATTCACTTTTTACAGTTTAGCTTAACTGTATTGTTTTTATTTTTTGTTTTTTTAAGGGCTGGGGTGCGGAGTATCACAGACAAGATGTGACGAGCACCCCTTGCTGGATAGAAGTGCATCTTCACGGGCCTCTCCAATGGCTGGATAAAGTCCTAACACAAATGGGTTCTCCTCTGAACCCAATCTCTTCTGTCTCATAATGATGGGCCCTGTTGGGCTGGGAGGATTTTTTTTTTTGTAGCTTTTTTTTGTTGTTTTTCTTCTTTTTTTTTTTCTTCACTTATGAACGAAAAGGAGATCTTAAGGGCTGAACTGTTTACACTACCTGCAGAAGGGTGAGAGGATCCTGCGACAGTCAGAACGAAAAGAATGAACTGGGGCTACAAGCACATCTAGCTGAGGAAAATTCTAGGCAGTGACACACAATGGACTAACTACTGCTTCAGCAATTGCCTTCCTGTTTATTTGTTTGTTTTTTGCATACAGTTTTAAAATGATGCTTGTATGACTGATTTTCTCTTAACTGTAGGTAATCTAGTAGATGAAATTGACATGCTTTCATGTATCTCTACTTCACTTTACACCAGTTGAAAATGGCAATTTCCTAGTTCTATGAGAATCTTTTTAATTGCTATGTTGTCTAATCCCTGTTATTCGCAAGGCATATGTTCCTTTATATGTTTACTGTTAGACTCAAAGCTCATTTCAAATGTTTCCTTTTTATAGCATCTGTTGCCTCAAGGCAAATCAAAGTTACTGCTTTTAAATAAAGTTCTTTTATCTGATAAATTTGTGTTCATTTGATGTTTTTATGATGGTGTATGTGAGCCATATGGATTAAGACTTTTTAACACCTCTGGGGGTGTTTTAGTTTTGAAATCCACAGCTTTTGGCTAGCACATTATGTCCTTGCATGTGTCTGTTTTTACCGACAGAAAGCATTGCAGTAGTGTAGTACATTTCATTGCATGAATGTGTTTGTTTTATGGAATTAGTGCTCATGGAGACTAAACTGGACTATGATGTCTGTTATTTGGTTCCCTCTACTGGACAAAATGTGTATTTTTAGTACTAGCACCAGTTGCTGTCAAAATCTGTAACCCAATAGTACATTTTTGCACCAAGGTGGTACAACGTTTCTTAGAAGGAACTGCCTGTCTTGAATGTCGTTCCTCTATGTTGCTTGTCGCATCAGAACAATATGCTTTCTAGGATATAATAGACAGGAGGTTAGATATCAACATCGTGAATTTAGACTACATTAAAGCCATTCAGAATAGAATAGAATATGGTTGTCAGATTTGGTGACGCTGTTGTATCTCTGTCTGTTCACATGAGAGCAATCAGACAAAAAATGCCTTTTAAATGCTGCATAAATTTGTGTTCTTGCATCAATATCTAGCCAACAGCGACCTCTAGTTACAGGCTGCATCGTGTTTCAGGTTTCATTGTATGACCACGTTTCATTCACAGATTCGAATTAGTTGGTTTTAATACATTTTTATTAAAACGTACAAATATTTTCAGCCATGATTCATAAATCATTCAATCTATAATTTTTATATAGGCTAATACAATCAGACACAACAATAGTTTCTCAAATATTTATTACAATATATAGTGATCAATTTAATATTCACTTCCATGGTATGAAATGACTGAATAGTTTCAACTGATTTCCTGTTGAACTGTCTCCAACTTAACTGCAGTGGTCAAACTATTTCGCTAATTAAAAAAAAAAAAAATAATAATATATAATATATATATATATATATATATATATATATATATATATATATAGCAAATTAAGTTACACACTCGATCATAATGCACAATGTTTCCACCTAAAACGTGTATTTTAAGGTGCAGTCACCTCACTTCGATATGTTCGTAGATTTGGAAAGCAGTTAATTCGGAATGTAAATATGGATTTTTTTCATTTATTTCTGTTAATGTCATAAAACTAGCGAGCTAAGCCAGAAGTAGTACAGACAGTGTCGTGTAAACATGGCTTGAAGGAACAGCCAAAATAATTCAGTTGAGTGAGTCATTTAGGCTGGACACCTTCAAACTCACCCTGCGTCCCAATGTGCATACTATCCACCCTATCTGCCCTAAATAGTATTGAACAGAGCGGAACAGAGCGGGTTCGTGAATTATTCGGATCGGGACTTCGGATCGCGAATCATTTGATTCAGATCGGGACTTCAAAGCGTATCGCGAATCATGTAATTAGATCGGAACTTCAGATCCGGTTCGCGAATTTATTGACTCAGATCGCGAATCATTTTGCGAATAATTTGATTTAAAACGACACTGAGCGCGGATCGCGAATCATTTAGATCGGAACTTCGGAGCGCGTGTTGAGAATCATTTGATTCAGATCGGGACTGAACGTGGATCGCGAATCATTTGAATTAGATCGGAACTTCAGAGCCGGTTCACGAATCATGATTCAGATCGCGAATCATTTGATTTAGATCGGAACTTCGCTGGAAGGACAAATTAAGATACATTGTGCTATATTCAAAGTAGTCAAACAATCCAAAGAAAACATCTTTAAAACTGTATGATGTTTTTTACATAATCAAAATTGTTTAATTATTGTTTTTAAATAATAAAAAATAACAACTAATTATAAATTGTTTAATTATCAATCAATAAATCTATCTATCTCTCTATCAATCTATCTTGTGATACTGATATTTTTGAACATTTTGTGGCTTCATTTATTTTTGGAGCTGTCCTTGTTCAGTTTGTTTATGGACAGACTTCTGTTCATTTATTAAAGATTACATCATGCCCAGCTTTCAGCTGTATTTTGAAACTCTATTCGTTTTCTTCCCACTTATGTTCTCTTATTATAAGGTGTATTATTTAATTAATCTGTTAAGCTAAATTTAGTATAAACAAATGTAAATATGGGGTAAGAAATCTTTGTTTTAAAGGCAAAAATTCAACATTACCAAAAAATATATATTAAGTTTAATAAATAAGAAATCTGCAAAATATGTTAATTTTGTATTATAAATTAACACTTCATTTTATTTATTTATTTACCTACTTATTTTTTGTTAGTTTATCTTAATGTATCTGATACATATTTCAAACCACTGAAAATAAAACTGGTTCTTTGAAACGAAAGAACCTATTCGTGGGAACGAACAAACTTGTCTAGTTGGATTGATGAATGTTTCATAAGCTTTTATTTTGAAAGCGAAACTCTGATCGCTTCAGTCATTTCGAAGCTGCTGTGCTGTCTTCACTCTACTGGCAGGAATGAACGCTCACCGGAAGTGAGGTGGCCTTTCTCGAGAGCAAGCAAAAAATAAACACGTAACCGTCCAGCGGCTGCGACTACAAGAGATTGGAAGTGACACGGTTCCTTTAGATGGAAGGATAGACACAAAACGTAGTTATCAAAAGCAAAATTCAACAGAGGCCATCTCTCGAAAGCAGAAACAGCGGATTCCTGCAGCTAAAGGTGAGACACATTGCGTGTCATGTCAGTCATGACTGCTTTAGCTAGTCGGCCAGTCCTCTCCCGACTTGATACATGTTAGCATATGGTCGGGTTATTAAAACATGCTGTGGAAGATTTACTTGTGTTTATTCTCTGTATCGTAGATTAATTACAGCTTTCGTAGCCTTCATGTAACTGTTCGGCTAATAGGTGTTGCTTTTGAGAGTCTGTAGCTAAACACTTAATAGACAAACATAATACAACGTAACTAAAGCTTAATTTAACTCATTGTGCTCTTAAGAACATGCATAATAGGCCTACATGTTTAATACATATGCATACTGTAATTTGGGCCCTTACTTTCACTTCAGTTTACTGGAAATGTCTTTCCCAGACATGTAAATAGCATTCATTTTTTTTGTATCTGAATGGTATTGTAATACCAGGCTGTCAACATTATGTTTGGGTGTCATTATATGTTTTTGTTCTCATTGATTCATTCTGAACTTCATGTCTTATGTCCATTATGATTTATGTTTTCTCTCCTCTGTAGTGCAAGATGGTACGAGCCGCTCTTGTGACAGCCACCAGTTTGGTGCTGACTGGCGCAGTGGTTGCTCATGCCTACTTCCTCAAGCACCAGTTCTACCCAACTGTGGTATACCTCACTAAAAGCAGCCCTAGCATGGCAGTAAGTTGACAATAAGTTTATTAAGTGTCAGATCTGTACGGTAAGACACTGTCTAATTACTATGTAATTTGACTTGTGTGCTATTTCTTTGACAGGTTTTATACATTCAGGCTTTCGTTTTGGTTTTCCTTTTGGGGAAATTAATGCGCAAGGTGTTTTTCGGGCAACTGAGAGCTGCTGAAATGGAGGTTGGTGTCTAAATTTGCAAAGTGGTGTGCAAAGGCATAAAGAAATTTGTCATTCTCATTTGTATATTGTTATTTTTTTTAGCACCTGATTGAACGGTCCTGGTATGCGGTGACTGAGACCTGTTTAGCCTTTACAGTCTTCAGGGATGATTTCTCTCCTCGCTTTGTGGCCCTTTTCACTTTGCTGCTCTTCCTCAAGTGCTTCCACTGGCTGGCTGAAGACAGGGTGGACTTTGTGAGTGAATACTAAGATTGTTACATCTCATTTAAAAAAAAATCACTAAAATTTTTTTTTCAATTTTTTTATAATTTTTTTAAAATATATTTTTATTTTATTATATTGTTTTTGAATATAATGTTTTCATTGAGAAGTGAACAATAAGAGGTTACATCTTATTTGGAAGAAATTTTTATTTTTTTTTCTTATTATTATTATTTACAACTTACATTTGTGTCTTATTAATAATTTATCATTTATTTTAAATATATATATATATATATATATATATATAAAACAAATTATTATTATTGAACATAATATTTTAGTTTTTCCTTGTTAGATGTGAACATTAAGAGGTTACATCTCATTTGGAAAAAAAAATATATTTATTACAGTATATATTTGTATTTTTTGATATATTTATAATTATAAATATATTTTATATATTTAATATTATGTTATTATATTTTATTGTTAGATATGAACAGTGGGTGGTTACCCATCATTTTAAAAATATTTTATTATTTATTAAATGTTAGATTTTTATTTTATTATAAAGTTTATTGTTTTTAAATAGTGAACATAAAAAGGTTATATCTAATTAAAAAATATATGTATTATCACATTTTATTTATTTATTTCATTATACAAATTCATTCATTAAACAATTTTTATGAATTTTATGATACTATATTTTATGAATGTTTACATATTTTATTATTAGATGTGCACATTAAAAGATTACATCTAATCAGAAAAAATAAATATAATTAAGTTTTAGTGCATTTTATAATTTACATTTATAATAATTTTTTTTTCTTTTAAATTATCTTATTTTTAGATGGAAAGGAGTCCAAACATCTCATGGGTCTTCCACTTCAGAGTTCTCTGTGAGTAATTTATCACTAGATTTGCTTCTGCCTTTATTCTGTAGCAGCAAATATCTCTTACTTCCCTTTTATATATGAAACTACTTTGCTAACTCATTTTTTCAGATATGCAAATCTTTGAGCTGCACCTGTATCTTGAATTTCAAGGCATTAGACTGCCTTTACTTGAATTCACGGTTGTGGTATTGCATCATTTGAGCACGTCACTAATGTTCTTTTATCTCTGGTGCAGCTCTAATGGTGTTGCTGGGAGTGTTAGACTTTCTGTTTGTCAATCATGCGTGTCACAGCATTATAACAAGAGGAGCGTCAGTACAGCTGGTGTTTGGATTTGAGGTGAGCATCAGTTTAATTTTAGTTTTAGCTTGAGGGAGATCCTGCAGAACCAATTTGGAAATTAGAGTGTATTTTCTACTACTAGAGATTTAAAATAACAATTGTTTAGCAGTGATATGAATGCTGTGGATGCATTTCTGTTTGTCTTTCAGTATGCAATTCTGATGACTATGGTCCTCACCACCTTCATCAAGTACACCTTACATACAATTGACCTGCAGAGTGAGAATCCATGGGACAATAAAGCCGTCTACATGCTGTACACAGAGCTCTTTACAGGTACATCCTAGAGAACCACAGCATGGAATGGTTGTTTCCAAATATCCCATTCATAGACTGACTGATATGATGTATATCCTTCAGGTTTCATCAAGGTACTTTTGTATATGGCGTTCATGACCATAATGATAAAAGTGCACACCTTCCCTCTGTTTGCCATTCGACCCATGTATCTCGCAATGAGGTGAGTGATCAGTCATCAGATTCCGGCTATGCTGGTGTGTTTTGTCAACAATTACGACAGTTTGTCTTACTCTTTTGTCCCTTGCAAAATGTTTGTCTTTTCAGGCAATTCAAGAAGGCAGTAACAGACGCCATCATGTCTCGACGAGCCATTCGTAATATGAATACTCTGTGAGTATCTCTCCGGAATTATTTAGAATAACTTTTAAGTGTTATTTATTTATTTATTTATTTATTTTTATTTATTTATTTTTTAATTCATATTCTGTTTTTCAAAAGTTTTCCATTAGTATTTGTATATTTTATTGTACATTCAGTGCATTTAATACTTTATTATTATTTTTTAGAATTTATTAATTTGCTTTTTACAGTGTATATATAAATATGTATGTGTGTGTGTGTGTATATATGTGTGTGTGTGTATGTGTGTATATGTATATATATATATATATATATATATATATATATATATATATATATATATATATATATATATATATATATATATATATATATATAAAATTTTATTTTTTCCAGTTTTCTCTTATGTTTAGAAAAATTGGGCTATGTTTAAGATTTGTACTATTCAATAATTTGTTTTCTTTTTTGTTTTCTTTTTTACAATTTAAATTATTAAAATAGTATTTCTACTCTGTGAGAATCTTTCTGAAATCTAAAATCTATTAATGTGCAATGTGCTTTTTAATTTTTCTTATTTTTATTAACAGCTTTTATTAGCAGTCTTATTTTTATTCTTATTAAATGAATTAGTATTCATTTATGAATACGGAAAAAAAGCTGAAAACTAAATGAAAACTGAAGTTTTTATTTATGTTTAGAAAAATTGTATTTGGTTTTTTGTTATTGTGCATTTAATGCTGTTTTTAATATTGGGTCATGTTTAATATTTGTAGTATTCATTAGTTTGTTTTCTTTTTTCTTTCTTTTCTTTTCGTTTTTTTTTTACAGTTTTAATTATTAATTTTATTTATTTATACTCTGAGTATCTTTCTGAAATTATCTAAAATCTATTAATGTGCAATGTGCGTTCTCATTTTTCTTGTTTTTAAGTATTATTTTTATTACATGAATTAGTATTCATTTTTAAAAAATGGAATAAAAACCAATATCTTTAGGGGTTTTTTTTACTGTTTAATTATTTTTTACAACATTTTTAGCTAATTTTATTTTGTATTTTATTATGTTTAATATGTTTAGTATTTGCTTATCATTTAAGTACTACTTATAATGTATTCATCAATGACTGTCATGCTTTGTTACAGCTATCCAGATGCCACCCCTGAAGACTTGCAAGCCACCGACAACGTGTGCATCATTTGCAGAGAAGAGATGGTGACTGGAGCCAAAAAACTGCCGTGCAACCACATCTTTCACTCAAGGTTCATGTCCACTGAAAATCTGTTCAAAAATATTTTTTTTTTAGTGTTGACATTTGCATGCATATCCTAAACTGTTTGTTCCTGTCATTGCAGTTGCCTTCGCTCATGGTTCCAAAGACAGCAGACGTGTCCAACCTGTCGTATGGATGTCCTCCGAGCATCCCAGCCAAACCAGACTCCTGCCCCAGCTCCTGCACAAGCACCTGCCCCTGCTGCTCCTGCTAATGCCCCCGTGCCTCCACCTGTCAATGGTAAAGACCTTAAAACCAGGCTGATTAATCTGCTAACATGGCTGTTTGTGCACCGTAAGCCATGTTTACTCTTCTCCACAGTTGCTCCAGGAATGATGCCTCAGTTTCCTCCAGGCCTGTTTCCATTTTGGGGTCCCTTCCCAGGCGCGCCTCCTCCTGCTGCTCCAGGTGCACAAGCAGCTACTGACACTCCACAGACCAGCACTGCTGGAACGCAGCCACAGGGAGCAGGTCAGCAGCTTTTGTCTATTCTGCCTCACTGTGAAAAACTGGAATACTTAAGATTCTCATAATTTTCACATGGTGTTGTGTAGATTCAGGAGCGAGCAGCTCGACCCAGCCGAATGCAGACAGTGCCTCTGCTGCTCCCGGAGCAATGCCTGGATTCCCATTCTCCATGCCTCCACCTTTCCCATCAGCTCCATGGCTGCCGATGCCTCCACCTCCACCCTTTAGTATGTCAAAATGCAGCATTGTAATATCATACATCATTGGAAATTTTTTTTTAGTTGTTCAAGCACGTAGTGCTGAAACCTTATTGTAATTTTTAAGATTATTTATTTATTTATTTATTTATTTATTTTATTATTATTATTTTTCCGCCACAAAAGTGATCATGCAGACCAAACTGTAAGGCATAGAGACTTGAAATTGGGTCAGCTGGTAGAGCTCAGTTTGGGGACAGGTTGACAAAGTTTCACCCCAATCGGCCAAACAACGGACATTTTTGGCCATAGCTTCTAGACTGTTTGTCGTAGACTCTACTTTTGAGAACTAGTCTTAGGTTTTTTTGCCCAAACAGAACCAAACCACTGCAGAAATAACTTTTGACTCAGTCACAAAGGGACGCCAAAACTTTGTTAGGGGCGGGGCCACTTTTACTAAAATGGCTATAACTCATGAATGGAATGAGATATCTTAACCAAACTTGGTATACATGTGTAAGAGCTCAGTCTTTGGTCAAATATAAAACATGAGCAGTTTTGCCACTTGATGGCGCTATAAGATGGAAAAAAACATAAGAATGGGTATAACTACGCAACCGTTGGTCTAATCAACTTGAAAATTGGTATGCAGTGTCTCTATCAAAAGTGGCACATGTGTCTATGAGGACTTTCATGTATCCCAAAAAACGTGGCTGCCATTGGCAAAATAAGTTTAAGCACCTATTAGACAACCTTAATGGAGGCCGATCGTGACAAAACTTGGTGGGTTTGTAAAAACTTGGTTCTCTAAGAATTTTGAAAGAAATTGGCAACTAATTGTCGCTAACGAGTTTTATGCCTCTGTAATCACATGGTGTTTCACACATCCACACAATATGCATATTATATAATAGATCTTTTCATACTGAGCAACTTTGCCCCAAGAACCATTGCTGTCAATCAAATTGTTAAATAAATATTCTCAATTATGTTAAAAACCTACTTTTGCGAACTAGGTTTTTCATTCAATCTTGATCGAACCACTGCAGCACAATTTTTGGACTCTCTAGTTCAACTAGCATGCAAAGTTTCATGGATATTGGACCATAGGTGGTGCTATCATAGTGAAAAAGTCTTCAAAAACACAATATTTTAGTTTTAAATTACCTGTTCATATATTCAAACAAACACTAGATCTTCATATCATATGATAAATATCCTCATTCTGAACAACTTTGCCTCTAGGATGATTGCTGTCAATCAAATCGTTCATTAAATATTCTCAATTGTGTTAAAAACCTACTTTTGCAAACTAGTCCTAGGTTTTTCACTCAATCTCGACCGAACCACTGCAGCACAATTTCTGGACTCTCTAGTTAAATAATTATCAAAAAAGTGTTGAATTTTGTCCTTTGTTTAACTATAATGGGGTCATTTAGAAAAGGGGCGTGGCCAAATATATCCAAAAGCCTATAAAACCTAAACCAAAACTCAAAACTTTACGAAACTTTGTGAAAACATGTGACAGATGACTCTTAGCTAGCATGCAAAGTTTCATGGAGATTGGACCATAGGTGACGCTGTAACGGTAAAAAAGTCTTCAAAAACACCATATTTTAATTGTAAATGACCTTAAATTGTTCATATATTTACATAAACACTAGATCTTAATGTCATATGATAGATCCCCTCATTCTGAACAACTTTGCCTCTAGGACCACTGCTGTCAATCAAATTGTTCATTAAATATTTAAGATTACTTAAAAAGGCTACTTTTGCAAACTAGTCCAAGGGTTTTCACTCAGTCTCAACAAAACCACTACAGTACAATTTCATGGACCCTCTAGATCTATAATTATCAAAAAAATATTGAACTTTACACTTTGGTAAGCTACAACAAGGCCACTTTTACAGGGACGTAGCCAATTATTCCCAAAAGCCTATAAATCCTAAATTAAAACACTAAAGTTAATGAAACTAGGGGAGCATTTGCGAAAGATGATTCTAAATGAGTATGCTAGATTTTATGAAAATTTGACCATAGATGATGCTATAACACTCATAAATTTTAAAAATCATCATATTTCAATGGTAAATTACCTGGCATTGGCAGAAAATATTTTTTTAAATCATTGATTTATGTGGTTACAGCCATGTTAACACAATGTCTTGTTCCTTTTGTGCTTAAATGCCTTAAGTGCTTGAACCCCAGTAATCGCTGCTTGCAGCTACATTTCAAGATATATTTGAGTGATCTGTGACCCCTGTGTTTACTAGTGTCATCCATGCCGCCGCCGCCGTCGACTCTGTCCACCATGTCAGAGGCCGAGCTCAGAGAACTGGAGCAGGAGGGCAGGCGAGGTTTGGAAGCCAGGTTGCAGTGCCTTCACAACATCCACACATTGCTGGATGCCGCCATGCTCAACATTCACCACTACCTCAGCACGGTGGCTACGTTAAGGTATGTATATGTGACATGAGGTATGATTAAAAAGTGGCCTGTCCAGTTCCTACCTCTGAAATCCCCGTTCTTTCTTGCTTTCTTTTACTTTCTGTTTAGTCCTCCTAGATCAGAAACCAATGCTGGAGAGACGAGTACATCAGTGAATGTGGAATCCTCTTCCTCCACAGGAGGAAACACGGAAACTCCCAGTCAGGAGAATGAGGCTCAGATCGGTGAGTAGAATTATGTCACAATAAAAATTATATTTTTAGAGAAACTGTGATGCACTACCATTTGAAATAAAATCTTCTATTCAGCAAGGATGCATTAAACTGCTCAAAAGTGATACATTTATAAAGTAAAAAAAAATCTATCAAATGCTGAAATGCTAAAAAAAAAAAAAAAAAAGATCAGTTTCCACAAAAATATTAAGCCGCAAGTACTTTTTTCAGCATTGATGATGATAAGAGCCATTATTATTAATAACTGAGTACCAATAAGAATTTGGTGCCAAATCAGCATATTGATTTATGATTTTTAAAGGATCTTGTTAAAGACATGTACACATAAATGGTGCACATGCACAACCTAAATAAAAAATGCACTGGGTAAATAAGTTCAGACCACTCATTTGCGTACAGACATGTTGGACAGCTGTTAATGCACAATCACCAATTTAGATCGACTGACAGTAATACTGTCTAAGATTTCCATTTGAAGTGAAACCATAAATTTAGGCTATGTGCTTCTGGTTTCAGAGCAAAAATGCAAAACTGTGTCATTTCATTGACTGACACGGTTCACTCGGCAGCGCTAAAAATGACAGCGCTAATACTTATTGGCTGGTAACCTGCAAAAATAAAAGCTGATTTATTTTAGGATTGCCAAAAAGTTAAATACTTGGAACAAATTCTGCACACTTTTCAGAAATCACAAGCAAGATGAAAGCAATGTAAGCAATTTACTAAAAAAACAAAAAAACAAAAAGTCAACAAGGCAAATGGTCAAAATATGTTCAAAACGTTTGGCTTGTTCCCTTGTTTTTTTTTTTTCAGTAAATTACTTAAAATTATAATTTTTGAGAGTTTGCAAAAAAATTTTCAAGTATTCAAATTTTTTTGGAAACTTTTTTTTGGTCTACGCACCTCAGTTTGATTGCTTTGAAGGCTGTTTTTCAAATATTTTAGGATTGAAATGTTGAAAATTCAAATGAGAAGTAAAAAATAAAAAAATGTAGATGTACAGTTGAGGTCAAAAGTTTACATACACCTTGCAGAATCTGTAAAATGTTAATTATTTTACTAAAATAAGAGGGATCATACAAAATGCATGTTATTTTGCATTTAGTACTGACCTGAATAAGATATTTCACATAAAACATGTTTACATATAGTCGACAAGAGAAAATAATAGTTGTATTTATATAATTAACCCTGTTCAAAAGTTTTTATACGCTTGATTCTTAACACTGTGTTGTTACCTGAATGATCCACAGCTGTGTTTTTTGTTTAGTGATAGTTGTTCATGAGTCCCTTGTTTGTCCTGTACAGTTAAACTGCCTTCAGGTTCCACAAATTCCTTGGTTTTTCAGCATTTTTGTGTATTTGAACCCTTTCCAACAATGACTATATGATTTTGAGATCCATCTTTTCACTTTTCACACTGAGGGACTCATATGCAACTATTGCACTCAAACGTTCACTGATGCTCCAGAAGGAAACACAATGCATTTAGAGCAGGGGGGTGAAAACTCAGGGTAAATTTGACTTATTTTGTCTTCTGGGAAACATGTAAGTATCATCTGTGGCCTCTGAAGAGCAGTACTAAATTTAAAAAAAAAAAAAAAAAAATTTAGGCAAAATAAGAAAAATGTACACATCTTCATTCTGTTCAAAAGTTTTCACCCCCGACTCTTAATGCATGTTTTTTCCTTCTGAAGCATCAGTGAGCATTTGAACCTTCTGTAATAGTTGCATATGAGCCCCTCAGTTGTCCTCAGTGGAGAAAAGATGGATCTCAAAATCATACAGTCATTGTTGGAAAGGGTTCAAATACACAAAAATGCTGAAAAACTAAAGAATTTGTGGAACCTGAAGGCAGTTTAACTGTTCAGGACAAACAAGGGACTCATGAACAACTATCACTAAACAAAAAGCACAACTGTAGATCATTGAGGTAACAACACAGTACTAAGAATCAAGTGTATGTAAACTTTTGAACAGGGTCATTTTATTATTTTCTCTTGTGGACTATATGTAAATGTCTTTTATGAGAAATATCTTATTCAGGTCAGTACTAAATGAAAAACAACATGAATTTTGTATGATCCCTCATTGTTTTAACATTTTGCATATTCTGCAAGGTGTATGTAAACTTTTGACCTCAATAGTTGTATTTAATGGGATACAATGTGTAAAGTGAGCACCAAACCAAATCTCCAGGTGCTCTTATGAAAACAATGAGTTGTATGTTAATACCAGTGTCATTGTATTCTCATGTTCATAGATGGATCTGTAAATGGAGCTACAGGCTTTTCTCCACCAGACTCAACCACAGGAGTGGACAATGACAGGAAGGAGGGAGACGAAGATGAAGATGACGGTGAGCCAAATGCCGCTGAATTGAGACGACGACGCCTGCGTAAACTGGAGACCGCCAACACTCCTGACCACTGATGACGTGATCCGTTTAAACACGCAATTGTGACTTCTGACAGTAGAGATGCTTCTTATGGACTCTTGGGCATGTTGAGATGTCAGATTATCTGAGGAAAGTTCATGTGTTCTTAGATATTAATTTAAATCAGGCACATCAAGGCACTTCCCGCTGTATGGAGGGTTTGTCTCTGTAACGTGTACGGAAGATACCATGCGTGAAGATAGAAAGGATAAGAGAGCCTCGCACCTTGAAAGTCCGCTGTGACGTCTGAACCGAGAATTGGTGAGAATCTCCTCTCTGAATGTGATTTCTGTCTTTCAGAGGAACAAGGTCTGTTGATTTCTCGTGTGCCCTTAAAACTTGATGTTTTCCCCTTCTTTGTGTATTTTCATTATTTCTAGCATTACATAATAGATTTTTTTTCTTAGATCAACTTTGGTTATGGGTAAAGAGATAACCATGAACCAAATATCTAAATTAACTTCCTGTACATAATGTATAAAGTGTTTTAATAGGAGGATCTGTACATAATGCACAATAAATTGTTCGAAACAGACACACGTCTATTTTTTTAATGAATACTTTTACTCAGCAATGATTTAACTGATTAAAAGTAACAGTAAAAAATATGTTATAATATATAATGTTACAAAATAGTTCTATTTCAAATCTGTTTTAAATCCTGAACAAAAATGTATCGCAGTTTCCACAAAAATATTAATCATAGTTAATTAACTGTTCTCAACATTGCTAATAAACGTTTCTTGAGCATCAAATCAGCATATTAGAATGATTTCTGAAGGATCATGTGACACTGAAGTCTGGAGTAATGATGCGGAAAATTCAGCTTTGCATGACAGGAATAAATTAGCAATAGAAAATGATTCTAAATTGCAATATTTCATAATACAGTTTTTTTTTTACTTTATTTTTTTTTTAAATAAATGCATCCTTGGTGAGCATAAAAGACTTCTTTAAAAAAGGTTCAAATATCATATCCAACCCAAACTATAATAATTAACATTAACATAAGATGATAATTACTTAAATTGGATAAAATAGTTTTTATGACCAAATGATTGTTTTTTGTTGTTGTTGTTTTATGGTATTTTCTGAAATTCTGATGACAAACTCTGCCCTACCAGTCAAAAGTTTTTGAACAGTAAGATTTTAATGTTTAAATAAGTCTCTTCTGCTCACCAAGCCTGCATTAATTAGCAAAAACAAAAACGTACTGCAAAAACAAAAAATTGTGAAATGATTGTGATGATAAAGTAATTTGTAATGTTACAAAGATTTCTATTTCAGATATATGCTGTTCTTCTGAACTTCCTTTTTAAAGAAACCTGAAAAAATTCTACTCCGCTGTTTTCAACATAATAATAATAATAATATTAAATAAATGTTTTTTGAGCAGCAAATCAGAATATTAGAATGATTTCTGGAGGATCATGTGACACTGAAGACTGGAGTAATGATGCTAAAAATTCAGCTTTGAAAGCACAGGAATAAATTACATTTTAAAATATATTCAAACAGAAAACTGTTATTTTAAATATTAAAAATATTTAAAAAATGGACTGTCTTTACTGTGCTTTGGATCAAATAAACACAGGCTTGGTAAGCAAAAGAGATACTTTAAAAAAAACATTAAAAATCTTACTGTCCAAAAACATTTAACTGGTAGTGTAAATATGTAAGCAGCAAAATAAAACATGTAACTGTTTAAATTAGTTTTTTATTAAAATAAATTGACAAATATCAGCGCACAAGGTTAGTACCAAAATTATTGCTTGAGTACACAGCATTTAAAGGTCATCATCCCACAGAAAAATAACATCTGTTAATACATTTCAAGGTTACCCTTATATATATGATTAAAAGATAAATGTGGTCATCACCAACTGGTCCCTTTTATCACAAAAATCTAGTCTAACTGTGGTCAGCTTTAAAAAGTCAAGGTGCAATTTCAGAAGTACAGATGCTTCTGATGAACATTAGTGCAAACAAACCTATTGAGCTACTCAACAGGAAGAGGTAATGCTGTACTATCGTCTGAGAAGGTCAGAGAAAATCTCTGCAGCTTTGCATAGTGGTCAGGTCTGTGGAGTGGAGTACAGAGAGTGGTGCTGGTTGCTCTGCTGAGTCCTGTTGAAGAGGAGTGGAGTCGTCTCACTGGATCCAAACCAGCTGTTGATGCAGAGACTTGGTTTTAAATTACAAGTTTTTTAAGGTTAAATATCTGAGCTGTAATAAAGCCTGATTACCTGCTATGAGGATTAATACTGTGACTCCAGAGAGAACCAGTATCGTCGTCCATTCCACGAGGATCATCAAAGAAATATGAGCGCGAGCCCCGTGTGTTGCACATCGCTGGGCTGCAGTTCTGAAATAAACGACAAAGCAAACAACTTGATGTCATTTTTTGTGCCCGTTTTTGAACAGATTTTATATATGCAATGACATAAAATTGATTTTAATATACTTGTGGGGATAAAAATAATTATGTAATAATTATAAAATGTTTTAAAGAAGTCTCTTCTGCTCACTTCTGCATTTATTTGATTCAAAGCACGGCAAAAGCAGTAATATTGTGAAATATTTTTACTATTTAAAATAACTGCTTTCTATTTGAATACATTTTTTAAAATGTAATTTATTCCTGTGTTCAAAGCTACATTTTCAGCATTATTACTCCAGTCTTCAGTGTCACACGATCCTTCAGAAACCATTCTAATATTTTTCAAGAAACATTTCTTATTATTATCAATGCTGAGAACAATTTTGCTGCTTCATATTTTAGTAAAAACCTTATTTATTTATTTATTTTTTTTTAGGATTTTTTGATGAATAGAAATGAGTATAAAAAAAGTAAACAAAAACACTGACCGAAAACGTTTGAAAGGTACTGTATTAAACTAAAATGACAACAGGCATATAAAAATGCATAATCAGCAGACCTTTTCTTGAGGAGGCTGACGAACTCTAAAAATGAGAATGAGCAGGCCTGTAGGAAGCAGCTCCCAAATGAAGAGAACGACTCCGAAGATAATGTAGCCCCTGTCTCCAAGTTCACTCTGAAGGTCAGCCTTTGAAAACAACACTGAACATTACAAACTGACCAGTGACGGGAATAGCTGTTCATAAGCAGCCAACGAAGTGCAACTGCCCACCTGATCAGAGATGTTGTACCAGTCATAGTCAAAGGCCTCGACTTTATGATTCTGAGACAAAAACAGCACAGCAAGATTGTAGCACGCCCTGCTAGTGAAGAGGAGGATGACACCTGCGCCCAGCACAGCAGTCCGACAAAGCCCCTGCAAGCAGAAGGCTAAATAAATAGCTGCAAATAACCGTTTTTGGACCAAAGTTTGTCATGTTTATCAACATTTAACATTTAAATCCACATTTAATCAAATTTTATTCTATATAAACTACCAGTCAAATGTTTTTGAACAGTAAGATTTTTAATGTTTGTTTTTTTTTAAAGAAATCTCTTCTGCTCACCAAGGCTGCATTTATTCAATCCAAAGTACAGCAAAAATATTTTCACCATTCAAAATAACTGCTTTCTATTTGAATACATTTTAAAATATAATTTATTCCTGTGATTTCAAAGCTGAATTTTTAGCATCATTACTTCAGTCATATGATCCTTCAGAAATCATTCTAATATTCTGATTTTCTTGCTGCTCAGAAAACATATTATTATTATTATTATTATTATTATTATGTTGTTTTATATATTATTATTATATTATTATGTAGCTCAGTCGAATTTTTTTTCAGGTTTTTTTGATGAATGTAACATTCAGAAGAACAGCATTTATCTAAAATACAAATCTTTTCTGACATTATAAATTCTTATGAAATAAGAATTCTTATGAATTCTTAAGTCTTACCATCACTTTTGATCACATCCTTGCTCAATAAAAGTATTAATTAATTTTAATGTTACAAAAGCTTTTTATTTCAGATAAATGCTGATCTTTGGATCTTTCTGTTCATGAAAGAATCCTGAAACAAATGTACTCAACTGTTTTAAATATTGATAATAATAATTAAAAAAATTCTTAAACAGCAAATCAGCATATTAGGATGATTTCTGAAGGATCATGTGACACTGAAGACAAGAGTAATGATGCTCAAAATTTTACTTTGTTCACAGGAATAAATTACATTTTAAAATGTATTCAAAAAGAAAGCAGTTGTTTTAAATAGTAAAAATATTTCACAATATTACTGCTTAAGCTGGACTTTGGATCAAATAAAAGCAGTGTTGGTGAGCAGAAGAGACTTCTTTTAAAAGCAATACAAATCTTACTGTTCAAAAACTTTTGACTGGTAGTGTACATTTAATTATTTATTTAGCGGAAGTTGTTATGCAAAAACGTTTTGACGTCCAAGTCCTTATTGCAAAATATTTCAGAATATTCCAGATTACAGTTTGGGTTAAAGGAATATTTCACACAAAAATGATCATTTGCTCACCAATTTATCCTCTGCAGTGAATGGGTGCCGAGTCCAAACAGATGATAAAAAAAAAAAAAAAAAAAACATAACAGTAATACAAAAGTAATCTACACCACTCCAGTCCATCAATTAACAACTTGAGAAGAGAAAAGCTGATCTAAACACAGATCTAAACAAATATGTTTATATGGCTTTTTCACTGGAGGAAGTGTTATTACAGAGTATATACTTGCATTTTGTCCAGAAGCAATTGTTTAAATGTCTTAATAATGGATTTATTTCTTACAAACACACAGCTTTTCACCTCGCAAGGCAATAACAGATGGACTTGAGTGGTGTGGATTACTTGTGAATTATTGTGATGATTTTATCAGCTGTTTGGACTCTCATTCTGACGGTACCCATTCACTCCAGAGGATACATTGGTGAGCAAGTGATGCAATGCTAAATTATATAAAGTCATCTACATCTCGGATGGCCTGAGGGTGAGTAAGTTCTATTACTCATTATTCAACTTGCAAAGTACGTACCTTACTGCGTAGGTAAGGGGTGGTGGGAGGCGAGGATCGAGTTAAGAGGAGCAGCGATGTTGCCAGACACACAGCTGCCAGAATGAACAGCAGGTCATTAACCAGCACCCGAACCAGAACCAGCCTCCATGTAGTTTCACCATCTCCACCGGAACCGCCATGCTGTCCGAGGCTTGCACAAACCATATTGACACACAGGAAGATGATGCTCATGGTGACATACATGCACCGAGCCACCCGTCTAGAAGTCAAAGTTTACACACACACCCAATACTTATTAAACAAATAACCAGATGATATCCATTAACATGCTAGTATGAAACAGTCCACTCACAGTCCTTTCCTGGGATTAATATTGAAAACGCTTTTAACTTTCAGCAACTCCTGTCAAAATGAAACAGTGTTGTTAGGGAGTGGATTATTTTCTCAACTATGCAAACAAACTCCTATGAATCTTGTTTTACCTGAGTGAAGTAAAGGTTGAATAGACTCAGGGTGAAGAACTGCAAGCACACAGGGAAGCAATAAAGGAGCCAGTAGATTGGAGTGGGCAGGTGGTTGGCCGCAAGGGCATTAAGGAAATAAAATGAAAAGAGTATCGTGCGAAGCGCTGCCCAGAATAGGCAAAGAAAAAGAAAAATACTCTGGTAGCTCCATCGCTTATGCCGATAGAGTAACAGCAGCCAAAGCTGAACGTATACGACTAAAAATAGGCCCCCATAAAGACAAGTGTAAAGAACCGTGACACCCAGCTCTACTGATGGGGCCACGGCTGGTTTTATGGGGGAAGGTGGAACTGGAGTGTGCATTATGATGATGAATGTAAATAAAAAGCTAAAATGATATAATATAATGCATAGATCAAAGCTTTTAAAATAAAATATAACAAAACGAGTGTAAAATGTCAAGATAAATCATATTAACAAAAAAAGCTGGGTGAATTTTCATCAGTCTAATTCACTATATAATACTCTGTTACATATGATCAAACTGCACGACGAAGAAAAAAACAAAATCTGAAATGTCATGTCTCAGAATTCCCCGGATGCGCACCTGAAAAATAAAAATGAAAGTATCAAATTAAGGTAAAGTCAACACAGCCGAGGCTTACATAACAACTCAAAACATTCACACTGATATCAATGTGTTAGCATATTTTGTCACTTACTGTAACTGTAACCGATTGCGATTTTTGACAGTCGCGAATCGATGACAGCTCGACGGTTGTTTGTTTGCTAGACCTACCAGGTAGATTTAGTGTACAGCACAAAACATAATACAACTGCTTACCTAATCTCTAACAGTCAAAGATTTATACTAAACTGGCTTTAGACTAATCTAAAGTGGCTAGCTGAGCGGCTAATGTTGCTAGATTGAGTTTAAAATCTGTTTGATAACGTTAGCTCGGACCGGTTTTGATATAAGCGACAAACGTTTTTAGTTGCTTTAAATGTTACTAAATTAGATCAAACATTACCTTACAAATATCTAAGACCAAGTACCAAATCCGATAAATCCTTTACCTCATCACTGAAGTCCTGTTCTTGTTTATGCGCTGCGTTAACAAGTCGACTCATCGCTCTTGGCGACATCTAGCTGTACATGCTAGTAATGAAAAACATAAACAAAAGACGGGTTCCATTTCCTGCGAGACCACGCCCACCACAAAGAGCGCACACTTATCTGACTTCCTCACACAAAATTTAGAAGTACAAAAGAGTTTTAAAAATTAAAACGTTTTAAAAGAAGTGGAAAAGAAGAACATAGAGAGCTCTGCCATCTCGAAAACTGATAGTGTAATGTAGTGAGAGGACTTTGTGGGCGTGTTTTGCCGGCTGCAGGCTGCACACGATGGGCGTGGCTTATAAGTCATTGGGCGTGTTTTGTAGCGTGCTGACAGTATATACCGGGCGTGGCTTATGACATTAGGCGTGGTTTGCAGTTTTTCAGGAAGCAGACTTATCTTGACAAAACGCCAATGCTTTACCGCGCTGTACTAAGAACAGGAAACGGCGGTTAGTTCAATTTTACACCAATAACCGTCACCGAAGCTGACATTTCTATCTGTCATCAGCATTTATACCTGTGTTTCACTACATGATTAAGACGCGCAAATCAACATTCTGCTTTAAATAGCAAAATTATAGGTTACGCATTCACGCCACTCTAATAGATGAGCTCATCATTTCATAACTTTGTTATGTGTTATGTTTCACAGCAGTACAGATTCAAAAGCTGTGAGTCAGAGGAGGTTTTCAACGTATTAACTCATAGCGTATATAGGCGAGGTTGTTCTTCCTCACTTTTTCCTCTCTCTCTCTCTCTCTCTCTCTCTCTCTCTTTTTTCTTCACTGTACCGCACTGTGTGCTGTAGTTCTGCAGCCACGTCGCAGACAGAGACAGCATCGCCCTTACAAACCTCATTCTCTTCAAAAGCAGCCGCCCAGCTGGACCGACAACAAGTTTGTCCTCATACTGTTCGTCAGACATTGTGTTTACACGTTTTTATTTTAATAATAGTTACTCGTTACGGATAAGTTGAGAGCAGTTCTTCGCTGTGGTCATGGTGAGTAGCCTGCTTGCTAACTTGAGTCTCAAACTTGCTGGTTTAGTGTTTAAAAAGGTTGCAAGGGTTTTCTTTAGCGTTTAAGCATTGTAGCTTGTCGCAACACTCTCTCGGACGTTACTGAAGGTTTGGCAAACGTTTGTTACAGTAATTTCCACTTACTGGATAACCAGTCTGGTATTAAGAGATTAGGGGAATAGAGATGATTATACAGTATCTATCTATCTATCTATCTATCTAGCTATCTAGCTATCTATCTGCAGTCTTTGCCCTTTAAATACAAGTTTTGCATTTTTTTTGCATATATAAACTAATTACATATATATTACACATGTATACACCCAGTATAATATATTATCTATCTAAAGATCTTAACACCTTAAACACAGACTTGCATTTGATAATTGCTAATAACATGTACTGTATTTTACTATTTTACATTTTAAATTTTATATATCTGTGTGTGTGTGTTATTATAATTTCATAATTATAATATAAATTTTTTTGTCACATCGTTCTTTGTTTTTGTAATTTTTAAAAAAAATTCAATATAATTTTCATTAATTTTTGATCATGTTTTAGTTTTAAGAAATGCTCTGTGGCAACTAGCTGGAAAAATAACTTATAATTATATACATACATACATACACGCATATATATTTATATTTATATTTTATTTTAGTTAAGTATTTTATTTTATCAAAGTAAAGTACATGTTGAACTAAACTGAAATAAAAGGAATAAAAACTATATAGACATTTTTAAAAAATTAACAAAAACACAATAAAAAGACTAAAAAAATGTAAAAATAAAATGGAAAATACAAAAAAAAAATGTTCCAGTGATATTGAACTTGATCTAAAACTAAATAAAATAAAACTAAAACGTGATCAAAAATGAATAAAAATTATACATACATTTAAAAAAAATGGACAAAAACACAACATTATACATATATACAACTATATATATAACAAATTACATATATATTACACATATATACAACAAATATAATATATTTATCTATCTACAGTCTTTGCGCTTTAAACACACACTTGCATTTGATAATTGCTAAAAACATACACATATACTGTATGTACCAAAGAGTAAAAAATGTGTATACAAACAACAAATTGCATATACATGTGTATAAAACTATTATATAATGTTTTTGCTTTCAAATTATGCTATAGGAACCAGAGGATGTACATTTCAGATCAGGAGAACATTTAGGTGAGGATGAGAATGAGAAAGCAACATTTGAGAGGAGGGATGATAAACCAGGAAGACCACCGATGTCCCGCATCCCTACCTTTCAAAGCTCCCTGGGCCGCAAGCGAGTCACCGTCCAGAGTGCAGAGTCATCGCCGAAGATGGATGAATCTATCTACCAGGGCCAAAAAGAGAGAGCTGGCGCTACAGAGCCTGGAAGAGTGAAAATGTCAGGATCTGGAGGGAGAGAAAAAGGACTACCCATGCCATCGGTTCGTTTACACACAAGCCCTGCTGATGCTCTCTCTCAAGGTGATATCTCAGGTCACACCTCCACTCTTTTGGCTCCGAAAATAAATCAATCTCTTGATCAAACACCTGAGATTACAAAAGACTCTGATCAGCTTGATATGCCACTAAAGCGACCCCCGCTCAGGAATGTCTTTGAGACCTCTGATCTCGTCGTAGAGCCCATTTCTGAATCCGAAACCGCAAGCGTAGAGACCGTTTCGGAAGACGAGCAGATGTCGGCACAGGATGCCGTCGTAGAGGATCTGAGCTCGTGCTCCTCTGTTGATCAGCTCGAGGCACCTGATGATCAAGAGAGTGAAGATAATTTGAGAGAGGACTTTGAAAAAGAAGATGTATCCCAATCACATTGGACGGAAGAAAACAGAGTCACAGGGAATGATGTGAAATGTGTGGAATGTGTTCCAGATAAGGATGATGGATCCATAATTAGTGGTCAAGATGAAACCACTAAGATCCAGAAACTCTTAGATAGTGAGAAATGCTTTAAAGAAACACGACAGGGAGGCAAAACTGCCAATACTACTCAGACAAAACACACCAAGACCAAAACATGTACACCCTCCAAGGTGAGGAGAATCGTATTTCGTAACATGCAAAATTAATGGTGTTTGCTAAAGCAAGAATACTTCTTGTTAATACTAAGGGTTAGAAATTTCAACTAACCTCTAATCCTACATAGTAAGCATAATCCAGTACTGTTTATGCTATTTAAAACATGCTTGTTGAGAAGAGACGTGTTATTATGTTTCTAAGTCAATAGATATACAATAAAATGGATTTGAAAAAAAAAACAAAAAAAAAACAGACATTTACATTTACACTACCAGTCAAACGTTTTTGGACAGTAAGATTTTTAATATTGTGAAATATTTTTACTATTTAAAATAACTGCTTTCTATTTAAATATAATTTAAAAAGTAATTTATTCCTGTGACCAAAGCTAAATTTACAGCATCATTATCCAGTCCTCAGTGTCACATGATCCTTCAGAAATCAGTCTAATATGCTGATTTACTATATTTGATTAATAGAAAGATCCAATGATCAGCTTTTATCTGAAATTAAAACCTTTTGTAATATTATACACTATACCATTCAAAAGCTTGAGGGAGGGGGTTATAAAGAAAGCTCAAAAGTGATGATAAAGATATTTATATTGTTACGAAAGATTTCTATTTCAGATAAATGCTGTTCTCATGAACGTTGTATTCATCAGAGTAACTCGAAAAAATTCTACTTAGCTGTTTTCAACATTATAATAATAACAATAAAAAAATTTTGAGCAGCAAATCAAAATATTAGAAAGATTTCTGAAGGATCATGTGACTGAAGACTGGAGTATTATGCTAAAAATTCAGCTTTGGAAATTACAGGAATAAATTACATTTTAAAACATTCAAATAGAAAGCAGTTATTTTAAATAGTAAAAATATTTCAAAATTGTACTGTTTTTGCTGTACTTTGGATCAAACAAATGCTGGCTTGGTGAGCAGAAGAGACTTCTTTTAAAAAACACGAACGACATACACTGCGGTACAAGCTGTATACAGACCAGAATCTCTTTCTCTGAAGTGATTTCACCTCTGATTTGCATACGTAAACAAATTTTTGCGACTCGTTGCCATGACAAGTATTTGTTTCGCCATCAAAACTAAACAGAATTTCAACAGAAGAGAATGAGTGAAATTAAACAGCCACAAAACAGTAATTTCATCACTAACAGACATATACATATATCTTGTTGGAAAGAAGTTTGCATCAGTAAAGTCTTCATATAATTTTATATTGCTTTACACTACCAGTCAAAAGATTTATGATGTTTTTTAAAGAGGTCTCTTCTGCTCACCAAGCCTACATTTATTTGGTCCAAAGTACAGCAAAAGCAGTAAAATTTTGAAATATTTTTACTATTTAAAATAATGGTTTTCTATTTGAATATATTTAAAAATGTAATTTATTTCTGATTTCAACGCTGAATTTTTAGCATCATTACTCCAGTCACATGATCCTTCAGAAATCATCCTAATATTCTAATTTGCTGCTCAAAAACCAGCATTTATCTAAAACAGAAATCTTTTGTAATATTATAAATGTCTTTATCTTCGACTTAAAGCATCCTTGCTAAATAAAAGTATTAATTTTTAAAATTTCTTTCCCTCCAAAAAAAATTGTACTGACTCCAAGCTTTTAAATGGTATAGTGTATAATGTTACAAAAGCTTTTTATTTCAGATAAATGCTGATCTTTGGATCTTTCTATTCATCAGAGAATCCTGAAAACTGTTTTAAATATTGATAATAATAATAACAATAATAATAATAATAATTAATATAATAAAACATGTTTCTTAAACTGAAGACTGGAATAATGATGCTAAAAATACAGCTTTGAACACAGGAAATAAATTACATTTAAAAAAATATACTTAAATAGAAAACAGTTATTTTAAATAGTAAAAATATTTCAAAATGTTACTGTTTTTGCTGTGCTTTCAAATAAATGCAGGTTTGGTGAAAAGAAGAGACTTCTTTAAAAATCATCTTACTGTTCAAAAACTTTTGACTGGTTGTGTCATTTAATATATCATTTTAATATATCGCTAATTTTCTGTTGTTTTAGAAGACAAAAGGAAGGAGCTGTTCCTTTTTCTATCTCCTGCCGACCCTTCTCCTCCTTTTGGGTGGATTTACATTGCACATCTGGCAGTACGGAGTCCCTAAATCTGTATCTCACCTGATGACACAACTGGAGCTCCACTGGTTGGAAAGTTTCTGGATGCCTCAAGAAACATGCACCTCTGACTGTAGGTGAGGAAACAAGTCCTTTTCATATTTCTAAGCATTAAAATACTGAGTTTAAGATGTTAATGTGTTTCTAAACACTACTTATCAGGCTTACTCTTGTTGAGAGTGTCCCTGAGGGCCTCAGCTTCCCTTCCGGCTCGCCACACCTGCCTAGCATTGCAGAGGCTTGGACTAAACTACTAAACAAAGCAAACCGCTCTGTCAACATTGGTGCTTTCTATTTCACACTGCGAGATTCAGATTTGGGCCTTACGGAGCCCTCGTCTGTGCTGGTATGTTTTGTTGTGGACATTTTACTGTGAAAAACACACTCTAGAACATTTGTTAAATGCATTTAATCTAACAGGATCATTACATTTATATCTTTTCTACAGGGCAAAAAAGTGTTCAACCAACTGAAGCAACTGGAACCAAATGGAGTGAAGTTAAAGATCGCTGTAAATGCCCCTCAGCCATACATCGCAGACACAGACGAACTGGTAGCAACAGGTACAACAGCATGCCAATTGCATACACAGCATGTGCAAATGTGTACATTGAGAATGGTAAACGGTTTGGAATAGATGTTATGCAGCTTTTTCCTTTAGCTTTCTTGCTTTGTGTTTTCTCTCAGGGGCTGAGGTCAGGGGAGTTGACCTGCAAAGTGTCACTGGAGGCATTTTGCATACCAAACTATGGGTTGTGGATAGGAAACACATGTATTTAGGGAGTGCAAACATGGATTGGCGTTCACTTACCCAGGTAAGTCTAAATCTGGCGACATTGTGTGTCATTATCTGACTGGACAAAAGTTTTCTGTTAACACGCAAATCTGCATGGTCGGTATGCACGCAGGTCTTTGACATCTAAATGTGTGTGCGATTTTGTTAGGGGTTCAAGTGTGTAGCACTGAAATCCTATTGTAATTGTTAGAATGGCCAAAGATCAGCAATCTCCATGTTAAACTGATCGTACAGACCAAACCGTAAGTCGTAGAGACTTAAAACTTGGAGGGATGGTAGTACTCACACCGCCTACAACGTCACCAAGGCTCGTCCCAGTCGGCCTGACGGGGGCGCTACAGCGATCAAAAGTGCGAGATCGCTCATAACTCCTAAACTGTCAGTCACAGGCTCAAGTGCCTTATGTCGTTGGAATCCTTGGCTCACACATTTTTTTGGGTATTTTGGATTTTTTGAAAAACCTACTTTTGCAAATAAAACCATTGCAGAAAGATTCTGGAGAGTGAATAACAATAAATATCAAAATGTTGCAAAGGGATGGCAAAACGTTTCAAAGGAGCGTGGCCACTTTTAGTAAAATGCCTATAACTCCTGAATGTAAATGAGATATCTTCGCCAAACTCAGAGCACTTATGTAAGAGCTCAATCTGAGATCACAGGACCAAAATCGTGGAGCTTGGCCACTTGGTGGCGCTATAAGAAGGAAAAAACATAAAAATGGCTATACCTATGCATTCATTTATCCTATTAACATGAAAATTCTTGTCTTGGTCTTGGTCCAAAGTGCCACAACTGTCTATAAGGACATTTGCGTGTCTAAAAATATACATGGCCGCCATTGGCTGATGAAGGTTAACGGAGACCAAATGGAACAAAACTCAGTGGGCCTGTTTGACTCACGGCTTTAAAGGTCTGTGAGAAATTTGAAAGAAATCGGCCACTGGGGGAGAGGGGGTTGATATCGCAATTTTCAAGGACGGAAACGATTGTACATTGCACGTTTTTTTTTCGCACATACACGCAATATTCCTATTATATGATAGATTTCCTCATTTCAGACAACTTTGCCTCTAGAACCACTGCTTTCAATCAAATTGTTGTTAAATGCTTGAAAAGACATAAAAAACCTACTTTTGCAACATAATCCTAGGTTTTTTGGTCAATCTGGGAAAAAAAAAAACTGCAGTACAATTCTCTGGACTCTCTAGTTCAATAATTATCAAAAAATGTTGAAATTTACTCCTTTGGGAAGCTATGAAGGGGTCGTTTTGAAATAGGGGCCTGTCCAAATTGATCCAAAATCCTATAAACCCTGAAAGAAAGCTCAAACCTTCACAAAACCTGGTGAGCACATGCGACAGGTGATTCTAAACAAACATGCAATGTTTTAAGGATATCAGACCACAGCTGGTGCTATAACAGTCAGAAACATTAAAAAACATAGTATTTCTATGGTGAATTACCTGGATTTGCCAAAAATGCTTTTTAAAATAATTTATTTAAGTGGTTACAAGCTTGTTAAATAAAGTCTTTTTTCATATGTGCTTAAAAGCAGTTTTTTTTTTTTTTTTTTATTTTATTGTATTTTATTTATTACTTTATTTTAATATTAATAAGTATTTATTTTATTTATTTTTTATTGATTATCCAATGCAGATTTTTAGACTTTAATGTCTAAATGGCTATTAACCCAAAATAATAAATCCGTAAAAATATACATGAATATGCTAAAATATAATTAGTATTTCTAACAGGTGAAAGAGGTTGGAGTGTCTGTGGAGGACTGCAGCTGTCTAGCGCAGGACGCCTCACGGATATTTGATGTTTACTGGGAAGTTGGAGCTCAGAAGAATGGATCTCTGCCTCCTTTCTGGCCGGGCCGTTTCTCCGCCCTCTCCAGTTCCAAGTACCCATTAGCTGTTAAATTCAACGGTGTCCCTGCACGTGTCTATTTGTCTGTGAGTTGTGTTTCTCACACAAGTTGACTTCATTTGTTTACTCTGGTTTTTGCTTACCACATTCATAATATTTGTTGCATGTTTTGCAATCATTTCATTCAACCTGTTCACATTTCCACTTATTTTCTAACTTTTAGACTGGCTGATTTACATTTGTTCCATGTGTCTATTTTTCATTTCAACATATTGTGTAGAAATGTTGTCTTTTTTTGTCATATCGCCACCATTTTACTGCAGAAAAATAGTGCTTTTTAGTGAATACATTGCATGGACAGTATATGTCTTTGTTCATTTTCATTCATTTCTAAATGTGCGTTTTTTAGCGTGTGCAGAAATGTATTTGACAGTGTTTGGCTTGTTCTTGTAGAGTTCCCCTCCTCCTTTATCATCTTTTGGGCGTTCTGACGATCTCTCAAGCATCCTGTCAGTAATTGCTGATGCTGAGCGATTCATCTATGTGTCTGTGATGGACTACCTTCCTTTGTCCCAGTTTACAGAACCCATTCAGTAAGCTTTACCATTTGATATTGAGTTATTACAGTTATTGTAGAGATTTTATGGTCAAAGCTGCAGTCTGTAACTAGTTTTAAAGAAGACTTTACTTTAGCTTTGACTAAAACTAAAACCATAAAAACATCTACTTTACTTTGATAAAATAAAATACAACTAAACATATATATGTATATATTTTTGTTTGTTTGTTTGTTTTAGTTGTATTTTATTTTGATCAAAGTAAAGTAGATGTAGATGTAAAGTAGATATATATATAGATGTAAGAGTCTAAGTGAGATGTAAGTATATATATATATATATATATATATAATTTTAAAATATTTTTCCAGCTAGTTGCCACAAAGCATTTTTTATCCATTTCTTAAATCTAAAACATTATCAAAAATGAATTATATATTATTTTTTTAAAAATGGACAAAAATAACTATACATATATAACATTAACAATAACTATAAAACTGAACTAAACTGAAATAAAAAGGAATAAAAATATATAGACATTTATTTACAAAAACAAAATGACAAAAAAAAAATGGAAAAAGAAAATGGAAAATACAAAAAAAAAAATTCCAGTTATACTAAACTTGATCTAAAACTAAATTAAATGAAACTAAAACTTGGATCAAAAATGTAATAAAAATTATATATATATATATATATGTGTGTGTGTGTGTGTGTGTGTTTAAAAGAATGGACAAAAACACAGAACAAACTGACAAATAAAAAATGGAAATAAAAATGGAAAACACAAAAATAAAAACTAGCTGTTTTAATAACAAAAACAACAAAATGACTAAAAAATGGAAAAGAAAATGGAAAATACAAAAAAAAAAAAAAACTATTCCAATCATACTAAACTTGATCTAAAACTAAATGAAATAAAACTAAACCTTGGTGAAAAATTTATAAAAATTATATATACATTTTAAAAAAATGGACAAAAACACAGAACAAAGTGACAAAAATGGAAATAAAAATGGAAAACATTGAAATTGAAATTGAAACTGAAATAAAAAGGAATTTAAACTATATAGACATTTTAGGAAAATTAACAAAAACACAACAAAATACAGAAATAAACAAAAAAAATTAAATAAATAAATATTACTATGATACAAAAAAAACATAATTTTGAAAATTCTATATATTTGCATGCACTTAGTTTATAAGCATGTGAAAGATTATTGTGATGTTTTCCATGATTTTCAATGCCTTCTATGTCATTTAGGTTTTGGCCTGTTATCGACACGGCCCTCCGTGAGGCAGCATGTGCGAGAGGTGTTGAGGTGAAGCTGCTGGTCAGTTGTTGGAGTCATTCTCCCGGTGCCATGTTCGTCTTCCTCCAGTCTTTATCAGTCCTCAACATGCCCCCTCTGCGCTGCAACATTCATGCTGTACGTTTCTTCTTAATATCTTTTTTTTTTTTATCCAGCCATCACTGGTGACTTAACATCTAAAATGTTTAATCTCACAGAAAGTTTTTGAGGTGCCTTCAACACAAGAGCAGCAGAGGATCCCGTTTGCACGTGTCAACCATGCCAAGTACATGGTGACTGATCGAGTTGTTTACATTGGTATGTTAGCTGTTTCCTCTCTACATGTACAAATTTCACAGCGTGATCTCACTTGCATGCTTCTCCATATTCCAGCAACCTGACGGCAGGTTTGGCGCTGCATCATCAAAAGCCTGCCAACAGAAACAGTCGATGTTTACATTTGCAATTGAATCGCTATGACTATGAGTTTTGAAATAAAGCGAATGTCAGTTTCATAACCCTGCCATGGTGACCGATTGTTATATTGTGTTTTACAGGAACTTCAAACTGGTCTGAGAATTACTTCACCCAGACGGCAGGGGTTGGGCTCGTTGTGAATCAGACAGGTTCTGCAGTAGGGCAGGGCCAGCAAACCGTTCAGAGCCAGATGCAGGAGATTTTCGAGAGGGACTGGCGTTCAGAATACGCTCAGACCCTCACTGATGTTCACGCCGAGCATTGCAGCGGAAAAACGCTTACATAATATACCACGCTCTTTATTTGTCATGTTGCTATGCACTATGATTCAAAAAATAAAAACATCAGACACCAAAAACTCTTCCCTACGGCATTCCTGCCTACTGATAACTTATTTATGATGTATGTATTTCCCAAAAGGATGCTGTGCATTTTTAATGTTTGTTATAAATATGGGATATATTAATTCTTCGTTTTTTTTTTTTTTTTTTTCAAGTGCATTTATTGTATATTTGCATTATGTGACATTTGCCAGAATAAGGACAAGGTCCTTGAGCAAGCACTGATCTCTTATGTTGAACTGGTTACACATGCATGGAAATGAAATGTTGTAATAGTGCCTTGGCTGTAATGACTCTAAAGTTTGTTTTCAAATTAAACTGCCTTTTCCGTAAGAACATATTTGTGCTCTGATGTTCTTAATATTTTTTTATGGATTTAATCCATTTGCATTTACCTACTGTGAAAAAGGTACTTTATACTATATATATACTGTATATATATACATATGGGTCATTCTACAGAACTGGTTCAAAGTTCAAAGTTAAAAAGAAATGTCTTTTTGTATGTATGCAAATTGTATAATATCCAAGGTGCACATTTCTAGTAATTGTGCAGTTAATTCTCATATTGTATTTTCAGAAAGTTTTGGAATATTTGTCCTCTCCCTAAATTTGTCATTACCGAAACAGTAATATAAAATTTAATAAGAAGGGTTATATTGACCTACTAAGATTTTGCTTCCATCTTACTTGTAAATATATTTTTTGCTATTTTACTAAAAAGATTTCAGAGGTAAATCAATGACAATTACAATTTTAACAATATTTCAAATGTGATTTATGAGATTTGTTGTATTTTGAATCAACATAACATCTTAGTTGATAATTCAGTATACTTTATTTTTGACAAAACATCCCATGTTTCGGTAGTGACTGCACATTTTCAGTAGTGACAGTAATGTTTTGGCAACAACCAAATCACATTACAAAATTTTAACCTATTAAACATATTAAAACACCACTAATACATACTAAAATACTAACAATTTGCATAACTGTACTAATATTTAGTTTTATTACACCCGAATAAAGGATTATGTGTTCCCTTTTGTCACTACCGAAACAGTGACATGTTTCGAAAGTCACTTTCGAAACTTCACCAAATGTTTCGGTTATGACTTCATCGGTATGGGATGACACCCAAAAAAACAAAGATGTCACTACTAAAACTTCACTAAAAGTTTCAGTAGTGACTGTTTCAGTAGTGACAATTTTATGGGATAACACCCCCAAAAATCAAAAAGATTTTTTTAAAAACAACAATGGAATAAAATGCAAAAATTATTTCAATATTTTCATAAATTGAAATTTTAGGGTTAGGGTTCAGGACAGCTCCCTCCTAACTGCAAGTACCACTAAGTTATTATATTATTAAGCATAATGATACTTTAAATATTAATGTGGGTTTTAATAGATAATAAAAGAATCTTACTAAACATCTAAGATTTTAATACTTAAATGCTTTTTAAAAGTCCTTTTTTGTTGTTGTGGGAAAACAAAGAAAGCATTGATCCAAAACCAAGTGAGCCCTTCTCGAAAATTAACCAAGGTTTTATTATAGTAAAAGTGTATTTGTATTTGTATAACCGCGGTTTTATCAGCCTATACAATTATTAAACTATGGTTGGTGTAGCAAAACAATGGCTAATTTGCGATTACTGTAATTTAACTACAACAACTATGCTTTATCGGTTCTATAATTTTAGTAAAACTGTGCTTAATTTTCGTAAAGGCTATAATGCCCGAATATGCTGCTCATAACGCCCAATTATGCTGTCTAGTCAGGCAGCTCACTAGGTTTTGAAACGCAGCCCGCGTCTTCTCGCAGGAAGTGAAGGCGCAGAGGAAGGAAGACGTTAAAAATGGCACGAGAAAGAAGCCCAGCTTCATGGCTTCACCCTCAACCAAGTGTAACTCGCAAAATGCCGGTGTGTCACAGAGTACTCTTACTTTTATGGCTACTCCACTTTTCTTCCGTATATTCAGATATAACGGACGGGAATGCGGAGCACTTAAAGCGGGAGCACTCGCTCATTAAGCCATATCAGGGTGAGTAGCTGCTGTAGCCGCCTGCTAGTTTAAGCAATTACCGTACTGTCCTGCTATGACTACGTCATTTAGCCACACGATCACTTAGTGTTTTAAGTTTTATGTTCACTGCGTAAATTAAGATGTCACCTAAATTGCTTTGTAATGAGATGGGTCATGTGTTTTCTAGGGGATAAAAGCAGGCTACAGTCGAGACTTTAGTTTACAGTGACAACTCAATGTAAACAAAACTAGTCAGCCTTTATTTGAGGGCAGTTTGCATTTATAGTGCAGGTTGGAACAGAATACACAACTTCCCAGGTATAGCATGCAAATTGTCAGTATACTGTTTAATTCAATTAAAATTATTGCTTAGTTGAAACTTTGATTACTGTTTTGTATTGACATAGACTGGGGTCCAAATATCTGAACAGCAGTGAAAAGCTTAAAATTACATTACATAGAGACACGTCTACTTCACAGGTTTGTGCATAACCTGATGATCTTGTTCTCCAGCATTAGGAAGGAAGACCCAGATAAAAAGTCACAGCAGTGTCACAGAGCCTAAATGCTTTCTATTTGTTTGATCATTCAAACATAAATTTAATCCTAAAACGTACAGTGTAGGTTAAAAGGTTAAAAACTATGCGTTAATTGTCAAAATACTATGCCAATATTTTCAGTATTGCCAGGTGTCTGTATATTTTATAAGTCGCATCATATTTTATAAACTGTGTATTTTATTAATTGATATTATGTTGACACGTCAATCTACTCAAGCTAACAAAATCCACTTTGTAACCTAAAATGTACTCATATAAGCACTGATAGTACAGCTGCTACAATAGAAAATCACATGAAGAGTTTATTTGCAAAAACAGATAACTTTCATTTTCAAAAGTCACTTTTTTCATTGTGCATTCCAATTAAACTCAGTCAAACTGCAGTTGGGTTATTTTGATTAAGTAAAAAATACAGCTAAGTAGCACAATAAATACATGATCATATAATAATAATAAAAAAAAATGAAAAAATAAAATGAAAAAAAAAAAGTGATCTGTTTTTGTAAATAAACTCTTCGCATGATGAATTTAGAGTTCATCATAAGTGTCCTGTCTATTAAAAATGGACAATACTTGTATGTAGATGAGTATTAGTCATGCACACAAACACAAAATACCATCAGCATAACAAATGACACTAAAATACTGCATAAAACACAAAATAACAAAATGTACAACAAAACGCCTCATGTACATTACAAGAGTCAAAATAAGCTATTTAAATTTTAAAAAATCTGTTGTAGTATTTTCTGTTTTTTATTGCAAATTATATGGTAGTTAATATTTTTTTCTTTCAAAAACCATAAAATTGACAGTATTTCAGAGTAAAATTACATAAAATGTGCTGTTAATCCTTTTATAACTTTTTCACTGTGATGGCAAGCCAACTTAAGACTTGTATTTTTACAGTGCATAAATTAGATTTTTTCAGGCTTTTGAATCCCAGTGGTCTCATAGTTTACAGTGTGTGTATAAGCTTCACATTGCACTCCAAAAATTACATGATCAATCATGTGTTTTACGCCAGGTGTTGGAACAAGCCCATCAAGTCAGTGGGACTTTTGGGGAAGTACTTTAGTAACCAGCCAGTATGTGCGTCTGACTCCAGATGAGAGGAGCAAACAAGGGTCCATCTGGAATACAGTGGTGAGTAAACCTGAACTAAAAACCTACTAAACCAAGTGGCTTTTTGTTGGAAAGTGCGGTGAATTCATGGGACCAACTTGGAAACGATGCGAAATCTGCATGTGGAAGTGTTTCGTCCTATTGAAATATTGACATTAAACGGTTGATGTGATGCAGTGTTGAGTAATTTTAATTTTCCCACTCTGCAGCCCTGTTATCTGAAGGATTGGGAGATGCACGTGCAGTTTAAAATTCATGGATCGGGAAAGAAGAATCTGCACGGAGATGGTTTTGCCATTTGGTACACGAAAGAGAGGCTACATCCTGGTAAGTCTGTGAAGGGAAACTGAAGGTTGGTTCTCGACCATTTCATGAATTTCAATGTAATGAGTTATAGCTGTCTATACGTGTGTGTAGCCCATGTACACGTGTGTGATCCATCTGCAAGTCTGCTGTTTCTTCCCTGCAGTTGATTGTGTCATACTTTCATTTAGGCCCAGTCTTTGGAAACCAAGACCATTTTGTAGGCCTGGCTATTTTTGTGGATACCTTCCGTAATGATCTACAAGGAATGGATGTAAGTGTGCCGTACTCACGGGTCCTTCTTTCTCTGCAGGCACCGTGTTTGGCAGTAGTGCAAATTTCCATGGGTTGGCCATTTTTATAGACACATACCCTAACGATGAGGCTCCGGATGTGAGTTGAGAGATGTAAAATGTCTGTGTTTTTGTACCTTCATTCAAATGAAAGCTTTGCTTTATCTTGATCAGATACATTTGAGATTAGAAAAAAAATCTATTTCCAAAAAAGCTAGTATTTATGGGAATACTGGATTTTTGGCATGTTTCCTCTGCTTCTGGTCATCGGCTTTATCCTCATTTAAAAGGGATAGTTTGAATATGACAATTTGCATTCAGATGTCAAACTGAAAAACAATCCTATCTCTTATTTGAACTATCCCTTTACTTTATGCTCTGAATAATCTTTTTATAAACGCTACAAATAAGCAATGCTTTCTTTTTGCCTGCATCATGTGGTCCATGTCATTTTCTCGCCCTCGTCATTCATTATTTGTTGATGAAGCATTTCTTAAAAAATAAGTGCAGTGCTTATTATTTTGATTTTAGTGATTAGTGATTGTTTAAGAATTTAAATAATTCTGTTTTACACAAGCTGATTCAGGAACAGCTGGATAAGGGTACAAAGTACCATTGTTTAGTCATTTACAACTACAGTGTAGGTAAAAATCAATGTAGTAAGTTATATTTATATTTTTCGGTCCTCTAGCGCTCGTTTCCCTATATTTCTGCAATGGTGAATAATGGCTCCCTGCCTTACGACCACGGGAAAGACGGACGGTCTACTGAATTGGGAGGTTGCTCTGTGGAAGTCAGAAACAAAGATCATGACACATACCTGGCCATTAGATACTCCAAAGGCAGACTCACGGTAAAATACTCAGTGGGATTTTTGTTGTTCTTGTTGTTTTCGAAAATACAGTGATTTTGTGAAATATTTTTAAAATTTAAAATAACTTTTTTATTTTAATATATTTTTTAAATGTTATTTATTCCTCTGATATAAAGCTGAGTTTTCAGCATCAGTACTCTTCAGTGTCACATGATTATTCTAATATGATTTGCTGAATTGGGACTCAAAAAAACATGGTAACACTTTTTTTTTTATTTATTTATTTATTTATTTTTTTAAAAGCCTTAAAATAGTTGACTAACATTGACTAACAAAAATTTTTTAAAAGCATTTATTAATCTGTTGGCACCAATAGCCTCGTGGTTAGTGTGCCGACATATAACGCGTTGCGCTGCAGGTGTCCCAAGTTCGAATCCCGGCTCGTGGACCGATCCCACTCCCTTCTCTCTCTCCCACTTTGCTTCCTGTCTTACCTACACTGTCCTATCTTAATAAAGGCATAAAAATGCCAAAAAATAAATCTTAAAAAAAGCATTTATTAATCTTAATTAATGTTAATTTAATTAGTTAATGTTACAAACGTACTGTTAATATTATTTAATGGACCTGAGCTAACATGAAAACACACAAATAATTCACAAGGTTCCTGCCAATATCAATTTCAAGACCATATGTCCTTTGTGTTGGACATTAAATTTTAAAAAGTTCCTGTGGTCTGCAGCTCTATATGATTGTCAAATTAACTTTTGATATTATCACTTGATACTATTAAGATTAGAATAGGTGCAGCTTGAATAGGATACCATGAACATAAATGATACCCTGGACCACAAAACCAGTCATAAGGATCTTTTTTTTTTTTTTAATTGAGATGTGTACATCATCTGAAAGCTGAATAAAAAAGCTTTCCATTGGTTTATGGACAATATTTGGCTGAAATACAACTATCTGAAAATCTGAAATTTGAGGGTGCAAAAAAAAAATCTAAATATTGAAAAAATTGCCTTTAAAGTTTTCCAAATGAAGTTCTGAGCAATGTATATTACTAATCAAACATTAAGTATTGATATATTTGTGGTAGGAAATTGACAAAATATCTTCATGGAACATGATCTTTACTTAATATCCTAATGATTTTGGCATAAAAGAAAAATTGATGATTTTGACCCATGCAATGTATTTTTGGCTATTGCTACAAATATACCCGTGCTACTTATGACTGGTTTTGTGGTCCAGGGTCACAGTTAGCATATAAAAGGTAAAAAAACGGAGCTCTTCCTCGTCATGTTTAGTTGGTTAGTTGGCTTTCTTTTGTGATGCCTGAAACACAATTGGATTAAGTTAGTTTTAGTGATATAAATAATATCAGATATAAATATATATAACATTTTTTACCTAAATATATCCATGCATGTGTGTGTATTTATATATACATAATAAATATACACAGTACACACATATATTATGTAAACAAAAAATTAATTTGGATGCAATTAATTGCAATTAATCGTTGCACAGCACTATTATAAATAACAAAGATTAATAAATACTGTAACAAATGTATTATTGCTCATTGTTAGCAATGGATTAACTAATGCTTTCTAATAGGAGCTTATTGTAAAGTGTTACCGACATTTCTTATTCTTTCTTATTATTATTATTATCAATGCTAAAACCAGTTGAGCTGCTTGAAGAACAGCGTTTAGTATTTTGTAACATTGTAAATGTCTTTACTATAATTTTTGATCAATTTAACGTATTCTTACTGAATAAAAGTATTAATTTATTTTAGAAATCTGACCACAAACTTAACTGTATTGTATATTGTTTTATACAATATGACTACTAACATTTTTTTTTTTTTTTTTTTTTTTTTTTCCATGACCATTTTGTAGATGTTTTGAGTTCCTCATGATAAGAGCCTTAATACATGTTCTGTTTGGGCTGTGTTGTGTTTTCACAGATTATGGTAGATGTGGATGACAGGAATGATTGGAAAGAATGTATTGATATCGGAGGCGTCCGCCTCCCTACGGGATACTATTTTGGCGCTTCTGCAGCCACGGGAGATCTTTCTGGTTAGTGCTGCTAATAAATCTTCCTTAGATGTCCACAGTAGTTCTGATGTCTTTTGCTAGACCTCACGGATGCCGTTTCCTCTGTGCAGATAATCATGACATCATCTCTATGAAGATGTACCAGCTGATGGTAGAACACACTCCTGAGGAGGACAACCAGGATTGGACGAAGATCGAGCCTAGTGTCAGTCTCCTCAAGTCGCCGAAAGGTAACTCAGCTGACATATTCAATTTTTTGGCAGAAAGATTTTTCATTTAATTGTTTATCATGTTCACATCCTTTCCCCCAAAACAGACAATATTGATGATCCGACGGGAAATTTCCGAAGCACACCCCTCACTGGCTGGAAGGTCTTCCTGCTTTTGCTGTGCGCCCTGTTAGGAATCGTGGTTTGCGCCGTTGTTGGCGCCGTGGTCTTTCAGAAGCGTCAGGAGAGGAACAAGAGATTCTACTAACCAACAGGATTTCAAAGAACTCTGGAGATTGTAGGTGGAAAAACAATGTGAATTTTGAACAGCTGCATACATGTGGCTATTGAACTGCTCGACTGGAAGGAAAGCGGGTTTGAGTCTAAAGAGTGGTATTTGTGGCTTCAAAGAAACGTTTCTTTATATTGGTCTTTTTGATTTGGGTCTGCTGAAGTAAATTACACACTTTCAATGCGTCAACAGTAGTACATCTTAATTTTTTGTGTACTCTTTATATACTTGATTTACCTTCATTCTCTAAATCCTTGGTGGTTTTATTTTTTTATTGTTTTAACTTGTTCTTTTTTCATCTACCTGTTGTTTCGTTCTGCTCTGGAGTGCTGATGATTGTTTGTTTTTTGTTTTTTTATAACCTGTCTGATTTACTTAAGAGGATTTTAATGGACTGCATGAGAAATCAGACTGATGAAAAGTTTCCTCTTAAATTCATCAAATCTATGTAAATATTTTAAGTTTCTGCCCTATTCCCTTCTCTCTTCAGCATATTGTTTGAGTCTTGTTTGTTACCTATAGGAAACCAAAAAAGAAATTTTCAGTTGTTTTATTACTGCAGGGTAACAAGTGTTCAGCCTTATGCGATTTGAATTGCTTTTCTTACATCTTTGTTAATTTTACTTTTTTCACGCCTATAAGAAGTTATTGCAATGCACTGATTTACAGTTGTTTCTGAAAGAAGTTCACATTTAAATGGGCAGTGACTGTAAAATGATGCTTTTGGTGAGAAAATAAAGCAGTTACAACAGTTCAATATTTGTTTTCCATTTTTCAGTTTTAAATAGTTAAACCATATTTTGCACTTATTTATTAGGACCCAATTTGCACCATACTCATATTAAACCACTAGGATTCAGAAATAATTAATAATTCCAGGACCAAAGTAATTATTTGTCCTAGAACATCTTTTAGTGTAATAAAAATGTAGCAATCTTTTTGACATCGGACAAAACTGCTTTTTTTTTTTTTTTTTTTTTCTTTTGGAATATTCTGGACAATAAGTGAGTATAAACAGTTGCACACACAGACACAAAGTTTTGCACTAATTATTTATTTTTATTTTTTATTTTATCCATCTTATGTCTATTTATTTATGTTGTATAAAGGATAGTAGGGCTGGCAACAATTTATCGATTATATTCAAGTATTCGATTTTAAAAAAAATAATTGGCAAAATACCGGAAGTGGCGCGTTCCACATATTAAACCCATTTAAAAAAATTTAATAAAGCCATTGAGAATTCACAAATGCTATGATTCAGTTAAAAAAATATATGACTCTGGACCACAAAACCAGTCTTCAGTCGCTGGGGTATATTTGTAGCAACAGCCAAAAATACATTGTATGGGTCAAAATTATTGATTTTTCTTTTATGCTAAAAATCATTAGGAAATTAAGTAAAGATCATGTTCAATTAAGATATTTTGTAAAATCCCTACTGTAAATATGTCAAAACTTAATTTTTGATCAGTAATATGCATTATTAAGAACTTCATTTGGACAACTTTAAAAATAAAAATTTCAAAATAAAAATTTAAGCCCCTCACTCTGAGTTTGCATGTTTTGATGTCCACATATTCAAGAAATTACAGTGGCTGTAGCTTTTCTATCATAAAGAAATGGCCAAATATTAAAAATTAAGTGGACATTCTAATTAAATGTTGTTGAGGCAATATTAAACAAGGATTAGATCGCGCTGTAAAGTGTAAAAACAATCGTCAGGCCGTTGGCGCCCTCTAATGTACAGCCCCCTGTAGTGAAAATCAAGATTTTTGTTGTTTATTTGTCTCTGTGGTGTTTTTAATATGCTTTTAGACAAATGTGCCAGTCCATTAATAAACACCATTGCTGAGTATTTTCTCCTTAAAACTGTAGTTTAATAGAGCATTATAAAGTATTAAATAGAGCATTTAATAGAGCATTTAATAGAGCGTTAAATAGAGCATTAAATAGAGCATTTATTAGAGCATTAAATAGAGTATTTAAGAGCATTAAATAGAGCATTAAATAGAGCACAACTGCTAGGCGCTAACCGCTAACTTGAAAAATAACCCATACCAATAACATATATAGGTATATATATGTACAGTGTCCACTAATCACCATTACTGTTTGTCTAGCATTAGCAGGACTTGTCATTTATAGGCCCAGTCCTGTTTTTTTTTTTTTTTTTGCATGACAGAAAATGTCCATTAATCACCATGTAGGCAGATTGAAGAATCACCTCTTTTCTTCTTTCTTGCCTATATGGTGATTAAATTCTCTTTTTTTGGATTACTGTTTGTCTAGCATTAGCAGGACTTGCCATTTATAGGCTCAGTCCTGCCTTTTTTTTTTTTTTGTATGACAGAAAATGTCCATTAATCACCATGTAGGCAGGTTGAAGAATGCCTATATGGTGATTAGATTAACTGCTGTTTTTCCAGCATTAGCAGGACTTGTCATGACAGAAAGTGCCATGTTAGAGCCGTATAGCTGTCCTATACTCTCTTAAGAAAGCACCCAGTGCATGCTAGAGCAAACAGGCCGATGCCAAGCATGGTAGTTGGGCTGCTCATGACAGTTGTGAAACAACTTTTCACAGTATTCGCCAGCCTTCTTCCCCGTGACTGCTCAGGAGGTTCAGTCTGGTCTGCTTCTTGCCTGTCATTGGAGCTTTCATGCCTAGCATGGGAGCTGCTGTTGTTGTGCTTTTCCAGGACCTTAACAGTCATGTCTTGGCCCCACATGACGAACATCGGTTTGCCCATGAGCTCTGAAAAATTCATTGCCGCTAGGGCATTTTCTGCATCGTGCCGATGTTCAAAGGTCACAAAACCATAGCCACGAGAGCGGTTGGTACTTGTATCTCTGCACACTTGTGTAGTACAGATGGAGCCAAAAGGGAGGAATACTGCACGCAGCTCTTCTTCGGTCACGTCTGAGTGCAAATTACTCACAAGCAATGACCTTGGTTCATAAGAGCTGCTCTCCCTGGGTTCAGTCTGTTCATTTTCTTCAGGTTTGCCGTTCCCGTCACAGACCTGTCTGCGTGGCTGGAGTTCCCCAAAGTCTGAGAGGGCATCATATATGGCAAACCTATCTCTGTGTCTTGCCAGGACCTTAACAGTCATGTACCGGGCCCATGTGATGCGCATTGGTTTGCCCATGAGCTCCAAAAAATTCAGAGCCACTAGGGCATTTTCTGCATCACTGCGCTGTTCAAAGGTCACAAAACCATACCCACGGTGCCGGTCCGTTCTTCTGTCTCTGCACACTTTAACCGAACGGATGGGTCCGAATGGGTGGAATATTGTATGCAGTACTTGGTCGGTCACCTCTGGGTGCAAATCATTGACAAGCAATGATCCCTGGTCTTTCGGTTGACCGTTATCCTCACACGAAGACCAATTGTAGGACGTCGCCATTTGTGTTATCTATCAGAGAAGATACTTTTCTAAAAAAAATATAAGTATAAAGCACAAATGCTGTGGAGATGATCGACTCAGATCAATCAGTCAAACAAATGATATAAACTGACTGCTGGCTGCTTCTAAAGTAGCCGAACGTTCTAAAATTTCTATGTGATGTAACAAATCACGTGACTTAGTAGCGCGCCGTTGCTATTTATAGTACCCCAACGTTCTATGGATGACGTCACAGGTCACGTGACATAATAGTGCGCCGCCATATTGCTATTTTATAGAGCTTGGCAACCGACGTCACTGCGCAGTGCATTCTGGTACATAAACAAGAGGGCGCCGCCATATTGTGAGACCACATCAGGCGAGATTTAAAACAACCAGTTAACACACGAAAATGTGTCGAAAACAATCTTGAAAAGCCGATTAAATGAACGAAATGTAATATACAGCCCAGAATCCTGCACGCGGCGGGTACCCGACGGGTGTCCTGCTAAAATTTACCTAACGGGTGTAATAATATTTATGTGTTGGGTGCGGTGCGGCGCGGGTGCGGGTCGGATGAGTGACAGGCACAAGTATTTGCTCTTTGGACTCAATCCGGTACTGATACGCAGCTGCTCTCAAACGGTCCCGTGCTTGTGTTCACGCTCAAGCGGTGGAATCGCTGCCGCTTCCTCTCTAGTGAAAGCCTTTTGCAGTCGAGCCGGTGTTCGCGACACGAAGATCACAAGATCACATTTGATTTAACTTAAAACGAAATAAACAACACATAACGAAAATAGTATATGTGTTATTTGCTATTTATCAATTTATGTGACAATGACAATAGCGTAGTTTTCAGACAGTTAACTATGACATTTTACACATTATTGTATTTTTACCTGGTAAACCAACTCGTATACATGCATGCTTTGGATTTTTTTTATATTATTTTTTTTTACATTTATTTATAGGCTATCTCCGTTTTTGATGGATCATACAACTCTGGGAATTCCATTATATTTTAAATGATCTTGATCATGTTTTCAACACTCCGACATAAGCTCAGCTCTTTTGCTCGTTAATAATAATCTTTCCGGTAATTGGGGGTGCGGGTTTATCAAACAGTGTTTATCAAACAATATTTCTAAAATGAAAACCGGGGACATTTCCTAGTTCAGTGGTCAAAATATCACTGAAATCTCACTTGTGATTATCTACGAATTAAAAAAACGGGAACAATATGTTTTTGTTTTTTAATTGTTGTGGGATTAACATCTTCATTGATACTACAGTGATGTTTGAGGATTTTTATACAATTCAACAAAAATCACACTATGAAAAATACCAAACATGAAAACAGTATGATTAGGAGGAATTCAAGTAAAGTGGAAATTTACCCAGATGTTTTTTTTTTTAGTTTCTTTACTTTACTTTTTTTTATTTTAAAGGTATACAACAATAAACATTTTGAGATAATGCAGTCCAGAAAAAAATATTTTCGGGTAAGGGGGGCCATCCTTTATTTATTAAAAATTATTCCGCTTTCAAAACTCATGATTTATTAACACATATTATAAGACAAATATATTTAACAAATTCAAAAATATATAACCTATAGGTTATGAGTAAAATAAACCATGTGTAAATTTTCATCTCAATTCATCAGTGAAATTCCAAACATTTAAAAGAACATGTTGTTAATACGATTAAATAGCAGAATATTTAGAAATCAGGATACTGTTAAAATTAACTCAAAAAATATTTAAAATGTGACTATGGCTTTACAAAAACACATTACAAATACAACATTAAATATGAGAACATATGATAAATAAAACTGTATTTAACAAATGTTATTTTATCATTTTCACAACTGTGCGTGCAACTTTACAAATTTTGTTTATGCTTTTCTATCCCTAATCAGGCTTATTATTTTGCATTTTAGGCTCATTTGACCATATGACCACAAAGCATTTGTTTTCTGCAAATGTAATTGTGCAAGTGTAACTGGTTAGTAATTTTTTATATTATTCATATCGTTGTGACGGCGGAAGTTTGAGGAATGTTTAATATTGTGTCATGCAGCCTTATCATGCCTTGTTAGACAGTGCACACAAACAATATTACTTTGTTTTAACATGCATATAAGTATGTGACAACAATGAAACCAATAAATGGTTCTCTTTCGATAACTGATGATAATAGCGCTCTGCTCTTCTCCAAGCTCTTCATGGCTTTAGTAGCGGCGCGCGACCAATCCACCTGGATACATCGGACACATGACTCCCATCATTCTGTTTCCAGGCCGGAAAACAATAAAAAGAAAGTCCGTTGTCTATTTTTTTGCCCCGTTGATCGTGCGAATGGACATTACATCCAACATCGCGACAAGTTCTTCCCATGACCAACCCTGCATCCCAATGTGCATATTATCCACCGTATCTATCTGCCCTAAATAGTATTGAAAATTACTAGTATCACATAGAATTTAGGATAAATAGTATGCACAGTGGGATGCAGGCTTAAAATTCCTCGGCGCGTCACACGAACTGGCCTCACTATATGGCGATTTTTCCCATCAGCCACCGCGGCGCTAGAGCCGTGACGTCACGCCCCCATACCCTATGAGAAAGCATTATTTAACGTTATTAAAAATTGGTACATCTTTTTTATGAATGTGATCATTCAAAAAAGTTTTGGTAAGATCTATCTTTGTACGTCCAGGGGAAAACTGGTTATAGTTGTGATTTGACCTCAAAGGATGTTTTAATATATTTTGAATCAAAAAGTATATCTATTAACTTTATGGTGAATTTGATGATTTTATTTGGAAAGTTTCATATTCATAAAAGTAGAAGAAATAACTCTAAACCTTGTTTAAAGGTTTTTATGATTGATTTCCATGCATATATGGATTCTCTTCAGTGTATCCATAGTAAAAAATCTAAAGATACAATTGTATTGGCTAAAGAGTTAAGGTTGATTGACAAGTGAAATTATATACATTGCCATTTGGAATATTGACAATTGTATTTATCATGTATTTTTGTTAAAGTGTATCTTTTGCGTATATTTATATTTAAATTGCAAATTGTAAACCCGATTTTTGTTTTTTGTTTTCTTTGTTTAAATTGTGTTAATTATTTTGTTTATTTGGATGTCTTGTTATAAATGTACACTACCGTTCAAAGGTTTGGGGTCAGTACATTTTTATTGTTTCTTTTTTTTTTTTTTTAAGAAATTAATACTTTTATTCACCAAGGATGTATTAAGTTAATAATTAAAAGTTTATTAAAAGTTAATAATAAATAATTTACATTGTTATAAAATATTTATATTTTGAATAAACACTGTACTTTTTAAACTTGTTATTCATGAAAGAATCCTGAAAAAAAAATTACAGGTTCCAAAAAATATTTGGCAGCACAACTGTTGATATTATCCAACATTGATCATTCTAATAATAAATCCACATATTAAAATGATTTCTGAAGGATCATGTGACACTTAAGACTGGAGTAACAGCTGATAAAAATTCAGTTTTTTATCACAGGAATAAATTCTATTTTAAAGTATGTTAAAATAAAAAACATTATTTTATATTGTTAAAACTTTTTGCAATATTACTGCTTTTTTTTCTATATTTTTAATCAAATAAATGCAGCCTTGATGAGCATAAGAGACTACTTTAAAGACTATTACAAGTCTTACTGACCCCAAACTTTTGAACGGTAGTGTATACGTTTTGCTGTAGTTTATAATAATAATAATAATAATAATAATAATAAAAAACATTACTTAACGTTATTTTTATTTTTTATTTTAATTTTTTCCCTTTATTGACTTCCTGTTTTATTTTATTATATTGTCACCCATTATTGTGTTGATATCTATCTGGTTATAAGTGCAAGAAATAAAATAAATAAGAAATAAATAAAAATAAAAAAAACATTACTTAACGTTATATCCCTGTATATTTTTACAGTGCCTTGTAAAATGTTATTTATTTAAGTCAGAAAAATAAAAGTTATTAAAAGTTTCACTAAAGCAAAAAAAATTAAAAAAAAATATCAAAGCGGCCAATTCTGAGATCTCAATAATACGGATTGTAACGGTGCAGACAAGGCCATCTGTTAACTAAATAAATCATTTTCAAAGTTTCAAAAGGTTCGATTCACTCGGTTGAATCAAAAGCCTCAACGCTATCATTTTTAATGTTGCCACAAGAACAAGAGGTATTACATATTCATGTCAAATTAACATTAGCTGCCAGAGTAAAAAGAAGAAAAGCAAAGAGAAAAAGAAAAAAAGCAGAGCATTCAGAGCATTACATGTCTTCAGTGCTTTTTTACATACAGATTTAATTTAAAGTCATTAATAAAATGGGACAAAAATTGGTCTACATTGAGCCCCTTTTTCTTATGTATATTGTTTAAGCAAATGTATGTTGTTCTTTACAATTAAAATTTTCATTTTCTGTATAAAAAAGCACATAAAATGTATAAATTTCTATCATACATTCCATTCTGTTAATATAGAATTCCACATCCTTCCAAAATAATCTTGAGTAAATACAATAAAAAAAAAAAAGATGCAAAATAGTTTATTTTTCTTGACCACAAAAAGCACAGGTATGAAATATTAAGCTTAACCCTTTAACTGTCACCGTCCACCCTGTAGGACGCCTACGTTTACTTCACCATATTACAAATAAATCCTAATCTAATCATGACAAACTATATATTGTTGGAAAGGTCTAACACTCCTAAATAGATATTTTACCATATTTTTGTGTTACAAATTATGTAGGAAAAGTAATAGATTAATATATGTCAAGAGTGCCACTTAAAAAAATCTACATCATAACATGTTCTGACCTTTGTCACAAAATACTTTCTTCATTGCCTTTTTCCTTATCACACTTTTGATATCATAAGAAATTATATATCAGCTCAAAACTTAAAATTTCAAAATTCATCCTTTAAAAGGCATTTTAAAATCAGACATTGCATAACCATGGAAAATGTACATCAAAATCATATTACAAAATGTTTTCATTCATGAATTATAAAAATTTAAGTCTGGATTTTTATGTCTGCTTTCAGAAATGGGAGTGACAGTTAAAGGGTTAAATCTATCCAAAACATGCTTAGCATAAATTCTATGATCTATTTTGTAAGACACTTCCTCAATTTTGTTATTGATACAAAACTTATTTGGCAATTTCCATGCTTTAACCCAAGAGATATTGCCAATACCAAAAAATCTTGCTGCATGTAAAGACACAAAACAAAGAGCATTCCTTATAATCTTGCTACACTGTTGTTTTAAAACCTCAGCGTTTTCGATGAAAATTTTTCCACAAGGATTAACCATGCTGATTCCTTCTGAAATACAGTTTTTTTTTGTATCATCACACTCTTTTGAATTGTGTCAAGAACAATAGCAAACTCTCTTGGTTTAATTGGTAGTTGGAATCTTTTAAGAAATCCAGTATGTGAAAACAATTAACTGTCATACTGAAAGAATACCTTCACTGAACCAAGTATGATAGAATAAAGATTTGTTTTTAAATAATACATCCTTGTTATTCCGTATGAAATAGTCTGTCTGTGAAAACCGGTAAATTTAACATGTATTTTGTGAACAGAAAAATTACATTTCAACAAAAAGTCTATGCCCCCCAGCCTCAACGCTAAATGAAACTACAACGACCATGAGCAATCTCGGGTATGCGTTTTCCGTTTGTGATTGGACGATGACCGACGATGGGTTACGTGGCATTGGAGTCGCTGCGCAGGCGCAGTGCACGTTTCACCGGCAGTGTCAAGATGGTGGCAGTCAGAATGCAGTTTACACTTTATTTGGTGTTGTTGTTGTTAAACATTTACAACAGTTTTGTGTCCGCGTTGTATTTTCACATCGGCGAAACTGAAAAGAAATGCTTCATAGAAGAAATACCGGACGAAACCATGATAATAGGTAAGCAGGAGAAACAGAATAAGCCAACTTTGCAGTGCACGTTAATGCTTAGCCTAGTGCTAACTAGCAGGTTTGTCAGGTAGAGTTCATTCGTAGGCAACCAGCTTGACTTCGACTAGCTCAACTACCAAAAAAATGTTACAAATTAGCTTTTTGTAGGTTACTTAGACAAAATAACATTTAAACAGACATCTATGTGCATACTGCACCGAGAAAGCAACAGTATTAACTAATACGCTTTTTTAAACATTGAATGAAGTTTTTAAGGTAACGCTATAGTGCTGGACTTTTGCTAAGTCAGATGAAGAGATGAATTGTGAGACATGAATCTGATGTTGAAATATCCTGTCCAAGAGACAAATAATGCAACACCAAGTGAATATGACATAATTCTTAACTCTAAAATAATGACTTACTGTGTCTAGTGTATTTTTATCAGTAGATTATTATGAAAAGAATGAAATTAATTGAATTTCTTTGCTTACAACTGTGTAATTCTGTCTTAACCAGGTAACTACCGAACGCAGCTGTATGACAAGCAGAAAGAAGAGTATTTGCCTGCAACTCAGGGACTTGGGATGTTTGTGGAAGTGAAAGATCCTGATGAGAAGGTCCGTTTGATTAAGGGTTTTGTGGGTAATAGAAGTCCAGTGTGTTTGCATGTCATTGTTCTCATTTGCTTATCTTTTTTTTGGGGCTTCAGGTGATCCTGTCCCGCCAGTATGGATCTGAAGGCAGGTTTATTTTCACCTCTCACACGCCTGGAGAGCATCAGATCTGCTTGCACTCAAACTCCTCCAAATTTGCTCTGTTTGCTGGAGGGATGCTTGTGAGTTTATTTTGCGCACCACTTCTTTTAGTCTACTTAAACTATATTTATAAATATGCTGTTAAGACGAGTAAAATATTGCAGAACATACAATGCAAATATGTGGCACGGGACCACAATACCAGTCATAAGAGTCAATTTTTCAAAATTGGGATTTATATGTCATCATCATCAACTATTTGAAAATATGGACTCTGAGCATGCAAAAAAAAAAAAAATCAAAACATTGAAAAAAATCACATTTAAAGTTGTCCAAATGAAGTTCTTAGCACTGCATATTACTAATTAAAAGTTTTGATATATTTACGGTAGGAAATTTACAAAATATCTCCATGGAACATGATCTTTACTTAATTTCCTAATGATTTTTGAACTGAATGTGTTAATCCATAAAACTCTTAGAATAATTAAAATTTTATTTCAAATACATTAATTTAAAAATGTATTTTAAATAAATTTACATTTTATTTTAATTCAAATTTGTAATTTTACTTTAAATATTTTTTTTTAGCATATTAAATGCAAGGAAAGCGTCTACATTAATGTTGCAAATCATTTTTGTTAAAACAAAAAAATGAAATAATGTTCCATATTCTGACCTGTACTTAAAATATATAGAAGAAAAAAGTGATCATACTGAATTGTTACATTTTAAGTTACTAAAAACTTGCTGATTAAAAAACAAACTAACCAACCTAGTGCAGGGGTGGCGAACTCCGGTCCTGGAGAGCCGCAGCCCTGCAGAGTTCAGCTCCAACCCTAATTAAAACTCACCTGCCTGTTGCTTTTTAGTAACCCTTCAGACCTTGATTAGCTTGTTCAGGTGCGTTTGATTAGAGTTGAAGCAAAACTAGGCAGGGCTGCGGCTCTCCAGGACCGACGTTCGCCACCCCTGACCTAGTGGTTTAAAGGGGAGTGGCAAAGATTGTTAATGATAAAAAAAAAATATTCAGTGTTATTTTATAATATTAAAATAACATTGAATTGGTTTTTGGAGGCTGCGCTTAAAAGACATAAACAGTCTTTTAATGTCATGTAATGATTCTTGCTCTAAATATGGCTAACAAGATTTTCTGTTAGATTTTATGACATTTTAGTGGGAGTCTGCTGTAAAAAATGGTAAAAATGGATGATGGTCTTATTTTTTTGTTCAGAAAAATTTTTTAAATTAAACAAGTCACATTCTAATGCCTGAAAAATGTAAAGCTTTATTAAACTTTTATTATTTTGATATATATACATTTACCAGTTAAAAGTTTTTGAACAGTAGAATTTTTGTTTTGTGCTTCTGCTCATCAAGCCTGCATTTATTTGATCCACAATACAGCAAAAGCAGTAATATTGTGAAATATTTTTACTATTTAAAGTAACTGATTTTTATTTGAAAATATTTCAAATGTAATTTATTCCTGTGATCAAAGCTGAATTTTCAGCATCACTCTAATATGCTGATTTGATGTTCAAGAAACATTTAGGTAATTTTTTCTTCTAATTATAGAAAATGGCTTTTATTTATCAAGGATGCTTTAAATCGATCAAAAGTGATAATAAAGACATGTAATGTTGCAAAAGATTTCCATTTCAGATAAATGCTGTTCTTCTGAACTTTCTATTCATCAAAGAAACCTGAAAAAATTCTGTTCGGCTGTTTTAATGTAATAATAATAATAAATGTTTTTTTGAGCAGAAAATCTGATTATTAGAATGATTTCTGAAGGATCATGTGTGGGGTGATGATGCTAAAAATTCAGCTTTAAAATCACAGGAATAAATTACATTTTCAAACATATTCAAATAGAAAGCAGTTATTTCAAAAAGTAAAAATATTTCAAATTTTTACTGTTTTTGCTCTGCTTTGGATCAAATAAATGCAGGCATGGTGAGGAGACGAGATTTCTTTAAAATCTTACTGTTCAAAAACTTTTGACTGGTAGAGTATATACACACACACACACAATTAGAAATATATAATTTTGCTTTCTTATATTCAGTGGCTACCTATTTAGACAGCTTTTGCTTTTGAATTTTCGATACAGCGTGTTCACTTGGACATCCAAGTTGGTGAGCATACAAACAACTATGCAGAAATCGCTGCCAAAGACAAGCTGACGGAGTTGCAGCTGAGGGTTCGACAGCTGATGGAGCAGGTGGATCAGATCCAGAAAGAGCAGAACTATCAGAGGGTAAGTCATCTGTAGGTACAGAGAATTAAGATTCAGGTTATTTAGCATCAGTGATAGAACATGATAGTGAAACATGCATGCACACCTCTTTTGCACAAGAGTGATCCTAATCTGAATCTTGTCCTTTTTTCTAGTATCGTGAGGAGCGCTTTAGACAGACCAGCGAGAGCACCAATCAGCGGGTCCTGTGGTGGTCTATCGTCCAGACGCTCATCCTGGTGGCCATTGGGTTTTGGCAAATGAGACATCTGAAGAGCTTCTTTGAGGCCAAGAAATTAGTATAGATCTGTATTTGGATTTTTTTAAAAAGTTGTGATGATTGTCAGTTGATAGCGTGTACACAACATTTTGAAGACTGCCTGCTTCATATGTGGTCAAGACTGCTGAAAAGTCAACATGCTCTCAGTTCAGTTCCCTCCCTAAATTGCCCTCTTTTATCCCGCATCGAGATTTATTTTACGCTGCTCGTTTCAGTGCCACGCCCCATGTAATGTGAACCTAGTTTCTGTTCAGAAACGCGTTACTGTTTGGAGGTGATCGAAAGCACTCGAAGCAGTTTACTGCATTCAAAACGCAAATTGCATAGTGGCTGCCTTACCATTTTTATAGACCCATAACTTGATAAACTATTATTTGACATTTGTTTCAGAAAGCTGATGAAGACATTAACTATTAACTGGGCTGCGAGTGTGATGTTTTTTCTTACATGACCTTTTGCTTAAACATTTACAACACAAAAATATCCGAGTTTATCCTGGTGGCAGGTGTAAATGTATTCTGTTGTTTGGTTATGCAGTAATTAGTATGATATTTAAAGTTTTGCTCAGAGTGAATGTTTCTTGGTGTTTAAATTTTATTCTTTATACAATTGGTTAATTTTTTTCTCCTCTAAAGCCCTGTTTTATTTCTTCTTGAGCATCGTTGGGGTCAAAAACACTCAGATGATAGTATTAGGCCTTCTTTCCTTTTGATAACTGCAATTTGATGTTGACCTCAGTGATTTTGAATAAACGTGTACATGTTTAAAACATATATATCTGAATAAATGGCAGATGTAGTTATCAAAAGGTAAAATGTTTAGTTATGAGTACTTGGGACATTGAAATAAATAATAGCAAAGGTTTTATATATTTCATGAATAATGAAATCCACATTATTGCCATCTAACACATTATCATGTTTTTCACATATTTTTTTCCTATTGTAAACTCCTCAGGTTGATGTTGCGACTTCAATGGTTTATTCACTCTTAAATTTATCAGCCCAGAATACACTGTAAAAAGATATTTGTGATTTGCTTGCTTTTTTTCAGTTACCATCAAAATGCTGTTCTCCTCAAGAAACAAGACTGCATGTTGTTTTGAGTGTTATGTTACGCATTGATTATTGCTCACTGAATTACTTTGCCATTACATTTGTATGGTTTACTTTTTTTTTTTTTTGGTTATTTTAGTTTATGAACAGCCACAGGGAAAAGGGTTTACATTTTTAAGTCGGGACAGGGGAGGGATGTTTCTTTTGGTAAGAAATCAACCCCATAATTGCACTCAGAAATAAAGTTTCCCACTCTCCCCAACACTGGCTTAGTTGTCTTCAGAATTTTTCTACACAATAGTAATTTGAGGACACACCTTGGTAAAGTATGAGCCTGGACCACAAAACCAGTTTTAATTATGACGGGTATATTTGTAGCAATAGCCAACAATGCATTGATGGGTCAAAATTTTGTTTTATGCCAAAAATCTTTAGGATATTAGGTAACTATCATGTTCCATTAAGATATTTTGTAAATTTCCCACCATAAATATATCAAAACTTAATTTTTAATTTGTAATATGCATTGCTAAGAACATCATTTGGACAAATTTAAAGGCGATTTTCTCAATATTTTGATTTTTTTGCATCCTCAGATTCCAGATAGTTGTATGTCGGACAAATATTGTCCTATCCTAACAAACCATATATCAATGGATTTTTATTGATATTTATTGAGCTTTCAAATGATTTCTAAATCTCAGTTTCACAAAAATTGACCCTTATGACTGGTTTTGTCACACACACACACACATTTATATATATATATATAATTATGAAAACTATTCAGAACTTTAAAAAAATAATTTCAGATATAATATTTTATTTTCTAGACTATATAAAACGAACTACTATGTAACTACCCGTTAATAATGTCCGATGACAATGAATCTTTCTTTGATTCGGATCTTTTCAGTGACTCGATTGAACCGTTTCACCTAGCCGGTCTAAAGGGTCTGCAAAACTGTTTTTATTAACACTTGCAAAAACGATGTTTTTTTCAGCTAAGAAATATATATATATATTGTTTAATGTAAATACAACGTTTATTAAGTTATAAATAACTATATTTTATGAGCTAAATGAAGATTGCAACAAACTGAACACAAGGCATAACTAAATTAAACACTTTTAATAAATAAACAGTACTTTGTACCTACCGTGAAGCTTTAACGGAGCGTGTAATATTCTATTGAGTAAAACAGAATCATTTTAACCGGTTCATTAAAATGAACTATTCGAAAGAACCGATTCGCACCAAAAGAGTCGAACTTCCTATCACAATTGCTCGTTAGTGAGTCATATTTGTAAATTTATTGTCTCACGTTTGCCACTGTTCTTTGGTTACCTTAGCTTTATGCATATAACTGTTTTAATATATTTGTAATCATGTCTTTAAATTAATTGTACCGGTCAGGTCAGAAAATCCTAGGAACTTTATTCCGTGCGTTGTTTCCAGAGGAGCATTTCAAAGACGGACGGTTGTAGCCAGCGTGTGATTTTTTTTCTTTTGTCACAGTTGTCACTTAAGTTTTTAAACGATTACCGGCAATGACGAGCCTTATAAAATAAGCGGAAATTATATAGTATATTTACGGCTTGTAACACACGTCTAAGTAATTTAGACCGATGCGTTTCTGTAAAACCATTACCGCTATTTCGTGCCGTGCGCTTGTTTTTTGTCGTACCGTCATGAGTGACGTGTAACTGAACTCACGAATTTCTCTAGTCATACATAACGAGCATGAAATTGGTTTATTATTAGGCTTTACGGATGCTAGAGTGATTAGCGTTGTTGGCTATGAAAGAAATCATACAAGCCGAGCACTAGGAAGAATGGGATTTAAAGTTGCAAGTCATTTGTGATGGAAAGAGACAAAAGACACTGTTGCAAACTAGAAATTTGATTTTAACATGTAGATGACATCGTCTCAAGCTCAAGGCTGAAATATTGTGAAGATTTTACGATCTGCTTGCGTGGTACAGCGTTGCACTGAAAGGCACAAAAATGATGTACTCATCACGGAGAAAACCTGTACTGTATTTCAAAGATGACAGAAGGTAAAATCATCAATAACATGCACATGAACATGTGACCACTTTAATGTGTGTGTTTATTTCAGTATGATCAATATGATGATAATTCTGAGTTGCTGTAATCATTTTCAAGTGGTGGTCTGAGGTTTGTAAAAGCTTCTGTGTGAATGTGGAAAAATCTTAGCTTGCTAGTAGTTGTTGTTTCATGTGTTTCATCATTTCAAGAAGTGAAAGTCAAAGGGTGCAGAGACATGGAGAGGTTCAGTGAGTATGAGGCATATTTTGAAATGTGTGAAGAGGTTTAACCCTGTAAAGCCTGATATATAAAATAGTAGTAAGACAAATATTTATTTAGTTTATTAAATTGACTTGTTTATTGAACCTTTAGACAAATACAAAGAGAAATCAGTTAAATGTTTGCATATATATGATGCATTTGGCTTTTATGGTTCGTATAGCATGACATAATGAGAATGTGGAGCTCAAACTTGGAGTGGAAAAACACATGAGCTTTATTACTGACAATAGGCCTATATGTTAGGCACATCCTGATTTTGCTGAGTTAGATGTGTTCCTGGAACAGCATTTTAATCCAAAAATTTAATTTTGACCACATCCCTACACCTAAACCTACCCTTACCCATGAGTAATCCCTAAAATCAGGGGAAATGATAGATGAATGACACTAATGTACAAGCACCAAACACTGATTGTAAGCCTAAACTTCACAAAAACTATAAAATGTTTTTTCAAATGTGATTGGTTAATCACAATGTTGTTCCAGGGTCAACAAAGATGTTGATCCAGGAACATGTCGTACTTGGTAAAATCAGGTTCTGCATATGTTATTCTTATGTTTACCTCATAAACAAAATCAGTAAAGATTTCACTGCTAAAAAACACATGAACTTTGACTTAAAGGGGGATATTTTTACAATAACAATGAAAAGCCTTTTACTTGCTAAAAATGCGTAAGTTGACACAAAGTGTGTAGTAGATTTATGTAGTTTTAATTATGTACGCTACCTGGCAAAAGTTATTGAACAGTAAGATTTTTAATGTTTTTATGTTGTTGTGCTCACCAAGCCTGCATTTATTTGATTCAAAGTACAGCAAAACACTAAAATTTGGAAATATTTTTACTATTTAAATAACTGCATTTTATTGGAATATATTTTAAAAAGTAACTTATTCCTGTGATTTCAAAGCTAAATTTTTAGCATCTACTCCAGTCACATGATCCTTCAGAAATCGTTCTAATATTCTAAATTGTGGCTCAAAAAAACAATTATTTTTATTGTAACATTATAAATGACTTTACCATCCTAACATCCTTGCTAAATAAAAGTATTAATTTCTATAATTTCTAATTTTATACATTTATAATTTCTAAAAGAAAAAAAATTAGTAACTCCAAGCTTTTTTTTTATTTCAGATAAATGCTGATCTTTGGATCTTTTTATTCATCAGCGAATCCTAAAAAGTACTCAACTGCTTTAAATATTAATAATAATAATGATAAAAAATGTTTTTGAACAGCATATTAGAATGATTTTTGAAGGATCATGTGACTGGAGTAATGATGCTAAAAATTCAGCTTTGAAATCACAGGAATAAATTACATTTTAAAATATATTAAAAAAAATAGTTTTTTAAAATAATAAAACATTTTTTGCTTTTTGCTGTACTTTGGATCATGCTTGCTTTGTGAGCAGAAGAGACTTAAAAAAAAAAGACACAAAAAAAAACATTAACAATCTTACTGTTCAAAAACTTTTGACTGGTAGTGTATATGTATTAAATATTACACCATAGGCTTTATAGGGTTAAGTTTGACTGAGCAAGACCAGATATATAAAGATGCATGAGGTCCTTGAGAATCAACAACACATGTTTGTCAACCAATATGGCTAATGCTTGCTGTTATATATTGTAAATTGTTTATACTAATTAATATAGTTTGATTTTTGGTTTAAAAACTCACAGTATTTCTCTTCTGGGAAAACTAACCAATAGTATTGGTGTCTCATCTTGCACTCATTAATTTTGACCAATCAGTTGCTCTCTCTGTGAACGTCCCTCCCACTAATACTGCTTAAAGGTACAGTCACAGTCAACAGTTAAATTTTATTCAGCCTAATCAGCTGTAGCAAAAACAGGAAACTTTCTCTCCATAACCTGTGCTTAGAGAAATCTTTCGTCCTCACACTGTTGAAATGACTGGATTTTGCATGCAAAAAATTGCAGAACAATGGTAAATGTGACTGCACCTCAATTCTGACTTGTGTTTGATTTGTCCCAGCACTAACTACTGTTTTAAAGGGGAAGATGTCAAATGCGCAACTCAAGCAATTTAATGAGATGTTAAAAGTGTTTGTAGTGTGTCTGGAACTGCATCCACATAACAAGAAGTGTTGACCACTGACTTTTTGTTTACAGGAACTGTCCATTTTTCAGTGTTTGAACACAGTTAAGTCAGGTTTAGCTCAACTATTTTGAGTTTTCACTCAGATGTATTTATGCTTTCAGTTTTCTGTCGAGGAAATGCACCGTCTGGAAGCTCTTCGGCCTCTGCATGCTGTTTGTTTTGGGGTCCCTTCTTTGGGTGCAGCTGACTTGTTCAGGAGACATGAGCCAGACTGCTGGGTACAGTCACCTCCCTCATCAGCCCTGTCCTGTAGAGAGACAGTCCTCCTCTGTCGATGACCCATCCTGGGGCCCTCACAAAATGGCCCTCATCGTGCCATTCAGAGAGCGCTTTGAAGAGCTGCTTGTATTTGTCCCTTATATGCACACTTTCCTCAACAAAAAGAAAATACGGCATAAAATATTTATCGTAAACCAACTGGATCACTTTCGGTGAGTAACTTTCATTGCTGGAATATTTGTTCTTTTTACTGAAAGCAATAGCCATTGCGCAACGATTTGTATCTATGCTTTTCAGGTTCAATCGGGCCTCACTTATTAATGTTGGGTATATGGAAAGCGGTAATGACACAGACTACATTGCAATGCATGATGTGGATTTGTTGCCTGAAAATGAGGATCTGGACTATGGATTCCCAAAGGAAGGACCTTTCCATGTGGCCTCGCCAGAGCTTCATCCCTTATATCATTATAAGACGTATGTGGGAGGAATCCTGCTGCTTACCAAGAAACATTATCAGCTGGTAAGAAACCTTAGTACTTTTTTAGTACTTTTTTTTTCTGGAGAGACTTTGTTTGTGAGTTACAGTTGCTTGTCATTTGTGTCCGAAGTGCAATGGGATGTCAAACCGCTTCTGGGGATGGGGAAGAGAAGATGACGAGTTTTTCAGAAGACTCAGAACAGCTGATCTTAAGGTACACGAAAATGTGTGGGGGGAAAAATAAAACATTATCTTGCACTATATTTCTGATTTGATAAATTCATTTCTTTCATTCTTTGCAATATAAATGTCTGCAGCTTTATAGGCCAACGGGTATTACTACAGGGACTAAAACATTTAGACACATCCATGATCCAGCCTGGAGGAAGAGAGATCAGAAGCGCATCGCTGCACAAAAGCAGGTAAAAAAAAAAAGCAAAAAAACAATCTGTACTTAAAAAAAAAAAAATAAAATAAATAAAATAGAATAAAAAAGATACACGCATACACTACCAGTAAGATTTTTAATGTTTTTTAAAGAAGTTTCTTCTGCTCACCAAGCCTTCATTTATTTGATCCAAAATACAGCAAAAGCAGTAATATTGTGAACTGTTTGTACTATTTAAAATAACTGTTTTCTATTTGAATATATTTTAAAATGTAATTTATTCCTGTGAGCAAAGCTACATTTTTTTCAGGATTCTTTGTTGAATAGAAAGTTCTAAAGATCAGCATTTATTTGAAATAAAACGCTTTTGTAACATTATACACTATACCATTCAAAAGCTTGGAGTCAGCATATATATATATATATAGAAATGAATACTTTTATTTAGCAAGGATGCTTTAAACTGATCAAAAGTGATGTTAAAGACATTTATTATGTTACAAAAGATTTCTATTTCAGATAAATGCAGTTCTTTTGAACTTTCTATTCATCAAAGAAACCTGAAAAAAAACTAATCTGATGTTTTCAACATAATAATAATAATAATAATAATAATAAATGTTTTTGAGCAGCAAATCAGAATATTAGAATGATTTTTTTGAAGGATCATGTGACTGGAGTAATGATGCTAAAAATTCAGCTTTGAAATCACAGGATTAAATTACATTTTAAAATATATTCAAATAGAAGAACTATTTTAAATAATAAACATATTTCAAATTTGTACTGTTTTAAATCAAATAAATGTAGGCTTGGTGAGCAGAACACACTTCTTTTAAAAACATTAAAAATCTTACAGTTCAAAAACTTTTGACAGGTAGTGTAGATCATATGAAATGTTAATAATATGGTTATGTATTAATCATGAGAATTCTTACATTTTGTTTATTATTATAATGAGTAATATTAATAATAAATTAATCTAAAGCAAAAAAAATAATATAATACATGATATTACTCACAATACTCCTTAAATACTATTTTAAAAGCTCATAAGTCTGTAAAGACTAGACAAAATGGTAACTAGGAAAAATATGTATTTATTAGTACTTTTCAAAAGTTTAAAATTAATATATTTCATTTATTTAGCAAGGATACATTAAATTGATAACTAGAGACCATAAAGATGTTTATAGTGTTACAAAAGATTTCCGTTTTCAAATAAATGCTGTTCTTTTGAACTTTGTTCATCAAACAATCCTGAAAAAATGTCACAGTGGCCAAAAAATATTAAGTAGCGCAACTGTTTTTAACAATGATAAGAAGAAATGTTTCTTGAGCAACAAATCGGCATATTAGAATGATTTCTGAAGGATCATGTGACACTGAAGACTGGAGTAATGATGCTGAAAATTCAGCTTTGATCACAGGAATAAATTACATTTTAAAATATATTCCAATAGAATGCAGTTATTTCAAATTGTAAAAATATTTCACAAAATTTCTGTTTACTTGTATACTTGATCATTAGTGACTAGTCTATACAGTTTTTAGCATTTATGGTCACTACATAATTCCCATACTTCACTTTGTTTTATTTTGTAGTTTTAAGACTTCACTATTATGATAAATTGTGGAAAATAGTAATAACAAAGGGTAGATGTGTCCACGCTGATATATTTGTAAATTTTAGTTTTCTAAACTAAGTCAGATGTTTTCTTGTTTCGATGTGTGGGTATCTGTCGACTGGCATTGTCATTATGGTTTCGTGTTTGTCTATGTTTTTAGGAGCAGTTTAAGGTGGATCCAGAGGGTGGCCTGACTAACCTCCGTTACAAGGTGGAGTCAAGAAAGGAAATGACCATCAGCGGAGCTCCATGTACTGTCATCAACACCTTTCTGGAGTGTGACCTCAACGAAACCCCATGGTGCCAGTCCAGCTAATATGCTTAAACAGGACGTGTAAAAGCCAGAATGATACACATTCTCCTTCTGTGACGGCAGGAAGGCTTTCACAGATTGTTGGTGCCAGTCACACTTGAAAACCAAAAGGACTTGAATATGTGACTGTGGGGAAAGAACTTTTCTCTAAGCTTTTATTTTTATAGGACAGTGTTGTTGATTTCATCCATGATGAAGCGCTGCCTCGTTTTTGAACCGAACTATGGACCAACGTCAGGTACTGCACTGAGTTTGCATCATCAATATTTCAACTACGAGCATCCAAATGTTTTTAATGATGAGTTTTATAATATTTTAGTTGTAGCAGTGGCCTGTTTTGGACTGTTTCTCTTAGTGCAATTGTGAGTATTTGCTCAGCCATGTCTTGACAGAATTCAGTTTCTTGGCGCTTGAATTCAAAATCATGTCTTGAAAAGAACAATGTTATATATATGAAAGGGTTTTGAGGGTACTTGGATTGTATTTGCACATTATTCAGTATTTATATAAAAACAAAGGTTTCCACAGGTCTTTGTACTTTCTCCAATGTTTCAGAATGCATGGAATGCTGTTACGACTTACACTCACAGGATTATATATAGATCTTATGAACTGGAGGCATGAAGCTATATCCAAAAAAACATCTTGCAGCGCAAAGGTTAATAAAATTCGGAAACTACATACTTTTTATTGGCAATGCCTGAAATTAAACTGTGAATCAGTACTCCGTCCAAACTGAGGTGTTATTGTGCCTGTGGCAACAAACTGGTGCACAACTGCACAGAACGTGTTTGCCAAAACAATAAAGAGAATATGACTTTATGCCATTGCAATTACTCTGTCCTTATTAAAATACAGGCTACTACTTCAGATTTAGCAGCAGAGCAATGTCAATAACACAAGGGAGATTTGTGTACATGCAGCTGCCAGTTAGTACATAAACCTGTTGAGCTCCACAACATTGTGCTGTTATGAAAGTTTACTGTGCTGTTGTCTAATTCTAATTTAAATAAATTAATGGCCATTGATAGTCATTTTAACGGTTGTTTAGGTCTAAAGGTCAATAGTTTGGACACTTTGAATTTGTTTCTCATCAGCTTACAGACCTTCTAAAGTTCTATGTTTAAATGTTTGAAATAGTTAAATGATTTTTGCCCCTTAAAATGTATTTCTTTTTTCAATATGAGAGAGAGAGAGGAGAAAAAGAAGAGTTGGAGTCTAGAAAAATGGCAGTAAATTTGAGGAAGCTCAAATAGGTCTTTTGATTTTGAACCTTTTTTTTTTTTTTTTGTCACTTTTTTTCTCCCATTTTAATGTTACTCTAAAATGCTGAAATAAGTTCAAGTTTTTTTTTTTTTTAAAAAAGGTAACAAAATGTTACTTCTGTGTGGTTGTATAAGTTCCTAAACCCATTTAAATAGTATAAGTGAACTGTCACTTTACACATCTATCTTTATTAGGGTGAATCTGGGTTGGCAGTTGTTTACATCAAGTTTTATGATATCCTATGTGCCATATGTTAAAACTTGATGTCTTTATGTGATCTGCAAAGTAACTATGATCTGTTGACGTTGGTGGAAACATTTAAAAAACAAAACAACGTTTGTTTTTTAAATGATTCGCGATCCGCACTCCGAACTTCTGATCTGAATCAAATGATTCACGAACCCGCTCCGAAGTTCCTTTCTCAATCAAATGATTCGCGATCCGCACTCCGAACTTACTATCGAAATCAAATGATTCGCGATCCGCGCTCGTTCTGATCTGAATCAAATAGAGCCAGCTCTGAACTTCCGATTTGAATCAAATGGTTCGCGATACGCAATCCGAAATTCCGATCTGAATAAAATGATTCGCGAACCGCGCTCGTTTTGATCTAAATGAAATGATTTGCGATCTGAATGATTCGCGATGCTCCCAATCTCCGATGTAAATCAAATGATTCGCGATCTGAATGATACGCGATGCTTCGAACCTCCAAAATAAATCAAATGATTCGCACTAGTTCTGATCCGAATCAAATGATTCGCAAACCCGCTCTGAAGTTCCGATCTAAATGAAATGATTCGTGATTGAATGATTCGCGATACGCTTCGAACTTCCGATCTAAATCAAATGATTCGCGATCTGAAACAAAAATAATCAGATTGTAGCGCATTGAAAAAGAACCAAACTCGAAAATGAAAGGCTCTTTTGATGTGTTTTTTTGCTAGTGAATCGAGTTTGAATCAATCGGAGCGTTTCCGAATGACTCACTCAGTTGAATCGGTTTGTCTGTTCGCGCCTTTAGCCATGTTACAATGGCTTTTAGCTCGCTAGTTTTATGTCATTAACTGAAATAATTAAAAAAAGTATTATGTTTACCAAAAAAATCCATATTTCCATTCCGAGGGTAACTTTTTTTCCATCTTCTTTCCCATTCAACAACACAAATCTACGAACATATTCAGGTGAGGTAACCGGTTTACTGCTAATAGTGAAAACACTCCATTATATGACGAGCTGCACCTCAAAATACATGTTAGATGGAAACATTGTGCATTATGATTAAGTTTCTATCTTAATTTAATATATTTTAAATTATAAATCTATCAGTATATATTGTAATAAATATTTAAGAAATTATTGTTGTATATGACTGTATTAGTCTAGCCTATATAGAGTGATAGTTAATGTAAAAAGAGCAAACGGAAGAAGCAGATGAACAAATAAAATCATTGGCCTCAACACTCCATCGCACCGAAGCTCTGGAAAAGTTTTGAACAGATGGATAAAGATATAATAATCGACATAAAGACTCTAGACCTGAACTCATTATGTGCAAATCAGGCCATGTTCATTTAATTTAATTTTAAGCGACACTTAAGTGCCAATCATATCTTTCAGTACATCGAAAATTAAAAATATCAATATCAATCCATTCAGTATGCAGGTGTCTTTAACAGATTGGTACACTAGAGGGCGTTATTTGTAAAGAAAGAGGTTCACCACACATCTGCCTGCGCTCTGGTAGCATATTTTAGTCACTGAAGACTGTAACTAACAAAAACCTGTATCAGATCTTTAATTGAGACATATAATACATTTGTTGTACAGTGAAGAAACGGACTGCATGCGCGATTACTAGTGTCACATTAAACAATGATGGTGTGCTTAAACCATTGCATCCTTAACTAGCCTATTTTAGTTCACATCTTTATATGTAGCCTACATCGTGCTAACACTGTTGAATGTATTTTTAATTCATAATAAGTTTTAAATATGATCATATTAAAACTTAAGAGTAAGAACTTAACCTGCTTTACAAATTGTGTTATTAATTCTGAGTTTTACTCTCTTCTTTTTAATTTTTTAAACCAAACCGTGCATTAAAAGTTATTACATTATTCCATATTATATGCTAAATATTTAACTTTCTGTTTAAAAAAGAATGCCTTTCTGCAAATAATTTATTCGGCAATAAGAAAAGAGTTTACTGTGGCTGTCTATTAACATCACTAATAGATTTGAGTTCTATACATAATTTAAAAAGTTTTACAATTAGACAGCTTAGTTCAGTCTTTTTGTAATGTATCTTTGTCCAGTACATTTTTGATGGTGAATAGCTGAATTCATGAGCATGCTATTTTTTCATCACGTTCATCAAGTCAATAGCTATTGATGGTCGCCCATTTCATTTAGGCTCTCTGAGTCAGCTAATGACTAGTAAAATAACCAATCTTGGCTTCTCTGTGTTCAAAGAGGGTTTAACACCAGTTAGTTCCAGGCAGGGGAACAATAATCACATTTTAACTCGCCTTCACACCCAGAGTGCTTACAAAAACTCCAACTGTTATAGCCTTTCAGCTCTGCACAATCTGCAATCAATTGCCAGAGGCAAAATTAATAGATGTTAATGGCCATTTGTATTTGAGGCAAAGGGGACAAAATTGGCCAGAGAAAGCTATTAATTATATGCAGAGGGACTGAGAGGGGAGGCACAAGAGGGCTGGAGACGGGCTGCTTTGGGGCTCAATGGGGTCTGTGCCCTGCGTGGTTCACATGGGTTTCCGCTGGGTGGATTGTGAAAGGCCCGAGCAGGGGGGCTTTTGTGTGGCTCCTGAGCCACGATTGTTCCTTCTCAAAAGGGTGACATCTGTCCAGGGTTTCTGAGACTCTGATCCACCCCATTAGCCTCCATCCTCTCTCAACAACTTATTGCGTTTGTAACTGACAAATGAGACAAGGAGAGGCACTCGAGACATGTCAAGCCGCGAGATCAATGCCCGCTTCCCTTGATCTGTGTCTGCTTCATTAAGACACCTTCATAAACTCCCGATCTGAGTTCAGATTCCAGACTTCAGTTCAGATTTCTAGCCATAAAATAGAAACGAGTGCTGGATGTGTCATTTGTAAAAAAGCTTTCACTGACAAGTGAAAGTTCTTTATGATCACTCAATTTAAATTAAACAAAATGGGACCCTGGACAACAAAAGCAGTATTTGTAGCAGTAGCCAAAATACATTGTATGGGTCAAAATGATCTATTTGTCTTTTATGCCAAAAATCGTTAGGATGTTAAGTAAAGATCATGTTCCATGAAGATATTTTGTACATTTCTTATCGTAAATATATCAAAACTTAATTTGTGATTAGTAATGTGCTTTGCTAAGAACTTCATTTGGACGTCTTTAAAGGCGACTTTCTTAATATTTTGATTTTTTTGCACCCTCAGATTTCAGATTTTCAAATATTGTCCTATCCTAACAAATCTTTTTTGTATAAATCTCAATTTTAAAAAAATATGATTGGTCTTGTGGTCCAGGGTCACAAATGTTAGTTTTCTCTCTATTATTATCTTCACTTGTAAAGAATATCATTTAATATAAGGCTAATTACATGATATTCCTTACTAGAGAAGATAATAACCGTTTTATACAACAACAAGGCTAATCACAGTAGGACTAGCAATGATGCTGCTAATGATGATAATAATAAAGACATGGATTTTTATTATTATTTGAATATTGTTTATTATTATTGCTATCATTAGTTGCTAATAACTAACGAATTTTGTCATTTGTAGGCTTTATAATTATCACTGGTCGTGACGAGTGACGATGTTAGCGCTTTTTTGTAGCCTAAGCTAATACACCACAAAATAAATAAAAGATAGTTCAAATGTACATTATTCGAATATTTTTAGCTACATGTTTTATGTTTATTTTAAATAAAAACTTTTTACAGTGTTTGAATATTTATTAACGTATATAAATAGGCTGATTTAAAATAAAATGGGTAGGGTACGTTTTATTTATTTATAGGACAATTAGAAAGTAATAATAAAAAAAAAACATCGTGACGAATAATGCGACTATTAAAAACAGAAAACTAGAATAGCGTTATCAGTTCATAGCCAATTTAATGAAACACTTTGACGTGCTCACGCCTTTTTCGCAAAAAAATAAAATTAAATTAAATTAAATTAAATTAAATTAAATTAAATTAAAAATTAAAAAATAGTGATCATAATGCAATAAAATTAAACAAATTGTAAAGCGCCGCACAATCAACTGCGTGATCAATTGGATATCAGATTCAGTTTTGCGGTTTCACCAATTTAAATCTATCCTTCATAGATTTAGTTTTGTTGTTGAACTCTTTCTGGTCAAATCCAGAATTTCTTCACACAATACAAAATGGCTGTAATTGACTACGAGTGCGACGCTGGCCGATCTGCGCATGCGCACCACACCTCGTCGTCGGAGCTCTGCGAGCAGGTATTGAAGTTGGCTCATGACAATCCCCGGCGCACAAGCTGACGGATCATCGATCATATGAGCTCGCAGCGATCTGCATCGGAGGAGCTGATGCCTGCTTCTTATGAGACAGCTGACGGTGCACGAGTTTTGCTCTGACAAGGACATGAATGAGATGAGATCTGAATTAATTTGTTCATAGCCTAACTGGTGACAGAACTCACACGTCTATTTGCAGCTATTGGAAGTGTATTGCAACCCACGAAATTTGAAGGAACCAAAGGAACCGTATGAAGTTATGGATTGTAGATGGACTATATAAATATTATCTTTTTTGACTTTTTTTAAAACCCCCAGCATTTCAGAGTGACTTGCTTGTTGACTTACTCATTTATTTTATTTAATTGACTTGAGTATTTTTTTTTATAACCCATCACAATGTTCCAGCACAATAAGAAGTGCTTCACCATTGAATCTCTTGTTGGTAAAGACTCCAATTCCTCAAGTGCCGCCGCGGATGAGCCCATCAGACCCACTGCTCTGAGGTTTACCGAATCCATCCATCCTTCTCCCTTTGGGAGCTGCTTCCAGAACTCAGGCAGGACACTGTACAGCAGCAGCCCAGAGATGATGTTCACAGATCCGGCCACTCATTCCACCAACTCCGGCCTGTCTCTACGTCACCTCCAGATCCCCACACAGCCCTTCTTCAGTCCGCACCAGAGGGAAACCTTGAACTTCTACCCATGGGTGTTGAGGAACAGATATCTGGGACATCGATTCCAAGGTAAGGAGCAGACTGAGGATCTGTGTGTTAAGTTGCTCCTGGTGAGGATGGAGAGAAAATATCGAAATCAGTGCAGGCCTTTTAAGCTAAATATAGTTTAACCACTTCAAGATTAAATGCAATAAGACAGAAACAGATTTTTAGTATTTAAGCAGTTCAAATGTCTATATTGATTTCAAGGTTTTATTTAAATATATATTTTTTAAATATTATACATAGTGATGCGCAAGGGCAAGTCATAAATACCTCAGCACTGTCCTTTAATATTATTTTTTATCGATTGCGATTGCAAAAAAAATCAAGATCATGAGAAAATTATGCCGGGCAATAGAGATTCTATTATTTTAAAAAAATGGCTATAAATTACTTGAAGCGCATTTTTCTACCTCATTATCCAATAAAGATGAATTGCAAAATAATAAGCGTTAAATTACAAAAGACGCCACTTTTATCTTGATCCTATATTATAAACGGACAAAACATTGATCGATACAAATCGTTTTTGTTATGTTTGTTTGACATATTCTCAGTCCTCAGTGTGCAGTGTTATTATAATAAATAATTCATTATTAAAACATCGAAGATGTAATAATTTTTTAAGCATAAACTGATAGTAGCGTAGAAATAAATGTACCGCCTTTTGTTCATTTGTGTTTTACTTAAACTTAGTTCAGCCTTTTAGGATTATTTTAGTTAAAATGTTAACATTTAATAAAATCGTGTAAACATTTATAGGTAAATAAAATCTAATGAAGGACGTTATACTGTTATGCACTATTTCTACGTCGTTTTTTAAAAAGTAGGATATACATACACTATTATAATAAATAATTTTGGAGGGACAAAATGAATTACTATTACATTCGTATATAATCTTCGTATTATATATATTGTCATTATAAGGCTCATAAACATTTACAGCTCTTAAAATTACCATAAAATGTAAGCATTGATAATACTGTTAAGGATATATGTTAGCGTTTTAAACAATTATTTGGACACGCACTTTACTTCATGGATTTATAGGGTAACTAGTTATAAAATGTAAAAAAAGCAAGCAAGAAAGAAATATGTTTTGAAAAGTTCATTTAAGAGCTTAGTTTTTAATTTAATTTACAATTTGCAAATGTATCACCATTTCACTGAGATTGTTTTGTTATGAGATTCTTCAAACTTCTTTAAAACTTTTTTTTTTTTTTTTTTTTTTTTCAAATTGTAGTGTAAAATATGATAGATATGATAGTCCTGTTTGCAGAGTCCTTAAAAAGTGTAATGGATACTGTGAGGTCCCATTTACCAGGCAATTTGTTAAAGCAGCTATCAGTAGCTCTGGGAAGCCCATCCACATTTGCTGTGAGGGTCCTGAGCTGCTGCTCCATGGTCCTCGAGGGCATTGCTCAGGTAATTGGTGGAAGTCAGAGGTTGTTGTCACTATTACTCAGATCCGGGGTTCAGATAGAGCCCCTTTGTTTACACACAGAGCCGATCCACTCACTGATGGTGTCCAATAACCTGGAAAACTACTGTTTAGACAAGACTAAACGCAGCCGTGGGGATTTGGTGGGAAAGGATCGCACTAATGTGTCCATGGGTTTTAACTCTAACGCTTCCTGAATGGGAAAAGAGATGTGTCCGTGTCCTCGGATCCGTCATGCGGGACAAGGTAAACAGGACCCCAGACCGGCCTGCTGTTGTACATGAGCAGGGCTTCGTGTTTTGGGTACGATTCACAGACTGTGACAGTGACACACTGATGCACTTTTCCGAGATTTGTGTGCGATCAGGTTACAATACAAATCTCACAGAACTATAAACACTGTCATCAGACTCTTAACGCTGTTGATTTACATTTTTAAAAGCTTTGTTCCAAAGAATATGTGATAAATATGTAATAATATAATAACAAATAATGGCAGTTAAGTCCTATACGCACTATATGCGACCCTGGACCACAAAACCAGTCATGGGTATATTTGTAGCAATAGCAAAAAAAACATTGCATGGGTCAAAATTATCGATGTTTCTTTTATGCCAAAAATCATTAGGATATTAAGTAAAGATCATGTTCCATGAAGAAATTGTGTACATTTCCTACCGTAAATATATCAAAACTTAATTTTTGATTAGTAATATGCATTGCTAAGAACTTCATTTGGACAACTTTAAAGGTGATTTTCTCAATATTTGTATTTTTTTGCACCCTCAGATTCCAGATTTTCAAATAGTTTTATCTCAGTTTTATCTCTCTATCCTATAGCAAACCATACACCCTAACAAACCATAACAAACCATGACTAGTTTTGCGGTCCAGGGTCACATATATAATAATAATAATTACAGTAATTTTATAGGACGCTGTGAAAACAAAAATGTATTATTGATTGAGATTTCTGGAATTTTTAAAATTCTTATTAAAAATCAAAATGTAGAGTAATCGAACTGTAAAGTGTAATCAAACTTTGTGTGATATATGTGTGTATGTGTGTGTGTGTAATAATGTGATAAAATAATATAACAATGTAATAATAATGTAATAATATATTAGCAAATAATAGCAGTTAATTCCTATATACACCATATATATTTATACAAAAATAGTAGTATTGGACATTTTGAAAACAAAAATTAGATGAATTTGTTTCTTCAAATTTCTTGAAAACAATTTTATTCTCATTAAAAATCAAAATCTTGAATGTAATTTGATAGGTATGATAGTCTTAGTTTTATTAGAGTCCTTCAAAAAGTAATTGAACTTGGTGTTATACATATATAAATATATATATTTATGTAGTAATGTAATAAAATAATATAACAATGTAATAATAATATAATAGCAGAGAAGTCCTATATACACTATATATAATTCTATAATAATAATAGCAATTCCACTGGACATTTTAAAACAAAAAAAAATATTTTATTTTTCTTAAAAATCAAAATGCAGAATGTAATTTGATAGGTTTGATAGTCCTGTTTTCAGAGACCTTAAAAATTGTAATTGAACTTGGCGTCATTCATATATACATTCATATATATTATATATATATAATGTAATAAAATAATATAACAATATAATAATAATGCAAAAATATAATTGCAGAAAATAGCTATAAGTTCTATATACACTATATATAATTATATAATAATAATAAGTTACTCTATTGGACATTTTGAAAACAAAAATTATTTGAAAAATTATTTTATTCATATTAAAAATGTAGAAAGTAATTTGATAGGTTTGATAGTCCTGTTTTCAGAGTCCTTCAAAAATTGTAACTGAACTTGTAATATATATATGTATAGACAGGATAATCATTTTTTTATGATTTTGCATAATTTTCTTGGAATGAATTTTTATTTATTTTTTTTGCATTTTTAGAGGCTTCATACCACAGTATGATGTAATAAATAATGTAACTATGTAATAATAATGTAAAAATGTAATATAACATAGTATAGTATATATACAAACACAGACACACGTAACACACACACACACACACACACACACACACAAATATAAATGACGTAATATTTATTCAGTCATTTTATTGGAATTTAAAAAAAATGTTGAGAGAGAAAGAGAGAGAGAGCGGAGGGAGTGAGAGACATTAACAAACAGTGTCATCAGCAGACTTTAACGCTGTTGATTGTCATTTTTTAGAAGCCTTGTGCCAAAGCATAACGCACTAATGTAATGTAACAATGTAATAATATAAAAAGCAGTTAAGTCATATATATATATATATATATATATATATATATATATATATATATATATATATATATATATATATATATATCTGTGTGTGTGTGTTTCATCAAGACCGAAAAACTGGAGTAAGGAAGCGTCTCAGGGAACACACATTCTGTAGGAGAGACCAAAGGATCCAGTCTCTTTCTTTCCCACTATAGGCCACCCTTCTCCCTGCCTCTAATGAGAACAGCACTGACAAGACCAAGCTTGTTTGTGCCAAGGGAATGGTAGTAAAGCTGATCTGGGTGCCATCTGGTTCCCTTTTCCTCACGCCGGGGCTTTCTTGCCGTGGATAGGCCAATGTGTGTTTGAGTCCAAAGCCCCGGAGGGTCTCCCAGCTCTTCAGGAGGCTCGAGTCTCCGTCAGTGTTCTGGCCTGCGAGCCCGATCCTCCACCACCACCACCACCTCTCTCGAGAGACGCCGAGGTGATGCGACACATGCTGATGATGCCAGACTGGGGAGCGCAGCGATCTCGAAAGTTTCCAAAAGTTGCCACCTAGCTCGGTTTCGCTCGGTTGGCGCTCAGCGCACCTTGAGGAAGGTTTAAGGAGGGCTTTTCAACACCTTCGAACTGCGGAGAGCTCATTATTTACATTCTTGCACCCGGCTCCCCTCATTTTTGCACCGAGGTGTCTCCATTGTTTTTGCCTGCGGTGTTCAAAGCGTTTTCAGCACGCCAGCTGAAAGCAGTTGTCAATGACAGTGCTGTGACAGAAAATATGCACCTTTTAGTCAAATAGAAGTAAAGGTCGTGCATTATTAGGACCTTTGGGAAGTCTCTCTGCTAATGAAGGCTTGCGAAAGAGGCCGATACGAACTAGTCATTCTGCGTTGCAAATGTTGCAACTGGCCAAAAATGTTTTTTGCGCACTGGGATGTGCGCATGCAACGTATTATTAAGCGTTCAACTTGAGTTGCTTCTCTGTGATGGCTTAATGCTCCTCTGAAAGGAGTCAGTTCAAAGCTATTGTCTGCAGATAAAGGCGTTTTTAAAGAGACTTAAAGTCCGAACAGCTTCATGCTAATCCTCTTTTCATCTTCTGCTGATGCCATTAGTGAGCTTTTGTGCTCCGAATTGCTAGATCATTGTGCTTTCTTTGATGGGTTACACAAATGGGTTTTTTGTAAACGTATCTCTTATGGCTTACCATTTGGATTTGGGTTAAATTAGTTTATCTAAATTTGCGGTTAGAGGATTTAGTCGGCCTTTGGAGTTGCGAACGTGTTTCTGGATGAGTGAATTTTTTAATAACTTTCATTTGACGCGATAATGTCGCAGTTGAGTCTCCGCGGCCTACGTGTGGGCATGACCCAACCGCAGTGGTGAAAACCCAAAAAGAGTCGTTACTGAAGCAAACATCTTTTTGAGACGTTTGCATGTTACCGATGTACTTTTGCGGTTGCACACCTGATGCGAACGTTGAAACATTTTGGTTATTTTTTCATTGACAAAAGATCATGGTCTGTCGCTTCGCGATCCTCCCAGTAACCGCTCGGCGAGAATATTTTGTTTATACGTGATTGCGGTCAGCGTCTTTCTGAAGATTCTTTCAAGCATGGCTCTCCAAACACTAAAGTGGTCACGGAAATTACACATCCATTTGTTTATGAAAAATGTTTTTCTCTCTTTGTGTGTTTGCAATAAACGGCGCACGGACTCTGCCCTCCAGATGTTGTCTGGGGTCGAGCAAAGATCACGTTTGTCCCGAAATTTTACTATTCCCTCGTGTTGAATATAATCAGAGCAAATGTAGGGGATTTAGATTTGCTTAACTGACAATTAACATATTCATCACAAGTGTTTTACATCTTTTCAAGGATGGGTGTCTATTTATGTTTTAGCAGCAATATTTCAAAGCCTTGCATTTGTATGAAAATCAGGGTAATGCCACATTATGAGGGATGAGGGTTAAAGACTCATCTCTGAATGCGCTAAGAGCGCAGAGACGTTCGGTTGGTATGAATGATGCGGTGTGAACACACCTTGCATCAGCCGTGTCTGGATCTGACCTGGAATTATTCAAATCGACTCATGTGGCTCAATTAAGACGTGCAATCCTGCACCTAATGTCTGTATTACTCTGTCTATGTAAAGTGCTTTTTTGTATAAAAGCATAAAGAGCCTTTGGATAATACTTCTGCTAAATGAGGAAATGTCAATGTAATGACAGATATCTGTCAACGTAATGGACAGATATTTTAATAAAGACAGATATGTTAAATAACATGTACTTGTAATAGCATTCACATAAGGAATAATTTAAATAGAAAATGGTTACTTTTCAAAAATAAAATAGGATGATGTCATGATGATGTCAGCAGAAGCTCAAGTCACAATTTAAAATCTTTAAAATGTGTGCATGTATAAATTTCCTTTTTTTATGGGGTTAAAAAAGGTTGAAAGTTAAAGAATGTTTTAGATTTATTTTTATTTATTTAGTTTTTTAAAATCTACTCTGAAATTGTTCACTTCAAAATTAACATATACTCTTCATTTCTCTATTTTAGAGTTTTTTAGATTTTGTGAAAAAAAATGTTATTTTGTAACATTTTTATTTATTTAAAATTCAACTTCAAAATTGTCCACTTCCTAATTAACATGTATTTGTGTTTTTTTTTTTTTTGTAAAGAAGATTTAAAATTGTTTATTTATTTAAAATTCCACTATTTATCATGTCCACTTTTTAACATGTGCTCTTGTTTTTTCTATTTTTTCTATTTAAAGAAAGTTTTATTTATTTATTTAAAATCCACTTCCTATTAACATGTACTCTATATTTTTATTTTTAGGTGTTTTTTTTTTTTGTAAAGAAGATTGAAAATTATTTCTTTATTATTTATTTAAAATCCCACTATAAAATTGTCCACTTCCAACATGTATTCTTTATTTCTCGATTTTTTATTTTTACTTTTTAAAGAAAGTTTTAGATTTTTATTTATTTAAAATCCCACTATAAAATTGATCACTCCCTAATTAACATGTACTCTGTGTTTTTATTTTTAAGTGTTTTTTGTAGTTTTAAAATGTATTTATTTATTTATTTATTTATTTATTCATTTATTTATTCAAAATCCCACTATAAAATTGCCCACTTCCAACATGTACTATTTCTTTTTCTTTTTAACTTTTTTTTTTATTTAAAATCCCATTGTAAAATTGTACACATCCCAATTAACATGTACTCTTTATCTCTCTATTTTTTAGTTTTTAGTAAGATTTGTATTTATTTATTTATTTATTTAAAACTGCACTATAAAATGACCTAGTACCTAATTAATATGTACTCTTTACTTCTTACTATTATTAAAACTCTTGCTATATTTTTTTTTTTTTAGGATTTCAGTAACACTTAAATAAGGTGTCATTTATTAACATTAGTTAATGTATTAACTAACATGAATGAACAATGAACAATACAATTATTGCACGATTTATTCATCTTTGTTAATATTAGTTAATAATAATACAGTCGTTCACTGTTTATTCATGTTAGTTCACAGAGCATTAACTAATATTAACAAACACTACTTGTGATTTTAATAATACATTAGTAAATGCTGAAATTAACATTAACTAAGATTAATAAATGCTGTAGAAGCATTGTTCATTCTTAGTTCATGTTAACTAATGTTAACTAATGAACCTTTTTGTAAAGTGTTACCAGGAGTTTTAGATTTATTTATTTAAAATGGCATATAAAATTGTCAGCTTCCTAATTAACATGTTCCCTTTATTTCCCTGCTTCTTGTCTCCAGGTGACGACAGCAGCCCGGAAAACCTGCTGCTACACGGGCCTTTCTCTCGCAAGCCCAAGCGCATCCGCACGGCCTTCTCCCCGTCGCAGCTGCTCCGGCTGGAACGTGCCTTTGAGAAGAACCATTATGTGGTGGGAGCCGAGCGGAAGCAGTTAGCCAACGGGCTGTGCCTGACAGAGACGCAGGTAAGCAGGCAGAGGCGTCAGGGTCGACCCCTCCGGCGAACACGGCTGCATTCCACCACACGCACACACACGGGACGTGAACACACATTTACTCATCTAGTTTCCTCATAGGACGGAAGTAATTCGTCATTCATTGCTTTGGGATAGGCCATATAAATTCCAAAGCATGTATACAACATGCAATAATTGGTCATTTTCACAATAGGCTGTGCATACATTCACATACATATTTGTGTAGGATTGTAAGGCTTGAGCAATACCTGTTGTGACATACGGAGGGGGCTGAGGAAACCTGGGATTTAAAATCAGAACCTGGAAATAAATGCAATAAAAATATTTAAATAAATGTTATGACATAAAATAAGAAATATGTTATATTTGAAGCAAAATTACATTGTATGGGTCAAAATTGTCAATTTTTCTTTTATGCTAAAAATCATTAAGATGTTAAGTAAAGATCATGTTCCATGAAGATATTTTGTAAATTTCCTACCGTAAATATATCAAAACTTAATTTTTGATTAGTAATATGCATTGCTAAGAACTTCATTTGGACAACTTTAAAGGTGATTTTCTCAATATTTTGATTTGTTTGCACCCTCAGATTCCAGATTTTCAAATAGTTGTATCTCAGCCAAATATTGTCCTATTTATTCAGCTTTCAGATAATGTATAAATCTCTTTTTTTTTAAATGGACCCTTATGACTGGTTTTGTGGTCCAGGGTCACATATGTAATGATTGTTTAATTTTTGGACACCTGCTGTAAATCTTTTAAATGAAAATTTATTAAAAATTATATACATTAATTTAAATGTAAAATTAAAATAATTTAAAAAAGAGCATGAGTTAATTAAGAAGTGCACAATTTTATAGTGGGATTTTAAATAAATAAAGAAACAAAAATCTACAACTATCTTTAAAGAAATCTATCTTTTTTTACAGCTACTTATTTTTGGATGTTTTTTAGCACACTGTTTTATCTGAATTCAGATACAATTTTAATTTTAAAAATATTTAACATTTTTCAAGCTAACAGTTTAATTTATAATAAATTGCTGTGAATCTTTTAAATTAGTTATTCAGTTTTTACAGCTGCCGTTATTTTTAACACAGCGTTGTATCCGCATCAAGCTCACATAGTAGGTATGTTTTCACATATCGTGCAGGAGAGATTGTTAAATGAAATATGATTTCCTCACCAGGTTACGTCAACAATCATTTTTCAAATGAGCAGCAGGCATAAGCTTGTTTTTCAATAAGGCATAATAATGTGCCGTGAAAGTGTTTTCAACAGCAAACACGGTCTGGGAGATTTGCTTCCCACTATTTGTTTTTTAAACAAAAAAAGAATATATTTCTATGTAATCATTTTAAGCTGATATATTAAAAAGGCCTCTCTTTTGTCATTCTCCCGAAGGTGAAAGTCTGGTTCCAGAACAGACGGACCAAACACAAGAGACAGAAGCTGGAGGAAGAGTCGCCGGACTCGCAGCAGAAGAGGAAAGGTAGTCAGCATGTGAGCCGCTGGAGGGTGGCCACTCAGCAGGGCAGCCCCGAGGACATTGACGTCATTTCAGAAGACTGATATCACACGGCTGCGTTATCCCGGGTCATAAACATCAGTCACGCTGATGGATCCCTGCCACACAAAAAAAACCAAGACATTCTTCAGACATTGTCATGAATTGAACTTGGCTTGTAAACTACGGAACTGAGTCACCGTCGGCTGATCGTGCACAATTGAACAAAGGACGACGACGGCAGCCGAAGCAGCGCTCGCAGACTGTAAGACTTCTGTATGCAATACACAAGGACCTCTTCATTTTGGATCACGTTCCGTCTCAGAGCAATGAAGACTTTTTTGTACCCTTTTTTTTGTTACACTTCTCTCTCGCTCCTTTGTTATCAGTCAGAACATTTCCATAAAGTAGTATATTGGACGGCAAAGGTAATAAATCCACCTTAATGAATAGTCGATAAATGTTTGTAGTGTTAAATTGCTTTAGACATTCAATGGCCACAGTCTAACAATAGATACTTTACCACTGGATGTTTGTATTGACAAATTGGCAAATTTCTAGAAAATCTCTAGCGCAGTTTCGCATTCGAAATGGTTGTATTTATTCTGAATGAGTGAACTTTTCTATGCATTTGAGCTCCGAACCCAAAATTTTATTTTGCATATTACATCTGGGTTGCAAAAGATTTGCGTGAGCAATTATTTTTCTTTCCTTTTTTATGTTTGCTACCACAATGGCTCTTGAACTGATGTCAAATATCAGAAGCTTCGAAATTTAAAAAAAATCGCTCAATTAAAGAAGAAAAAGAAAAAAAAAAAAAAATCTCAGTCTAACCTCCAAGACCCAGAATGGTTTGTAGCACTTCTTAGCATATTGTTTCTTTATTGGGTTTTCCTTAAGGTGATAAGCACTGTAATCCCATCTGTTTGTCTTCATTGTTCAGGCATTTTTTTTTTTTTGTTATGTGTTTGTTCACTTTTTTCCTCCAGACTATTAGATAATAAAACTTTAACTTAATGACTGTTTGGAAATTATTTATCCTATGTTCTATTACTATTATGTTGCATTAAATGGATTTTATTTATTTATTATCATTATTATTTTTCATATAAGATGGTTTTGCATTCCTAAGCAGCCACGGCATAATTAGTTCAGCTGCGTAAAGCAGACGGGTATCATTACTCAGAAATACTCCCAATAATAGTGTACTTACACTACTAGTCCAAAGTTTTTGAACAGTAAGATTTTTAATGTTTCTAAAGAAGTCACCAAGCCTGCATTTATTTGATTCAAAGTACAGCAAAAACATTAAAAATATGAAATATTTTTACTATTTAAAATAGCTGTTTTTATTTGAATATGTTTTAAAATGTAATTTATTCCTGTGATTTCAATGCTGATTTTTTAGCATCATTACTCCAGTCACATGATCCTTCAAGAATCTTTGTAATATTCTGATTTGCTGCTTAAAAACATTTATTATCATTATTATTATGTTGAAAACAGCTGATTAGAATTTTCTCAGGTTTCTTTGATGAACAGAAAGTTCAGAAGAACAGCATTTATCTGAAATAGAAATCTTTTATAAAATATTATAATCGTCTTTTAATCACTTTCGATCAATTTAAAGCATCCCTGCTAAATAAAAGTATTAACTTTTATATAAAAAATATATATACTGACTCCAAGCTTTAGAATGGTGTAGTGTATAAACTGTTTTAAATATTGATCATCTCAAACAGCAAATCAGCATATTCAATGATTTTTGAAGGATCATGTGACACTGAAGACTGGAGTAATAATGATGAAAATTTAGCTTTGAAATCACAGGAATAAATTACATTTTAAAATATATTCAAATAGAAAAGAGTTATTTTAAATGGTAAAAATATTTATAATTTTTTGCTGTACTTTGAATCGAATAAATGCAGGCCTGGTGAGCAGAAAAGTCTTTTTTAAAAAATATAAAAAATCTTATTGTTCAAAAACTTTCGACTGGTAGTGTAAATGCAACACAACATCCAAGCAGTTGAAAGTGAACACAAACATCTCCACCTTTGTATTTCCATGTGCAAACATTCAGCGTCACGCTGACACTGAAGCAAAACAGTAGCGTTTCTAAAGCTATTTGATTTAATTTGTGATTTATAGCATTCCGCTGTTCATTTATGTGCACCTCATCATATAGCTCATCTGCTTGCTCATTTAAATAATTCTATATGCATGTACATATATATATTTCAGTCAGCTGGAAATGCATCCATATCACCTTTATGTACTATGATTTACACCTGCTAATCCTTAAGGCCCAGAGTGACAGAAATATATTAAATATGCATCTTTGCATCACCTTAGTGCACACAGACGTTAATACAAGCCTCATTATCGGTCGCAATGCCTATAAACTGTGAAAGATAATGTAAGAACAATCTATTCTCTTTAATTAAAGAAAAAGTCCCCAGGAAACAACACTTCTGAAACACGCCGGATAAAAAACATACGCCGCAACACTTCAGACAGATATAATAAGCTTAATTTAAGCTCAAACACCCACTACATAAAAAGCTCATAACTCGCTTGAACATTATAGCGTAAACAAAGACTGTTTCTATTTTATCTTTCAAACAGGTAGTTATTATAAACCGAGAACAACGAATGCTATTACATTTTGTGTGGGAAGTCAGACTTCGCTAATGCAACGTAACCAAGTCACAGTGTTTGTGTATGCAAAATGACCACACTCGGTCTGTGTGAGTAATGATGGAGCATAGACAGGATGTTATCACTGTTAAACGCATGATGATTAACAGTAGCTTGCGATAACTTTGAAAACGGCAAGAGTGATTTCAACACAGATGGATGGCCTAATACCCAGTGCAACAAGAAATTGAGTGTGTAAAATAATTTAGACTGACTGACTCACTCGCACTTAATTGTTGGAGTCACTACACATTATGAAGGCACGATTTCAGAGAATATTCCTCTGTGTCAAAGCGCGCCGCTAAAAACAAACGCTCATTAATCTTATGAGGGCTATGCTACTTACAAATATTTCCGAGTAGCTACCTGCCCCCATGTTGTTGCCATGGATATGAAGAGGTGTAAACAAAAGAACAGATGGTTGAAAGCATGTAGGTGTAGAGAGCAGTCTGTGATGTTTCCCAACTATGTTAAGTGAAATTATTCATCTAACTTACAGTAATTTGATCTGGACCGATGCCAAGCGTGGAGTGGGCCACCGATTTGGCTTCGTCGAGTTCAACAAAACTAGCGCTGCTGCTTATTCATCTTGCAAACCAAGTTTGTCCACGAGGACTACGACAGAGTTGACTCAATTCTTTTCATAGACAATCTATCTTTGTCTTCTTGAAACAACTTAAGCAGAAATTGCTAGCAAATGCAATATATATATTTACCGTTTTTTTTTTACAGTGGGAAATGTTGCTATAATTCTATTTCCTGTTAATTTTGAAAGCAAAATAAGTCATAAGTAAGAAATAAATATAAAGCAGGTATATTTTATGAATTTGCAGCACATCCATTAATTTTTTACCACTTTTACAATTCGTACACTGTAAAAGATTATTTTTAAAAACATAATAAAGATTATTTTTCCTTTTATAACAATAACAATATTGTAAAATAATAGTAATATTATACATATAATTTAGGGTGTTTCTTTGCATTCTTTGTGAAATTTGGCAATTTTTGAGTGAAAATTGCTTCTATACCATTTTATGGTGTAATTTAAATAAATGCATTAATTTAAACAAATATAAAAATAAAAACAATTGTGTAAAAATATAATTAAATAAGAAACAAATAAACAAAAAACTATTAAGAATAGTTGAAAACTGATTTTTCAAAGTTGTAAATACAACTTACAAAGATTATTGTATATTTTACAACAACGACAATATTATAAAATATTATTTCAGTTTTAATAATTTAAATTTCACAAATAATTTAGGGTGTTTCTTTGTATTCTTTGTGAAATGTAGCAATTTCTGAGTGAAAATTGTTTCTACACCATTTTTTTTCCCAGTATTGTTTGGTGAAACTTATTTAAATGACTAAATAAATGTAATAAATTAAAAAAAACACAATTGTGTAAAAATATAAAAATTAAATAATAATAAATGAATTAATACAATTTTGTTGATTTATTAATAAAATGTTATTGTACATTTTACAACAACAATATTATAAAATACAGTTTCAGTTTTAATACTTCACAATTTACCAATACACCAAGTTTGGTGAAACTTATAAATGATATAAATATAAAAATAAAAAATAATAATAATTAAATTATAACAAATTAATAAAAAACTATTGAGAATAGTTGAAAATTGATTTTTCAAAGTTGTGAATAAAACTTAAAAGATCACTGTACATTTTACAACAACAACATTTTAAAATACTATTTCAGTTTTAATACTTCAAAATTTCATATATAATTTTGTGTTTCTTTGTATTCTTTGTAAAATTTACTAGTAATTTCCAAGTGAAAATTGTTTTTTCAATGTTGTTTAGTGAAACTTATTTAAAATACTAAATAAATTAAATAAATATAAAAACAATTGTTTAAAAACACAGAAATTAAAAATGAAATAATTAAATAATAACAAAAAGATTATTAAAAAAACCTTGAAAACTGAATTTTCCCTTTTTTGAATAAAACATACAAATATTATTGCACATGTCACAACAACAACAATATTATAAAATAATATTTCATCTTTAATACTTCTAAATTTTACATATAACTTAGGGTGTTTCTTTGTATTTGTGAAATAGCAATTTCTGAGTGAAACTGTTTCTACACCAATTTTTTTTTTTTTTTAAGTGTTGTTTGGTGAAACTTATTTAAATTACTAAATAAATTAATTACATCAATATATATATATATATATCTTGATCTAGATATATATAATTTAGTGTTTCTTTGTATTCTTTGTGAAATTTACTAACAATTTTTCCTACATCAATTTTTGTTTCACATTTGTTTGGTGAAACTTATACTAAATAAAAAAAAGAGTAAAATATTTTTTATAACTATTAAGAAATAAATAAATAAATAATAACAAACAAATTCATCAAAACTATTAAGGATGCATGAAAACTGATTTTTCAAAGTTGTGAATAAAAATGATTACTGGAGTATGTTTTACAAGAATATACTAATTTTTAATATTTAACATTTAATTCAATGTGCTACTTGCTGTTTCTTTCTAATTGTTTGTGAAATTCACTAGCGATTCACTACCCAGTTTTTTTTTCCATGTTGAAGATATAAATCAATAGCCATTAAATGAATTATTCTCCCGTTAAAACGTAATAATAATACGTCTTTATAAATTGGTGTTTTGTGTAAATTATGATCTCCACAGGTTAAAAAAAAAAAAAAAAACCTTATCTAGTTGTTTATCTATCTAACAGTGACTCATTTGCCTCATTTGTGGCTGTATCAACTGCAGCTGAGCAATTACCATGTGTTTAGAGGGTGAGAACATACAGTACCTCAGCGAGGCTATAAACAGTGTCACTGTTCAACGCTGTATGTGTTTTAATTACAACAAGTATTCATAAAATTATCTGATAACTGCGCAAATGACTAAACTAAACAACATGCCGCTATTAGTCTATATGGGTTGTCATGATTATAACAGCCAGTGGAAAACAAGCACCCACTGGATTTAGGTTTATTACTTTTCCGAAGGAGAATTATTTGGGATATGATGGACAAAAGGCATTATAAAAATGTTGTACATCCTTGTGTCTAGATGACAGGATAATAATTTGGTATGTGGGTGGGTAAGCTGGAATTGGGGATGTTTGGACTTGAGATGGAGGAAGTGCACGCTAGCTTCGTTTGAGTCTATTGTGCAACGTACAGTAGGGAGGGCCTTCGCGTCTGCCTATGGGACAAAGTCAAATATGATTTATGATTTATGAACCGCTTTCATAGCGATTGCAGTTTGGTGTATTTGCAAAAAAACGTTTCGTTTTTTATGTCCGTGGAAAGTGTTTACTCTTATTTCCTCAACCTTTTTCTTTTTTTGGGTGGGTTGGGGTAGCTGCGCTGCATGAAATTGCTGCATCTGATGATACCATGACAAGAAGCAGTGTGATTTACAACACAAATGATATGATAATTGCAGGCTGGCAACTTTCAGGAGCTAGTTAGCCAGTTTTATGGACTGGAAGAGCTTGTTTCCTCTGCTGCCACCTGTTTGGTCTGCACCGATTGGCTGCGGGGCACTTGAGAAAAGGAAAGCAGCCACCCAATTATAGGGTACCGCCAGTCAAGTCTAGAAGAGTAATTGATTGCTTTTTGTGAATCAGTGTTAGGAGCTCTAATTAATGCACAATGACTGTTGCCAATCCAAGATCCATGAGCTCAAGCTTAGCAGTTAAATTGATCTTTCAAAAGTAAATCGCTTCTGACGTTGTGCTTTCGCAGCAATATTTTGATTGGCGAGGCTTTTTTGTGTACCCAAAACAGTCAGTGAGAGTTTTCTGTTTTGATTACAAATATTTAAATTATTGCAGACACCCCGCTTTGCTTCTTTGAAAACATACCAGCTTCTTTTGTGAGTGTCTGCGTGTTTGTAAAACACACAGACAGAGTAATTACACAGAAACATCAGTTAATAGCGTGTTGAATGGACAAAGACGGCGAGGGAGTTGAAGGAATCATAACAATCATTCATGTGCAATGCCTCTTTGCAGATAGAAATCTGTCTTGTCTTTCACATGTCAGAGCTGACGAAACATGTGGCACCTTTGTTCATCACTCAGAGCTCTTGTTTGTGTTTTTTAACGTTTAATATTAACTTCTAATATTGTATGTTGAGGACAAAAACATTTGCAAAATGTTATTTTACCAAATTAAGAGGGATCACACAAAATGCATGTTGTTTTTTATTTAGTACTGACCTGAATAAAATATTTCACCTAAAGACGTTTGTATATAGTCCACAAGAGCAAATAATAGTTTAAAAGTTCACAAAGTTTACATACACTTGATTCTTAATACTGTGGTGTTACCTGAATGATCCACAGCTGTGTTTTTTGTTTAGTGATAGTTGTTCATGAGTCCCTTGTTTGTCCTGAACAGTTAAACTGCCTGCTGTTCTTCAGAAAAAAAAATAATTCAGCATTTTTCAGCATTTTTTGTGTATTTGAACCCTTTTCAGCAGTGGCTGTATGATTTTGAGATCCATCTTTTCACACTGAGGACAACTGAGGGACTCGTATGCAACTATTACAGAAGGTTCAAACGCTCACTGATGCTCCAGAAGGAAACACGATGCATTAAGAGCCAGGGGTGAAAACGTTTTACATTTGAAGATCAGGGTAAATTTAACTTATTTTGTCTTCTGGGAAACATATCTTCTGTAACTTTGGCAGTACTAAATGACAAAAATATAATATTCAGGCAAAATAAGAACATCAGTGAGCATTTGAACCTTCTGTAATAGTTGCATATGAGTCCCTCAGTTGTCCTCAGTGTGAAAAGATGGACCTTAAAATCATACAGTCATTGTTGGAAAGGATTTAAAAATGCTAAAAACTAAAGAATTTGTGAGACCTGAAGGATTTTTCTGAAGAACAGACAGCAGTTTAACTGTTCAGGATGAACAAGGGAATTATGAACAACTATCACTAAACAAAACAAAACAAAAAAAACAGAGCAGTGGATCATTCAGGTAACAACACAGTTTTAAGAATTAAGTGTATGTAAACTTTTGAACAGGGTCATTTTTATAAACTCAACTATTATTTTCTCTTGTGGGCTATATGTAAACGTCTTTTATGTGATATATTTTATTTGGGTCAGTACTAAATAAAAAACAACATGCATTTTGTATGATCTCTCTTATTTTGGCAAAACAATTAACTTCTTTGCAGATTCTGTAAACTTTTGACCTCAACTGTATTAAAAGTAACATCAAACTTGCAATCATTGTTTACATGAATAGTTCAACCAAAATATGCTAAAAATGTACTCACTTTTAGGCCATCCAAGATGTAAATAATTTAGTTTCATCATCACAACAGATTTGGAGAAATGTATCATTACATCACTTGCTCTCCAGTGGATCCTTTGCCATGAATGGGTGACGTCAAAATGAGAGTCCAAACGGCTGAATTAGAGGTTTTACCATTGTTTCCAGCTAAGATATAAGTCCTAGTCATCTCATCTGCATCAGGAGAGAAATATGCAAAGATCAAGCACTATTTACAAGCGAAAACAGTACAAATCAGTTCTAAATTAATGTGTTGTTGAATTTTGATGTGAGAGGACAACAGGGGACTGACTTTTTCACTAAAGAAAGCATTATTATTAACTCATATTTTGATAAGCAGTGACAGTTTAATGTTAAAACATTTTGTTAAACATGCATTTCGCTTTTGGACTGGAGTGGTGTGGTTTACTTGTGGATTATTGTGATGTTTTTATCAGCTGTTTGGACTCTCATTCTGACGGCACCCATTCACTGCAGAGCATCATCGGTGAGCAAGTTATTCATAATGCTGTATTTTCTTTCCTGGCCTCATCACTCTCGTCATGCATTTTTTGTCATTTTCATAGACACACAGTGGGTTTTCTGATGTGTGAGCTGTTGCTCCTTTGTTTCATGTGGTTCATGTAAAAAATTCTGACGCTTGATTCTTTGCAAACAGCTTGAGACACTCCGACGTGTGTGTTAAAAACAGAAAAAGCAGGCCCAGCAGATGACTTTGACTGACAGCTGATAGAATGACACTTGCGGCTTTTTGCTTATCCCAGAAACAGTTCTGCATGGCTTTCACACAGACCTGTGACTAATTAAGTTAATCGACTTGTAGCCAAAGACGATTGTGCATGCTCAACGTGTGTAAAAATACCACAAATCTACAGTATCATATCATGCCGATGATTAATAAACATTGATGAGCGCATTTCTTTCCCTGCCAACGCCTCTCCTCCCGGCTCAGCTATAAAACTGACGCGCGTCCCCATTGGCACTCACCAGACAGCGCGAATCAACACCCGACAGCAGGTTTTCTCCAATGTGATCACGCATCCCCTATTTGTGTTCTAGCACATTACTATTTAAGGGGCCCAGTCTGGTTCTGGGTGCAGAATTATGATGAAAAGCGGTGCATCAGCATCACGGGCATCCGGTTGCTCTGACTATATTTATCAATCCCTATATTTATGGATGACAGTAAGGAGACTGACCACTGACAGTCACATCAGACAAAGCGAGCTGAGAAATTAGTACCGCATCAGCATCTTACACTTCTCTCTGAAGGTCATCATATGCTGAAACATTTATAGATAAAAAAAAGTGTTGTGTGCCACAGGGCCATCAGTAAGGCACAGAAGGTACCCCTACTGTAAATTCGGAAATGTATTGCTTTTGACTCTTTAACTCTTTGAAATAAAGAATAATAATAATAATAATTATTATTATGCTATATCTTAAAAGTGCTGTATGTATGTATTTATTTACTCAACTAAAGCATGAAATATCATAATATGTTTGCACATATTTAAGAAACATGCTTAGTTCAGATCTTCGAAAAACAATGGCTGCATCTGAAAGCTCTAAAATGCTGCCTTCGGAGGCAGCATTCTAAGGCATGAAGGCATAAATTCTGCTTCACTTCCTGCCTCCGGAGGTACCTTCTTCTGCTTCGCTGCCTTTGATATCCCACAAACCTGTGTGTTCCATTCTGTGACGGTTGAGCTAAAAAATAAAGATGGTGTCTGAAAGTTGCATTTGGTGGACAGTTTGTGTGTAAATGTATATTTCTGACTAACTTTTTGCACTTTTGATGTTATTTCTAGTGAGAAATCAGCGTTATAGTAAGTAAATATTTGTTTAGTTATCATCAAAACTCATTCTGTTTTGTTGTAGATCAATAAACCGTTACGATGCCTCAGAAGCCTGTCCAAAATCAGTTTCATAAGATGCCTTCGTGCAAAAACGCTGCCTGCAAAGTCATTGACTGATAAGGCAGTTCCGGTCCTTCATTCTGATTGGTTGAGTCGCATTCAAAGCCCATTTCGCTAGATGTAAACAACACCGGTCCAGAAGCGCTTTCTGTTTTTTTGTTTTTTTTTTATTTCACATATACAAATATATTTTAAAGGTGCTAATGTAACATTTTCATCCAGTCAAATGTTATGTTGGTTATATTTTTTTGTGATGTTTGTGTAAAGTTAAAAAAAAAGAAACAGGAAGTGTATCGGGACCAGTATTTTTACATCTAGCGAAGTGTGTTGCTTGGCAACCACTTTGTTGCAACCATAACTGTTTCTGAGGAACTACATTGTTTGGTGGAAGAATATTGTTTATATTTATATCATTACACTTTATTTGCTCTGTTTTATTTTGTGAAACCTTAATGCGAATATGGAATAACCATTTTACAAAAGCAATAAGCCCTGTGAAGCCGTGGTTTACAGTGAATTTATAACAGCTTCACATTGTGCCTAACAATGCCCCTTAACTGTTATAAATTCACTGTAAACAACAGCTTCTTGGGGCTTATTGCTTTATTATAAAATGGATCTTTCTAGTCCTTGATTCTGATTGGTTGAGCCGTGTTCGAAGCTGTTGTAAATTACTCTACAAACATACACCTTTGTTTACATTTGTGTGTTGCTTTGTTGCAACCACAAGCGTTTCTGCCACTGATCTATATTAGAAAACATTATATAGATCAGTGGTTTCTGTGCAACTTCATTGTTTGGCAATGTATATGGAATAACCGCTTACTACGTATATGGAATAACTGTTTTAAGCCGTGGTTTACAGTGAATTTATAACAGCTAAGGGGGCCCACTTCGCATCGTGTGTAACAGCTGTTATAAATTCACTGTAAACCACGGCTTCTTGGGGCTTATTACTTTATTGAAATGTACGATCCTTGTTGGAATGTCTGTTTTTGTTTTAGTCTGTGCGATTCTGCTCATCCAGGTTGCCAGTTTGTGGAAAACACAACGTATTGCAGCCATGAAATTCAGCAAATAAACTGGGTCAGAGATTACGCATTCTACCCGACCTAAAAAGCTTCCACTTAAAAAGCTCTATTACCAGATGAGCATTAAAAAGCAGATAAATAAACCTGCACTGTCAGTTGGGATTGTTGTGCTCAATATGGCAACCCGCGAGAGCGTCAAAACTGAGGAGGAGGGGGCGGGAGAAACAACGCTCTCTAGTATTTTAAATTTGGACTGCAGTACTCATTTTAACAGCTGGCTGTTAATATTAAACACTGCACCTTTAACATTGTACTGGATATCTTTAGCATTATACTTAAACTTTGGCCTCTATCGCCATCTGTGGTTGAAACTTTCAATTACGTTACTTTACGTCAGTTGTGCTTTTGCAATAGTATGCGGAGTCTCCATGGTTACCGCTAATCGCTATGTCAGCGCGGATCTGTTATGCTGCATCAAGACCAACAGACTCGAAGAAAATGTTCACAAACAGCGTATTAAAAAAGTAAGTAATCATATCTGTCGCTGTGGTTAGGGTTTTATTTTTAGCCCAGGTTTAGCTTTACATTTTTAATACAAACTTAACGCAGTTCGAGTTTTTTTTTGTTTGTTTTGAAAGGGTGATTCACAACCGCAGAGGTCAGCGAGGAGTTGCTGTTTAGAGCTGTCAGTGTTAAACGCTATCCTGCTAGCTCGTTAAAACAACATTATTTATTGTAGCAACAGGCTACAAATACTAATTAGCACCAATACACGCTGGTCGCCGAACTTCTTCTGTGTTTATGGACATTGCCTGAAGACCCAAAAGCGAATGACGTACGGTTAGGCATGGAATTCACCGCGAAATCCGACCGGACAGGTCAACATTTAAATGAAATGATTTACCATACTAAATTTGAACACTATGTTTTGTACTCCCTCATCAATGGAATTTTAATTATTTTTAGCCTAAAAATGTAGCAGTTTATAGAGAGGGTTTGCACATTTGGTCAGTTACCCGGATGCTCGGCCATATTGGCGATACTTGGATGTAAACAACAGCATGGTTGCACGGTTAATGTACTACTGAATACTTTCTTCTGCTAATTTATGCTGTCTAAACCATGGAAAAAACGTGAGGAAGCTGCTATATCATATAGAGAAGGACTTAGTGAGCAGGAAAGGGTACAATATTTTGACAAACTAAAGTTAATAGGTGATAAAGATACGCACAAGCAGTATTAATTAAGATATTAGACTAATATTGCACCTACCTGACTGGACATGATAAGAACAAACACCAATGTTGTCAAGATTCTTGATCTGGAAATTCTGCTTCAGTTTGGCCAACCACAAACACCTTTTGTTCCTCAGTTTTTTGCAATCTTCTACTTGATTTGTTATAACTTTTGGCAGTCTATAGTACTCCAAATGTTTTTCCTGGTCCGATCGATTAGTACAGCCCAAAACATGACAATAATTGACCATTTTCAGCAGCAATAATCAGCAAAATATGAGTTTTGTTCAGTTTAGTGCATTGTTTACATTCAGCGGCGCCAATATGACTGATTGATGATGCATCGTGAAAGCACTCTATTAAAGTAAAATAAATAACGGTGTTATTGGCACAAAACAGTGCAAGGACTACAGAGCACAGTCTATGAAATTGTATAAAAAATGTGTTTCACTCTTGACATTCTCATCACATTCTCAGTCTCTGAACAGGCCTACATACTTACCTATGATTAAGTATGCAAAAAGCAGTATGTCAGTAAGCTGTAAGTAATCTGTCCAAATGCCTAGTATTCATGATAACCTTTGTCCTATCCTAGAATATCACAAGGTCTGAAAGCTAAGAAGGCAGAGACCTGTAAGCCAAATTGATTTTTTCAAGTGTAAGTGCTGTAAGTACCAAAAAACGAAGCTCCTTGTGGGTTAATATATACTTAACAATAACCAAGAAAATATTTCTTTCTTTTTTACAGTTGATTTTAGTATGTGAAGTATCAGCGTCGACTGTATAGAATGCACTTCATCCTGGTTCAGAAGTAAGTTCAACAAATTCTGTGCATACTCATGAAAGTACACTTTTTTTTGAACACAGCAATTATTTTCCCCCTCTTTTCTTAAATGTGAGATGAAAAAATACTATTTTTAAAGTTATTTTAATAACTTCATATGTAATAATATTATATTTTATATTTTATGCAATAAAAATATCAAATAATAATATGAAATTTAATAAAAATTACATGTTTTATAATATAATATTTATTTTATTATATAATGCTAGTTTATTTATTATATTATTTTATTATTGATTATTTTATGTTTAACAAAGCAAAATTAAAATCTTTGCAAGATAATCAACAGCCAGGATCCTGAAAAAAGCAGTAGATGGCTGATTACTGGTCTGTGTTGGTTAGAAGTATGGAAAAGCCCAGTCACTGATTTATTTCAGGCTGTGCAGGATGATATTGTGTTATTTAGCTGTAGGCCTAAGGCCTGCTGTATGTAAAACTTTAGATTTATAGCCAAAGTTTTCAGTAGATGTGGAAAATGTGTGGTCCCTCCAAGACAGAGTGGATGAAACACCAGCTATGAAAAGCATTAGCCTCAAGTGGGTATTCAAAGTGTTAAACTCAGAGGTATCGTGTGAGAGACTTTCGAGTATCTAACACTTGTTTCACAACGCTCCTTAATTGCTGCTTTAAGCGCAGAAGAACGCTTTAATATCAGGCCTCGGGTTAAGACTACGTTCCTCTATGCTTCATGAAAAGACACGGTATTTCCCTATTATCTGCTCCATCTTGAATGTCGCTGTAAAATTCCAGCTCATCCTTTTTAATAAGCTGTAGTTAGCTTGTGTTGTCTGCTGAAAATAAGGCTTAAACATGGTAATCCCGAAAGGGAAATTGAGATGGGGATCACGTAAATGTAGCCTCAAATAGAGGCTAAACATGAAGAAGGAAAGCTGTTTGGTAAATGCTGCTTTTTGAACTCGACCTTGTGACTATTAGCGCAATTCAGTCCCGCAATTACAAACGTCTGAAGTAACTAACCTCTCTAATGCAGCCGATAACACGGTGATTAATGCTGATTAACAAACTTTCCTAAATAGATATAATAAGGCAGGAGCACCTTTGTCATCAAAGGCGAATTTGCATTATGGTATAATTTCACCATCTCTGTTCAGAGGTGTCAACGTTTACTCCAGTGTTGCTAATTAATTTTCTCCCAAACAGGATGGTTTTATTCAAATGAGCCAATCCCTTCATTAGCACACCTGTGCTCTGCTCCCTCATTAAAATTGGAATCCTGTAAATTTTTACATCCGCAGACAGTGGCTCTGTTACCAAATATTGAGCAAGGTAGCACTGTGTTAATTAATGTTATAACGAGTCGGTGAGTCAACGAGGACTGATTTGCATAACCTGTGCAAAAACAAAACCTGCCGATGAGTATTCGCTCAGTGCGATTGTCGGAGGTCTCTTCATAAAATATATTGCATTGTGTTAGTTTCTAGCCTCTGGCCCACTCACACGCTTACTGATGCCCTGTGGAGAAAAACGTATAGCAGGAAATATCAAAGAAACAATGGTTCATTAAAATGCGCTTCATAAGTCACACGTTGTCAGGGAGGAAATTGATATGATGAACTTTTTTTTTTTTTGAGCACTATCAGTGTTCCACTGCATTATGTATGGAGGTACTTAATAACCACGCAACAAGCCGTTAATCCGTTATTGCCACGGGCATGTTACCAGTGACTCTGAATCACAGGAATCTGAATAACTCAATTCTGTAATCGGAATAACTCAAAACGTGTTATGTAAAAACATTACATAAAAAGAAACAGGGTTCACAACAGTATGTATGTATATATAAATATATTTTTATATATTTATATTTACGTAAATACATGGATATATTTTTGTATAATTATATTTATATTAAAGAGGCTTGTTTATTTATTTTTTATTGTGCTTTTGGGGGGGGGCATATTAGCAGTGATAACATCAAGCTTCTCATATAATCTAAACAAGTAAATATAACAAATGTTTCTAAATAACATTTTTTCTTTATTTTACACATAAACACATGCACAATATGTTGTAAAAAAATATATATATAGAATTTTAAATATTTTTATATTTATTTTACACACACATATATGTATTGTGTGTGTGTGTTTATTTCTATGCATGTATATATGTTCAATTTAAATAAATATTTACCATTTTAGATATAGTTATCAAATATATTGTATATATAGTATTTTATGTGTGATCCTGGACCACAAAACCAGTTGTAAAAAGCATTGTTAGCAATAGCCAACAATACATTGTAAGGGTCAAAATTATCGATTTTTCTTTTATGCCAAAAATGAAGATGTTTTGTAAATTTCCTACTGTAAATTTTTGATTAGTAATATGCATTGCTAAGAACTTCATTTGGACAAATTTAAAGGCGATTTTCACAATATTTAGATTTCTTTGCACCCTCAGATTGCAGATTTTCGAGTAGTTGTTTCTCGGCCAAATATTGCCCTATGCTAACAAACCATCAATACATCAATGGAAAGCTTTTATTCAGCTTTGAGATGATGTATAAATCTCAGTTTCAAAAAAACTGACCCTTATGATTGGTTTTGTGGTCCAGGGTCACATATATTTGATATTATATTTGATTATATTAATATTAAATAATAATATTTTATATATATATATAATAATTTATATTTTAATGTCTATTCATTTTGTTATATATATTTTTTTCTATTCATTTTATACAATATTTTATTTAAATACTTTATTCATTATTAAATTATTAATTAATTTTATGTTAAACAAAGCAAAATTAAAATCTTTGCATCATAAGCAACAACCAGGATCCTGAAAAAGCAGTAGATGACTGACTGCTGGTCTGTGTTGCTAAAACAATATGGAAAGGCACAGTCACTGATTTATTTGTTTATTTATTTGATAAAGCAAGTTAATGAACATTTGTATAATGTAAGCAAGCCGGATTATAGCATCTCAACTAATTTACATCTTCAATTCCCCAACCAGGTGCGTGCAAAAAAACACACTCAAATATACATTCAAACCTCATATAGAAAACAAAAATACCCCAAACACATTATTTAGATGGTTACACAACTGAGTCACTTTCTATTGCTGATTTAATGTCAATATATTACACAACTCTCTGGAATACTTGATTGTCTTGGGTCATTTGCAGTATTCTGTGATCAAATGTTTTTGACGACTGTCGTCACTGTCCATTCGAATCAATATTTCATGTCTGTTTATTGACTTATTTGTCAAGTGTAAACAGCCCCTTTCGGGATGATATAAGATCCCTTCGTATTGGGTTTATTTGTGCCATAATAACTGGCTGTCTGATTATCTCCTATGCATTACTAACAAAAGTAAGATCCCTTTGTCCATTTCTGTCCAAAAACTCAATCGTTCCCTATGGCATCACAGATTGAGGCGTCTCCTTGTTCACTCTAATAGTTGTCAAACCAATTGGTACTGGCGCTGTCTAAATTGGCCATTTGGACATGGGTTATTTATTGGTTATTTGTTTAAAATAAACTGCGGGCAGAGAGCAGGCTTCTTCCGTCCCCTTAAATCGTGTTTTGTGCGACGTCTCCCGGGTGCACGCAGCACTCATGCATGCCAAGCGGGGTGTGGTACCCACGTCCTGCAAATTAGCAGGCTTATTTCCATCCGAAAGTTTGGACAGCTCAGACCAAGCGTTACACGCGGGCCTAAAGAGGGCGGCCGTGACCACCGCGGTTGGGCCAGAGGCTGCTCTCGCAATTCAAAACAGTTGACTTAGTTATTACAACTAGGGATTACCCAAATAGTTTTACCATGCTCTGTTAGGTTTGGCTCATGTGACATCGGCCGGGATTGGCTGCGGGGAGGCTTGTTTATTTAGCGTCTTCCGCGCTCGCTCGCGGGGGGGCTCGGCAAGGTGCGCTAGCGATCCTCATTGTTTTCACTGCCGTCGACGGAGTGGAGCAGAGGATTTGACGAGCGCATTAGCAAAGAAAGCACATACATCATTACAGTGACCTTGTCAAGGCATCAAAGCGAAAACACCAAACAGAAAGAGCACGCGCCATATATATCAGCCGCGTGCTAAAAAAGACTTTTGGCAGAGAATGATTCATCATATGCTTCTGTTAATGAGAAAGTAGGAATCCGCGAGGCTCCTTGCCCGAGAAGTTGGTCGCACAGAATCTTGGCACCAAACCGCCGGTGTGTGATAGAGTTAAATAAATGCACTTAAAGTTGTAATCATAAGCATATGCACCACAGTCTGTTGTGTTATTTTCCAGCACGCTAATCACCAAAAAGCAAATTTAGTGCGTCCTGCCTGTTCAAATTCTGGAAAGACTTCACAGTTAATAATTCATAAGCACTTGCTAATCTCACTGTAGGAGTCTAATTAACGCATCATTAAAAGCATAATTCTGATAATTATAATTTCTCACTTTTTAAATGGGAGCGCCACAGAACCGAGCAGAGCGAGGAAGGGTGTCTGTACAGCCAATTTACTCAGCGAACCAGATGCCAGAAAGGAAAGAGCCCCAAGTTAGGGCGCAAACGTCGGCCGGTGCGCCCCATTTAAATATTTCATGTTGCATTCACTTCCTTTCAAGCGATAATCTCACTAAATGTGATGTCGACTCTGATGTTTGGCGTAATCGGATAATTAAAGATGATCTAAATAAGATATCTGAAGATTCGATTATCAAAGTCACACCACAACTGTAAAGAAAGGCTAATCGTTTCATTATTTTTATGCTGAACGCTCATGCATTTGCGATTGAGATATCGCAGTTTTATTATGTCATCAGAAGGTGCGTCGGGGTGAGAACGACCCCAGATGTTCGTGGTGCGGCTGCCGTCCAAATCAATTATTCCGCTCTCAGCATGAATTCAATTCTCCTGCACTCATCAGAGGTGTGAATAGGTAAACATCACTCTATCCTCTTTTTCCCTCAAGATGCGGCACTGCATAAAATGAGGCACGGGGCTTGTGCGCCACAAATATATAGCGGTTGGCAGTGTTGCTGCCGAGCGGGGTTAAACACGGTGCTGATTTCCCTAATGAAATGACACAAATTCACAGGCCTGTTACAGATGTGTACCCTTGTTGATGCTCTCTGGAAGTGAACGATTAGGTTCTTCCTTCTCATGCTGTTTGATGGAGTGATTAGATCAAATAGCCACCTTCTAAAGTGTCTGATGATCCGAAAGTCTGCTGCACACCTGCGTCGGGCTTGATGAGACTTCACGTGATTCAACCTGAATAAAGATCCATTGTATTTGCTTTCACACCTGTATGCGATCGGGAGGTGAGAGCTTCACCACCTCAGGTGTGGGAAAGGATGTCGACTTTCTTTTGTGTGCGAACGCGTGTGTGTGTTGTTGATGTGGCTTTGTTTCTTGCGTGTTTCCATTTTGGTAGGTGTCTTACAAGTCACAAACTGGGTTCAAAACAAAGATGAGACAAAGTACATAACTTTTTTACTGAGGCCTTGCTGATTTCTTGAAGCAAAGGAACATTCATAGTTCATAGTTTAGTCGGTTTTCCTAATTAAAAATGTACAGTTTACAAAAATGTACATTTTTTGCCAGTCTTTATAACGCTCCCTTTGCATGTGTAAAGAGCAGCAGCGCCGAGTGCCTTCTCCAGCTTTGCTCTCACGCTGGCTGTGGGTTTGCTGCCGTAAATATAATTTTTACCTCCCCATCCTTCCATAACACCCTCTTTGCAGAGCCTGTATTAAATTGTGACAGATTCATAAAACAATCCAGGCTGAAATGTGCTGCACAAGCTGTTAATATCAGACTGAAATGATCACTGGCTACATTTACACACATAGTATGTCTGATTATTGTTAATAACCAGAGTAAGGATTCAGCAAATTAAGATATATGCATGATACAGACAAACTTCTTCAAATATTTTTGTTATTCTGTAAGTCTCATCACTGTACATGAATCAGTTCATTTTGTACAAGCTTAAAGATTTATACTGCTTGGACATTGTGCATAAATGGCATAAATGCTGAATAAATATCCATAATTAGGCATAAATGAATTAACAAATGTAGCTTAATGTGTAGCATGCGCCTCCATACATAAATAATAATAATATAAACATAATGCCTAATGTCTACGTCTATTTAAAGCTGTTGCATGAGCTCCAGCAATGTGATTTATTCTGTTCTGTCATGTTTTCAAACCTGTCGATGAGCTTAATAGGTTTGGTTACTTTAACCCTTTAACTGTCAGTCCCATTTTTGAACACAGACATAAAAATGCACTATCCAGACTTAAAATGTTTATAATTCATGAATGAAAACATTTTGTAATATGATTTTGATGTACATTTTCTGTGGTAATGCAATGTCTGATTTTAAAATACCTTTCAAAGGATGAATTTTGAGATTTTAAGTTTTGAACGTATATATAATTTCTTATGATTTCTAAAGTGTGTTAGGGAAAAAGGCAACGAAGAAAGTCTTTTTGTGCAAAGGTCAGAACTCATGTTATGATGTAGATTTTTTTAAGTTGCACTCTTGACATATATTAATCTATCACTTTTCCTACATAATTTGTAACACAAAAATATGGTAACATATCTATTTAGGAGTCTTAGACCTTTCCAACGATGTATAGTTTGTCATGATTAGATTAGGATTTATTTGTAATATGGTGAAGTAAATTTCCCACAGATTGGACGGTGACAGTTAAAGGGTTAATTATGAGCATAATCTAATATATTAACATAATCACTGTGTTCAGTTTAGATGCTACTGAAGGATGTTTCTCATGAACCATGAAGGGTTATAAAAACATTGTTGATCGTTTAAATTAAACTGAAATATAAAATTAAATACAAATATTAGATGAAAAACGTAAATTAAAGGGAAATTAGGAATGTTGCATTGGCTGCTAAAATGACAAAAGCACATATGAAAATGGCTAAAAAGCAAATAAAAATTAAAATGAAAACAGAAAAAAAAAATTAAAGCAAGTTCAAATATTAATGTAAAATTAAACTAGCATATAAATGCTACTAATCAAATAACACTGCCATATAGAGTAATTTTCACTGTTTAATTTCAATTAATGCACCTTTGGCATTGGAAGTTGGAAGTTTTGAATTCTGGAAGTTGCAATGATTTTATACTTCAAAGCTATTTTTTCAAAAAACAACATATGACTCATGTAATGAGAAGTTAGTCATCATATGAAGACTTCATTCCAATCCAAAGTAAGATTTAACATGCAAAAGTCTTGTGAAACAGAGGCGGTGGCTGTGATATGATGTGAAATGACAGAACTGTTAGGTGAGGAGCAGAAATGTAAAGCTCTGAGAAGCTTTAGCATGTGTCTCTCTCGCCTGAGCTGTGATTTAAGGCACCTTACTGTCAGCTGGAAGACCCTGAGGGTGACGGTGGGGAAAGGAACGGAGGTCTGGGTTGCTATGGTAACACCTGCGGACTTGTTCTTGAGCAGATGATCCGGAGTTATTTTGGTGGTCCCGTTTAGGACAGTCTCAGTTTCAGTGTGTTTTTACAAGAATAAAAATCCTTTCTGTGTAGTCTTAGTGTTACACTGTTTCACATGTATCAAATAAAAATGTTAACAAATATAGATCCACTTTTTATTAGCATTTAATATGCATAGTCAGCAGAAAGCGTCTGACATTCTGGCTCAGTTTTCCTCTCTTTCCCCTATCTGCCATTGGTTGGATAAACAGATAGCCCTGTCCCCTAATATACACCATTGGTTGTACCATTGTGTTACACTTTTTAGGGAAATAAACAAATGGCTTATAGAGTTAGCATTTAAATTACAATACTTAAATATTTCTGCATATTTGTCCAAAAGTGAACTCTTCAGTTATAAGATGAAATGTTAAAAAGTTCACCCAAAAATGAAAATCTGTTGTTAATTAATGTTCTCAAGCCCTGAAACTAGTCCATGTGACATCAGTGGTTAATTTGACAAAAAAGTATAACTTTACGAAGCTATGAGAGTGCGTTTGGTGCGCAAAGAAGCAAAAAAACAACTTTAATCAACAATTCTTCTCTTCGGCTGCCATTCTGATGTCACATGGACTATTTTAACAATGTCCTTACTACATTTCTGGGCCTGGGAACATTTCAGTTATATTGCTGTCTGTGCAGGGTCAGAAAGCTCTCAGATTTCATCAAAAATATCTTAATTTGTGTTCCGAATATGAACAAAGGTCTTATGGGTTTGGAATGACATGAGGGTGAGTATTTAATGACAGAATGTTCATTTTTGGGTTAACTAACTCTGTAAAACACAATTTTGCAATGGAATTTGTAAATTAGGAATGGAACAAGTTGAAGATCTACACAAATATGTGATGATTCAAGTCAGTTGAGATATTAAACGAATCGCAATAAAAAACTGACAATTTTCAGAAAACTTTAGATGGTATTTTCTTTTCATATTTTCTTCCATATAATGCATATTAAAGCAAAGTCCCTTTAAGACAAGTCATTTCACTTGGCAGCCATCTTTAAAACGCCTCTCCTATCTCTTTAAATGGAGAAGCATCAAATTCTCCAAAGCTTTATTAAGCTCAAGATTAAATTTCATATTTAAAAACATCAGGCTTGTTTCTTATGTTTCAAATGCTGTTTAAAAAAAAAGCTTGTTTTTGATGCTAGACCAGCCAATGCGCATCCACGGTCATGAACGGAGTTTACAAATGCTGCAATGACGTTACAAATCAATGATTGGCTCTTTTATTTAGAAGGCGGGGCTTATTCTCCATATTTTTATTTTTGGAATTTTCAGTGTGAACACACTTCTTGCAATATTTATGCTACAAACCATAATAGAATAGTGGATAAGCATGCAATTTGGGATGAACCTTTTTGATTAAAGTAGTGTTCATAAGCGCAGCCCTGCTTTGTTTCTTCTGCTTCATTTAAATCTTTATTTAAATCTCATTTTGTAGAAACAGTCGTGAGAAAATTATATTGTGAAATCAGTACTGTGAATTGCATCTTGAGTTGAGTTACATCCCTATTATGAATGCCTTCATTATTTAAGTTGAAGTATTCTGAGCCCCCATTTATGACACTTCCAGTGCAGTGTAACACAAGGATTTCCATAACTATTAACAACACTTAATATGCAGGTGATAATCACTGACTACATAATGAGCTCTTTCCCAGTTCCTCTTTTGCACTTAAGATAAATCATTTACACTCATTAAATCTTTTGAAGTAATTGATGTCACCCCCTAAAAGTTCATGCTCCATTAGTGGGTGATAGTGTACAACAGAAAGGGGTGCGACGTCTCAGACGCTCTCTTAAAAAGCCCTCAGTACCGGGGCTGCTGCTGACACAATGTGGGCTGGCTGCAGACTCACGCATTGCCACAGCTACAGATGGCAAACGCTTGTCCAGCCCTGAATCCTCAGTACAAGATGGCTGGATTGGCTCACATCTCCCTATCGCCGTCTGCACACGTTAAAGACAGCCAGCTACTCAGCACATCACCGCGCAGCAAACAAACGGAGCCCACGTAAAGCAGGTCTCTCCATGCACAGTGTCACTACAGCGGATCCATGTTCGTCTGTAACGCTTCGGCTTTAAGTGCCGCAGGCACTTTGTTGGCATGGCTCAAGTCTGTGTTGAGACAGGAGGCCCACAGCTTTCTGTGACTGACAGACAATGATGATGTCATCGAGTGTGAAGGACTCTGACCTGAACAGAAGAGGGAGGCTGGTGCGTGCAACTCTCCCAGCTGAGGTGCCTGCCGGTGCAGATGGACAGGGGCTGGGTGTGGGTCTCTGTGTGGGAGACAGAACTGGAGCCGTGCTTGAGTCCTCATTCACCTCTCAAGATTTCGCTGTGCCTCTGAAAGAGGAGGAAACCACTGTGTTGGAAAATAACAGGCCCAAATCTTATCTTATCTTTCCAGAAATCATATTTTAACACCTGAAACACAAAGTACCAGAGCGCAAACCAATGTAAACATTGAGGGACCAACCTAGCAAGACATGGCTGTTCCAATATACCATTAGTGGTAAACCAAAATGGGCTTTCAATCAAGTTGCGTTTATTTATATAGCACTTTTATGCAATACAGATCAAAGGAGTTTCACATTAGGGAAATAATAGTTTTAATGTGGTAAAATGAATCAATTATGAAGCTCTAGAAGGCAAAGCTCAAGACAGCTTGATGTTAATTGATATTGTTGATAATTTCAGCTTTACAGAAGACAGTAGTGTCATTATTCAGTTCAGTTTAGTTAAAAGTTGTTTCAGTTCACTCTTTGCCGGGAGTTTGACTGACAGGCAGTCTAACCAGTCGTAACGGTGAATCTGCCATTTTGTCCGATAAACAAATAACGCAGGAAAGTAGATTGAAGTTGGTGGACTTGAGCTTAAAAAATGATGTGTATTGACGTCTTTCCGCGGTTGAAACAAGATAGCTTCTGCTGTTCATTCATGTTTATTTCATGCTATATAAGCGTGCCACTTGAAATGAGGTGCTACAGCAATCTGTCACAAAATATTAAAGAGCCACAAAATGGTAATTATTGTTTGAATTTCTCAAAAAATGACAAAATTTGAAAGCTTTGTTTCATACCAAAAGTACTTGATCTATCTTGTCTGTTGACGCATTGTCAATTTCCTCTTTGCTCCACAATGTATTTTTTACTGTTTGAGAATGTGATGTGTTACGTGAGAGCGCCATGGCTTTTTGGACATAGCAACAGTAACTAGGGCGAGCAGGTCTTTGTGAATGGCTAATTCAGTTCAATTACAACAGTGTCTTTTTTTTGGTTCAGTTTAGTTTAATGTTGTTTCAGTTCACCCTTCACCGGGTGTTTGATTGACAGGCAGTCTGACCAATCATAATGTTGAATCTGTTATTTTGTCTGACGAGCAAATCAGGCAGGAGAGCAGATTAATGTTATGGACTTGAACTTGAAATTTGTTTTGTCTTGACGTCTTTTTGCATTGAAATAAGATGCCTACTGATGTTCATTCATGTTTATTTCATGCTAGTAAAGAGAAACAGATGATTGGTTCGTGTGCAGCTTGAAATTAGGCGCTACAGCGATCTGTCACGAGACCGCAAAATGGTAATTATTGTTTAAATATTTAAAAAAATGACAAAATTTGAAAGCTGAAAGCTTTGTTTCATACCAAAAGTAGCTGACCTGTCTTGTTTCTCGACGTGTTGTCAGTGTCCTTTTTGCTCCGTGATGTATTTTTTACTGCGTGAGAACATGACGTGTCATGGCTTGTTGGACGTAGCAACAGTAACTAAGGGGGGCGGGTCTTTTCGAAGGGTTAATTCAGTTCAATAACTCATGCCACAAAGTTCATCAATCATGAAACAAGCTGTTGAAGTGGCTCTACAGAAGACAATAGTGTCTTTTTTCAGTTCAGTTGAGTTTAATGTTGTTTCAATTTACCCTTCGCCAGAAGTTTGATTGACAGGCAGTCTGACCAATCATAATGGGGAATTTTTCATTTTGTCTGACGAACAAATCAGGCAGGGGTAGCTTAATTTCTGTGGGCCTAAAGTAAAAAAATTGTGTTTGTTTGTGTCTTTCCACGTTGAAACAAGATACCTTCTGATGTTTGTTCATGTTTATTTCATGCTATATAAGCGTGCCACTTGAAATGAGGCACTACAGCGATCTTTCATGACACATTAAAGAGTCACAAAATGGTAATTATTGTTTGAATTTCTTAAAAAAAAGACAAAATTTGAAAGCTGAAACTTTGTTTCATACCAAAAGTTGTCAATTTCCTTTTTGCTCCGCAATGTATTTTTCACTGTTTGAGAACATGATGTGTTGCATGAGAGCACCATGGCTTTTTGCACATAGCACCAGTAACTAAGGGGGGCAGGTCTTTGTGAATGGTTAATTCAGTTTAGGGCTGTCAAACGATTAATCGCGATTAATCGCATACAAAATAAAAGTATGAGTTTGCCTAATAAATGTGTGTGGAGTGTGGGTAATTATTATGTATATATAAATACAAACAAATTAATGTATCAATTTAAGAGAAATATGTTACTTATGGACAAAATATTTTTTTTATATATATAATAGAAATTATATAAAAATTATAATAAATACATATACTTGTAAATATTTCTTAAATATATACATAAATGTGTTTGTATTTATATATGCATAATAAGAGCAAACAGTACACACACATATATTGGGGAAACTCAAACTTTTATTTTGGATGCGATTAATTGTTTGACAGCCCTAATTCAGTTCAATTACTCCGTCAAAGCTGCAAAGTTTAATTTCAGCTGTAAAGCAGCTCTACAGAAGACAATAGTGTCATTTTTCGGTTCAATTTAGTTTAATGTTTGGTCTGATTGGTCTGACCAATCATAATGCTAAAGGTATTTTATTTCAACTACGGAAGTAAACGGATTTTTTTCAAGTTTAAGTCCACCGAAGTGAATCTGCTCTCCTGTCTGATTTGTTTGTTGGACAAAATGGCAGATTCAGTATTATAACTGATCAGTTCATCTGTCAGTCAAGCTCCCTGCGAAGGGTCAATTCAGTTCAGTGTTGATTTAGCTCAGTTTAGTAAGCGTCGGTGTTGCAAAAAGTAGTGTCATTATCCAATAACTGATTTTATAACACCAATTCCCAACACTAAATGTGTGATTACTTGCTTGCAAAGTACAATTATAATTGTACTTTGCAATTGTAAGTGATTTAAAAACTCAAATTCAAGATGTAAATTTAAATTATTCCCACCCCACCCCCACATATACAACAGTCACATGATCACTAAGCTTCAGATGACTCATTGGATCTTTATTTAAAATCTGCATGTTTTAAGTATTTAGAATAAAATAGTTAGCAATAGCGTGATTATAAACACAATGAAGCTGTAAAGACCAGTATTAACCTTGGTTATAGACCTATTTAGACAATTGTGAGCAACCGCCTTTTTAAAGACATGTAAAAGCTTTGAAAATCAGGAGTAGGCTATTACTGATGTAGTTCATGTGGTAGATTGAAGTTTGTGTTAACCACGACCTCATTTCAGGCATTTAATCGAAAAACCACAGGACAGTGGAACTGGATATACTAAAATGCTAACGCATTTCCATGTTTTGGCCTCCAAAAATATGTCATCCCTGCAGCACTGCTTAATTAATTTTATATTTCAACACTCCCATTTTCTGTTAATACAAATTGAAAACATGCCGCTTTGCCGTAATTACAGAAGAAATACCGGAGGAAGTATTTTATATACCTCCTTATTTTCTAGCTGAAACGCTGAGCTTCACTAAGCTAATACGCGTTAGCATAATGAAGTAATGATGTGATGTTACTCAAATAGGCCTCATGACCTTAGCAACCTGTCTTATATGCTGTGCAACATCCATCACAATAAAGAAATACTATGTACAAAGATGTCATATCTGTGGTTAGTATGTCTTTTTTGGTAGAAAATAAATCATATTTTTCCTGGCAGCTGATGCCAGCAGTCCTTTTGAGGAATGCAGTGAAAACCCTTGAGCCATGCTCATATTACAGCGATGATGTTGCAATGATTTAATGATGACAATTGATATCACAGTTCTGAAGCTGTGTGCGGTTACCGTTCCCATTGCTTTGTTTGCTGTAAAGATAACAGCAAACAGTGAATGTGAGCTTTACAGAACAAAGGCAGCATTTGCCTCCGTTGACTGATAGCGAATTTTAATTGCTCTAACTGATTCATTTATTCTGTTCTTTGCCGGTTACCCAAAACAGGAGACATTAACCACGAAAATCTAACACAAGAGAAGAAAGTGCTGTGTGCTGTGCAAGAACTCACCTACTACCCTAAAGATAATAACACAGATTGCTTTTCGGATAAAAACTCATAATTGCTCTCGTAAACCATTGAGAACTTCTCAGATGTTTTAAACAGTGATCAATTAACACTGTTGCATGGCAAATAAACAAAAAGAATCCCCTCTGAAACCAGCTCTGCCAACACTTTCATCTCTATCTTTCATTGCAATTTTCATGTCTGTGCTGTCCGGGAGGACACGAGTGAAACTTCAATGCTGGAGCGAAAATCTGAGACTGAAGCAGGGTTGTTGTAGTGGATGATGCACAAATTTAAGAGAGACAGAAAAGCAAAATGAGCGTTTAGCCGCGAGTGTGAATTGCCTTTCGCACCAGACAGATTTTCTGATCCCATTATGGCTCCAGCTAGCGTTTTTAGTGCAAATTTCTCAGTGCTTGTGTGGATTGCACATGCTCCCGATGCCTAATGAGGGAGCATTAGCCAAGGGAGAAGCAGTAATTAGAGCAAGCGTCAGAGCTGAGGACAGATGGCATGCAAAGACAAGTCTTTTCCTTCAGACTTATTGTCCTTCTCCTATGAGGGATGTCAAGACACGCAGCTTTGATTCCGGCTCGTGATACTTTTGATACACTAATTACAAAACAGTTTACTTTGAGAAGCTAAAAGGAGGATTACCTTCAATAGCTAAATCTTATTCATCTTAATCATATTAATCTTTTTATTTCATTTGATTATTTCGTTTTTTACAAGAACAGAAAGTTGAATCTATTGAGAACATTTCCCTGACCCACATTAAATTAGTCAGAAATACATTTTTTAATGCTGAAGTCATTTTCTGCGGTTGGAGTTAGAAAAATAATTATTCGCCTTTGTAAACCTCTACTGACTAACATTTTACATTTTAACATTTCGTATTTTATGTAAAAAATAATAGTATGTTATGTAATGTCTATAAACAATATATATATATATATATATATATATATATATATATGTGTGTGTGTGTGTGTGTGTGTGTGTGTGTGTGTGTATATATATATATATATATATATATATATATATATATATATAAATATATATATATATATATATGCCAAAATATATATTGTGTTATCAATATATATAAACAACAGGCCTTGTAATTAAAATGTATCAAAATATATATTTATTCAAATGAAATAATTTATTGAAATATTTAGAAAAATCGAAATAATTGTTAATTCTTTTATTTATTTATTTATGACCCGCATTTCACATTTGGCAAAATAATATTTATGACCCTGGACCACAAAACCTGTCATAAGGGTCGGTTTTTTGAAACTGAGATTTATACATCATCTGAAAGCTAAATAAATAAATTAAAATATATATTGTTAGGATAGGACAATATTTGACAATAGGATGCAACTATTTGAAAATCTGGAATCTGAGGGTGCAAAAAAAAAAAAGCAAAATATTGAGAAAATCACCTTTAAAGTTGTCCAAATGAAGTTCTTAGCAATGCATATTACTAATCAAAAATTAAGTTTTGATATATTTATGATAGGAAATTTACAAAATACCTTCATGGAACATAATCTTTACTTAATATCCTAATGATTTTTGGCATAAAAGAAAAATTGATAATTTTGACCCATACAATGTATTGTTGGCTATTGCTACAAATATACCTGTGCTGTTTAAGACTGGTTTTGTGGTCCAGGGTGTCTCTCTAGACAAATATATGCCAATTATATATACTATAATTATATGCCAGTTAAATATTATATAACATATAAATTATATGTATACATTTATTCAGATATTAAATATAATGTGCTCATTTTTATACAGTTTTAAAATATGTAGAAAATGTAAAATATTTGTACTTTTTTTTTCATATTTATTTATTTATTTACGTACCTAAAATTATAGCCAGAATTTTACAAAAAATAAAATTTTTCTCATTAAAGGCATTTTTGTTTAAAACTAGTCAAACTATTATACAGTAATATTTAAAATTGAATTTTTTTGGATGCCTTTGAATGCATCTGGCTTTTACAGCCTCTGTTCGGTGAGTACCATAGCATGTCTTGTTGGTGGGAATAGAAGTAATTTATTTATCTTTTCAGAATTCATAAAAGCTGATGTGATTATTTAGTTTTGACTGCACATAATTAGCTTGAGATTATGGCATAATTTAATGTGTTTTATTAGTGTATTGTTTATGGTAATTTATTGTTCATGTACTCAAATATTGCGAGACGTTCTGCATTTGTCAATGGCACATTTGGGTCTCTAATTAGGTTGCATGGAGTTGCGAAGAAAATTGTGCGAAGATGATGACAGGCCTATCAACATATCTCTGAGGTTTATGGGTAACTTACAGTGTGAGAATGTGACTTGGATGACAAACACAATGTGATGTGCCCTGTTTATGCATCTCAGCGTGTATTAACATTCATGCACGTGCTGCTTTCGCAAGCTGTTTTTATGGCAGTGACGATTCGCACATACGACTGTCAGGAGGCTTCTGTTTGTATCAGAGCTAATTCGTTTGACTTAAAACTCAGCATTTGCACAATGCACTTTGAGTTTCTCTTATTACTCGCGCGGGTTCAGCTGCCAGTTCAGGTGTCGGCGGTGAAGGTGTTATATGGGCTGTGCGAAACTGGGCACATTAGTCAAGGAGGCCCAGCCCTCTCTCACCGGATGCTGTGCTTTAGGGAATTCTTTCTGATTCACACATATTCCCCCAAGCATCTCTCACTCCGTCTGAAGTCACTGAATCAGCACTATGCGGATTTAAAGGGCCCTCGCTTCTCAAAGAGGCCTGACAGCTTTGGCTTTCATAGCGTTGTATTTTGTTTATTTTCTCTTCTTGGACTCTCCCAGTGCAGTCGGCCCGGCTTACACACCTGCAGCGCCCCAGGGGAAGTGCAGACCCCACACCCCTGACACTCTTAACTTCGAGGAAACGAGGAACACTTAGACGTGAGGGACCTTTCAGAGATCACAGAGTGTGGCGTTATTACCCGGCCGTAACAAAACGCTGTCGCTGCAGTTCCGCCGCTCCACCTAAACGCCGACCAAACCTATCATCTCCAGCCAGTTATCAACAAAGACAAATTGGCAGGGATTACGGTGCCACACTTAAAATAAGGGAATGCTGTTTAGTCTACAGTCCCAATGAACGCCTTAGTGTTTTTGCTTTCTGCGTATCAAATGAGCTCGATGGTTATACGGGATTAATTGTTGTTTTTGGAATAACAGTATCTGTAGCTACTGGTCTGTTTGTGTGTGTGTGTATGTAGGGTAAGTTTGCATGCAAGTTTTTTTTTTTTTCTTTTTGCGTACGCATGTGTGATCTGCAGCACCTGGGACATCAGGCACACCAGGAACGGTCCCTTTCCCAGAGTGCCGCGCAGCAGTGCCCGCCTAGCTTTGGCACCTCAGCTGTCAGCCCGTTCTGCTGATGAGGAGAAGGTGTGGGGCGATGAAGCCGATAATGAAGGTACCATCTTGTTGTCACGACAGATTGTTTGCTCTGGGCTTTCCGAGGTGCCGGCAAGCTCCACCAAACTCCACGCCCCCTCTGCCTCGGGGCTTGGCACCTCTGCTGGGGAGAGGAAGGTATTTTTACCCAGTGTGCAACTTTCTGAGCTCCTTGCCCAGAGCAGCCATGTTAACTCCGAATGATAATATTTTGCCTAATGACTCTGTATTTAGTAGATGCACACATCTCTCTCGGTGTTAATAAACTGTACACGCACACAAGAAAAGATTGTAAGGATGGCTCTAAATTAAACTCAGTTCTTTTTTTTCCCGTCACCGATTTAGGTTTACTCTGAAATGGTTTCATGCGGGGTTGTTCGCTCTCTCTGAGGAGCTTTAGAGTTGAAGCCTCTGAATGGCAGTATCTGAGTGAGCCAAGACTTCAAAAGGGGGCTTTGTGAAATCTGTCAAGGATTTGCCTCTAATGAGAGTTTGCCCACTTGATGAGGGACGCCCACTTCCTCTGCGCTAAATGCCATATTCATTACCTGCTTGTCTCTGATATTGTGCTCTTTGTCTCTGACTTGTTGTATTCTTTATAATCTGCCACTCCAGATCAAAGTGATCTGATCTTTATGCTCCCTAAACACATAAGGATCCTTACAGACGGCTAGAAACAGAGGAAAAACTAACTAACCAACTAACTATAAAATTTAACTAATAAGCCATAAATAGACCATGACAGAAGGTTTAAAACGAAATAGTGAGATGATGAAAAAATAAAGATTATTGCAGTATGGTTTACAAAAAAATAGATGTTTAATTCAGTGTGTTATTTGATGTTTCTTTGTAATTATTTGTGAAATTTATTAGCAATTTCTGATTGAAAATGTTTTAAAGTAAGTCCTACACCATATTTCAGCATAATTAAATACACAGTAAGCTGGTGTTTATTATTAATTAAAACATAAGGACTCTGATAGAAGGCTCAATAGAGCAAAGGCAACTTAACTAACTTATTAATTAATTATATATTTAACTCACTAATGATCTGACCTTAGGTAAACACATATGCACCCTGGCAGAAGGATAGACACAGGAAAGACTAACTAACTAACTAACTAACTAACTATAAAAACTAACTAATAAAGGGTGGACCCTGACAAAAGGATTAAAACAGAGGAAAATTAAATGACCAACTGATGTGAGACAAGTGAGATGACATTTATGCTCGATAAACACATAAGCAACCTCACAAAAGTGTGGAAACAGAAAAAACATTAACTCACTATCTAACTCTCTAACTAGCTAACTAACTAACTAACTAAACGAGTGCACTGATGCTTATTCCTGATAACAACATAATGGGCCTGGCAGAAGGATTAAAACAGAGCAAAGCTAACATAACTAACTATATAATTAATTAAAACTAGTAATCTGGTTTTAGGTAAACACATATGGACCCTGGTAGAAAGGTAGAAAGAGTAAGTCTGTGCTCAGTAAACACATAAGCAACCTCACAAAAGTATAGAAACAGGAAAAAATAATTAACTCACTAACTAACTAGCTAACTAACTAACTACGTAAATAAATAAATTAGTGCACTGATGCTTATTTCTGATACAACATAATGGCCCTGACAGCAGGATTAAAGCTCAGCAAAGATGACTAACTATATAATTAACTAATTAGTAGTCTGATCTTAGGTAAACACATATGGACCCTGGCAGAAAGGTAGAAAGAGTAATGTCTTTGCTTGATAAACACATAAACAACCTCACAAACGTGTAGAAACAGGAGAAAAATGAATAACTAACTTACTAACTTACTAACTCATTAACAAGCTAGCTAGCTAACTAACTAACTAAATATATAAATAAAAAAATAAAGAAGTGTACTGACACACATTCCTGATAACAACATAATGGCCCTGACAGAAGGATTAAAAGAGAGCAAAGCTAACTTAACTAAGTATATAGTTAACTAACTAGTAATCTGTTCTTAGATAAACACATGTGGACGCTGGCAGAAAGGTAGAAAGAGTAATGTTTTTGCTCGATAAACACATAAGCAACTTTACAAAAATGTAGAAGCAGGAAAAATCTTTAACTCACTAACTAACTAACTAAATGAGTGTACTGGCGCTTATTTCTGATAACAACATTAATGGGCCTGACTGAAGTATTAAAACAGAGCGGAGCTAGCTTAACTAACTAACTAACTATATAATTAAATAACTAGTAATCTGAACTAGGTGAACACATGGACCCTGGCAGAAAAGTAAAAAGAGTAATGTCTATGCTCAATAAACACATATGCAAGTGTAAAAATGGGAAAAAATCATTAACTCACTACCTAGCTAAATAACTCACTAACTACCCAACTACCTAGCTAGATAATTAACTAAATAAATACATGTGTACTGATGCTTATTCCTGATAACAACATAATGGCCCTGACTAGAGGATTAAAACAGTGCAAAGCTAATTTAACTAACTAACTAATCTGATTTTAGGTAAACACATATGGCACATATGACACATATAAACCCTGGCAGGTAGAAAGAGAAAAGGCTAACTACCCAGCTATAAAAATTAACTAATGAAACACATGTAGACCATGACCGAAAGGTTAAAACTGAATAAAACCAAATAATTAAACAACTAGTGAGATCATATCTATGCTCAAACACATAAGGACCATCACAAAAGTGTAGAAACAGGAAACTAACTAACCAGCTAACTAAAAACATAAATGTACTGATGTTTATTTGTAATAAAAACATACTGGCCCTGACAGAAAGATCAAAACAGAGCAAAGCTAACAAACTAACTATATTATTAACTAACTAGTAATCTGATGTAAACACATATGGACCCTGGCAGAAAGGTAGAGAGAGAAAAGACTAACTACCTAGCTATAAAAATGAACTAATGCATATAAATACATAAAACACATATAGACAGTGACCGAAAGATTAAAATAGAATAAAAACTAATAATTATATAACTAACTAGTGAGTTGAGATCTATGGTCAGAAAAATGCATAAAGACCCTCACAAATGGCAGAAATAGAAAAAAACCCAAAAAACTAACTAACTAACAGTCAACTAAACTGCCTCATTAATTAAATACATAAGTGTACTGATGTTTATTTATGATAAAAACATAATGGCCTTGACAGAAAGATCAAAACAGAACAAAGCCAACTTCCACGCTAACTAGTAATTGGATTGTAAACACAAGGACCTTGGCAGAAGAGTAGAACAAATAGCTAGCCAACTAACCAACTAACTAACTGACTAACTAACTAACTGACTAATGATCTGACTTTATTTCGATAAACACACAGGCACCCACCCCGAGAGAAGGGCAGGAAGAGCTAATCAAGTAAATAAATGAATCCTAATAAGTTTTAGGGCATTAATCCCACTAATGAAATGAATCATTTGAATGAAAGCATATGCAGAAGCATCTGCTTTCTCTGACTCTTAACTTGCTGAAAAGTCCAAACTATCTCCAGAGTCTCTTTTGCAGCACACCAAACACTGTTTTCAAATGGAAGGGCCATCTGTCCTCCGCTCTTCCCTTGCGAGGGCTTTTCTTGGCACGCAGGGATGCTCTACCTCCACCGCCGACACTCTGAAATAACTCTCTCCAGACAACTCCCAAAAGTGGTGGGATATGGACTGTGATTGGACGTTGTGTGTGTGTGAATCCGCTGAAAGTATTTGGAGAAGCATAGATCTCACACTAAATGTCACACAAAGTGAACTGCCAACATATGACTTGAAGTAAATATTTTCGCAGGCATAAATTCATGTGACCAATTAACTCCCAATCTGTTTCAGCTTTTGATGCAAAAACCTAAGAATATCTTCTTAAATATCTTCATTTCCTGAACCCTTTATGTCTGTTCCACCTGTCACAAAAGTGAGTCATCAAAGCCCTGGGGCTTTCAGAGGAAGACAGGCTTATGTAGGGACAACTAAAGGAAAGCTTTAATCTGTCTTCTTTTCAGCTCCTGAATGCTTGAGAGCTAAAGAGGCCCGTGGCAATAGGATGCATGAATGAGATCGCATTGGACGGTCAAAAACGGACCCGTTTCTCTGAGTAATTAGGCATTTTTAAAATTAGAAAAAAATTTAAAATAAAAAAAGTAATGAGCTATTAGCAGTCAGCCATGATTAATTTATTCAGTGAGCAATAGTGTCCAATAACAGACAGATTAATTAAGCGAATAGTATTTGTCTGGTCATGTGATCTCAGCATGAGAAAGTGTTCTTTTAGTATTGTTTATTTAGCACATATTTTGAACTAGATTTTATTTTTATTTTTATTTGTAATTTGTAATTTTTAGTACAATTTTATTAATATTTTAGTACTTGAGCTTACTTTATTTCAGTTATTTGCCCAGGCAACATTTCTATTTTTGATATCTATATTTTATTTCAACCTTATTTAAATTCCTGAAAAAAAAATATATATATATACATATATATCAATTTTAGTGTTAATTAACAATAACAACACTATTTTAGTAATGTTTTAATACTTCAGCTTACTTTATTTCAGTTAGTTTTCCAGGCAACATTTCTATTTTTTGTTTATGTTTTGTAAATATAATATCTATATTTTATTTTATTTCAACCTTATTTCTGTTCCTGAAATTATTTTTGACAGTTTTAGTTTTAATTAACAATAATAACACTATTTTAGTAATATTTTAGAATATCGGCCTACTTTATTTCACTTAGTTGCCCAGGCAACATTTCTATTTTTTGTTTACATTTTTTAAAATCTAATATCTATATTTGATTTTATTTCAACCTTATTTCAGTTCCTGAAATTATTTTTAACAGTTTCAGTGTTAATTAACAATAATAACACTATTTTAGTAATATTTTAGTATATCTGCTTACTTTATTTCAGTTAGTTGCCCAGGCAACATTTCTATTTTTTGTTTACATGTTTTTAGTCTAATTTCAACCTTATTTCAATTCCTGAATTTATTATTAACAGTTTCAGTGTTAATTAACAATAACAACACTATTTTAGTAATATTTTAGGATATCGGCTTACTTTATTTCAGTTAGTTGCCAAGGCAGTATTTTTAAATATTGTTCAAATTTAAATGTTTAAAAAAAAAATTAAGGCATTTAAATCTAATTTCTATATTTTATTTTATTTCAACCTTATTTCAATTCACTGTCATGAGGCGGCCAGGGTTATTGTAGTTAACTAAAATTTAAACCATAAAAAAATAATTTCATTTATTAGAATAAAATAAATGTGAAGTGAAATAAAATAAAGTAGATATATAATTAAAAAAAACCCTAAAACTATTAAAAAATAAAAGCCCAACAAAATCACAAAAAATTGGCTGCGAAAATGGAACATCTAAATAAAAATCAATTTAGTAATATTTCTGTGATCCGATCCGTATTTAAGTTTCTATTAAGCTACAAAGACCAGATTGTTAATCTTGTGAGTTTACATTATTTTAAAGCAATTTTAGAAAATACCATTCATTTATTTACGTATTAAAACAAGGATGATGCATCCGATTCACAGTGCATATGAAAGGGAAAGTTCCCCCAAAAATGAAATTTCTGTCATCATTTACTCAACCTCAAGTTGTTACAAACATGCATGGGTTTCTTTCTTCTGCTGAACACAAAATAAGATACTTAAAAAATGTGGCTTACCAAACAGCTATTTACTTCCATAGTATGTAAATGCTGACAATCTTTATTTTGCATTGAACTGTCCCTTTAAGTGCACCTTTAACTAGTCTTTCAGGGCAGGCATGTTTTCATATCACACCCCATGCCATGAAAGCGATGACCAGATGAAAGGCCACGCAAACGCTGGAATGCCCACTCGCCGCAGAGCCGAAGGCTAGGAAGCGATCGTGTGCGCTGCGCTAATCACGGCCGATAATACAGCGAGCTCCGGTCCTGCCGCTCGTAATGAGGGAGTTGTTTTGGGAACCTGGGATGACGGCGGCTCCTGCAGGTGTCTATTGTGTTGGCTCTCCAGGAGAGGTTCAGGAGTGGGAGGAGTGGCGGCTAGTTTGAAAACGAGCACTAGAAAAGGACCAGGCATGGATTAGCTTGTTCCCAGCAGTATGGGGCTATTTTGGAGGTAACGTCATTAGATGGCATTAAAGCGATTCACTTTTTTCCCCTTTATGCCGGAGTCTTTCCACAGCGAGGGGAGGATTAGGGTAAAAGCAGCTTTAATTGACAAACCACAATCGTTATTGATTTGCCTTACCCGCGTAAAGTTTAACTTCAGATCGAGGAGAGAAAACAAAGTGTGTTGTATTCACGCTCTGGAGTTTCTTAACCTGTGTTTTTGTCAAACACGGCTGATTGTGTTTAGCACAAGCAAAAGTAGTTCAACATCCAAAGTAGCATTTAGCAGAAATGCCAGGTTGTTTCATCTAATGGCTCCTACTTCAAACTTTATTACCTGGCTGAAAAATTACGATTCGCCAATTACAGCCATTAGAAGTGAACTATTTTGCTCAAGTGAGGCAACTTTACCGTCGGCGTAGCGGGAACAAGCAGCGCTGCACTAATGTAGCCCTTCATCTCTCTAGAGCCGCGCTGTAATTAAAGCATGATTAAGAGGCCGGGGCTGATGAATGTGTTTCTAAGTGCCCCATGCTGTGCTGCTGTTGGGCCCAGCATGGCGATTTTAATTGATTCGGGCTAATCAGTGAGCAGAATTAAAACAGTCACAGTTGTTTGGAAGAACAAGAGAGCAGGTCTGGGCACCAGGATGAGTGAAACCAGCAGAAGGCCTGATCCGCGCTGGAACGGCTTTCAGCCCTGCATAAATTACGGCGGGGAGGCGCACCATCGCGCCTGGCAGTTTGCTGAGACAAATGCGAGCTGCTATTGTTTGTTATCTGCAGAAAGCCTCGTTTTATGTCTACGCATTGTCCACGCACAATTATTCGACTGAAGAGTCGGAAATACAATTGCACGCGTGATTGCGGCGGGTGATTTGATTTATTAGCTTGATTGCTTTGGCGACGCGCTGAAAACGTCCTATGGAGTCAGTTTGAAGATTTCTAATGATTGCAGGGTTGCATAATGTCAAGCCGAAGGAGGCTATAAGCTCAAAGCTGACAAGCTGAGTAGTCTTTAGTTGGTTTAACCCCCCTGTTGTGGCTGTAGTGTTGGCAGGGGGCCCTGCTGCTCAAGAAGAGGAAGTCCTGATGATGTCCGTGACAGCAGCCCTCAGGGCCTGGACTGGAGCCAGAGAGTCCATAATGACAAGCACTCAGATGGACCAATGACTTCACAGTACTTAAATTACAACCTTAAATCACTGAAGGGGTCAACTGTGGAGAGAAAACGCCATAGAAGGTGGATAAAGTTAATGCGGGTTGAATGATCTTTTGCGATCTAACATAGTTAATAGGTGAGGTTTACATGAAAAGTGTTGAAGGGATAGTTAACCAAAAACTAACTGCTACTAATACCTTCATGTCGTTGACTTACTTTCTTTCAAACTGTAAAAAAAGCAAGTAAATACTTTACAGTTTACAAAACCTTTTGAGTCACAAAACTTCCCATCCAGCAAATAAATATATTTTCCCCAAAAAATAAAGTATGTTTTGAAATATAGGGCTGTCAAACGATTAATTGCGATTTATCGCATACAAAATAAAAGTTTGAGTTTGCCTAATATGTGTGTGTACTGTGTGTTATTATTATGTATATTTAAATACAAACACATTCATGTATGTATTTAAGAAATATTTACAAGTATATGTATTTATTATAATTTTTTATATAATTTCTATTATATATAAATAAAAATATTTTGTTTAGTTTTAATTGTTAATACACACTACACACACATTTATTAGGCAAACTCATACTTTTATTTTGTATGCGATTAATCGTGATTAAATATATGTATATATATATATATATATATATATTCTAAATAAATATATTCTAAAATAGATTTTTTGGCCATTTTTAAAAATATATATTTAAAAAATATAAATAGCTTTTTAAAAACATTAAAAATATTTTGACCTACATAAAAATACATTCACATACAGTATGTCACATTTAAAAAAAAACAAAAGAAATTGTTTGTTGTCTGTAACGTGTGAGAACATGTAACACATTTGAATAAAATTTAGCAAATAAAATACTTATCAATGTTCCAAAAAAAAAATACTATATTACAGTGTATTAAAAACTAAAAACTATTAAATCATTATAAATCTAGTTTTGATTGTTTTGATTGAATATTGTGTAAAATTTGAACAAAAAAAAAATTAACGTCATCTTTATTTACAAGAATTTTTTTTATTTGTTATACATTTTTATTAACATGCACTTATGAATTATGGACAATAATGCACAGAAAATGTTAGATAATATCGTCCGTCAGCCAACGTCTAAGTGACATCAGTGAGAAAGGAAGTTTATTTATCGGCAATAAAATTATATTTTGATTAAATATTGTTGAAAATTATGGCAAAAAAAGTATGATAATAACTTAAGTTTTTATTTTATTTTATTTTATGTAAGAATGATTGATTGTTATTGAAAAGTAAAAAGTAACTGGGTTACTTATTTACTTTATATGGGAAGAAATGTACTTTTTCTCATCCGGGTTGGGCTTCCTTGTTTGTCTATATTTATTTATTTATTTCAGTGTATGAAACATAAAAGAAGATATTTTGAAAAGTGTCGTTTCTTTGGCCGTATACATTGAAAGTCCAATTTTATTTCAGTGTGTGAAACTTAAAAGAAGATATTTTAAAAATATATAATTTTTGTCTGTATACAATGAAAGTCAGTGGTCACCAAACTGTTTGGCAACGTTCTCCAAAATATCTTCTTTTATGTTGCACAGAGAAACGAATATCAGTTTTGGAGTGACATGGTGAACGGTCCCATATGTTACTGTTAAGGATACAACATCAAACGAGTTTCCCTATTAGTGAATTTACTCTATTTGTGTCTAGAGACCAGCTTGGATTATAGTTACCCAACAATCATGATGTACAGTAAAAGACAGATGTTTTGGCTGTGAACATGTCGTCCGCAATAGATGATGGTGATCTAATGAGAGAAGCCAAGCTGGCTGTACAGATGGCCGTCCTGAGGTGGCTACAACATCCAGTAAGAAAGATGTCATAAGATCTGCCTCCAAGGCCCCTATTAGAAGAATCATACAATTAAACGCCGTTTAGAAACTCACTGGTACATATGAACAGGCAGTTTGGCAGTTAAACACCAATAAATGGTGCTAAAATACTACATAATTAGTATGTTTAGATTATCTAAAGGTAACTCAAATGATGTTTATTGCACAAAAATCAATTCTAATGTGTCTCAGAAGACCAATCAGTTTCCTAGTGGAGCACAAATTTAATAACCAAATCTCCTACTGACCAAGCAATAATCAGTGTGTCAATTGCAGTTTGGAACCTATTTTACCTCTGTGATTTAGTGCAACAGGATATTACACGAGAACAAATTCAGGTTGGAACTTGATTTTATCCATTGGGAATTGATTGGACCTCGAAAACCTGGGCAAACCAGAATTTGCTGAAATAATGGCTTAATTATTGGTTAACATTAAATTATTGGTTAATTAAGTTATTGGTTAACATTATCTATCAGCCCACTCTAAGTTACGTCAGTGAAAAAGAAAGGTTATTTCGCTGACTGTAATTAAATTATGATTGAATATTGTTTAAACTTTGAAAAAAATCTGATTTATAAAATTATGACATCTTTATTTAAAAGTTTGGATTTTTTTTAATTTGTTATACTTTTTTATTAACATGCACTTATGAAATGTGCACAATAAGCCACAGAAAATGTTTATTTCCCAATAATTATATTTTGATTAAATATTGTGGAAATTTTCAAATAATACCAAAAATGAATAACGTAAATGCATTACAATATTGCATTACACCCTTAAAGAATTAACTAATTGCGTTGCTTAAATACTTTTTATGGAAAGCAATCTGTTTTACTTTATTTTTGCGTTACTTTTTCTCATCTGGGTTGTGCTTGTTTGTTTGTTTTTAATATAAAAAGTTATATTTTTGACAAATGTAAAAGCCTTTTCACACCAAAAATGAAATGAATACACCTCAGGCTGAAGAAAATGTACATTTAAAGTCGTTTTTGCTTATTAGTATGCTTGAATTGGATCACTGAAGGTCAGCAGCAAAGAAAATGGAATTAAATACATAAATACTAAGGATATATGAGACCCTGGACCACAAAACCAGTCATAAGGATGCATTTTTTTTTATTTGATTTGAATTATACGTAATCTGAAAGCTGATGTATGGTTTGTTAGGATAGGACAATATTTGGCTGGAATCTGAGGGTGCAAAAAATCAAAATATTGGGAAAATCGCCTTTAAAGGTTTCCAAATGAAATTCTTAGCCATGCATATGACTAATCAAAAATTAAGTTTTGATATATTCAGGGGCAGCGTTGACGTTTCGCAGAGTATGACTGTCGCTGTACCCTAGCCCAGTCAGGTGCTTTGGAAAATTAACCAAGCTTCATATCTTCATATTATATTTTGTTATTATTATTTTAAATCAGTGCTATTATTGGTTGTTCTTATGTCTGTTTAAGGGTTTTACAAATGAAAAGAGTTCAAAAGAGCTTGTCACTAAACCTCGTAATGCCATTGGATCCTCAAACTGTCTGTCACCCTGCGTTCATTCAGAATGAAGCGCCGCGCACAGCCTGGAGACAGATCTCCGCTTGTTCATAATGCAAGGGAAAATAAATAAATGATGTTTGAATAAGTACTGCGTTTTCTTTACTCAAACACTATATCTGTAAAGGCTAATGTTTTTTTGTGTGTTTGAAGAGCGGAGAAGAGTCTTAGCATTTGCTGTCTAGTTGTAGACAATATACTTTTGTACGTTTCAAATATCCTGTGCTGTGCATATAGCGCTTCACCGTTTATATCATAAAATTTTGGCCAAGTGTATTAATCGAGAAGAAAAACTAAGTGTCCATATAGCTACAATAAAAGTTATAACCTGTAAATTGATTGAAGTGTATAATACGGTGCACTTCATAGCCACTCTAATGACAGACAAAATGCACTGGTCAAAAACATTGTTAACCACATTTGAGCTTGATTTTCATAAAATTTTAATAGCAAGTGTCTAAAAATCCACAATACCAGCTCTGACAACGCAGTGTTTAATTATTTCTATCCCCTTACGCCATTGTCATACCCTATGGTTTTGTAAAACGCCACCACTGGATATATTTATGTTAGGAAATGTACAAAGTATCTTCATAGGACATGATCTTTACTTAATATCCTAATGATTTTTGGCATAAAAGAAAAATCAATCATTTTGACCCATAAAATGTATTGTTGGCTATTGCTACAAATATACCCGTGCTACTTGCGACTGGTTTTGTGGTCCAGGGTCACATTTGTTATTTAACATTTAATTATTGCAGTTTGCGTTGCTAATTTAAAAAATGAACTTACTTGATATTTTCTTGTAAATCAAAAAGTGATGCATTACTTTACTAGTTACTTGAAAAAGTAATCTGATTACATAACTCACGTTACTTGTAATGCGTTACTCCCAACATTGATTATTATACATATTTTTTACATGCATTTATGAAGCGTGCAAAAAAAAAAGACAAAGAACATGTAGGAAAAAAGCTCCATTTTGATTCTGATCACTTTAATAATGATCAAGACATAAATCACAATGTCAGTCATCAATCTTGCTGCAAATAAGCATTTATGCTAACCCACCCCCTTTACAAACATACACACACACACACCAACACACACACACACAAAATTTGATTAAATATGGCAAAAAAAAAGAATAACTTCTCAAGTTTTTGTTTTATTTTATTTTATTTTATTTTATTAGTTACTTGAAAAAGTAATCTGATTACATAACTCGTGTTACTTGTAATGTGTTACTCCCAATATTGATTATTATACTATTTTTTTTTTTACATGCACTTATGAAGTGTGCATAATAAGACAAGGAACATGTAGGAAAAAAGCTCCATTTTGATTCTGATCACTTTAATAATGATAAAGACAAATCACAATGTCAGTCATCAATCTAGCTGCAAATAAGTATTTATGCTAACCCCACCCCCTTTACAAACACATACACACACACTCACACCTGTACTCACACACACACTCCTCACCTCCCCAGTAGGTCTGTGCACTGTAACAGGCACACCTGGAGACGCTCGAGTGCTCCTTGTGTGAAGCCTGCATTATGCTAATTGTGACCCACGGGCACTGTGTGAAGGCTTGGTATAATTATCCGTGTAATTGTCTCGTATTTTGTAAAGTGCCAAATCGTTTAATTCAGGATTAACATTTCTTTACCTCCAACGGCCAAAGGCTTTACTTTGACTCAGCCCCTCACCTCCCTCCCCACCCATTGGGAATTTAACAAAATTCATACTTTAATTTTCACACTAGATCTCTTACTCTTTAGTGTGCATGAACTTACGTGGAGCTCATAAAACGAGGGTGAGTTTGTTGTTCCTCGCGTTCTGCGAGCGGAGGATTTGATGTGCGCTTTTGGAAAGGGAGATGACAGAACCGCTTTCATTTAAGGCAGCATCAGTTTTCACATGCTTGAAGCCTTAATCCTTCAACCGTTTTCCCGTGTGGCTCTTTAAGGTGAGTTTTCGCTCGCAGCCACTGTTTCCAAACGAAGCCAGAGAAGCAACCACAAATTGAAGCGTCATTAGTCTCTGTAACTCACTGGCGTTGTGGTTTGTTGCCAGAGCCGAACGACATTGAAAACTGCTCTGACACTAAATGACGTTTTAGTGGCATGCCAGTTTTTTTGTTTTTTTTTTTTTTCCAGATCCTCTGCATGTTGAATCTGAACAATTCAGTGTGGGCTCTGGAAGTGTTTCATGTCGTTTTCCACTTCCTGTCTGTTTCTGTGTTGCTGACAGGTGTGGCTTAAGCCTTTTATATAAAAAAAATTTGGTGTGTGGCCAAGGCTTTTTGTCTCTTGATAATTTGCAGTGTCTATCTGTTGTGACATATACCAGTTTTATTTAAATTGCACGGCAGCAACTCAGTTCTTTGAGTGAGCGACGTGGCATTCCATTCATTTCTCATCAGTGTCCCTTCAGGCACACATTGAATGATTCTTTCAAGTCTAATTATACAGTTAACAATTATAATCTATAAACCCGTATGTCTGGGCTCTGCCCATCACCTGTCTGAAAATAATAGACAAGTTCAGATTCAGCAATTTAAAAATAGGTCTAAAAACCCAAATTGCATTGTTTTGTTGATTTTTAAAATCAGCATGAAATAATTCACCCTATATGTTTTCCAAGTGCATCTGATTGATCTTATTGTGAATGATTCATCCTTGCATTTAAAAAAAAAAAAAACTCAGTCACTTAGTCTGTTTAAACCTTGGTCCTTTTTTACAATCGACTGCAAGCTTGCATTCAGATCTGCCTCCATCCAATTAACAACTGATGGCTTGAACCAATAAAACCCTGTTCAGACTAATATTAATACAATATTTGCAAAAAAAAAAAAGTGATTCCACTGCCAATTAGATAATTTAATTTCAGCAATGACACACATAAAACAATCTTTTAATGACTTCACAGTCTTTTTAGTAGCGGCATAAATGCAGTTCGACAAATGTCAAGTTCTGTCATGAAACTCTAGATGGTGCAGGCTGATGAGTCCTTAAAGGATTAGTTCACTTCCAAAATGAATATTTTCTGATAATTTACTCACCCCCATGTGATCCAAGATATTCATGTCTTTTGATTCGCAAAGGAATTATGTTTTTTGAGGAAAACATTCCAAGATTTTTCTACATATAGTGGACTTCAATGGGTTAAAGGTCCAAATTGCAGTTTCAAGGCAGCTTCAAAGGGCTCTAAACAATCCCAGCCAAGGAATAAGGGTCTTATCAAGAAAAACGATCGGTCAATTTCTTAAAACAATAAAAATGTATATACTTTTTAATAGGGATGCACTCTATTGGATTTTTGCCAATATGCCAATATTTTTCAACTCATTTTGGCCGATATATATACCAATATACTTACTTTTGTTTGGAAAAGAAAATATATTGGCCTCTCCTGAGCAGAAATAATAAGCAAATTATTTTTAATTTTGGTTAGTGTTTAGGAACTTATTTATTCGAATTAAATAAACAATAATGAAGCTCTTTTATATGACAGTACATTGAAGCTTTGAAAATAACTATAAATAAACTATATATCAATCGCTGCTTTTTTTTCTTTTTCTTTTTTGTTCAGAAAAATGCAGTGGTAACCATAACATTTTATTTTAAGATTTAACATTTGTAGTTGGTCTAAGGAAAAAGAGTTGTTAAAATTCTGAAAAAAGCCAATAATTTGTTTAAAAAATGTAACATATTAAACATTAATGAATAAATCAGTATATATAAAATTATTTAACTTACATTTTTTTTTAAATTCATGTAAGCTGCAGCTTCTGACCTTTAAATTAAAACATAATCATGCTTTTATGACCAAAACAGTGAATCTAATCACCATTCAGGCAAAATTTGCTTCAAGAATGAGCCACACTGTTGACGTGATCTAATCGCCAGCACACCCTGAGCACGTGTGAGTTATTCCTCTTATCGGCAAGACATATCGGCATAATTTTTTATATCGGGCCAATGCCGATATTTACGTTTAAAGCCATTATCGGTCGATTCCAATATCAATCCAATAATACCGTGCATCTCTACTTTTTAACCACAAATGTTCATCTTGCACCAGCCCGATCTCGCAAATTACGTAATTACGTTGCAAAGGTCACGTGTGACGTAGTTGGAAGTACTGACCCAGTCACAAACGAACGTGCAAATTTTTTTGAATCGAAGTACACAGACGAAGAACTAACTTGGCATAACCTTTCTGACATGATTGCGTAGTGCGTGAAGTCACGCATGTGCATCACAGAGGTAGTGCAAGATGAGCAGTTGTGTTTTTTTTTTAAGAAAATGGCCAATCTTTTCGCTAGATAAAACCCTTGTTCCTCGGCTGGGATCGTGTAGAGCCCTTTGAAGCTGCAATGAAATTGCAATTTGGACTTTCAACCCATTGGTTCCCATTGAAGTCCACTATATAGAGAAAAATGGAATGGAATGTTTTCCTCAAAAACCTCATTTCTGTTTGACTAAGGAAAGAAAGACATGAACATCTTGGATGAGTAAATTATCAGGATTTTTTTATTCTGGAAATGAAGTTCTCCTTTAATGCAAACTGATGATTGGTTCATGTTGCATATGCAGCTAATCAGTTGCTGCTTTACATTTAAATGTCTGGTTAGCATCCACTAGCATTTCACAGCATGCTTTGAGAGTTCATCTGAAACCCTCCACCTCCCCAGCTCCACCTGTATAGATCTACTACATGTGCTTAAAATGCACTTAAGCCATCCAAGATGTAGATGAGTTTGTTTCTTGATCATATTTGGAGAAATGTAGCATTACATCACTTCCTCACCACAGATCCTCTGTAGTGAATGGGTGCCGTCAAAATGAGAGTCAAACCCGTCCTAATAAAAACATCACAATATCCACAAGTAATCCACACCACACTCTTAAAAATAAAGGTGCTTCATGATGTCATAGCAGAATCTTTTTTGTTTAAATGGTTCCATAAAGAACCTTTAACATCTTAAGAACCTTTCTATTTCACAAAAGGTTCTTCGTGGCATAAGAAGATTCTTCAGATTATAAAAAGGTAAGAAAGAGATGGTTCTTTAAAGAGCCTTTGCCTGAATGGTTCTTTGTGGAACCAAAAATGGTTCGCTGTGAAGAACCTTTTAAGGCACCTTTCTTTTTTTAAGAGTGCACTCTAGTCCATCAATTAACTTCTTGTGAAGCAAAAAGCTGCATGTTTGTAAAAAACAAATCCATCATTAAGGCGTTTTAATGTTAAATCATGCCAAAACACAATCCATAATATTGCTTTCTCCAGTGCATTCTGCATTGGTCTCTCACATCAAAATCCACCAATATGTTTGTTTAGAACTGTTTCAAATGGTTTTTTCGCCTTAACCCTAGAATGCTTGTGCATGAATTACCAGCCCAAGCAAAAGTCATTCAGACCTAATTCTCAGTTCCCAACCCTAATACAAATGATTTATAATTGCTACCAAGTATACAAAGCAGTAGTAACATCACTGTTATGATAAACATCTGCAATTCCAAAATGAGTTACGACAAACCAAGATGGCATTTCTGGAATATGCATGTGAACGTGACATGAAAATCAATCAAGCACGCAGCATTTTATTTCAACTAATCCGACAAATGAGCAGTCTAGAGCGAAACGATTAGGCCTCGAGCAAGACGAGACAGACTGCGGTGTCTCAGGTGACAAAACTCTGACAGGCACTGAAACACCTGACATTGAGGAGTTTTTAATTTAAACATTACTGGGTAAACAGTCTATTCTTTGCTGATGAAGGACTACGTAATTCAAGTTTGGACTTGAAACACCCTCACTATAAACTGTACATTTATTTGCGTTTGCATAAAGTGACTCAGCTCCCCCTGGCACGGTGAGTTTTCACGTTTCCCAAAATCCACTGGAGGATTTCGATAACAGTCATTTGTCACCTTGATTTACAGTGAATTACAAGCATTAAGAGACATTTGATCTTGTCAGGCTGTACTGAGCGCCGTCTCTCAAACGTCTGAAGTCCTGACATGCTTACAGGTCGTTAGAGAGGAAGCAAAGTTGGAGAATTTTCCCATTCATTCAGAGATGATGGCATACAAATTGCTTGACTGAACATGTCAATATTTAAAAAAAAGACAGACACCACATAGGTCTGCTGAGCTCTGATATCTCTAGGATGTTGTTCCAGATTTCCAACACGTCATAAACCTGTTGTACCTTCTGTATGCTGCGACTGCCAAATCTTCCTACAGAAAAAAAATGTAAAAAAAAAAAATAAAATAAAAACCATTCCTCATGCTGCGTAAGAGATGAATCTTGGGTTTATGAAACTCACTGTATCTATTAGCAGTTACATGACATTCTGCATGTCAATATCTTTGATTCATCAGTGTTTTTTTATTTGCTTTGGGACGCGTCCAACATCAAACAAATGCTCTTTGTCAGTGTTTATGACACGGTATGTTTTCGTTTCCTCCTGATAGGTGACTGACAACTAGCATGTTACCATCTGCACTGCGTGTTTCTAAAAACACGCCAGTGACGCAAAAGGCATCCTGCTGCAGTCAAATCAACTGGCATAACAACTTTGTCAGACTTTTAGATGTCAGTAACAGTGGTGCAGATAGTACATCTAAATATTAGTGGTTCAAACTCTCGCTGAAGGAGTTGTTGCTTTCTGAAGTGTCACGTTTCAGCGCTTTATTTGGGTGGTTAACGATCACGATGGACGACTTTCAACTGAACTTTCAAAGAAAGATTTTTTTTACTGCAAATTTCAGTAATGCACTCTGTGACTAATACAATGATTGCAGACCATGCTGGAGCCAGACTTACTTTAATGTCGAACCACCTCCCAGCGAACACTTTCTTTGTATGTTCACATAGTAACTTGTTATTATATTCAGGAGAGACAGGAACTTGTTGCTAGGTGTCAAATTTTTTTTTTTTAATGTGAAAAGAAAATACAAATTAAAAAATACAAATACAAACTAAGACTGTGGCACAGTGACAATGTGTCTGTCTTTTTTGTTTTTCTTTCTTTCTTTGTCTTTCCACTACTGGGTGTTAGTCTATTACACATTAAGCTTTCTTTAAAAAAAAAAAAAAAAAAAAAAAGGAAAATTAAATCATTAATATGAATTAAAAGAAAAAACTAAATAATATATATAAATATAAATAATATAAAAAATAATAAAAATATATATATATTTAAAAAATATATACAAAAATTAAACAAAACAAAGAATAAAATATAGTTTGGTAAATTTCTGAAGATCAGTTTCTCTATAGGCACATGCCACAAGATCATTCATTTGATCCAGTAGCGGGGTAAGTTGTCACATTGGAACTTGCCATTAAACAGACTATTATAGGCTTTTTTTTCCCCTAGCAAATTTGAACAGTAAAATAATTCTGAATAAAAAAAAAGACAAAAAAAAAAAAAAGAAAATACAAATTACTTTTTTATTTAATTTAATTAAAATAATTTGACTTTTTTATTGTGATTTTTTTTAATTATTTGTCATTGAAATTAATTTAAAGAAAAAACTAAATCATATATATAAATAATATAAAAAATAATACAATTATAAAAAAAAAAAAATGAAAGTAAACAAAAAAATAAATAAAAAACAAAATAATATAGATATAAATAATATTAAAAAAATCATAAAATCATAAATAAAAAAAAAATGATTTGACACATTTTTGAAAACCAATTTCTCTATAGGCACACACTACAAGATCATTCATACTGTTATTTGATACAATATCGGGGTAAGTTGTCACATTGAAACTTGCCATTAAACAGACTATTATAGGACTATTTAACTACTTTAAAAAATTATATGAAAATAAAACAAAACTAAACAAAAAATAAAATATGGATTTAAACATTTTTGAAGATCAATTTCTCTATAGGCACACACCACATTTTGACTACTTAAAAAAAAATAGTTTTCACATTGGAAGTTACTATTAAACAGACTATTATAGGCTATTTTCAGCAAATTTAAACAGTTTAATAATTCTGAGAAAAATAATGTATACATATATTTTTTAAAGGTGAAAAGAAAATACAAATAACAAAATGCAAATTACTAACATTGTAGCAGTGACAGTGTGTCTGTGACTTTTTTTATTTAATTTAAAGTGAAAAATTAAAAGATAAAAACAATATATATAAATATAAAAAATAATAAAAAAAGTAAAATAAAACAAAACAAACAAAAAAAAAGTAAAATATGGTTTGGCAAATTTTTTAAAGATCAGTTTTTCTATAGGCACACGCCACATTTTGAATTAAAAAAAAAAAAAAAAAAGATGTAGAAAAAAATTGTAGAAAGTCAATTTGTATTATAACAGTTAAAACATGTGACCACTTGCCCTGGCCTGATTTTTATGAAAAATCCTCTTGTCCTGTTTAAAATCAGCTGAATACTGTGTTTTGAACTACCTGTTTGAAACCAATCTACAAACCACTGCTAGAGAAAACATGCATTTGTATAATTTATCTCAATGTGACAACTAGCCCCGGTCTCCACTACAATAGAGAGTGTGCTAAATGTACTTTCTCATTTTATGCCTATAGTGAATCTCAGGCACACTGGCCCTGAAGGAGGGGTGGAGGGACGTTAGAGTGGCCTTATCTGATCCAGACCACTTTGAGACGACACCTGTAGAATTTTCAAAGATAAATTACCACCTAAGTAGCCATAAAAAAGATTTATTGTCAAACTACTGAGATCCTGACTGCTGGAAGCTTCACTGCAGCTTGGCTAAAATAATAATACTGAGAAAGTTACATACTGCATTATTTGTGCTGCTAAATAAAACATCAGATAAATGCAAAATGGTCACAAATTACATGCAGACTGTCTTAAGTCGGACTTTGAGGCAACGGATCACACGGGCCCCATTAGTATTGTGCCCAAGGACTTAAGAACACTGATCCATGCTGTCAAGTGAGGTCTTTCAGTTGCCTACCTGCTGGCCCAGGTTGAAAGCTAGTTTATTTGACACCTAATGTGTTGACAGGTGTCAAGGTAGGGTGCCTCTGCTTTGTAAAGGGGAGATGGGCTGAGGGGAGGAGGGCCGGGTGTCTCCGTTGCCCCTGGGGTCTTCCTGTGGTGGCGTATGTTTCCAGTGAAATCCCTAAAGGTGATGGGGCTTTAAATAGAGGCTTTAACCAGCCCAAACGACTCCCTGGTGTGCACAATTAGGCCTTTGTACATCGTTGTTTGTTTTCCTGTTTTCATGTTGATTCATTGTTTGTTTTGGTGGTACGTTGTGTTCTTACGACATCGACTTCATTCAGAGCTTTCGTTCTGATGTCTGAAAGGTGTCATCTTTGAGCTCAGCATTGATTTCCAATATAAAATGCTTTTTTGTCTATGCAGTGTAGGTCAGTGGGGGCCCAAAACAACACTGGAACCCCTTGACTTTCACTGTATCAGAAAAAAAAATTGCACTGAAACATTCTTCAAAATATCTTATATTGTGTTCCAAAATAACACAAAATAAAATAATAAAAATAAAATAAAATAAAATAATTGTCAGATAACTTTTTGAAAGTCAGTTTCTCTGTCAACACACACTAAGTCATGCCAACCAAGAAAAGCAGTGGGTTCTTCAAAATATTTTCTTTTGTGATTAAAAAAAAAGAAATTAATGAAAAATAAATAAATAAATAAAATAGGAAATGGGGATTTGGGAATTGACATTCTTCAAAATATCTACTTTTGTGATCCATATAAAATTAAATAAAAAATGGTAATTGGGAATTAACATTTTTCAAAGTATTTTTATTTTTCATCCTTAAAATAAAATAAAATAAAATAAAATAAAATAAAATAGGAAATGGGGATTTGGAACTGACATTCTTCGGAATATCTTCTTTTGTCATCCAAAATATCAAATAAAAGATTAAATAAAGTAAAATAGGAAATGGGGATTTGGGAATTGACATTCTTCAAAATCTCTTCTTTTGTCATCCATAAAATAAAATAATAAATTAAAATAAATAAAAAATAAAATAAAAAAATAGTAAACTGGGATTTCAGAATTATCATTATTCAAAATATCTTTATTTGTCATTCATAAAATAAAATAAAATGAAATAAAAAAAATAATAATAAAATAAAATAAAATAAAATGGGCATTTGGGGGGGATTGGGAATTAATATTTCTTTATTGGCAAACACCAAATCAAAACAACATTGAGCCCTCCATTGAAAAAACATCAAGACATTCTTCAAAATATCTTCTTTTGTGATGCTAAATCAATCAATCAATCAATCAAGTAGGTAAATAAATTGGGAATTACTGTTTGGCAAAATTTAGAAAGTTTCTCTACTGGCACAAAAACATTGTCAAAACAACACTGGACGCCACAGACTTTCATTGTACAGAAAAAAAACACTAAGACGTTCTTCAAAATATCTTATTTTATGTTTATAAGAAAGAACATCATACAGGTTTGGAATTACACAAAAGCGAGTAAATGATGTCAGGGGTTTCATATTTTGGGCATTTGCTGACCTAGCTATTGCAAAAGTTATGCACAAATATAATTATTCCTTAAGTACAAGCCTTATTTCCAACTGAATGACTCAGCTAAAGTGCTAACAGGTTGATGGATTATGGCAGGAAACGTTTGTTTAGAGGACTGACTTTGAAACGCATCCCCGCTGATGATTGACTCAAATTTGTTTCTTCCTGCAAATATGATATAAATTGACATGGCACATACCACCGAGACAGAGAGAGAGAGACAGAGAGAGTGTGCACTCGTGTATGGGAGGAATGTGGCTAAGCTGCATCTCTTGTCCATCATCCACCACTGATGTAAGGCACATGTCAGTCACGCTCCTTCCCGCTCTCAGCCCGGCCGCGGGGCAATCTTCATCCAATACCGGCACCAATACCACATCTGACAAGTTCAGAGCTGCCTGATAAAGCCCACAGATGAAGGATTGAGATGACAACAAGCCATTAATCCTGAAAAATATTGTTAATATAAATAAGTCGACAATTTGGACAGGTGAGGATCCATGTGTGTCGTTAAACAAGAATCCAATTTGGGAGCGTTCAGCGATCGCTACACCGCAACTTCAAACACACTGGTCTATTGTGTCGTCCAAAAAAACAAACCTCATGAGGAAGATCCCTGGTGGCAGTTTCATGATGCTCAGGAACAGACTTCCCAGTCTAAGTACAGTAATTAGTCTGCCTGTATCAGCCAAGAGCACCTATACAGACTCATTAGGGAGTCACCTTTTAAGTGCACACCGGTGTCCTTGAACCCATAAAGGAAATACTACAGTCTACACTGTGAGCATTTAGCACAATTATGCGATAGTGTGCAAAAGCAAGCTGTTTAATCCATGCATGGAACTAACATTTTTGGAAATATTTTCTTCTGTCATCCAAAAAAAAAAAAAAAAAAAAATAATAAAATAAAATAAAAAAATGAGGATTTGGGAAGTAACATTTTTCAAAACATCTCCTTTTTTGTTATCAGTAAAATAAAATAGAATAAAATAAAATAAGTAAAAATAAAAATAAAATAGGTATTGGGGATTTGGGAATAACATTTTTCAAAATATGTTCTTTTGTCATCCATAAAATAGAATAGGAAATGGGCATTTGGGAATTTAATTTTTTTCAAAATATCTTTGTTTGTCATCCATAAAACAAAACAAAAAATAAATTTGGGATTTGGGAATTAACTTTTAATTTTTAACTTTTAATTTACATTTTTCAGAATATCTTCTTTTCTCATCCAATCCATTCCATAAAATAAATAAATAAATATCTTCTTTTGTCATCATAAAATAAAACAAAATAAAATAAAATAATTAGGATTTGGGAACTAACAAAAACTAAAAAAAAAAAAAAAAAAAACTAAAAAATATCTTCTTTTGTCATCCATAATAAAAAAAAAAATAAAATAAAATAAAAAATAAATAAAAAATACAAAAATTAGGATTTGGGAACTAACATTTTTCAAAATATCTTCTTTTCTCATCCACAAAATAAAATAAAACAAAACAAAATAAAATAAAATAAAATAAATGGGGATTTGGCAATTAACATGTTTCAAAATATCTTCTTTTGTCATGCATAAAACAAAATAAAATAAAAAAAATAGGATTTGGGAACTAACATTTTTCAAAATATCTTCTTTTGTCATCCATAAAAAAAAAAACAAACAAAAAAAAAACAAACAACAACAAAAAACTTAGGATTTAGGAACTAACATTTTTCAAAATATCTTCTTTTCTCATCCATAAAATAAAATAAAATAAAATAAATGGGGATTTAGCAATTAACATTTTTCAAAATATCTTCTTTTGTCATCCATAAAATAAAACAAAATAAAATAAAAAATTAGGATTTGGGAACTAACATTTTTCAAAATATCTTCTTTTGTCATCCATAAAACAAAACAAAATGAAAATAAAAAAATTAGGATTTGGGAACTAATATTTTTCAAAATATCTTCTTTTGTCATCCATAAAACAAAACAAAATGAAAATAAAAAAATTAGGATTTGGGAACTAATATTTTTCAAAATATCTTCTTTTATCAATAAGATAAAAAAAAATAAAATAAAATAAAATAAGGGAGCTACCTTTTTTAAGTGCACACCAGTGTCCTTGAACCCATAAGGGAATACTAGTCTACTGTGAACATTTACAATTTAATCCATACAATTTGGTGTCATTTTCATGTCCAACGTTGTCTAGTAGTAACAGTCAGCTTTTAGACCATAATTTATGTTTTGTTCCTGGGGACACTTTGCTTCAGGGGTGGTGTACCATTAACTAAACTGAATCTCTTCTGCATGTTTTCACCTGTATGAGAGCTATGCAAAAAATAACTCACCATATCTCTGGGCAACTGAAGACATATGAAGGAGTTTCTGAAGACCTTGAGCACATATTTCAAAGAGACAGAAACAACTCATTCACTACCTCATCTAAGCTGTCAGACTATCTGTGTGTCTAAATGTAGGACATTTGGAAATCTAATTAGTAGTAACCATAATGAATTTGTATGAAGAAAGTATAGGGTACAAATAAAAACCAAATTTTCTACCACAGACAAATTTAACCAGTCCATGACGCTACTTTTATTACCTCATAATGAATCCTCCACATTTCACTAATTCGCATTTGAATAAAAATGTAAAGATGATAAGATAAAGTCTCTGGGGATTAATTTACCGTTTTTTTTTTTTTTTACCTGACAATAAAGGTGGTATCTTTTCAGTAATCAGCTCTACCCATCAAATCTCTTGATTTATTAATCAGCCAGACACATGGCGCTATCATCCCGACAAATTACGACGAGTAGTCACTGCAAACATGTTGTATCTTATCTGATTTGAATTATAGGAACTGAGCCAATGTTGGCAATAACGCGCATGACTACAGCACAGCGCTCTCTAGTGGTGAGTAATGACATTATACTCCAATATTAGCCTATAAATTACCTGAGAAAGAGACGTTTAGCTCTTTACAAGTCTGTGAGGGTAAGCAGTATCATATATACCAGTATTCCGGTTGTTATGTGTGAGAACAAATCCGATTTTGTCGATATTTTCGGGGAGGCTATTTGCGACTTTTAAGTCGTTCAGAAACGTGAAGTAAGATTAAACTTAATGATCCTTTGAAACATGGATAAACGATATTCTAATATTCTAATCATCTACTTTTTTCCCTAAGTACTATGGAAATAAAATCTTTGTATTCATGTTTGGGTTCCATACAAAATGTAACCATCTTTTAATTACTCGAAAGATAGCAAGCGGTGTAACCATATGGTGAAAGACATTTTTTGTTAAATACGAATTAAAAAAATTAAAACAATACTTCTTCGCTGTTTAAAAAAGTTTTTAAAAGAATGATGAATAACTAATTATAGAAACATTTCTGTTTCCCCTCAGCAGTTTGACTTTTAATCAGATTGTTTTTGTTTTACCTGTAGACAGTTAAACCACGAATATTTTGACTTCGGTATTTACAAAATATCAAAATGAATTTTAATTCAAAACCTAAAGCGTGTTAATCATAGAAAAGGTGTTTTGTATGAATTGTGTGCATTTGTTAACAAACACAAATGATAATCACGCAATTGACCCACAGGCTACATTGTAAAATACAAGAAAGCGTCGTGTAAAGTGGTTCGACATTAGTCAAAACACATTTGTGACCCTGGACCACAAAACCAGTCGTAAGGGTCAGTTTTTTGACATTGATATTTATACATCATCGGAAAAAAGCTGAATTAATAAGCTTTCCATTGATGTATGTTTTTTTTTTTTTTAGGATAGGACAATATTTGGCCGAGATACAACTATTTGAAAATCTGGAATCTGAGGTGCAAAAAAATAAAAAAAAAAATTGAAAAATTTGCCTTGAGAAAGTTGTCCAAATGAAGTCAATGCATATTACTAATCAAAAATTAAGCTTTTATATATTTATGGTAGGAAATGTACAAAATATCTCCATGAAACATGATTTACTTAATATCCTAATGAATTTAGGCATAAAAGAAAAATCGATCATTTTGACCCAGTGTATTTTTGGCTATTGTTGCAAACATACCCGTGCTACTTAAGATTGGTTTTGTGGTCCAGGGTCACATTTTAGCTAAACATAAACGCGAATCTATGCATTGGTGGATGAAGCCATGGCTTATAATTGGATGCTTTAAATATCGTTAAATATAGTTTGTAAAATGATCCACGGGTCTAAATACACTCTTTTTCTACTCATGTAATGTTTAAAATATTATACTCCTGCACTGAAACGGGAGTTTAGGAAATAAAGCTGATTATGGTGTGTAAAAAAGTGGGGTGATAACCAGCCCCACACCTTTTAATCAAAGCTGTTTTCCCCGGGGTGCAATTTTCACCTTTTTTGTTCTAAGTCAAAGTGATAAGGAACAACTCAGCAGCCCCAAATAGCAATCATCTTATTTGAGAGGATTCGTGTCTGCCTCCAACCCCTGACAATTTAGAGGTTATCTTTGCTGTAATAAACTGAAATTGTAATAAATAAACCGTTCGAATGTGCGCGCATTTCGCGGGGGCACGGGAGCAGATGTAAGGTAATAGCAACACATAATTTTCAGCACTGTTAATGCATATGGGGACGCTTCTGCTGGGCAATTAACAGATAATGGAATGAAAGACAGGTATTGTATTACATTCATGTGGCTGGTGATGATGTCATCGAGGGACAGCGCGGGAACTCAGGTGAACGGCTACAAGGCAAAACTCGCGCGCCTTCCCGCCAACTCAGATTTAAATGTTTTCTCTTTCAAAAAAATAACGGCTCTACTATACAGGTTTTAGTTGTGTATTAAGCGGACGACGATTTTTTAAAATAGCCTATTATAAAAATAATCTATATTATTTAAACAATTATCTATTTTTTTTAATCCTAAAAAATATAGTTGTAATTATTATTAATAATAAAATTAATAATAATAATTATTAATAGATTTCTAAAATACAAGTACAAATATAGAATATATAAAAGTGTTATATGTGACCCTGGACCACAAAACCAGTCGTAAAGGTGAGGTTGAGAATAAATAAGTTTTCCATTGACGTATGGTTTGTCCGAGATACAACTAATTGAAAATCTGGAATCTGAGGGTGCCAAAAAAAAAAAAAAGTTGTCCAAATTAAGTTCTTAGCCAAGCATATTACTAATCAAAAATGAAATTTGATATATTTACGTTAGGAAATATACAAAATATCTTCATGGAACATGATCAATATCTTAATGATTTTTGGCATAATCAATATAATGCATTTTTGGCTATTGCTACAAATATACCCTTGCTACTACAACTGGTTTTGTGGTCTAGGATCACAAATACATAAGTAACCTTGATTTGTTTTAGTAGGCAAGCAATTCTTTTCAAAATACAAAGTGTACCGAGCATCGAGTTTCGGATTATTAGTACTGTTATTATTATACAAACATCTGATTAAATTAGACAACGTAGGTAATTTGTATATGCCGCACATTTATAATATTATAATATTATAATATGCAAATATAATGACCAAAAGCCCATTAAAACCACTGACAAAACGGCAAGTACTTCTGAAAAAAATCCCAAAATATTCATGATACCCGTACAAGTGCTGCAGCTCCAGTAATGTCTGATGGCAAAAATATAACCGTTTTTTGCTAACAAACCTGCTAAACTTGCTGTTTCCTGAAAGAAATAAACAATAGGCATAATAATAATAAAACCAATATCAAAAATGGGCAAAACTGCTACTACACCTTGTACAATAACAAACTGACGTAACATGAGCAATAATAAATTTCATAAAAGCGTTTTGCTTTTCCTCAGCGCAGGGCAGACGCCATGTTTGATATTTCGCGCAGAAACATACAGATGCACACTTCCGCTGAAAGAAAAAAAAAATGACGTCAGTCAGCCATACATTTATTCCTCGCAACCCTTGTTTGCATTTAAACAAGCGTTATTCTTGAGAAATATGCAAATATTTGTTTTGTAGGCTATTTATAGTCACTATAGCTTACCTTTTATGTTCTGGAGAGCAAACGCACATTAACCAATTTAGCTTTATTAAAATAAACACACAAGTCATTTCGCTGCAAATACATGCTAATGTTGCTTTACAATGATTAAATGAAAAAGTTGTTTTATTGACACCATGTTGACTTGAGATCTGCTAGTGTTCACTTGGGCTGGAATGAAAACACTTGAGATTGTCCCAGGTGGCTGTTAAATGCTCTGGGAACCTCCTGACATCACTACAGGGGGCTGACCTGTGCTTATCTTAGCGCTAGGCAGGTATTGTCCAAACATGTCAAACAGTCAGGGAACCGGTGAACCTCACATCCGCTCAACCAGCAAAAAGAGCCGGGCTCTTCTCCACGTTAAGTGCTGGTGTAGTCTAATAGGGGGGCTCCACGGGACAAACGTCTCAACCTGTCAATCAACCGGGCTTCATGCTCTTATTTGTCATGAGCAACACCCACCAATCAGTGTCTCATTACATGCAACAGTGAAAGTTGTGGGGTGAGTGACCTTATACCCGAGAGGCAAAGTCAGTTGTGGGCGATATTAATAAACAATAGTTTAATATTAATTGTGACCTTGGACCACAAAACCAGCCAAAAGGGTCAATTTTGTGAAATTGAGTAAATAAGCTTTCCATTGAAGTATGGTTTGTTAGAACAGGACAATGTTTGGCCGAGATACAACTATTTGAATATCAAAAAAGATTTTAAAAATATTGAGAAAAATTGCCTTTAAAGTTGTCCAAATGAAGTTCTCAGCAATGCATATTACTAATCAAAAATTAAGTATATTTATGCTAGGAAATGTACAAAATATCTTCATGGAACATGATTTACTTAATATCCTAATGAATTTAAGCTTAAAAAAAAAAAAAAATCAATAATTGTGACCCACCCGTGCAACTTATGACTGGGTTTGTGGTCTAGGGTCACAATTTAGCTGCCAAAATTAAAAGGCTTTATTTTGGACCAGACTATTTTAAAATCAGGCACACTGACATAATAGTAAACCAGTATTTTCAAAAAATTGCTGACTGAAGAATGACTTGCATGTAGCTGTGATTCAAAACACATTGACAGGCCAAGATGAAACACTTAGACAACTTGAAAACTTGTCTGTGCAGCAGCGCCTGTTTTAATCTTGATTCCTTGCGCCCCCTAGGGACAAAATCTGTGTATTAACATCTAAGCCTTTGGGATGTTTGAATTCCATTCATTTCATTAATCATGAGGGCCTAATTTGACCAAACCTCATATTCAGTCAGGAAAATCAAGATTGTAAAATGAAAAAACATATCATCTCCCATGAGCATCACCCTTACCCATCATCCTCCTGAATAATTATATAGTCATTTTTAATAGTAATTTCTGTGGTATTGTCCCAAAGCAGCTCTATTCCAGTATATTCTGTTCTGGAATAACTGTACAGAACTTCATATACAGTCCCTTTGATGCAAGTTTATTGCTTGATTTATCCAGGAAACATCTTAGACCAAAGGCACTGATTTAGAAGTGAACATACATAAGGCAGAACATTTACAATAATTCACAATAGCAAAAAAAAGAGGGAGGAAAAAAAGAAGATATAGGCACAAGGCAACTTTACCACTAATGCTTTTCAAAATGGCAAATCAGTCTGCATCTAGAAGACCATCTGAAATCCTGAGGAAAGAATATTTCACCCAAAAATGAAAATTTGCTGAAAAATTTAGACCAGGTCATCTAAGAGTTTGTTTCTTCAATCACAACAAATTGGACCCTCTGCAGTGAATGGGTGCCATCAGAATGAGAGTCCAAACAGCTGATAAAAACATCACTGATATATTTGTTTAGAGGTGTTTTGAACTTGGTGCATATTTTTCTCCTGATTCAGACAAGACATCTTTTTCACTGGAGAAGGAAAAAATATGTATAGATGACTCATATTTCAGCCAGAAGCTGCGGTTTGAAGTTTTTTAAAAAAAAGTCTTAATGATGGATTTGTTTCTTAAAAACATTCAGCTTTTTGTTTCACAAGATGTTAACTGATGGACTGGAGTGGTGTGGATTACTTGTGGATTATTGTGATGTTTTTATCAGCTATTTGGACTCTGGATTCTGACGGCACCCATTCACTGCAGAGGATCCATTGGTAAGCAAGTGATTCTAAATTTCTCAGCTATACCTTGGATGGCCTGAGGGGGAGTACATTTCAGCAAACTTTAATTTTTGTTTAGAATTTTCAGACTTTTCTTTTAAAGTTGGGTTTGCCATACTAACAAAGCAGAAGGCGGCTTTGAAGTCCCTTCTTGAAATCCATGCATGCTAAAATGACTAGATGCAATAGGACCCCAGTACTTTACCTACCACTGAAAAGCAGAAGGATTATAAACAGAAATACTATGTGCAAAGTGTAGGAAGAAAGCATATTGGCTATCAGCCCATTATCTCTCCAAAAATTAAAACACTGATAAAAGTGCAAGTGCATCTGAAAAGATCCCAAATATTAATGCTACACGTTCTACAAGTGCTCTGGCTCCAATGTCTTGAGGCAAAAATATAACCATTTTTTGCTAACAATACCTGCTTAATTGCTGCTTACTGGAAAGAAATAAAAATAATAATAAAACCGATTAAAAAAAAAAAATAATAAAATAAAATATTGGCAAAAGCTGCAACTATGCCGTGTACAACAACGAAAAGACTACTGCATAGATCCACGGCTATTTAAAAAAATGCAACCAAAAATTCCCGATAAGAAACGTCTCTTGAAATAAAGTGTTAAAAATGTACAAAAACCATTTTTTGGCCAGTTAAAATGAAAAATGCAGTGAGTAAGTCCATATCAGCACTGCATGTTCACAGCACTCCAGAATAAACTGGCATTAAAAAAAAAAAAAAAAAAAAAGAGAAAAAGAGGCACCGAGGCCAGGCGGGGTGAGGATACAGTGATGAGGGTGAATGTTGCAGTCAGCTGGGAGACACTTGTGTGGGTATGACAGAAGGGAGGTGGAAGGAGGAGCATGAGTCTCTGCGGTGTATGAGTTTAAAAAGCAGCTCTTCTTTCTCTTGACTGAGCTTCTGGTTCTGTACAGATTGCTTCTCTAGCGCCTCCTGCAGCTCGTTCTGCTCCTTGGACAGTTGTCTGAAAGGGGACCATAAGAGTTTATGGACAAGCTGAAAATACTACATTTTATGTAAGCACATACACTATCGCTCAAATGTTTGGGATCAGTAAGTAATGTTTTTTTTTTTTTTTTTAAAAATAAGTCCCTTATGCTCATCAAGGCTGCATTTATTTGATAAAAAATACAGATTTTTTTGATATTGTTAAATATCATTACAATGAACAACGTTTTTCTATTTTAATATACATAAAAAATGTATTATTTCTGTGATCAAAGCATCATTTTCAGCATCATTACCCTAGTATTCAGTGTCACATGATCCTTCAGAAATCACTCTAATATGCAGATTTATTATCAGTGCTGGAAACAGTTGTGTTGCTTAATATTTTTTTGGAACCTGTGAAACTTTTTTCAGGATTCTTTGATGAATAAAAAGTTAAAAAGAACAGCATTTATTTAAAATAGAAATCTTTTCTAACAATATACACTATTGTTCAAAAGTTTGGGATCAGTAAATTTTTATTCTTTTTTTAAAGAAATTAATAATTTTATTCACCAAAGGATGTGTTAAATTAATAAAAAGTGATAGCATAGATTTACATTGTTAGAAAAGATTCAGATTTTGAATAAATGCTGTTCTTTTCAACTTATTCGTCAAAGAATCCTGAAAAAAGAATCACAGGTTCCAAAGAATATTTGGCAGCACAACTGTTTCCAACATTGACAATTCTAATAATAAATCAGCATATTAGAATGATTTCTGAAGGATCATGTGACACTTAAGACTGGAGTAACAGTTGATGAAAATTCAGCTTTGCATCATAGAAATAAATTATATTTTAAAGTATATTAAAATAAAAACCATTATTTTATATTGTGATAAAATTTTGCAGTATTACTTGTTTTATTCTGTATTTTTGATCAAATGAATGCAGTCTTGAGGAGCACTTCTTTAAAAACATTACAAGTCTTACTGATCCCAAACATTCAGTCTATTAAAATTAAATTTGAAACTCATAACTGGTCAATCCTGTAAACAGCAAGGAAAAAAGTTAATGACATCTACAACGCCAGGTGGCGCCACATACATACATTTGCGATAACATACGTTCGATCTGACACTATTAGTGCAAGAATAAAATGACACCAGGAAAGCTCATTTTTAAAATTAAATTTAAAAAGCTTACTGTATCATATTTGGACAAATTTCAACATAATCAAAACTTTGCTAAAAATCTTGTTTTACACAATCTACTACATGCTTTCTGCCCAATGATTGATCATTTAAACTTTTTAGCAAGTAAAAGTCCTTTTAGTATAATGAAATATATATATATATATATATATATATATATATATATATATATATATATATATATATATATATATATATATATATATATATATTAAAGTAACTATTAGGTTTGGTATGGTACAATCTTTTCTTCTGTAAAATCTTAAGCAAATATAACAGTAACTTTTATATTGTTAGTAATTTTTTCAAGACGAATACTTACTGTAGCAACTTGCTTATAAATGTTTTTTTTCTTTGAAAAAATCATGTTAAAATATGAGTATCAAATATGATGAAATCAGACTTGAAATAAGATGTAATAAATGTCTATTTGTTGATCTCTCATTCTTCATACGTTTTGTAAATTTACTGTATGTGCATTTTATGTAAGTAATCTGCTATACTTTTATAAACATCTCAGTGATTTACATTGCAACCTATCAAAATTTTATCTTTATCTTTTTTTTTTTTTTTTTTTTTTAAAAAAACAAAAAAAAAAAAACAAAAAAAAAAAAAAAACGCAGTTTGGGCAAAAATTGAGGTGTTAAAATTAGGTTGTTTTTTCCTCCGAGTATGACGAGCCTGATGTATGAAATATGATCATTCAAAAATAAAACAAAAAAACAACACATGCAAACATTTTTTTTACATACTTTTTAAAAAATATTTAGTCTAAAGAGTCAACAAAGTGCTCCATTAAAAAAAAAAATAATAATAATAATAATAAAAATTGACTATTATTAAATATGTTGTCAGGTTTGTAGGGTTAAACTAAACTTAAAAATAATTTAAGAAATAATCCGTCACCATATAGAGTCTTCAAATCATATTTGTAAACAAACAAATAGTCCTGTCCCCCAAATACTATCGGGCTGCGCAAACAACCAGAGCAATGTTTTGGTAGCACTACAGAAATTCAGTCAGCGTTTACACTTTTGAAAGGATCAAACCCTAAAAATGGATATTAAGCCGAGAGAAGCAAAAGAGGACACAGTTTACAGTAAATCTAGATAGTTCATGTTTATATTCTCCTGTCAAAACTTTTCTCCCAGACACAAGTGTAGACTTTGTCTCAATGCTTTAAAAATACTTTGCCTATAAGAATAGTTTGCAAATTGAAGTGAACACTTACTGTATGAGGCTTTGGTAGTTGTCTATCCGCACCCTGTAGTCCTCGCTCTGCTGGAGAGCATGCAGGAGCTGATCCTCCAGTGACAGATTCCTTTCCACCTGACAAACACAAAAGAACAATAAACAGGAAGTTATTAAAATAGCTGACAAATTGGAGAAAAAAAAAAAAGTTTTTGGCCCGAGTTGGTGACTTTCTTTATGCAAACAAATAGGTCAATTTGCCACATTCAAATAAACAACATGAATACACAAATAATGCACCTGCTCTCAATTCTGTATGGAATTTCTCAGTGAGTGAGCCAAAACAAATGACACGTTTAACAAATTGAACAATCTGCTACTGAAAAGAACATATTGATTGACTGCTAATCTGAACATTGTGAGTCACTGGCCCAAGTTTATACCAGTGTTTCCATCTGCAGCAGCTTGTTCCCCTGGTCCTGTAAACGCTCACGCTTCATTTCGATGACAAATAACAGACTCTCCTGCTCCTGCTCCCAGAATGCACCCGGGCTGCCATGAGTCTGGGACGAAAAGACAAATACACAGCTAAATACCCCAGTTATCTCAAGCACTCTTTGCCAACAGATCTCCACTCTCATAACAAACCTCAATATTTCTCTGAAGGTCCCTCTTGAGCGTGGACTCCTCCACTCTGCGCTTTAACTCGTTGAACAGTTTCAGCTCTGATGTCAGCCCTTCGATCCGATCCTGAGTTCATAGAAAGTTCAGACCAGTCACTTCAAAGTCAAGTCTGGTATGTCTAGCTTGACGCGAGAAGCATATTAGATCAGCTCCCAATCAAATGTATTAAGGCAAATCGGAGAAGTGATGTTGGGAATACACATGGTTTACCTTCAAAGCATTCTCAGCTTCTGCATGAGACTCATTTAAAATGTTCTTCTCTTCATTGTGTAATCGCTGTAGCTCTGTTAAGTACACAATTTATTGAATATTGCCATTTGTTAAAAGATTATGTATATTATTAGTAGATTATGTTAAATGTTGATCTGAAATGTAAATATGTTATATTTAGATTATAAATTAAAAGATAAACTCTGACCTTCTGTTGCACTCTGATGCCGCTCTAAGGTGCTCCTCGTCTGTTTTTCATGAAGATCATTTAAATCTGCACTTATTTCAGTCTTTACCTGTAAACACAAGACATGATGCATTTATTTATTCAATGCCATATCAGCGGCCATATCAGCTATTTCCATGGCAAAATGGTAAATATAAAAATAATCATAAATCAATAAATCAAGAATGGTATACAATAATGATACATGAATGAAATTGATAGATAAATAAATAAATAAAAAGCAATACATTAATATTAAAGTCAACATTAATTATTTTATAATTATACAATAAATAAAAAATATAAAATAAATTACAATTACAAAGTATAATAAAAAAAAACAAAATAAAAATACACTCCTGGTCAAAGTTTAATAAAAAAAAAAAAAAAAAAAAAAAAGGATTTTTAAGTAGTCTCTTCTGGGCACCAAGCCTGCATTTTTTGGATCCAAAGTGAAGCAAAAACAGTACAATTCTGAAATATTTTTTACCATTTAAAATAACTGAAGTTTTCTATTTGAATACATTTTAAAATGCAGTTTATTACTGTGATTTCAATGCTAAATTTTCAGCATCATTACTCCAGTCTTCAGTGTCACATGATCCTTCAGAAATCATTCTAATATGCTGATTTGCTGTTCAATAAACTATTATTATTATTATTATTATCATTATCATCATCAATACTTAAACAGTTGAGAGCATTTTTTTAGGATTCTTTGATGAATAGAACGATCCAAAGATCAGCATTTATCTAAAATAAAAAGCTTTTATAACATTGTACACTATACCATTTTTTTCTTCTCTTTTGGAAAGAAGTTATAGAAGTTAATACTTTTATTTAGCAAGTATGCTTTAAATTAATCAGAAGTAATGATAAATACATTTATAATGTTACAAAATATTTCTATTTCAGATAAATGCTGTTCTTCTGAGCTTTCTATTCATCAAACAAACCTTAAAAAAAAAAAAATAATAATAATTCTACTCAGTTTTTTTCAACATAAAAATAATAATAATAATAATTAATGTTTTTGAGCGGCAAATAAGAATATTAAAAAGATTTCTAATGGATCATGTGACTGGAGTAATGATGCTAAAAATTCAGCTTTGAAATCACAGGAATAAATTACATTTTAATATATATTTAAATAGAAAACAGTTATTTTAAATAGTAAAAATATTTCAAAATGTTACCATTTTTGCTGTACTTTGGATCAAATAAATGCAGGCTTGGTGAGCAGAAGAGACTGCAAAATTCTTGCTGTTCAAAAACTTTTGACTGGTAGTGTAAATTCTAAAATTGAAAATAAATCTGAATACCCGTCAGACTACCAATCAAACCTGATGGAATTCTCATTATTTATAAATAAATAAATAAATAAATAAATAAATAAATAAATAAATAAATAAAGAATTAAAAAAAAGGCATGCTTAGCAAATGGCCGGAGCTGGAGCTTCCATTTTTAATAATTATTTCACATGTTGTGGAAAGAAAAAAAGAAAGAAACAAAGAAACTGACAAAACTTCCTTTTGGAGATGTCTTCATTTATAAAAATGCTATAAAAGTAAATAGTAATAATTAAAATAATAAATATGATTTTCTTTAAGGTGAATGTTCCCATTTATATTGCTATATAAATGCGTTTAACTTTTAATCATTTTACATAATAAATTGGTCTACAAAAACACTTGGTGACAGCTAAAAAAAAAAGCCATCTTTGTTCCCTCTTGTTAAAACAAGTAGTGCTCTCCTGTGTTTAAACACACAAACCAGCCCTCTTTACAGGGCAATGAATAACATCCTTCCCTGCAAACAGGTTCGGCTTTGTTGGTCAAAGGTTTGCACAAGGACAGATGTACCAAAGCCTATACAGACAGTAGAACAACAGCGCCCTGAACCGGCCTCATTCCCAATTATGCTGTAATGGAAAAGCACGTCTTGTTTATTGCCGCTGACAGCTTCATAACGTACAACCCGCTGACATAATCTGGGATCAGAATCCTAGTCGTTCTTGAATCCCTACATGAAGCTACATGTACTTGCTATGTCTTCCATTCAAAAGGGCTGTGAATATGAAATGCTTTCAAACCTTCTCTATAATGCTGTGAACTAAAGTGCAGATGTCTCCAGGATGGTCCTTGAGGAGCTGGTCTCTCTCCTGGTCTCCTGAAGCTGTCAAAACTGCATGTAGTATCTTTAGCTGACACTCGTAAGTCTCCAACTGACTCTCCTCAGATGAGCACGTACCTGCGGGAGAGCAGTTGAACATGACATTGTTTGCTCTGTGGTACATCTGAAACAATATCTCCATGAGCGTAAGCCAGGATCGCCCACGGCCAGCAACACAAGAGAATTAACAGGTCCCTGCAACCCAACATCAGCGCTACCATACCCTGCGCTCTGCCAACAACAACACACTTCACAATGGAATTGTGGGACATTGAAAAGACATGCATGAAAAGAGCACATTAATAGATAATAACCGTAGCACATGCATCAGGATCTAGAAGTGCAAAACAGGCTTTTGGGACATTCTAAAATAGTTCATGACCTAGAATATCTCAGTCACAATGCATTTTCTGTTTTCGTTTATCTAAAGAACATCTGCAGATGTTCACATGACAGGATCGAGAGAAACCACTTACCACTTCCATCTTGAAGTTTGATGTCCTTTATGTGCTTCTCAGATTCTTGTGCTTTATTTTTTTTCTGAAAGAAAAGAAATTAATGCTTTATTTGTTGCATTGCAGATACAGAATCAATCATTCAAAAACTAGCAGACAAGATCAATCTACATGCGCAACTTTAACATTTCACAAAAGTGTCGTATAAATTGACATCTGTTGCATTCCACAGCAGTCTGACAGTACCGGTGAGATATGCACTCAGGATTGCACAACCATGACATCATTGACAAACCACTTGCAGTAGTGCAGCACACTTTAAAAACCTGACTTGTATTTCTCAATAGGTGAAACAAGTGAAATCTGATGTACTTTAAAGGTGCAGTATGTGATATTGACCACTAGCAGTTGAAATGGGAATGGGCACTGCACGCTGATGAGTTGATTTGTATGTGTTTTAATATTACTTTGGTCTTAGAGCTTTTCAGACGGAAGCTGAGGTTTTTAGGTCGGGTAGAATCTGTAATCTCCGACTCAGTTTGTTTGCTGGCTTTCATGGCTGCAATATGCAGTGTTTTCCACCAACTGGCAACCTGGGGTGTTAAAATACTATTGGGTAAAACTGGCAGTGGGCGGAGTCACACAGACCAAAACAAAACCAGACATTCTGCTATGGAACACACATTTCAAAGTATAATTAACTGGCTATAACATTGCTTTTCGAAGAAAGTAGTATGTAAACTTATTTCATAAATATCTGCAAATATATTAGGGTATTTTTATGTTTTGGTAGAGTCGAAGAACTATATACAGCATCTGTAATTGCTAAACTAAGACATTTTTAACATTGCAGACAGTCACTGCCTATTATACACTGATCATAATGTGATCAAAATGTGAAGGCAAAATTTTAAGGCCTATTTAAATTTCACATATTTACTACCATTCCAAAAAAGAAAAAAAGAAAAAAATATAATATAATATATTATCAAATATATATAATATATTTGAGCAAAAATTACAGTTGTGAATTCAAAACTTTGGGATCAGTAAGATTTTTATTTATTTATTATTATTATTATTTTTTTTTAAATGGAGTCTCTTTTGCTCATCAAGGCTGTATTTATTTGATTAAAACTACAGAAAAAAACAGTAATATTGTGAAATATTTCTAATATTGTTTTCCCATTTTATTATAATTTTAAATAATTTATTTCTGTGACGAAGTGCTGAATTATCATCAGTCATTACTCCAGTCTCCAGTGTCACATGATCCTTCAGAAATCATTCTGATATGCTGATTTATTATCAGTGTTGAAACTGTTGTGCTGCGTAATAGTTTTTTGGAACCAGTGACACTTTTTTCTTTCATTCCTTGATGAATAAAAAGTTAAAAAGAACAGCGTTTATTTAAAACAGAAACCTTTCCCAACAGTATAAGTCTTTACCATCACTTTTTATCCATTTAACACATCCTTGCTGAATAAAAGTATTAATTTCTTAAAAAATTACTGACCCCCAACTTTTGAATAGTAGTGTATACTGTAACACAAAATTTCGATTTTAAATAAACAATGTTCTTTTAAAGAATGTTCTTTCTATTCATTAAATAAATGTTTCCAACATTAAATCAGCATATTAGAATGATTTCTGAAGGATCATGTGACACTGAAGATTGTAATGGCTTCACAGAAATAAATTCTATTTTAAAGTATATTAAAATAGGAAACCAATATTAGAAATTGCAATAATATTAATAAATAAATACTGCCTTGATAAGCATAAGAGACTCCATTAAAAAAACATTATCTTAAAACATTAAAAATCTTACTATTCCCAAACTTTTGAAGTGCATCTTCAATGTCACATGATCCTTCAAAAATCTTTCTAATATGCTGATTTACTGCTCAAGAATCATTTCGGATTATATAAACGCAGTTGTGCGGCTTGATATTTTTGTGGAAAGAGTGATACATTTTTTTTCTTCAGAATTCTTCGATAAATATAAAGAACAGTATTTATTTGAAATAGAAATATTTTGTAACATTATAAATATCTTTACTGTCACTTTTAATCAATTTAATGCATCCAAACTCTTACTGACCCCAAACTTTTGAACGGTAGTGTATGTAGACTCTGGTTAACAGTGGTAAGCTAATCAGTGCTAAGACAAATTTTCTAATTTTTCCAACAGATTGCTTTCTTCCTGCTGAAAACATTAACACTTGTTTAGTTTTTTTAGCATGCTCTCCACACATTTAACAAGCCCTGAAATTCAGGAAGAATGCTTTCCTACATCCATTGGGAGTGAAGAATGTGCCATTCCAGTGTGAACATTTGAAGATAGCGATCAAGGCCGGCAACGTTCACAGGTGATTTAACGTTTTAAAGCTTGCGTGCAAAATGTCTATGAGATATAGCTTACACAGAACCTCAAAACACTCACAAGTAGTGTAGTGTTGTCATGATACCAAAATTTTGACTGTGATACGATACCCGACTAAAACATCACAATACTACTACTGAACCAATACTTCAAAAAAAAAAAAAAAAGAAAAAAAAAACCACATAGAACAACAGGAAAAGTAATTGAATAATAGATGATCCAAATGGAGACCATAGTCATTTTATCTATTAAAACAAAGCAATTCATCCCCCCTTTAAAATAAAATAAAATAAAATAATATAATATTAAATCACATGCCAGTGTCACTACACAGGATTATGGTGAACAACTACCAAGCCTACAGGTATGTAGAGATCTTTGCTATATTGCTAAGTTAGCTTAAAGGATAAATCCAAATCTTATTTCATGATATAGTAATTTTATTTCACGACAACAATTAATATCATGACATAGTAATTTTTTATTTTATCTTTGTTATTAATAATAAGAACCCAGTGACAAACTAAAGGACAACTACAATAAAACAGAGAAACAAATAAAATAAAGAGGGCCCTATGAAATCTGTTTTATTTTTTCCCAAATTCCATTTTAATTTTTCTAGACTCTATTTTAATGGTTACATAAAGTATTTATCAAAAAGCATGTCTAATTAATTGAAATCATGAAACTAGCAGAATTTAACAGCAATTTATTATTATTTTTTTAATTACATATTTTTTAGGCCCTATGAAATTTTTTTTGTTTCGTTTGTGAATCTCTGTTTTCCATTAATTTTCTGGATTCTATTTTAATCGTTTCATTACATTTTAAAAATCAAAAGCATGTCTAATGAATTTATAAAGGATAATTAGATTTGATAAAGTATGAATTTATTATAGGATATTTATTTCTTTTTTTTTTTTCCAGAAATACTGTGTTGTGTATGTTCAATTTTCTTGTAAATAAATTCTAGTAATTTTTTTTTCTGGTAAATATTCCTTAAACATTGTTTTAATAATATTTATTATTATTATTAATAGTACTACCTTTACATTAAGTAATATACTAATATATTTCTGACTGTCAAGTTAAACCAAGCTTTTATTTTGACGGGTTGCTGCGAAGGCCTTTAGGGTTTTCATTATATGACGATCGTTTTCCGCGAAAGAAACCGTAAAATGCTCACGAAGTGACTCTCAGAGCAGTTGTAGAGATTAAGTTCATGTACTCACATATTGAGGCGGCAGAGGCTGAAAACACAGCGAGCGTCACTCGTTTGTGTGTAGTAAACAAAACAGCGTCTGCGCCATTCACTAACACAGACATGCAGAAATATGGCTCTTATTAAAATGCATTCTTAAAGTACCAGTACTAGTAAAATGCAGAATCGTACCGTTTTTAAAAGCAGGGTATCGCGATACTTTTTAAGTACCGGTATATCATGCAACACTACTCACAAGTGCAAAATGTCTCTCTTTTGAGAGCAAAATCTCGCTTACTTCAGATTAGAAAAGCGTTTCTCAACAAAACATTTTCACAGCTCACAATTAAGATTTGAGAGCTGCACGAAGACTATCAGTGAGTTAAATTTCACCCTTTTAACGCTTTAGTATGATTTTGAACTGGCCAAAATTTATCAGGATTTTTGGGTCTTGACAGCCCCTGATCTCCTTTTTCTTCAACTGTTCGTTGAAGCCAACACCCTCATTCACAAACAAAAAGAGTCAAACCACGCCAAATCATCCTTGTTAAAAACTACTGAGATTCTCACTGTCACTTGAGGCTGTTTAAATGAGAAATGACAAGACATATGCGGTTAAGTGTCAGTGTGGGACACAAGCCAACCGAAACAAAAGACTTATGCTTTATGCAATCTACAGTTTGAAAGAAACCAAAAGCAAATGATGTCATCCTGCCCATGTATTCATAGTTTTCATGTGACATTTGTATAGAAACGGCCACCTGGAGGACAAAACAAGGCTTTCCTCTGCTGAACGCTACTTATTTTTACCAGGTTTATATTAGGAACTAATGTACTAAGACAGCGATATTAAAAGAGCAAACTCAGTGTAAACCAAATTAATAATGAAAACTATGTATAGCCGAACGGATGTGGCCAGAATATGAATTCAGCTGCTGAATTTGCACATAAAGCATTTTTCCATTGAAAACCATTATGCTTAATATGGCTTAATGCATTAAGTATTTAATAGTATTTAGTATTTTAATATCACTTAGTACATTCTTTTTTTATTTTACAAAATGATCCACTATTTTTAGTCATTAAAATACTGTGGCACATGCTTTTATATGGATCGCATGTTCCCAAAACTTGCAGTTTGTTCACATTTGTTTGTTTTTCTTCTTTTGAGAGGTGATCTAAATGTCTGTGGCTTAAAACAGATGGAAAATTGACAGGGTTGTGCTGCAGTTCGATGGACATTTTGCCCTCCAGGTCTCCACGACAGTCATGTGACTAAAAACTATGAATAGCATTTTAAAGGTCTACAACTTTCTAATACTGAAACAATTTAGCAAGCTAAGCTTACTTTAAAAAAAAATTAATCAGCAATAAAACGCCAGAACAGGAACCACGTTTATTTCCTAATTCGGTTTAATCCACAACAACACTATTATGCATTTGCCGGCTCTCTGTGGCAGGGAACCAAATGTTCTGGAACTTTAATGAACCCTTGGCTTTATTGCACTTCACCGTCATGTGGTTGTGTGCTTTTGATGCAACTCCAATAGAGGCTGTAATAGTGAGTGTAAGGCTTTCTCTGTTTGGTCTTCAGAGACTTTTCACACTTCTCCAGTTGTCCATGTCAAGTATACTGACACATGGCTATGTGATTAACAGGACCAAATGAACTCTGGCTGTTTATAGGTCACATTAAAACTTGCAGTGAGAAACTTGGGACCCCGTGTCTGTCACATCCAAGCCCAGCGAATCTAAATCCTTCAGCAATCTAGGCTAATGAAAGCTTGACCCTGTTGCTATCAAAGCCAGATTTCCCTGCGTGTGTAAAGGCCTCAAGAATGGATTGATATTTTGCATGCATTTACATTAAAAATGTCAAATTTAAAGTGCCAGTGAAGTTCTAGTGGTTCTCCATTATGCATTAAACCTTTTATCTTTTAATGCATGCATAAAACAGACAAGACCCCTAGACACTCATGCATGTTTGTAAAAGTCAGTTCAAAATATCTCATATATAAACGTGCATTTTGCTCAGGGGGAAAAAAAAAAGTGCAAAAATTCTAGAAAAATAAAAGTGTTTTCTTAATAGTTTGGCAATCAACAAAACAATCATGACCAGGTCATTAATTATTAATTTTCATTCTTTATTTTTTAAATATCACATATGTCAAATGGAGTAACCCTATGAAAAACATCTCATTTATTTCCTGAAATAAGTTAATTATATTAGCTTTAAGTATATTTATCTGGAAAACATTCTAAAAAAAAATTTGAAAGCAAGTATTAAAAGTATTTCAAAAAGTATTTGAAAATAATGACTAAACTGTGTACCAGTAACCAGCAGTTCCACCAAATAATGCTACAAATGTTTTCTAAAAAGTGTAGAAATCCAACGGGAAAACACAGAGTTCATGTCTAAAAATGAACAAAGACTACATTTAAACTACATTTCACCTTTTTATCACCTCGTACATCCTGATTTGTCATTGCCCGAAATGCGGAACAGTTTAAAAGCGAGCACAAAAGTGCTCACACTTGAATGCAGGATAACACGCCTTTAATTTGTCATAACGGATGTTAGCAGCACATTTTAAACAACAGTAGATCTCATCTGCTGAACCCGGCATCTGTTTCTAATTAAAACTTTCACAAGTCGACAAACTAACAGGAGAGCTCTCGCATCGACTAACGCATTAAGGAGGAAGTAACAAGTGATTTGAGAGAACAAAACAAGAGTGGTTCCCATAATACAGATGCATTTGCACGTGCTGTATTTGCAACATTTCTCGCCTTTGACGTTGCCGCTGCGGGTCTCATTGCAACTCTGTATTATTTGTGAACATCCTGAGGAGGTTTTTAAAACGACCTACCTTTTTCCGGGAGACCTGGCCACAAACTTTGCTGTTGTGACAACCCATGCTCCTCTGCGCTGCCTCTATAGTCTACCCCGTCCTCGATAGTAAGTTTTCGGGTGTCTGCAGCAGTTCAAATATGAGCTCTCATTGATCCGCTCGAATAGGCTGAGACTGGAGCAGAGGGGCGGGAACTACAGAATCAGGGCGGCGTTCCAAAAACGCAGGCTACATTTACATGAACAATTTAAGCCGAGACAAGCGGGAAATTGGTGAATCTGTGCACAGCTGCGTAAACTGATGCACCGCAGCTTCCTCGAATGCAAAAATGGTTTGCTTTTGTTCAATACAATAGTTTGTCCCTAAATAGTGTAAAGTTCAATTAAGTCTATAATATATAATTAAATTATTTGTATATTAAATAGTGCTGGGCGACGATAAATCTCGATTAATCGCATCCAAAATAAAAGTTTTTGTTTATATAATATGTGTATGTGTACTGTGTGTATTTATTATGTATATACAGTATAAATAGACACACATACAGTATATATTTTGAAAATATTTACATGTATATAATTATATTTATATAATTTATATTATATATAAATATATTTAATATATAAATATAACATATTTTCTTATATATACATAATGTGTGTGTATTTATATATACATAATAAATATACACATCACACACATATATTATGTCCACAAACTTTTATTTTGGATGCGATTAATCATTGCCAAAAAATGTGATCTGAGCAGGTGAGTCTTTAGCCATCTTAAAGAAACGGCTAAAGACATTTTTTCATCTACACTAGACCCTCTAACACTAGAACTCTCTGTTCTTTTTCTATTCTATCTACTTGTTTTAATTATTATGAAAAATATATAACTTAAACCCCTATAACACTAGCTCTTTATATTCTACCTCTTTTCTTTCTACTTCTTATTCTTTATTTAAATAAAAAACAAACAAACAAAAAAAAACCTTATGTGTACCATGTTAGACTAACCAGGACTTGTCACAATACTTATATATTGTTGTTCTTTTGTTGTTTTAACTATTTTCCTCATTTGTAAGTCGTTTTTTGATAAAAGCATCTGCTAAATGATTAAATGTAAGTGTAAAATCATTTATTATTGTTTATTAAATAAATGTTGACAAATATAGTTTTATTATGAATATTAAATATTGTTAATCATCCTATTTTTATTTTAAGTATATAAATAGTTACATTATTTACAGTTATGGAAAATATAAATATATAAACGTGAATTAAATAACGTTGATTGTTAAATATTTTAAATTAAATATATTTAAATTTTAAATATTTTGAAGTGTCAAAATATTTAAAAACTTTTTAAAATTTTATTTATGTACTTGTATTTTATTACTATACTATACTATTTCTATATACTTGTTTTCTTTTCATTCATTAAAAAACTTGATCCTCTAATAGCGTTCTCTTTTATTTTTTATTCTATATACTTGTTTTGATTATTATGAAAAATAATAACAACTTGACTCTCTAACACTAGCTCTTTCGATCTCTTTTCCATCTTCTTTTTATTTTATTTCCATCTTTCTTTTTATTTTAAATAGACATAAATAGTTACATTATTTACAGTTATGGAAAGTATAAATATATAAATATGTGAATTAAAAAATGTTAATTAAAGTGTTTCAAATTTTGTAAATACTTTTTAACGTTTTATTTATATACTTATATTTTATTACTCTACTATACTCTACTATTTTATTTTATTTTATTTTATTTTATTTTATTTTATTTTATTATGTGGCTGGATCTCCTGGGTATTTTTTACTTTTATTGACAATGTTTAATTTAAATTTATTCTATAAGGAGGCCATAGTTACAGTTCACATGGTAATTCAAACACATTGTAGTCATGGACACTGTGTATTATAAAGTTCATATCACAATTTCTAAAGAGTTAAATATCTGGTTTCATTTTAACCTTGTAAAAAAGTTCAGATTAAAAAGGAAAGTTTTAAAAACGTTGATATTTATGGGTTAATTATAGACTGTAGGCCTTACAGACAGATATACAGACTGTCTGGTCAGCTAGAAAAACATTGCATGAGCAATGAGCAAATTTAGCAGGCATTTCTTTCCCTAAGCACAATATCAGCAATCTCTTTTTAAATTAAAATGAACTCTGACAGTAAAACCTCCATATTATCCAGTATGATTAAAAGAGGAGTAAAAATGTGAGGCTCACACAGTGAAGTGTAAGTTGTACTGTTTTTTTAAGCGACCATATTGTCATCCTGCTGCTGTTGAGGAATTCTGTTTAGAAAATCTGTCAAAACAGCAGTGATCCATAGTCGGTGGTGAGGTATGTGGATGCACATGCTGAATGTAAACATAACAAGGTTTATACTGGCTGCCAGTTATGATTTCATCACTGATGTCATTTTAAAGACAAATGAGATAAACATTAAGTGTAAATTTAGAAAGCAAGAGGCATTGATATTTAAACCTTTCTAGCATTCTGTCACTGTCTATTGTAACATAAAATACGGTCAAAGGTTCAGTGGACAAAGTATAAACGGGCACATCTGAGCTCATCACATTCACTGCTCTATATGGTGCATACAGTAGTGTGTCAGAGATACATCTATCTTTGGCCTCTTGGCTCTCTTGTTTGGTGTATATTGAGCGTTAATATGATACATCGACTGAGTAATTTGAGACTTTCCTTTTTGCCGAAACTCTGTCTATTTATAGCAGGGTCTCTAATCTGTCATAAAAAACGATAGAGCAGTTGTTGCTGAGAAGTGTGCGTCATGACAAACTTTCCATTGACAGGCAGCTGCAGGGTCTCGGAAGCTTAGTGGTGACAATAATAAAGTGAGCCGTCTGCTAGATCAGGTCTCCAGTTATCTACAGGAACAAAAACACAGCAATCGCATAAAACAGTGGGTTTGGATTTAACATAGGATTTGCCAAAGTTAACAGGCTTATCACATGTGAGGTCAGGGTTTGAAGGGAGAACAATAAATCAAGCCTGTTTTCCTTAACAGTCATCAGGACAAATCTGTGAATTCTGAATAGTTTTGAAACCAGTTTGGGAAAATAGTTATTTTTGTTTTTTGTTTTGTGGCTAATGGGATTACAAATATACACTCTCAGAAAAAAAGGTACAGTTCTGTCGCTGGGGCGGTACCCTAAGGTACAAAAGTGAAAAGGTACTTTTTTGTACCTTATCTACTCCTAACCATTACATATTAGTACCTTAAAGGGGTCATCGGATGCTAAGTTCACTTTTAAGTTCTTTCTGTCTTCAGTCATGAAGAAATTATGTTTTTTGAGGAAAGCATTTCAGGATTTTTCTCCATATAATGGACTTCACTGATGCCCTGAATTTGAACTTCCAAAATGTAGTTTAAATGCAGCTTCAAAGAGCCCTAAATAATCCCAGCCGAGGAAGAAGGGTCTTATTTTATAAGAAGAGTCTTATCTTATCTCTCAAAATCATTGTTGGAAAGGGTGCCGTTACTGCAAATTAGTCCGTCATTTTTGTGGAATTACATATGTGTATGTGCATTACATACTTACATAATTCCAGAAAAGTTTTTTAAAGGGTACGTGGCCTTTCGCCTCATTATAAATCATTGTACCATCAGAATGTTTTTTTATTTATATTTAAATACAAAACATACAGTTGAAGTCAAAAGTTTACATACACCTTGCAGAATCTGTAAAATGTTCATTATTTGACCAAAATAAGAGGGATCATAAAAATGCATGCTATTTTCTGTTTAGTACTGACCTGAATAAGATATTTCACATAAAAGACATTTACATATAGTTCACAAGAGAAAATAATAGTTGAATTTATAAAAATGACCCCGCTCAAAAGTTTACATACACTTGATTCCTAATACTGTGTTGTTATCTGAAAATCATTCAGGTAACAACACAGTATTAAGAATCAAGTGTATGTAAACTTTTGAACAGGGTCATCTTCATAAATTCAACTATTATTTTCTCTTGTGGACTATATGTAAGTTTTAAATGTGAAATATCTTATTCAGGTCAGTACTAAATAAAAAATAATATGCATTTTGTACGATCCCCCTATTTTGGTCAAATAATTAACATTATTGTTTAAGTTCACATAGTATATTTCTTTATTTCTAATGTTGTCGGGTGGGATTTTCTGCACATTAAACACATGCAGCGTGCCAGCTAGAAGCAGCATGTGCCACAAAGCTTTATGAACGTGCTTTGTGCCACAAAGCTCTTAAAAAAAACAGACGCAAGCTCTCAGTCAGCCAGGAGATAACATTCTTTCCACTGCTCCCCCTCCGACCCCAGGCATGGTGTAAGCCTCAAGGCCTCACAAAACCTCTGTGTTTTCAAAGAGCAAAATAAAGCACAGAAGTCCTACTGAGAGTTAAGCATCTGAGAACACTATCAGATTTAATTAAAACTGTAAAAATAAAATTGTTATTCATAATTATATACCATACTGTTGAGTGTTCTAAACATCATAGTTAAGTGTGTACATGTGCATGTTAGTAAACAGCACATTTCATGCGTCAGGAAAGTTTTACAAGTGATGGTACATCTGGGTTCAGCGATCATTAAAAATTAAGAACATGGCTAGTCTTGCTCTCGGTGGCAATCTGCTCTGGTTGGTATTTCACCTGGACATCTGGATTGAGGGCTGTACAACTGTTGAAAGACAGCCTGAAAAATCAGGAATGCAAACAATGTTTACAGGAGAACAAACCTGGTTGATGCTTTACAGTTGACCATATGAACATATTCTAGAAATATGTATATTAATCAATGCACATCTTCATTTTAAAATCTTAAAATGTTTAAGACACTGTTGCAAAATAATTTCAAATTTATTTCATAATACACTATCAGTCAAAAGTTTTTGAACAGTAAGATTTTTCATATATTTTTTTTAAAGAAGTCTCTTTTGCTCACCAAGCCTGCATTTATTTGATACAGCAAAATCAGTAATATTGTGAAATATTTTCTATTTGAATATATTTTAAAATGTAATTGATTCCTGTGATCAAAGCAAAATTTTCAGCATCATTACTCCAGTCTTCAGTGTCACATGATCCTTCAGAAAACTTCTAATATGCTGATTTGCTGTTCAAGAAATGTTTTTATTATTATTATCAATATTTAAAACAGTTGAGTTTTTTTTTTTGTTTAGGATTCTTTGATGAATAGAAAGATCCAAAGATCAGCATTTATCTGAAATAAAAAGCTTTTGTAACATTATACATTATACCATTCAAAAGCTTAGAGTCAGTATAATTTTATATTTTTTTGGGAAAGAAATTATAGAAATTAATACTTTCATGCAAGGATGTTTTAAATTAATCAAAAGTGATGAAAAAGACATTTATAATGTTACAAAAGACTTCTATTTCAGATAAATGCTGTTGTTCTGAACTTTCTGTTCATCAAAGAAACCTGAAAAAAATCTGCTCAGCTGTTTTCAACATAATAATAATGATGATAAATGTTTTTGAATGATTTCTGAAGGATCATGTGACTGGAGAAATGCTAAAAATGCAGCTTTAAAATTACAGGAATAAATTACATTTTTAAATATATTCAAATAGAAAACAGTTATTTTAAATAGTAAAAATATTTAAAAATTTTACTGTAAAAAACATTAAAAACCTTGTTTAAAAGCTTTTGACTGGTAGTGTATATCAGCCTAACAGTGCACATCTTCATTTTAAAATCTTAAAATGTTCAAGACACTGTTGTGAAATAATTTCAAATTAATTTAATAAATCATGCGTTGATTTTCAGAGCCAAGTCAGAGCTAGACTTTGCTAATAGGTTTTAACACCTGTCCAGATTTTAAAAGTCATGTAGTGTATTCCAGCCTTAACTGACTTGTATAACAAAGTATTGTGTGCACTTAAAACAAAGTCATACAGGGAGCTGGGAAAATCAAGCCAAAAAAGGATAAAAAAGTACCAAAATCCAGTCAGAGCTACTCTCAAATCTCATTAGTATTTGCTTATATTTAAACTTGTGGTTATTTGGGCATTTTACATCGCTGACGTTACTGACGCAACTCTGAGAATGAGATTTAAGAGCTATGGCATGAAATATAATATTCAAAAGTATTTTAAAAATAATAGAGTAGCATTAAAGACAAGTAGCATTAAAGGAAAAATTTAATACATAACTAATGAATACTGTCATTGATTTGAATGCTTATGAAGAACAACAATTATAAAACCTTGTCTTTTTAACAGTAACTGAATCAGCTTCATTTAGCTACTGCATCACATTAGTGTCAATCATCATTAATCACATTAGTGCATAAATCACGATGGGAACGGTGGGGGTCACAGGTGACCAGAGTTTAAATCCTGCCTCAAGGTCTTTTCCTGAACCCATCCCATCTCTCTTTTATTATCCAGTCCCAATAAAAGCAAAACCACCCCCTGAAAAATATAATAATAATAAAAAAAACATAATAGTAATAAATTCTTAAACTATGCTGATCTGAAAAAGTTAACAGCAGTTAATTAATTGAAAACGAGGTTATGTGATGTAGATTGCTTGTTGAAGTGTTCATTTTAATTTTAATTGCCTGTAGAAAGATTAGTTCTGGACATTTGGCTCTTTTTTGACACTTTCCCAAAAGCCAAGAAAAGACCAGACTGCTATACGACAGCAACAGCTACATTTCATTGTGTTGGTTGTGCAGTACTGATGCTATTAAGAAGTTGACTTTAAGGCATCCCAGCTCTCTTTCAGAGTTTCCTAAAATGATCTGTAATCTGAAATTGGTCAGCCTGTTAGGCAGTAAGAAATTTGGTATGTAGATACCAGATGGCCAATCGTAGTCACCCTGGAAAAAAACAGATAAATGTTAACCTTAAAAACACTGATATAAAAGTACATAAAATCAGGACACACTCACAGCTCTGAACGGGCAGCCACAGGGGACGCTAGATGAATGTTTAGGTTGAGGACAGAGTTCTGGGAATGTCATAAAGAGCTGGGCCAGCCGCTCACAGGCATCAGGATAATAGCAACTTCCTACGTCATCAACACACGGGTACTTTGACCCACACACCAGCAACGTCTTTTTCCAGTGTCATGTTCACCTGAAACCAATAAATGAACATAACTTCCTTAAAATCTTATGAAAGAACAGAGCTGTTGCAATGTGGTCATACAGGTTTACGGTCTACACATTCACAGCAAGGCTCAGGTATAAATACTGTACATTTATGACCAAGAGTTTGTTAAAGCTAGGTAATAGGATGAGGTTTCAACTCAATTCATAGGTTCAGTGTACCAGGGTTATTATAGTTAACTATTACTAGACCCATAAAAAAAGTTTTTTTTTTTTTTTTTTTAACTTTTACTTACCTAAAATAAAACAAAAGGTAAATAAATATGAGCTAAAATAAAGTATGCATTAAAAAAAAAAAAAATCAGCACTACATTTTTTGTTTTAATGTAGTTTTAATTGATGTACTAAAATTAACACTGAAACAAAAAATTATAAAAACAATATAGCTAAAAAGTAATAAAAATGACTAATAAAATACATTATATATATTATTAAACACTATAATAGCATTTCAATTATACTACAACAACACTGAAGGGTACAAGATCACATGTGAGTAAATCAGACGTCATCAATTATACTTACAGGGAACGGAGAGCGCAGATCTACTGATGTGTTGGCTGATGCAGCTGCCATTACATATCCCGGGGAAGGAATTGGGTTGGGATACACATGTAGAGTCTTCACGTATGTAGGGTCATCTGGCTTTCCACAGTTTTCCCAGGAAAAGCCCCTGAACTAATCAACAGTATTAGAAAGTACTGTAGCATGTGGCTATGCTTTATTAAAACAATCTCATTTTAATATCTCACGTTCTTACCTTTCTAAATGCAAGGCTTCTCCTGCTATGCCATTTGCTGGAGACTTCCAACATAAAACTGTTGGCAGCGAACAGAGCGATAAACACGGAAATGCAGCTTTTCATTTCGCACGGTTGGTTTACAGTAGTGTCACCTTTAATTTTTAGTTATTTATCTAAGATGTATTTGCTTTAAGTTAACGATATGAATACTCCGAAACACCAGTGTGATCTGTCCCATATCATAGACACTTTAGGAACTGTCGTGTGAGTTCCTTCTGATAATGAAATATGTTTTCCTTCCCCTTGATTCTTTTTGCTATTTATGAAAACAATTAGCTATACGGTGTTATACAGCGACCCCTAGAGGCTGAATCACGCGGCACCATAAAGAAGATGGTAACGATAACTTAATAATAATAAAAATAGTTATATATAAAGGTCTTAACGTGACAATTTAATTCATTAGTTATGGAAAAAATATATAATGTATTAAAATAATTAACACATTGAACGGCTTGTCAAGCACCTGACCTAAATAGGTCATCTTAAATTTCATACACTTGATTGGTGGTGAATATGATCTGAATGTGAATCTTTATTAATAGCTATGGTAGCTAACATACTCGTAATTCATAAGCATATAATAATTACACAGTTCTGATTATGTAAAACATTACTCAGCAATTTTAAAGATCGTTAAACTGCTGCTGTAATGTTTTAGATAATTGTTAAATTGTTTGGACTACTCAAAAGAGAATATAGTAAAATATAATTTAATTTGTGTTTCCTGCTAGCTAAATTTCACATAGCCTACATAAACAAAAATCTAACTCTAAATCTTATTTATTTATTTATTTATTTATTTATTTATTTTTAGCTATGCAAAGCTGTTCTAGACAAGTATATAGTATATTTTTAATTACCTTGGCAACACATCCCTTACGAAAATTAACCATAATTGTAGTAATAAATAAACAAACAAATAAATAAATAAATAAAATAGCAATCACAAATTAACCATGGTTTGGCTACACTAACCATAGTTTAACCATGGTATTTGTAGTAAAACTGTGGTTATACAAATGGTAATTAAATACGCCAAGATAATAAAAAGCATGATTACTACAATTTTACTATTATAAACACCATGGTTAATTTTCCTAACAGATTTATCTGTGTATGCACTTACTCTTTCTTTCTTTCTTTCTTTCTTTCTTTTGTTTTTATAACTGCCTTAATGGTTTGATGTTTTGTACATTGTTTGATTAAAAAAATAAAATAAAAATAAACAATTCACGATACGCGCCGAAGTCCCGATCTGAATCAAAAGATTCGCGATCCGCGCTCCGAAGTCGCGCTCTGAATCAAATGATTCGCGAACCACTTCGAAGTTCCGATCTAAATGATTCGCGATCCGCGCTCCGAAGTCGCGATCTGAATAAAATGTTTCACGAACCACTCCGACGTTTAGATCTAAATGATTCGCGATCCGCGTTTCAAAGTCGCGATTTGAATAAAATGATTCGCGATCCGCGCTCCGAAGTCGCGATCTGAATCAAATGATTCGCGAACTTGCTCAAAGTTCCGATCTAAATAAAATGATTCGTGATACGCGAATTTAAAATCCCCCTCTGAACAAATGATTCACAATATGCAGTAATTTTGCGATGCAATGGTTTAACAGATTCGGAGTTTCAAAAAAGCTCCGTTTCACCCATCGTGCTTTTAAAATCATTACAAACGATGATTACAAGAAATGAATGGCTCTTTTGATCTGTTTTTTACTAGTGAATACACTTTTGAGTTTGAATCAACTGGAGCGGTTCCAGCGTAAACGACTCACTCAAAATCGTTTGTCTGTTCATCCCTTTTTTCGCGTCTTCACACATGTATACTCGACACTGTCAGTACTACTACTGGCTTAGCTCACTAGTTTTACGAAATTACCTGAAATAAGCGAAACAATGTTTTATGTTTACAATAAAATATCTATATTTTCACTCTGAAGATACTGCTATCCACGTTGAAATACAAATCTACGTACATATTCAGGTGAGGTAACCGTTTACGGCTACAGTAATAATGAAAACACTCAAGATGGAAACATTGTGCATTATGAACGAGTTTGTTGCTTAATTCATTATATTTTAAATAGTTTGACAACTGCAGTTCAGTTGGTGACAGTTCAATAGGAAATGAGCTGAACGCATCAAGTCATCTCATACCATTGAAGTGAATGCTAAATTTCTTAGTATATATTGAAATAAATATTTGAGAAGTTATTGTTGCATCTGATTGTATTGGTCTAGAGTGAAAGTCACTTGTGCTTGTGCTAAGTATTCCCCTAAAATTCAGGATATTGGGGAAAAAATGCCTCTGTATGAGTTTTTGTCTCAGGTATCATTTGATATAGTTAAGCAATATCACATTAGTTCCCAGACAGCAGTAACCTTTGGGTCAAATGTGGCAAATACAGATGTCACATTTGGCCTAGATAGGACATGGATAAACACATAGCCAAACTTTCACCACTGGTGCTTTGCTGTGCCTTTAAAATTGGTGAGAATTTTCTTTTGGATGGCTATTTGTAGTGAGGTACATGGCCCAGATGACAGCACACAGCCGAGAACCATATATTGCTTGGCTATGCACACAGTGGAATATGTTAACATTTGGTTTTTACTTGGAAAAACACATACACGGCTGTCCACATCTCAGCCTGTTCACCACTGTCATTGATTGCTTTCCATTTTCTCTTGAATTCCTATTGGTGGGTTACTGAAAATGTGACTGGCAGCTATTTAAATACAGTCCATTTTTTCCCACTCTGCTCTCTATTTTACAACTACAGGTAAGTGCTGTTTTAGCATCTTATGTTTTTTTTAAAGGGGTTTTCTATAGTTTTTTTTTCCCTGACATGTTTCTAGAAGGGTACATGTATGGTGAAAATTTTCAGTACGGGTCTTTTGATTCATTTATTACTTCGTTTATTTTTTACAATAGTTAAATAAGTTAGTACGAAGTTCTGAATGACTCATGTGAATCACTGATTCAGTTGTAATATTTGGTAAATATAGAGTCATGTGAAAAAGTTAAGACACCCTATTGAATTCCATGGTTTTCCGTATCAGGACATCATTAAAAAAAACTGGTCCTTGGCTGGTCTTAAAATTTTGAAAATAAAACCTCATATGAACAACAACACATGACAAATTGCACCGTGTCATTATTTACTGAACAAAAATAAAGCCAAAATAGACAAGCCATGTGTGACAAAGTTAGGACACCCTTACTGTTAACATTGGAATTAAGGGGGTAAATGACAGTCAAGCACTGCTAATCAAATACCTTTGATTAACTGATCATCAGCAAGTCTGAGCGCTTCTATAAAAGCATAAGCTTTGGCAGTTTGCTGGTCTGGAGCCTTCAGGTGTGTGTTAACACAATGCCAAGGAGGTAAGACATCAGCAATCATCTTTGAGTAGCAATTGTTGCTGCCATCAGTCTGAAAAGAGTAATATGGCCATTTCCAAACAATTTGAAATTTATTCACAAGTGGAAGGCAATTAAAACAACACCTCTGCTTCCAGGAGTGGACGTCCCAGAAAATTCACCCCAAGATCAGACCGTGTAAAGCTCAGAGAAATGGCAGACAACCCAAGAACTACACCTCAGACTCTACAGGCCTCAGTTAACATGTTAAATGATAAAGTTCATGACAATACCATTAGAAAAATATGGGACAAAAATGGTGTGTTTGAAAGGCTTGGCAAAAGAAAGCCTCTTCTATCCAAAAACAAAAAAACAAAAACAAAAACCATTGCAGCGCAGTTTAGGTCTGCAAAGTTGCATCTGAACAAAACACAAGTCTTCTAGAATAATGTCCTTTGAACAGACGAGACCGAAGTGGGGATGTTTGGCCATAATGCACAGGGCCAAGTTTGGTGAAAACCTAAAGAGCATATCAGCACAAACACCTCATACCAAAAGACAAGCATGCTGAGGGCTGAAAGTTCGCTAATAATGGTACCTCTATTCTAGAGTCAAATGTGAGGGCATCTGTCTGACATCTAAAGTTGGGCCAAAATTGGGTCATGCAACAGGACAATGATCCCAAGCACACCAGCAAATCTACAACAGAATAGCTGAAAAGGAAAGAATCAAGGTGTTGCAATAACCCAGTCCAAGTCCAGAGCTCATCCTGACTCAAATGCTGTGGTGAGAGCTGTGCATAAGCAAATGCCCACAAACCTCAATAAACTGGAGCAACGTTGAAAAGAAGAGTGGTCCAAATTCCTCCAGAACGATGGGAGAAACTGATAAAGTGAAAATGAATGCTTCAAGTTATTGCTGCTAACAGGCCGTTGAATTATAGGGTGTCCTAACTTTGTCACAAATGACCTTTTCATCTTGCCTTTATTTTTGTAAAATAAATAATGACACAGTGTGATATGTCATGTGATGATGTTTATCTGAGGATTTATTTTCCAAATTTTAACACTTGCCAAGGACCAGATAATTTTTTTATTATGTCCTGATACAAAAAACCATGGAATTCCATAGGGTGTCTTAACTTTTTCACATGACTGTATACACACACACACACACACACACACAAATAAAGACAATAAAACATAACTACTAAACACTTAAATGTTTATTAAGAATAAAAAACAGAAATGTTTCTTTTAAAGAAAACTGACTTGGTTTCACCTAGACAATGAACTTTATTAATGCCAGAGAACAAAATTGCAAAAGCAGCAGTTAAACTAGACAAAACACTGTTAACATGTTAATTAAATTAAGCAATAAAATATAAAGGAGAACCAAAATGTGCAGTCAAACTTTGTCCAGTGGTTTACGAAGTAAACTGATGTAAACAATATTTACAACTTCCACCAATCATTAAAAAAACAATTCAATGAGATTCCTTGTTAGTTAAAAAGTCATTTTAAAAAGTTAAAGACAACCTTAAGTAAAAGTCCTGAAAACGATGAATCAAATGCTACCTTTCATTTACTTCTTGGAAGAATGCAATGAGAAGCTGATTTTGAGGCATCCCAGTTCTTTATCAGAGCTTCCTAAAATGCCCTGAACTCTGTAGTTGCCATTGGTCAGCCAGCCAGGCAGTTCAACATCTGGTATGACGATGTCTGATGATGGCAAAGCATAATCACCCTGGAAAAATAATATGATAAATGTTATGCCTCTGAAAATGCATGATGGAATTTTTGGTTGAGTAAAATCTCATGAATTGGGACACACTCACAGCTTTAAACGGGCAGTGGCAGGGTAGGCCGTATGTACGCAGAGGCTCAGGACAGTCCTGTCCTGGCGGGATGAGTTGATCCAGCAGGTCACAGGCATTTGGATAATGACAACTTCCTATTTCATCCAGACATGGTATTTTCACCCACACACCAACTACTTCTCTTTCTAATGTCACGTTCACCTGAAACAAATAACACGGTGCAAACATGGAGTTACGTTTTTAAAACAATGTCTTATGGAGGCACAAATTCTAAAAAGTGGCAATCATGGAGGTTTACAGTCTCTTATGACACCCAATTGAAGATCCAGGCATAAAAACATTTCACTAACATAGTGAAACTAGGTCACAAGAATGGCCGGGAACCTTTGAACTCAATTCCTAAGCCTCATTTTTGTATGACAATTTTGAAAACAACTTTCAGGAAATCAGAAATTATAATGAAAATGAAGCCAAGATGCTACGATCATTTATTTTTTTTATTAAAATAATAATAATAATAATAATAATAATAATAATAATAAATAATTAACTTTTAACCTGTTATTATAAAAATTTAAATTATAAATAGATGCTGAATAGATTTCCTAAGCATACCAGTACACATGTGACTTTGAAGTGCTTGCTTTTAATAGCCAAGTGTCTCATAGCTTTTTGACTATATAGAGGGTTTGCACTTACATCACGATTTGGTCAGTTACTCAGATGCACAGACATATTGGTGACACTCGAATGTGAACAACAGCATGGACTGCACAATTAATGTACTACTGAATACGTTGTTGCGCGAACCTATCCTGTCTAAACCACAGAAAAAAACGTATGGAAGCTGCTAAATCATACAGAATAGGACTAAGTAAGCAAAAAAAGGGCACAGTATTTTGACAAACTAAAGTATCAATTAAAATATTAACCTAATATTTCACCTACTTCACCAGAAATGATAAGAACAAATATGAATGTTGTCAAGATTGTTTCTTGGAAATCCTGATTCAGTTTGGCCAACCACAAACGCCTGTTGTTTCTTAGACAGTTTTTTGCACTTTTCTCTTTGATTTGTTATAACTTTTGACAGTCTATCCGCCTTATTTTTCAATGCGGAAGTAAGCCGTTTTCTGGTAATGTGTTAGACGTCCGGTTCATAATCTGCCATAGGGAAATAACAAGAAGAATATCGAAGTGCAGTAAACGGTAAAACAGTTTGCACTACAAACCAGTGTGTTCATAATTAAGCTAATACATTAAAATAATGTGGTAAGATACACCAGTTTGCAATATCAAGCAGTAAAACAAGCTTTTTGTGCAGCTAAATATGGCTGGAAGTGGATGAGACCGGAAGCTAGACACAAAAAAATGTACAAATGGCTGCACCCACTCTTATGGGAAAAATAAGGTGGATAGCACTCAAAATGTTTTTCCTGGTCTGACCAATTAGCACAGCCCAAAACCATTTTCAGCAGCAATAATCAGGAAAATATGCGAGTTTTGTTCAGTTCAGTGCCGTTGTTTACATTCACTGCCACCAATATGGCCAAACGCTGACATGTGAAAACACTATTATGGATAATATAACAAATTATGTTTTAAAAATAGATTTAATAAATGACTTCCTTATTCGTTGCCATATTTGAATAAAAGCATAAACGGAGCCTGATTTGTGACCCTGGACCACAAAACCTGTCATAAGTTGCACAGGTATATTTGTAGCAATATCCAACAATACACTGTATGGCTGAAAATTATCAATTTTTCTTTTATGCCAGAAATCATTAGGATATTAAGTAAAGATCATGTTCCATGAAGATATTTTGTAAATTTCCTACCGTAAATTGATCAAAACTTTTTTAATGAGTAATATGCATTCCCAAGAACTTCATCTGGACAACTTTAAAGGCTGTTTTCTCAATTTTTACATTTTTTTGCACCCTCATTTTGCAGATTTTCAGCCAAATATTGTCCTATCCTAACAAACCATACATCAATGGAAAGCATATTTAATTTCAAAGTTTTGTGGTCCAGGGTCACATTTTATTTAAGCATGCATTTGGTTCAACTTGTCATATAAACAATGTAATATTTGGGAGTGAAAAATTTCATAGTTAAGTCTTTTCATATAAAGTTCCTCTTTCCACAAAAATACAGAATTGTGAATACTTAAAAACCAAGAAGAGGAAGTTGTCATGGTCAAACATTTCACAGAAAGTCTACAAAACTCATACAATGTTGCGTCTCAAAGAAAATTCGAAATGAGTTCAGGCTTTCTAGAATGATGATATATTTCTTTAACTTACAGAGAGAGGAGATGCCAGCTCCACTGATGTTGATCCTGATGCCGCTGCTGTCAACTGTCCAGGGATGGCAATGGGATCTGGAGATATGCTAAGAGACTTCAACTGTGCAGGATCATCTTGTTTACCGCAGTTTTTCCAAGAAAAACCCCACACCTGTTCGATATAATAATGAACAAATGACAGTTTAAACAAACGACATACATAAACAGTCTGAGCACAACATTTTACACCCTTACCATAGTGAATTTAGACATTCTCCTGCCGTGCAACTCACTCGAGCCTTCCAGCCAAAAACAGTTTGCAACGAAAAGAGCAATAAACACGGAAACGCAGCTTTTCATTTTGCACGATGTATATTCAAAAACAAGACGTGTAACTTTGGATTTTAACTAGACAGCTTTACAAAAGCGCAAGCAAACATGTCCAAACACAAGCACTGCTCAACACGATGTGTCTTAACAGCACCTGAAAGAACAGGACAATAAAGGGCGTTGACTAACTGCTTAATATCAAGAACTGTCAGCGCTCGTCATGTGAGTGTTACGGTATTTAAATACTTTGCCAGAATCTTTCCGCGTCTTATTTAGCCAATAATGCGTCATACAGTTTTACAGCGACCTCTAGAGCCAGGAGGAATAACATCAAGCCAATAACAAACGTGGATAGCAAAGATGTTGTTTAAACAAAACGATAACATCTATTTTGTAACTTTTGAAGAAAGGAGATTTTTTACACAAGTGCATACTTACAAAATCTGTTTTGTAAACACGGTCAGATATTTAAGAAATCATTTATTAAATCGCGTAACATCAAAGCATATCATCTTCCTGAAAGATCTTTACAACATTTAATATTAACTATAAAAATTGCCATGCGGAAAAGGTTTGTAAACACGGTTAGATATTAAGAAATAAGTTAATAAATCAGGCTAACATAAAAGCAAACCTTCCTGAAAGACTTCTTTCACCTGCAATGAGTTCAACAAGGCTATACTGGATCTGGTGAGTTTTATTTGGTGTTGTTATATAAATCACAAGTAACTGTTTTTATATTTTCTATCACATCCATGATATGTCAGCTCCTTAATATTACTTGTAAAGAAACTGTTCTCAGTTTTTAGATAGTTTTCCTCACTTTATGTATGGCTATGTATTGCAGCACCAGAAAAGCAAAATGTCTTCTGAGTTCAATATATGTGTGTGTGTGTCTGATGGCATTGACCCATACTGAATTTAGAAGTAGTGCTGGATAGTAACTGATTACATGTAATCTGGATTACATAATCAGATTACAAAAATTACCTCATAATTAAAGTATTTTACATTTTAAAATGCTCATCATCAGATTACAGTTACTTTTTTATGGATTGCATAGTTACATGTTTGAATTATTTTTATCTGACAGTTTAAAGATCTAATTAATTATTAGCTTTTTATATAAAAAAAGTGCTGTCATACGATTAATCGCATCCAAAATAAAAGGTTTATGTAATATATGTGTGTACTGTGTATATATAAATAAACACATGCATGTATATATTTAAGAAAAATATTTTGTTTATATAATAAACATATATATATATATATATATATATATATATATATATATTATATATAAATATGTCTAAGTAAATATTGTAAATATTTTCAAAATATATACTATATATATATATATATATATATATATATATATATATATATATATATATAATATATATATATACATACATATACACATAATAAATATACACAATACACACACATATGTAAACATAAAGTTTTATTTTTATTTTAATTGCGATTAATCGCTTGATAGCACTATGTAAAATGGAAAATTATTTTCTTTATCTTTGCTTTTTAATATCAGTATGGTACTTTTATTGCATAGTTTAAAACAAATGTGACTCTGGACCACAAAACCAGTCATAAGTTGCACAGGTATATTTGTAGCAAAAGCCAAAAATACACTGTATGGGTCAAAATGATTTTTCTTTTATGGCAAAAATCATTAGGATATTAGGTGAAAATAATGTTCCTTGAAGATATTTTGTAAATTTCCTACTATAAATATATCAAAACTTAATTTTTGATTTGTATTATGCATTGCCAAGAACTTAATTTGGACAAAAGGCGATTTTCTCAATATTTAGATTTTTTTGCACCCTTGGATTCCTGATTTTCAAATAGTTGTATCTCGGCCAAATACTGTCCTTTCCTAACATATATGCATCAATGAAAAGCTTATTTATTCAGCTTTCAGATTATGTATACATCTCAGTTTCAAAAATGGACCCTTATGACTGGTTTTGTGTTCCAGAGTCACAAATACAATAATCTAAAAAGTAGTCAGAATACATAACCTAGATTACATTACCAGGCTATAGTTTTCAACCAGGCTATAGTTTTCATCATGTAAGCTGCAATCAGTAACGAACTACAGTTTGTAAGTAATCTACCCAGTACTACCCAGTTTTGAATGAGACATTTCCTGCCAGCTTATCACACAAAAATATGCATTGTATGGTTGGCATGGAATGGTGTTCTTTGAACAGATGGAAAGATCTTTATAGACAAACTGAAAAACTTTTTTCTCTCTCTATATCTGCTTCTTTGTACAGATCTCTTTGCACAGAGCTTTAAAAGTGTTAGTGGAAAACATGACCTCATGTGGTTGTGGTTATAGTGTCAAAGTTACCATCAGCTCAGATGGCCTTTGTAGATGGTCTTGTTCTAAATATGGTCTACTACGACATATTCTTCACCTCTTCTTGAAGTGTTAGTCTACCAATCTGTTAACCTTTTACATTATGAATGCATCTTTCAACTACTAAAATATACTCTACCAGTCAAAAGTTTTTAAACAGTAAGATTTTTAAAGTTTTTTAATTAAGTCTCTTCTGCTCACCAAGCCTGCATTTATTTGATCCAAAGTACAGCGAAAACATTAAAAATTAGAAATATTTTTACTTTTTAAAATAACTGTTTTCTATTTGAATATATTTTAAATGTAATTTATTTCTGTGATTTCAAAGCTATATTTTTAGCATCATTATTCAAGTCACATGACCTTTTAGAAATCATTCTAATATTCTGATTTGCTGCTCGAAAACACTTACTATTATTATGTTGACAACAGAATTTTAGAATTTTTTCAGGTTTCTTTGATGAATAGAAAGTTCAGAAGATGCTTTTGTAACCTTATAAATGTCTTTATCATCACTTTTGATCAATTTAAAGCATCCTTGCTGATAAAAGTATTAATTTCAATATTTTCTTTCCCCCAATAATAATAATAAAAAAAAGAAACTGGCTCCAAGCTTTTGATTGGTGTACAAAAGCTTTTTATTTCAGATAACTGCTGATCTTTGGATCTTTCTATTCATCAGAGAATCCTGAAAAAATGTACTCAACTGTTTTAAATATTAATAATAATAATAATAAATGATTCTTGAACTGAAGACTGGAGTAATGATAGTGAAAATACAGCTTTGAAATCACAGGAATAAATTACATTTTAAAATATATTCAAATAGAAAATGGTTATTTTAAATAGTAAAAATATTTCAAAATATTACTGGTTTTGCTGTATGTTGGATCAAATAAATGCAGGCTTAGTGAGCAGAAGAGACTTCCTTAAAAACAACAAAACATACAAAACAAACAAACAAAAAACCACAGACACTGTAGAATCCGTAGAAAACAAAAAAACAAAATAAAGGTACTGGTAATTTTCAGCCAGGACTTTATAGGTTTGTAGACATTTCTGTTAAAACTGCACAACAATGTGTAATTCAAATTACAAAAAAAAAAAAAACCTTATGAAAATAAATAAATTAATACGTAAGTTTCCTCATATTACACTGATCTATTTTTACAGACTTTTCTTAGAGTGGATGTGCAAACCAATGACTTTGTTGTCAAAAAATTGACAGGAAACAGCAATAGCCTTTTTATTGTTCAAATAATTTTTTAAAAATTATATTTATTATTTTAACAACCACTTTCAGAATTCTGTATTTTTTTGTTTCATATTTAATTTAATTTAATTTAATTTCATTTCATTTCATTTCATTTCATTTCATTTCATTTCATTTCATTTAAAAAAGAGTGCACATGTTCAAAGAGTTTGGTGATTGACTTTGAAAGTGATTGATTTTATCTGTTGCCTCTCTCCTTTGCCTTTGCCACGCATTACCTGATTGTCCTTTGTCTTGTATGTTGATTGCCATTTAAATAACAATTGTTTATTTTTGAGGTAATGACGAAATCAAGTTGATTAGTTGCATTCTTTTGTTGTTTTCATCCCTGTGGCCACAAGATGGAGATCTTGTAATTTGTGTTTAGAGTCATGCTGTGTTCTATGCAAATTTGCTCTTGGTCTGTCAGAAACGTGTAAGTATAAAACACATAGGGACATGAATTCAATGCACATAAATTCAATCTGATATAAAGCTAGTGATGCAACACATTTTAAAGCTAAAAGTTTAAAGTTAATTTTAAATAGTGTTGTGTTATAAATTTACGCACAGAGTTGCATCCTACAGTCATTTCGTGAGAAATACGAAGCTGTGCAATTTTCTATGTCAGTATCATGTGTTTTCTTCTGAATCACAAGAGCGTGCATCAATCAGGGTTTCAGGTTTCATTTATTAGAGCGCTTGTATTCACAGGCCATATGATGATACTGTAAGTGTGCATGAGTCACCTTTAATCTCCCTGCATGTGCCTGCAGGTAAATGCCAGCCCATATGCGCCAAAAAAATCACCTAATGTTTTGATCTAAAGGTACGGTGCGCTATTCAAACACAGCTTTGTTCATAAAGTTAAACTTCTAAAGAGTGCTGGAGAAAATCACCGCTTATCAAATTACTGTACATACTCGCCCAGGGATTTGTCAGTGTGTTCAGAGGTCATGTAGTGTACTTATTCTGTATGCATTATAGATAACAAAACATGTCAGTTAATTTGAGACGAGGTGTGAGTTTAAATGCACACGTTCAAGCATGTTACTGCAGAACACAGTAAAAAATCTTGGATGAGTGTTTACTATGTTAAGCAGCAAAATAATTATACATTGGCAGTCAAAAGTTTGGAATAATTAATATTTTTTAATGTTATGCTACCAAGGCTGCATCTCATTTGATTAGACAGTTATATTGTGGAATATTGCTATAATGTTAAATAACCATTTTCTATTTGAATATATTTTAAAATTTTATTTATTTTTTGTGATGCAAAGCTGAATTTTCAGCATCATTATTATTATTATTTTTTTTAAAGTTACTTTTAAAAGTAATGCATTACAATTTTGCGTTACTCCCTGAAAAAGTAACTAATTATGTTACTTAGTTACTTTTTATGAAAAGTAGTGTGTTACGTTACTTTTGCGTTACTTTTTAAATGTGGGCGGGGCTTGCTTCTTTGTTTTTAATATAAAACAATTGTAATGTAACAGCCCTTTTATACCAAAAGTGAAATGAATTCACCTCAGGATGAAAGAAAAGTACTATTATGCAGGAGATCACTCTTCAGCTACAAAAAATTTAAGCTCAAATGTTAGGTTATCTAAAGTAGTTTTTGCTTATTAGTATGGTTGAATTGCATCATCAAAGGTCAGCAGAAAAGACACTGGTTAATAAAATGGGATTAAATACATAAAGGATATTTGTTTTATTTAACATATTTAATTATTGCAGGGTTACGTCATATTCTGAGTTTGCATTTCACTGTTTTTATTCATTTTGAGGAATACTGAATCTGTTTTTTGTGAGTGAGATGAATTAATGCATGTTCACATTTTGTCTAGAATACAGTAACATCATGTTTACTCCCAATTTCCAGACAGGAGACTTATCAATTAATAAATGGGGAAAAAAGTAACTGGCGTTACTTATTTGAAAAAGTAACTCTTAGAAATTCAAAAGTAATGCGTTACTTTACTAGTTACTTGAAAAAAAGTAATATTATTACGTAACTTGCGTTACTTGTAATGCGTTACCCCCAACACTGGTCCTCAGTGTCACATGATCCTTCAGGAACATTTCGTATTAATAACAATGTTGAAAACAGCTGTGCTGTTTGTATTTTTGTGGAAACCGTCAGTATTGTGAATATTAATATATTTTATATTAATTAATTAATTAATTAATTAACAACATTCCCTTATTCAAACAGATTCTGTAAAGGTAACTCCGAAGCAAACAGGTTCATTTAAACACTAAAAAGTGGAGCACTTAACCAAACACATGCTCTTTGATTTTCATATGTAGATATAGAGATGAAAGCTGTGAGATATGGTGTGTATATCTAACGAGAGATAAGCCTGTGTCGCTATAATGACTGAAAGTCTTGTTTGTTGTTGAAATATTATGCAAGAGATTGCTGCTTATAGATTTTGAGATGAGGATGCACGCTATGTGGTAATACAGACCTGAATGTCTTTTACAAACAAGCTGAATGACTGGCGCATAAGCGCATCTTGTATTGTGAGTGAGCGTGCACATTCTTTATTCCTGTATTGATTTTTCTCATCTCATATTGAGAGACTTATGTGCATCAGCTTAGCCATTTGGAAAACATTACTTTGGCTCGCTGTAGTGTTGTGTTGTATGCCGATGATTATCCTTTGTGGAGAATTTGTATGTTTGTTTGTAAATGTGTATAAATTAGCCTTTCATATGATCAAAAGTTATGTAACTTGCTGAAAAGCAAGAGAAGCACTGAGATTTTTACTTTTTTTTTTTTTTACTAAAAATATTTTATTTTTTAATAAATCACACATTTATGTCCCCAAAAAAACTGCCAGCCAAAAGTTATAAATAATAAAGATTTGTAATGTTTTTGAAAGAAGCCTCTTATGCTCACCAAGGCTGCATATATTTGATCAAAAATACAGTAAAACGATAATATTGTGAAATATTATTACAATTTAAAATAACTATTTTCTATTTTAATATACACTACCAGTCAAAAGTTTTTAAACAATAAGATTTGTAATGTTTTTTGTTAAAGAAGTCTCTCTCACCAAACAATAAAAATGTGAAATATTTTTACTATTTAAAATAACAGTTTTCTATTTGAATATATTTTAAAATGTAATTTATTCCTGTGATTTCAAAGCTAAATTTTCAGCATCATTACTCCAGTCTTCAGTGTCACATGATCCTTCAGAAATCATTATAATATGCTAATTTGCTGTTCAAGAAACATTTTATTATTATTATTATTATTATCATTAATATTTAAAACAGCTGAGTACTGTTTTTTTTTTTTTCAGGATTCTTTGATGAATAGAAAAAATCCAAAGATTAGCATTTATCTGAAATAAAAAGCTTTTGTAACATTATACACTATACCATTTAAAAGCTTGGGGTCAGAATCATTTTTATTTTAGTTTAGTTTTTTATAGAAAATAATACCTTTATTTTTAACTTTGTTTGATGATAAAGACATTTATATGTTACAAAAGATTTCTATTTCAGATAAATGCTACTCTTCTAAACTTTCCTTTCATCATATAAATCTGAAAAATAATGCTCAGCTGTTTTTAACATAATAATAATAATAATAATAATAATAATAATAGTAAGTGTTTTTTGAGCAGCAAATCAGAATATTGGAATGATTTGAAGGATCATGTGACTGGAGTAATGATGCTAAAAATTCAGCTTTGAGCTAAAATATATATATATATATGTGTATATATATATATATATATAAATAGAAAACAGATATTTTAAATAGTAAAAATATAAAATACAATTTTTGCTGTACTTTGGATCAAATAAATGCAGGCTTGGTGAGCGAAAAACATTAAAACATTAAAAATCTTACTGTTCAAAAACGTTTGAGTAGTGCGTATTGAAATGTAATTTATTCCTGTGATACAAAGCTGAATTTTCAGCATCATTACTCCAGTGTCACATGATCCTTCAGAAATCATTTTTTTGGAAACTGTGATACACTACCATTCAAAAGTTTGGGGTATTTTTTTTTTTTTTAAGAAAAGGATACTTTTATTTAGCAAGCATGCATTAAATCGTTCAAAAGTGACAGTAAAGACATTTATTTTGTTACAAAAAGTAAATACTATTCACAGAACTTTCTATTAATCAAAAAACGTATCACAGTTTCTACAAAAATATTAAGCTCCCAAATTTGTTTTCAACATTGAAAATAATAAGAACCATGATTAATATTCAAGTGCCAATATTATTAATGATAATACTTAAGCAGCAAATCAGCATATTAGAATGATTTTTGAAGAATGATGTGACACTAATGAGTAGAGTAATGATGCTGAAAATTCAGTATTACATGACAGAAATAAATAACAGTAAAAAATAAATTTTACACTAGAAAACCATTATTTTGAATTGTAATAATATTTCATAAGTTTAATGAATTTTGCATGAGCATGATTTATTCCAAACTTTAAGCTGCCATTGTATATTACAGACGTCATATAGTGTGTCTGAGCTGTTAAATATGGCCATGCAATAACTCAACAACACATTTTGGTAGACTATATACTGTATGCACACTTATTTCAATATGTTTGAAACACGTAAAGCCCAAGATACACTCCATTAAATCTGTTATATATACACTGAGGTCTCTTGTACCACAGCCCATCCTTCTTCTGTAGATGGTCTAATACACTCAAACACAGAGTGAAACGAATATCCAGCATCTCTCTCTGTGTCAGACAAACAATTCGCACGTCTCCCAGGGTGATAATGTTACCCCATAACTCGCACAGATGCACCCTGTAGGTACAGGGATGAATGAAGGTTTCACTCGGGCCTTGCGTTCTGCAGGTGAACTCATGCATGACAATACTTTAATAACATAATACGCCAGGTTCCCTGACAAGTTCGCCAGCGTTTTTTTAAAATATCATAGCTGCGGGGATGTGTAGACGCCTTCAGTGTTACGGTACATCAAGGACACTTGCTTAAATAATACACCAAGGGTTTTGCCATTTCAGTTGAGGACTGATTTCCACAGATGACAGTAAATCACAATCCGAGAATCTCCACAGGAGAAAAATCTGTGTTGACAATCATGCGTTGCAGCTTTTTGGAGGCTTGTGAAATATAGCTGACATTTCTAAATGCCAATAGTCAGTATCATCATACATAAATACAACATACTCGTAAAAGAAAGGCCATGTGATTTACATTTCTGCACTAGATTTTCAAGGATTTTCTCCTGTGTTTTTCCTGTCTGCTTGATCTAGTCTTGGATTACTTTTTTACAACTCAATTTTGTTGCACAGACTAGATAAATGACCATGGATGCTAAACCTGTCGACTACACAACATCACTATGACTATCTGGAGATTTGCTATAGGGACTACAAATACTACAAATGATTTTTTAACAGCTATTTGTCTGACCACATATGTTAGCCAGTTTAGAGTCAAGTTTTAATGTTTTTGAAAAAAGCCTTCTTTTTCTCACCAACTAAGCATTTGTTTGATTCAAAATACATTAAAACAGTTATATTGTGAAATATTATTTACATTTTATAATATAGTTAAATGGATACATACTTTATTCTTGTAAAGCTAAATTTTCAGCATCATTATTACAGTCTTCAGTGTCACACGATCCTTCAGAAATCATTCTATCATATTATGTTACAAATAACACCATGAAACAAAAGTTTTGTTTCACTTTTATTTTTAATGTTTCTTTGAAGTATTACATGCTGAATACAGTGATCATGAAAAAAAAAATAGTTTTAAACCAGTGTTTCATAAGTAGTGGTAGAACCTGTAAAATTTACCAGAGTTGCTTAAAGAGTTGCATGTGACACTTAAGACTGGAGTAATGATGCTTGAAAAAAGCTTTGATTATTTTGAAACCATTAAACTTTTTTTTTTTTTTTTTTTTTTTCAGGATTCTTAGAACAGCATTTATTTGAAATATAACTATTTTCTAACATTCTAAATATTTTTACTGTCACTTTTGATCAGCTGAATGGATCCTTGATGAATAAAAGTATTAATTAATTAAAAAAAAAAAAAAAAAAAAAAAAAAAAAAAAAAACTTTTCATGTTTACACTGCTGTTTAAAAGTTTGGGATCAGTAAAATTTAATGCTTTTTAAAAAAAGTTTCTTATGCTCAACAAAGCTGCATTTATTTGATCAAAAATACAGAATAAAAATGTAATGTTATAACCCCCCCCAATGTAATGTTATAACCCCCCCCAAAAAATACAATAAAACATACATAAAGCTGAATTTTCAGCATCATTTCTCCAGTATTCAGTGTCACATAATCCTTCAGAAATCATTCTAATATTTCTCATTTATTATCAGTGCTATAAACAGTTGTGAAGTTTTTAAAAAAAAAATATATTTTTATATAAAATATGTTACAACCCATTTAGGGTCCAACACAAAAAAAAAAAAAAACAGTCTAAACAAATACAACAGTGGCCAGGGCAAAAAGTTAGGATTTTATTGTACAAATAAAAGAATATGACCAAAAATAGAAAACGGCAAGAAATATATTTAAGCAAAGAAATCATAAACAAGGACTGGTGCGCTAACTAATTTAAACTACAACTTACTTAAGAGTTAAGAAAATTTTTCCTCTCTCGAGGAAGAGATCAAACACAACAAAATCTTCTGGGTCAGCTCACTTACCTATGCTTTCTACGTACTCTGTACTACACAAACGATCACACACCATCCTTAAACAAAAGAAAATAAAGAAAACCAAAAATCAAACAAAAAACAGAGTTCCCAGGGCAAGCCATTGAAGTGCCACCAGCAGCTCTTAAATAGGAAGAGGCTTCAGGTGTTCTTACTAGTCTCCGCCCCCCATCCAATTAGCAGCTGCACTCAGGATAGAAAACAGAGAAAGAAAGAGCAGTGGCTCGTAACAAATATGTGTATGTATATGTATATATATATATATATATATGTATATATGTATGTATGTAGGTATGTATATATATATATATATATATATATATATATATATATATATATATATATATATATATATATATATATATAAAAGCTTTTTTTTCTTTTTTTTGGAACCTTTCAGGTCAGTAAATTAAATTTAAATTAAATTCAAATAAAACTTTTATTCAGCAAGGATGTGTTAAACTGATAGAATGTGATAGCAAAGATGTATAGTTACAAAAGATTTCTATTTTTAATAAATGCTGTTCTTTTAAACTTTTTATTCATCAAAGAATCCTAAAAAAAAGTATTACAGGTTCCAAAAAAAGATTTGGCAGCACAACTGTTACCAACATTGATCATTCTAATAATAAATCAGCATTATAGAATGATTTAAGCATCATGTGACACTTAAGACTGCTTAAAAAAGCTTTGATTATTTTGAAACCATTAAACATTTTTTTTCAGGATTCTTTGAATAGAAAGTTCAAAAGAACAGCATTTATTTGAATGGATCCTTGATGAATAAAGTATTAATTATAAAAAAAAAAAAAAAAAAAAACTTTTCATGTTTACACTGCCTCTCAAAAGTTTGGGATCAGTAAAATTTGTAATGCTTTTTAAAAAAGTTTCTTATGCTCAAAAAAGCCTTATTTATTTGATCAAAAATACAGAATAAAAATGTAATATTGTGAAATATTTCCCCAAAAAATTACAATAAAACATAAAGCTGAATTTTCAGCATCATTTCTCCAGTATTCAGTGTCACACGATCCTCCAGAAATCATTCTAATATTTCTGATTTATTATCAGTGCTATAAACAGTTGTGAAGTTATTAAAATATTATTTTATTAAAAAAAAAACTGTGATACTTTTTTCAGAATTCGTTCTAAATGCTGTTCTTTTAAACTTTTTATTCATCAAAATAAAAAAATTTACAGGTGTTACAGGTTCCGAAAAATATTTGTCAGCACAACCATGTTACTAACATTGCTAATTCTAATAATAAATCAGCATATTACAATGATTTTAGCATCATGTGACACCTACAACTGGAATAATGATGCTAAAAAAAGCTTTGATCACAGGAATAAATTATATTTTCAAAATGTATGAAAAAATAAAACAATTATTTTTAATTGTAATATTATTTCATAATATAACTGTTTTTTTTTTCAGTATTTTTGATCAAATAAATACAGCCTTGATGAGCATGAGAAATATTATAGTGTCTAGAATACTTTTAGAACATGTCAAAATTTAGTGGTATTAACATTAAGCAGCAGTAGGAGTAGAAACATGTCCACAGGCATACCACACGTACCTCATGCTTTCTATAAGTTGTTTTTGTTGTATCTTTTTACTTTACTTTAAATCTAGTATTTTAGTTGAACCATATCCTTATCTGCAGAGGCGCAGTTGATTTGAGTCGGTTATTTCTGTTGATGTTTTGGGTTCGATTCAAACGCTCCAAGGGTGGCCTGATCGACACAACACCGAACCCTGTGAAAGCTCAGACGCTGCCAATTCTAAGCCGTGCCTGAAGCATTGTTGAGCAACTGCGCTGAATGCATTTGCCTGCACAAGCTGAGGCAAAGCCTGAGAGAGAAACTGATACTGTGATAGAGGAGCACACTCTAGTTGAATAATAGACTGGGTGAAAGGTTGCGTACAATACAATCTGTCCAAAAAGAGGAAATCTTCGCTGTAGTCTGTTTTATCACGTAACCTGTCCGGCTGCATTTGTACAGGTGCTCATTCGTCAGTTCTTATAATGCAGCTTGCTGCTTAACAATGCATATCCATGCCAGCTGTTCTTCAGTATGGAAACTCAATGTGATAGTAAAGCCTGCTTATCTTGTCCTTCATTTGCTCCTCTTTAGATATACACTGTACAGTAACATTAGATCATTTTTAGAATTGCAAGACTTTAAAGGAGAAGTTCACTTCCAGAACAAGGATGTGCAGATAATTTACTCACCACCTTGTCATACAAGATGTCTTCTTTCTTCAGTCGATAAGAAATTGTGTTTCTTGAGGGGAAAAAAAATCCTGAATTATCTCCATATTGTGGACTTCAATGGTGCCCTCAAGTTTGAACTTCCAAAATGCAGTTTAAACGCAGCTTCAAATGGCTCTAAACGATCCCAGCCGAGGAAGAAGGGTCTTATCTAGCAAAACGATCGGTCATTTTCGAAACAAATTAAAAGTTTACAGTGTTTCCCCTAGGTTTACAATTGTAAATTGGGTTGTACGGTGCTTTCAACTCGTACCAACGGTACAGTACTTTTTTCGGTACATTACTCTCTCTGTGTAATAACAAAAAACATTTATTTCAGTGAAAAAGTCAAAAAATCTCAATTTCTTAATCTACAATCTTTTTCTTTTTTTCAGAAATTCTTGTGCTTTAATTTCTCTGATAATCAAATACAGGCATTAAACATTTATTTATTATTAATGAAATGAAAAATAAACCCTTTTATTTGTTGGCAAAGAAACAGTTTTTTTTCTGTTATTTCTGTTATTATTATAATTTCTGCTTTTAATTGTTTTATTTAAATTTGCCAGAAATAGGAACATTTAAACACCTACATTATACTGTACAAAAGTAATACAAGACTAATACATTTTTGTTACACGTTAAACCGTACTTTTATTTTGACATGTTGCCGGTTAGTTTTTGTGTGTATACACTATGATATGATGCTAATTTTTTCAAATGAAACGGTAAAATTTACATGAACTGACTCTCACAGCAGTTCTGGAGATTAAATTAATGCGTTTATGTCGTCATATAATGAGAGGCAGAGGCCGAAAATAACCGCGAGCCTCACGTGTGATTCAGTATTTTTGTTGTAAACAAAACCGCGTCTCCGCCATTCATTCATACAGAGCCAAGCGGAACATGGAGGATTCATATTTAAACCGTATTTTTGCGTTTTAATATTCACAGACACTAGTCCATATCGCGAATCGAATTAAGTGAGAGACTTACTTTTGATTTATTAATCTAAAAATTGACGAATTCTGTGGCATCCCGTGCTGTAGAGTAAATCCGTTTTTATGAATGGACAAGACGCGTGACCACGTAACGTTAGAGATGACATGCCATTGTGTAAACAAGATAAATAACACAAGCCTGTTTCGTTTGTTTAATAAAAGAACAAGGTATAGACCTGTTCTGTAGGAAAGGTAACCTTAAATGACGTCTGTTGTGATCTGGCGCTATATAGAAAATAAAGTTCACTTGACCTTCAAGGGGGGCGGGGCTGCCCTGGCAGGGGAAACACTGGTTTATATGCTTTTTAACCTCAAACGCTCGTCTTGTCTAAGTCTGCGTGAACTCTTTTTTTTCTGTTTAATACGGTCAATAGAGTTAGGGTATGTCGGAAAAACTCCCATCTCGTTTTCTTCCCCAACTTCAAAATCGTCCTACATCGCTGCAGAAGTACCGACCCAGTGTTAACAAAGTGAACATGCAAAGAAGATCAAACGCTCTTTACAAAAAAGGTAAAAAACGATGTAGGACGATTTTGATGTTGAAGAAGAAAACGAGATGGGAGTTTTTCACAAACCCTAACTGTATTGACCCGGATTACACAGACTAGGCATGCGCATCAGTGTTGCCAAGTCCGTGGTTGTTTTTAATGTCCGCGGGCTGAAACGACCACAGTAACGTAATATTTTGCAGTTGCAATGCTAATTTTACCAGGGGAATCTCGCTAAAAACGTGTATTTTACCCCCCAGAACATGATTTTTACCAGGGGGGATTTTGTTGTGAAAACCTGGCAACCCTGATGCACATCGTAGAGACGAGACAAGATGAGCATTTTAGGTTAAAAAGTATATAAATTGTCACTTTGTTTTGAAAATGACTGATCGTTTTGCTAGATAAGACCCTTCTTCCTCGGCTTGCATCGTTTAGAGCCATTTGGAGCTGCTAACTGCATTTTGGAAGTTTAAACTTTGGGGCACCATTGAAGTCCACTATATGGAGAACATTCCTGAAATGTTTTCCTCAAGAAACAATTTCTTATCAACTGAAGAAAGAAAGACATGGGGGTGAGTAAATCTGTACATTTTTGTTCTGGAAGTGAACTTCTCCTTTAATAAAAGCAATGTAATTCCATCAAACCTTCATGAGCATCTTGCTCGGGGTCCAGGTTTCTCCTCCCTAGATAACGCTGAATATTTACCGGCTGACCTTTGACCTGCGTGTATGTGTTGTGTTTGTGTAGGAGTGTAGCTCATGGCCAAGGCTTTCCTCCAAAGACATCGGTATCCTCCGTTATCTGTTCGTGTTACACAAAGTAGTCTTTCTTTTTGCTTCTGTTAATGTGAACACCAACTTCTTCTTCAAAAAGATCTTTGTTCTGAATGAGCACAATGCAAGCATTTAATCTTATCTGTACGTTTAACTATCTGAACTATGTTGTCACAACAAGCCGAGCTCTTTCAGTTGTAAAGAAATTCTGTTTTTTAAGGAAAACATTTCTGCATTTTTCTCCATATAATGGACTGATATGGTGCCCATTTAAATTGATGCATCGCAAATCGAGAAATGATTCTGCATAGGTCTGCCCCCAAATAATCGATGAGAAGAGGCTTGGTCGACCAAAATTTTATTAGTCGCAGAAAAAAAAGATACACAGGAAGTGGCAAAGTCACGCAGTCTGAGAGACAGTGACAGACAGATCGTTAACGGCTGGTCTATGTGGTAATACAGTACATTGGGCAGGACATCCATACACTCACCTGTCACTCACCATCAACCAATCAGTTGGACTTTTAACTCTTTCCTGAGAAGGCTGATCACCATTTTTCTCATTTCTTATCTGATCTTGTTTTTTGTTGGGCCATGAGTGATTCAGACTCGATTGTTTACACCAGAACTAAAATCTGAATCAAATATGGCTTTTCTTTTGAAAGATCTATGTAGTAGCAACTTTACATGGAAGCTCAATTTAATGTTAACCTAGAAAAATGTGTGCTATTGAAGTATCTGTGTGGAATGTGGAAGCTGAACATGTAGCATGCTCCCTGCTTGACACAAGGAGGTGCCAATGCAGTCACTTGCTCTTAAAATACTCCGTCATTTTTGGTCATACAAATAAAAGTAATACGTCTTTCGAATCTGTAAAGACTATGTTTATTTGTGTGCACTTGGAATAACAACAAAACGTTGCGCCTTTGTAAAATAATGAAAGCAAACAGGATACGCTTTCTGCCATCTCGGACTCTGTGAACTTTTGCACGTCACTCCAAAACTGTGTATACTGGCCTTACAGATACAAAAAATATATGTATACATGTTGAAGCGAAATACAAGGGTGTGTACAGTGGGCTGTGTTTACATTAATCTTGCGTCATAAAAGCATTCTGAGCTGAGGTGCAATTCCGTGGATTACATGACGTTCTTCAACGCTCTTCTTCGCAAGAATTACAAACTAGCTTAGAGCACCACCTGCTGTTAAAAACTAAGATCAAAATTGATTCCAGAGAGTATCACGATGCATTTGCAAAATCTCTGTATCGATCCATGGTGTCGCAGTGCATCGATTTATTGTTGCATCCCTATAAGCTACAGTTACATTATCTAGTTTCCTACATGGATGTGCTAGTTTTGTGTTTCTTATATCAGTCTGCAGTCTCTCTCTTCTTAGTATTAAAATAAACAAAATATTTAATGCCCATTTATTTCTTTATTAGGGAAATAGAGCCATCCAATACGCATTATAAAGTAGACTCAGTCATTACTGTAAAATAAATTCTTTAAGGAGTTTTTTATCTTTTGTTTTTTTTTAAAGAAGACTTTTCTGCTCACCAGGCCTGCATTTATTTGATCCAAAGTACAGCAAAAATGTTGAAATATTTTTTACAATTTCAAATAACTGCTATTTATTTGAATATATTTTAAAATGTAATTTATTCCTGTGATTTCAAAGCTGAATTTTTAGCGTCATTTAAAAATCTTTCAAATATCTGATTTGCTACTCAATAAACATTTATTATTATTATTATGTTGAAAATGGCTGAGTGGAATTTTCAGGTTTCTTTGATGAATAGGAGGTTCAGAAGAACAGCATTTATCTGAAATAGAAATCTTTTGTAACATTATAAATGTATTTATCATCACTTTTGATCAATTTAAAGCATCCTTGCTAAATAAAATTATTAATTTCTATTATTTCTTTCCAAAAAAAAAAAAAAAAATCCCATGGATCTCATCAAAGAATCCTAAAAATATGTACTCAACTATTTTAAATATTGACAATAATCATAAATCAGCATAAATCATAAATCAGCAAATCAGCATTACAATGATTTCTGGAGGATCATGTGACACTGAAGACTGAAGTAATGATGCTGAAAATTCAGCTTTGCATCACAGAAATAAATTATGTTTTAAAATATTTTTAAATAGAAAACAGTTGTTTTAAATAGTTAAAATATTTCAAAATTTTACAGTTGTGCTGTACTTTGGATCAAATAAATGCAGGCTTGGTGAGCAGAAGAGACTTCTTTAAAAACATTAAAAATCTTACTGTTCAAAAACTTTTGACTGGTAGTGTACGTTTAATATATGTATTTGAAAATGAAAATGTATTTGCACCCGCTCTAAATTTTCTGTTCTTATTTTATGCTAAATATTTCTAAACCTTCCAATGAAATACAACATAGAACAAAGGCAATCTGAGTAAACAATCACCCAGCTTGTCTGTTTGTGCCACCTTGAGCAGCAATAACTGCAACCAAACGCTTCCGATAACACACTCCTCTTTGCATAACAGTTTTAGTTCAGCCACATTGGAGGGGTTGAGCATAAACTGCCATTTCCTGTCACAACATCTCAATTGGGTTCAAGTCACGATTTTGACTAGGCCACTCTGAAAATGTAATCCAGTTTGGTCCTTGGGTCTTTTGTGACTTCCCGGATGAGTCACCAATGTACTCTTGGAGGAATTTTGCAAGGCTAGACACAATGTTTTTTCTTCCATTTGGCATTATTGGCTCTCACTGTGGCTCTTTGGAGTCTGAGAGCCTCTGATAGCTTTGCAACAATTCTAAGACTGATGTATTTCAATCACCTGCTTCCTCATCATTTCTGGAATTTCTTTCAGGTTTGAAAAAGCTGTTGAAAAAGTTTTATTTTAATGTTGAATTGAACAGAACTGGCATTAATCAGGCCCCATTATGAATGCCGTTTCATAGAATTAGTAACTATAGAGGCACATAAGTGTTCACATAAGTACAGCTTGAATAGACCCTTTTCACAGACTGTGATGAAAAATTCAGCTTTTATATTTCCATTAAAAATATACTTTGTAATATATTACAATTTGCATCATATTACCAAAAAGAAAACCCTAGTTAAGGTTGTATGAGGTTGTTTCTAATATGGAGGGTGTTTAAATTACAGTAAATTTGACATGTTCTGTCTTCTGACTGTTGTTATCAATCTCTCTCTACTTCTGCCTCTTTTTGAAAGTCTTAAAAACATTATTGTGGACTTTTTCTTTTGCTGTTAGAGCAAATGGCAATGCAAAAAATATATATTTCATGTAGTCTCCCGTTTATTGCTCTAGAAGGTCATCCAACTATGATGACTATATTTTTTATTAAAAATGATAACTGTATTATATTTCTCACAATTCAGAGTTTATATTCTGCAATTCTGACTTTATAACTTGCAATTGCGATTTTAGGCTTATATCAATTCTGACAAAAAAAGTCAGAATTGTGAGATGTAAACTCATAATTGTGAGGAAAAAAAACCTGAATTGTGAAATAAAAAGTTGTAATTACCTTTTTTTAAAAAATGTTATTCACTGGTGAAAAAAGGCTTTAAAAAAACAGAATTAAAAAAAAAGTTCTGACAAAAGAGTTCTCACAGTGCGAGAAGTCGTCTTATTACTCAGGTTGCTTTTGTTTTATTTTGTGTTTCATTTGAATACCTAAAACAATTTAGCATGAAATATACACACAAAAGAGGAAGAAATCAGGATGGGGGATTACATTTTCTCAGCACTCTACCTGCATCAAATTCAAAGCCAAAAAATTCATTTCACTTTTTGTCATTGCCAATTGAAATTTATTTTTCCTCAAACAACTATAGCACAAAACTTTCAAACTTTCTTAATAAAACTCAATGCTTCAGGCAACATACACTTTCAAAAAATGGATATGTGCAATTTTAGGTATTTAAAGTATTAAAATATTGGTAACACTTTAGTTTAGAGGCCAATTTGCATTATTAACTAGTTGCATTTAGCATGCATATTACTAGCAAACTGGCATATTATTTGACTCATTATACTGGCACATATAAATTCTGCATGACCATATTTTAGATACTCCATACCTAAACTTATTAACTATTAATAAGCAGCAAATTTGGAGGTGAAGTCATAGTTAATAGTTAAAGGAGGAGTCCACTTCCAAAACAAAGATTCACATATAATGTACTCACCCCCTTGTCATCCAAGATGTCTTTCTTTCTTCGGTTGTAAAGAAATTATGTTTTTTGAGGAAAACATTTCAGCATTTTTCTCCATATAATGACTGATATGGTGCCACGAATTTGAACTTCCAAAATACAGTTTAAATGTGGATTCAAACGATCCCAAATGCGGTTGTAAACGATCCCAGCTGAGAAACAAGGGTCTTATCTAGTGTAACGATCGGTTATTTTAACAAAAATAATACATGCCAAACGCTCGTCTTGTCTTACTCTGCCTGGACTGTTTTTGTTCCGGTTCATGACAGTTAGGGTATGTCGAAAAACTCCCATCTCATGTTCTCCCTCAACTTCAAAATCATCCTATATCGCTGTTTTACCTTTTTTGTTAAGGGTGTTTGATCTTCTTTGCATGTTTACTTTGCAAAGACTGGGTCGGTACTTCTGCAACGATGTAGGATGATTCTGAAATGATTTTTGAAGTTGAGGGAGAAAATACGATTGGAGTTTTTCGACATACCCTAACTGTCTTGAGCAAGAATACACAGAGTTCAGGGAGAGCAGGACAAGATGAACGTGTGAGGTTAAAAAGTATTTAAATTGTATTTTTAAAATGAAAATAACCAATCGTTTCGCTAGATAAGACCCTTATTACTCAGCTTGGATTGTTTACAACCGCATTTGGGATCGTTTGAAGCTGCATTTAAACTGCATTTTGGAAGTTCAAAATCGGGGCACCATATCAGTCCATTATATGGAGAAAATGCAGAAATGTTTTCTTCAAAAAACATAATTTCTTTACGACTGAAGAAAGAAAGACATAAACATTTTGGATGATAAGGGGGTGAATACATTATATGTGAATCTTTGTTTTAGAAGTGGACTTCTGACTTCCTATAGCACAGCAAACATGACATACAGTTGAGGTCAAAAGTTTACATAGACCTTGCAGAATCTGCAAAATGTTAATTATTTGAGCAAAATAAGAGGGATCATACAAAATGCATGTTATTTTTTTAGTTAGTACTGACCTGAATAAGATATTTCACATAAAAGATGTTTACATATAGTGCACAAAAGAAAACAATGGTTGAATTGATAAAAATGACTCAGTTCAAAAGTTTACATCCCGTTGATTATTAATACTGTTTTGTTGCCTGAATGATCCACAGCTGAGTGTTTTTTTGATTAGTGATAGTTGTTCATGAGTCCCTTGTTTGTCCTGAACAGTTAAACTGCCGGCTGTTCTTCAGAAAAATCAGCTTTTTTGTGTGTATTTGAACCCTTTCTAGCAATGGCTGTATGATTTTGAGATCCATCTTTTCACACTGAGGACAACTGAGGGACTCATATGCAACTATTAGAGAAGGTTCAAATGCTCACTGATGCTCCAGAAAGAAAAAATGATGCATTAAGAGCTGGGGGGTGAAAACTTTTGAACAGAATGAAGATGTGTACATTTTTCTTATTTTGCCTAAATATCATATTTTTTCTGCCCTTCAGAAGCTACAGAACATATTTACATGTTTCCCAGAAGACAAAATAAGTTAAATGTACCTTGATCTTCAAATTCCAAAAGTTTTCACCCTTAGGCTCTTAATGCATCGTTTTTCATTCTGGAGCATCAGTGAGTGTTTGAACCTTCTGTAATAGTTGCATGTGAGTCCCTCAGTTGTTTTCAGATTGTTATCCTCACTAAACCAAAAAAAAAAAAAACAGCTGTGGATCATTCAGGTAACAACACAGTATTAAGAATCAAGTTTATGTAAACTTTTGGACAGGGTCATTTTTATAAGCTCAACTATTATTTTCTCTTATGGACTTATGTAAACATGTTTTAGGTGAAATATCTTATTCAGGTGAGTACTTAATAAAAATAACATGCATTTTGTATGATCCCTTTTATTTTGGTAAAATAATTAACATTTTGCAGATTCTGCAAGGTGTATGTAAATTTTTGAACTCGACTGTATGTGTATCAAAACACATATTGCAGTCTCTGCAGTTTTCTCTCCACAAATGTGTCTGGAAAAGGTCATAATATCGGTGACCTTTTGGAAATACGTTGAAGTTATAGCAAATGGCCATAGCAGGTATATGGTAATATTTTGAGAGTGACTGAGATTGAGAAAGAGAGAGAGAGAGATGTGTTGTATGTCAGTCTCAGCGGGTCTGCTGAGAGTTTGATTGTATTTCCTGGGCGTGCTGCGCTGTGCCTAGTCCTGTCCCCTCTCTCCCCAACCACGCGCCATCTGCCTCTCCCACTCTTCATCCTCCTCTCTCTCTCCTCCAATATCCAAACAGCATTTCAACCCGCCCACAACCCTCCCCCCCACACTCTCATGGCCTGTTTAGAGCCGGGCCAGGCGATGACGATGTGACACGAGGAAAGGTTTTCTCTCCTCACTTGCACTCTTTGTTCCCTGTTGGCATACCGCACTCTTACGACAGAACAGGGTGGATAACAACATGCCGCACAATAGCACCTTGAGTGAAAAAAGTTGCTGGGTTTCCAGTTTTATGTGGTGAACTGAGTAATACCCAGACTTGTTTTTGTAAGACTATGAAAACAGTCGCTTGTGTGCAGTTCTACTTAGATATCAGTGACCCTGTAATGAGCAGGATGATGCATGTGTTTGAACAGCTCACATATATGACTGATAAAATAAAAGAGGATTAAATGCACATTTTCTCACAGTGTTACACTAATGGGGGATTTGCATGCTAGAATTCACACTCAAAACTAGTAATTACAGCCTACTCATTGCTCAGCAGACAGCGGAAACGCGTCTCAGAGCCTTTTTTTTTAGATGCTTTTTCTTTGTGCCTCATTTAGTTTTCTGCATCGTTGAATTAGTATTTGTCAATGTTTTTTCTGCTTGTATGCGAAAAAATGATGATGTTTAATGTTTATGTGGATACAAATAATTTCAAAAGTAAATAAGTCTCTTCTGCTCACCAAGGCTGCTGTTTATTTGATCAAAAACACAGTAAAAACAGTAAAACGTGTGTATTATTATTATTAGAATGTAAACTGTATTGCATTTTTAACTGTAATGTTTTTTAAAATGTAATTTATTCCTGAGGCAAAGTTGAATTTTCAGCATTATTACTTCAGTCTTCAGTGTCACACAATCCTTTGCTGCTTAAGAAACATTTTTTCTTACTATGAATGGTCAAAACTATGCAAGCCCGTTACTACAGAAGCCCGTTTCAGCCAGTGAATAAAAAACAAAAAATAAGGTAATTGTGACTTTTAATCTCACAATTCTGAATTTTATTTCTCACAATTGCAAGTTTACATCTTGCAATTCTGACGTTTTTTCAGATTTGTGAAATATAAACATGCAATTGCAAGCTATAAAGTCAGTATTGCATGATATAAGCACGCAATTGTGACTTTTTCTTCTCAGAATTGCGAGTTTACATCTCACAATTCTGACTTTGACACAATTGTGAGTTATAAGTTGTATATATTCAATATACGAGCTCAGAATTGCAAGTTTATATCAATCAATTTTGGCTTTTTTCTCAGAATTACAAATTTATATCTCATAATTTTGACTTTATAATGCACAATTACAAGTTGTAAAGTCAGAACTACAAGATATAAGCTCGCAGTTCTCACTTTTTTCTCAATTACAAATTCATATCTCACAATTGTGACTTTGTAATGTGCAATTATGAGTTATAACTCATAATTGCGCATTACAAAGTCATAATTGCAAGATATAAGCTTGTAATTATGACTTTTTCTCAGAACTGCAAGTTTATATCTCACAATTCTGACACACAGTTGCAAGTTATAAAGTCAGTATTGTTTGATATAAGCGTGCAATTCTGACTTTTTCTCAGAATTGTAAGTTTATATCTCACAATTGTTACTTTTTTTCCTCAGAATTATGAATTTACATCTCACAATTTTGAGGAAAAAAAGTGGTAAGTGAATAAAAAATAAAAAAGTTAATTGTGACTTTTTATCTCACAATTCTGACTTCTTATAATTGCGAATTTACATCTCACAATTCTGACTTTTTATTCAGAATTGTGAGATAAATTTGTAATTGTGAGTTATAAAGTCCCATTCTGAGGGGAAAAAGAGAGATATTTTCTCAGAATTGTAAGTTTATATCTCACAGTTCAGACTTAACTCGCATATGCTATAATAAAAAAGGTCAGAATTGTAGGATAAAAAGTCAGAATTACCATTTTGTAATTTTTTACTTATTGGCGGAAATGGGCTTCCATATGTTTCCAGAATTTAAAAAAAAATGTTTGCCAGAGAATTAAAAAAAAAAACAGTTGTGACAAAAGAGTTCTCACAATTTTTTTTTTTTTTTTTTTCTGTGGGTGACACAAGCTTCCATAGTAAACAGCTGCTTAATATTTTTTGTGGAAACTTTTAAACATTTTTTTTTAGGATTCTGTAACGAATAGATGTTCAAAATAAGAGCATTTATTTGAAACAGAAATCTTTTGTAACATTATAAATGTATTTACTGTCACTTTTGATAAATATAATGCATCCTTGCTGAATGAAAGTAATTTCTTTATAAAAATCTTCCTTTTTAATGATTGTGTATGATATTAGATTGCACAAATTTGACTTGCTAACTGTTGGGAGATGTGAAGTCATGATTGTGTTGACATATTAGGGTGATTAAATGACGACAGAATTCTCACATTTCATATCTCTTTAACCTTTAAACGCAATATCTTTGCTTGCAGCAGATGGGTAAAGTTTTATCCTCCTGTCTGACCCAGTGAACTTTAGTTTATCTGAAACGTTTGGCCTTAAAAACTTTGACAGGTCCGTTTGATCTGCCACAATCAAAACAACAATGCATACACACAGACCAGTCCAAAACAGACTGTATTTTTCAAGGTGACTTCGATCCACTTTTTCATGTACCTGCAAGCAAAAGTCACATGTATTTAACAATAAAGAGTCCCATCTGTTTCCTCCAATGTCTGACAAAAAGGCCTGTTGAAAGAAAATTGCTCTCATCTCAGGAAAGAAGATGGAATGGCAGCATACTTTTGAATAGAAGCTACTACAAGCCATTTACTTGTCTTGCTCAAACTGTAATGCCTGTAACAACACATCTATGTCACAACCGGTCAGGGTTTATACTAGAAGAAAACAGCAAACAGCTGAGTGATCGAAACATAAATCATTTGTTGAAAGATACTCTTAAAACATTTATGATTACATGTGTAGTTGTGGTTTATCATGCACAGTATGTCCTGTATTCAGTCGTAGATGAACTGAGCCGACAGGAATTCTTTATTCGCTCTGACAATGCGGTCTAAAGCCGTACATTCAACTGTGGTTGAAACTGGGACTCGATTCAGATTAACATCTCTCTATTCAAATACTTGGTTTGTCAAATAATACCGGAGGATCATAGTCTTCCGTCATGTGAACACAATAACCCAGTGGTTTGCTCCGACGGGACCTTCATTATCTTACAGAAACAGGCAGTACGGGAATCTTCTGATTAGCATTGCAGAGTCAGACTGACATATGAGTGAGCTCAAACTCATAGCTGTCCTGATCCCTCTCCTGCTGCCGCCGTGATCTCGCTGTGAATTGTTATGGAGGCCGCGAGCAGCTGTTCTCATTCTAATGATGCGGTTAATGCGTCCGTGACAGGTCCAAACGCTATAAACATTAGTAGCAACTGTGCCGTTCATCGGCCAGCATTTCAATCAGAGATCATCGAGAGTTGTCTAATTTCAACAATTTAAATGCCAGATGCCAGTTTGAGTCAACCAATTGTGTATTGCATTCTTCAAGGAATAGAGACATTTGTGACTCTGGACCACAAAACCAGTCATAAGGGTCATTTTTTTTTTAAATTGAGATTTATGCATCATCTGAAAGCTGAATAAATAAGCTTTACATTGATGTATGTTGTTGTTTGTGTAGGATAGGACAATATTTGGCCGAGATACAACTATTTGAAAATCTGGAATCTGAGGGTGCAAAAAAATCACCTTTAAAGTTGTCCAGATGAAGTTCTTAGCAATGCATATTACTAATCAAAAATAATTACGGTAGGAAATTTACAAAATATAGTCATGGAACATGCACTGTAAAAGACAAAAAAAAAACACAATTTGTTGAGTGAGCTTAAAATAATTTGTTAAAATTTTATGTTCAGTCAACTCCAGTAAGTTTAGTCAACTTGAAATGTTAAGTTGTACTAAGTAACAACTTAGATATTTGTGTTTGTTAAACTTAAAAGCTGGGTAAGTAACCCAGCTGCCTTAAAATTTTAAGTTGAATCAACTTAAAAATCCAAGTTGTCACTTAATAAAACTTAACTTAAAAATAAACTTTTTTGGACTTGACTGAACTTAAAATTTTAAGGCAGCCAGGTAACAAATTATTTTCAGTTGACTCAACAAATAGTTTTTTTACAGTGTGATCTTTAATTAATTTTCTAATGATTTTTGGCATGAAAGAAAAATCAATCATTTTGACCCATACAATGTATTGTTGGATCTGCAGTTCAAAATCATTTATCCATCATTATGTCGTTTCACACCTATGTGATACAGTTGGTGAGCATTACATCACTTGCTCACCAGTGGATCCTCTGTAGTAAATGGGTGCTGTCAGAATGAGAGTCCAAACAACTAATAAAATCATCACAATAATCCACAAGTCCATCTCCAGTCTATCAGTTAACATCTTGTGAAGTGAAAAGATGTGTTTGTAAGAAACAAATCCATCAAGATGTTTTATGAGTCCACTATTTGATATATTTCTTTCTCCAATGATTTAGAAGTAAAATAGCTCAGAACAGTTTCATTTTGATGTGAGAGGACAACAGGTGATAGACTTTTCCACTGAAGAAAGAATTATTATGGATTATGGACACGTATTTTGGCCAGAAGCAACGGTTTAAAGTTTAAAAATGTCTTAATGATGGATTTGTTTCTTACAAACATGCAGCTTTTTACTTCACAAGATGTTAACTGATGGACTAAAGTAGGGTGGAGTACATGTGGAATATTGTGAGGTTTTTATCAGCTGTCATTTTGACGGCTCCCATTCACTATAGAGAATCCTCTAGTGAGTCATGTGATGCTAAATTTCTCCCAAAGCTGTTCTGATGAAAAACAAACTGATCTACACTTTGGATGGCGTGAGGGTGAGTGCATTTTCAGGAAATTTCATTTTTGAGTCACTATTCTTTTAGTCAAAGTGACAAATAAATGATGTGGTATTTCAAAAAAAAATTTGACCCTGGACCACAAAACCAGTCATAAGGGTCAATTTTCTGAAACTGAGATCTATACATTATCTTAAAGCTCAATAAATAAGCTTTCCATTGATGTATGGTTTGTTAGGAGAGGCCATCTTTGGCTGAGATGCAACTATTTGAAATTTGGAATCTGAGCGTGCAAAAAAAAAATCTAAATATTGAGAAAATCACCTTGAAAGTTGTCCAAATGAAGTTCTTAGCAATGCGTATTACTAATCAAAAATTACGTTTTGATATTTACGGTAGGAAGTTGGCAAAATACCTTCATGGAACATGATTTTTACTTAATATCCTAATGATTTTTGTCATAAAAGAAAAATTGTTCATTGTTCATTGCTACAAATATACATCTTCTACACTTTAGATGGCATGAGGGTGAGTGCATTTTCAGAAAATTTTCATTTTTTAAGTAACTATTCTTTTAGTCAAGGTGACAAATAAATGATATTGTATGTGACCCTGGACCATAAAACCATTCATAATCACATTTTCTGAAATTAAGATGTATACATAATCTGAAAGCTGAATAAATAAGCTTTCCATTGATGTATGGTTTGTTAGGATAGGACAATATTTGGCCAAGATACAATCTGGATTAAAATCTGGAATTTGAGGGTGCAAAAAAAAAAAAAAAAAAAAAGTGAGAAAATTGCCTTTAAAGTTGTCCAAATGAAGTTCTTAGCAATGCATATTACTAATCAAAAATTAAAATTAAGTTTTGATACATTTACGGTAAAAATTTTTGCAAAATATCTTCATGGAACATGATCTTTACTTAATATCCTAATGATTTTTGGCACAAAAGAAAATTGGATAATTTTGACCCACACAATGCATTTCTGGCTATTGCTACAAATATACCCGTGCTACTTAAGACTGGTTTTGTGGTCCAGGGTCACAAATGTGTTTCATTGTTCCACTGTGGTACTTCTCCATACTTGTTTTATGGCAGCTTTCATCAGGTGTTTTCAGGTAGCTCAGTAATGATGGAGCATCTGTCAAAGCACTGTAAAGGCGCTAATCTGTTTCATTCTTTCTGCTTATGTTTGTAACCACATCATGTTCCTTCTATAGCCAACACATTGAAATCCACACAAGTAATCAATATTACCATGCACTATTCAGAAACATATAACTAAATAATACTCACCTCAATCAAAAGCCACCAGCAGGGCTTTAGGTTTATACAATCGATTAGTAAAATCCGCAGGAGCTCTCGACATCTGAGATCATTCTGGCCTCAATATAATTGCGAGCAAGTTTTCAGTTGCGATGCTTGAAAAACTCTAATGACAAGCTTTGATCAGTGTATATTTACAGTAAATAAAGCAGTGCTTGCCAAAATCTTAAAAAAAAATATATGATTGTTTTGGCACTATGAGAATATAATTACTATAGCCCTGGAGGAAGGAGATCATTGTTGTGTCAAAGTCAGACCTTCCCCATAAAAACTCCCTACACTCTTAAAAATAAAGGTGCTTCACAATGCCATAGAAGAACCTTTTTGTCTAAAAGAACCTTTAACATCTGAAGCACCTTTCTGTTTCACAAAAGATTCTTTGTGGCAAATAAGGTTCTTCAGATTATAAAAAGGTAAGCAAAAAATGGTTCTTTACAAAACCTTTGACTGAATGGTTCTTTGTGGAACCAAAAATGGTTCTTCTATGGCATCGCTTGAAGAACCTTTTGAAGCACCTTTATTTTTAAGAGTGTCGATTAGTTTACTTCAGTTTATCGGAACATGAAAAGTCTGCCATTAACACACAAAGTTATCATATTGCATCAGTATAATGCATGAGTTATATGGTGTTTTTGTCCTATTTAAAGCATTTTTGATTGCTGTGAATTGTTTCAGTGTGGATAAGTGCTGTAGGATTCTTCAAATTATTCATTGGTTGTGATTGAACTGAACACATGGCTGTCGGCCTGTCCAGAAATGAAGACTGACCCCTTTCCCGGCAGTCATCAGCACTGCTTCCGTGTAAACACCAGTGAAGAGCCTCCTGATGTGTCTGACAGCCATGTGGTCAGTGAGTGCAGGATACTGTTTACAGGGTGTAGACAGTTGTGATTTTCAGTCATTTATCTCCTCCTTTACTTTGACAGACAAACAACTAGGTCTGTCTGACAGTCAGTAATGAACAGTGGTTTACAGCACTTCTTCTCAACATTAGTCATGTTAGCTATTATTCAGTACGCTGCAAACATGAGTAGTTCATTTATGGATGTTTGTTTGTTTTTGAGTATTTCTATATTTTACCAATTTGAAATGGCTATATTGTCTGCTTCATTTATTAGAACTGTTTGTCATTGAGAGCAAGGTTGACAACATCAGATGAAGCCTTATCACAGACATTTGAGACAAAAATTATTTATGAAGTGCATTAAAATTCATGTACTTGGTACATGAAAGGGGAAAAAATTAACTGATAACACAGGGACAAACTCATGACATTATAAGCCAACAGTTTACAAAACAAACAACAACAATGCAATTAAAACTGGAAAATGGTCAAACAATGCAAAGATAATAATTATTCATGCCCCAGTGGCTGCTTGGACGAGGTCAAATGAGACTGATAAACAAAAATAAATTATTTTTTAAACCAGTTTGAGGAGGGGGGAGGGGGCCTGTGTTTGTGGATGTATCATAAAAATCAGTGTATTTGTAATGAAAAAGCTAAAGATGTGAACTTCAAAATAGTAAGTAAACAAATAACTAAAATATTCATGCAAATCTTTTTTTTTTTTTTGTCTGCAGTTTTTGAGTTTATTAAAAATAAGTGCTCCTTGTTAGGATTTGTATTATTATTTATAGAAGCCAATTTCCGCCACTGAATAAAAATTAAATAAATAAAAAGACATGTAAATGCAACTTTTTATCTCACAATTCTGACTTTTTTTCTCAGAATTGCATGATATACACTCACACAGTTTATCATATTTTTCTTGCAATTGTGAGTTTATATCTTTTTTTTTCTCTGAATTTTGAATTACGTGATATAAATTCACAATTACAAAAAAATAAACAAATAAAGCGAGATTAAAAACTTGCAATTCTGACTTTTTTCTTGCAGTTGCGAGTTTATATCTGACTTATTTTTCTCCCAATTCTGACCAGTTTTTGTAATTCTAACTTTTTTCTCAGAATTGCGTGATATAAACTTACAGTAGCAAAAAATAAAGCAAGATATGAATGTGAGTTCATATGTTGCAATTCAGACTTTTTTGCAATTCTGACTTTTTTCTCTGAATTGCATAATATAAACTCACAATTGCGAAAAATAGATAAAGATAAAAAAAACAGAACTGTATATTGTAATTCTATTTTTTTTTCACACAATTCTGATTTTATATCTCACAATTCTGAGAAAAAAGTCAGAATTGCGAGAAAAAAAACTCCAATGTTGAGGGGGAAAAGACTATGTTCTCAGAACTGCGAGATAAAACCTCACAATTCTGAGAAAAAAAGGCACAATTGTGAGAAATACACTAGTAATTCCGAGAAATAAGTCAGAATTATGAGTTTGTCACGCAATTCTGACTTCATTTCTCAGAATTGTGCATTTATATCTTAATAACTCACAATTGCGAATTTATATTTCACATTTCTGAGAAAAACGTCAGAATTGCATAATGTAAAAATAAAATAAAATGCATATATTTAAAAAAAAAAAAAAATGCTAACTGCTATTCTGCTATATCATGTAACTTTATATGCACATTCACATTATTAACAGTATTAATTGATGTTGGACACCGAAATAGTAATAATTTAAAATTTCTAAATGTAAAATTCATACTCAAACCAGTCCGTTCAGTTTAAATGATTTAAAAATACTTTTAAACAATTTTTTAAAATGAATATTAGTGCAAAATTCCATCCATCCATTCATATGTATTTTATTGCATAAACAGCCTACAAATAATCATAGAGAAATATCATGGAGAAATTCAAGAATTAACTGTCTGCCAAATAGCCGTTAGAAAGAAATAAGAAATAATTAAGTGTCTGCTAATAGCCGTTTATTTACATATTACAGCTTCACTGCTGAAACGGCTTTTTAAAATGCTCCTAATTGTGGAAAGACAGTTGGCGACTTAATGCAAATATTCACAACCTGAGTGAGTACAATGACTTAAAGTTTAGAGTTTTTTTTTTTTAAGGGAAGCTGAACACAACGACACTCTGTTTCACTCTGTCGCAATCCTCTGATGGTTAATGTAAATCAAGGCAAATGAGGACATGAAGAATCAGAGAGGCACACAATGAGAAAGGTCAGCACATTATCTGAGAGGAAAGAGAGAGGATGCAGATAAAACAGAGCTGTCGCTCAAGTCTGTCAAACCCAGGTGAAGCTGCTTTTTTGCCGACTAATAGTGAACGAGTCACTCTGAGGCTGTGCCAAGAAATGCTTTGTTTCTTTTAGTTTGTGGATCCTGGGATTAGGGGGGTTGGTTTCCTTCCTTGCATTTTGTAAGCAATGATTGATCCGTCATCAAAATAGGATCCAAAATCATGTCAGTCCTTAAGCTCTCAAAAGACAGGATGTCACTAAATACTAATATGAACATGCTTAATTCACTTATAAAACTGTCTAAATAAAGCTTCGTTGTGAAAAAAAGATGCATGTGGCTTTCTCTCCTGCCCTTAGGGTTGCACATTTTTCACTTCATCCTCAAAATGCACTTCGGCAAAGTCCACCTGCTGCCGGTGGCCCGGTGCCCACCGTCTGTTGAGTCTTATTTGTGGGCCGTGCCTGCTCCATGTGCTCATCCTCTCTCGCTCCACGACAGGTCTTGGCACCGAGTGTGGGGTCTGTTTACATCATCCCTGGACGAAAAAGTCCTGTCGTACCTCAACGTACAGTTCTAGGTCTTTATCCTGAGGTGACTGTGGAGAACTTTTAATTGGGGAATCTGCTGAAGAAATGCTGGTCTCAACATGAGACGCATTACACTATAGGTAGCCCGAGTGCGAACGGTGATCTCTGTTTACATAACAGTCGAACAAAGACTAAGTGCTTCAGGCTGTTAGCAGCAGCGCTAGCACTAATAATAGGTAATTGCCTTCTGGTATCTGCTGGAGTATAGCTTTCTGGAGTTAATCGGGAAGGCTAATTTTTTAAAGTCCGCTTCAATATTTTGTCCACAGACTTCAAAAGCATTGAGGTGACTCCAGCAAGCACAAAGGAGGACAAAGCAGAGGCTCTCTACTGTACTTAGCATTATGAAACCTGTGAGGTTTGAACGGGACTTTGTTTAAAACTTAGAGATCTACCTCGCCCAAAGGCTAAAACAAACAAAAAGCAGACAGAGAAAGAGAGAAAGGGTAAAAACGCCTGCAATCTGATGGTTGACGGGTGTTGGGCTGAGTTTAATGGGAGAAGGGGGAGGGTTTCAGAGGGAGGGACAGTGTCATCAGGATTGGGGAGGAGAAGATCAACCCGATTCCTCAGGGAATGAGGTGTCTCAACAGCAACTCTCTACTCTCATGAACATGCTAAATTAGCTGGAACCGTCAACACTGGCTTTTCTGGCAGAGTTTTGAGTGTTCATTATGGATGAAAAGCGATTAGCTTTATTTCCGCACTGGAATACTGTCATACCAAAGGTTTGAGGACTTTGGGAAAAGTTTTATGTATAGCAGCAGTCGAGGACCTCAGGTGAGTTTCAGAGATGTCAGGCATGCGGTGTCAGTTTGCTCAACAACTTTTTCTTCTTCTGGAAGTGGATTTTAACACATAATCTACATCCAAAAGTGCGTTAGTAGTGCATCTTGTTATTTTGCTGTGGTAAGCACTTCTTTGGGCTGTTACAAATGTTGCAGTTTTAAATGTTCTAAACATTCTAAAAAAGTATTTTTGCTGTTTTTTAAATATTCAGGTAGTTCCAGGTGCTTTTCTTTGGGCTGCAGTCAGGCTGTTACAAATGTTGCATTTTTTCATGTTCTAAATATTCTAAAAAAGTATTTGTGTTGTTTTTAAATATTCAGATGTTCCAGGTGCAAACATAAGGGTGCCACTAATTACTAATGTCAAGATTGTGCAGATGTACTTTACATGTCTGTGTATGTTTTAGTTATTAAAACACAAACTAATGTTTTCTTAAAATTATTATTATTAATATAATGGTTGACTTGTTATCTAAAACAGAAGCTCTACTCAATTCTAAACACATTTTGACTGAGGCCTAAGGTAATTGGTCAATATGAAATGTAATTTATTGCTAAATATATCTTGATCTTATCCATCAAGGCCTTTTAACGTGGTGTGGTCATTAGAGATTATATACTATATGTGACCCTGGACCACAAAACCAGTCAGGACAATAGGATAGGAGAATATTTGGCCAATATACAACTATTTAAAAATCTGGATTCTGAGGGTGTAGAAAAAAAAAACAAAATATTGTGAAAATCGCCTTTAAAGTTGTCCAAATGAAGTTCTTAGCAATGCATATTACTAGTTGTGATAGATTTATGGTAGGAAATTTACAAAATATCTTCATGGAACATGATCTTTACTTAATATCCTAATGATTTTAACCCATGCAATGTATTTTTGGCTATTGCTACAAATATACCCGTGCTACTTAAAACTGGTTTTGGGGTCCAGGGTCACATGTTGAACATTTTGTGGTAGCACATGTGATTAGAAGGTGGTGATACATGAAGGTGGTCACGTCAAGTGTCCAGGTCTAAGTAAACCTGCTGGTTTAAGCCATTTGTCTAAACTATCCATTCTCTAAAGCCCTCCTAGCAATTTAGATAATTGCCTGCCTGTGGCACTAGGTGTAGATGTAAGGAAATTTTTGTGAGGTGCTCATGTCCTCACAGACAGATGGTGAATCTAAGATTTCCCAGAAGTCATACAGGATTTTTTTTTTTTTTTTTTTTTTGGGGAAAGAATTTAATCTTTAATCTTGATAGAATATGACAGATGACACATGCATTCATTCATTCGCTTTAAACAAAGATAACTGCATTTATCAGAATTTAATTAGCAGGCGTTTCAAAAAACATTTTGGGAGGACGTTGGATTCGGCGTCAATCGCAATGCCTATGCACCATTGAACTTGCTGTTCTGTTGATAATGACGCATCTGTGGGCATGTTGATGCTTGGCTCTGGCCACAGCTTTTGCAAACAATAAACCAACAGCAAGAGGTAGTGTAATCCTATAGTAATCCATGCACCACAAAGCATAAAACGTGCAGGGAAAGTAATAAGAACTCCTGTAGAGTCTGTTAAAAAGGGAATGAAAAATTGCAGTATGTTCAACTTTGTTGGCTTACTTGTGGTTTACAGTAGTGTATGTTTTAAACACAAGCTACAGCTTGCTTTGATTTGAGTATTATTAGTGCTTGATACACTTAAAGTTTGATTTATTATAGCACGCAGTACCATTACAAGAGTGCAAGCATGCTGAACTGTTCACAGTATCCTTAAATGTCATTAAATTGAACAAAACTGGCAAAGCGAGAACTGATAGTGAAATGTGATCCTAGTGTGTGCCGCCTGACTGAGCGTGTGGCGGCAGGTAGCTGTGAGAGTGTAGGCTGGAGGGCAGCACACTGCACATCCTACTGCTAACAGACTCACCCTGAGGGATTTCACAACTCCTACCTGTTGCATTTCAGGCGATTTTAAAAGAGTTAAGAAGTATTGTTGCTCAAACCCACACAGAAGCACATGTTTTATTTAAGTCTAACCAGTATGGGATAGATTCAGTCTCTGTTAGTGCCTCTATCCTATAAATGCATTCCAGGAAATATGTCTTGCTTTCCCCAACCCCCATTATAGAGAGATTTATGGCAGTTAGAACTGTTATCGTACATCTACATAAATATACAGGAGACTGACAGAGAATAATAGTTTAAATAAGTGCAAATTAGTTCTGCTTGCTTTTACTTCTTTACAGTCTCCTTTTTTTGTTTTTGTTTTATGTGGTGTCACACTGTATTGTAGATAAATCAGGGGCATGACAACCTGTTTTGGGGGTTAATGCAATACAATATTTTGTACCTCTCAAGTTTAATTTTCATTAAATACGAACATCTGAAATAATATTTAATATTTGAAATACAAATCCCCTCCCAAAAAAGCTAAAAGTATATAAAAATGACCAAAAAATGGTTTTAGTGTTTGATAAAGCGAACAGAATAAGACTTTTTAAATTTTTACATTTTACTTGAAACCTGCTGGTTGGATATGAAGGATTGGGTTAAATGTTGTTGCCAAAAATTGCTGTCGAGCAAGAGGGTGAGGAGGGGAAGATCAATGTCCCCAAAATATACCAGTCAAAAGTTTTTGAACAGTAAGATTTTTCATGTTTTTTTAAAGAAGTCTCTTCTGCTCACCAAGCCTGCATTTGTTTGACTCAAAGTACAGCAAAAACAGTACAATTTTGAAATATCTTTACGATTTAAAACAACTGTTTTCTATTTGAATATATTTTAAAATGTAATTTATTCCTGTGGTTCCGAAGCTGAATTTTTAGCACCATTACTCCAGTCGCATGATCCTTCAGAAATCATTCTAACATTTTGATTTGCTGCTGAAAAATGTATTAATATTATTATGTTGAAAACAGCTGAGTAAAATTTTTTCAGGTTTGTTTGATGAATAGAAAGTTCAGAAAAACAGCATTTATCTGAAATACAAATCTTTTGTAACATTATAAATGTCTTTGTCATCACTTTTGATCAATTTAAAGCATCCTTGCTAAATAAAAGGATTGATTTCTATTAAAAAATATACTGACTTCAAGCTTTTCAAGCTGGTACAGTGTATAATTTTACAAAAGCTGTTTATTTCAGATAAATATAAATGCTAATCTTCAGATCTTTCTATTCATCAAAGAATCCTGAAATAAAATTTACTCAACTGTTTAAATATTGATAATAATCAGTGTTGGGGAAAGTTACTTTTAAAAGTAATGCATTACAATATTGAGTTACTCCCTAAAAAAGTAACTAATTACGTTATGCATTACATTACTTTTGCGTTACTTTTTAAATATGCATAAAGGATATTTGTATTATTTAACATATTTAATTATTGCAAGTTTGCGTCATATTCTGAATTGAATTACACTGTTTTTATCCATTTTGAGAAATACTGAATATGTTTTTTGTGAGTGAGATGAATTAATGCATGTTCACATTTATTCTAAAACGAATATCTTACTCCCGATTTCTCAACATTGGGAAGGGAGAACTTTTAATCAATAAATTGGGGGAAAAGTAACTGGTGCTACTTATCTGAAAAAAGTAACTCAATTAAAAAGTAATGTGTTACTTTACTAGTTACTTGGAAAAAGTAATAATATTACGTAACTTGCATTACTTGTTATGCGTTACCCCCAACACTGATAATAATAATAAACAATATTTCTTGAACAGCAAATCAGCATATTAGAATGATTTTTGAAGGATTGTGACACTGAAGACTGGAGTAATGATGCTGAAAATGTAGGTTCGATCACAGAAATAAATTACATTTTAAAACATATTCAAATAGAAAGCAGTTATTTTAAATAGTAAAAATATTTACATTGCTACTTTTGCTGTATTTTGGATCAAATAAATGCAGGCTTGGTGAGCAGAAGAGACTTCTACAAAAAACATTAAAAATCTTACTGTTTAAAAACTTTTGACTGGTAGTGTATAATTTTGATACCCGATTTGAACAGCATCCCAGTGCAGTTTATAAGTTACAAAACCCCTTTTCATATGCTAATTTTAGTTGAATTGTAGTTAAAGAAAACTGGCTCGACCATGTGAAAATGTATCGCCTGGTTTAAAGAGTTCTGGCGTTCTTCTCACGGTTAAACAATGTAATATAGCTTGTCAAGGCATGTCAAAACGGGAGAAAAAATACCTGACTATGGTCTTCACTAGGTGAAACAGACAATGAGATGTTTGTGCTTTCTGGTTTCGGTATGTGGGTAGATAATGGTCATTGCAATATTATTTTGGCATAAAAGCTCATTTTTAAACATTTCTTTCCTTCTCTTCAGGTCTGCGGGTCCATGTTGAGACAGTGAGAATGGCTTTCACAGACACAGCCATAATTCTCATTGTCATAGCAGTCCTAGGAACGCTAACCGGATGTCAGGGGAGCCTGGTTAAAGACAACTCTCTACTGAGGTTCACCCATCATTTGTATAATGCCAGCATTTATGAGAACTGTGCCCCTAAGACTTACACGGAGAGCCCGGTCCGAATGGGCATCGTGCTATCAGATCCCTTCTGGGATGTTAAGTACAAGATTGTCTCTGGCGACGATGATGGCCTTTTCAAAGCTGAGGAGGTAACCGTAGGCGATTTCTCCTTTCTGAGAATCAAAACCCGAAGCAGTTACTCAGCTGTGCTGAACAGAGAAGTACGAGACATGTACACTCTCACCGTCGAGGCTACCGAAAGCACCTACGACAACCGAGCTAGAACAAAGGTATCGATCCAAGTGCTTGACACAAATGATCTGAAACCGCTATTCTACCCTGCCTCTTATCATGTGCTAATCAAAGAAGACACACCAATCAAGTCAAGTCTGGTGAGGGTGAGCGCAACGGATGCTGATATTGGCAGCAACGCTGAATTTTATTACTCATTCACCACAAGATCACACCCCTTTGCCGCTGATCCGTTCACAGGAACCGTTACACTTATAAAGAGACTTGACACCAGTCAGAGAGACAGGTATGAGCTGACTGTACTGGCGGAGGACAGGACAAAGAAAATATCCGGCGTGCAAAAGTTTGGAAATGTTGCAACGGTTGTTGTGACCATACAAAAGGTTACAGAAAACTTTACCCTCGTCAGTACAGCGACTCCGCAAACGGATGGTGACAAAATAAGTGTGAACGTCAAAATGGATCCCAAGGAGATGGAGAAAGTGGCATCTTTAAGTATCGTTGAAGGGGATCCGCTGAAGTCCTTTCAGGTTATTCCTTCAACGTTGCATGATGGTGGCTTTCAGCTGGTCTCAACCAAACAGATTGACTGGTCTAAAAACCCATTTGGACTAAACATTTCCCTTCAAGCCAAAGACAGAAGACAGAACCCTCCTTTGCTAACACCAGTAAAAACCATGTACATCCCCTCTCCTTTTCAAGTTAAACCGTTGACGTTCGAACGAGAAGTGTATTACGTCAGTCTCAGTGAATTTTCTCCACCGAAAAGTCACGTAGTGAGAGTATCTGTAGGTTTGAGTTTCAAAAACACAACCTACCGCATCAAAGAAAACCCGGATAGCTATAAATTCAAAATCAGTGCCAAATCTGGTGTGATTGTGACTTCTCAGACTCTTGACTTTGAAAAGCACTCTCATTATGAGTTTGATGTCACAGCAAATGGCGGAGAAGCGTTTACCCGTGTCATTGTGGATATAATTGATGAAAATGATAATGCCCCCAGATTCACGTTACCCTCATACCAGGCTTCTCTGCCTGAAAATGTCCCGATCGGGACAAGCATCTTGGCTGTCTCTGCTATCGATGTGGACAAAGATAACAATGGATTCGTAACATACTCCATAGCAAACACAAGTCCTGTTCCGTTCAGCATAGACCCACTGACCGGAGTGATTTCGACCTCTCAAGACTTTGATTATGAGCTCATGAAAAGATGGTACCACCTGAGAATCTGGGCCGCTGATAGCGGAAGCCCTTTTAACAGAGTGAGCGAATGCTCAGCAACCATCACCATGACCAACGTCAACGACAATGTTCCAGTGTTTGAGCGGGTGGCATGCAACACATCCATACCTCGAGACTTTGCTGTGGGGGAGAGTATTGCGGAGATGTCAGCGCTCGATCTGGATGAGCTGCAGCAGATCAAATACAGGATAGAATCTGGGAACGATGACGGACTGTTTTCAATCGACCCTGTTTCTGGCTCCATTAAACTTGCAAAAGCAATTCCCCCAAATTACGAAGGCAGTCCTTTATATACACTTAAAATAACAGCAACTGATGGGAAATATAATGCCGACCCCAACACTGTGACTGTGCGCATTATAGGCAAGGGCGAAGACGCCACCACACGTTGCGAGGAGACGGGAATTACGAGGCAGTTGACAGAGAAGCTTATTGAGTCATTTAAGCCGTCTCTCAACGCCAAAGAAGAAGAGTATATCTCAGATGTTCATATAATTAACCAGCACTCTCCAAAGTTCATCGCAGGCACACCAAGCTCAATTGACATCAGGGAGGACTTTGCTCTTGATAGATCTGTGTTGAGGTTTAATGCCACTGACAATGACTCTGGCTTTAACGGAAAGCTTGTCTATGCAATTTCCAGTGGAAACGAGGATGGATGTTTTACTATTGACATGAGCACGGGTGAACTGAAGGTGATCAGTGCTTTGGATAGAGAGCAAAAAGAGTTTTACATTCTCAACATAACCGTCTATGATCTGGGATTTCCACAAACATCTACGTGGAAGCTTCTTGCGGTCAATGTTCTGGATGCAAACGACAATCCTCCAGTATTTTCCCAGCCTAGATATGTAGTGAACATCCCAGAAAACACAGAGGTTGACAAAAGCATATTCAAAGTCACCGCAGTCGATTTGGACTCTGAAGACAATGGCGCATTTAAGTATTCGTTGTTAACCTTCACCGACTTGTTTAAGATTGATGAAGTCACAGGGGTGGTGAAGGTAACTGGGCCTTTGGATAGAGAGACCTTTAGCAGATATGACCTAACAATTGAGGCTAGAGATCAAGCCAAACTGGACCCACAGCTTTTCTCGTTTGCAGATCTGATAGTTGTACTGGAGGACATCAATGACAACCCTCCAAAGTTTGTACCTACAATCTACAAGATCAAAGTTCCTGAGGACGTTCCCACAGGGACAGTACTGTTATGGGTTGAAAGCTTTGATTTAGATCTGGAGAGCGGAGGTCTCATAAGCTACAATCTGAAGAACACTGAAGCAGGGATGTTTTTTCTAGATACATCCACAGGATGCTTGACTCTGGAGCGTGAACTGGACTTCGAAAAGCAGCGGCTTTATAATCTAACCGTTCGAGCTGTAGACCACGGAAAGCCCCGGTCTTTATCATCTTCGTGTTTCATCGAGGTTGAGGTGTTAGATGTAAACGAAAACCTGCACCGGCCCCTCTTCAACCAGTTTGTGCATAACGCAGCCGTTCAGGAGGATGCTACAGTAGGAACCTCAGTATTGACACTAACCGCTGTAGATAACGACCTCGGACAAGATGGAGTAGTCAGATACTACATCCATGATGGCTCAGGGCTTGGCGTCTTCACAATTGATGAAGAAACAGGTATGATTGTGATTACAAAATGTCTCACATGCTTTACCTACACTGCAAAAAGCTTCCACGAGTTTCAACTTGAAAACCTACGTTTAGCAGCTGCCTTATAATTTTAAGTTAAATCAACTTCAAGTCATTTCAACTCACAAGTTAATTCAACTTAAAAGTACAAATAAGTTTTAAAAATAATTTTATTGTAATGAGTTAAAATAACTTGTAGTTTTAAGTTGATTTAACTTAAAATTTTAAGCCAGCTGCTGAACTTAAGTTTAAGTTGAAACTTGGGAAAACGTTTTACAGTGTAGATAGGATATGACTGACCTTTTCTTTTACAAGACCTGCCTTGAGCATGTTGGGTCAACACTGCATGTTCAAACATTTACAGATCAGTCATTAGGCATACCAAACATATGTAAAGACAAAATGATATGAGGCTTTCTCCTGCAAATGTTGAAAGATTTCCTTAACTTCTGTTACATTGCATAAACTGTTATTCTTTGACTACATAATTATTGGCTTGAGTTTTGGAGTTCTTGTGCACTCAAAAAAAACATATGTTGGTACGAGTTATTAATGTTTAGTAGTAAGATTAGGGAATCCATTTTCACTTTTAACTAAGAGTTTCGCTCAGTTAAAGGAGAAGTCCACTTCCAAAACAAAAATTCACATATAATGTACTCACCCCCTTGTGATCCAAGATATTCATGCCTTTCTTTCTTCAGTCGTAAAGAAATTATGTTTTTTGAGGAAAACATTTCTGCGTTTTTCTCCATATAATGGACTGCTATGGTGCCCCGATTTTGAACTTCCAAAAAGCAGTTTAAATGCGACGATCCCTAAATGCGGTTGTAACCGATCCCAGCCGAGGAAGAAGGGTCTTATCTAGCAAAACGATGTGTTATTTTCATTAAAAAAAAAACAATTTAAATCTTGCCTTTCTCGCCCTGAACTCTGTGTATATCGAAAAACTCCAATCGTATTTTCTCCCTCAACTTCAAAAATCATTTCAAAATCATCCTACATCGCTGCAGAAGTACCGACACAGTCTTAGCAAAGTTAACATGCAAAGAAGATCAAACACCCTTAACAAAAAAGGTAAAACAGCGATATAGGACGATTTTGAAGTTGAAGGAGATCATGAGATGGGAGTTTTTCGACATACCCTAACTGTCATGAACCGGAACAAAAACAGTCCAGGCAGAGTAAGACAAGACGAGCGTTTGGCATTAAAAAGTACATAAATAGTGTTATTTTTATGAAAATAACTGATCGTTTCACTAGATAAGACCCTTCTTTCTCGGCTGGGATCTTTTACAACCACATTTGGGATCATTTGAAGCCGCATTTAAACTGCATTTTGAAAGTTCAAAATCGGGGCACCGTATCAGTCCATTGTATGGAGAAAAATGCTGAAATGTTTTCCTCAGAAAACATAATTTCTTTACGACTGAAGAAAGAAAGACATGAACATCTTGGATGACAAGGGGGTGAGTACATTATATGTGAATCTTTGTTTTGGAAGTGGACTTCTCCTTTAACTCCTAATTTATTGTTAGTAAGGTAGACCCAAAAATGAAAATGTTGAAGGCCCAGAAAGGCAGTAAGGACGTCATTAAAATAGTCCATGTGACATCAGTGATTCAACCTTAATTTCATGAAGCTACGAGAATACTTTTTGTACGCAAAGAAAACAAAAAAAACAACTTTATTCAACCATTTCTTTTCTTCAGTGTCAGTCTTTGATGCACATTCATGAGAGTCCCACAATGCATTTTTCTTTTCTTTGCACACAAAAAGTATTTTTGTAGCTTCATAAAATTAGGATTGAACCACTGATGTCACATGGACTATTTTAATGAAGTCCTTAATCGAAAATATCTTAATTTGTGTTCCGAAGATGAACGAAGGTCTTACGGGTTTGGAACGACGTGAGGGAGAGTAATTAATTAATGCATGTAATAAAGTAGTAATAAAGTAATAAAGAATGCATGCTAATATGCAACTAGTTAATAGTCAGAATTGGTCCTTAAAATAACGTGTTACTGAATCTATAACATTATATGAAGAAAAGCACACATTTGTTAAATGTGCAGTATATTGTCAGTTAGTGATTCTGGACAATTACATTTTGCAGGTGTTATTCGGACCGCAGGCCTTCTGGATCGTGAAGCCGTGCCACACTATTGGCTGACAGTTTTTGCGAAAGATCTGGGCACTGTACCACTGGTATCCTGGACCGAGGTCTACATTGAAGTTTGGGATATTAATGACAATCCCCCTGAGCTGTCCCAGCCTGTCTACTTTGGCTCAGTGCAAGAGAATTTGCCAAAAGACAAATCTGTGCTAAAAGTATCCGCTACAGACATGGACAAGTCCTCTGAGGGGAAGCTCACTTTCCAGATCCTTGATTCTCAGCGCATATATTTCACCATCGACGCCAAAACAGGTATACTTCAAATTATCCATCAGAACTTGTTCAACAGTTTTGGCTTTTTTTTATAGGAATGATGAAACGGTTGTAAAAAAAAAGGTGATTCATGTCATGCCATAATGCAGTCTTTGATGGACTGATTAAACGTGTCCAAGCACATGTTTTTTTTAGAAGGGTGGTATGCTTTGTGAAGGCCACAATGAATAGGGCCTCTAATTAGTGTGAATACTGTGATCAGTGTGTGTCATTTTGTGTCAAGGGTGAGGACAGTTGTTAAGCAAGCCCACAGAATCACAAAAAACGCAACACCTATGACCCTTTTTGTGGCTCTTTGAACACTGGCTATGAAAATTAGAACTGCATTAACCAGCGTTGCAAGCTTGCACTTGTCTTTACCAAGTCTCGACTCTTTGTTGTTTCATCTGCCCCACCCTGAGCTAATAGACGAGGATTACAAAGAAGATGGGGGTTGGTTGTATTATATGAAGGATCTACCACTGAAATGTTCATGTGTGGAAGTTTAAGACTGGCCAAAAAAATTTTGATGTTTGCGTTGCCATTGTTAAAGTGCTAGTGGGGTTTGCCTGGCAGGTTGAGGTGAAAACCTCTTTCAAAAACCCAGCTGGTGTGAAGCGTTACTTTTATCTACGAATATTGTATGCATGTACTGTCCACGAGGATCAAGGAGCATGTTAAATGAATATAAAAGTATAATGGAATCAAGAGCCAGATCAGCTGCAGAGACAGCAACAAATCACACCTCAATGCAGTTTAGCCTGCTTCCCGCAGGGCAAAAGGGACTAGAGTTCTCTAGAGTTTTTTTTGCCGCTCCATGTCAGGACAGGACGGCCTAAGATGACTAATCACTAGAGTGAACACTGTGACTAAGCTAACCGCCTTAACAGCTTAGCACCACTAAACCATAGCATTTATCGGATGTGAACAATTTCTAGTGAGTAAGAAGGTAAGACAAATATTTCTTGTGTGGGTTGTGTGAGTTTACATTATCAAAAGCCAAATGCCCTAGGGGAGATTAAGACATGAGAATAGAGACAAAAAGGGGTTCTTTGTAATATTTTGAACGCTAAAGACGTTTCTTTCTTAATCCGTGCATTTGCCTATTGTCCCGTGCACGACAGAGCAATCTTTCCACAGGTGGGCATTAATGCCAAAACCACACTTGCTTGCCTAAATACAGGCCGTCATAAAAGCTCAGCAGGGTTTGTTTTGAGTGTTGCACAAGTTGATAGACACTGTGGGTCCCTGCCAGCCCTTGACTACTGAAATGACACTGTTAAGTGTTTATTGCAGTGGTGGTAAACCACTGTCACTGGTGCATTTTGTCCGCCCTTTGCCTGAAATCAGCTGTTGAGTCAATGGAGCACACTTAACCAAGTCCCTAACACCCAGGTGTTTGAAAACCTCTTATACTAATTCACAACTGCTTCTAAAGCCCTGGCTCATTTTCTGTCAGCTTCTTGGCAACTAGGATGTCTGGTCCTTGAGTATACGTCAGTCATGGCTAAATCCTCACTGACACGGATATGAATAATAACCGTTGTTCCCACGACTTGTATACCACGGGTTGACCTAGTATAAACAGTGGAACAAAACAAATAAAGCTTTAAAAACAAACCTGTGGGAAGGGAAAGTAAAATGGGCTGCCCTGGGGTGAATGAACAGGTGTGCCATCCATCTGAAGCGGGTGGCATTGATCAGCTTGTCTGTTCTTCCTCTATGTTTGTTTAGGTGTGATCAGCACCCTTGCTCCCCTGGACCGGGAACAAAAAGCAGAGCATATCATTGAGGTTGGTTCACTTGCTTCCTTCTGTTTACTAGGTTGTGATCCTCAGAGCCTTTCTCTGGCTGATTGCTAAGAACGTGTTGCTGTTTGTTGTATCTCAGTCTTAAAGGGATAGGTTTTTTTTGTGTAACACATAAAAGAGAAGTTTTGACGAATCTTTAGGTGCATCTTTGCCATACAACACAGTATTTAGAGCTAATAAATGACGGTTAAGTTTTGAGTGCTGAACAGTCGGAAATGTAAAATGATTCACTCGTAATCATCTCTTGTAGTGTGCTGTTAACTTCAGATCCGTTGTGACTGAATCATTGAGTCACTGTTGAATCAGAGAACCAGATCTGTCTGATTTGTGAATGAATCACTCTTTTGAGCCAGTTCTTTTAAACAAACTGGTTGATCTGGTTCACAAATCATAGGTGATCAGTTCGAATCATTTGATATACATGAAGACTGACTCAAAATTTGACCTGTAAAAAGTAACTTAAAGTAATATTTTATTTTGGTACGTGATGCATATAGTAGGACAGTGGTTAATAATTTAAGAGGATTTGATTCTAGATGAAAATTCACATTTGAAGCAAATTTGTGAGTCAGTTTCTTCTTAAAACAGTTAATTCCTAAGAGCCAGTTTTGTTAGTCGATCTTGTGTTTGATTACAGTTGAAGTCAAAAGTTTACACACACCTTGCAGAATCTGCAAATGTTAATTATTTTACCAAAATAAGAGGGATCATACAAAATGCATGTTATTGTTTATTTAGTACTGACCTGAGTAAGATATTTCGCCTAAAAGATGTTTACATATAGTCCACAGAGTTTATAAAAATGACCCTGTTCAAAAGTTTACATACATTTGATTCTTAATACTGTGTTGTTACCTGAATGATCCACAGCTGTGTTTTTTGTTTAGTGATAGTTGTTTGTGAGTCCCTTGTTTGTCCTGATCAGTTAAACTGCCTGCTGTCCTTCAGTAAAATCCTCCAGGTCCCACAAATTCTTTGGTTGTTCAGCATTTTTTGTGCATTTGAACCCTTTCTAACAATGACTGTATGATTTTGAGGTCCATCTTTTCACACTGAGGACAACTGAGGGACTCATATGCAACTATTACAGAAGGTTCGAACACTCACTGATGCTCCAGCAGGAAACACAATGCATGAAGAGCCGGGGGGGGGGGGGGACTTTTGAACAGTATGAAGATGTGAACATTTTTCTTTTTCAAAATAAGTGAATATTTGTCTTATTTTGGTAAAATAATTAACATTTTGCAGATCCTGCAAGGTGTATCTAAACTTTTGACTTAAATTCATGCAACAAAGAGTTAAATACTCTGTGGATCAGCTGTTTATTTAAAGACATTTGTGGTTTTGATTTGTGCACATGATCTTTCTCTCACCTGCCCTTGTTTAGGTCATGGTATCAGATGAAGGGGCCCCACCATTAAGCTCCACTGCCACCGTAGTCATTGAAGTCCTGGATGAGAATGATAACAGCCCTCAGTTCAGTCATAAGCTTTTCCAGGTAAAACTCCCTGAGCAGCGGAGCATGGCTGGGCCTCAGGAGATCTACAGGATGGTGGCCCGTGATGACGATGTGGGGCCCAACGGCAAGATCACATACAGTCTGGAAGAAGACAGTGAGGATCGTTTTGATATCCACCCTGAGACCGGGGTGGTGACGGCTAGAGGAGAGTTTGTTCGGGGGAACTACAGCATTCTGACGGTACAGACACAAACTAGGGCTGTTAACTTTTAGATTGACAGGGAATTAGTGTGATTCACAATGCTTCAAATTGATTCAGAACAAACATATAAAATCCATTTGTAATGTTCTTTCCGTTAAGTTATTAGTGAAGTAATATATCAGGTGTGTCATAGTGTTATTTACTCATATGACAGTTTTGGGGCAAAATCAAACATGACGTGTACTTTTTTTAAAGAAGTACAATAGGTCAAACGTTTGTAATAAGATTTTCTCTGTTGCTCACAAAGGCTGCGTTTATTTGATCAAAAATACAGTGAAATTAATATTGTGAACTGTTATTGCAGTTGTTTTCTAATTGAATGTATTTTAAAACATCATTTAGTACTGTGATGAAAAAGCTGAATTATCGGCACCAAATTTTTATGGATTATATTGTGATATTTGCTGGTATAATGTTTTTTATGCTTGTAGAATGTTTTAGTAGCATTATAATGACTTGTTTTTAGGATATATTGCTTAAAAATACTGCAGATTCATAGGCATCATTCTTAACATATGACTTTTGAATTGTAAAAGCTGAATTTTCAGCATCAATGCTCCAGTCTTCATTGCCACATGATCCTTCAGAAATCATTCTAATAGGCTGATATGCTGCTTAAGAATTTATTTCTTATTAGCAAAGTTGAAAACTGTTCTGGTTAATATTTTTGTGAAAACCATGATACAGAATAATTTCTAAAATATTATGTGACACAGAAGGTGTAGATGTATATTCACATAGAAAACAGTTCTTTTAAATTGTAATAATATTTCACAATTCTATTGTGTTTACTGTATTTTTTTTTAAATCAAATAAACAGCACTAGTAAGCATAAAAGGCTTCTGGTAACACTTAAAGCCTTTATGTATAATGTAATTTAAAGGGCTATTAAAGGGTATAATGCATTATAATTAAGATGCGTGTTGTAATTCATCATATCTTTTTGCAAATAATTATAACCAAATTTTTAAATGCATAGTGTAACAATGAATTTGTAAGTGCTATAATGTATTAACCATGGTTACAATTATTTATGAGATTGTACAGTGCATTACAATGTGCATCACAAGGCATAATTAATGCATTAAAACTATTTTGTAATGCATAATGCATAAAGGCTTTAAGCAAAGTGTTACTAGACTTCTTTCAAAAATATTCAAAAATCATAATTATTCCAAACTTTTTGTTCAGTTGTGCAAATGATTCACAATACAACAGGCATATTTTAAGAATGATGCATATTTATCTGCAGTATTTTTAAGCAATATATTCTGAAAACAAGTTGTTGCAATGCTAAAACATTCTACAAGCATAAACAAAATATATGCAGACAAATATCACTTGATATATGCTATAAAAAATAATTACATAAAAAGAAAAAAGCCACCTTTTCACATTTTGTTTTCTCGTTCCTTTCATAGATTCAAGCAACAGACCAAGGCAGCCCTCCCAGAATGTCTAAGGCTCGTCTGCATGTCGAATGGCTGCCCCAGCCTGAGCCCAGCACTGACGTGCTGGCTTTTGATGAGCCCCCCTTCAACTATGTGGTGATGGAGACAGATCCGGTCACCGACATGGTGGGAATCATCCGAACGGAGATCCCGAAGAACCTGCTCTTGTTTGACATTATCGGTAAGCGCCGCTCTATTATTCACCATTGCTCTTTACATTAAATAAATATAAGCAAGAGTTTTAAGTGAGGTTCTGAACTGAAACATAAACTTATGTAGCTCAGAAATCACTTTTAATTCATGCTTTATAAAACAGCTATGCAAAAAGGAAAAAAAAAACTTAATTGGAGTCGAACAATAAGGAAGGTGTGTAATCTCGGCTATCCTGGTACAGTATGTAGGCGCATGTAGGTGGTCTGGTGCCACTGTGGTGCTATAGCTTCCCTCTCTGTGATGAGATCTGTGCCAGGAGGCTGATCTTAGCAGTGACACATTTCTTCAGATGACAAGCCAGTGCACCAGAGGAGCTGCCTTCCTCACAGCTCTGCCATCAGTCTCTCTGCGGCTGTGCATGCAGCACATATTTGCCCGCATTTAAGGGCTGAACCTGACCTTCACTCTGCACCCGCATTCTTACCTTTAGAAATTTGTAGCAGGGGGGGAAAACGAATTGCACGGAAGAGATTTCACATGTTGGCTACAGATCTTGTTTTATCTCAGCGTGATTCTGATATGATGACAGCGAAGCCTGTATTAATTTACATTCATTATCTTACTCTTAGATACAAGCATATTATATTTCAACCAGAAGACCGCGGTCAATTTGATGAAAAAGGTTCTTACATTCATACGTTGCTCTGAATTTGTCATGCTTAATTTTGTCATTTATTAATGTTAAGTCATATATGGTGGTTTAATGTCATTCTTTGTGCTTTAAATGATTTTTTTATTTAATTCTGTACTTGATAAATGAAGCTAGACAGTTATAATGTGATTACATAAATTTATAATTAAAAGCGCTAGTCTGTAAACCTTACACAATGTCAAAAATAAGCAGATGCTGTAATAAGTTATGGATTATTACTTTGCATGTCTGATTTAACAGCGCATAGTTGATTTGTTCATGAAAACATTAAATATTCTATAATGGTTTTATGATGAACTTCAAAGGATCATTTATATTAAAAGCACTAATTTCAATAAACAGCAGGAAAATATTCATATTTGATGAGAATGTAAGATTACAGAGAATATAAGGTCTGAATCTTAGTGTTGAATGATTGCATAAAATCATCTGTAGTGTCCTTAACTTTAACCCAAACCCTGACTTGTGATTTTTTTTTAATTTAAAGGCTTTGTTTCGCTGTGGCAGCGTTCTCGACTCTTGAGAAGCTAATTATGTATTAATTAAGAGAGATTTCTTCAGAAAATATCTCAAAGCCTCCATCAAGGCCAGGATTAGATGTGGTTGGTTTTTAGCAAAATCAAATCAAAGCAAGACTGCTTTGTAAAGTTTGGAAATAAACATTACACCTGAAAATATAGTTATAACAATTCAGGACCAGAAAGCCTTCAATAGGTGGAATTTTAATAAACACCATCTGTTAAAGCAAGCATGAATTTACCCCCACTGAGTAAGACGTCTGCTCTTTTTATGCATGTGCCAAATGTTTTCCCTTAAACAATAGTGCTGGTCTGATGAATAGTGTTGCAGGAGTGCCCTTGTTTTCTGTCATTATTGTACCAGGATGGGTATAACAACAAAGACACAAATTGCATGATTGGTACCCATACTTTGAAATGTGAAATGTACAGTATGCTGGTACATTTCATCAAGGCTTTTTTGTAGCTACTCGTGTACTTGTTTAGAGGATTGCACGTTTATTATAGTTCACCTGAATCTTACTGTCACAACACTTCATGTTACTCACTCAGCTCTAAACTAATGCATACGGGTTCACACACAAAGGTTTACCCAGAGGTGTTGATGGTAAACCATCAGATGTGTGAAGCGTGTTATTCTAGCCCACATTTTTTTACCTAAAACAGAACCAAATTGTAGAAAAGTAAACAACAATTCTCATAAAATCAAACATTATAATGCATTAATCTTCATAATATTAATGTAATATCAAATTAGAATATGAATTAATATTAATATTAGCAGTCAGTAATGTAGAAAACGTATATAAACCGAAATGTTGCTATGTGGTTACATACATTTCTAATTAAAAAAGCACTCATCTGTATACAAACATGATTATTTTTATAGACTGTTGTAATTGTGTAATATTGCCATGCATACATTTAAATAAAATTACTGGAATATTAAATTAAAACACATAAACAATGATTAATTGACTGGCTAGAAAAGCGACAAATGAATATGCACCAAAATAACATATACTACCAGTCAAAAGTTTTTAAAATGTTTAAGAAGTCTCTTCTGCTAACCAAGCCTGCATTTAATTGATCCAAAGTACAGCAAAAACAGTAAAATTTAAAAAAATATATATTTACTATTTAAAATAACTGTTTCTGTTTGCATATATTTTAAAATGTAATTTATTCTTGTGATTTCAAAGCTAAATTTTTAGCATCATTACTCCAGTCACATGATCCTTCAGAAAATCCTTCAAAAAATTTTTTTATTAGTATTATGTTGAAAATAGCTGAGTAGAATTTTTTTCAGGGTTTTTTGATGAGTAGAAAGTTCAGAAGAACAGCATTTATCTGAAATAGAAATCTTTTGTAACATTATAAATGTCTTTATCATCACTTTTCATTAATTTAAAGCATCCTTGCTAAATATAAGTATTCATTTCTATTATAAAAGCTTTTTATTTCAGATAAATGCTGATTATTGGATCTTTCTATTCATCAGAGAATCCTGAAAAAATGTACTAAACTGTTTCAAATATTAAAAATGTTCCTTGAACAGCAAATCAGCATATTAGAATGATTTCTGAAGGATCGTGTGACACTGAAGACTGGAATAATGATGCTGAAAATTTAGTTTTGATTACAAGAATAAATTACATTTTAAAATATATGAAAATAGAAAACTATTATTTTAAATAGTAAAAATATTTCAGAATTTTGCTGTACTTTGTATCAAATAAATACAGGCTTGGTGAGCAAAAGAGACTTCTTTAAAAAACATTAAAAATCTTACTGTTCAAAAACTTTTGCCTGGTAGTGCAGTTTGATTGCATACACACCCTTTGACTATAATACATCGGAAGTGCTTTATCCTTCCCTTTAAAGCTGACAAGCCTTTTTGTGGTTGTATTTATATGGTTAGTTCAGACAAACATCTGATGGGTTGAGAACCGCTGATCTAACAAATAGCTAATGTTGTGTCGTAGGTGGCGATGAAGAGCAGGACTTCTACATTGAGAAGAACACAGGGAGCATTGTAAAAGCTCGACGTCTGGATGCAGGCAGAAAATCTCATTACAACTTAACAGTCAGAGTCACAGATGGATTTCAGGCCATAACCACTCAGGTATGAGCACACATGCCAAATCCATCACACATTAAACGCAGAGTCAATAAATTCATAGAGTGCGCCTCCACAAATAGAATGTGAGGTGAAAGATTTACCATTGTTATCAGGCCAGCATTTTAATATGTCTCACTTTTTAGGCCTACATTCAAGTAGTGGATATAAATGAGCATCGGCCGATGTTCTTGAAGAGCCTCTATGAAGTGAGAGTGCCGGAGGACACATCTCCGTGGAAGGAGATCCTTCACATCAGCGCCCATGATGCAGATGCCAACAGTGGACTCTTTTACTCCATCCACAGCAGCCTTAACCCAGAGAGCCTCAAGTACTTTCACCTGGACCAACGGAGCGGTGTGCTTGTCATGAAAGAGGAGCTAGACTACGAGACCATCTCCACTCATACTCTGATTGTGATGGTAAAGAGACACTTGACTTGACTCAACCAGACTCTTATCTCAAGGTCTTATGTAAATAGTGGCCAGTGCAATCTGTCACAATTACGGACAAGCTTTGATTAAACAGGCATGAAAACATTTGGTTATTTTTGCAGTTAAATCATACTGGAGTCCCTCACATAATGATATAGATGGGGTCAGTGCACAGGGAAGACCATAAATCCACATTCCTCAAAAAATCCAGACCTCAATTAAGCACCTAAAAGTCATCTAAAGTCATCTTCCTGACCCTTGCACCACACACACATTGACCCATGTACTTTATCATTCCAGGTACGAGATGAGAAGATCCCAATCAAAAAGAACTTTGCAAAGGTTGTCGTGCATGTAGAAGACTGTAACGACCACAACCCATCGTTTCTGAGTACTCATTATGAGAGCACCATAAGTAATCTGGCATTCACTGGCACTGAAGTGCTACGAGTCAAAGCCCTGGATAAGGATACAGGGAGCAATGCTGAGATTGTTTATTCCTTTCACTCTGGTAAGACATTTGCTTGGAGCAATGGGTTACCTTTGCTTTTTAACAACTTTTCCATTCATGGAAAGCACAGAAGTCTTGCCTTAATGCTTAATTTGAATGTGGCATTTATAAATACTCTTGGGTGGCAATTAAAAATGCTAATCGCATTTAATCTGTTTTTGACATTTAACGCAAAACTATCTCTTTTTCATCCAGGTGGGAAAGTGGATGGTGCCTTTGAAATCGACCAGGAGACTGGAAGCATTCGTGTGTCTGATGCATTAGACAAGCTTCCGCAGGAGCAGTATCACCTCACAGTAAAAGCAACAGATCAGGGCTTTCCCCAGCGCAGTGCCCTTTGCCCCGTTACCATTACTATAAAGCTGTCTGAATTCACACCACCCAGGTTCTCCTCCGAAGAATACATCACTGAGATAAGTGAGGCTTTGCCTCCTGGCTCTCCTGCACTGTCTGTCTCCGCCAGCTGCCCGTCCTCAGTGCTGTACAGGATCAATGAAGGCGACCCCGATGGGACGTTCCACATCAATATCAACTCTGGACTCCTGTCTGTTCAAAACGCACTCGATTTTGAGCAACACCCTTCCTACCGTCTGATAATAAGAGCTACGAATACAGCGGGAGTCTCATCTGATGCGGTGGTTTACATTTACGTGATAGATGAAAATGACAATGCCCCTGTTTTCCATCAGGACACTTATTATGGGCAAATTAGTGAGTCTGCACCCATCAACAGCATGGTAACCGGAGAAAACAACACGCCGTTAGTGATTAAGGCGTCAGATGCGGACAAAGACACAAATGCCCTTCTGGTTTTCCAAATCCTTGAGCCTGCAGCTCAGAAAGTGTTTAAAATAGATCCAAGCATGGGTACCATCTCCCTAAAGTCTACGGTTGATTATGAGGCAACACCTGAATTTTCCTTCACCGTTCAGGTTTGGGATTCTGGCGAGCCATCGCTAAGTGCATCCAAGCCGTGCAAAGTAAACATCCGTGTCCTGGACATTAATGATTGTCCTCCTAAATTTGCTTTACCTGTATATGAAACTGCCTTCACCTTACCAGTTTTTGAAGACATGGATCTGATCAAAGTAACAGCTCACGATGCAGATTCAGCTGTCGCCTATATGATTTCGGAGAGCACTAATAAAAATGCTTTTAAAATAGACTGGTCCACTGGAATCATCTCTGTGAATGATTCGTCTGAACTGCAGTCCCATAATGAATTAAAGATCACTGCCTCGGATGGGTTATATAAAGACACTACCCTAGTGAAATTCAATATCACCAATGCGACAAAGACTACTCTGAAGTTCGAGGACAGGATGCATGTAGGCACTGTACTGGAGAACAGTACGTCTATTAAAATTTTGGCCGTTTTGAGAGCGACAGGTAGCTACCTGAACGAGCCCTTGCAGTACACCGTTTTGAACCCACATGGGAAGTTTGCAGTGATTCCGTCGTCTGGAGTCTTGCAGACCACCGGCATTCCGTTTGACCGGGAGGAACGGAATGAGTATGATGTCGCTGTGGAAGTCCGAGACATGAGGCGTCCACCACGTGTGGACGTCACTCATGTTAAGGTCTATATAGATGACATCAACGACAATGCTCCAGAAATATCAAATTTGCCTCATTCGCTGACGATTTCAGATGAAACCGAACCAGGGGATGTTCTCTTTCAAGTGCTAGCGACTGACAAAGACTCTGGCGAGAATGGCTCTATACTATTTTCACTGGAGGACGATTTCAATCTCTTCCGAATTGACCGTTATATTGGAGATGTGTCGCTGCTAAGACCTTTAGACTTCGAGTCCCTAAATAAATATGTTCTCACTGTACTGGTGTCGGATGAGGGTGAGCCGAGTCTGTCAGCCGCCGGGACACTGTACGTCCAAGTGCAAAATCGTTCTCACCCGATATTTCAAAGCTTGTATTACCCATTGAAATTACCTGAGAATATCAAGCCATTTACAACAATCCTGCATGTGCAAGCAAGAAATCCTGAAGGATACCGCCTTATCTACAATCTAGAGGAAGACAACGCCTCCAGGTTCTTTAACATTGATTTCAAAACAGGGGTCTTAAGTGTCACTGATTTCCTAGACTTTGAGACTCAAACAAAGCATATTTTGACTGTTCGTGCCACGGATTCGGTGACCGGCACCTTTGCCGAAGCCAAAGTAGAAATTGACGTGGAAGATATAAATGACAACGCCCCCGTCTTTCAAAGTCTGTCTCATGCTGCGGATGTGTCTGAAGGCCTTCCAATAGGCACATCTGTTTTACAAGTCTCAGCCGTTGATAGAGATTCAGGCAGGAATTCAGATATAACTTACCAGTTGGCTGACAAAGAAAATGAGTTTTTTGAAATCGACCCACAGAGTGGGATTTTGTCGACGTTGCAAGTATTAGACTATGAAGCTTCACAACAGTTTACTCTTAAAGTAAAAGCCACAGATAAAGGTGCACCGCCTCTAAGCGGTGAGGCTCACATCATCGTGAATGTTGTAGATGTCAATGATAACCCTCCAGATTTCAGTGAGCCATCTTATCGGGCCTCTCTTGATGAAAAGGCCACTTGTGGCCACATCGTTATCAAAGTTCAGGCATCAGACCCCGATAGTAAGGATGACCTCCAATATAAGATCCTGTCAGGCAATGAAGGGAGATATTTCTCCATTAATGAATCATCCGGACTTATCTCGTTCTCAAATGTGTGCAAGAGAAACCTAGATCCATTTTATAACCTCACCGTTGCGGTTTCCGACGGCGTGTTTCAGAAGACCGCTCCTGTTAACATTGACATGACAAACGGCAACAAGCACAGCCCCTATTTCAGCCAGAACATTTACGAGGCAGATCTGGCAGAGAATGCAGAAGTGGGTACTCGTGTGATCCGATTGGCTGCTATCGACCCGGACGACGGTCCATACGGCAGTGTCGATTACACCATCATTAACAAGCTCGCTGATGAGAAGTTCTCTATCGACGAAGATGGGCAAATTGTGACTTCTCAGTCTTTGGACAGAGAAAATCCATCGCAACGTGTGATCGCGATTAAGGTCATGGCTAAGGACGGAGGAGGAAGAGTGGGGTTCTGCACTGTAAAGATTATTCTAACAGATGAGAACGACAATGCACCTCAGTTCAAAGCTTCGGAGTATCAGGTTTCCATTCAATCCACAGTGAACAAGGGCTCGCCGGTTATACAGATAATGGCTTATGACGCAGATGAAGGCAAAAACGCTGACGTCACTTACACAGTAGAAGAAGCAGAAGAGGTCACGGAAGATGTTATTGAGGTCAACCCTTTTACTGGAGTGGTCAGCATCAAAGAGAGTCTGGTTGGTTTGGAGAATAAGATTTTCAGCTTCAAAGTTAAGGCCAGAGATGGAGGCATTCCTTTTTACAACTCCTCTGTGCCAGTACAGGTCAAAGTTGTCCCACCGGAGGTCACTCTGCCCCAGTTTACCGAGCCATTGTACTCGTTCTCGGCATCGGAGGACCTGCCTATTGGATATGAGATAGGCGCAGTCAAGGCGGACGCCGACATGCCACTGATTTACAGCTTGGTGAACGGCAACACTGTAGACAGCAACTACGAACATGTTTTTGCCGTCGACAAAAACAGCGGCACTCTTGTAATGCAGAAAAACATTGACCATGAAAAAACCAAAGTGTACAAGATCGACGTGATCGCTCAAGGAAATCACAATGGAACCGATCTAGCATCTCTTGTATCTGTTCACATAGAGGTTCAAGATGTTAATGACAATCCGCCTGTGTTCGAGGCTGACCCCTATGAGGCCTTCCTGGCTGAGAATTTGCCTCCTGGCACCACGGTCATTCAAGTGACAGCTAGTGATGCAGATACAAACATCAACGGAGAAGTCTCATACACGCTTGAACCGGACTCAGATGATATTGGCGACATGTTTACCATTGATTCACAAACTGGCTGGATTACTACCTTTAAGAAGGCTGATTCTGAGACCAAACAGCTTTATAGATTCTATGTGGTGGCTACTGATCATGGTGACTCTGTCAAACTATCCTCTTCAGTGCTAGTTGAGGTGACTATCACAGATGAAAATGATAACCCACCTCAGTTTACAGAGGAACTGTATCAAGGGTCCATCCTTGAGAACAGCAGGCCTGGAGAAACCATCGTCACTTTGACGACTGCTGATAAAGACGTGTCTGCAGAAAATCGACAGATTGTATGTTACATAACAGGTATGCAAAGACCATAGAGGTCACATTTGTCTATTACTAAGTTTAAATCACTCATGGTTTAAATTAAACTGGTAGTTCTATTGGCTTTACAGTTCAGCTTTGACATTTTACTTCAACTTTCACTGTTGTATAAACATTTTTGCATGGGTGAAGTTATGTATTTTGGTTTTAAACAAATGCTGTTGGTGTTTTCATCTCTCAAGATGGAGACCCATTGGGCCAGTTCTCAGTCACGGCAGCTGGGGAGGAGTGGACAGTGATTTCCAAAAGCCCACTTGACAGAGAAGACAAAGATAGATATAACCTTAAAATAATCGCCACTGATGGAAGGTTTCAAACGTCTACTAATGTAGAGGTCCATGTTCTTGACCTCAACGACAACAGTCCTTTGTGTGAGCAAGTAAGTCAGATATCCGTGCATCTTCAACTATGGGCACTTTTGTACCTGTGGACATGTAGAAAATAAATGCAAATAGTGATAAATCTAAAATGAATTTAAATGCATGCAATGAATGCATGGTAAAAAGTTTTCAAGGTGATATTCATTAAGTAGACTGAAAACTTTGAAATACGTTCAAGAGAAATCACCCTTGGGACATAAAAGTACCTGTAGAGACACCCAAATACTAAAAGTACAAAACAAGATGAAATATGATGTTGAAATACAGTTGAATTCAAAAGTTTACATACACCTTGGAGAATCTGCAAAATGTTAATTAATTTAACAAAATAAGGGGAATCATACAAAATGCATGTTATTTTTTATATAGTACTGACCTGAATAAGACATTTCTCGTGAAAGACGTTTACATATAGTCCACAAAAGAAAATAATAGTTGAATTTATAAAAATGACACCGTTCAAAAGTTTGCATATGCTTGATTCTTAATACGGTGTCGTTACCTGAATGATCCGAAGCTGTGATCCAAAGCTGAGTCCCTTGTTTTGTCCTGAACAGTTAAACTGCTCGCTGTTCTTCAGCAAAATCCTTCAGGTCCCACAAATTCTATGTTTTTTTAGCATTCTTGTGTATTTGAACCCTTTCCAACAATGATTGTGTGATTTTGAGATCCATCTTGGGACAACTGGGGGACTCGCATGCAACTATTACAGAAGGTTCAAACACTCACTGATGTAAAATAATTAACATTTTGCAGATTCTGCAAGGTGTATGTAAACTTTTGACTTCAGCTTTATCATGGCAGGCTATTTTATTGAAAACTTCATGCTCGGAAAACATTTATTTTGTAACTTTCTCCCTTTTTTCCCCAGTTACTTTATACTGAGGCTGTCATGGAGAATTCAAAAGCGGGATTGTTCATCTTGAAGATCTCTGCTTCGGACCCCGACATTGGAACAAATGGCCAAGTGTCATTCACTCTTCATGGGCCTAATGCAGACAAGTTCCATCTTGACTCCAAAACTGGTAATTTTGATCTCTAGATCTAGATCCTCCTACTGTACATATTTCTAATAATATTTACTGTTAAAATAGTTACAATCACATGGAGATGGCCTTTGCTTACTGCAGGTTTGAGGAAGTCAAATCTACAACAGAGATAAGAGGCAACTTTCCCAGGGCATTTGGAATTGTTAGAATTCTTTGTAAACTAAGTATTTGATTTATGATAAGTTTATGTGACCTACCTTCTTCTAATGTATCCTATCTAAATGTAACATCTTTTAAGACGGTTATATTGGGTTGCCAAGAAACAAGATGCATGAAATGCTTTGGGCATATGTAGAAACAAAGGACTGTGTCCAGCTCTGTAGTGTTAAATTCCTGAAACAGCAACTTTCTTTGTTTTTTTTTTTTTTAGCCATGTTCCTGAAACAGCAACTTTCTTTGTTTTTTTTTAGCCATGTTAAAGAAAAGAAACCACTAATTCCAAGTAAATAATCTGTTGAGCACCTTTATCAAATAAATAACTAGTCAAGGCTCGTCTTAGATACCGTACATGTTACAACACAGAGTTTAACCCTCCCCTGTTCCCTGTTATTGTCAGTAAAGCCCTGTTTCGTTTTTTTTTTTTTTTTTTTAGGAGAGCTGTTTACCCTTGCTGTCCTGGACCGGGAGCGGGAAACCGAATATGATCTTGTCGTCAAAGCGACCGATGGCGGTGGCCGCTCTTGTCAGGCAGACGTCACGCTCATGGTGCAAGACATGAATGACAACCCGCCACAATTCTCCACAAGCCATTATGAAATCACAGTGTTTGACAACACGACGATTAGGACTCCTATTGCTGTCATCTATGCCAAAGACCCAGACACAGGTATAGTGCTGCTTCTTTTGTCACGAATGGCTGCTTTAAAGCAAAAAACACTCACTATTTTCAGCTTATCCACTCAGAAAGCTTAAAACGCCCCCCAGGTTATTTCCTTGACCCATCACACGCAGGTTGAGATCCTAAAGGTATGCAGCGTTTGATGTGGGATTGAAGGCTGTGACAGAGAAACATGATTAGGGAGGGTCCGACCACACCTGGAGATGTGTGTGAACATGTAGAGTACACATACTAGCTACCGTGACAGGGATTCATGTGAATTACTTTGAATTTTAATATATTATGTCTTCGAGTAAATAATGACATTATACAAGTATTGCGCAAAGTCAAAGAACAGGATGTTTTTTATCTTGCGATGTCAATATAAATAAATGCAAATGCTTTATTTTGATAGTCGACTTCAGATATTCTGCTAACAAAAGTAACTTTGCAGCTGCATGTCAACTAGTAGTCATTAGAATATTAATAAACTATCTGCTTAATATCTGCTTACACTTTATTTTGAAGCTCCCCAACAGACATTTTACTAAATATAAGTAGCTTTGCAAGCACATGTCAACTTATTCTACTAACCCTAACCATAACGCTTACCTATTAATCTACTAATGCTCTAATAAGAGTTAGTTGATATGTAGTTGCAAGTTATAGCTAGTAGAATGTCTAAAGTGGAGTCTTAAAACAAATTGTAACAACTAACTTAACAACTATCTTTCTAACTATTAATATACAGCAAATTAAGAGTCTGAGGCAAAAGTTGTAGCTCGTTAATAGTGAAAATTGGTCCTTTAAATAAAGTGTGACCAATTACATAGACGCATACTGCCGTTCAAAAGTTTGGGATTAGTAAGACTTGTCATGTTTTTAAAACAGTTTCTTATGCTCATCAAGGCTGCATTTATTGGATCAAAAATGCAGAAAAAAACTGTAATATTGCAAAATGTTATTACAATTTATTTTAATATACTTTAAAATATAATTTATTCCTGTGATGCAAAGCTGAATTTTTATTAGCCATTACTTCAGTCTTGATCCTTAAATGTCACATGATCCTTCAGAAATCATTCTAATATGCTGATTTATTATCAATATTGGAAACAGCTGTGCTGCCAAATTTTTTTTTGATGAATAAACAGTTAAAAAGAACAGCATTTATTCAAAATGTAAATCTTTGCTATCACTTTTTTTTTTCATCCTTGCTGAATAAAAGAATCAGAATCAGAATCAGATCAGAATCAGAATCAGAATGTGCTTTATTGCCATGTATGTTTACACATACTAGGAGTTTGTTGTAGTGACAGAAGCTCCACAGTGCAATAGAATGACAGTGACAGTACCAGACACAAAAAAGACATAATAAAAAGAACAATATACAATTATACAAGACATACAATGTGCAATAACATTTTTACAATATACAAAATACAAAATACAAAATAAACAATTTACTATGTACGTAAGGTGCAATTAGAAGTGTAAATAAGTATGTGTGTTAAATAAATAACTGGATAAGTGAATGTATAATAGTGTTGTGTGTTCCACGTTTATTGTGAAGTGTTCATGAGATGGATAAAGTATTAATTTTAGTGCGATAAAGTATTAATTTCTTTCAAAACAAGAAAGAATAAAAATTTACTGACCCCAAACTTTTGAAAAGTAGTGTATATTATTAAAAAAGATTTCTATTTAAAATAAATGCTGCTCTTTTAAACATGTTATTCATCAATCCTGTTTCCTGCAAAACTGTTTCCAAAAATAAATAAGAAATCAGCATACTAGAATGATTTCTGAAGGATGATGTGACACTGAATACTGGAGTAATGATTCTGAAAATTCAGCTTTGTTCACAGAAATAAATTGGATATTAATGTACATTAAAAACATCATTTTACATTGTATTTTGTTCAAATAAACACAGCCTTGATGAGATAATAAACTTGTTTAAGAAACATTACTGATCCCAAACTTTTGAACCGCAGTGCATTACCTTTAAGACCAAATCATTTTAGCCATCTGTTGTTCTGCCATTCCTGGACTGAAATTCTGAGAAAATTTTGTTGTTTAACTCTTCCAGGTATAAACTCAGAAGTGCGATACTCTCTTCAAGGCGCCGATAGCGGCTTCTTCTCCCTAGATGAAATCTCGGGCATTCTGAGACTGGAGAGATCCCTAGCCGATGAGACCAAGTCCACTTATGAGATGAAAGTAAAAGCCACTGACCGAGGCCTCCCTCGCCATCTTTTCTCCTTCGCCACCGTTATAGTACACGTGGTCATCCTGAGTGATTACCAGCCATTGTTTCTCAGTTCGGAGTACTATGTACAGATCCCAGAATCACTCCAGATCGGCTCGGAGGTGATCAGCGTGTCCGCTCTCGCCAAAGATGGCACTGAAAGCGAGCCTGTGAGATATACTATCATATCTGGCAATGAAGACGGACGATTCCAGATAAACCCCATGACAGGTACGGGCTTTTAAATTTAGACTTCTTTTTTGATGCATGTAAAAGAAATTTGGTTGATGAAATATATAGTAAAGCATGTCAACATTTTTACACTTAGAAACACTTAGATTTGGGTTTATTTTGGGGGGTTTGAGATGCAGTAATCTTTTATTATGATGAAATCAAAGTGCAACCAACAAAATAACAAATCACACTCATTTACAAATAACACTCAATTAATGCATTCAAGGTGTATGGGTTTTACTTACTATTTGTGACCCTTGACCACAAAACTAGTCTTAAGTAGCATGGGTATATTTGTAGCAATAGCCAACAATACATTGCATGGGTCAAAATGATTGATTTTTCTTTTATGCCTTATAGGATATTAAGTAAAGATCATTTTGTGTAAATTTCCTTCTGTGAATATATGAAAACTTAATTTATGATTAGTAATATGTATTGCTAAGAGCTTCATTTGGACAACTTTAAAGGCCATTTTCTCAATATTTAGATTTTTTTGCACCCACAAATAGTTGTATCTCGGCCAAATATTGTCCTATCCTAACAAACCATGTGATATAAATCTCAATTTCAATAAACTGACCCTTATGACTGGTTTTGTGGTCCAGGGTCACATTTGATGGTTAACATGGCATTTTTAAAGTGATTAAATTGAATCTTTTCTTGACAATGGTATAAAAGTTCTAATATTGTTTTTAAAAAGGTTTGATCACACTTTAAGGTCCAATTCTCACTGTTAACTCACTATTAACTATGACTTTTGCATCAATAAACAATGCTTAATTGTTAATAGCTGTTAAGTTTAGAATTAAGAGATCTAAGATATCATGCAGAATAATGCATAAGTGCTTTATAAGTACTTATAAACAGCCAGTATGCTAGTGATATGCATAAATATAAAGTGTTACCTGACACTTTTATTTTTCAGTGACCAAAAAATCTGATTTAAAAAGATTTGACTGCATGTTTCAAAAAAAATGACACTGACTTTAAGGCTGAATATAGTTGTGATCTATGCAGAGAACATGAATTACTTATCATTACTCACAGAAAGCACACAATATATTAGCATGCTGCCATTGAGCCTGGCTTTATTCCTGTTGTGTGTAGCTGGAATTTTCTTCAGCATGAGTAAATGTTAAACTGAAGAACCTGTGCTGACATGTTTTGAATCCACACAGGCACTTGTCAGCTTGTTTATTCCCATCTGTTCATTCCTCTTAGTCTCTCCTCTCTTGCTCATGTCCCCTTATCGCGAATCCTCAGAGCCTTCGCGCTGTAGGACTTTTGTGAGAGATTGAGCCAAACTCTTTATTAGTTGTCAAACAATACGCAACTTTGAGTTCTGCTAGCAGGCATCCTGCACAAATCAATTGGCTATTTAGAGATAATTTCATTCCTAAAGCTATAAATCCACTGTGTAGTTTCTTATAGTCTCATAGGGCAAAACAGTCAAGCTGCATTAGATTTTGGACTTTTTCTTATTGCCTAGAGTGTAGTGTTTAAGGTGTGCTATCTATACAAACCTATATAAGAAAGTAAAGAAAATAGATGATTTATTGCAGTTTATAAGCAGTTTTTCTAGTGTTATGTCAGCAATAATTCCTTTCAGTGAAGTTTGTGTGTATTTTTATACATACGGTTGAGGTCATAAGTTTACATGCATCTTGCAGAATCTTCAAAATGTTAATTATTTTAGTAAAATAAGAGGGATCATACAAAATGCATGTTATTTTTTACTTAGTACTGACCTGAATAAGATATTTCACATAAAAGACGTTTACATATAGTCCACAAGAGAAAATAATAGTTGAATTTATAAAAATGACCCTGTTCAAAAGTTTACATATGCTTTCTGTGTTGTTACCTGAATGATCCACAGCTGTGTTTTCTCTGTTTTGTGATCGTTGTTAATGAGTCCCTTGTTTGTCCTGAGCAGTTAAACTGCCTGCTGTTCTTCAGAAAAATTCTTCAGGTCACATAAATTCTTTGTTTTTTCAGCATTTTTGTGTATTAAAATAACAAATGTATGATTTTGAGATCCATCTTTTCATACTGAGGACAACTAAGGCACTCATATGCAACTATAACCAGAAGGTTCAAACGCTCACTGATGCTCCAGAAGGAAAAACGATGCATTAAGAGCTGGGGGTATGAAAACTTTTGAACAGAATGAAGATGTGTACATTGTTCTTATTTTGCCTAAATATCATATTTTTGTCATTTAGTGCCCTTCAGAAGCTACAGAAGACAATTACACGTTTCCCAGAAGACAAAATAAGTTAAATTTACCCTGATCTTCAAATTCAAAAGTTTTCACCCCCTGGCTCTTAATGCACCGTGTTTCCTTCTGGAGCATCAGTGAGCGTTTTAGCCTTCTGTAATAGTTGCATATGAGTCCCTCAGTTGTCCTCAGTGTGGAAAAAATGGATCTCAAAATCATGCAGTCATTGTTGGAAAGGGTTCAAATACACAAAAATGCTGGAAAACCAAAGAATTTGTGGGACCTGAAGGGCTTTTCTGAAGAACAGCAGGCAGTTTAACAGTTCAGGACAAACAAGGGACTCATGAAAAACTATCACTAAACAAAAAACACAGCTGTGGATCATTCAGGTAACAACACAGCATTAAGAATAAAGCACATTTTAATAAATTCAACTTTTTTTTCTCCTGTGGACTATATGTGAATGTCTTTTAGGTGAAATGTCTTATTCAGGTCAGTACTAAATAAAAAAAATAACATGCATTTTGTATGATCCCTCTTATTTTGGTAAAATAATCAGCATGTAGATTCTGCAAGGTGTATGTAAACTTGACCTCAACTGTATATTCTGATACCACTGCATTTCAATACAAATTAAAACAAAAGGCTTTAAATCCTTTTATCTCTGATTGTTCTCAAGTGCCTCCTTTACTTACCGAAAAGGGGTAATTAATCACATTTTAGCTATACTAATCAAATGCATTTTGCACATGAGAATATTTTTTGCGTGCCATGAAATAATTGAAACTCATCAATCATACATCAAACCACTTGCACTGTATTATTTAGCCTTTTTCTCATTTCATGCAAGGTCAGACTGAGTAATTCTAGGATTAAAAATAAATACATTTAATTTACATCTCTTAAACCTAATTAAACGCAATAAAAACCACTAGCACTGATGGTGTAATGAGTAAAATGATTTACATGATGTAGCCATGAATTACAGAAGTATGTAAGTATGACCGTATTAGACAATCACCTGACCTACTGCGGTGAAAAAGCGATCATAATGTGATGAACAACCTCACACTGCTGACATTTCGAAAGAACTCTTAAATCAGTGAGGCTTAATGAAATGTCACAAAAATATAAGAATTATCTAACGGTTATAAATAGCCTCAGGAAAGAGTTTAAAATATCAGTTTTTTTACTGCAATTTTAAAATGACTAAAATAAAAATGAAGCTTCAGCTTATGCTTGGACTCGCATGTTTGCACATGTTCATTAAAACTGGAAGGTTCACAAGGGCTAATTTTTTGCAAGCGAGTCGTTTTGCAGGTTACTGTCGGCTAATTAACGGCATTATATTCCCCCGCCCATACAGACCTTAGTTGAGGTAAACTGCGTATTTATTTATTTATTTTGATGAATAATGATGAGGCAGTGAGGGATAGATGTACAGTTTGTTCAGCAGGTTTTACTTTACTTGTGATCTGGGTGTTGATCATCAGTAAAGTAAAGCTGTCCATTCTCACACTAATTATGAAAATAGGTGAAGCTACTTGACAGTATTTGTCATTGTGAGCTAAAGTAATCCTTTATTGTTAATAAAACATTAATATGTGTGACATCAACATTAGAGGATAATACGAGCTATTATATGGTATAATGTAGATTCATAACTGTTTTTAGACATAAAAAACATGATTTTGTCATTGCAAACACCACTTCAGACATTCTACTAACTATGTCACTTTGCAAATATGTCAACTAGCAGTCATTAGAGAATTAGTAAACAGTCTGCTTAATATCTGCTAACACAGACATTCTACTGACTATAATACTTTGTACTTGTCAGTTAGTTGACATGCAGTTGCAAAGTTACTTATAGTTAGTAGAATGTCTAAAGCGTACTGTTGAATCATATAAACCCTCATTAAATAATATAATTTTCCAGTTTTTGCATCTTCCAGTAGATGTCACAGTTTTACATCTTATTACCCACGGTTCAGTGTCACATTACATCTTTCAGGACAAGATCAGTGTGCTGTGATCTCAATGCTCTAAAGTTATTTCTGTCATCCAAAGCAAATGAAAAATGAAAATACGACCAGGCATATACTGATGTCTGACGCTGATGGCTATTGCAGACCATATGGACTGCTGTTTTTATGAATGCCGAGCATGCATCATTCTCCGTCTTACAATTAAATGATGCACATTCATCCTTACCGAGCCAGTCATGTTGAAATGCAGAAAGCACACTGATGCATCTTCATCACACTTGACATTGACAAGTGTTCCTTTTGCTTAGACGAGAATTATTATTGCTGTACACTCTTGCATTGAACGCAAGCTCTGTGTTCAAACACAAGCACAAACACGCCTATATTGACAGAACATGTGCCAAGGACAAACACAGCCCTGTTAATAATATGTTGGAGGATCTCTAAGAAAGCCATTAAGTGACACAACACGGCCCTTGATCTTTAGAATCAATAAAAAGAAACATTACAGAAAGCAATTGTGCACTTGTTGCAAACTCGATTCTTGAGCTAAGCAAAAATGCCAGCGCTTTTGTTGTTCTGCGCCGCCTTGTTTTAGTTTAATAATGAGAGCGGACGGAGGAGCAAGAGGTCCGGGAGTAAACTTTCTTTCTTTTCTGCTGGAGAATAAGACATAGCAGAGCAAATCCCACCGGCTTTAGACAAATCAGCTTTTTGTAGGAATCAACTACTTTGCAAGAACAGAAAAGCCAACATTGCATAAAAGATATCATGCATTCAGTCCAACTCCACTGGGAAGTACATGAGAGTTATTAGTCATGTTGACATGTGAGTTTTTTATGTGGTCAGCTGATGCAGCAATGATAAAATAAATAATAAAGGAAAAGTTTATGTTAGCACTGTTCTGTAGTGAGCATACAGCAGTTCAGTATTTAATATAACCTGCCAGCATTGTATTTTGTATTTTTAATTCACACTTTTCCCATTTTTTTTCCAGAACAAACTTTACTTTTCATTGTCATTTTTGCAATTACAGTCAACCAGCTGGAAAACTGATAAAGAGATGGGCCAGGCCTGGATGTGATTTTGTTGTTTTGTGCCACAGGTTTGCTGTCTGTGAACTTCGCGCTGGATTTCGAGCTCTGCCGCGAGTATTACCTGTCAGTGGAGGGAGCAAGGGGCAAACCGTCGCTCAGTGACATTGCCACGGTTATCATCAATATCACAGACGTCAACGACAACCCGCCTGTCTTTAACCGCAGCAGCTACAGTGCTGCGATTACAGAGGACATTTCACCTGGGGATATGGTTCTGCAGGTATCACACTTTCCCTTAACTGTCACTGAACACCCAGTGATAAAACTTTTAGGTCACACTTTGTTTTTAAGGTCCAGTTCTCACTTAACTAACTATTGACTATGACTTTTGCCTTAATAAACTGCTTACTGCTTATTAATAGTTAGTAATATTACATTGAGTAGGATTAGGGATGTAGAATATGGTCACGGAGAATGTGTTTTGTAAGTATTAATAAATAGCCAGTATGCTAGTAACATGCATGCTAATAAGCAACTAATTAATAGTGAGAACTGGTCCCTAAACTAAAGCTGAGTGTGTTATTCCTGAAGGTGCACTACAACATATCATTTTTTCAAGTAAAGAAAACAACAAAAAAACATATCAAGATACAGTGCATTTCAAGATACAAAATTGTATATTAAGATGCAACAGATATTAAGAGTTATATATCATAAGAATATATCTTGAATTAAGTACATTTTTCTTATGACATCAGAACATCATAAAACATCAGTAAGAAATAAAATAAAATAAAATAAAATAAAATAAAATAAGAGTTAGGGGAAAAAATTATGCCCACCTTTCTGTTTTTACATCGTCTCCCCCATTAAGTCTATATATAACACAACATAACATAACATAACATAACATAACATAACAACATAAAGTTAGGAGAAAAAATTATGCCCACCTTTCTGTTTTTACATTGTCTCCCCCATTAAATAAAATAAAATAAAATAAAATAAAATAAAATTAGGGAAAAAACAATAACTTGTAAACAAACAAAACAAATCCAGTATTATTTTACTTTTATTTATATACAATTATACTATTTATTAATTTTTTTTGTCTTTATCTTTATTTTTAAGTTATAATTTCAACTTTACTTTAAGTTTTAACCATTTTATTTTGTGGCTTTGTCATTTTATATATATATATTTATTTATTTTTAATTTATTTTATTTAGTTTTTGTCATTTTAATACTTCAGCTTGCTAGGATGACATTTCAAATGTTTGTAAATTTTAAAAAAATGTGTTTAATATTTTATATTTAATTTGATTTCAGCTTTATTTCAATTATCAAACTTTTCAAATAGTTTACTTGTAGTTAACACTAAATATATCTTGTTTTAAAGAGATTTTTAATGGAAAACGGCAAAATACTGATTATGACAAATGATGTTTAACATGCTGTTTCTGGACCTGCCTGATCTCATGACGAAAATGTACCTGTGGGAACTTTCTCGCAAGATGCAAAATACATACCAATAGTACATACCACTGTAGTTTTGGTAAATACCACTGTAGGCGGTAAAAACGGCGAGTGATTGTTTTCGTACACAGTTATGATTACAGCTCCATACGTTTTGATTTCCAGACATAATAAGCTTGCTCGGTAGCTCAGGCAGCACCGAATGTGGAATCCCTGGGTACGAATCCCGTGAAAAACATGACTCGCAATGTTATGAAACGTACATGGCAGTACATATTTTGCGTCTCGACTTCAAATGTAAGGTGTCTCAGTCTCAGACTTTCTCCATGACGCTTTCTATGTAGCAAAATAAAGCCAACTGTTGTCAGTCTGGTTACAGGATTGAGATAGCTATTTTGGCAGCTGTTGAGTGAATGATTTACTGCATCTGTCAGCTAAGCAATCAGAAAAACATTTTGAATGGAAAAATCAGCTAATGGTGATTGTATATAAGCACTCAGAGTCTGCTCAGATATTCATTGTGACATTAGCCATGTCTGATGCAGACCGCGGTATTCCAGAGCTTTGTTTAATACCACTCAGGTGTGTTCGTCTTCCTATCACTAACTGTGCATCTGTCTCAGGTAAGAGCCGTCGACCTTGATGAGCCCCCAAATAACTTCATCATCTACTCTATTGTGAGCGGTGATCCAAAGCAGCAGTTCGGCATCGACCCTCGCACCGGCCACGTAACCGTGCGCTCAATGCTGGACAGAGAAGAGGTGGGTTTCACTTTCACTCCTGAATTGCAGCCCAGAACACGTACTCGCTTGTTTTATCAGGGATTTCGTTGTATCTGTTGAATCCTCTGATCACAAATGAACATTTTAATCTGTGCATATTTGACTGCTGTTATTGAACGTCGGTGCCGTGATGTTCATATCTTTATAATCCCACTGACACGGCCCCCTCGCCTTTCAGATAACACACTACTCATTAACCGTGCAAGCTGCCGACGAAGGCGATCCTCCTTTATCCTCAGCCGTCCAGGTGACAGTGACCGTCTCTGACGTCAATGACAACCCACCGATGTTCTCGCAGATCAATTACAGCCTCATTCTTCAGGTAAAAACACACACCTTTTTGCCTCTCTGCCTAGTTAGTCGATGATTGTACTTTCTTCAGATGGCACTGAATATCACGGCTAACGATCTAGAGCAAATTCAAATGAGCTTTAGAGATAACCAACCAAATTTTCTTGATTGTAATGTATATTTTACGGTAGAAATGAAAGAATGTGTGACACAAGATTCAACCAGCTAATTTTTATTCAGAAATTGCTAATTTATAATGCGTTATAAAATAGTTTTAATGCATTAATTATATTTTGTAATGCACCTTATAATATTATATAGTATGAATTATTGTAACCACATACACTACCAGTCAAAAGTTTTTGAACAGTAAGATTTTTAATGTTTTTTAAAGACGCCTCTTCTGCTTGCCAAGCCTGCATTTATTTCAAATTACAACAAAAACAGAAAAACTTTTAATTATTTTTACTATTTAAAATAACTGCTTTCTATTTGAATATATTTTAAAGTATAATTTATTCCTGTGAGCAAATCTAAATTTTCAGCATCATTATTTCAGTCACGTGATCCTTCAGAAATCATTCTAATATGCTGATTTGCTGTTCAAGAAACATTTTTTTATTATAATTATTATCAGTATTTAAAACAGCTGAGTACATTTTTTTTAGGATTTTTTTGATGAACAGAAAGATCCAAAGATCAACATTTATCTGAAATAAAAAAAAACTTTTGTAACATTACGCACTATACCATTCAAAGGCTTGGTGTCAGTATCATTTATTTATTTATTTATTTATTTTTGGGAAAGAAATAATATTAATGAATACTTTTATTTAGCAAAGATGCTTTAAATTGATCAAAAGTGAAGATAAACACATTTATAATGTTACAAAAAAAATCTATTTGGGATAAATGCTGTTCTTCTGAACTTTCTGTTCATCAAAGAAACCTGAAAAATTCTACTCAGCTGTTTTCAGCATAATAATAATAATAAAAAATGTTTTTTGAGCAGCAAATCAGAATATTAGAATGATTTCTGAAGGATCATGTGACTGGAGTAATGATGCTAAAAATTTAGCTTTGAAATCGCAGGAATAAACTACATTTTAAAATATATTCAAATAGATAACAGTTATTTTAAATAGTAAAAATATTTCAGAATGTTACCGTTTTTGCTGTACTTTGGATCAAATAAATGCAGGCTTGATGAGCAGAAGAGACTTCTTTAAAATCATTAAATATGTGCATTATAATACTTTTATAATGCATTATAAATGCTTTAAGTAAGGTGTTACCCTTTTTTATCATCGCAGCAATTTCTGGTTGAGTCTAATTTTTCTCAAGCACAGGATTGCGTGACATCAAAGGTGCAAAAAGCAGACACAGCTGTCATCTCATTTCTACACATGAGCACAGAGGAAGCCAAGAGTTCAAGCTAAAGAGCCAGTCAGCCATGTATAATATAGTCCTTTTTTGTCTGCAACAACAAAAAAGTGTTCAGACTGTCTTTTTACCCCTTCGGAGTCAGCCGGATACATTGCTTCTAATTATAGGGTCAGCTCTGCTGACTTGGAAATATTTTTTACACCCCATTTACCCCCACCCAAGGTGTCTGTGTGTTCAGAGTGCAGCGGCTATTTGCCACCATGTAGGTGGTCAGTAACAATTAGGCTCATCTCTGCCGGCCGAGCGCTCTGTTTCAATTACCTGTTCCAGTTGTGCCAGCTTGAAGGAAGATGAGGAGCACATGTCGAATCAGTAGCACTTTCTTGACAAATGCAGACGGAGTGATAAAAATCACCATCTGTTCTTGCTGGGTTTTCATTTCGACAGAATTGGGCTGTTTCTTCAAGCTTAGATTTGTTCGCACAGAAGAGTCTGGCATCAAAAATGAGTCCCGTGACAGAAATACGCTATTGATTTGAAAAACAGCAAGCAACATGAGAGGATTGATCATGGTTATTCTTTTCCAGCAATTTCTCTCTGGTCAGCATGATAGATTCTGTTGCCAGTGTAGTAGAATACAGTAAAACTCAAAGTGAATGCCAGAATTAAAATAAAGAACATATTTATGTTATTTTGTTCATCTACTTTCAAGAAAGGACAGCTACAACTTTCCTAAAAGTCAGACGGTTTTTTCCAAGCATGTGCGGCTTGATTAATGGTGTTTTTCTGGCCACAGGAAGGGGAGTCTGTGGGCAGTGGGATTCTGCAGCTGCTGGTAACAGACAGAGATACGCCTCAGAACGGCCCTCCCTTCTCCTTCTATATTGTCTCGGGAAATGAGGACAGGAGCTTTAACATTGACCAAGGAGGACTGCTGTCCGTATCCTCCCCGCTGAGGAGGAGAGGCAAGCCTCAGCATCTGCTAAAAATCCAGGTGAAAGATTTCATTCATTAATTTCAGTTATGAGTGCAACGCATGTTTACAACACATGCTTGTTTTGAGATTAAAGTGATAGTTTGCTCAAAAATGAAAGACTGTCGTCATTTATTTGTCCTCATTTTGTTCCAAAGCCATAGGACTGCTAGAAATGTTTTTATGCTGCTCTTTTCTTTTCTTTGGACAAGGATGGGTGCTGTCAAAAACACCCAAAAACAGTGTAAAAGTAAGTAAAAGGGCAAAATTCAGAATTTAGGAATGTGCTTCCTTTCAGCTAATGATGCAGTATTATATTATATTATATTATATTATATTATATTATATTATATTTTAAATACACATTTCACACCCCTTTCCATTAAACATTGAAAGAAACCTTAGATCCTAATATCCTTATTAATATTAATTAACTATAGTAGTAAACATGAACAATACTTGCAGCATATAGCATTTATTAATCGTAGTTAATATTACGTTTGAAATGTACTAATATATTATTAAAACTTTAAAGTTGTTTAAAGTCTTAACATTAATGTATTGTGAAGTAACATAAACATGAACATTTTGTTAACTAACATTAACAAATTTTAATAAAGGCTGTAAAATAGTTCATAGTTCAAAAATTGTTCATTGTTAGTTAATGTAAGTTAATGCATTAAATAATGGGATCTTATTGTAAAGTGTTACCAACATTTTTTTATTGGACTATCCTGGCTTTAATGCAAGTAGAAAATGTTTTTATGAAGTATGCTCACTCAGGACTTGTTTAGTAAGATTTTACCAGAAAAGATTTTTTTTTTTTAATCGTATGTTAATTTTAAAAATTTTGTATAATTATAACTGCTGTATTTTTGTCTGCTTGATTTTTATTTTGTGTTCATGTGACTTTTGTATTATTCCAAAAGACTTTTTGCCATGAAAATAGCCTTGGGTGATAAAAGATGATATTTTTATTGTATGGCAATAAAAATAAATAGCTTCTGTGACTAAATACACATTTCAATGGGATGCAAAATTGTAGGTTCAAATCTATTTAACTGTCTGTTAATAGATATACTAAAATGTATTTAAAATACATTTATTTCATACTAAGTATACTACAAATAAATTTACATAGTATGTACTTAATAAATATCCTGCAATTGTACTTTTAATATGCTAAACTAGTATATTTAAAGTCTGCTAAATTGGAACAACTAATTTTGTACTTAATGCACTTTAATTGTGCGGATGTAGTGAAGTCCAACTAAAGATATGCTTAAGTAAATTTGACTGGGTTAAAGTGGAAGTATTGCAAGTATACTTTAGGTACACTTTAGGTACACTAATAAAACTGATATTGTTTAAAGATTATACAATCCTCATCAATAGTGTCATTAAAACATATTTTAATATTAAGAAATGTGCATTGCGCACAAGTAGTACTCCAAATAAAGTTTAATTACAATTTTTATATCACTCTTGAGAGATATGTCAGTAAATATGTTAATAGACTTGAACTATACTTATATAAAATAAATGCTTTTTAAATCTGTTACTTTTTTACAAGGATATGTATAACCTACATGATCTTTAAGACTTTAACTTTTCAGACAAGACATTGTTAACCCAACCTTTGCTTAAAAATTCTACTTACTGCAGTTTCCTTGAATTTAAATGTATAGTTTAAATTTTAAATGAATTTTAAATTTTCCAATTGTGCTTCCTTTAATTCAAATTTGAATTGGAATTCTGAATTCTATTTGCTACATTAATTCAAATTCAAAACTTGAACTGGAATTTGGAATGTATTCACAATTAAATTATAAAGGGCACAAAATCCTAGTCACTGTTCATTGTCATTGTATAGAAAAGAGCATTGTGAACATTTTTCAAAACTTCTCCTTTTTCCTGTCTGAAGAAAAACAAAAAGTCACACAGGTTTGGAACAACAATAGAGTGAATAAATGATGACAGAAACTATACCTTCAAATGGAATATGGCATGTATGGGACAGTACAACCTGACCTAAACTTGATTGTTATCTGTGGCGCAGTGATTCTACCACACCGCCTTAAATAATTTAAAGCGACTCTTCAAAGGTCAGTGTATTGTTCGCACGTCGCGATGTTTTTTTCACACATCACGTAAATATCATCTCCACAGGTCACTGACAGCGGCCACCCTCCCCTGTCCTCAATATGCGTGGTGAAAATCAACATCACGGAGCAGAGCCGATATCCCCCCACGGTGACTCCGCTAGAGGTTTTCATCACCACCGCCGGTGGGACGATCTCGAAGCGTGTCATCGGCAAGCTGCACGCCACGGACCAAGATCCCCAAGATGTCCTAACTTACAAACTGGTTTCTGATGGCCTGGACCAAGGCCTGTTCTCAGTGGATCCAGTGGATGGAAAAATCGTGGTGGAGAAGAACCTGGATCCAGGCCTGTACCAGTTGAACGTGAGCGTGTCGGATGGGAAATTCAGCATTTGGGCGGGAGTGAAGGTCTATGTTTGGGCTGCCGCTCAACACGATCTGGATCAGGGCTTCACGTTGCAGTTGGCAGGACTTTCGGCCGAAGAGTTCGTGTCCGATCACTGGCGAGGCCTCCAGCGCAGCCTGGGCTTGGAGTTGAACATCCCCAGACAAGAGCTGCACATCGCCAGCTTGCAACAGCAGCCAAACTCCATCAACATGGAGGTGCTGCTGGTCCGGAGAGCTCAGGATGGCTCCGTCCAGCCCGTGTCTGCTCAGCGGCTCACCGGGGTGCTTTCGACCGTAGAAGATACGCTGGGTTTGAATGTCTTGAGACTGAAGCATGATGGCTGTGTGGGTGCTGGATGCCCACCTCGGGGTTGCAGGAACGCTGTAGTGATGAGACAGGGGAGAATGAGCAACTACGCCACCACACGGGCGAACTTCATCACACCGCAGCACAGCTGGGAAAGCGTGTGCTCCTGCAACGGTAAGCGCAGAGACCACCAGCATTCCACTGAGGATTTAGACAAACCTGGAGGCCTTGAATATTATCTTGTTTCTCACTTAGTTGTACCTTTGTTTTGACTGCTCTGGGTTTGCCTTAAAGGGACAGCTCACCCTAAATGAAATGCACCCTCATGTCATTCCAAAACCAGGAAACACAAAAGGAGGTTTAGCAGAAATTCAAACTTGCACAAGTGACCAGGGTCTTTCAAGCTCCAATAATGATAAAAAGCAATAGTTTATATCTGTGGTTCTCAACCAGATAACTAAAAATGATGCAAAAAAAGACTAAAAATAATTATAAATAAATAATAAATAAATAATTCCCTCCTCATTTTAATACTGTGATTTTTAGATTTCTAGAAAAGTCATGTAAAGTAATACAATCTTAAAACACTATGGGTGTTTTTATAATGTTTATACATTTTTATAGTTATGCTGTGAGTAAAAAGGTTTATTTATTTATTTTTTAAAATTATCCACTAAAAAAATAAATGACAGGCCTTTATCGTTATCGTTTTTTTTTTTTTAATCAAAATTATTTTTAGCATATAGATTTTTTAATGCCTTTAAAAGAAGTCTCTTATGCTTTCCAAAGCTGCATTTATTTGATCAAAATACAGCAAAATAGTAATATTGTGACACATTTTTAGTAGATTTGGAAAAAAACATTTTCTATTTGAATATATTTTAAAATGTAATTTATTCTTGTGATGCAATATCATTACTCTCTAGTCTTCAGTGTCACATGGTCCTTTAGAAATGATTATAATATGCAGTTTTGCTTTTCAAGAAAGATTTGTGACCCTGGACCACAAAACCAGTCATAAGGGACATTTTTTTTTAAATTGAAAATTATACATTTTCTGAAAGCTGAAAAGGAATATTTGGCTGAGATGCAACTATTTGAAAATCTGGAATCTGAGGGTGCAAAAAAGAAAAAAAAGAAAATCAAAATATAGAGAAAATCACCTTTAAAGTTGTTCAAATGAAGTTCTTAGCAATGCATAATACAAATCAAAAATTAAGTTTGAATATATTTACGGTAGGAAATGTACAAAATATCTTCATGAAACATGATCTTCACTTAATATCCTAATTATTTTCTGGCTAAAAAGAAAAATCTATAATTTTGACCCAAGCAATGTACAGCATCGTTAAATATAAGTTTTGTGCTGCATTTTTATTCAGGATTCTTTGATGAATAGAAAGAACAGCATTTATTTAAAACAGAAATCTTTTGTGATTTTGTAAATGTCTTTACTCTAATTTTTTGATTAGGTTAATGCATCCTTCCTGAATAAAAACATAAATGTTTTTAAAACAAATCTGACTGACCCTAAACCTTTGAACAGTAGTATATGCAAAAAGTGCAGTGTTTTCATTTTTTGCTGAGCTATTCCTTTAAAGAAGCCTGTTTTGATGTCCATGTTTAACTTAATTCCTGTTATTACACTCTTAAAAATAACGGTGCTTCACGATGCCATAGAAGAACCTTTTTTGTCTAAATGGTTCTATAAAGAACCTTTCTGTTTCACAAAAATTCTTTGTGGCAAAAGAAGGTTCTTCAGATTATCAAAAGGTAATAAAGAGATGGTTCTTTAAAGAAAATGGTTCTTTTATGGCATCAATGTGAAGAACCGTTTAAAGCACCTTTATTTTTAAGAGTAGTTTCAGCAGGAAGTGGACAGTGGACATTTCGCCAAATGTACTTACAATTTATACTTCCTGCGTTGCAGAATCTGCTGTGAGTTTTGACGGCAAGGGTTATCTAAAATACCTCTATCAACTGGAAGAGGGCAAAGAAAACTTCCATCTGTCTCTCCGACTCAAGACGTCTGCAGCAGAGGGCACAGTGATGTCCACCAATGCCTCTGACTGGGGAAAATTAGAGGTACGACATTTTTCAGAAGTCTTTTGTCTTGCACAAAAAGCTTACTTTGACCGCATAGCTGTAGGTATAAATCGAAAACACAAAGAAAACCCTGCCATCCAGATCACAATAGAGCGATCACAGGAAACTTCACTCCACCCCACGACAAATACAATGTCCAAATGTTTGCGGTAGAATTTTGTTTGTTCTCATGAACGACTAACTGTGCATTAAACGCGTTAATATTCAGAAGCACATTCCAGAAGGGAATGAAAGCGCTTGTGATGTGGATTTCATCCCACCCTTTGAGCACATCAGTGACAAATCAACCTGGATTTCTGAAATGAGTGTTATGATGAATTCATGCCTGACTGCTCTCCTCCTTTGACTCAGAGGCACAGTGAGGGCTCTTTGAGTATTTGTTTATTTAAACGTCCTAATGCAGCTTTGAAGCTTTAGCTACAGAAAGTCGTTAAGGTTTCACACAAAAGAAAAACTGAAAGTGCATTCATGTTCTATACGTTCTAAGTAAGATAAAGAATGCGGCAAGCATGGCTTGAAACACCGACCTCTGCTTCAAAATCATCTGACATCTCTCCCGGAGGACACCTCGTTTATGCACCATAATTGAATATTCAATTTAAATGGGTTGCAACATCAAAAGTGCACTCTCCTTTTTTTCAAAGCTTTACCTCTGGGTTTTGAAACTTGGCTGGACCGTTTCATTGTTGCAGATGGGCTTCAAAAGGAATTGTTAAACATGGTCATCCAAGAAATCTTCAGGGCATTCATCTTCACACGTTGCAAAGCTACACATGACATAATTCATGTGTCTCTCTCGAGAATTAGCATTCTGGCGCACCTCAGCAAATTCCTGTCAGTTCTCAGTCTTTTAATCTAAAAGAAGCGACAGCTTATGCTTTTGAAACTTGTAAAATTTGAGTCAACTGCTAAGCTAGTACTTTCAGTTTTCTTGCGTTTTAAGTAATTACTTTCAAATGGAAGTCGAGCCCCGTTTGAGCAAAGCCACCTCTGACAAGAGAAAGTGAAAAAGAAAAGGTGACTTGTCAGTTAAAAAGCTGTAGCATTTATGAATACTGACAGCTGCGATCTAACGTTATTAAGAGAAACGAGATCTGTGGCAGGATAGATACGGTGGAACTGATACCCTTTAATGCAGTGAGGACTCCGAGCACGGGGGCATTGATCGCAATAATTACGTTTTTCTCCTAACCTGACTCACATCAGGAGGTCTGTTGCAAAACCGACCTAGACAGCATTGTAAGGCATCACAGACACGATCCTGATGCCGAGAGTCTTCCAAACAGCAGGCAGCAAAATAATTAATCTAGGATCTATTAGTTGGACAAATTCGAATGCAACATTTTATCCTGGGTGGTAGATTGATTTCTTTCTTTATTTATAAATGTAAAGTCAGTAAGATATTTTTTTTTTAACTTTTTTTTTCTGTAAGAAATGAATGCCTTTATTCAGCAATGATGCATTACATTGGTCAAAAGCAACAGTAAAGACAATGTTATGAAAGATTTCTATTTCAAATGCTGATTATGTTGTTTTGAACTTTCTGTTCGTCAAAGAATGACTGTACTGTAAATAAATGTTACAGAGCACAACTGCTTTCAACGTTGATAATAAAAATAATTTCTTGAGCAGCAAATCTGCATATAAGAATGATTTTTGAAGGATCATGTGACACTGAAGACTGGAGTAATGATGCTGTAAATTCAGCTTTGCATCACAGGAATAAATTCGATTTTAAAATATATTCAAATAGAAAGCATTTCTTTCAAATTGTAATAATATTTCACAATGTTAATATTTTTACTGTGTTTTTGGTCAAATAAATATAGCCTTGAAGACTTATTTAAACACATTTAAGGCTGCATTTATTTGATCAAAAATACAGTAAAACAGTAATATTGTAAATTATTAATAGATTTGAAATAACCATTTTCTATTTGAATATATTTTAAAATCTAATTTATTCTTGTGATGTTACATGATCTTTCAGAAATGATAATCATATGCAGTTTTGTTTCTCAAGAAATATTTATTCTAATTATCAGTGTTGAAAAAAAAAACAGCTGTGCTGCTTTTTTTTATTCAGGATTCTTTGATGAATAAAAAGAACAGCATTTTGACACTGAACACTGGAGTAACGATAAAAATCCTTTAACATACAGTATTTATTGACATATCACTTAAGACTTACTGATATAAAATTATAATTAAACTTAATTTGGACTATTTTTTTATTCCACAATCCACATTTATGCCTAAAATGTTTAAAAATGTGTAATATCACTATTAATAAGGATAGTATGATCTCTGTATAATATCAGTCTTTGAATGCAAGAAATTTAAAGTGTACCTGAAGTATACTTGCAATAGTTCCACTTTAGCACAATCAAATATACTTAAGTATATCTTTAATTGCACTACTTCCGCACAATTAAAAATAAATTGTTAGTTTTTCCAATTTAGCAGACCTAACGTATAGTTTAGTAGACCAAAAGTACAATTGCAGGGTATTTTTATTAATATAAAGTGCATATAAAGCAGAAAATGAGATTTCATCCAATCATTCATCGAGGGATAATAACAAAAATCAAGTGAGGGATAATAGTCAGGCTGTATATAGGATGATCAAGACATTTTTATTATCCATAAACAGCTTATTTTCAGCTTATCTCACTTTTTATGTGGCTGTTGGACAAATAAATTACTGCATATGTAATAATGAGTTGAAGTTATTTTTATTTGGCCAGGGAATGCCACAACTGACAGATAATTGTGTACTGATGATAAATATGAGTTAGTTTAACCATATCAGCAAACTAATTTTTTGCCGTCATTCTTTGTAGTCATCATTTTTCAAGACAAATGACTGGGCAGGGAATTTCACTTCCTTTAAAGAAACTCTTTATTGCTTATTTGAGCATAAATATTTAGTTAGCTGATGCTTTGTTTCGGATTTACAAGCACGGTGAGATCATGTGCTGTATGCTTTTTTTGATGTGAACCCTGGTGGCTAAACAGCCTTCTTACCTGTCAAACTCAGCATTGCCCTCGAGGAACCAAAACTCAGATCGTACATTCACCCTCGATGAGTTCTCTCGGGAAAAGTTCCTCTTCCTTTTTTGTGCTCATCTCACCACCAGCACCACTGCTGCACACTCAGCTCAGCCCAGCACAGCAAAATCAAACAGCAGCTCCGTCCAATGAAAGCAAATGAGCAAAACCCATGGGCTGACTGGTATCAGATCAGAGCAAAAGTCTCTGTGCTTCGCTTCTCACATCGCAAAACTCTCTGAAGATTCTGCCGCAGCAATTAAGAGGCTGGTGTGAAGGAGATGATTGTTAATAATGCATACTCTCAGCATCAGTGTAATACTTTCAAATGTGGAGTGCACACACACAAGCTATGTTTTTTTAATGCACAGAACAGAAAACTAATACATGCATACGTGAGCGATCCATTATTTGTGGGTGGATCGCTGAGGAGGCAGAATGTCAGCGTCTGTTTGAATGCTACTGATTGGACTTGGGCTTTGCATCACAAAGTTGTTGGTGCGATTGAAGGAGAACTAACCGCGTTCTCCCGCGAGCTCTGTCTTTCACAACCACCTTCTGCGAACACAAAGGGCTTCTTATCTCCCACAGAGTGAGCGCAGGGAGCACACGCTTCCAACTGTGCAAAAACACAACCTATCCAACCTGGCTCAGCAAGAGCTTGGCTTGCTCTTCAGCAACCTGGGCACAGTGTGTAAATATGTAACTTCATTCAATCCGCAGACGTCACGCTAAAGCTAATAAGTGTGTGCTTTTGTTTTGATGGTTTTTGAATATTTTCTTACCTGCCAGACTGAAGGTGTTTTTCTGGGTCAAAGACGTAATGCTCATTTTTTCTTTAGTCTTTTCAAAAATACTTTCAATATGCATTTCATACATGCAGTGACTTCACTATGTCTCTTTTGTGATGAACATGCCTCAAATTTTGGACTCTACTACAAACATAGTCTTGACTTTATTTCTTTTGTTTAATGAAGGCCTTAAAGTTGGCTAAAATAGCTCAAGTCTGTGTTTGTAGAGTGAGTGTTGCACTTTTCTTCTGAAGTTTAAAATTCAGATTTTTTGAGTATCTGTTTAGTATTTTACAGCTTTGTTAAGATTTTTATGTACATTTTTTTTTAATGCAGTTTGACCATAGACTGTAAAAAAAAAAAAAAAAAAAGGATGGACAATGTGTCTCAACTTCCTTCCGCTATACCAAAACATCAGTGAAGCCAAAACATCAGTTTAGCCGCTGTCATCTTGTGAAAATGAAAACTTCATTTGGAGCCCAAGTTTGCACAGTAGTGATTCATTTGGAGCCGATTCTACGCAGCAACTGTTTATTTGGAGCCAAGTTGAAACATTAGTGATGCATTTGGAGCTGAGTCTGCTCAGTAGTGATTCCTTTGGAGCCCAAGTCAGCGCAATAGTGATTTGTTTGGAGCCTGAGTCTGTGCAGTAGTGATTAGTTTGGAGTCTGAATCTGCACAGTAGTGAAAATTTGAAGCTCAGTTCATGCAGTGGTAACTCATTTGGAGCTAGAGTCTACGCAGCAGTGATTCATTTGGAGCCGATTCTACACAGCAACTGTTTATTTGGAGCCAAGTTTAAACATCAGTGATTCATTTGGAGCTGAGTCTGCTCAGTAGTGATTCCTTTGGAGCCCAAGTCAGCGCAATAGTGATTCGTTTAGAGCCTGAGTCTGTGCAGTAGTGATTAGCTTGGAGTCCGAATCTGCACAGTAGTGAAAATTTGGAGTCCAATTCACACAGTGGTGATTCATTTGGAGCTAGAGTTTGCACAGTAGTGATTCATTTGGAGCCAGAGACTGTGCAGTATTGATTCTTTTGGAGTCCGAGTCTGCACAGTAGTGAGAATTTGGAGCCCGAGATTGTGTGGTAGTGATTCATTTTTGATCCTGAGTCTGTGTAGTAGTGATTCATTTGGAGCCTGAGTCTGAGCAGTAGTGATTCATTTGGAGCCTGAGTCTGAGCATTGGAGCAGTCTGAGTAGTGATTCATTTGGATCCTGAGTCTGAGCAGTAGTGATTCATTTGGAGCCTGAGTCTGAGCAGTAGTGATTCATTTGGAGCCTGAGTCTGAGCAGTAGTGATTCATTTGGAGCCCAAATCAGAGCAGTAGTAATTCATTTGGATCCTGAGTCAGCAGTAGTGATTGATTTGGAGCCTACGTCAGCACAGCAGTGATTAATTCGGAGCATGTGTCAGTGCAGTAGTGATTCATTTGGAGCCCGAGTCTGCATAGTAGTGAATCATTTGGAGCCTGAGTGTGTGCAGGAGTGATTCAGTTGGAGTCAGAGTCTGAGCAGTAGTGATTCATTTGGATCCTGAGTCGATGCAGTAAAGATTCATTTGGAGCATAGTCTGAGAGAAAGTGATTCATTTGGAGCAGAGTCTGTGCAATAGTGATTCATTTGGAGCCAGGTTGGCTCAGTAGTGATCATGAGCTGGAGTCCTGCTCAAACTTCCACAGAACCAATCACAAGCTCACAACCATGACGCCACACCCCGTTTTTATAGAATCAAATATCTAACTAAAAGCAAACTTATTAGTAAAATGAAAACTTGAACATACATTAGCATGACAAGACCTAGCTAAAATGACAGAAACCATCTTTGGGAAACATTATTTGATGTGTAATTGAATTATTTAGTTTGGCTTATGTCTCAATCGTTTTCATGGAGAGGGCGGGGTTTATGACCGTTTATGATTTTTTAGATTCAAATACATACATGCAAATGTATTCAAGTGAAAATATGTTATCACTTCTTAAAATCTGTATAGTCAGTAGATTTAACATTTTTATTAAGAGTATACCAACATTAATATGAAAGAGCGCATTTGTTATTTGTCATTGACTCATTTGTGTTTGTTTTCTAGCTGGTGGACAAGGAGCTGTGGCTCAGATATAGATGTGGCAACATGCTCCCTGCCAGTCTGCATGTGGCCAACCACCCTGTGGCCGACGGCCGCTGGCATCGCGTCTCTCTGGAGGTCAACGGCACAACCCTAAGACTCACCATTGATGCCAGCCACTCCAACTCGGTGGTTCTGCCTCAACCCTGCAGGCTCAGTCAGTCCGGTGGGTCCCTGGTGCTGGCCAGCTCCAATCCCAGCACAGATGCAGAGCGACTGGGCTTCACCGGCTGTTTGGAGAGCATACAGCTCAATGGAGAGGCGGTGAGAGGACAGGAGGGTACGGTGGAAACTGGCCCGCAGACCAGCAGACTCTTTGGGATCTACCAGTGCTGCTCTGATGTGCAGATCTGTGCCAGTAATCCTTGTGTGAATGGAGGCACTTGCGTTGAAGACCCCAGTGGAGGTGGGAAAGCAGTTTTACTTTAAGTAGTTCGCACACACTGTCTTCAATGTTTTACCAAATAGTTCATAAAATTTGATATGCAAATTAGCTAATTTGCACAAACACAGTTTCCCATCTTGCTTGATTTATGTGACCCTGGACGACAAAACCAGTCTTATGTTGCACGGGTATATTTGTAGCAATAGCCAAAAATACATTGGATGGGTCAAATTTATCGATTTTTCTTTTATGCCAAAAATCATTAGGATATTAAGTAAAGATCATGTTCCATGAATACATTTTGTAAATTTCCTACCATAAATATATCAAAACTTAATTTTTTATTAGCAATATGCATTGTTATGAACTTCATTTGGACAACTTTAAAGGCAATTTTTTCAGTATTTTGATTTTTTGCCACCATCAGATTGTCCTTTCCTAACAAACCATACATCAATGGAAATCTTATTTATTCACACTTATTTTACACTTATGACTGGTTTTGTGGTCCAGGGTCACATATAATTATAATGCTACATCATTTAATCAGCATATGGTAAAAGTGGTGCAAAAGTATTCACCCCCTATAAATTTCACCTTTTTTGTTTTCTTCTCTGTTTCATGTTATACGATTGTGAAGTAGTTAATTCTTGAATATTAAGCAAGGTCCCTTAACAAACTGGTAAGGGACAACAAACAGAAATACTGGAATGTCTTTGGAGTATCACTACACAGATATGGAAATAAAGCTAGGGAGTCTCCACTGTATCTTCACTTAAAAGATCTCTCAATACCCCAGTGTCATTATACACTTTCATCTCAGCACAGAGAAGTTCCTACAGAAATGTCTTTGTTATATTGACCATTATCCTAAGATCCATTTTTTTTTTTCCCATCTGTCCTCCAGAGTTTCGCTGTAGCTGTCTGTCGCCGTACTTTGGCTCTCGCTGTGAGAACGCCATCCTGCCGGACGATCCTTGTGCATCCCAGCCATGTGCTAATGGTTTGTGTACGCCAAATAATCAAGGGTACATCTGCAACTGCTCTGCACAAATAGCTGGAAACAGGTGAGAATCACACAGCGAAGCTCTCGAAATCACACATGCATATTATGTCCTTGGTGAAGGCATTGAGAAGTCTGACTAATTTGCATGAGAATGAATACTCGCCCACACAGGTTACACACGTTACGTGCGCTTGCCATTCGCCGTGCGCCTTTGAGTTAACAAATTAAAATGTTATTGATTGTCCTCATTCATATATAACACCAAAGCTTGAGGAAATTAGTCATGGAGTGAGAATTTCAATCAGTAGATGTTCTTCTGCGTGTCTGTCTCTGTGCACATCGAAGGATAACAATGTATTGGTCATCACAGCATCAAAACTTTACCAACATTGTTTACTTGTGAAATAATGTTAGATGCTTATGTCAAATTGCAAAATGCAGTATTTTTTTTACTGTGTGGGGAACAATATGGACATAGCAAGTTAAGCAGATACATGAAAAAAATTATTATTTTCACCAGTGTTTTGCTAGAACAGCACATTTACTCTGTATGCTGCATGTAAAATTTAAACTAATACTGTATCTTTTAACTAAAGAATATAAATAATGCATTTTTAACACTATAGTGTTGTTCAGTTAGGTAGGGAGAAAAAATAATGAAAAATATATAATGTTAATTTAACCATTTATTTATAATGATTTAATATACAATTATTTTCTGGAGCAGCTAACACATTGTTAATGTTAATTGTGTTGAAATTATTTGTAACTGAAAATATCAATCAAATTTTCATTCATTGTTATTAAAGATAACTATTTGTCAATTCTTTTTTGACATGTCTTCAGTGCCAGTCCTAAACTTCTGGGGGCCCTAAGCAAAACTAAGTTGAAAGTGCCAGTAATACAATACAAAAGAAGAAAATTACAAACAATAGGGCAAAAACAATAGAAAAAATATATATATTTAGCCTGCTTAAAATAGTATTGAATCTAATAAATCAAATGTAAAAATACAACAAATCTAATTTGTTCCTGTGATTTCAAAGCAGAATTTTTAGCATCATCACTCCAGTCACATGATCCTTCAGAAATCATTTAATATTCTGATTTGCTGCACAAAAACACTTATTACTACTATGTTGAAAACAGCTGAGTAGAATTTTTTCAGGTTTCTTTGATGAATTTATAGTTCAGAAGAACAGCATTTATCTGAAATAGAAATCTTTTGTAATATTATAAACTAAAATCATTTTTATTTCAGATCAAAGCTGATCGTTGGATCTTTCTATTAATCAAAGAATCCTGAAAAATGTAATCAACTGTTTTAAATATTGATAATAATAATAATAATAATAATAATAATAATAATAATAAATGAGAACAATAACACACAAGAAAAAAATAGAATAAATATAATATTTATTCTTTATTAAAATTACATTTTAAAATATATTAAAATAGAAAGCAGTTATTTCTAAATAGTAAAAATATTTCACAATTTTCCTGTTTTTGCTGTACTTTAGATTGAATAAATGAAGGCTTGGTGAGCAGAAAAGACTTATTTAAAAACAAAAAAATCTTACTGTTCAAAAACTTTTGACTGGTAGTGTACATTGACTCTTATTAAAGTTAATAAAGTTATTCAGTGAAAGCTTCTGTTCTTTTCTATTCACAATTCTTTTGTTGACAGCAACAGGTTTATCAGTATTTGGCTGATACAACTATTTGAAAATCTGGAATCTGATGATTCCAAAAAATCAAAATACTGAGAAAATCGCCTTTAAAGTTGTCCAAATGAAGTTCTTAGCAATGCATATTACTAATCAAAAATTAAGTTTTGATATATTTACGGTAGGAAATTTATAAAATATATTCATGGAACATGATCTTTACTTAATATTATAATGATTTTTGGCATAAAAGAAAAATCGATAAATTTGACCCATCCGATGTATTTTTGTCTATTGCTACAAATATACCCGTGCAACATAAGACTGGTTTTGTGGTCCAGGGTCACATATTGCATTATTTTTTGTAAAAAAAAAATGTTGCCAGTGACTGACAACTTCAGGGAAAGGGAGGGAAAAGAGTTAATGGTTGCATTTTAGATTATCAAATGCACAAAGATATCTCAGATTAAATAATATGGAATGAATAAAAAAAAGAAAATACTCTTCACACCTGGAGGAAGAGGTGTGTAGCTGATTTGTTATTTTATTTCTGAAGATGAAAAGAGTTATGTGGAAACACCCAGATGATGGCTTGATGATAAAACGGTATAAATAAAGAACATTTAAAAGAAATATATCTGATACACTGGAAGTTTGCAATGAGAAAGATATTTAATTTTGAATAGACAGCATATGCCATTTCCACTGAATGGTAATTCATCTGTGGTATCTGTGACTGAGCGTGAAAATATCTAGATCAGTGTGGCCCACACACACACTCCTACATTCAATCAACTGTTCCTTCTCTTTGCAGATGTCAGAGTGCATGCACTCCCAATCCATGTCTTGCTGGTTTCGCCTGTTCAGTGGCAGGAAACTCAATCCACTGTGAGCGCACCACTTCCCCTCCGTATGTGGAAATCGCCGAGATCTGCGCAGGCATACTGGGCCTCGTCCTCCTCGTCGTGGCCTTTGTGTTTATCCGAAAACGCTACGTCAGCCGTAAGAAGCACAAGTCCGGCTGCGTGCAAGATTCCAACGGCTACTTCCCGACGTTGCCCAAAACCATGATGAAAGAAACCGAGATCAGCTCTCCAATGGAGATCAGCACCCTGATTGGCTCCGCGGGCGATCTGGACAGCAGTCCTTTCCGCTCCCTCAAACCTCGCGAACAGCGAGAGCTCGGCCCTCAGGTGGGCTCCCGGTCCCAGAGGCCTCAAGGTCCTGTGATTTGCAGCGTGGCCCCCAATCTACCTCCTCCTCCCTCCACCAGCTCTGATAACGACTCTATTATGAAAAACAACTGGGAGCACGACTACGAAGGTGAGAACTTGAGTTTATTTACTGTATGCCCAGCTCCAGGCACTTCACTTCATTTGGAATTTAGTCACATCATAAAAGACGAGAGAGGTGGAGGACAAATAGCTGCGTGCGCTTGTGCAGGTCAATGGGAAAGCATGCGCGGGTCATACTCAATTACATCTTCTGCTTGCTGCCGCACTGAGCACTTTCTTGTGTGTGCCTCTTCTTAAAAGCTATGGCTTAAAAACTGTAAATATCACATTTAAAATGGTGACATGCTAGATTCTCAAGCACATCCTTAATGCTCAGGCATTTCAAAAATAGTTGAGAATTTAATTACTTTTTGAATTTTGACTTAAACATGACTACTAATTTTTACTAAATTCAGTCAGCAGAACTGTACACTGTGTCTCTGCTGTTCGTGGCACATCGAGGGAAAGTCATAACTGTCATAAACAGTGCAAAACAGTCTCATCCCACTCACATAGTGGGAAGACTCTGAGCGACACTTTATTCGTTTTTATATATTTGGTTATATTGCTTTTTTTTATTGGTTTAATAACACAGTTTTCTCCTTCTCTTGCCGTTAGTGAGGCACAATATATCCGTACATACACTACCGTTCAAAAGTTTGGGGTCAGTACATTTTTATTGTTTCTTTTTTTTTTTTTTTTTTTTTTTTTTAAGAAATTAATACTTTTATTCACCAAGGATGTATTAAGTTAATCATTAAAAGTTTATTAAAAGTTAATAATAAATAATTTACATTGTTATAAAATATTTATATTTTGAATAAACACTGTACTTTTTAAACTTGTTATTCATGAAAGAATCCTGAAAAAAAAAAATTACAGGTTCCAAAAAATATTTGGCAGCACAGCTGTTGATATTATCCAACATTGATCATTCTAATAATAAATCCGCATATTAGAATGATTTCTGAAGGATCATGTGACACTTAAGACTGGAGTAACAGCTGATAAAAATTCAGCTTTTCATCACAGGAATAAATTCTATTTTAAAGTATGTTAAAATAAAAAACATTATTTTATATTGTAAAAACATTTTGCAATATTACTGTTTTTTTTCTATATTTTTAATCAAATAAATGCAGCCTTGATGAGCATAAGAGTACTTTAAAGACTATTACAAGTCTTACTGACCCCTAACTTTTGAACGGTAGTGTATACCATTTTCAGATGATGGTGGTGGTCAATATTAGATACATATAGGTGCATATTTTATGTGTACATTGTACATGTTTATTTCCCCTGTTGATACATTTAACCCTGCTATCTTATTCTCGCTTAAAGTAAATCTTTAAAAACAATTTATTAAAACACATATCTCATTTTGTACACTCTAAAAAAAATGCTGGGTTAAAAACAACCCAGCACTGGGTGAAACGTAGACAAACGTTTAATGTAGTTGTTAATGTCTGTTGTTTAAAATTACTATATGGCTGGCTTAAAATGAACCCAAGGTTGTAAATTAAATATTAGACCAAAAGGTGAACATAAGCAATTTTAAAAAAAGTTTATTATTTAATTATTATTTATCTTACTTATTAATAAATGTTTGGTTATTTAACATATTCATAAATGTTTGATAAATTCTTTTATTTTTAAGCAATAGTTGAGTTAAATAAAACTACCCAAAAGGCTGGGTTAAACATTTAACCCATTCGCTGGGTTTATCCATATTTCACTCAGCGCTCTGTGGTTTTTAACCCAGTACTTTTTAGAGTATCATAAGGTTGTCATCCCTAAATTCACTTGTAGTATTTAAAAAAATGTAAAGTATTAAAAAAAAACAAAATATATATATATATATATATATATAAATATATAAAAAAAAAAAAATTACAAATGTAAAAAAAAAAAAAAAAAAAAAAAAAAATATATATATATATATATATATATATATATATATATATATATATATATATATATATATATATATTTGATTCATTTAGATAAAAAAAGTAAAGCATTTTTAGGAAAAGGGATTAATTAATTTAGATGAAAAATTAAGGTAAAGTATTTAAAAAAAATAAGGTAAAGTATTTAAAAAATTAAAAATGTTTAAAAAAGTTTTTTTTATTTGTTTAGATGAAAAAAATGAAAAGTAAAAGTAAAGTATTTATTTATTTAGATGAAAAAAGTAAGGTAAAGTAAAAGTTAAGTATTATTTTAGAAAAAAAGGTAAAGTATTAAAATATTTTTTTTTTCATTATTTAGATGAAAAAGTAAAAGTAAAGTATTTTTAGAAAAAAGGTAAAGTATTTAAAAAGTACAAAAAAGTTGATTTTTTTTAAATATTTATTTAGATGAAAAAAGTAAAGTAATAGTAAAGTATTTTGTAGAAAAAAGTAAAGAGAAAAAAAGTGATTTTTTTTTTTTTAGAAAAAAGGGAAAATATTTGAAAAATGTAAAATGTCAAAAAGTTCATGTTTTTATATTATTTAGATGAAAAAAAAATTTAAATTAAACATGTTTTTTGTTTTTAATTGATTTAGATGAGATTAAACAAACAAACAAACAAACAAACAAACCAACCAACCCAACCCAAGTTTTTTGTTTGTTTTTGGGAAAAAAAAAAAAACGTTTCTTCAGCAAGAGCATTTTAAAATTGCAACACAACTATATTACCATTAATAATAATACATGTTTCTTGAGCATTATTATGATTTCTAAAGGTCATGAGACACTAAAAACTGCAATAATTCAGCTTTGCCATCACCAATAAATTACATTTCAAAATATATCAAAAACATTTAAATAAAAGTTAAGATAAGTATTTTAAATAGAAAATTATATTAGATTATTATTATTAAAATAATTTCTTATAGACCAAGAACTCATCTAATAATGTCAGAAATAATCACCTAATCTATGCAATCTCTAACTGCAAGAAATAAACCATTCCTAACAATAACTCTTGTTCACAGTGTACCCAGCTGATCCTGACTACTACGGCCGACCCGCGGTTCAAGAGTTCCCACAGTTCGACATTGTGGAAAGCACCTACTCGACGGCTGCCACAGAGTCACGCAGAAACTCACGTTTCGGAGGCTTCCCTTTCCCGCTGGACCGCGCCGACCGCCGCGCTCCATTACCCCCTTGTTACAGCAATCAGAATTTAGATGACTTCTTGGGGCCGGACGGCCTGCCGCTGCCCAGCTCTCAGTGCCCTAATGAGTACACTGCCATAAGCTACTACCCTACCCAGCACACGCGCAGCCTGGACAACGTCTCCAGCGGCTATAAGAGGCTCAGCGTGCGTTTGAGCGTGGCACAGCCTTCCTACGCGGATGGCGAGGGATCTACTAGAAGGATGCCTCGCAGTTACGCTGGCTCAGATATGGTGGAGAGTGACTACGGCAGCTGTGAGGAGGTCATGTTCTAGGTTACAAAAATGATGAGTGGGGTTATAGATGGGAAGCTCATCTCGTACGTATAGTATATGAAGCTCAATGGCTGAAAGCCACAGAAGCACTATCAGTATTAATAGTCACTTTCAGGGAAAGCAAACACATGCAGCTTTGCCCTGTAAAACTGTTGCATGACCTTAAAACGTCTACGGTGTGATTATAAATGGTTATTAGTGTTTAGAGATAATGCGGCCTAATTCGCGAGTTCAATCGCACCCCGTCCAGTTTGATTGGAAAAAGTGTATGTTCTTTTCAACACATGTGTAAAATGACTGATTGTAGTGTTGCATGTCATTATCAGACTGGAAACCAGCTGTGGGGCGGATGATTATTTCTGCAAAACATAAGTGAGGACTGCCCATATGTGCTTAACGAAATCAGTGTGCTATGAAACATATTCAGTTCCATTCCATATGGTGTAAACATTTTTTGGAAGCACATTTCAGAGCAAAATTATAGAGGTTACATTGATTTGTAAATGCGACTGAAGCAGAGGCTGGATCCCTGCTGTATCAAACATAAATACACGATGTGAAATATAAGATGTACGTTTATGAAATGTCAAATATAGGTCCCTGATAAGTCGATGTGTCATTGGTTGTTGGGAAATGTACAGCTTTTTTTGACTGTTTTGTTAAAGGAATAGCTCATCTCATGCACTCAGGCCTTTACATTATATCACTTGCTCACCAGTGAATGGGTGCCGTCAGAATAAGAGTCATGACAAATAATCCACACCACTCCAGTCCATCATTTAACATCTTTTGAAGCAAAAAGCTGCATGTTCTGTTCAAAATGTAAGTCCATAATGAATAATTACGCTTTCCTAAAGTGAAAAAGTCAATCTCAGGGAATGGACTTTTTCATATTGGTGAGCGATCCAATGCTGAACTTCTCCAAATCTGTTCGGGTGAAGAAACAAACTCATTTGCATCTTAAATGGCCTTGGGTTGACTACATGTTCAGCAAATTTTCATTTTTGGGTGAGCTATTCCTTTAAGATGTGTCTGGATTGCTGCGCTTGATGAATAGTAATTTTAAATGTGAACTCCGCTGGCTTTATCTTCTCATGCTGCAGCCGTTCTGCAGTTTTAGAAGTTTTCGGTGATCAAAGGCAATCAAACTTAAGGCATAAAAAAATCTCTATGCAGCTCAATTATGCGTCTTGACAAACTGTCATAATGCTTGCTAATCATTAGAAAGATCAAACTGCCAAAGTATGAAAGAAACTGAACTGATTGAAGAATCATGTATATGGTATGTGTGTGAGAGCATCACAAACAGCTGCATTTTGTATTCTAAAGCACTTCTGTTGATGTCATCTTTAGGGTTCAATATTTTTTTGTTATGAATAGGGATTTCCAACAGAGTACATTTTATTGGATGCAAAGATGGCCTGAATGCAACTGGCTTTGGAGATTGTTTTAGCAGACTGATGCATGTCATCAAATGATATTGCATGTGCTCCCTTCTCTCATTGACTGTAGTCTATAGTGTTTTAACTGACTTAGTACAGTGTTGATGTACATATTGTTGGCAGCTGTTGCAAGTGTTTGTTGTTCTGATCTGCCGTATGTTTGTGCAGTGGGTGTGGTGAGTGCGAATGTAATTTTTTTGTATTTTGAAAATTCAATGTGGGACCAATCCCATGTTTTAAATACGTTCCTCTGTGAGAGAATCTGTGTTGTCTTTGCCATTTCCCATGTATGTAGAAAATACTATGAAATATATAAAATAAAAGTATGTTTAATATACAGAATGTACTGTTTGTTGTATTTTGATTAGAAGTATTTTTTTTTTTATTCAACATTGATAATAATGTTGAGATGCCAAAAAATGTATTTACCTTTTTTGTTTTTGCCATTTTCTTAGTTTATTATTTTTGTTAATTTAGAGAATAACAGTAAAAAAAAGTAACTAAATTAATCCCTCAGCAAACACACATTAAATTCACCAAAATATTAAGTGGGACAACTTAAAAAATAATAATCAACATAAAAATAATAAGAACTGTTTCTTGAGCAGCAAATCAGCATATTAGAACCATTTCTGAAGGATCATGTGACATTGAAGAGGAATAATACATTAAAAAAATAATAATAAAAAATCAAATACAGAACATGTATATTGTAATAATATCTTGCAATATTACTGTGTTTATCAAATAAATGCAGCCTTGGTGAGCAAGAGCCTTTTAAAACTTTTAAAAATCTTACATACTGTAATATACCATAGACACTACCAGTCAAAAGTTTTTGAACAGTAAGAGTTTTAATGTTTTTTAAAGATGTTTCTTCTGCTCATCAAGCCTGCATTTATTTGATCCAAAGTACAGCAAAAACAGTAAAATTATGAAATATCTTTACTATATAAAATAACTGCTTTCTATTTGAATACATTTTAAAATGTAATTTATTCCTGTGATTTCAAAGCTGAATTTTTAGCATCATTACTCCAATCACAAGATCCTTCAGAAATCATTCTAATATTCTGATTTGCTGTTCAAATAACATTTATTATTATTATGATATTGAAAACAGCTAAGTAGAATTTTTTCAGGTTTCTTTGATGAATAGAAAGTTCAGAAAAATCTGCATTTATCTGAAACAGAAATCTTTGGTAACATTATAAATGTCTTTATCATCACTTTCGCTCAATTTAAAGAGTCCTTGCTAAATAAAAGTTTTAATTTCTATCATTTCTTTCCCATAAATAAATAAATAAATAAAGCAGACTCCAAGCTTTTGAATGGTATAGTGTATAATGTTACGAAAGCTTTTTATTTCAGATGAATGCTGATCTTTGGATCGTTCTATTCATCAAAGAATCCTGAAAAAAATTTACTCAACTGTTTTAAATATTAATAATTATAATAATAAAAATGTTTCTTGAACACAAAATCAGCATATTAGAATGATTTCTGAAGGATCATGTGACGTTGAAGATGATGCTAAAATTTAGCTTTGATTACAGGAATAAATTACATTTTTAAATATATTCAAATATAAAACAGCTATTTTAAATAATAAAAATATTTCAAAATTGTACTGTTTTTGCTGTACTTTGGATCAAATAAATACAGGCTTGGTGAGCAGAAGAGAATTCTTCTGAAAAAAAAAACAAAAAACAAAAAAAAAACAATAAAATCTTACTGTTCAAAAACTTTTGACTGTAAATGTGCTTCACACAGTTGTTTCCGTTCCAGACATCTCTGGATGAATTAAGCAATAGATGAGGCAGACTCATTAGCTTTCAGACGTGGAATAAAAGCGATTAGAATAATGGAAGAACATAAGCGATCAAGGTCGTGAATCAGAGCGGCAACACTCGGAGGAGCTCTGACTCAGCTCGCCGGGGGCTTCGCCACAATTACTGTAACTCAGCAATTCCCCAAGATTTACGCACGAGTGAAAGCGGAGCAGTCCCATAATGTATACATCTCCTGTCCTACAGCACAGGAATCTCAAATAACCTCACAGCTGAGGACCCTTGAGGCTTTCGGAAATAAGTGTCAACTCATAACAGCACTGAGGGCCGTAACTCATCCTGAACTCGTACGCAGACAGGACATCTGAAGTGTAGAATGTAACTGTTTTGAATGTCGTTCGCAATGTTAATCAGTATTGACGATTTACACTCACTTCAACTGAGTGGCACTCTTAAATATTTATGTCCATGATCGGATGCTGCGAAAGCTTGGCGGATTTTGGACTGAGCATGTTAGTTGAATTATTTTATTATATTATTAATATTTTTAATTATTTATTATTTTTATTATTTATTTATTTTATTAATTTTTTTAATTAATTATTAATATTTTTTATTTGTTTTTTATTTTATTTTAGATTTTTTTTTTTTATTTAATATTTATTCAATATTAATATTTTTTATTTAAATTTTTTTAAAAATGTAATTATTTTTATAATTACTTTCTTTAATCTTTGACATTTTTATTTAACTTATTTTTATTTTATTTTATTTTATTTTATTTTTTATTTCTTATTTTATTTTATGATTTTTTATTTTATTTTTTACATTTTTTATTTTTTATTTAATTTTTAAAATATTTAAATTTTTTAATATTTTTTACTTTATATTGTTTATTTTATATTGTTTATATTTTATATTGTTTTATTTTATTTTACAGGGAGAAAGTGTGTGAAGAAAAACACAGAGATCAAGCTCAGGCTAGTATAACCTGATAATCCTGACCAAATATTTAATGTAAGATGATACAGGAAATTTGTCTGTCCTGTCACATGGCATTTTTACATTGGACCTTAAAGACTTTCATCTAATGAAGCTTATTACTATAGCTAGGAAAAAACAACACGCTAGCAGAAAATCATTTAAGAAAAATTTCAAGAGATATAAAATCTATCAAAAAAACTAAATGAGTTTCATGTCCAGTACAAATCGGCACAACAGGGTTGATGCGTTATGTTTTACACTATTTTAGATAAGATTTAGATGAAATGAGAGAAAAGACTATGACTTACTTTGTGTTTGGAGTTGCATTCCCTCCAAGGAAATGATGTCACTTCTAGCAAGTCATGTAATTTAGGGCATACGCTTCAGATTTTAAAGGGCAAGTAGCACCAAGGTAGGTAGGAGTTTGTGAGACATTAAATGTTTGGGTCATTCCTACAGTTTATGTCCCTTTGAAACAATAGGCTACTGCGTATTTTACATAAAATATCTGTCCATTTTCATGCCACACGGTTTTCCATGCATATAGCCACTTTAAGTCTATGTCAACAAAACTCACCAAACTATTGGAATGTCCCTCTGTGCAGCTGTTTACACCTCAATATTCAAGTACCAAATTGAAAAGAGACTTTGCACGGTTCGCAGCAGGAAGCACACACGGGTCGGCTCATCAGCATAAAAGGGTCACTTCATACAAACCTTGCACTCAGCTGCGGCCCGAACCTCTATAATCAACAGTGCCACTGAGCATTATTCAGATGCCAGTCAAGTTTTATTAAAAAAAACACACAATTCCCCTCACACATACTAAAACACAGCAGCGCGAGGCATAATTTTAATGGGATACAAGTGAGCTCCCTGTTAATCTGGCTTTGACACTCTCACGTAGCATGATAAACAGTCTTGTGGGTAAACTCGCTCACATCTGGATTGTTAAATACAGAGGTTGGAGCGCAAAACACACTGCTTTGCATTCATCATCTGAATCTGCAAACAAAAAGTCTGGTTATTAATGTGACCCCTAGTCATTTCTGGGTCAACCAGATGGAGGGCAGCAGGGTTTGTGTACTCAGATTAGTGCATTTGCAGTGCACTTTCAACAGAGGGGAGAGGAGAAGCAATCGAGTATGGGGAAAATATACAGTGAACATCATATATATATCATACGACCACAACTTGTGCAAATACAAATATATGTCAGTTTCTGACATTCTTATTTTATGTGTGTATATACAGACTGTATATATATAGATATATAATAAGAATGTCAGAACAGACCATACACTAGGGAATTCATACTTATCTCTCAGATTTGTCACATTTGTCTGTTTGGAAACTGATAGGTGATGTTCAGTCTGTTGTGCATCATGGTGCTGCATTAAATATTAGACATGCTAGGGGCCACATAAATCATGATTTAAGAAAAGGTTGAGATTATTTGAAGTACTTAATTGCTGCCTTATTAGGGTCAGTGACTTTACAACTAAATTTTCTGTCCAGTTGCATTTTCTTTAGTTAAAAATTAGTTTAAATGCATTAAAAAGATGCCATATGTATGAAGTACCTCTCCTATGTATGGACCCACTTTAACTTCTCAAAAAACATTAGTTATTTGTAATTTTTCTGCTATTCAAAGTGTCAAAATATCATGTGGTGCGACCGTCCGGCCACAACTTTTGCTTTGGAAACATCTTTGAAATTACCCTTAATTTATTCCGATTAATTTTCTGCACTGTTTGGCATGATTTCCAAAGTGTTTTGTAAACCTGTATAAAATTGCAAAGCATTTGCATTTATATTTCCATCATAATATACAAACAAACTTTGTCTGATGATTTCCATTTTATAAAACATCATGTGGTGCAACCATCAAGAAACTACCATTTTGAGATTTATGTTGAAATCCATTCAAAGATAGGACTTTGCATCATATAGCAATTTTCCAATGACCCATGGAAGCATTTTTAATGGCTGGTATGTAGTTACCACATTTGGATATCATGTGGTATGACCTCAAAAAACAATGAATATTAAGTTATTTTTTTAAGTTTTTATTTTTATTATAAATTTCATAATGACCTTTTGTGGGAAGCTAGCTTGTTTTGTTTAGGTGGCCAATTCTGTGCTTGTAAATTTTGACAGAATTTGACATATCATGCGGTGCGACCACTGCAGAGTGTTTCCATTATGGATGTCCCAGATTATAGATGTCCCAGTTTTTGTGCTTTTATAATAAATTGATGGTTTATATACATAAAATACTTTACTTACATACTTACAGCTTTTTATGCAGTTTGGTTAATTTCAGATGTTTTATGTTTAATCTTTGTACAATATGGGGAAAAATGCAAATTGATTTTTAATTATATAAGGCCTTTGCATCATTTAAAATATCTAATTTCTGTGGTTGGAATATGAATCAGTGCTACAGCATGCTTAAGCAAATGGTATTTTTAAAACCTTTTCAGTTTTATGCAATTTACAGGAAAAATAAGTCTGCTAGCTACATTTAAGAAGGCAAATTATAATACAAAATATGAGATCATTATTTATAAAAACTCAAAATAAATGCAAATACTGGGTTTCTAAACACTTCAATTACTGAGAACATCGAAAAATTTTAAGCATGTTAAGAAAATTAATTCATTTTAATATAAATCATGGTCGCACCACATGACATTTTTGTAAGGCCATGGCCAATTCATTGAGATGAAAAAACACTAAAATCACTTAATTTTAAGTTTTAATATGAATTTGTGTGTACACAACATTCTTAATGAACAATTACAATGGATATTATTATTTTTTGTATTTTAAAATTAGCCTGTTGAAAATCCTTATACTGTATGTCAATGACCCAGTATATATATATTTTTCTGAAAACTGAAACTCAACATTTATGTTTGACACAGGAACATACTGTATGTGGTAAGTGAGTGCACATGTTCTCCTACATGCCTTGACGCTGGTATTCTGTCATAAACTTATCAATAAACCAGCCAAGAATGACAAGATAAAGGATAAAATATTTATTGACCTGACTGGCTGACAGAAGATGAGGTGGTGGAATATTTCAGGAGAAAATGTACCATTACTGACAGCTTATTATGAGCCATAAAGCACACACCTGCTGTCTAACCCTTCACTGAACAACTATCATTACAGCGGTCAAGCATCATCTTAAATATGCAGAAGAAATGTTTTATATACATTTAAAGCATTGAAAACTATGTAAGGTGTGCACAAAAGGCATGATGGATGATGTGAAGAGTGAATGAGACAACCACATATGAATGCAGTTTAATAAAAAGATGCAAAGATTGCATATTTGTTTTGATGAATGAAATCAGGTTACAGGTTTTCAGAACAATCTCTGCATGATTTTTATGTTTCTGAAAAGTTAAAAGTGGATTAAATAAATGTCCTGTTATACACACGCACATACGTGCATGTTGGGTTTCCATGCTTTATGGGCACATTCCATAGGCGTAATGGTTTTTCTACTGTACAAACTGTATTTTCTATCGTCCTACATCTAAACCTAGCCCTCACAGATTTTCCAAAAACTTCATTCTGTATGATGTACAAGCTTGCTTCCTCATGGGGACCAAAAATGTCCGCACAAGGACAAGGATTTCAGGTATTGCCATCTTTGTGGGGTTTACTAGGACCACACGCACACATACGCGCACACACACACACACACACGTACACGCACACACGCACACACCATTCTTTCAAGAGGGATCTTTAGAGTCACTGTAGTATGTGATTAAAACTAATGAATTTCTGTTGGTTTTCAATGTGGGTGAAATTTGATCAGATGTGGCAGCAGTCCTTTTTATGCTTAATGGTGCCTTTTTACTGACTGCATAGTTGTCAAAAAAATAAAATAACAGTATAAGAAGAATAATATAAATTGCTAATAGAGTTAATAAATTTATATTAACGATATTAATAAAATAAATTAAAACATTTACCGTCAACACCATCATTTACAAAATATATATACAACATTAATAAATAAATTCATATTATAATTTATAAAGTGTATATACACTACGTCAACATTTTTGGAACGGTAAGATATTTCATATTTTTTTGGAAAATTCTCTTCTCCCCACCAAGCCTGTATTTATTTGATCCAAAATACGGCAAAATCAGTAATATTCTGAAATATTTTTACCATTTAAAATAACTGCTTTCTATTTGAATATATTTTAAAATGCAATTTATTCCTGTGATCAAAGCTAAATTTTGTCACATGAAATCATTCTAATATGCTGATTTGCTGCTCAAGAAAAAAAATTAAATTATTATTATCAATAATTAAAACAGTTGATTTTTTTCCAGGATTCTTTGATGAACAGAAAGATCCAAAGATCAGCAGTTATCTGAAATAAAAAGCTATTACACATATATACACTATTACATTATACACTATACTGTTAAAAAGCTTGGAGTCAGTATAATTTTTATTTTTTAAATTACAGAAATTAATACTTTTATTTAGCAAGGATACTTTAAATTGATCAAAAGTGATGATAAAGACATTTATAATGTTACAAAAGATTTCTATTTCAGATAAATGCTGTTCTTCTGAACTTTCTATTCATCAAAGCAGCACATCAGAATTTTAGAATGATGCTAAAAAAAATTCAACTTTGAAATCACTGGAATAAATTACATTTTAAAATGTATAGTATATATACATGTATAGTATATAATATATATATATATATATATATACAGACCTGACATCAAGGGGGGGGCTTGACGTCCTGAAACCCACCACCCCCCACCCCCCACCCTGCAGTGGTCTGAAGGACCGACTCCTTCACCCCCGAAATACGATTTTAAATGCGAAAAGCTAAACCGAATGCGATTTCAGCCGAGAGTACCTCTCCGATCTGATTTGTGCCACCTTAGATTCAATTTGACCCACTCTAACCAACCAAAACTCGTCAATTGCAACCATTAAATGCGGACGATCACAGGTGTATTTAAACTAATGGTTTTAAGTCAGTTATTTCTATCTTTTGCTGCAGTGTGTCAGTAGGAAATATCAGTTTACATTTCTAAACATTCATTTTGCCATTAATTGTAATAATCCAGTGAGATTTTTGTTTGTCTCAATAAACTGAGACAGACTAAATCCAGAAACCGTGGCAACATCTCCAAGTTGCTTTAAGAAACCTACATGCAAATATGGTTTACCAAATGTCGATTTAATTTAGTTAATAGAAGTTAATTGATAAATAAAATCTATTTATGGCATTATTTTTGACAGCATCCTCATTTTACAGCATTTTTACACAAGTGCCTAAAACATTTAACAGTAGTTTGCAGGTAGGTTTCTTAAAGCAACTTGGAGATGTTGCCACAGTTCTTCTGGATTTAGTCTGTCTCAGTTTGTTCTGTTTCTTCATGTCATTCCAGACAGACTGGATGATGATGAGATCAGATCTCTGTGTGGAGCACTGGCTGTTGTCAGGCTGCTTGTGCAAACAAAAATCTCACTGGATTATTACAATTAATGGCAAAATGAATGTTTAGAAATGTAAACTGATATTTCCTACTGACACACTACAGCAAAAGATAGAAATAACTGACTTAAAACCATTTTTTTGTTGGTGAAAATACTAGTGGCCTAAGACTTTTGCACAGTACTGTATCTATCTATCTATCTATCTATCTATCTATATATCTATCTATATATATATATATATATATATATATATATATATATATATATATATATGTGTGTGTGTGTGTGTGTGTGTACTTATTTTTGCTACATTGTGGGGACCAAATATCCCCACAAGGAGAGTAAAACCTGAAATTTTTGATGATTAAAAATAGTAAATGATGTTTATCTGAAAATGTAACGATGCAAACAGGTTTTCTGTAAGCGGTGGGTTTAGGGTTAGGGTTGGGTGAGGGGATAAACAGTATCGTTTGGTCAGTATAAAAACTATAGAAGTCTATGGAAAGTCCCCACAATTCACAAAAACAAACATGCGTGTGTGTGTGCGTGTGTGTGCACCTGGTATTTATCACGTTATGGGGACCAAATGTCCCCACAAGGATAGTAATACCAGTAAATTTTGACCTTGTGGGGACATTTGTGAGGTTCCCATGAGGAAAGAGGCTTATAAATCATGCAGAATGAGTTTTTCTGAGAAAGAAAGAAAGAAAGAAAAATAGGGTTTGTACAGAATAAAAACCATTACGCCTATGGAATGTCCCCATAAAACATGTAAACACAACGTGTGTGTGTGTGTTTTCCCACAATGGGAACACAACCATTTTATACGAGATGTTGATGTAGAGGTAAATCGGTAAATATTTACGAATTGCCATGAAATTTTATATGTTAAATAATTCTGAAGGATTGATGTTTGAAAAAAAAAAAAAAAAAAAACTTTTTTTTTTTTTTTTTTTTTTTTAATATTATTTATTTATGATTAAGAAGCGATGACTGTCCGATACTGATCGCAAAGCAGCGTAGCCTACTGTTGCTATGGTTTCCTCCTCACGCCCAGCGTCTGACTAACTATACAATCTCAATAAAGTTTTTACTGCAAAATGTATTTCCTACAATGTTTACTTACATGTTATACATACATAGACACTTTTAAGACGTCCAGCATTGTGTTTCGACATTTTTAGGCGAGCATGACAGTGCGCTTTAACTGCGCTCGGCAAGCTGGAGTCATCAGGTGCGCTCACATGATCAGAACATCCTCAGCATCAGCACCCAGCTTCACACAAAGCCAACACATGTCAGAGCACACGCGGATATAAATGGGACAGGTCTCTGGATCTCCAGCTGCGTTTCATGCAAGCCTACTGAGAGAACTTCTGAAGTTTGGGAGGTGTTGTAGGCTATTTATTTCCCGACAGCTTTATGGAGTCAACATTGTGAATGAGGGATGCGCGGTTAAGAAGTGAATGAACGAACACGAGTTTTGTATTTTATGTATCAGATTTATGAATGGGCGTGTTGACAAACAGCGCGCTTTGTAAATTCTCACGATCTACCAAAGAGACGCTGGATTACAAATGTCTCTCCGCTTTTACGGGTTTAAATCGCAGCTATTTTATTTGAAACGATACTATTTCTCTTTTGTTTACGATTTAGTAACTCCTATCCTTTTTATCACATCGATATCCGTTTGTGGCAGCTGTAGTAAGAGCGCACGGCTGAACCGGAGCGCTTCCCGCAGCTGCGCGGGGTCTGGATGCGCCCGCTGCGCGGTAGATGCCCGTGGCACGGAGGACCGGACCCTTCACCGCTGCCCTGTGATGGTGAATTGAGGATGGTGGAGGGAACGGACGCACCTTTGAGGAACATTTCGACAGGAAATCGGGACAGCAAGTACCTCTCTTTCCCCTGGGTGGTGACTTTACTCTCCAGTGTTCTGATCACTACGATTATAGTAGATGTTCTGGGCAACCTGTTGGTCATTGTGTCGGTCTTCAGAAACAGAAAGCTCAGGAAGGCAGGTAAATGTCTTCATCTCTATCATTTATCATGCTGACATTCATTTACTTGTATATTTTACTGCCAATGTTTTCCTAAGTAACTCGTTATTCGAGATGGTACTGATCATTTTAAATGTTTTTCTTTCTGTTTTTGACAGAGCAGATTAATATGCATTATGAATATTTATTGTTATCACCTGGTCTTTAAACCTGATAACAACTAAAAAGTGCTCAAAACACCTCTAAAACCAGATAACAGACCAGCCTTAAAGTAGACCAGCAAGTCAATTAATCCAGACTGGTTTGTCATTTTTTTTTTCCAGCAGGGTTATTCATCTTTTTATTTTTCTTCTTCTTTTTATAACAATAATAATAAAAATTATTATTATTCTAATTATAATAATAATAATAATTTTAATAGGGTCATTATTTTTTTTGATCTTCTTTTTATTAAATTTGTATTTATTTATTTTAATCATTTTAATTTAAGTATTTTTGTTTATTATAATAAAAATGCAAAGATGAGAAAGATTAATAATAACCCTGCTGACATTATTATTGTTGATTGTTATTATTATTAATTCAAATTGTTTATTGTTATTATTTTTACTATTAATAGTGATATACATTATTATTATTACTATGATGATTTCTATTATTATTAATAATAATTAATAATAATAATATTTTTAGCAGGGTCATTATTAATCTTTTTAATATTACTTTTATTTAATTTTAATTTATTTAAATTATTTTATTTCATAATTTTAATGCAAGTATTTTTTGTTAATTATAATAAAAATACATTAGAAAGATTAATAATACCCTGCTTACATTATTATTGATGATTTATGATTATTATTAGTTCTAATCTACTTTTTATTATTGTTAATAATAATATGATGATAATAATAATAATAATAATAATAATAATAATAATAATATCTGTTATTATTATTACTATTAATAACAATATAAATTATTATTATTATTATTATTATTATTGATTAATAATAATAATAATAATAATAATAATAATAATAATAATAATAATAATATTTATGATCCATCTCTAATAGTCACAATTTTCATATTTGTTTTGGGCTTTAAGCCCAAAAAAATAAAATAAAATATTGACAAAAATGACTGTAAAACATTGACTATTTATGCCAAAAACACCTAAAAAAATTACTTGATTTTTGAAAATTGAATTACGGAAATTTTTTTTTAAATTTTCAGATCTCAATTTAAAAAAAAATTTCAGTAATTCAATTTTCAAAAATCATGTTTTTTTCATTGTGCATTCCAATTAATCTCAAACTCCAGTTGGGTTATTTTTACATAAAGTTAAAAAAAAAAAAAAATACAGCTAACTAACACAATAAAAACATGATAACATAATAAAAAACATGATCTGTTTTCGCAAATAAACTCTTCATATATATACACACATGTATGTATGTATGTATGTATGTATGTATGTATGTATATACACACACAGTACTGTGCAAAAGTCTTAGGCCACTAGTATTTTCATCAGCTAAAAAATGGTTTGAAGTCAGTTAAAGTCAGTCTTTTGCTGTAGTGTGTCAGTAGGAAATATCAGTTTACATTTCTAAACATTAATTTTGCCATTAATTATAATAATCCAGTGAGATTTTTGTATGGAGCACAGGCTGTTGTCAGACTCCTTGTGCAAACAGAGATCTGATCTCTCCATCATTCAATCCAGTCTGTCTTAGGAAACAGAAAAAACGGAGACAGACAAAATCTAGAAAAACTGTGGCAACATCTCCAAGATGCTTTAAGATACCTATACCTACAAAGCTACAGTACTGTTAAAATTTTTAGGCAGTTAGGCACATAAAATGAGGATGCTGTCAAAAACAATGTCATAAAACAGATTTTCTTTATCAATGAACTTCTGTTAACTAAAATAAATAAGCATTTGATGTGACCATTCTTTGCGTTTAAAGTAGCTTTTGCCCTATGTGCACTTGTGCATAGTTTTTCAGGTAGCTTTGCAGGTAGGTTTCTTGAAGCATCTTGGAGATGTTGCCACAGTTCTTCTGGATTTAGTCTGTCTCAGTCTGTTCTGTTTCTTCATGTCATTCCAGACAGACTGGATGATGGTCAGATCAGATCTCTGTGTGGAGCACTGGCTGTAGTCAGACTCCTTGTGCAAACAAAAATCTCACTGGATTATTACAATTAATGGCAAACAGAATGTTTGGAAATGTTAACCGATATTTTTTACTGACACACTACAGCAAAGGATAGAAATAACCTACTTTAAACCATTTTTTAGCTGGTGAAAATACTAGTGGTCTAAGGCTTAGTACTGTATATATTGTGTAGTGGTGTTGTTTGGAGCGATTCTTTAGAGATCCACCTAATGTTAGTATTCATTTACTAACCTGAAATGAAAGTACCACTATCTAATTAGCTGTCTGTCTCAGCTCATTATGTAAGATTCAAACACAGTAATTGACTCATCACTGATTTCCCTACCGCCATCTACATCGCATCAAAGAAGTGTCAAACTGAAAAGAAAAGACAAAAGCATGGTGGTGTGCAGCTGCTGTATTAATGCCTCTGCATGCTGCCCTGTTAACATTGTCAGTTTTAGTCTGAGTTGCAACATCTCAATCTGTCCTCCGGCCACTGGTCTTATCTCATGAACACAGCAAACCACAGCCTGACCTTTTCCTTTTGGAGATTTAAGCTTTAAGTGGTTCTAAGGTGCAGTTATTTTGTCGGACCGACTAATGATTGACCTTTAAAAGAAACAAGCACTGAGAAAATGTAAAGACAAATGAGACACACTTCTCTTAATGAGCCTCAGATCTGTTTTGCATGAGGAATAAAGTTTCAAACAGAGCTTGAGACAGCTTGCATATGCTGCTAATCAGACACGTGCAGATCCTGTAATCATCTGGCTAATGCAACATATGTAGTCTTTTGGATAAATAGTTTCAGACAGAAATATCCTCTTATGTGATGTTTAAATCTGTTGATTATACTCCCTTGTACAGAACAATGCTAAACAAATTGTCATTTCCTTTTAAAATGAAGCCATTCAGGCTATTTTAATGCAGAAGCTCACTCAGTGCTGGCAGTGAGACGGGCTCATGAACTACTGACACACCTCCAGTAATTAGAGCTCCTGTGTTTTGCTGCCATGTGATGTGTGTGGATGTTTTAGAGACACCAGCACAGTATTTGCACATTATTTGATTTGCATGTACTGTCTTGTGTGATTTTATTTACTCATCAGTATTTTCATCATGTTACCTAGTAAAATATTTATACATCCCTAAAACAAGATAAATTTACTTATAGGAAGCAAACTTGCAGAAGATACTTAAAGAAGCTTGTTTCCTGCCACAGAATAAAATAAAATAAATAAATAAATAGATAGATAGATAAATAAATAAGAAAGGGTAAATGCTACTTTTTTCTCTCACAATTATGACTTTTTTAAAAAATATTTTTTAGATATTTTACAATTCTGAGAAAAAAGTACAAATTGCAAGATATTGTAGAATTGCGAAATATAAACGTGCAGTTCTGAGAAGAGAAAAAAAAATTCTCAAGAATTGTGAGATAAAAACACAAGGAAAAATGTCAGGAAAAAAAAAAAAAAAAAAAAGTATTTTTCATGTATTTATTATTCCAAGATGGGGGGGGGGTGATATGAAATGTAAACTTAATTCAGAGGAAAAAAGCCAGAATTGCAAGATATAAATGTAGAATTGCGAAATATAAACTTACAGTTCTGAGAAGAGAAAAAAAAAATTCTCAAGAGTTGTGAGAAAAACTCAAATGTCAGGAAAAAGTACTTTTATGTATTTATTATTGCATGATGGGGGGGGGGGGGGGGGGGGCAGAACTGTCAAATGTAAACTGAATTCAGAGGAAAAAAGTCAGAATTGCAAGATATAAACATAGCATTGCAAAATATAATCCTGCAGTTCTGAAAAGAAAAAATCTCAAAAATTGTGAGCTAAAAACATATTTGTCAGAGAAAAAGTATTTTTTATGTATTTATTATTGCAAGATGGGGGGGAAAAAACTGAATTGTCAAACTAAATTTAGAGGAAAAAAGTCAAGATATAAATGTAGAATTGCGAATATAAACTTGCAATTCTGAGAAGAGAAAACTAAAATTTATCTCAAGAATTAAGATAAAAACTCACAATTGTCAGAAAAAAAGTATATATTTTTTATTTATTATTCCAAGATGGGGGGAAATACATAATTGCGAGATGTAAATTGAATTCAGAGAAAAAAAAAGTAAAAATTGCAAAATATAAACTTAGAATTGCGAAATATAAACTTGCAATTCTGAGAAGAGAATTTTTTTTTTCAAGAATTGTGAGATAAAAACTAATATTTGTTAAAAAAAAAAATCATATGTTTTTATTTATTTATTTATTATTTGAAGAAAGTGAAAAAAAAACAGAATTGTGAGATAAAAAGAATTCAGAGGAAAAAAGTCAGAATTGCAAGATATAAACTTTGTTTCTCACAATTCTGAGAAATTCGGAGGGGGGGAAAATAAATCACAATTCTGAGAAAAAAGTTCATATCTTGTAATTCTGACTTTTTCCTTCTGAATTCAGTTTTCATCTCACAATTCTGTTTTTCTTGGAATAACAATAAATTAAAAAAAAAAAAAAGTTAAAATAAAAAAAATATATATATATATATTTTTTTTTTTTTCCCGACAATTAGAAGTTTTTAAAATCACACAATCCTTGAGAAGCTTATAATTGTTAGAAAAAAAGTATTTATTTATTTATTTATTATTCCAAGATGGGAGAAAAAAACAGAATTGTGAGATGTAAACCAAATTCAGAAGAGAAAAGTAAAAATTGCAAGATATAAACTTGCAATTCTGAAAAAAAAAAAATAAATAAATAAAAATCTTTTTTCTTTTTTTTTTTTCTCAAGAATTGTGAGATAAAAACTTATATTTGTCAGAAAAAAAGTATTTTTAATTTATCTATTATTCCAAGATGGGGGGAAAAATGAATTGTGAAATGTAAACCAAATTCAAAGAAAAAAGAGTCAAAATTGCAAGATATAAAATGCAAGATATATAAACTTACAATTCTGAGAAGAGAAAAAAAAACCTTTTTCTCAAGAATTGTGTAATTAAAAACTCAATTGTCAGGGGATTTTTTATTTTATTTTAACTTTTTTATTTGTTATTCAAAGAAAAAGCAGAATTGCGAGATTCAAATTGAATTCAGAGGGAAAAAGTCAGAATTGACTTTTTTAGAATTGTAAGACAAGAAGTTGCAATTACTTGAAAAAGGCTGAATAAAGTTTATTTTTCTTGCCTCACTGGCAAGTTTTTTTTTCCTTGCAAGCAAAAACTTACAACATACATAGTAAATGTTGTTAGATTTAAAACATTTTGCTGCTGAGGTATTTAATGCAACCTAACTTGATTTAAGATATAGTTTCTGAAAACATTTTAATATCTTTTTTTTCAAATTTACCCTGTTTTAAGTTTCCTTAAACGTCCAAAACTTTTTCTGGTATAGAAAATGGTATAAGAAGTGACAATGCTGTAGCAGGCACAGTTTAAAGGTCTTTAAATGTGTTTTCACTGTAAACACTTATAGCTGAAGTTCTTACTTGATGCTCAGTGAGAGCAGATCCATTACAGATATTGGATTTGGATCAAAGCGGTTTTAAATGTGATGATTTATTCCATCACAGGTCCTGACAATTCAGACTGGGTGATGCACAAGTGCCAAATTCAGTTTGAGTCCCATTTTTATCATATTCATGAATAGCCAGCAAATGAACTTATATCATATAAATGTATCAATATTCTTGAATATTCGTGCCGATACAGGTCACCGAAAGTACCTCCATGAATTCACATGAAGAACAGCTACTTTGATCACCTAACTGAACTCCCAGAACAACGCTGCGAGCTTGCTTCAAAATGACAGCCTGTAGGCATGAATTTACATGTGTCCTGTCATCACAGATATCTGTCGAGCGAGACCAGGTGATCTGTGAATTAATTGTGCGATGCTACCTGTGCAACAAGGAAAAACAACAAGCCTGCAAGAACTAGAACTACAGCTCTTCATCAGGTCTTCATATCATTTGTAACAGATTAGTACAGACACTTTTCCACATGACTGGATCTGAACAGTCGATCACCCAGAGTCAAACAAAGCAGCCCCTAATTTCTGCACTATGATGACTGAGGAGAAGCACCATTAACATGTTCTTCACTTCACCCAAACAGACAATTTTCGAGTCCCTGAGCTGATACTGAGCACATCAAACATAGTGGTTACAAATAAAATAACAATTATCGCATTCATTTGTTAATTTGTTGGTGATTGATCGAGCAGACAAAGAGAAGATAAGGTAGCCTAGTCAGAGATGTTCAAAAACAGGTTTCTGTAACAAAACCAGCCCAAGTGCAACTCAAAACTAGCCCTGTTGCATTCTGGGGGGAAACTGGCTATCAAAATCGCTCCAAAACCATGTTCCTGATGGTTGTCCTCATTCAAAATCTCGTTCCAGGACAGCAGAGGATTTCTTTTTAACAAACAGTATAAGTATCCCGATTTGGCGGGAAAGCCATGGACTTGGTTATTTCATATTTCAGTCAAACAGCATGTTTGTTTGGAATGAGGCCCAACTTTTCAATGCATCTTGGTCTGCTTTTGTGCACACCAAGGTTCAGATAGCAGCGTTAACATTTATTCAAATGAACTGCATTGAAGTTTTAACTGAACAAACTCTGGGACCAATCTGTGATGGGTCCAGTCTCCAAAATTCCCAATAACTCTGGCTAGAGGAGCACTGTAAAAAATTGTTGAGAAAACTTTAAAAAAAAACTAAGGCACCTTGATGCAGTAAGACTTTTGAGTTCTCTCAACAATAGTTTTTTAGTTTTTCCCAGTAAAAATACTTTGTTTAGCCAACATAAATTTGTTTGCTTATGCAATGCTGATTGTCTTATTTTGCTAATAGAAAAAGTTTTGTAACAGCAAATGAAACATTTATTGTCGTTGAGGTAACTTATTTTTTTATGTGTCAATTTTTGGTTTACAAATGACAAACAGTGAACCTTAATGGATAGCGTCTTTGTTCGTAAAACATGTTACAGGACTAAAATATCCAGCAAACAGATATAAGTGGTTAAACATACTCTAGGCTTCAAAACTAGACACACAAACCTCAAGAACGGTTGCAATCAACAAATGTTAAAAAAAAATGAGCTCTTTACATCACAGTGCAACAAATAACTAACAGTGATGACAAAACAACAACAAAAAGTTTAAATTAAGTCAGCAAACAGCAAAACAATAATCCTGCATAAGTAACTGCATAATTTATTCATGGTACAATGCATGCTGGGAACTCACAAAGCCTTAACATTTCAACAATATGAAATTCTTTGTTCAGACAACTGTGTTTGACTAGTTGGGACAATATTTAAGCCAATTTTGTTGATCTGACAAGGGTTTTTATTAGGGATGTTCAATTCGGTTATTTTTCCTAACCGATCGCCGAGGCTCGTTAAACGATTATTAACCGTTAACCAACAAGATAATTTTAAATTAGAATTTAATTATTTTAGAAAGGATAAGTGTCTGTGACCTGTTAAAAATACCAAAATTTGTTTTCCAGGGATTAATTTTACATGCGCAAAAAAAACAGCAAACAACAGAACATGAGGACTCATATGGACACATCGCATCACGCACCTGCAGCGCTTCTGTGAACGTAGAAAAACAATAAAGCAAGGCTAAATATATATAATGAATGAATAGGCCTATACGATTAATATTTTTACTTAACAAAACGAAAAAAAAAAAGTGCAACAAGTAGCTAGTATGCATAGTTTTGGTTCATTGTTGTGCTGCGTGAAAGGAAGACGGTTGAAAGCAGCATCTTATTTTTCTTTATTTTACAAATACACAAAGATTTGTTTTTATTGTGAGCGTACGCAAATAAAAGCAAACCGTTTACAGTTTCGATTATCTGTATGACTAGAAGGAGATGTTTCCACTGTTAGAAGGAAAAAAAAAGTCAACACACACAGTTAAGCATTGCTAACTTAACACAGCCTTTCCATTATCATAAAAAAATACTCAGCCAAACATATGGAAAAAACACACTGCTTAATCGTTATCAACGTACTGTCGTGATATTATGTAAAAAATGTTGTTTTATGTGGATATTGGAATGCGAGTGAAGTACAAAACCAGGTTTACATAATAAATAATATTTTTTAAATACATCACGAATATGGAAACATTTGGATTTGTGTCGTATGAGTGACCCAACGTTAGTTTCCATTTCGCTTTAGCCTAAATGAATTCGCTTTGGCTGGTCGTTTATATAGCCTAGCTTCTTATATTTTTCGTTCTTGTTCTTTTCTAAATACTGTTAAATTGAAAGGATTTTTTTTCTATTTTTTTTTTTTTTTTTTTTGTGGAGCGAGGGGAACTAATATAGCCTAGCCTTTGTTTACAGTGTTTGTAAACATTTCGTGTCGGCATCAGGTCTATTTCTGAATGTAATAGTAAAATGCGACATAACGCTGGAAGCCTAAGCGATTTAACTTTTTTTTTTCTCTCAAAAATGCAACTGTATTTTATTTTAACCATCCAGCAAACATTTTTAAATATTTTCATAAATTACTGAAATAAAAAAACCCTTTTAAACCGTTTAACTGATTGTATTAATCAGTCAAAATTCTTCCTGTCGGTTAACGGGTTAAAATGAGCATCCCTAGTTTTTATGTTGTTTTAAAGAAAAGAACATTTTTTAGTATTTGAGACTCTGCAGTGGTAACAAATAAAGTAACAATTACCACATTCATTTGTTGATTTGTTGGTGATTGATTGGGCTGACTAAGGTGAAGATAAGGCAGTCTAGTCAGAGATGTTTGTTCATAACAAAATCAGCCCAAGTGCAACTCAAAACTAGCCCAATCACGGCCAAAACAAGCTCAGTTGCATTCTGAGGTGAAACTGGCTATCAAAATCAATCCAAAATCATGTTCCTGGTGGTTGCGTTCCAGGAGAGCAGAGGATTTCTGTTTAACAACCCACAGGCAACAGTATAAAAGTATCCCGATTCGGCACGAAAACCATGGACTTGGCAACACAGGTTTGCACTTGCAGTTCAGTTCTTCTCAATTTTTTTGGTTGTTTATTTTGGTTCTTTTAGATGTCTTTGATCCATGTTGCATTCATATTTCAGTCAAACAGCACCAAAGTTTGTTTGGAACGAGGCCCGCCTTTTCAAGGCATCTTGGTCAGCTTTTATGCACACCAAGGTCCAGGTTGCAGCATTAAAAATGTATTCTTGTGCTGTGCACGTGGTACTGGCAACACGTGCCAACACGTGGTGGATTAACACAGCTGGATGTGAAGTGTGTTCAGTAATTCAAAGAATTCCATTCATTGACTCCAGTCACAGAAGTGGATGCACAACTCAATTCACCACTTGTTTAATGGAGCATCTGGTACCTGGAGAGTTGAAAAGTGCAATTTAAATAGATAAAACAATTTCATTAGTGTTTTGGCTTAAATCTGAAACCTACTTAGGAGACACCACACTAAATGTAAAAGCCTCATGTGTTGAAAGTGCTCCACAGGCATGGATGTGATTTCATTGTTTTATTAGATTTTGTAATCTCATTGATGTAGCTACACAGAACTAGCAAATCCTTTCATTAAAGAAAAAAAGCTAATCATTGGTCTTATTATGTGTCCGATCTTGAGCTACATGAGTTAGATGAGAATGGAGTATGAAGACATTGCTCTAACATTACAGGATCCAATTATACCATGTAGGTCATTGCTTTGAACCTCCTGGATTTGTCTTCTCCCAGTGTGATATTGATATTTACAGCACACAAGGTTTGTTTGTGACTCATATCAAGCACGCCTGTTTGTCATGGGTTTATGGGTTTACATTTATGTAAAAGTAAAGAACGATAATCCGCACATGGAAAAGTAATACGGCTGTTAGTTTCTGTCGCACCACAGAGGCCAATAAGACACTTTACTATGCCAGTTTAAGAGTGTTAACTGCTAATTGAGGTAGTTTGCATGATTACAAGCAGTTTTCACATGTTCAGTCAGGTGTGTTGCAGTTTCTCTATTGCATTACACTGACTCAGGGCTGAAACACTATGCAAGTGCATGAATGCTTCTTATTTTGCATGTTTAATTTTAGTCAACGCATTCTAAAAAGAGAGAATAAAGAATAAATAAAAGGAGAATAAATAAGTAAATTGTCAATTGTCAACTTCCCTGCCACTAATGCTTAGATAATTTACAACGCACATGTCTGCAGTGCATTACAGCTCTGACGCGGCCACCGGAGCTGATCCCGGCCACATACACCTCCTTCAATTAAATATAATGGCTAGCGCAGTGGCAGTACCCAAAATCTGTCAAAATCCCACAAAAATCCATTGCCATGACTTATCGTGAGAGGAAAAAAATGACGGTTTAGTCACATAACATTGGTTAATGGAAGTGTCATTTCGCATTACTTTTTTATCGTCATTTATAAGATATCACCAAAGTTTTGTGCAAATATGCAATGGAAATGCACCTACTAGTTGCATTTCCTAATAAAATCAAGTTGAGTCTTGCATAACTACAAAGCAACCGATTATAGCTAGTTACCTGGACAAATAACACATCTTACTCGCACACTGTAGGCGTGTTTCCATTACAGATTTGCGCAAAACTTCGGCGATATTTTATAAATGTCGATAAAAAAGTATTGCGAAATGACAACGTTTCCATTAACCGATGTTATGCGACTAAAACGTAATTTGTCCTCTCACGATAAGTCATGCCAAAAGATTTTGGTAGGATTTGGACGGATTTTGGCTTTATTTAATCGAAAGAGGCTTATGCACGTATCTTTACAGAAGCAGCACTGAGAGCAGCTTTAGAAACGTGTCCGACGCTGCTGGTATAAACATAACATCAGCTCCGGTGTTCGTGTCGGACCCGTTACGCATTGCAGACGCGTGCAGTGTACCCCTTATAAGCCCCTTATACTTGAGAGTGGCTACATATGAAGTGCTTCTTGGAGTTTATAGTACATTGAAGAATGATCATATGACTTTTTATATTCGCCATGTGACCTGTAAATGCGAAAATTCCTTTTTGGAATTGCCTGAAAAACCACCTCATGTGAGAGTAAAAACTTTTTTGTGATATATGGGAGTTTTTGCGAAATTTGAAAAAAGGCGTTTTTTCCATTGAGCGTATTTTCAATTCGCAATTTAAATTTGCGCATCTTGAAGGGTAATGGAAACACGCCTACTGTTTTCAGTGATCATCTTCTCTCTTTTCCTGACAGGTAATGCCTTTGTGGTGAGTTTGGCAATAGCAGATCTGGTCGTGGCCATCTACCCCTACCCGCTCGTCCTGACAGCCATCTTCCACGACCGCTGGATCGCCGGTGATATTCACTGCCAAATCAGCGGCTTCCTCATGGGGCTCAGTGTGATCGGCTCTATTTTCAACATCACCGGAATCGCCATCAACCGCTACTGTTACATCTGCCACAGCCTTAAATACGACAAGCTCTTCTCCAACAAGAACACAGTATGCTACGTCGTCCTGGTCTGGGCATTGACGATCCTGGCGATCGTCCCAAACTGGTTTGTGGAGTCTCTGCAGTACGACCCGCGCGTCTACTCGTGCACCTTCGCCCAGTCGGTGAGCTCGCTCTACACCATCACAGTGGTGGTGGTGCACTTCATCCTGCCCATCGGCATCGTCACGTACTGCTACCTGCGCATCTGGATCCTCGTCATACAGGTGCGCAAACGCGTCAAACCCGACAGTCGGCCCAAGATCAAGCCTCATGACTTCCGGAACTTTCTCACCATGTTTGTGGTGTTTGTGCTGTTTGCCGTCTGCTGGGCTCCGTTGAACTTTATAGGCCTGGCGGTGGCGATCCACCCCAGACTGGGTCAAGCCATACCCGAGTGGCTCTTCACGGCTAGCTACTTCATGGCGTACTTCAACAGCTGCCTCAATGGCGTTATATATGGAGTGCTAAACCACAACTTTCGAAAAGAGTATAAAAGGATTATACTAGCTATTTTTAAGTTGAATTGTTGAATTTTTCACAATGAGACAAGCACTGTGTCTTTCTTAAAATCTGTAAGTTGTTCAAAAGCGATTGACTTACGAGTGCAACGTGATGCATCTTTTGTGATTTGAATGTTTTTATTGTTTGATTTTGTTATACCAAATATAGACATATTTTGCATCAACGTATGTACATGCTTGAATTTGCACAGAATGATATATGTTTGTACCTTCGTTCCTTGTTTACATTATCATCAACACAAGTTCTTTAATTTAATTGGTATCTAAATGTAGATCCCAACACTAAGCAAAACCCTTGAATTAAAATCAATGTACTTTTTATATTTAGTGTTTAAATATAAAACATTTACAAATATTTTCTGAAATGCTTTTGCTTTTAAACATGTCATGTGATTCTTATTTTCAGTATTATTGTACTGATCACCAGTGTCCATAGTTTTCCTGCAGAATTGGGCTACTTTACCACTGTTTTTGCAGGTTGTTTTTTTATGTTTGTGGATTGAAGTGACCCTAATAACGTAATATTTAGCGCCTGGAATGCAGTTTTACCATGGGAATCCCACCAAAAAATGTGTATTTTACCCCTTTTCCCCCTCGTGTATTTTACCCCTAGTTTTGAGTAGCAGTTGGGAGGGTTTTGTTGTGAAAACATGGCAACTCTGCTAATCATGGTGTTTTATTTTTGTTAAATATTTGGGAGAAAGATCTACGAAAGCAATTAGTGAATATTTGAAGTACTAATGGAGCATATTAAATCGTGAGAGGATTTTCAGGTTATAATTAAGATTATGATTAAACCTAAATCTACATATCATTTGCTCTCAATTTAATTAACTCAATCAGTTAAATTTTATTAGGGTGACAGAAGTCATTTGGAAAGACTTGAGATTTATTATTAAATAGAAAAATATCTATGTTATGAATTAATTAATGTTAGCATATATTAATGAGGATGGTAGGAGATTTTGATAATCATATTTTTGCTGCGCTAAATGAATCGACTATTATTTGATACCTTATTTTGATCTATTATTTGCAAAAAAGAATGTATGATTTACTCTATTTTACACAAATAAGAGAATACAGTTTAAAATATGATAATTCATATTATATCTTGTTTTCTGGGTAAAACTAAGAAAATGAATTACAAGTGGAAAGTTATAGCAGTTTATCAATCCATTAGATTCATGAACTTGAATGTTGCAAAAAATGCACATGGAATATGAAGTGTTGCAATGGAAAGCACTTCAGTGTATCTTACAAATACTTGTGTTTTTGTGTGTAAAGGTGGAAATCAAAAAAATGTAATGCTGTGTTATTTGAAATCTCCACTGCACATTTTCTGATCAAATATTTATTAAACAATCATATTTTTATATGTTAACATTCCTATGAATGCACTGGGAATCTGAGTGCTGCATTCATGTTTAAAGTCTTAATAAAATTCAATCACTGTGCAACGTGTTGTGAAATATTCACTCCACTCTGGGGAAATGAAGAGGTGTTTCACTCATAAACATAAAGAAACTTTTTCTGACATGTGGTTGTTTTCATCGATGAACACCAGACATGCATGTTTGATTAGACGTATGTTGTTTTTAACGCATCAAGTGTTTTGCAAACAATAAATACAAGTCAACACATGTTAGAAACTAACGCTTGCCCCAGGCAGTTCTCTTCATGGTGTGCTGCCAGTCATCATTATCCATTCTGAGCAGGTTCAGCTGAAGGAGAAGTATAGATCTCTGACAGGGAGCTTTGTGGGTCAGTGAGGACAAATAGCTTGTAGATGCTGGATTTATGCCTCAGGGGTTGACAATAAAACGGAAACGTCACACAGATGCTGAGACTCACACAAAGCCCAAATCACAGTAAAAGTTAGCTTATTACACTGCTTAAATTATGCTCCGCCAGGAGCAGGTATGATTAGATATGCTTACATGATTGTTCCTGGTTCAATGAGCTCTATTACTTACAACAGCACCATTACTACAGAAAAACATTGTACATTGATTACATTTAAAGGGATGTGCTTACAGTGGAAACATTTTGGGTGGCAAATTTTAAGTGGAATATTAAATGTTAAAATACTTGAAATACACATTATATTAGTAATGGTGGCTTTTAAAACTACTTCAAGCTTTGAAACTTTGCAAATCATTTTTTTAACCAGTGATTCAGTGCATGCATGCATGCAAACAGTAAATGAGACCAAAGACTATAAAATACCCAAGACTTGTCACTTATATAGTTTTGAATGGGGAATGATGTTATGCTCATTATGGCCGTGAAACCCTGCCTTCTTAATGAAAGAGCCAATCGTTAATTAGTAAAGTCAGCGTTCTGAGACGTGCGTGGAGTACTGCGCATGTGCACTGGCTGATCTAGCCTGAAAAATAAGCTTTTTTAAACGCTATTGGAGCATAAGGAACAACATTTATGAGGCAGTTCTTGTCAGATTTCATTGGTGATTTCAAATATTAAATTTAATCATAAGCTTGGTGAACAGTTTTGGAGAATTTGATGTTTCCCCATTCAAAGAGATAGGAGCTGCACTTGTCTCCCCGAGAGGCGTTTCAAAGATGGCCGCCGAGTGAGATGACTTGCCTTAAAGGGACTTTGATGAGACTCCATTATGCCATAACGGTTTCAAAAGTTTTAAAGGGATAGTTCAGCCAAAAATGAAAATTCTTTGATTATGTTGTTCCAAACCCGTAAGACCTTCGTTCATCTTCGAAACACAAATTAAGATATTTTTAATGAAATCCGAAAGCTTTCTGACCCTCCATAGTAAGGACATTGTTAAAATAGTCCATGTGACATCAGTGGATGAACCTTAATTTTATGAAGCTACAAGAATACTTTTCTGCGTCTTGAACATGGCAGTTGTGTTACTGTCTATGCAGGGTCAGAATATCTTAAAAATATCTTAATTTGTGTTCTGAAGCTGAACGAAGGTCTTAGAATGACATGAGAGTGAGTAATTAGACAGAATTTTCATTTTTGAGTGAACTATACCTTTAATAGCCAAGTTTTACCTGATCTTGGACTAAATTTGTAGACCTTTTTGGAGTGTGATTTGTTTAACAAAAAGGAAGAGTTTCTCTTATTAGTCGCTCATTATGTTATTTTACATAAACTTCATATTGGTCTATTAGAGGGTAATTGCATTTAATAGGTTAAATTTTCAATAAAACATTTGCAAATTGATTGTAGGTGGCTGTTTTTTGCATTTATGGCATTAATTTTCCATTGCGTTTCCATTGTTCTGACTATTAACAGTGTGTCGAAACACTTCGGAAAAGCGACTTTGCACAGTAACTGGTTCAACTAATTCACAGTTGCAAAAAGTCAGTAACACTTCATTATAAGGACCAATTCTTACTATTAACAATTCGCTTATTAGAATCCATATTATTATCATGTTGAGTTGATTATGTTTTAATATTCCTCTGGTCATAGAGCTTTTAGATGGATGCCAAGGTGTTTTGAAACAAGTAGAATCTGTGATTTCTGACCCAGTTTGTTTGCTGGCTACCATGGCTGCACTACACTGTTTTCCTCCATCTGCCAACCCGGGTGTGAAAATCCTATTGGATAAACTGGCAGTGGGCGGAGTCACAGAGTCACAAACAAAAACAGACATTCTGACACAGAACACACATTTCAAGTCAAATAACTGGCTGTAACATTGATTTTCAGAGAAATAAGTTGTAAACTTAGCATATTTTCTAAATATTTGCAAACATATTATGGTATTTTTATGCTTTAGTTCAGTTAAAAAAACAAATAGCACCTTTAATAGTGAGAACTGGACCTTAAAATAAAGTGTGACCAAAAAAAATATGTTTCTCCCATCATTGTTTGATTGGATATAATCACTTATTATAGGGTTCTCTCGAAAACCTGATTGGTCAATGAAGTAATTCACCCGGCAGATATTCCCAAATATTTAATGTTGACTATAGCTATGCTTCATATTAATGTGCTCATCCATGTAAGTGAAACCAGCATGACTTTTATGTCTCTCTCGTATCATCTGCGCCTTCAGAGGACTTCTTATTAAAATTAATTGCAGGAATCATCCTTTTTTAGACCAAATGTTTTGTACATTGTAATAGACTGTTTTTTTTTAGCAGTAACTTTAACATAGGTTTAATGAATTCAATAATTTGCTCAATGATGCAATAATAACTCATAAATTCAATATTTATTGTCCCTATACAACATTATTAATAACATTTATTCATTTAGAAGTCGTCTTTATCCAAATAAACATATATCCAACAAGTGATTCAAAGAGTCAATAAACATGAGAAATGATGGAAAACTTTGAGAAATCATTCTGAATAGTACAAGCCAGAACGGGGAGAGATTAAGGTACAGTCAAAGCATTTTAAATTTGTTACCTATTAACAAGCTTCATATATCGTTGACGTCAAAACTCACAAAATTCATCCGTGTCCTGGTAGATGCTAGCCAAATTACACAGATGCCAGCGTTGACAGGTCATGTCTCATCTCGTCCATGAACACAAACTACACAAGGTAACAGAAAACACAACCCAGACTAATTAAATACAGCTTCACAAGCTGCAATTGTAAATATGGTTTGTGCCGACCACAATATGTTCTGCGTGGCGAATTTCTGCCTGCCGAGAGCATGAAACCATGAAATTGCACAATAAGTAATTTCTGTGTTGGATCTCCACTTGATGTTCAACAACAAAAGCTGGGTTTGGAAGCTAAATCAGATCATAATGTGACACCTCAAATAACACTCACTATTGTGTGAAAGAATATCAACATTTTAACAAAAACACAAGTCGCAAATTCTACTTTTTTAACTCTTCCCATAGGTCTACAAAGTTGCTGTGTATTGTAATCGACAGCATGCTACAGTCGCTGTCTGTAGAGCTTAACCTGTATTGAGCCGGGAACATTTCTGTATTTCTGTCTTGATGTGAGTCAGATATTACTTGACCTTCATTACATCCTGCACACTGCTGGACACTGGGAGTTCTTTTGTTGTTTGTTGTTTTGTAAAAAACGAGCAGCTGGAAAAAAAAAGTAAAAACATTTGAGGCCCGAAACTACATAATAGACCATGGTCAGAACTTGACTTTAGTCCACACTCTATTTTTTTCCTTATAAATAATGACAGCCTACCATTGCAATTTCCTTTTGATCTGTCGAAGTACAAAACACCATTATTGCAATCTCTGACACAGTATTGCGGATGTCAGCCTTTACCACACCAACCAATCAAAAGCTTTGCCATGATGCAACTTCTGTGAAAGAGTTGTAGATTACAAATCAAGATTCCTAGCTTGTTCATTTAAGCAGAATTCATATTAGAAAACAGGTAATAAAAGTTAAATGAATTAATATTCAAAGCTATAATTCACACAAATCATCCATAAATGTCTGAAGAAAGCAAACACAGGTTATCACAGCAATGCTGATATTCAGTGATGAACATTTGCACATTTTCCCTCATAAAAAGCCATATTCTACTGGTATGTCACATGCAAGCATCTCAACAGACACTGAATGACTGCATGTGTTAAATTCATCAGAGCTTTTCAAGGATACAAGCACTAATTTGAAGTGCTGTCCTTTCAAAAATTTCTAAAACTAATGTGACAGTGTTTCAGCTTCATTTCAAAATACCTTCACCTTTAAAAGGATTGTTCACCTAAAAAAAAAATAAAAACAAAAATAACTACTTTATAGGAGTGATATGATGTTGCTAAAAAGAACATTATTTTGTGTATTTGGTGTAATGCAATTTATGCAGTTTGAGGTTCAAAAAACTCCTTTCTGCCCCGCCTTCTTCTTCTTCTTCTTGTATCGTTTATTGGCGGTTGACAAGCCAACTTATGGTGTATTACCGCCACCAACTGGACTGGAGTGTGAAGCTTCGACGGGGGTTACAAAAAAAAAAAAAAAAAAAAAAAAAAAAACTAAATTCTTCCTTCCAATCCTGTAACTTTGAGATAATAGAGTATTTCTTTTTGCACTCTTGACTGTTCTGAAGCACAACTTAATAGATTTGTTAAACTGAAATTAGTTATACTTAGATCCTTTAATTTCTTAGTCAACTTGCCTCTTTCTCTATTATATGCTGTACAGTGTAGAAGTACATGTTCAATTGTCTCTACTTCACTACAGAATGTACACAATCCAGTTTGGTGTTTCCCTATTATGTACAATGAATGATTTAACCCAGAATGTCCTATCCGCAGTCGTGTAATAATGATATCTTCTCTTCTGTTGTTGAGGCATACTCTCCCTTTACCAACTTGTTTTTGAATGCTATATAGGTGCCTACCCTTTATTCCCCTGTCCCACATTTCTTGCCACTTTTTATTGATTTGATTTTTGATTATTCCTTTTATTTCTGCTTTACTTAGTGGAATTTGCACTTCAATAGTCATATGTTTCATCGCCTTTTTAGCCAATTTGTCAACTGTTTCATTCCCCTGTACTCCTACGTGAGCAGGTACCCATATGAACCTCAGGATTATACCCATATTTTGTATTCTGAGCAGATTTATAAGTATTTCATAAATCAATTCTTGCCTTACTGTCGATGTCCCACCTGACAAACTATTTAGAGATGATATAGAGTCTGAATAAATAACTGCCCTTGTTGGCTTAACTTCCTCTACCCACTGAATAGCCAACAAAATTGCTATCAGCTCAGTTGTAACAACAGATGCATAATTGGTTATCCTTTTCTGAATTTTGACTTGATATCTCTGAATGTATACAGCTGCAGCCGTATGCCCAGAAGCTGGATCCTTTGACCCATCAGTGAATATATGAAGCATTGAGGAATATGCTTGATCCAAATACTGTTGTACTACGACATCCTTATGTATAATTTTTTCGTTCTTAAACTTATATTGAAGATGAAGATCAACTTGAGGCATAGGAAGCAATATTTGGTATTACAACAGAAGGACTAACTGGAATATCAGTAATACCCAGATTCATAGCATCCTTATTTGCTGTCCATTCTGTCCCGCCTTTCTGAAACGCTACGATTTTTACAAAACTCATCATTCGGAAAAGCGAGGTGTTTTCTGATTGGCCAGCTTTCCGGTGCGTTGTGATTGGCCGAGTACATCAAGCGTGTGACGAAATGTTACGCCCCTTACCATGTTGTGATGCCGTTTCCCGGCGCGACAGACAAAAACAAAAAAAAAAACGATTATAAATTAGGCATTTGTTGCATCCAGTGGGGACATAACTACTGATTATAATGACTCATATACTGTCTTTTTACGCGTTGCGTCGCGCCAGGTAAACATAACACCATGTCTCCATTTGTGATCGTAAAAACGACAAACAAGCACTACTCTACAATGCTCAAAACTTGCGTTTGAATAGTCAGTAGCAAATTCTTAAAATATGAAAACGTACTTACAGTACAGGCCGTGAAGCGCCAGACTGTCCTTGCAACGTAACCCTTTGTGCAACGTTACAGCTGGCATTGTAGAGTACTCTCCCAGGTTTCAGGAAACAGTCCTCTGTAAAATGCGCAGCACCCACTCGAATATTTGCGGTGTACTGTTCCGAAACAATGTTGTAACTTACATATAACCAAAGACAATAGAATACCCAAGACTTGTCACTTGTATAGTTTTGAATCGGGAAAGATGCAACGCTCATTATGGTCGCGAAGCCCCGCCTCCGTAATGAAAGAGCCAATCGTTGATTAGTAAAGTCAGCGCGTCACTGCAGCCGCCGTTAGAAGTCCCGGTCGCTATCCACCTTATTTTTGCCATAAAAGTGGGAGCTGCCATTTGTAAAGTTAATGTGTCTGGCTTCCGGTCTCATCCGTGTCCAGCTATATTGCAAATTGGTGTGCCTTACCATATTATTTTAATGTATTATCTTAATTATGAACACAATAGTTTGTAGTGCAAACTGTTTTACCGTTTACGGCACTTCTTTTTTCTCTATGGCAGATTATGAACAGGAAATCTAACACATTACCAGAAAACAGCTTACTTCCGCATTGAAAAATAAGGTGGATAGAAACAGTCAGCGTTTTGAGATGTGTGCTCAATACTGCAACAATACTGTATTACTTGCTATTGGAGAAAGCGTGATGGCTAACTTGAATCACGTGTCCGTTAATAACCAATCACATTACAGCATTGACGTAATTGAATTTCAGAGTTGTGCTACACTCACTTGTGGCAAAAAGTCAGTGACTTCTCTTATAAAACAGATTTTTTTTTCGTGGTAAACTAAAAATAGTTCAGTCCAAAAGTATTGTTTAGTGTAAAACATGTTGAAAATTAGCAGATAGACTGTTGATTAATTAAATGATAAGCCGTTTCCTCTAAAATGCTGTTTATTCAGCGTAGTGAAGCCTCTCTTCTATTGACATCCATTCAGTGAAAACGGCCTTTAGTCTCCTTTCCCACGTACTGCCAGACCGGAAGCGTTAGCTTTAGCCGTTATGCTTTTTTTCACCTAATGGTTGCAGGCTTGCCATCTAGTGGCTTTGAATACTACAGCCGGTATAAAAGTTATGCCTTCTTACTTTGCATGTACATATGGGCGGTGTTATGCAAATCTATCCACACTGTGATGTAGACATGTGGGGGCATTTAAACGATCCGTCTTAGGAAGGCATGGCTGATTCTTAACTTTTATAATAAATATTTCTTCGGGTTTGAGACTTTAAGCTTTGCAACTTTACAGATCTTATATATGCACAAACAGCTTGTAACACTCCAAAGACAAAGGAAAACAAGAAACCGTATCATATGACCCCTTTATTCAACAACTTCTCTTCTGTGTCAGTCTCCAACGCACGTTCAATTAAGATTGAACTACTGATGTCACATGGACTATTTTATTGATGTCCTTACAACTTTTCCGGGCCTTGAATGTGTCATTGCTGTCTATGCAGGTTCAGAAAGCTTTCGGATTTCATCAAAAATATCTCAATTTGTGTTCTGAAGATGAACGAAGGTCTTACAGGTTTGAAACGACAAGGTTGAGTAATTAATTACAGAACTGTAAATTACAGAATGTACCTTTGAAGTATGCATACTCTCGATTGGAAAACACTGTCCTGCCATAAAAGATGCAGGGAGAAAATACACTTGACAAAGAGGCAGTACACTTGCAAACATCAAGACAGGCTATCGGTACTTTAATTCAAACACAGAGCACATAGCAGCTCTCAAGGCCTGCTGTTTTAAATCAACTAGAAATACAATGAGGCAACTTCAACAGGTGGACCTTGAAACTCTCATGTCAACAAATAAATGAGCTAGTAATATGTACAAAAATGAGCAATGTGACATTTCTCTGTTTGTATAATCTCACCTTTACATACTTTTGAAACAAGGTGAGCATGCATGAACAACCTACAGCATATGTACAATAAGGCAAAAATCCATGAAATCATAAAAAGATAAAACACTGCAATTACAAAAGCTGCAGTTGAGTGCAACTCAAAAAATTACAGTAAATGATAAAAAAAAACCTTTCCAGTCAATAACTTTGGCACTGCCATCAGTATATATATATATATATATAGCAAATTCATACAACTAAAACCAAAAATTCAAGTACCCCAGTAAAAAGTGTTTAACACCATAGTACAAGTGTTTTAAAATTAAAGTTACAGTTAAACACACACTCCTGAACTTGTTTTATGTGCTAAACATCATGAGATCTGGAGCCTGTTTTAAAACAATTATACACTGCACATCTGGAATGAGATCTGGCCATATGTAGATACTGAAACAGCTACAGCTGGTAGATAATCAGAAAAAAAAAGTAGAAAAATCAAGTTATATCAACAGATTTCTCTGTGAGATGACTCACTGATGGCACCTGTTGAATATAACAGACAGTTTGATGTGTGAGACGACACAAACAAAAATAAACAAATGAAACATTACTTTAAAATGCAAATAAATTAAAACAAAACAAAAAAAACCAAAAAACAACTAAAAAGCAGACATCCGCAGATGAAATTATTTCAAGACCACTGATCTGACATATGTTTTGACTGGTTGAGACTGAGTAGTACCAGATATTGTGAAATTGTGCAAACATAAAACATTCTGTACTCTGAATGGATTTTCCACATATTTACAATCTAGTTTGAGTCTGTGTGTAATATGCAGAAGTAAATAACTTGCTTTTGATCTTGAAAACAAGAGCAAGGAATACAAATACACAATTACAAACTTGTTCACGTTTGTAGTCAGATTTAGTGAGAATCATTTTGAAACACTGTAAACGACATTAAAATGAGCAATATAGATATTATTCTATTAACATTTGTCTTAAAATCTGGATAAAAGGCTGTTTGACCCTACAAACGGGTTCATTAAAACCAATGTAACTTGGGAACCTGATATGAAGAGACTTCAGTGCTGCAAAAACCAAAGGACAAAAACACATAAAAAATCCATGAGCCATCTACGGACGTTCAGTAAGAAGAATCCCAAGCAGAACTGAGCAGAAATCAAAGGAGCATGTAGTGAGTAAATGATTCAGTGGGTCTGTATGGCCTACATTTATTCTGTCGCTCTGTCAGCGTTCACAGCAGCTGAAGGAGCGTGCTGTTGTGTCTGTTGTTGTTCCGTGCCACGATCTCCTGGATGGAGATGTACGTCCCCGCCACAAAGCCCACAAAGCCAATGAGACTGATGAAGATGTCCTTGACCATCACCCAGAGCTTCATGTCTTCATTATGGAAGGTGATGATCTGAAGCAGGGGAGGGATGATGAGGGCCAGAGCGCTGCTGCTCACGGAGCCCACCAGAGAGATGACCAGGTCAAGCTCCGGGATCAATATGGCCAGAGCACCTGTGGTGAGACAGCAAAGGAACATCACGTTAACCTTCGAAGGCCGAGACAGCCGCCCGTGGCCAAAAATAACTATTGTTCTTAAATATTTAATAACTTTTGAACCGCTCATCCAATCTGAACGTTTGTCTCATTTGGATATTCAGAGGTTCTGTAGTGAACGTGATTACATCGTCACATTTTGATCGCACTGATTCGTCAGAGGAAACCAATGCATTTCGTTCCTCTCAGCCAAGCAGGAACGATTGTTGACGCTTAGTCCCACCCCCGTGCCCAGATTGGTTCAAACTGTCATCTATTCAACCAATAAACATAGTTTTTGGACTTTTGAACCTTTTGAACGTTTCTTTGGAAATTTGAACGAACTCAAAGTGAAAGTAAAGTACGTGCTGCGTGCATGAAAACAAACACAAAATGACACATTTGCATGATAGCACTCTCTAAAAAATGCACAGAAAAGCACATGACAGAGCACTTTGACACAAAACAAAACAAAAGCAAGGATGAAACAGCGGTACATATCAGATAACGCACTGGAATTTATGTTTTCACGTGGCTATGCGCTGTCCCGGTAAAACGCGGAATACAGCCATCGGATCGATCCATTTGGCGGTTATATTATGGTAATCCCTCTTATATAGTTTATAAAGATCATTTGCACTATTTTTTTCTGTTGCACTCTGTATATTTTTCTCTCATTTTGTATGTAGTTTGTGAATCATTTGCACTGTTTGTATATTTGTTGCACAAGACCATTTGTGCACTTGTTTTCACTACTTTCCACACTGTTTGCATTTGTTGTTCATACTTTGACTGAAGACATATTTCTCCAGAAAAAAAAAAAAAAAACTCACCTTCTATATTTTTTACTGTGTTTTGTTATTACACAATACTCTTTCCATTTACTTTACTTCCTAAACATTTTTGAACACATCTATACTGTCAATAAACTAAACAGACCTCCTTTTCACTGAAAAGCACCTATAACAATATTGTAATAAATGGCTGTAACTTGCTTGGGGAATGTTATATGTAGATAAAATTTTATTTTGAAGTGTAAAACACCCAAATACAACTTTCTAAAGAAAAAAATCCAAACTTCATGAGTTTCTGTTTGAGTACACAATAAAAAACCTCCAATTGTTGCTTGCGATTTTCTTACAATTTTGGAAATTCATTCATTCTTAGAGAAGACAAAAGGAAAATTGGGACTTTAAATTAGCTAGACTGAAACTTCAAGTTCTCCAGTTTACAATGATATATAGCACTTGATGTTGACTGCTAGAATAGGTCTGAAAAAAACAAAGAAAATTGCAGGCGTGTCATGTGCCCCGAAAATGTCCTAGGCCTTTAAGGTGTATGTTTGTAGAGTAATTTACAACAGCTGCGAACACAGCTCAACCAATCAGAATCAAGGACTGGAACTATCTGTTTTATAATGCTTATTAAAGTAGTGTTTACCGTGGTACCCAAGGAAACGCTGTATTGCTGCTGTTCCGTAAGCGCCACCTGCTGTCAGAGAGTGAATTGGTGTTCTCATTCAGCCTGTCTGCTGTTTTTGTAGTTTTATGTAGCCTAATTTCCCAAAGCTAAAGTCAGACCATTCTGTTTTTGCTTCAAATGCATTTTCTGTTTAAGGTGCATACTGGAAAACGTGGATATATTGCATGCTGATATTTCTTAAAAAAAAAAAAAAAAATCTATAAAATAAGCTAGGAAAGAGATTTCTTTCTTGTTTATATGAATAGATTTCTTTAATTAGTATTATTATACAAATTAATATTTAATTTGTATCATTTACTTTTTTATTTGATTTTGGGATTTTTTTTTTAATTTACCTTTATTTTTATTATTTGACATAAGTGACGTTTACATACAAACAGCATTTTGTTTGAGAAATAATAAAAGAACATTTTTTTATTTATAATTTGTCTTTAAACTCATTTAAATAAAATTGTGAGAAAATCGTATTGTGAATCGCACGACATTGTGAATTGAGTGGTTTTCTTACTTTTTAAATTTTTGACCTATTATTCTTGTTTTTCAACATTCTTTAATCAAGATACATTTTGGAGAAACAAAATGACTTGTTTTCCAAAGCCTTGCTTTCTGAAAAAATATAACAATTTTCTTCGTTAAAACAAGAAAAGGTATCTGCCAATGGGGTAAGAAAAATAATCCTGAATCAAAGGAAAAACAAGATTATTTTTATTGCCGCATTGGCAGATTTTTTTTTTTTTTTGAAGGGATAGTTCACACAAAAATAAAAATTACCCCACGATTTACTCACCCTCAAGGCATCCTAGATGTATATGACTTTCTTCTTTCAGACAAATCTAATTGGAGTTCTATTTAAAAAATGCCCGGGCTCTTAGAAGCTTTATAATGGCAGAGAATGGGTGTTATTTTTCAATATTCCAAAAAATGTCAAAAAAAATAATCTTTGCTTCCTGTGTTTCTGTGAACAAACCTTGGTTCTCGTGAGACTAACATATTCTCACTTACGTTATGCCTACATCCTACATCATCTGTAGTACAGTATGACAGTTAGCAGAAGATAGAGATTACTGTTTATAAAGTTGTAAATATGAACATTTCTCTTACAAAAATGCATCGATTTGCTTTACGAGTCCTTTATTCACCCTTGAGAGCCATGTAAAGCACTTTTTATAATGGATGGATGCACTTTATTGGACTATTGAAAAAATAACACCCATTCTCTGCCATTATAAAGCTTGGAAGAGCCAGGACATTTGTTGCTTTTTTAATACAACTCCATTTGTATTCGTCTGAAAGAAAAAAGTCATATACATCTAGGATGCCTTGAGGGTGAGTAAATCATGGGGTAATTTTCATTTTTTGGTGAACTTTCACTTTTAGAATGTTTAGATATGTGTAATAGAAAACAAGACAAAAATACTAAGTAAGATTTTTTTTTTCTTCATGGTTATTATGGGCATTCTGGTTACAGAATAATCTGTTTCTGGCATGTAATTGAAAGTAAACTCTTGTAGCTTCTGTCTGGGCTGCCCGTCACAAGAAGGACAGACTAAAGAGACAAAAAACTATGGCCCTAATAGTAACTTTGGTTGATTTAATCGGTTGCAGAAAAAAAAAATTATTTATTCGTTTTTATGTCATGTTTTGTATTTCCACAGTGTGAAGGAAAGGTTGTACAAATTTATGAATGAATCACTTGTTTTAAAGTCTTCCCAGTCCACTTCAAACATTACAATGCACATGATAACTTTCATTAAGTCTACAATAAATAAATCCACTTCACCAGCATTATCAAAACCAGTCTGAAGCAGAAATATTTTAAAACCTAACAGACGTTTGCATTTTAATAAATCAAATCCTTGTGAATGTCTCCTTGTATTCCTTTATAAAGGAAAAACACATTATTTGATACATTCTCACTGCGTCTCTAAAGTTCCTTAATGTGCTCCTTGGGGATAAAAGTAAACGTCAAGCTCTAGAGAGGGAAACATGTAAAAAGCCAGAAGCTGAACGTAATGCTGATGAGTGCATTTCATGTTGAGGAGAGGACAGTGGCCATGCTGCGTGCTGCTTTGGGAACGAGTTATCTTGATCTGTCACTGAGGGGATTGAAGTACCCATGGAAAGGCCCTGTTCTCCACCGAACAAGCCGTCTCTGATGTCTGATGCTCTCCTCCGAACGTTCCTCTGTTTTTCACACTGTGCACGGCAGGAACACACCGCAGCTTTTAAAACTTCAAACGCTCACATTGCAAATTCCTGTCTGTCACACATGAACACACACATTGGAGCGCACACCCACTTCCTGTCACTTGTTATTATTTTGTAGGGGTTATCGGCTGTTCGCTTTCTTTTCATTTGACACATAAGCCTGTTTGAACCAGGATATCTGGAAAATCAACACTGAAAGGCTGATCTTTCGAATGGAGTGCCACAACCCACGCTCCTGAAGACTTTGGTGAGGGAAACCAAACCGAACTGGACGGCCTGCTTTGTAACACGTTGTTTTGAGAGGTCAGATTTTAAGCCCAAATAGTCCAAAAGGGTTGAGATGTAGGTCACTTTGAAGATTTGAGTGGAGAACACCAAGAAGATTACAAAGCAGACACAGGTGACAGATCCCCTTTGGGGACTGAGAGCAGAACAAGGGTTTAAAAGCTATTGCAAAGTAAATTCACATTAAGGACATGTGCTGGATCAATTGATGGATCCTACTAAGCTCGCCTCTTCCGACAAAATAAATTGTATAGGCGTCCGTGAGTCCTGGCCGGTGACTCATTGGTTCCTTAATGTGATGATAGAGGACATGAATTTGTGGAAAGATTAGAAACACATTACAGGAAGATTACTGTATGGGTCAATGACATAATACTAATTGTTTTATTCAGGAACATTTTAAAGGAACACTCCACTTTTTTTGAAAATAGGCTCATTGTCCAACTCCCCTAGAGTTAAACAGTTGAGTTTTACTGTTTTCGAATCCATTCAGCCGATCTCCGGGTCTGGCGGTAGCACCTTTAGCATAGCTTAGCATAAATCATTGAATCTGATTAGACCGTTAGCATCTCACTCAAAAATGACCATATATAATGACGATATTTTCCCTATTTAAAATTTGACTCTTCTGTAGTTACATAGTGTACATCGTGTACTTGCGATTTTCTAGGCTGATATGGCTAGGAACTATACTCTCATTCCAGCGTAATAATCAAGGAACTTTTCTGCCATATCATGGGTGCAGCAGGCGCAATGATATTACGCAGCACCTGAAAGCGACCAGCACTAAGTTTGTGTAGATGCAGAGTTGCAGCCGGCAGAGTTGACGGCTGCATAATATCATTGTGCCTGCTGCACCCATGGTACGGCAGCAAAGTTCCTTGATTATTACACCGAAATGAGAGTATAGTTCCTAGCCATATTGACTTAGAAAATCACAACTTTTCATTTTTCGTCCATCTTAATACACGATGTAACTACAGAAGAGTCAAGTTTCAAACAGGAAAAATATAGAAACGTTTTGGTCATTTTTGAGTGAGATGCTAACGGTCTAATCGGATCTAATGATCTATGCTAAGCTATGCTAAAAGTGCTACTGCCAGACCCGGAGATCGGCTGAATGGATTAAAAAAAGTGGAGTGTTCCTTTAAAAATGCAGTCCATACATACATGACTAGAACGACTTCTGTTATAAGCATGTTTTTAATTTCTGAATTATTTTTAAGAGTCAAATAATTCCAAGTGATTTAACTGTTTTGATATCTTAAAGAAGAAAGCCTCATTTTAATTACTTCAAAAAAAAAAAAAGATCATTGCTTCTTGATAACTGACAAATAATTGTCTGCACAAATAAAAGTCATGTGGTGCAACCAACTACAAAACCAGGGGAAATAAACAACAGGAAATGACATCATGACTGTGTCTCAAGGTCAAAACGTGTTCTGAAATATTCTATAACATGGCCAGATTAGTTAAAGGATTAGTTCACTGCAGAATTAAAAGATGTTCATGTCTTTCTTTCTTCAGTCGAAAAGAAATTAGGGTTTTTGATAAAAACATTCCAGGATTTTTCTCCATATAGTGAACATCAATGGGGATCAGCGGGATGAAAAATATAAAGATTCAAAAATGTCATGTGGTGTAACCATCAAGTAAAAATGAATTGTATTCATTATTTTCAACATTTTTTAAAACAAAATGTCAAATAATTTTTAATTCATAAATACCATACATTTTGGGGAGCTGTACCACATGACATTTTCAACCTTAAAGGATTAGTTCACTTCTGAATGAAAATTTTCCTGATCATTTACTCACCCCCATGTCATCCAAGATGTTCATGTCTTTCTTTCTTCAGTCGAAAGGAAATTAAGGTTTTTGAGGAAAACATTCCAGAAAATTTCTCCACATAGTGGAGTTCAATGGGGATCAATGGGTTGAAGGTCTAAAATGCAGTTTCAATGCAGCTTCAACGGGCTCTACACGATCCCAGCCAAGGAATAAGGGTCTCATCTAGCTAAACGTTTAGTCATTTTCCTTAAAATAAAAAAAAACTATAGATTTTTTAACTACAAATGCTCGTCTTGTACTAGCTCCACTTGGAAGGGTCATGCGTGACACAGGCAGAAGTACCGACCCAGTGTTTACAAAGCGAACATGTAAAGAAAGTCAAACGCCCTTTATAAAAAAACATAAAAAACATTGGATGATTGTGAAGTTGGAGGAGAAATTGAGATGGAGAGTTTCACCGTATCATAACTATTTGAACTGGAGTAAACAGACAAAGAACTAACTGCATGTGACCTTTCCTACGTGATTATGTAATGTGTGAAATTGTATACACATGGCAGAGCTAATGCAAGATGAGCATTTGTGATTAAAATATATAAATTTGATTTGCTAGATAAGACCTTTACTCCTTGGCTGGGATCATGTAGAGTCCTTTGAAGCTGCACTGAAACTGCAGTTCAGACCTTCAACCCACTGATCCCAATGAAGTCCACTATATGGAGAAAAATCCTGGAATGTTTTCCTCAAAAACCTTAGCTGTGTCTGAAACCGCTCGCTATCCACTATATAGTGCACTATATCGGGTGTCAACCATTTTGTAATGCTGTCCAAATTCTGAGTGAACGACTTCATTCCCTACATTCGTTCACTACTTTTTTTTTTACCCACAATGCATTCTGATTCCGAGTGTACAACCGATGTACGCTCGCTGAAGCACTATTTCCCACAATCCAATGCGGAGAACCGACTAGCTCGAAGAGAGAGCGAGAGAGAGCGAGTTTAAATGAGAGATGCCATTTACAACTTTCTTATTTCTGCTTTAACGTTTATTTCATGCATTATTTATATTTAAATATATAATGTAGGCTTTAACTGAGTTTAATATTTTACTAATTTACTGAGGTGGCATCTTTGTTAATTTACAAAAATTATGATAATTTGGTGGATATTTCAAAAAGTTCGTTGGTCGCCTGAGGGCGCTTTATTACTATTTGCATCTTCTAAATGCAAAACGCTGCACTGGAAAATTTCCAGATACTACTAACAATAAATACATATGGACGTGTTAATGTGTATTTATTTTTGTTGACAGTGTTTTAATAGTATTTAATGATTATTAACATATAAGCATTACAAAACAAATTAATAATATATGCGGAGGTATGTATAATTACAATATAAAGTAATTTTAAATGTTATTGCTATTAATATTATTTTCTAAAATAAGGTACATGTAATATAAAAGCATATGTGACAAAGATGTTTTTGCAAGTCTCACGCGCAATGTATACGTCATCGTCCGAATTCATTCATTTCATTCACTCCTTCTGATATAGTCCTATATAGGGATTAGTGAACGAGTGAACAATTTCGGACACAGCTCTTAATTTCTTTTCAGAAAGAAAGATATGAACATCTTGAATGACACAGGGGTGGGTAAATTTTTAGAAAATTTTAATTCAGGAGTGAACTAATCCTTTAACATTGTTAATGTCATGTGGTACAACTCCCCAAAATTATATTTATGAATTAAAAAATATTTAATATTTGTGTAAAAAAAAAAAGTTGAAGGTGATGAATAAGATTAATTTTTACACGCTATTTTTGAGCCTTTGAGTTTTATTGCAGACTCTCAGCTGTGTCATTTATCAAAGCCAATCGGCTTTAGTAGTTTTGAGAAAATAAATCTGAAAAGGTCTGAGCTCCTCTGACTGAACTCTCTGACATCTTGTCTATATTAGTTTGCAGTTGTCATCATTCAGCCAGAAAGATTTCACAGAGCACATGTTTTAGACAACAGCTGGAGCTCTACCGCCACATCCTCACGTCTCTACTCATTGTTTAGTAATTCATGTCCTTTCCCAAATTTCAGAGATCAAGGCCAGCGTCGTATCGGAGACAGCTGCCATCTGTTTCTCCGTACTCAACCGGCCACGTCCACAGTCCCATAACGATGCCTCCACATCCTAAACGAACCGTCCTTTACGAAATACAATGGTGTTCAACAGCTTTTCGATCAATAAGATTATTAATGTTTAAAGAAGCCTCTTATGCTCATCAAGGCTGCATTTACTTGAACAACAATACCGAAAAAAACTGAAAAATTATTGCAATTTAAAATAACATTTTACTATTTTAATATACTTTAAAATGTAATTTATTCCTGAGATGCAAAGCTGAATTTTCAGCACCATTACTCCCGTCTTCAGTGTCACATGATTCCTTCAGAAATCATTCTAATATGCTGATCTATTATCGACAAATGCTGTTCCTTTTAACTTTTTATTAAATCAAAGAATCCTGAAAAAAGTATCACGTTCCAAAAAAAAATTTAAGCAGCGCAACTGTTTCTAAATTTCATAATAAATCAGCATATTAGAATGATTTCTGAAGGATCACGTGACACTGAAGACTGGAGTAATGATGCTGAAAATTCAGCTTTGCATCACAGGAATAAAGTATATTTTTCTGTATTTTTGCAGCCTTGGTGTACAGGAGAGACTTCTTTAAAAATGTTACTGATCCCAAACTTTTAAACAGCAGTGTACACTGAAATCAGTGCAGAGAAAGACCTTATTTGATCCGATCCAGTCATTAATTGGACGTCAGGCACATTCCCAGGTCCGAGCGAAAATTCCCTCATCCATTTCAGCACTCACCTCTGGCTCACCTTGACATTGTCACTGAAGCCACGTCTGGAGTCAGCACATTTCTCCTCTTGGAAAGGAAAACGGCACTGCCTTGCCAATTGAAGAGCTTCTAGATTAATGAGGTCTGCCACTTTATTTAAGCTATTTTTATAAAGGCAGTTCTCGCACAGCAAGCATTTGATTTGCACGCACAGCAACTCTGACAACTGTGCTTTGAGGCAAATTGATTTATGTATGGAATAATATGAGAGAAGCCCACTTTCAGACCTTTAGAGAAACTCAAAAAGTGTCAAGCGAAAAAAGGTGTCAAACTACAGAGGATATAAAAGCTGTTGGCAAGGGACATCATTTCCCATTAATCATATTTAACCCCAGAGCGCGGTTTTATAGGCTCAGCACAGTATGAAATTCATTATCAGATCAAGCGCGTATCAAGCGCATTTGCTATATGGTTTAAAATGGTATAAGCGGACTAGACTTTTACTCTTGCTGAAGAAAAAGTGAATGCTGATGTGTAAAACGCCAAAATGCTTCGCTCAGTGCAAGTCTATTTTTTCTGTTTTATAAGTTCAGTTGCTTTTAAAATTAATAGCACACTCTTCCACAGCATACTGCATAATTTAAGGTGTCATTAAATGTTTAATAATATTTAAATGTTATTATTAAAATAATATAAATTTGGCTATTTAAATAATATAAAATAATCAATTTATCAAGGCCAGAATCACTGAAACTCTATTAAATGAATAATTATAACATTTAATATATTTTAAAACCACCAATTATAATATTTAATACATTACTAGATTACTAGTTATATAATTTATATATATTATAATATATTATTTACACTATCATTCAAAAGTTTGGAGACAGTAAGATTTTTTTTTTATGTTTTAAAAAGTCTTTTATGTTCACTCAGGTCATATATATATATATATATATATATATATATATATATATATATATATATATATATATATATATATATATATATATTTAATTATTATATTTTAAATCAAGATACTAATTAATTCTAATTAATAATAAAAAAGAATTAAAATAATTAATTGCAAATAATTCATTAAAATATTTATAGAACTACTTATATTTAATTAAATTAAAATAATATTTAATTAAAATAATAATTTTCTATTTTTAATATATCTTTTTAGCATCATTACTCCAGTGTTTAGTGTCACATGATTCTTCAGAAATCATTATAATATGCTACTTTGCAGCTCAAAAAATATTTAATTAATTAATATTTATTTGTGTTACTAAATATTTTTGTGGAATACACACTATATAAAGTTTAAATAACATACATAACAAAAAAAAACGCTTTTACTGTCACTTCTCAACAACTGAATGCTTCCTTGCTGAATATAAGCAATCATTTCTTTCAAAAAATATATTAAAAAAATCTAGCATTTATTATCTGAAATTTGGCATTTGTTTATAGAAAATGATCTATTTAAAAATATATATTTTTTAACTTGACTACTACTAATATAAATATTCTTTACACTATCATTCAAAAGTTTGGAGAAATTAAGATTTTAAAATCTTTTAAAAAGTCTTTTATGTTCACTCAGGATGTATTTTTTTTTTTTGATTAAGTACAAAAAAAAACTCACATTGTGAAATAATATTACAATAAAAAAACTAAATTAAAATAATTTCCTACTTTAGTTTTTTTTTTCCGCATCATTACTCTAGTCTTCAGTGTCACATGATCCTTCAGAAATCATTATAATATGCTAATTTGCTGCTTAGGAAATATTTATTATTGCTAATGTTATACTGCAACATAAGTTCAAATAAATTAATAAATAAATAAAAACACTTTTACTAACACTGGATGACGCATTCATTAAAAACAGGACTGATTCCCTTAAAGCAACATCATTACTGAAAATACTGAATGGTATCCCAGGATGTATCCACCCACCCAGATGTTTCCTTTATACTTGTGACAACATTTAGAGGAAGCAATAAACGATCAACAGCCTGTCTGGTGATTATTAGCCTTGGTGGTAACATTAAGAGATCCTTGTCTTTTCCTTGCAATTACAATGCGAACAACACTACAGCACCAGGAATGAGCTAAAAGCAGTCTCAAGGCAACGATATTCAAGGCTATATAAATGTTACATATACTTAGTCTCTTAATTACCAAACGCGGGGAACCTCAGGGACGCATTTCACAGCTGTAAACACAGAAGACATACGGGCATATCTGCACTTCCCAGCGTTTCGCCTTCGACAACATTTCTCTGTAAAATAACTCCCAGCTCTGATGAGTAGAAAATCAGTTAGTTGAAGTTGGAGCAAGGCCAGGCTAATTTGTTTATTTTGAGCTTTGAAAGTTTCGGCGTATTCGGACCACACAAGTGAGATAATTTAATAACAATCCAATTTACTTTGGCACACGGGGCAAATCCCCTTCTGCCATGTGAAGATTTCTAGAGGCGGACTGTGACAAAACTAAAGAGGGGAGTGCAGACGCTGCGACAAATTACACATTATCCCCTTGTGAACAATTCTTGAGTGTCAGACAATGAGCGTTTGAAATATAAATAGAGGCTCATCACGGGTTGATTGTCAGGAGACTGATGTGGCGGCCTGAGCAGTAATGAATGTTTACGTCAGTGAAAAGCATCTTGAAGAGCACAACGAATCTCCATGGACAAAAAAATCCTAAAAAATTAAACTATTTATAAATTTCTGTCTTCTGAAGATGAACACAAACAGTAGGCATCTGCCGTTGGATGCAACACAGGCTTGCATCTCTTTAATGAAAGTTTGATGCCGGCGATGCAATCGATGCGTCAGGATGACTCACTGCTTACGCGTCAGAAGTCAGAATAATGTTTTAACATGTGCCCCTCAAAAACGTGAGCCATCATATTCTCCTCTATTACACGTCAAAAGCAAATAAACAGTTGCCTATTACGTTATTACAGACTGGCTGCACAAAGAGATCATTCTAGTTTGAGGAAAATGTATGTCAAGGCCTTTGCCCATTCTTGCAAAAGTAAATAGAGAAATAAATACATGCATATTGTCAGTAACAAGTCCATTGAGATGTTCTCAATGAATCCTTTCAAGTCCATTAAGAAGGCCTGTTGTCAGTGGCCATTATACAAAATTAATAAGTTCATCTCAGACATATCAATCACGGAGCAGCTATTTATTTCTTGGGCATGCATTTCAAAACGAGCAACTATTAAACTGTCAGAGGCACATGGAATATGTTGTTTGGAATAAAAGGGCCTTCAAAGACGGTAAGGAAACACAACATAACGCCTCATTACAATGTCCAGGACAGTTAGTGTCATGAGCACTGTGGTATTAGCTAAAAAAAATAGCCAGTTTCAGCCTCTCTTATATGGGAGAGAAGAAAATCACTATGGTCAGAATGAGGAGAGCTAATGAAGCTGAGAACTATAATGTTATTATAAATTAAAATATGAGCCCTATGAAATACTCCAGGATCACAATGACAGGTCTGCATGTGCCATTTCATCAGTGAAGCAGCTGGAAAGAGATCTTATAATTAGGAATGTGTGCATTTATTGAATATGAGTATTTATCGTCATGCTCAAAATAAGCGTCATACACTCAGCAGCCGTCGTCTGTGAGGACTGTGAGGACCGTTGTCATCCAAGATGTTCATGTCTTTTTTGAGGAAAACATTTCAGGATTTTTCTCCATATAAATGGACTGATACGGTGCCCGCGAGTTTGAACTTCCAAAATGCAGTTTAAATGCGGCTTCAAATGATCCCAAATGCGGTTGTAAACGGCCAGCTGAAGAAGAAGGGTCTTATCTAGCAAAACGATCGATTATTTTCATAAAAATAATACAATTTATATACTTTTTAATGTCAAACACTCGTCTTGTCCTTCCCTGAACTCTGCGTATTCTGGCTCGAGACAGTTAGGGTATGTCCAAAACTCGTGGACATACAAAGTGAACGTGCAAAGAAGATCAAACACCCTTAACAAAAAAGGTAAAACAGTGATATAGGACGATTTTGAAGATGAGGGAGAAAATACGGTCTGAGTTTTTTGACATACCCTAAATGTCTTGAGCTAGAATACAGAATAGAGTTCAGGGAGAGTAAGACAAGGTGAGTGTTTGACAATAAAAATTTTATAAATTGTATTATTTTTATGAAAATAACTGATTGTTACGCTAGATAAGACCCTCCTTCCTCTGCTGGGATCATTTACAACAGCATTTGGGATCATTTGAAGCCGCATTTAAACTGCATTTTGGAGGTTCAAACTTGCGGGCACCATTGAAGTCCACTATACGGAGAAAAATGCTGAAATGTTTTCCTCAAAAATCACAATTTCTTTACGACTGAAGAAAGAAAGACATGAATATCTTGGATGACAAGGGGGTGAGTACATAATCTGTAAAATGTGTTCTGGAAGTGGACTTCTCCTTTAAAAGATTAGTTTACTTTCAGAACAAAAATTTACAGATAATTTACTCACCCCCTTGTCATCCGAGATGTTCAAATCTTTCTTTCTTCAGTCGTAAAGAAATTATGTTTTTTGAGAAAAACCATTTCAGGAATTATCTCCATATAGTGGACTTCAATGGTGCCCCTGAGTTTGAACTTCCAAAATGCAGTTTATATGTGGCTTCAAAGGGCTCTAAACAATCCAAGCTGAGGAATAAGGTTCTTATGTAGCAAAATGATCAGTCATTCTCTAAAAAAAAATTAAAATTGTATATACTTTTTTTAATATACTTTTTAACCTCAAATGCTCTTGCATCATGCGAGAACTCTGTGCATTCCAGTTCAATACAGTTAGGCTGTGTCAAAAACCTCCCGTCACATTTTCTCCTCCAACTTCAAAATCGTCCTACATCGCTGCAGAAGTACCAACCCAGTGTTTACAAAGTTAATGTGCAAAGAAGGTCAAGCGCCCTTTACAAAAAAACAAACAAACAAAAAAAAAGGTAAAACAGTGATATAGGACGATTTTGAAGTTGGAGGAGAAAATGCGATGGGAGTTTTTTGACATACCCTAACTGTATTGAACCGGAATGCACAGAGTTCACGCAAAGCTAGACAAGATGAGAATTTGAGGCTAAAAAGAATATAATTTTTAATTTTTTTTTTAGAAAATGACAGATCGTTTTGCTAGATAAGACCCTCATGACCCCTTTAATTAATTAACATTCCACCTTTTTATATGACTAAAACATTGGCTATTAGTACTTTTAAAGCACGTATTAAAGGAATAGTTCACCCAAAAATGAAAATTACCTCCAACTTCAAAAAAATCATCCTACATTGCTATTTTACCTGTTTTTGTAAAGGGCGTTTAATCTTTGCATGTTCACTTTGTAAACACTGGGTCGATACTTCTGCAGCGATGTAGGATGATTTTGAAGTTGGAGGAGAAAATGAGATGGGAGTTTTTTAACATACCCTAACTGTATTGAACCGGAATGCAGTTCACACAGACAAGATGAGCATTTGAGGGTAAAAAGTATATAAATTGTAATTTTTTTTTTAAGAAAATAACCAATCGTTTCACTAGATAAGACCCTTCTTTCTCAGATCGGTTTAGAGCCATTTGAAACTGCATATAAACTGCATTTTGAAAGTTCAAACTCAGGCAACCATATCAGTTCATTATATGGAGAAGAATCCTGAAATGTTTTCCTCAAAAAACAATTTTTTTATGACTGAAGAAAGAAAGACATTAACATCTTGGACTACAAGGGGGTGAGTAAATTATCTGTAAATTTTTGTTCTGGAAGTAGTCTAATCCTTTAACACGTACCTCACTAACTATTAATAATCAGCATATTAGGAGTTTGTTGAGGCAAAACACGTAGTTAATAGCTAATGGTGAGAATTAGTGCTAAATGAACCATTTATTCATTTGCCGTAAGGCTGCACATTCAATAAAAATAAAACTTAAATTACGATACGACTATCAAATGCAACTATCAAATGGTAAAGGGTGAACTTTAATTAAATAAATATATGCGAGTTGTAAAATGAAATATTATTTTTCTTAAAGCAGAAGTCCATTTCCAGAACAAAAATGTACAGTTAATTTACTTACCCCCTTGTCATCCAAGATGTTCATGTCTTTCTTTCTTTAGTCAATAAGAAATTATGTTTTTGAGGAAAACATTTCAGGTATTTTCTCCATATAGTGGACTTTAATGGTGCCCCCAAGTTTGAACATCCAAAATGTAATTTAAATGCAGCTTCAAATGGCTCTAAACGATCCCAGTCAAAGAAGAAGGGTCTTATCTAGCGAAACGATTGGTCATTTGAAAAACAAATTGACAATTTATATACTTTTTAACCTCAAATGCTCGTCTTGTCTCGTCTCTGCGATGCGATGCGCATGTGTAGTCTGTGTAATCTGGGTCAATACAGATAGGGTATGTTGAAAAACTCCTGTCTCAGTTTCTTCTTCAACGTCAAAATCGTAAAAACTGGTTCGGTACTTCTGCAGAGATGTAGGATGATTTTGAAGTTGGGGAGAGTTCACGCAGTCTTAGACAAGACGAGTGTTTGAAAAGTATATAAATTGTCAATTTGCTTAAAAAATGATGATCGTTTTGCTAGATAAGACCCTTCTTCCTCGGCTGGGATCGTTTAGAGCCATTTGAAGCTGCGTTTAAACTGCATTTTGGAAGTTCAAACTTGGGGGCACCATTGAAGTCCACTATATGGAGAAAATACCAGAATGTTTTCCCTCAAGAAACAATTTCTTATCGACTGAAGAAAGAAAGACATGAACATCTTGGATGACAAGGGGGTGAGTAAATTATCTGTACATTTTTGTTCTGGAAGTGAACTCAATTTTTTACTTTAGAGTGAAATTACAACAGTAATATGTCTTTTTATGACAATTAGATTTTCGCCTAAATTGTGTAGCCATGCTTTACATTAAGCGATCATAACCCACTGACTGTACAAATATCTGAAGTATAAATATAGCATACAGTAAAAGGTCAGATGCAAGAAAACGATAAGTGGGTCTCTATAAATGACAAAAGGTCAGATCGTCACGTGAGCGGAGAGCACAGCATCACGCGAGTCCATAAAAGTAGTTCTGAAGACCTTCACTCTTTACTGGATGGCATTTTCAGAGACCTTTGGAGCCGCATGGTTCAGGTGTCTCCTTTTGTTTCAGCAGGACCGAGGGAAGCAGGTTGGGAGCCTCCCTGGGGCTGCGGGAGGTCAATTTCAGCAGCTCCTGAGGTAAAGCAGAGGAACACGGCGCAGTCAGAATGCCCTGGTGCTCATGTGTCAGCGTGCTGTCAGCGGTAGCGCTGCACTCCCAGAAAAAGTACAGGACCAGAGGGGGCTCACGCACTGTCCATTCCACTTTCCATTAAGAGCGCACACGGGCACGCTCGCACCCTTGGAAACAGTAATCCCGCTCTCGTCTTTGCCGAGCTTTGATGTGCTCTTCTGTGAAGTTGATTTCGAACAGGCACTCCGCTGTGAGAATGGAGGCTTTATAGAAAGCACAAATAGTGTGATTGAGCGTTAATTTCTCATTTCTATGTCTCGTTCCAAAGGCTTTTTCAGGACAAATTCTGAATTGAACCACTGGGAAGCAAAGCAAACTTTCTGCACTTAATTCATCCAAACATGATTCATGCATAGAAGATTCTATGCAGAGTCTTAAACAAATGAAAGACAGAGCTTCCTCGCCTCAATAAATCAAAGCAAGACACAATACTGTGACACTTACAGAATTAAACAACTCAGAACGCTAAGCTCTAACCATAATCCAACGACGCTGTTTGAATGCAAAATGCCTTAAAGCAGCATTAAAGACTGAAAGGATTTTTAACTCTGAAGAGCTGTTTTGCTGTGAATTGGTCATCATCTAGCACGGCATGATTTTTAAAGGATGGAGTATTTCAAATCTGTACGATGAGGAGAAAATGTACATCACTGTTGTAATAACAGTGTGAATGAAGCATGCCATTTGCATACCAAGAGCTTGTACAGACTAGATGTGACTGATAATGTCACCTTTTACAAGTTGCATGTGCGCGCATGCTGACATACGCAAGAAGATTTTGTTTTTGTTTCTTTTGACATTTGGGGAACTTGTTTTTTGTAGGTCTATAGCATGTGACACATGCTGACAATGTCATAACAATAGCGTTACGACAAAAACAACGGCAAAAAACATTTTATAAGGCAAACGGAAACACTGAGACATGGTTTTGTCTGCAGTTATAGATGCTCAACTATGCATGTCCATGATCCATTTTTTTTAATATCCATCTCTTTTTTTATGGTCCATTTCACTGGCACACATGACTGCCGCGGGAAAATACCTCTTAAATTTCTTGGTTATTTTTAAACATCGGATATTAAACTTTATGAGAGTGAGTTCTGGGGATTTAGTTTTCTGTTTTGCCTTTGGCATCTCTGCTGTTTTTATTTCATTTCAGACACTTTTTGCTCTACAGAAGTCAACATTTGAAGTGGATCAAAACATTTCATCAAAGTTGTCCTAAATTCAAAACAATACCCATTCTTGTTTTAGAAAACTTTGATGAACTTTTGTTGATCCACTTCAAATGTTGACTACTGTTTACATCCCCTCCCAAACACAGTGCAAAGTTAAACTGCGAAATGCATGTTTTGGCAATCGCATGCTGATATTAATCAGATAATTGCAGAGTTTCAGACCACATAAAGTCAGATTTCATCGAAAATATCTTAATTTGTGTTCTTAAGCTGAACAAAGGTCTTACAGGTCTGGAACAACATGAGGGCGAGTGATTAATGACTGAATTTTCATTTTTGGGTGAACTATCCCTTCAATGTTTTCTATACAGTGAAAGTTTTTTTTAACTGATTTTTGTTTATACAAAAAAAACAAAAAAAAAAACAGTTTGGTACGGAGCCTCACACCTGACATGAATGAAATGAATGAACTTAATCCAAAAAATGATCCAACCAGTACATCATGGCTATGATTTATTTAAAGCAATGGAACAAATTAATAATCACAAGCTATACAATCTGTTTTTGTTTTTTTTCCCCAATCTATCTTGGAATGCAATCCCAAAATGCACTGAAACAACTTAAAAAAAAATATTCAAGATGTTTTTTTTTACATACATATTTATAAACAGGGGTGCACATAAGTGGTCAGCGACCAAAATAAGAAATGCGCTGTGAAAATAAGTTCAGAGCATGCATTTGTGTAGCTGTTAATGCACAATTACCATTTTAGATTGGCAAACTGTTATATTGTATATTTCTATTAGAACTGAAAGCATAATTCTATGCTATTCGCTACATTTTTTTTGAAAGCACGATGCAAAAATGCGACATTTCATTCTCTGACGCTCTTCACCGAACGCTATTCAATCGGAAGCGCTAAATCTGGTAGAGCATGAATTCACTTAACAGCAACACCCCAAAATAAAAGCTTACTAATATTAGGTTTAAAAATAATAACAAAAAAAATCATATAAAAAAGTAAGCATCATTTTATTTTTAAGTTTACTATAATAGCATTACCACACTTCATTATTTTGTTTATTATTATATTATTTAAATAAAGTGTGATGATATTATAATCACTTTTATTATTATTATTTTTTTATAGTTATATTTAATAGGGTACTCTTATGAGAATCAGGCTAAAAAAAATAAATAAATAAATAAAAAAAAAACATGTGTACCCCTGTTTAGAAGTAAACATAAACACAAGTAACCAAAATATTATATTTAATATAATTATTTATTATATTTTAGTATAATAAAATATTATACAAAATATTATTATTCTTGTAATAATGTAATCTTTTATATTTGCATGTGTAATATCCAGTGGCATGCGAAAGTTCGGGAACCCCTTGCAGAATCTTCTAACAAAATAAGAGAGATCATACAAAATGAATGTTACTTTGTATTCAGTACTGTCCTGAGTGAGATATTTTACACAAAAGATGTTTACATGTAGTCCACAAGACAAAAGACAAAACCTGGACGATCTACGGATTATCTTTTTTTTTTTTTTGTTTTGTGATGGTTGTTCATGAGTCCCTTGTTTGTTCTGAACAGTTAAACTGAGCACTGTTTATCAGACAAATTCTCCATGTCCTGCGGATTCTTTGGTTTCCCAGCATCTTTTGTATATTTGAACCCTTTCCAGCAGTGACTGTATGATTTTAAAATCCAACTTTCACACTGAGGACAATTGAGGGACTCAAACACAACTATTAAAAAAGGTTTAAACATTCACTGATGTTCCAGAAGGAAACAAAAGTTTTCACCCCCCGGCTCTTAATGCATCGCGCTTCCTTCTGGAGCATAACAGAATGTTTAAACCATTTTTTAATAGTTGTGTTTGAGTCCCTCAGTTGTCCTCAGTGTGAAAAGATGGATCTCAAAATCATACAGTCCCTCCTGGAAAGGGTTCAAATATACAAAAGATGCTGGAAAACTGAAGAAACTGCAGGACCTGGAGGATTTTTCTGAAGAACAGTGCTCAGTTTATGAACAACCATCACAAAACAACAAAACAGTATATTGTAGATCATCCAGGTAACCACACACAGTATTAAGAACCAAGCTTTCCAAACTTTTGAAGGTGGTTATTTTAATAACTATGTGTAAACATCTTTTATGTAAAATATCTTACTCAGGTCAGTACTAAATAAAAAATAACATGCATTTTGTAAGATCTCTCTTACTTTGTTAAAATTATTCACATTTTCACAGTTTCTGCAAGGGGTTCCCAAACTTTCACATGCAACTGTATTTTTATCACCTTCAGGCCATCCAAGTAGTATAGGGGTTGGACAATGAAACTGAAACACCTGGTTTTAGACCACAATTACTATGGTGTTGGGCCTCCTTTTAAAGCCAATACAGCATCATTTCATCCTGGGAGTAATAAATACAAGTCCTGCACAGTAGCCAGAGGGATTTTGAGCTATTCCTCTTGCAGAACAGTGGCCAGGTCACTATGTGATGCTGATGTAGGAAAACATTTCCTGACTTGCTCCTCCAAAACACCCCAAAGTGGCTCAATAACATTCAGATCTGGTGACATCCTGATACACAGCACCACCTTCAGGGTACAGTGTTTGAACCATTGGGTGCACATAGTCAGCCTTCACACTCTGCTCTTACTGGTGGAATGTGCAAGCAGTGAAGATTGGCCACCAGCCTGTGCAAATATAGCCATGAAATCTCCAACACTATATTGGCCAGTGTTTCAGTGTCCAACCCCTGTAGATGAATTTGTTTCTTCATTGGAAGAGGCTTTGAAGTGTTAGGAGAAACTGTTATTATAAATCATGGACTTGTATTTTGGCAAGAAGTGATAGTTCAAAGGTAAAAAAGTTTTAATGATGGATTTGTTTCTTTTGAACATACAGCTTTTTGCTTTGCAAGACATTAATTGATGGACTGGGGTGGTGTGGATTACTTGTGGATTATCATGATGTTTTTTATCATTTATTTAAACTCTCATTTTGACGGCACCCATTCACTGCAGAAGATGCATTGGTGAGCAAGTGATATAATGCTATATTTCTCCAAATCTGTTTTGATGAAGAAACAAACCCACCTACGTCTTGGATTTTCCTGAGGGAAAATAAAGTCACATTTGGGGTGAACCATTTCTTTAAGTCTAGTGTGTATTTCACACAAGTTACTGCCTGTGTAGAGTGTTTCAAATCAGTCACTTGTGAGTTTTTTTTTCAGTGCGACTGTTAGCAGCAGACAGCACACCTGTAGCTCAATAGGTTTTTGTAACATAGTGTTGTGTACCCTTCATAATAGCTTGGTTGCATGATCTGACGTCTGCACGCTGTGCTCTTTTCTTCAACCTCAATAAAGGAAAAACATTAATAAGGCTGACAACAGATGAACAGGACAACAACAACTTTCATAAGACCTCATTAATTTGAAAGCAAACAGCATGAAAAACACTTTACACAACCAGGTCAGTGATCATGAGCCAAAGAACAAGGTAAACTAGGGATTTAAACATCTTTTCAGGCCAAATGCTAGATTAATCAAATGTTCTCAACATGTTGTTGCCTTTAATATAGCAGGAGCTCATTTCTTCGTGACTTGCAGAGGACGGATGGTAGCCTTGTCTTTACGATACACGTCTGTTTTTGTAGAGTGACTGATGTTCTTAAAAGGTTTCGTGATTTCAGGAACCATCACTTAACTGTTGCATGTTTCATAACAGCAGTCGGATCAAGTATCCTTTAGTTGAGACACTGGCGAGCACAGATGGAGCACATCACGGCTGTGGTCTTTCTCAATCTGATAGCTTTAAACTGGATTGACGTGACGAAGAGCACGCTGCTTTTTTGTCCCGTCTCCTGCTGTGCATTTCCACAGCCTTTGTGGTTCATCTAAGTACTGTATACAGCTGAGGTGATGGAGGAGCGTGGAGGGATGCACAGATCTATTTGCTCATTCATCTGAAGAGATACAACTACACAGTCCCTGCTGACACACCAATTACAGCTCAGAGGATCCCAGGCCAGCCTCAACATCAAAAAACCTTGAGAAGCTCTCATTAGTTTCTGAAGTGAACAAGTTGATCGACAGTTTCAATCTTTCAGGAGGCCATTTGAGGAGAGGGAAATATTAGTTACTGGTCCACTTATTTGGTCTGTTTTGCTGGGCACTACAGGACAAATGAGCTGGATCATTTAATAAATGATCATCCGACATGAAAGTTAATGCAATTTCACACTTGGGGCCATTTCTCTTGTGTAGTACATTTTGAACTCTGTAACTCCACAAAAATGTGTTTCTTTTGTAAATGAAAGAAGTTTTTCTATTAAAAAAAAAAATCCATTAATATGCTTTATTCAAATCGGCACTTAAACTTTGCTAATTATAACTTGATTATTTATACAATGGCATGAAAATGTATAGGATGCCACATTACAATTAAAAATTTGGAGAGAGTTTTTTTTCTCTTTTCTTTAAAAAAAGTAATATTTTTATTTAGTGAGGATGAATTAAATTGATCAAAAGTGACAGCAAAGACATTTGTGAACCTGGACCACAAAAACCGTCTTAAAAGGAACACTCCACTTTTTTTGAAAATAGGCTCATTGTCCAACTCCCCTAGAGTTAAACACTTGAGTTTTACTGTTTTCAAATCCATTCAGCCGATCTCCGGGTCTGGCGGTAGCACTTTTAGCAAAGCTTAGCATAGATCATTGAATTTGATTAGACCGATAGCATCTCACTCAAAAATGACACATATTTAATGACAATGTTTTTCCCATTTAAAACTTGACTCTTCTGTAGTTACATCGTGTACTAAGACTGACGGAAAATGGAAAGTTGTGATTTTCTAGGCTGATATGGCTACGAACTATACTTTTATTCTAGAGTAATAATCAAGGAACTTTGCTGCCGTACCATGGGTGCAATGATATTAGGCAGCGCCTGAAAGTGACCGGCACTAAGTTTGTGTAGATGCAGAGTTGCAGCCGGCAGGGTTGACGGCTGCATAATATCATTGTGCCTGCTGCACCCGTGGTACGGCAGCAAGGTACCTTGATTATTACACCGAAATGAGAGTATAGTTCCTAGCCATATCAACCTAGAAAATCGCAACTTTTCATTTTTCGTCCATCTTTGTACACAATGTAACTACAGAAGAGTCAAGTTTTAAATAGGAAAAACATCGAAACTCTCTGGTCATTTTTGAGTGAGATGCTAACGGTCTAACTGGATTCAATGATCAATGCTAAGCTATGCTAAAAGTGCTACCGCCGAACCCGGAGATCGGCTGAATGGAAAACTCAACTGTTTCACTCTAGGGAAGTTGGAAAATGAGCCTATTTTCAAAAAAGTGGAGCGTTCCTTTAAGAAGCACGGATATATTTGTAGCAATAGCTGAAAATACATTGTACGAGTCAAAATTAACGATTTTTCTTTTAGGTCAAAAATCATTAGGCTATTAAGTAAAGATCATGTTCCATGAAGATATTTCGTAAATTTCCTACCGTAAATATATCAAAACTTAATTTTTGATTAGTAAAATGCATTGCTAAGAACTTAATTTGGACTACTTTCAAGGCGATTTTCTCAGTGTTTTGATTTTTTTTTTTTTTTTTTTTTATATATATTTTCCAATCCTAACAAACCACACATCAATGGAAAGCTTATTTATTTGAAAAAACTGACCCTTGATTTTGTGACCCAGGGTCACATTTATAATTTTACAAAGATTTCTATTTCAAATAAATGCTGCTCTTTTGAACTTTCTTTTTAACAAAGAACTGTTTTTAGAATTTTATAATAATAAATGTTTTTTGAGCAGCAAATCAGCATATTAGAATGATTTCTGAGGGATCACGTGATACTGAAGACCGGAGTAATGATGCTGAAATATCATTTCAAATTACATTTGAACATATATTCAAAATATAAAACAACTACTTAAAAAAATTGTAATTATATTTTACAATATTACTAATTTTACTGTATTTTTGTCAAGCAAATGTAGTCTTGCTAAGAATTAGAGACTTCTTCCAAAAACATAAAAGAACATATTTTTAACCAACTATATTGTTATTTTATTAAACAGGATGAATTGTTTGAATGAAAGAAACCAACTAATAGCAGAAAATTCATAAAATCAACTGCTAAAAATTAGTCAGTTACAGGGATTTTAGAATAGACTAAAGAGCTGGTCACGCTGAAGATAAAAAAGGTTTAATTTATAGCTATGTTCCCATCACGCTGTGCCAAAAATGGCAAATGGAAATGCCAAATTTCCCAAAAAAAAAAAAAAAAAAAAAAAAAATCCCTTAATTTGCAAAAAAAAAAAAAGTAACACCTCTAACACCAAAGTAATAAAATAATTCAGAATTCATTACATTAACACCAAAACACCAAAGTAATTAAATAATTCAGAATTTATTACATTAATGTAACTGAAATATTATGATAAAATGATTTAAAAACTATTAAAAATTATTCCTCAACTTTTACTCACAAGTTTCTCTTTTATAGAAAGAGTGCTTAATCATGAAACAGACTAGGCATTGTGCCATTTCCATCTCAAAACACCATGCATTTGCATTCAAACTAATAATTGAACTCAAAAAGAAGCAAAGATAGAAAGCAAGTCGTTTGCACCTCAAATATACATTTCAATACAAAAACACAAGCCCTGAAAGGTTAATTAGCTCTTTGAGAGTATTGATCAGGAAATGTCAATTAGCCTTCGAAAAGAGTACATCAGTCCCAGCTGAAATACACATAGACAGAACCAAACTGGGGTTGAATGGACAATATAAATGCTGTTGGCTGCCCTTAACACCCACGCTTCAGCAATCGCTCTGCGACACTCAGGTTAAATTGGAGGAGATAACTTCCTTTGCTATTGTCTCAGAGTATCGGTCTTGATGTCACTTACACTTACTGAAATGGAAAACACAGTTCTCCTCTGAATTTGCATGTCATTGAAATCAAATTGTAAAGAATGATAGAGCCTAAAAGAGGAATTTGGAGAAAAGAGTAAAGCAAAGCATTTATGTATTGGTAAGCTGGTGTGCGTTCCTTTGAAGTCTGGTTTGAAATCAAACCACAACACGAGAGCCTGAAAACTGGCAAATAAGTCCTTAATCCGGTTTCATTTTTCTCTACACCACAACCTAAAAGCAGAACAGCTAAAACTAAGCACAAAGAGGAAAATAAAACATCAGATCAGACAGGAACGCTCTCCTGACAGTCCAAAATGAGTCTTAAGAGATTATCAGAAATACTGAAGCAATTAAACTTGTTTAAAAAGAATACGGCAACACGGACAAACTGTGCAACGGCTCATGAATTAATTAATAAGGACTGATAGAGCATGCAAAATAAACTTTATCAGTGTGTGCCAGATTATTTTTGGAGTGAATTGGGATTTTACACTCTACATATCCCTTTAAGGCATTTAAATCTTTAAACTGTTTGATTAGAAGCAATGAGCAAGATGTCCCATTTCTGCAGCACTTGAACTGAACAAACCAGGACAGTTTCCAACAAAGATGAAAGTTATTCTTTTGTATAGTTCACCCAAAATGAAACTTCTGTGATCATTTACTCACTCTCACGTCATCCCAAGCATGTATGACTAAGTTTTTCTGTGAAACACACATGATGTTTTTATCAGCTGTTTGGACTCTCATTCTGACGGCACCCATTCACTGCAGAGGATTCATTGTTGAGCAAGTGATGCAATCCTACATTTCTCTAAATATGATGAAGAAACAAACTACATCTACATCTTGGATGAATGCATTTTCAGAAAATGTTCATTTTTGGGTAAGCTATTGCTTTAAAACACGTGAAAAACTTAAAAATAGCCTTTGTGACAACTTTCTCACCTACGTATTTGGATTTTGTATGTTGACGTGTTTCCGCCATGTATATATGCTTTTCCGCAAGCATCTCTATGCACTAATTCCATATGCCAACTACATGTCAGTCAGCAGTGAAGCCCTTTAAGCATAAAGGATCAGTCCTCTTGCCAAACACAGTGTTCTTGTCTTCTGACGTTATTCTCTGCGACACATGCTTATTGCATCCGCACTATCAGCACAGCCCAGCCACTGCTGGCCTTTGATGGATTCTGCATACACTTGTGATCACACGAGGAGGAAGAAGAGCCTCGGCTCTGCGCGCTAGATGAAGCCCTCTAGCTTCTCTCTGGAGATCTTTGAATCAGATGTCATATGCTGCACACTCTTGGTCTCTCTTCATCTCCAAGACAAAGGCACTGTCAACTACATCCTGTCTGCCCTCAATGAGCCAACGCAGAGAGTCTCCAGTGTTTGATTTGGGATTCAGAATTAAAAAAGGAAGGAACCGCATTAAGACACTAACGCTACAGAGTGAATAGGTGATGCAAATTGCTGTGCAGACAGAGGACGATGCACTTTATTCTATGCTTACGCTTAGTTCATCCCAACGGAATGAACTTCCAGCGAAGCTGCAAACCAGGACAATAGTTGGAAAACACAAGACTGAGGTATCGAGGGGTGGCTGCAGTGAGAATGCAATATATGGCACATATTACCAAAATAAATAATTTTTTGTTATTTTACTTCAGGATTTTCATCTTATCTTCCAGTAAAATTATCTAAACATCCTTAAAATAAGATACAATTTGCATATGAATACTTGTGTCAGTGTATATATCTTTTTCGTTGGTTTGTTGGTCTTGTTTTAGGCATTCATGATAAATAAAAGCAAAAATCTTTTAAAATCTAGTTTAAATTTATGTTTGTATTTATGTTTCATACGGAAGAGTTTTAATGTAATGGCTCTAAAATGTCTTGTGTCATAACCAGTAATTTAAATGTAATAATACTGAACTTTGCAATACCATTCAAAAGTTTGGAGTCAGCAAGATTTTTAACAAATCATCAAGACTGCGTTTATTGAAAAAAAAAAATATATTAAATACAGTAATATTGTAAAATATTATTACCACATAAAATGACAAGAGTCTATTCTAATATCCCTGTAACTGACAGAAGTAATTTTTAGCAATTGATTTTATGAATTTTCTGCTATTAGTTGGTTTCTTTCATTTTATGTTTTCTATTGATATATATTTTAAAATGTAATTTATTCCTGTGATACAAAACTGAATTTTCAGCATCATTACTCCAGTCTTTGCTGAAATAAATAATAATAATAATAACAATAATCTTACTGACCCCAAACTTTTGAATGGTAGTGTATTTTTGAAATAATTAATTTTCATCAAAACTACACTACCAGTCAAAAGTTTTGAACAGTAAGATTTTTTATGTTTTGTTTGTTTTTGTTTTTTTTTTTAAAGAAGTCTTTTGTGCTCACCATCCTGCATTTATTTGATCCAAAGTACAGCAAAAACAGTAAAATGTTGAAATATTTTTACTATTTAAAATAACTGTTGTTTTCTATTTGAATATATTTTAAAATGTAATTTATTCCTATCTCAAAGCTGATTTTTTTAGCATCATTACTCCAGTCACAAAAAACATTTATTATTATTATTATTAATATTATTATTATTATGTTGAAAACAGCTGATAGATTTTTTTTAGGTTTCTTTGGTGAATAGAAAGTTCAGAAGAACAGCATTTATCTAAAATAGAAATCTTTCACAACATCATAAATTACTTTATATATATATATATATATATATATATATATATATATATATATATATATATATATACATATATACATACACACACACATTGACTCCAACCTTTTGAATGGTATAGTGTATAATGTTACAAAAGCTTTTTATTTCAAATAAATACTGATTTTTGGATCTTTCTATTTATCAAAGAATCTGTTTTAAATACTGATAATAATAAAAATAAAAAATGTTTCTTGAACAACAAATCAGCATATCAGAAGAATTTCTGAAGGATCATGTGACACTGAAAACTGAAGTAATGATGCTGAAAATTTAGCTTTGATCACAGAAATAAATTACATTTTAAAATATATTCACATAGAAAACAGTTACATTAAAAAGCAAAAACATTTCAAAATTTTAAAGTAAATGCTTGGTGAGCAGAAGAGACTTCTTTTAAAAAAAAAAAAAAAAAAAAATTAAAAATCTTACTGTTCAAAAACTTTTGACAGGTAGTGTATACTATTAAAAAAATACACATTTTAGCCAGTTTAGCTTTTCAAATACTGTAACTTGTTTTAAGGAAACAAAACACAATAACTGATTCATAAAATCATTTTTTGCAGTGATTATAAGACAGAGGGACACATTATGACAGCTGACAGTACGGACTGTCAATTTAACTGTATTAAGCACAAATGTATTTGTTAGCTCCACAATTTTGACCCCAAGTCAGTGACATTCATATGGAGAGCATGACGAATGGCTAAAAATCTCTGGCTGCCGAAGACCGTCTGAACTAAATGGTTAGTGGAGCGTCCAGCACTCTGTCAAAGTATCATTCTGAGGAAATGACAACAGATTGCCGGTCGGCACAAGCTTTGATTAGGTACTCCTGGACATGCCCATTTGTAACTGCCCGGCGCAAAGCGTGATGAACTGTGAAGGTGTTTTGACGGCATCCCCACCTCAGACACTCGCATCCCGTGTGATTAATATTCAGAAAGCTGACCGACTCACAATCACAGGCCTTACACCCTGTAATTGATCTGCTAAATCACAACCCTGATTTTAACACAGAGAAACAATCTTTGGCTTCCAGTTTATTCAGATTTAATGCATATTTGAAACCAAAAGATGAGATATGCCTACTTGAGGCTGGAATAAAATGAGTCTTTTCTGTTTTTTAATAACGTAATAAAAACCTAAAACAACGGCTGGGTGCTACTAAACACTCCTGCTTCAGACTGGACTACAATTTTTATTACATTTTCAAGGCAATGTCTCATTGTTAAGGCAGCATGCCAAGGATTGTTATGCACTCTCAGTTATGTGCTTAAAGCAACAAATGACAACAAAGAGTTTTTTCTTCCCATTTCATTTGAGATAAACATGAGCACCTTGACTGACTGTGAACTGCCAGCATCCTCCTTTTATTTGTTAGCTCTTCTATTAAAAGTGTAGAGCGTTGAGCGACATGTTTGTATGAAACAGAAAAGTCATAAAGAGATTGTTCATCTAAGAATAAAACTTCTGTCATCACCTTCAAGTTATTTCAAACCTGTGTTTCTTCAGTTGAGCACAAAAGAAGAACAATGTTGGCAACCATTGACTTCCACAGTATTTTTCCCACACTATAGAAGTCAATGGTTGCCGTCAACTGTTTGGTTACTGACATTCTTCAAAATATTTCTTTTGTGTTCCACAGAAGTCACACAGGTTTGGAACAACTTGACAGTGAGTCAGAGGTCAGTTTTCTTCATTTTGCTAAATAATATCCAATAAATGTGTTCACACTGGGTCGTGTATGAAAAACCATTCAGTTGAGGAGATAAAAATGCTTTACATTTCACATCACGCCTAATGCGCCACATGACGTTTTCATTCACTTCTATTCTCAAATAGCCAAATAAAAACATCAAGCACAATGCCTTGGGCGATTTAAACTCGAAAGGCCCATCTCTTCCGGCCCACGCCGCCCATGTCGCCTGTGACATTATCACACGGGAGTTTACAAAAAAACAATGTTTACAATGCTCAATTTAACTAATAACCAAATATAATCTCGCAGCTGCACATCCGACTCCATGCCAACACCACAATGCTGACAATTTTCCCTCCACGCTTGAAGGCCATTAACATGACTGCTGAAATGGTCCCTGCGAATGCTGCTTTAATGTTTCTGCTTTAAACCAGTTCAAAGCAACTAGGTCGAAACGAGCAGCAACACACAAACTCTAGGAGCATATTGATTTCTCCAGTTCTTCATACTGTCCTTTGCAAACCATTGACAATTTTTTTTTTTCCCATGCATGTTGTCAGATAATGGATGTACAAACATGAATCTCCCCCGGATTTTTAACCCAAAAATCGAACAAAATAATAAATAAAATAAATAAAAATTGCACTATTGTTCAAAACTTTGGGATTACCATGACACTAAAGAACAGAGTAACTCTATGGAAGCTTGCTTTTGCCACATAAATAAATAAACAAATGCCACTTAACTCAGAATTTCCCTTGGAATTACAAGTTTATATCTCTATAACTATTCTTTGCACAACTGAAAGATGTAACCTCTATCTTTATGTATTAATATCTTACAATTCTGACTTTTCTGTCGCAGATCTGACTTTTTATTTCCCCAGAAGTGCAACAAAAAGTCAGAATGTTGTCAGATAATGGACGTATGAACGTAAATCTCCCTTGAAACCTATCAAGAACATGTTTGGGTCATATTTTAACCCAAACATCGAACAAAATAATAAATAAAATAAATAAAAATTGCACTATTGTTCAAACCTTTGGGATTACCATGATACTACAGACCAGAGTAATTCTATGGAAGCTTGCTTTTACCGCATAAATAAATAAATAAATAAATAAATAAAACTACATAAATAAATAAATAAATAAATAAATAAATAAAAGTAGCTTTTAAAAATTTTCCTCTCACAATTAAAAGTTTATATCTTTAGCATTTTTCTTCTTACAATTGCAAGATGTAAACTATCTTTATTTATGTATGTATTTATTTATTTATTTATTTTTTGTTGCAAATCTGACATTTTTTTTTCCCCAGAAGTGCAACAAATAGTCAGAATGTTGTCAGATAATGGATGTAGGAATGTAAATCTCCCTTGAAACCTATCAAGAACATGTCTGGGTCATATAAAACAAACCTTTGGGATTACCATGATACTAAAGACCAGAGTAATTCTATGGAAGCTTGCTTTTACCACATAAATAAATAAGCAAATAAATACATACATACATAAATAAATAAATAAAAGTGGCTTTTAACTCAGAATTCAAAATGTTCTTTCCTCTCACAATTAAAAGTTTATATCCTTATTTTTTTAATTCTTACAATTGCAAGATATAAACTAACTTTATTTATTTATTTATTACAATTCTGACTTTTTTTTTGACTGATTCAAAATTCATCTTTGAATCAGAGGAATAAATTCTATTTTAAGTATATTAAAATAGAAAACTGTTATTTTAAATTGCAAAAAAATATATTTTTTTCTGTATTTTTGATCAAATAAATGGAACTTTGATGAGCATAAGAGACTTTAAAAATCTTACTGACCCAAACGTTTGAACGGCAGTGTATATGAAAATATAAAACAGTTGTTTTAAATTGCAGTAATACATCACAGTATTACTGTTTTTACTATATTTTTAACCAAATAAATGCAGCCTTGGTGAGAATAACAATCGTATAAATATAATCTACCATCTAAATGATTTGTGTATGTTTTCCAAAAAAAAAAAAAAAAAGAAGGAAAAGTGCAGGAAATGTTGGGTAAATGGTAAATAATAATAAAAAAAAAGAAACCTAGCAGTATGATGCATTAATATGTAATCTACATGTTTGGTCCTCATGTGACACCTGAGATTAAGTAAAGTATATTCAGATTAATAGGCTGCTCATATAAGTGAAAGCTGTGTTAACAAGATGAAGAAGCGCTCAAGACTGCCTCCTAGTGAAGAAAACACCATAAGCCGCTGCTCATGTGAGATCACACCTCACGTGTCAAACAGGATTTTAACAACCTCAGCTTTGAAGGGCAATCAATAAAACACACACACAAAAAAAAAGACTAACCTCTGATATTTCTAAAAATATATTTAAACGACAAGGAAGTGGCTGGAGTGATCTGGTGGAGTCATTCATGACAAATTAAAAAAAAAAAAAAGAAGGCATGATCTCCTTCATTTACAGATAAAGAGGCACACGTTCATATTCACTATGCGACCCACATATTTCAAGCAACCAAAACCCAAACCTCGTTTTCAACACCCCGTCTGAATATCTATCGCGCGGCTGAGTCACACGTGGAAAACATTCGCTGCCACGTTCAAGGTCCGGCTTATTTCAGGAAAAGTGACAAAAGGTAAAAATAGACTTTTAACAATGACAAATGCGCTGTGAAGTAGCTGAACAACCTTGAGCCACGGTTCATGAGCACGTGGCCAAACAAATGAGCCGTTGAAAACTCCTGACTTTTGACGCAAGCGGCGCAACGGTTGACGATTTTAACTGAAAGACTGCTGGAGTGAAGAGGTTTTTGGTTATGTGGAGGTGTTTTGTTGCAGCACGACTTACATGTGAGGCACACGAGAGCCACGCGGATGGCGAGGTCCACCATCAACGCCCATCTGGGGCCGCATCGCGCCACCGCCGGCGGGATCAGGATCTCTGCCGACACGTAGAACTGCAGCGCGTAAGTGATGTAGATCCCAAAAGAATAAAGCAACTTCACGGTCTGATACAACCTACAGGACAGAGACATTAGACAGGTTTTTTTTAATTTCTGCAACCACTGATGTCGAACTGATCATAGACTATCAGCTAGTCTTTCTAATCAGGAGTAAAAGTAAAATATGAGATACAGGTATCACAAATAGCTCTGGAGTGACACGTCAATCACTACACAGTTGCAAATAGCAACAAAAGATTGACACTCCTGTGATTTTGCATTGATTTTAGTCCACCGCTTTTCTTCTGCACCTGAGTTTGTCAGCAGGGAACAGAGATGTCAGTTGGGGTATTTGGGTCTGTTCCCGGTTTCTAAGTAGTTTTAGTCTCCTTTTTTTTGTCACTGGGGCTCAGTGACCTGTTTAGAATGCTACCTTTGTATTCACCTGAAGTGAATAAACCTCAAACCATCTGAAATCAGCTGCCTTCAATTTCCCAGCCCTAGTACACCAATTTGCAGCAAGGCTGGGTTTTGTTAGAAACAAACAAACAAACAACATTTTTTTTTAATTCAAAAGGGTAGAATAGTTTTGAAAAATTAAAAAATTGAAATTGTAGGTTTATTGAATGCGAAAAATATTATTACTATTTTTAATTATTTTTATATAAATATTATTATAATTTAAAATAACTTTGTTTCTTTTTTTCAAAATATAATTTATATAATTCTTGTGATGCAAAGCTGAATTTGTTACAAAATAGTAATAAAAAAAACAGTAATATTGTGAAAATATTATTAGTTTAAAATAACTGCTTTTTCCTCGAATATTTTTTATAATGTAATTTATTTTTGTGATGCAAAGCTGAATTTTCAGCATCATTACTCAAGTCTTCAGTAAAACAGTAATAAAAACAGTAATATTGTGAAAATATTATTAGTTTAAAATAGCTTTTTTTACTTTAATATTTTTTATAATGCAATTTATTTCTGTGACACAAAACTGAATTTTCAGCATCATCAGCAAAACAGTAATAAAAGCATTAAAGATCCTCTGGTACTCACCAGCACAACGGTAAGTTCAATGTGATGCTGCCCCGAATGTGCTCTCCGAAGCCAATGTAGCCGATGGTGCCCAGGGTGATGTAGAGGGTGGTGACGATGCCCATGCCGAGATAGAGGACCATGGTGAAGTTTCTGGGATTCTGCATCTTATTCTCAAGGGGTAGCACCTGATGAAAATCAAGTATGACAACTTTTGAATTGAACTTTTTTCACTTAAATAACATTTCTGTGGTGATGTACATAATATCAGACTAAAAGAAAAACTTACAACTCCAATACCCTCAAAGGCGAATATTGCTGTTCCAAAGAAGAGAGGGTAGTCCACTCCTCTTCCCGCCAGCGGGAGGTTGATGGGGTATGGGATATTCTGAGAATGCAAAGCGAGAATAGAAAAAAAATAAACTGAATAGAAAAAAATTGTCTGACAGTTGTGACACTGAATATTTAATAAAAAAAAAAAAAAAGTTTACATGAATATATAGAGGCGTCAAAAAGTCTGAGAGAATGAAAATGTTTTGATTGAACCTTTTCTATTTTTTCTTGTTGCATTTACTTTATCAAAATAACTGTAAAATTGCTAAATATTATTGTTGTTTAAAATGACTGCTTTTTATTTGAACATATTTTAAAATGTAATTTATTTCTGTGATCAAAGCTGAATTTTCAGCATCAGTACACTAGTCTTGAGTGTCACATTATCCTTCACAAATCATTCTGATATGCTGATTTGCTGCTTCAGAAACATTTACCATTATTATCAAAGTTGTAAACAGTTGTGCTGCTTAATATTTTTGTGTAAACCATGATACTTTTTTTCCCCCAGAATTTACTGGTGAATAAAAAGCTCAATGAGTAGAACAGCATTTATTTGAAATGGAAATATTATGAAATGATTTTTAATAATTAATTATTTTCCTACTGTCACTTTTGATAAATTTAATGCGTCCTTCATAGATAAAAGTGACTCCAAACTTTTGAACAGTGTAGTTAAACAGTCATTATCTCTCTTCTTATTTCTTTTTAAATACACACTGCCGCTCAAAAGTTTGGGATCAGTAAGATTTTGAATGGTTCTTAAAGAAGTCTCTTATGCTCATCAAGGCTGTGTTTATTTGATCAAAAATACAGAGAAAAAAACAGTAATATTGCACAAATGTTATTACAATATAAAATAATGTTTTTTATTTTAATATATACTTTTTATTTTAATATATACTTTAAAATATAATTTATTCCTGTGCTGCAAAGCTGATTATTCTAATAATAAATCAGCATATTAGAATGATTTCGGAAGGATCATGTGATACTTAAAACTGGAGTAACAGCTGATGAAAATTCAGCTTTGCATCACAGTAATAAATTATATTTTAAAGTACATTAAAATAAAAAACATTATTTTATATTGTAATAACATTTTGCAATATTATTGTTTTTTTTCAGTGTTTTTGATCAAATAAATGCAGATCTGATGAGCATAAGAGCCTTTTTAAAAAAAAACATTAAAAGTCTTACTGATCTCAAACTTCTAAGCAGTAGTATATACTGTAAATATTTTTTTATTACAGTATATAATGTTTATTATTATTATCCCCGATAGTCTCAGACATTTGGTACTGTATAAATCAGATTTTAAATAAACAATGTTTGGAGCACAAATTAAATTAAATCACAGTATAAATTTACAGTGATTGTTTGAGGTGTTGTGCTGGTTCAAGATGCATTTAGAGGAAACATTTTATGTCCTATGGCAGCTCTGCAAGCATTTTTGAAACCCTTGACTCTTTACGAAAAATGTTTTCCAAACAACAAACCAATTTGCAATCTCAAGCCAGCTGTTTCCACCATGACAAATTTTCTTTCCTCCCTGAAAAATTGTGCTACCTTCTTGCTTGTTTCTCAGTAGCCGCTCTGATGATTACAAAAGCAGGGTCTGATTTAAAGCATTTAAAGGTGTTCAATAGGAAATGGGCTCTAAAAAACAACCCTAAAACCTGTCATTGATGCTTAACTCTTCATCCATAACATCTGAGACTCAATCAGCAGCCCAGGGAGAGGCCTTGCTCCTGAGGATTGTTTGGAGTATCTATAGTTGTATCATTTCAAACCTAACAAACTTTTTGCTTAAAAAGTGTATGTCTGCTATATATGCATTTAAAATAAACTACACTTGGTTTCATATTTTGCTATGTAATGCATTCATACATAATGGTGCTTAAGAGTTCAAATACTTTTTGGTTCACCCAGGATGTTGTATTGTGGACTAAGTATGCATCATATACAACACTAAACACTACGAAAAATCATGCAATGAAATTCAAGCCATACACTGATACACTTTCACCATGTTTCATGTCTTACCGTCAGACAGTAGTAGTATATGAGGACCAGGCTGACACACATGGAGAGGTTTGCTACAAACGACAGAGGAGCCAAGTACTTGAGGTTGCGGATAAACACCAACACGATGATAAAGGGCAGGAAGAAGAGCATGTAGAGCCGAGAGTCATAGCTGGGGACAATCACTGCAGTTTCGTTGTTGTGACAGTTCGCGGTTGTCCCGTTTGCAGTTTCAACCACCTACAGTATGCGAGTTAACATAAAGATTTGTTTATGATTGTAATAATGATCCCTTAACAATATGAAATTACAGAAAGGAAAAGGAAAAGAAAAACATCTTTTTGTTGGGGAAAGCAAACTTGGGAGGTTGTTTAATCAAGAGAACTGACATGCAATGCTGCCCTCTTATGGCAAGCAAAGAAATTAACTCACTGTATTTCTGTTGCATTCACATTTTAGAATTTTGGTAAAAGCTTTTATCTAAAAGGCACAATATGTCGTTTTTAAAGTTTATAAGTTCACTGTGAAATACTAGTATCATGCTCTACCAGTTGGCCTACATGAACACTACTGTATTCTCTAAATTCTTATTTTTTAATAAGATGACAAAAAGGAAATCATGCTGTGTGTGATTCTGAAGAGTATTATTTTTAATGTGGACAAAAGCTTTATTGAAATCTGAAAAATGTCTCTTCTTTTGTATTTAAAGCTCTCTTACCTGTTTGACATTGTCGCTGAGGAACACAAAGTAAACGCAACAGAAGCCCAGCTGGGTTATATTGAGGAACAGATTCACCACACGCCTGAAAGCAAAAAAACAACAACAAAAACGAAACAAATCAGCGTGTTCATGTACAGGTCGAAGTATTTCTTGTAATTTCACAATAATCTAAATCACAAATTGAGCCATTTTGGCAAGCTGCCGACTAAGCACACATACAATACTGTTTTTTTTTTTGTTTTTTTTTTGAGAAATTAATACTTTTATTCAGCCAGGATGCATTAAATATCAAAAGTTTTTCTCCATATAATGGACTGATATGGTGCCCCGATTTTCAACTTCCAAAATGCAGTTAAATGCGGCTTCAGACGATCCCAGATGCGGTTGTAAACAATCCCAGCCGAGGAAGAATGATCTTATCTAGCGAAACGATTGGTTATTTTCATAAAAATAATGCAATTTAAATACTTTTTAATCTCAAATGCTCGTCTTGTCTTTCTCTCCCTGAACTTTGTGTATTCTGCCTCAAGACAGTTAGGGTATGTTGAAAAATTCCAATCGTATTTTCTCCCTCAACTTCAAAAATGATTTCAAAATCATCCTACATCACTGCAGAAGTACCGACCCAGTCTATGCAAAGTGAACATGCAAAGAAGATCAAACACCCTTAACAAAAAAGGTGTAACAGCGATATAGCACAATTTTGAAGTTGAGGGAAAACATGAGATGGGAGTTTTTCAACATACCCTAACTGTCTTGAGTCAGAATACACAGAGTTCAGGGAGAGAAAGGCAAGACGAGCGTTTGAGATTAAAAAGTATATAAATTGTATTATTTTTATGAAAATGATCAATTGTTTCGCAAAATAAGACCCTTCTTCCTCGGCTGGGATCATTTACAACCGCATCTGGGATCGTTTGAAGCCGCATTTAAACTGCATTTTGGAAGTTCAAACTCAGGGCACCATATCAGTCCATTATATGGAGAAAAATGCTGAAATGTTTTCCTCAAAAAACATAATTTCTTTACGACTGAAGAAAGAAAGACATGAACATCTTGGATGACAAGGGGGTGAGGACATTATATGTGAATCTTTGTTCTGGAAGTGGACTTCTCCTTTAAAATGACAAGAAATTGTATTGCGTCATCTCAGACTATGTAATTTATTATTTTATGACTATTTTTCTACCTCATGTTTTGGTATTTCAACCCTGTCAACCCTGTTACCGACACAAGCGTTACTAGATACTATAGTTTAATTAGAACTCACATGCCACTGAATGATAAAGGCATTAGCTCAATAATATACCAAGGGTGACCTTTAAAATGTTTGAATTGTACACATTCTTTAAAAACAGGGTCACACCTAATCAATGTCATCCCTGTTACCCATGTCAAAACCTGTTACTCTAAAAAGTTTTTCAAACAAATTTGCTAATTGCTAGCTAATAGTCAAGTTCACAAAAGCAAATATTGTACAATTATTTGTTGTTCTATTAAATCACCGTTTAATATTATAATATTAATATTATAACAACTTTCAGATTAACAGATGCATGGGTGATGTATGTGTGCTATCAAGATGTGAAACAGTTGAGTTGGACAGAGATCATGATCTGAGAGAGTCATGTGACACATGGTTAAAGATTATGGCGAGAACAGCACAAACACAACTTTTATCAACTTTAACATACTGCTGAATTTTAAAACTGCCCTGTAAGCACTGAAACACAGACGTTCAGTTTCTGTACCTTCCCCACAAAGAGTGTCTGCTCAGCCATGATACATTCTCCATGCCATACTCCATTGCATCTCCATAGGAAAGAAAGGGCTTGCCCATCCTAAATATAGACAAGATTTCATTTAGAAAAATAGAAGGAAATGTGTGCAATTTAATTCAGCTGCATGACAGAAGCACAAGAATTTAATTTATTATTTCCTACTAAAAATGTTCCTGAAAAAACACATACATTTAATTATTAGACATGGGTGGATAGATAGATAGATAGATAGAGAGATAGAGAGATAGATATATAGATAGATAGATCTGGGTTTTTGGGTATCAAAAAACATTTCTAGAAATATTCAAGCTGTTAATTCTTACTTTGCGCTTAGATGATGTGCACATTTCACGAGGAGGTTCATGCAATGAACAGCCACGATACCCATAGCAAGAAGACTTAAAGGCCCCACCTGCAGAATGAGAAGAGACAGAGAGCATTAAATCTTTGTTAAAGCATGTTTAATCAACTTCAACATTAATTATTTGACGTAAAGTATCTTAAAAATCATAAAATTCAAATACGGCCCACCAGGAGATTTTGTGCCTTAAAGAAGTCCACTTCCAGAACAACAATTTACAGATGTACTCACCCCTTGTCGTCCAAGATGTTCATGTCTTTCTTTCTTCAGTCATAAAGAAATTGTGTTTTTGAGGAAAACATTTAAGCATTTTTCTCCATATAATGGACTGCTATGGTGCCCCGAGTTTGAACTTCCAAAATGTAGTTTAAATGCGGCTCCAAACGATCCCAAATGCGGTTGTAAACGATCCCAGCCGAGGAAAAAGGGTCTTATCTAGCAAAACGATGGGTTATTTTCATTTTTAAAAAAATACAGTTTAAATACTTTTAATCTCAAACGCTTGTCTTGTCTTGCTCTCCCTGAACTCTGTATTCTGGCTCAAGACAGTTAGGGTATGTCGAAAAACTCCAATCGTATTTTCTCCCTCAACTTCAAAAATCATTTCAAAATCATCCTACATCACTGCAGAAGTTCCGACCTAGTCTTTGCAAAGTGAACATGCAAAGATGATTAAACACCCTTAACAAAAAAGGTAAAACAGCGATATAGGGTGATTCTGAAGTTGAAGGAGAACATGAGATGGGAGTTTTTCAACATACCCTAACTGTCATGAACCGGAAAAAAACAGAGGTCAGGAAGAGCAATACAAGATGAGCGTTTGACAGTAGAAAGTATATAAATTGTAATATTTTTGTGAAAATAACCAATCGTTTCGGAGATAAGACCCTTCTTCCTCAGCTGGGATCGTTTACAACCGCATTTGGGACTGTTTGAAGTCGCATTTAAACTGCATTTGGAAGTTCAAACTCAGGGCACCATATCAGTCCATTATATGGAGAAAAATCCTGAAATGTTTTTCTCAAAAAAACATAATTTCTTAAGACTGAAAAAGGAAAGACATGAACATCTTGGATGACAAGGGGGTGAGTACATTATCTGTAAACTGTTGTTCTGGAAGTGGACTTCTCCTTTAATATAGCACTCAACAGACAAATGTTAACACAGTTGGTCACTGCTCTTCTACTGATCTTAAGAACTCTAGTCTCAGGACTAGAATAAACATTAGAATTAAGTCAGAATATATAAGTCTGAAGGGATTATAGCAAACCATTTTTTAAAAGATTCTAAAAAAGACATTTGGCGGCATAGTTTCGAACAGACGAGTCAATAAGACCAACTTGACACTCATCAAACCATCATGCATTCCTGTTCAAATGTTTGGGGTCAGCATTTTTTATTATGGTCACCATTGATTTATTTGATCAAAAATACAGTAAAAACAGTAATATTCTGAAACAGTTTTACAATTTAAAACACAAATTTTCTATTGTAATATATTTTAACATTTTATTTATTTCTCTGATCAAAGCTGAATTTTTAGCATCATTCGTCCAGTCTTCAGCTTCACATGATCCTTCAGAAATCATTCTAATTTGCTGATTTGCTGCTCAAGAAACATTTCTTAGTATCATCAATGTTGAAAACAGTTGTGCTGCTTAATAATATTGTGGAAACTGTGATAGATTTTTTTCAGGATTCTTTGATGAATAGGAAGTTTAAAAAAGCAACTTTAATTTAAAATTTAAATTTTATTTTTATAACATTGCAAATGTATTTACTGACACTTTTCATCAATTTAAGGCATGCTTTTAAACATTTAACTTGCTAGACTGGTGCATTTCCTCTATGCAGTCTAGAAAACAATTTGGGAGGAAGCGTTTTATATGATAAGCAACAGTAATGGTGTGGTGCAACCACCTCTATAACCACATAGAGCAACTGACAAAAAGGTCAAAGCATAATATTCAAGTCTGACAGTGAAGCAGAAAGCATCCTTCAGGGACGTGTCCACATGTCTGGTTTCTTAGATCAGGTGGAAACACTTGTCAGATTGTGTCTTGTTGCTCGTGTGCCCTCAGCTGATGCTGAGAGAGGTTTTAGTAGTCTTCAGAGGCTGAAAACATGGCTCAGCAGTACAATGACACATGCAAGTCTTAATGGTGTACTCGCATCACACACGCAAAGAGAAGTCAAAGAAAATTATCGCTCAGTGATTGATCGTATGCACGGAGCGGTTTTAGAACTTCCGCATAATGATAAGCCAGCTCGTAAACCTCCGGTGAAGCTCATTTTATATGTGCTAAATATATATGGACACTCTTGAGACTCCTCTCCTGCCTTGTTCTTTTCAGAAACTGAGTAAAATAATAATTGCAATATCGTAAATGATGATAACGGCATGAACATTCAGTTTCATATTATTTAACAACATATAATTTAAATGCCGAGCCTGGTAATCCCAGGAGAGTACCTAGACATGTAGTTGAGCATTTAAATGCTGATAGCTAAACACTATCATAACTGTTTAGGCTAATGTTAGCCAGCTAGGGATACTTCTCTTCAACGACATCTTAATCGTATTCTTGATAATTAATAACTTGCTTTCATAGTCATGAACACATTTTTAAAATCTAGTAATATTTAAAAGCCTTTATTATTTTTCAACTTTACAGCTGTGCAGTAAAATTCACTTTACAGAATCACTTTTCATTCATAAAGGTGACATGAAAAAATGTATTTTCATGGAAAACTAGACTTTTTAAGATGAAAATTACATGAAATTACCTTTAGAACCAGAAGATGGCAGCACAGGATCACTCATTGGCTGCAGCTGCTATTTAAACTCCCTAGGTTTTTCAAGTCTTGCTTTTTGATTTATTATTAAATTACTAGTATAACAAATTTTAGTACTTTTACCGCACTTAAGTATATAGTATAGCAAGTGCAGAAAGTCATTTAAATAAATAAATAAATAAATAAATAAATAAATAAGCAAACAAACTATTTAAATACTTATATATAGTCTAATATAAATTAAATAAGTTAAATATTAATGGTATAAGAATTAAATAATGCATTCAGTATGAATTTGAAATATTTTAGATATTTAATTTAATAACTACATCTTTTAAGTTTTATCTTGAACTGTAAAAGCTATTAAATAGCCTATATTCAACCAACACAAACTTGTTACTGCTGTAGTTTTGTTACTCTGAATCATTTAATGCACAGCTCTATTTTTGTCATCGGCTTGTCAGATGTTTTGTTCTGTTATTACTGTCAGTCATAGCAATGGCTCGGATTTAGCAGATTTTCTCGCATAATTTTTTTTACACTCGTGTTTGTCAGTCTTGAAACATAGATGTTTGGTCCTCTTGGACAAACAAAACTTTTCTTTGAATGGTGAATGGATTATGTAGAGAAAACGAGCAAAGGACACTCTTATTACAGCACAGTACAGTTGACCGGAAATGACTGAGCTCTGGCTTGTCTAAAACAAGGAAGTAATCCGTGCATATGGTCAACTGATGCTTGCAAAGAAAACCACAAAAAACTTTAGATTCTAGTGATTGTTAAGGCTCATACTTATGTTTAGGGATTTAAACATAACTATAACCTTTAGTTTCAAACTTAGTTTGTGCTATAGACATGAATGTGGCCCCAAGTTAAGCAGACTGTTGAAAAAGGGTATACTTTTACTCTTACATGTGATTAGTGTCATGATTATGTGGTTAGATTTGATTACGTGCATAAAATGAAAAAAAAAAAAAAAAAAAAAAATTCTTTTGAACTTTCAATTCATCACAGAATTCCAGAAAAAGTATCAGTTTCCATAAAAATATGAAGCAGCACAATTCTTTTCAAAATTGATAATAATAAATATTTCTTAAGCAGCAAATCAGCACATTAGAATGATTTCTGAAGGACTGGAGTAATGATGCTGAAAATTCAGCTTTGCATAACAGGAATATATTGCATTTTAAAATACATTCATATTTTAAAAAGTCCATTTAAACAGTAATAATATTTCACAATATTACTGCTTTACTGCATTTTTGAACAAGTAAATGCAGCCTTTACTCAACAATTTTTACTTGTACTTGGGAAGTGTCAATTCTGCACCCTGGGTGTAGTTTCTGTCTTTTTATTCATGAATGCACGTACTACATGTGCTGATCCTGTGAGTGTAACGCCACCTGACAGCTATATCACACATGAACAACCACTGCATTGTCTCTTCAAAAACCAAAAGGTGTGCTATGTGTGGAAGTTCATTAAAAAAATCATAAGATTTACGAGAAATGAGGGAAATGAACGAGGGAATGAGGGAAATGAAAATGAAAGGCTGACATGATGTTGACATGAGTAGATCATGTTCAGATAAGTACATACAGCTGCCACAGTGACACAACAATAGGATAAAGCTCAGAGAGAAGTGTATGTGCAACTATACACATTCTAAAATGATATATGATAACCAGGACACAGACCAGAACAGTTAAAAATATAACATCATGAGCATTCATCTCCAAATTAAATTTTCTGTCCTACCAGGAGTCCTGCATTCTTGACAGCCAGAGGCAAGCCGAGGAGTCCTGTTCCAATATTTCCTTTCAGTAAATGAATTATGGTCTGAAAAAACCTAAACAAAAAACAAATGAACACAACATTTCAAACAGATCTATGAACATAAAGTTTTATTAGGTTAAGATCACAATGCTTACGAGGATCCTGTTCTTCCCCCGATTCGTTCATATTCTGACTGTCGTGAGGAACTGGGTGAACGGATGGGCTCATCTTCAGCAGGGCTCTCATCTCTTCTAGAAAAGTCTGGGCCTGTGACCAACACACAAATACAACTTTTACATAATCTTAAACAGTGAACAAAAAACACACATTCTACCCATGATACCCTTCAAACGTCTGGGGTGGGTAAGATTTCTTAATGTTTCTGAAAGATGTCTCTTAGGTTCGTGAAAGCTGCATTTATTTGATTACATATGCAGCAAAAACAGTAACATTGTGAAATATTATTACAATTTCAAATAAATTATTTCTATTTTAATACACTGTAAAATGCAATTTATTCCTGTGATGGTAACGCTGAATTTTCAGCATCATTACTCCAGTCTTCAGTGCAGGTTATTATAGTTAACTATATAGACACATTTAAACATAAATAAATAAATAAATTAATTAATTAAATAATTAATTAAAAAAAAAACAAATACATAAATAACAACAACAACAACAACAATAATAATAAACTACAAAAAAGACTAAAACTTCAAAATTAAAATAAAAGAGAAAATAAAAAACAATTTAAATATTAATAAAAAATATATTAAAATAACTCGGCTTTAGTGTCACATGATCCTGCAGAAATCATTCTAATATACTGATCTGCAACTCAACAAACATTTATTATTAGTAGTATTAAAAACAGTTGCACTTTTTAATACTCTTGTGGAAACTGTGATACTTGTGTGTGTGTTTTTTTTGTAGGATTCTTTGATGAATAGAGATTTATTTGAAATAGAAATATATTTATAATGTTTTTGAAAGGCATCTTTTAGGTTCATGAAAGCTGCACTTATTTGATTACAAATGCAGTAAAAACAGTAATATTGTGAAATATTATTACAATTTCAAATAAATGATTTCTATCTTAATTCATTGTAAAGTGTAATTTATTCCTGTGATGGTAAAGCTGAATTTTCAGCATCATCATTTCAGTCTTCTGTGCTGGTTAGTATAGTTAACTATATAGATAAATATAGATAATAGACACAAAATAAATAAATAAATAAACAAACAAAAATTAAACTAAAAAATAAAATAAAAGTAAAAGAGAAAACTAATTTAAATATGAATTAAAATTATATTAAAATAACCATGCTTTAGTGTCACATGATCCTGCAGAAATCATGCTAATATACTGATCTGCAGCTCTACAAACATTTATTATTATTAGTATTGAAAACAGCTGCACTTTTTAATATTTCTGTAGAAACTGTGATACTTGAGTGTGTTTTTTTTTGTTTGTTTTTTTTGTAGGATTATTTGATGAATAGAAATTTATTTGAAATATATTTATAATGTTTTTGAAAGGCGTCTTTTAGGTTCATGAAAGCTGCATTTATTTGATCACAAATGCAGTAAAAACAGTAATATTGTGAAATATTATTACAATTTCAAATAAATTATTTCTATTTTAATACATTGTAAAATGTAATTTATTTGTGTGATGTTAAAGCTGAATTTTCAGCATCATTACTCCAGGCTTCAGTGCAGGTTATTATAGTTAATTATATAGACACATTTAAACATAAATAAATAAGCAGATAAATAAATAAAGAAATAATCTAAAACAATTTAAATATTAATAAAAATTATACTAAAATAGCCCTGCTTTAGTGTCACATGATCTTGCAGAAATCATTCTAATATACTGATCTGCAGCTCAACAAACATTTATTATTAGTAGTACTGAAACCAGTTGCACTTTTTAATATTTTTGTAGAAACCGTTATACTTGTGTTTCTTTCTTTGTTTTGGGGATTCTTTAATAAATTGAAATTTATTTGAAATAGAAATGTTGATAGAATAAAAGTTAATTTCTTTCAAAAAAAAAAACAAAAAAAAAAAAACTTAAAACTTCACTGCATGTTTGTTAATTTATATTTACCAAGTTGTTTTATTTTAAGCTTGGCCACAACCATAAAATAAATAAATAAATAAAAATAAAATAATGCAAAATAAAAAAATGTAAAAAATAAAATAACGGTCACAATCAGTGTCACATAATGCAAAGGAAATTGGTTTACCATCCTGATAGTTGATATCAGAGGCCATGCTTGCGTTGGTGGGGTGTAATTTGCCACTGATAGCTTCACTGATCAAAAGCTTCCCTGCGGAGTCGCTGCATCTACAGACACTGTGATCGCAGACAAATGAACAGAGTTAATAGCCCTCCCAGAACACAGCAATGACGCACAACGTGCCCTTTCTGTGTCATTATATTCTCTATCATCTCTTGGGGCTAAAAACAAAAAAAGGATTTGAAATATGCCAAATGATAGCATGCAATCAACATTAGTTATATCTGACACTTTAATATAGTTATGAGAATTTCGCAGAGCAGCTTAAATGAACTACTGCATCATTCACAGACCCAATCTGTATTATTACGCATGTGAAGAAAACTTTTATGAGTTATTATTAATGCTTCGTCACTTATGCATTTTATGTAAGCTGTAAACACTACATACTCTGTTTTATAATGATGAAGACAGGGGGTGAAATACACCAGCTGTACGAGAGAAAAAGATGTCACAACTATACCAAACCACAAGAGGAAACAATTCAGCAAACTCATTCAGCCACTAACTGACATTAAAATGCAACAACAAATAGACTTGGCTTTTACAAATATGTAACTCAACCATCACACAATATAACCATAACCTGAAGTTGTGAATGTTTTAAGTTAAAAAATAAAGCCTAATTTTTCTGATACAGTTATGTGCGCATGAAAAACCATGCTATCATATGATAATGTAAAGCAGCTCTACTCTGTGCTGTCAAATCTAAAATCAATGCTTGACTTTGGAGTGGTCAGTGCTTTGCCTTGAATACATTTCCTATTGACTACTTAACGTCTTGGTATGTAAAAGTCAAATCAATACAAAAACAGATCAATGGGAAAATAAAAGTCTTTCGTGACCATGCAGTTCATTTGTTATTGATGTAGATTTAATAGACAAGTAAAACACATGCTCTAAATAGAAGTCTTAGTCAACAAAGTAAATCTAAATTCCCACAGTTTGAGGATTTTTAAAGCAATACGAACATCAATTTAGCATCTAATGCATTGCTTATAGTTGTATCTATTTCAACTAAGATTTCAGAAAGGACACTGACATGCATAATGAGCATGCAGAGCTCTATTAGTAAGTATTATAACATTGTGCAATAAGTTGCTAGTTCTTAACATTAAAACATGAATTAGCTAGCATGACCTAACAGTGAATAATTAATTTCTAAAAACATTTATTAATATTTGTAAACGTTAGTAGTTGTTATCTGTACTGTAACTTTAAAATACCGCAAGCATAACTAGGTAAATGTAGTACACATTTACATCCACACATACTGTATACTGTATCACACCAGGGAAACACCCAGTCTTGACACGTATTTTCATTTACTGTCTCGTTTTGATCGATCACGACAATAACCCGTAAAATGTAAACACATAAATAGCAATAACTTCATACATAACCAGTGATACGTCCTTTAGCCTCCAGCAGTCAGTGCTGTCACAACAACAACTGCTGTATGCTAATGTAGTGCTACATGAAATGACAGATTTGGACTTACCGTAAGCAGAGTTAAACGATGTACACCTGTTATATAAACCTCATAAAATCCATATCTGAACCCGGAGATGCTATGACAGCACAGAAGCGTACAGATAAGCTGACATGCTATGATTTGAAACCGCTGTCCTCCTGAGATTGTGTTTATTCGCCCGGATCCGCGTCCTCCTAGTCACATGACCATCAACAGCGTGTCGGTCAGCTGATTTCACTTCTGCCGCTGCCTATACAGCAAACCAACAAATCTGACTAATCATTTTGTTTTGTTTTTATTTTTATTTATTTTTTTATTATTATTAACAGTTTAACTTTTAAAATGTATTCACATGCCATGTTGCGGCTTTGACAAAAATAAAACGAACGTAAATTATGTTAATGTCGGGAGAGAATCCTTTTGTAGCATTCGACATAACAGTGCAATGACGCAAAACAACACTTATTTTATTTTATATTTCATTTTATGTCAGTTTATTATTTTATTAAATGGCGGCAGGGGGCGCTTCGAACAAAAGGGATCATCTACAAATTAAGTACTGCATGTATTAAAAACGCTTGCACATTTCTTCAGAAACAACTCATTGGCTCGTAAAACAAACATGATAACTAGCATAGCACATTCTTTCACAATATGCACACTTTGAGCGGATATATCTACGTTTACGTAGTGGTTCAAATAAACGCTTTGTAAGAAAATAGTAGTAATTTACTGACGATCCCTAAACTAAGCAGCGCGTCATCTGTCTGTAGTACGGCAACGGTCCAGCAAAAGCGAGTCATTAGACTTGAGCTTGCAGCGACAATCGGATCGATCATGACGGTAATTTTAAATTTTATTTAAAATTTAACTCGTAAAGATCTGTTTATATTTTGCTTCCTGATTTCTGCATATCCAAAATCACTTTTTATGTAGCATAACTTCCCAGACACTTACTTAGCTTGTAGCTAGCTTTTGATTGATTCTCTTACAGAACTGAATTGAAGATTATTGTTTTCTCATGACAGACTCACGAGTTTTTTGTTGACATGACATGTGAGGGATGCTCTGGTGCAGTCACTCGAGTGCTGAAAAAACTGGGTATGTTTTTGAATATATATTTTAGTTTTCAAACATAGTCCTGCTGTTGTGTGTTTATTTACTTGTCAAAACTATTTAAAACCTGATATTTGTGAACGTGGAACACACATTGGTGAAATACATCAAAATGCAGCTTCATTTGTTTCTTTTTTAGTAGTGTTTTATCATGTGGGGGACATAGTTCATAGTTCACATGTGTTTCTCAACAGATGTCAAGTTTGACATCGATCTGCCCAACAAGAAGGTCTTCATTGAGTCAGACAAAGACAAGGATGTCCTTATGGAAACACTGAAAAAGACTGGGAAAACTGTGACCTACATCGGTCCAAAATGAAAATGGTATACATTAAAAACTCTAAGGTGAGAAGCAGCTGTTTGAAATTCAAAATGATAATACTTTTGTTAATTGCAAAGCACTATTGATTGTTTTGACAGAGCCTAATTAGACTAATAACAAACATTAACTGAAGCATTATGTTAAAGTCATTTAAAATTAGGTTGGTGGTAGCTAGTCTAAAAGATAGAAATAGAAATATATTTCGATTCAATAATAGTGTGTGACATGCAAATTTGGTTTTGTTTTGATCATACCATTGAAAACATGCCCTGAATTTTTCAGTCTTGTGATCAGACCAGACTTACTTGAAAGTCCAAAGTTGTTTTTTTTAAATAGTTTAACATAAGCTTTTACTATCAGTTTCCATCCTCCTGTTAATTGTGCAATACTTGCACAAATCAAGTATTGTCTCTGCTTTTGTATACTTACCTTAATACCCTAATATGCCTGGATCTATTTTTTTTCTTATGCATGCATGGTCTGTTTTTTCTTTCAGGTAGTAAAGCTCAAGCACTTTTTAGTTTTTCTTTTATTATCATTTTTATTCTGATCATGCTTCACATGATTATGATCCTGCAACACATAAATATTGCATTTGAGATTACCTAAAGTGGACTTGTGTTTTGATAGGTCAGAATCATGCTGCTTTGAAGATTATGAAGTGGGACTCATTGGATTGTACATTAGTCATCAGATGAATTATTACATATCTTCGGGACCACTGAAGGAAATCTGTTCAGCAGAGCATCATGAAGAGCAGCTGTCAGGCTGATTTATATATTCTATATTGCGAGAATGTTGAAATCTGTCCGTTTACAATGTGGTTGTTTTTTTCTACCACACATACTTGTAATTTTATAAGTGTTTAGACGTTAAAATAAAAGTTCCAGTACTCACTGAGATGAAAGCAAAACTGTGTGAGTGTTTGGCTCTAACCGGTGTTATTTTAGTTGAAATGAAAATACTATTATTCATATTTTAAAATTTGTTTTTATTTTAAATATTTTCTGTTTTGTTAAACTTTAGTTAAACTAAATGAAAAATAAAAATGTTTTATATATATATGTATATATAAGTAAAAAATCAAAAATACAGGTAACTAACACAATAAAAACGTGATAACATAATAAAAAAACCTGAGTTTTATATATATATATAATATATATATATGTGCATATATGGCATTTTTAACTTGAGTTCATTCTCTGCTTCAGTGCTAAAGCTGTGATAGCAGTACAAAATTTTATTTTTTTAAGCAGTGGACTGTGCTTTTATTCTTAACTGCCCGTAGTTCACCACTAGGGGGCAATGTTACCCTGTCAATAAAACAGGCATTTCTCCATGCAGCGTTTTTTAAATCTGGTATCTGCATGCTTTTTCAGGCCAATGACCCTTGTTGGCAGAGATATGTATATATTAATATCATTGCTGCTGTACATAGAAACGTACTTTTGTATATTAAGTTTACTTAACACATTTCGATGTGGGAGAGACAATTATACTCTATATAAAGTATACTGTAGCTTTCAAAATTGAGGCTAACTTAAATTGTATTTTCGTTTAATGCGTAATTATATTTTTTCTCAAAAACCTGTTTCTGTTGCCGTTAAAGATTTCTGTTAAATGTAAATTTGACCTACATCACATCTAAGGAGGCAAAAAGTATTAATAAACAAAAATCATTTGCATTTTCTAATGCACTGATGTTTGGCAAATATATACACACTACCAGTCAAAAGTTTTTGAACAGTAAGATTTTTAATGTTTTTAAAGAGTTCCCTTCTCCTTACCAAGCCTGCATTTATTTGATCCAAAATACAGCAAAAACAGTAATATTGTGAAATATTTTTACTATTAAAAATAACCACTTTGTACTTGAATATATTTTAAAATGTAATTTATTCCTGTGATCAAAGCTAAATTTTCAGCGTCATTACTACTTACATCATTACTGTTACATAATCCTTCGGAAATCATTCTAATATGCTAATTTGCTGTTCAAGAAACATTATTATTATTATTATTATTGTTATTTTATTATTAATGTTATTATTAGCAATATTTAAAACAGATGAATAGAAAGATCTAAAGATCTGAAATAAAAAAGGTTTTGTAACATTATACACTATGCCTTTTTAAAAGTCAGTATAATTTTTTCTATAAAGAAATTATAGAAATTAATACTTTTATTTAGCAAGGACACTTTAAATTGATAAAAGACATTTATAATGTTGCAAAAGATTTCTATTTAAAATAAATGCTGTTCTTCTGAACTTTCTGTTCATCAAAGAAACCTGATAAAAAAAAACTACTAGCTGTTTTCAACATAATAATAATAATAAATGTTAATAAATGATTTCTGAAGGATCATGTGACTGGAGTAATGATGCTAAAAATTCAGCTCTGAAATCACAGAAATACATTAGATTTTAAAATATATTCAAGTAGAAAACAGTGATTTTAAACATTAAAAATATTTCAGAATTTTACTGGTTTTTCTGTACTTTGGACCAAATAAATGCAAACTTGGTGAGCAAAAGAGACGTCTTTAAAAAACATTAAAAATCCTACTGTTAAAAAACTTTTGACTGGTAGTGTATATATACAAAGAAGAGCCATACCAGCTGTTCTACAAAATGCTGTTAAGCAGAGTCATCAAGCTGCTGCCTCTAAGTATGTATGACAATGAGCAGCCCAAGGGACAAAGTTTCATTAAAGTACAAATGACTATGCAAACTGCTGTACGTCTTGTACTTTAGAAATGGGTGTTTGCTTGATAGCAATAACATTTTAGTGTATTATCAGCACCGTCTAGCGTGTGGAATACAGATCAGAAAATAAAAGTGAGTGCAGTATTGTTCTCATTGATGTAGAACAGGTTCTTACCTGAACAGAATCTGAAAGAGTGAATCAGCGGCTTGCTTTCTATTGTTCAAGCTGCTATAATTGCTAATATCGCCTATAAAAGCACAGGACATGCTGACAGGCAATCCAGCTATGCTGAAGCAGGATTGCCATTGGGGATAAACAACTGTCACGAAGGGCCCTGTGAGGTCCTAGATGAATTTTAGCAACTGCACTGTATATAGAATATATATATTTATTTACTGATGAAACACTATTTAACTCCAAGAATCTCACAGTCTGGACAGCAATGTTGCATTTGTGTATCACTCAACAACTAACCAAAAGACTAGAGTATAACTGTCTTCTGTCACTCTTTTCAAAGCTTGCCTGGTTCTCAGTAAAGGAAACTGAGCTGGAAACTCACTCATGCTACTGTGGTGTCAACACAATTGATCTTTTGTTGTCTGGAATGTCTAGTAAAAAGAGAAAATGCAAGGAATGCTCAGCCATCCAGGCCGTGTGTAGTGACTGGAGAAGCCTTTGCAACTGTAGCAAGTGTCAGATAGATCTCCAGCGGCTCTTGTCAGCTGGATAAGTCAGTGAATGGCAAGAAAATCCCTTGTATACAACAAGGATACAAGTATGCATTACTGGCCTCCTTTTTGAACAAAGAGCCAGTATTCACTTTTTTTTTCTCTTTGCATGACAAATGAAGTATCTCTACGCAAATCTGCAGGACAGGGTAAATCCTCGATTGCTATCAGGAACTTTGTCTCAAGCTCATTCATTTCTTTAAATTAATGACTCGCTGACTGTGTTTTCAGTGATGCTGCAGATCACAAATAGAGGCCATTAGCAAGATCATTTCTGTTTGTTTGTTTCTAAGTTAATAAAGTCTTTAACTTTAATCATAATCTAATATTTTCTTTCCTTTCCACTTATGTGTTGTTAATCTGTTGTATAATACCCGCTTTTCAGGATCCAATTAAGTCCTAATGGACAAAAATCTGGCATTATATTTTTGCATTTAACATCATCCACTTATTTTTAACGTAAGAACAGGTGCAGCCATTTGTAACTTGAATATGTGAGACTTCAAGTTGTTTACTGTACAAAAACTGTGCGTTATGCTGCTTTATCTTGCAAACTGGTATTTTGTTATCATATGTGACCCTGGACCACAAAACCAGTCATAAGGCTTTTTATACATCATAGGATAGGACATTATTTGGCCGAGATACAAATATTTGAAAATCTGGAATCTGAGGATGCAAAAAATAAAATCAAAATATTGAGAAAATCACCTTTAAAGTTGTCCAAATGAAGTTCTTAGCAATGCATATTACTAATCAAAAATTAAGTTTTGATATATTTACAGTAAGAAATTTACAACATATCTTCATTGAACATGATTACTTAATATCCTAATGATTTTTGGCGTAAAAGAAAAATCAATCATTTTGATCCATAGTGTGTATTTTTGGCTATTGCTACAAACATACCCGTGCTACTTATTACTTGTTTTGTGGTCCAGGGTCACATATTATTCCAACTTATCATAATCAAACAGACTGGCAGTGTTGGGGGTAACACATTACTTTTGAATTTACAAAAAATTTACAGTTACTTGGTTTTCCTATTTACTGACTGACAGCTCTCTTGTCCCCATGTTGAAAGAAATCAGGAGTAAGTGCATGTAAACATGATGCTTACTGTAGTTCTAATTGTGAGCATGCATTTACTTATCACACTTGCACAAAGACAGATTGATTATTCCTCACAAATAATAAAACTTTGAAATGCAAACTCAAAATATTATGCAAGCCTGCATTACTAAATGTTAACATAAAATCCTTTATGTATTTAAAGGAGAAGTCCACTTCCAGAACAAAAATTTACAGATAATGTACTCACCCCCTTGTCATCCAAGATGTTCATGTCTTTTTTTCTTCAGTCGTAAAAAAATTATGTTTTTTAAGTTAAACATTTCAGCATTTTTCTCCATATAATGGACTGATATGGTGCCCCGATTTTGAACTTCCAAAATGCAGTTTAAATGCAGCTTCAAACGATCGCAAATGCGGTTGTAAAAGATCCCAGCTGAGGAAGAAGGGTCTTATCTAGCGAAACGATCCGTTATTTTCATTTAAAAAATACAATTTAAATACTTTTTAATCTAAAATGCTCATCTTGTCTTACTCTACCTGAACTGTGTATTTTGGCTCAAGACAGTTAGGGTATGTCGAAAAACAGCCATCGTATTTTCTCCTTCAACTTCAAAAATCAGTTTAAAATCATTCTACATCACTGCAGAAGTACCGACCCAGTCTTTGCAAAGTGAACATGCAAAGAAGATCAAACACCCTTAACAAAAAAGGTAAAACAGCGATATAGGACGATTTTGAAGTTGAGGGAGAACATGAGATGGGAATTTTTTGACGTACCCTAATTGTCATGAACTGGAAAAAAAACTGTTCAGACAGAGCGAGACAAGACGAGCGTTTCACATTAAAGTATATAAGTGGTATTATTTTTATGAAAATAACCGATCGTTACGCTAGATAAGACCCTTCTTTCTTGGCTGGGATTGTTTACAACCGCATTTGTGATCGTTTGAAGCCGCATTTAAACTGCATTTTGGAAGTTCAAAATCGAGGCACCACATGGAGAAAAATCCTGAAATGTTTTCCTCAAAAAAAACCAAAACATAATTTCTTTACGACTGATGAAAGAAAGACATGAACATCTTGGATGACAAGGGGTGAGTACATTATCTGTCAATTTTTGTTCTGGAAGTGGACTTCTCCTTCAATTCCCTCGGCCTGAGGCTTATTCAATTCACTTTTGATGTTAAAGAACTTTTACATTTGCCAAAAATAGATCAGTTTATATTAAAAACAATCAAGCAAACCCAACCCAGATGAGAAAAAGTAATGCAAAAGTAACGTAACACATTACTTTCCATAAAAGGTAACTATGTAACACAATTAGTTACTTTTTTAGGAAGTAATATAATATTGTAATGCATTACTTTTAAAAGTAACTTAATGCATCGGAAGTCTTGCGCATTCAAAGAAAATAACCAAATAGCTCACTTCCACATTGCAAAATAAAATAGGAAAGTAAAATGCAAACAGCAAAACTTATTATACAGCAGGTACTGCAGAGCTGATACAGAAAATGTAAACATGACAGCAGCTCTCAGACAGCCTTGGACGTGTCTGTATGCCATCTAAATGTACTGCAGATAAAAATCACCAGACATAATATGTCTGCTCCATACTGTGATATGAGGGTTACTTGTTTACTGTATAGGAGTAAACGTGTATGCCGTTCAGTTTTATGACTATACATGCAGTAGCTACATTTCTGATTTATTTATATGAAATAAAAACATTTTTTCTTCGGTCATGATTAAAAAAATGCGAACAATAATAATATACATTTAAAATAACATATTTACATTCATTTACATATTTAAATTTAATCACTTTGAAAAAAAATTGTCTTAAAATGTATTTTTCATTGGCTAATTTAACTTTTTTTTTTTGGAATCTTTTCAGTCATGACAAAAAATAATATTTGAAATAATGTAATACATTTAAATCCTTTCAAACTGGAAAAATTCTTTGCCTAAATAAAAGTTGTTTTAAATGTCTATTAAAGGTCATTGCTTATGCCTGAACATCCTCAGCTGACCATTGCAGCCAAATATTGTTAGATTCTTTCTCAGGACAGACTGTAGAAAATAAACATTAAACATACTTTTCAGTCTGCTTTAACTGCTTTAACCCTTTAACTGTCACTCCCATTTTTGAACACCGACATAAAAATGCACTATCCAGACTTAAATTTTTATAATTCATGAATGAAAACATTTTGTAATATGATTTTGATGTACATTTTCTGTGGTGATGCAATGTCTGATTTTAAAATGCCTTTCAAAGGATGAATTTTGAGATTTTAAGTTTTGAACTGATATATAATTTCTTTTGATATCTAAAGCGTGAAAGGGAAAAAGGAAACGAAGAAAGTGGTCATCTAAAGCACAAATTCTTTAGTATTTTCATAATTTGTTGATGCAGTAGACCTATCAGACACCAGTTTAAACTGTTTAATTGCTTAACAAGGCTCAGTTTAGTGAATGAAACAAATGAAGAGAGCAATATGTAAAGTTCAGCTCCTAAATCAAATGATCCTGGTAAAATTCAGAAATGTAATACTTAAATATAACTCATAAAACATGCACACAAAAGTATCATGTTCAGACACAACCGCTTGGTGACAGGCTCAAACAGGGCTTTCCCTATTCACACCAACGCCTTTACGAATTAACCGCTACTGTTTCAGGACCGAGCATCCATTCAGTAAACTGAGTCCTGGCCAAATCCAGTCTCAAACAACTGCTGCTCTATAGAATATTTGGATTTTTTTCCACTTGGTGCTTTTGAAAACAGTAAAGTTTTTGCAATGGATAAAATCAGCTGAAAAATACCACTTGGGGCATTGAAAAATAATTCCTTCCTTTCTCAAGATTTTGAGCCTGAAAGACGTGACTGTAGAATGAGATGCCATGCAGGTAGAGACAAGCGTAATCATGCACACTCATCAAGGCAAGAAGCATCCAGTGTAGCAGAAGCACAGCAGTACAGCACACCCTGTTCTAATCAGTGTGCAAAGTTCTCAATAAATGCCCAGTGTTTTCAAAAATAAGAAATAAAAAAAGAATTTACTGAGATTTATGCTTAAAACAACTGAAATGTATAAAAAATGACCAAACGCTCAAGGTAAGTTCACTCGAAAATCATTTAGGTTGTTCCCTATATAGGAAAGTGAGGCTCTTGAGTAATTATTTATATATAGCCCTCAAAATAATTTTGATGCTTGAGTTTAGTGTCTGTTGTCATTTAGTATTTTACTAAACAGCTAAACAGGATTTTTTGCAGCGTGCATGGGTAAGAAATAAAACAACTGCCCTCATTTTATATAGTCATGAGTAAATTATAACAGGTTTGCAGTTATTGGTTATGTGCTAAATTAGCTGCTAAAAAGCTTAACAGATGGAGCCAAAACTGAAGCTCATTATGAACACTGGGGGTTGATTAAATGCCGCTTTAATTTCTGTCTTTAAATGATGTTTAGTAAGAAGACTCTGTGGATTATTCAATCCATTCAGATTTTTGAAGAAAGCTGCTGAGGTGGCAACGCAAGGACGTTTTTATGAGATCATATTTTCACTCTTAATATTCTTGTCATCGCCGCTGTCAAATGTTTTAAATGTCTTCTGTATCGAATGCTCCTTGTGGGGATTATTACAGAATAACTGGCCTTCGGGAATGTCATTTTAAAAATAACTGATTAAAAATGAGCCGCATTGAGATGATTGAAGTGTTGTTCTCACATTAGGAGAGAAAATGGGAAAAAAGGGAAGATAAATGGGAAAGGGAAAATTAAGACTGATCATTTTGCAGTTCTCCTGTTTAGCCTGAAGTCATTTCGTTTCTAACTTAAATATACTGTGGGGTCCAAAAGTCTAGTGAACATTCTCGTGTTCTTTCTTTTAAATTGTTAAACAATCTTTCTGAGGTTATTTCTTTTCTTTTCTGTTCAAATTAGATTTTAGATCCCTGGTTTGCTTCCTGTTAAATTTGCTTGAACCAAGAGCCTTTCACAATTGAAAAAAATTAACTCTCATTCATTCTAAACCCTAGTAAACAGAATCCTGGATTATTTTGATTCACGTTTCAAACTGCTCATACAGGGTTAACTATTAATCCTGGATAATTCTGGGTTTCACACTGTACTTTAAACCCTGGGTTAACATTCTTATTTGCATATTTGCAGTGTCAGTAGCTATGTTTCCATCCAAAGTTGTGAATTTAACCGTTTCCATCCCATGTGTTCCAGAGAATAAAATCTTCACTTCCTACACAGGGAAATGGTGCAAAGTACCAATAATAAAAATGCGGCAATCGGGGAAGCCTGTGGCTCTTTTTTTCCCTACAGAATAAATGACTTGTGCCTCATAGCATGCAGATAAACACAGTAACAAATGCTCTCCTGTTATCTTGCGTTTGGAGGCGGATGCCAGTTCTGGGAGGTAATTATACCAAATCATTTTGATGACAGACTATGGCTTAAGCTATTAAGAATGACTAAAACAACACTAAAACAACATTTGAGATTTGTGTGATAATATGTGCTTGGTTGTGTTTTCCAAAAGCATTAGTAGTCAACTATGCTCACAAGTTCTGTTGTTACCAACATAGCTGTAGTTGGAAAAAAAGTGTTTCTTGTTGGTAAGACACATAGACTGAAATAAATGATGCTTCTGAAAAATTCCACTTCTGATATCAAGAATTCCCACTGTTACTAGTGAAAATTCCATTTAAGATATTAGGAATTACCCCTATAACTACTGGGAAAATTCCATTTCTGATATCAAGAATCATAATTTGTGATAGTAAAAATTCAAACATCAAAAATTCTAATTGTTACTAGTGAAAATACTATTTCTGATATCAAGAATTCCCAATGTTACTAGTGAAAATTCCATTTCCAATATTAAGAATTATCATTTGTATTAGTATAAAACCCATTCCTGATATCAAGAATTATAAAACATATTATAATTCTTAAAACATATTATTATAAAACATTTTCTGATACCAAGAATTATGAATTCCAATTGTTAATAGTGAAAATTCCATTTCCGAAATTAAGAATTATCATTTGTGCTAGTAAAAATTCAAACATCAAAAATTGTGATTGTTACTAGACAAGTTACTAGATTGTTACTAGTGAAAATTCCATTTCTGACATCAAGATTTTCCATTGAAACAAGTAAAAATTCCATTTTAATTAATTATCTAAAAATTCCATTTCAAGAATTATTATTTATATTAGTAAAAATCCCATTCCTGATATCAAAAATTCCCGCTGTTACTATAAAATTCAATTGTCTGATACCAAGAATTATGAATTCCAATTGTTAATAGTGAAAATTCCATTTCCAATATTAAGAATTATCATTTGTGCCAGTAAAATTCAAACATCAAAAATTCAGAATGTTACTAGTGAAAATTCCATTTCTGACATCAAGATTTCACACTGTTACTAGTGAAAATTCTATTTTAATTAATTTTCTAATAAATTCCATTTTAAGAATTATCATTTATATTAGTAAAAATCCCATTCCTGATATCAAGAATTATAAAACATATTATAATTCTTAAAACATATTATTATAAAACATTTTCTGATACCAAGAATTATGAATTCCAATTGTTAATAGTGAAAATTCCATTTCCGAAATTAAGAATTATCATTTGTGCTAGTAAAAATTCAAACATCAAAAATTGTGATTGTTACTAGACTAGTTACTAGATTGTTACTAGTGAAAATTCCATTTCTGACATCAAGATTTTCCATTGTTACTAGTAAAAATTCCATTTTAATTAATTTTCTAAAAATTCCATTTTAAGAATTATTATTTATATTAGTAAAAATCCCATTCCTGATATCAAAAATTCCCGCTGTTACTATAAAATTCAATTGTCTGGTACCAAGAATTATGAATTCCAATTGTTAATAGTGAAAATTCCATTTCCAATATTAAGAATTATCATTTGTGCCAGTAAAATTCAAACATCAAAAATTCAGAATGTTACTAGTGAAAATTCCATTTCTGACATCAAGATTTCCCATTGTTACTAGTAAAAATTCCATTTTAATTAATTTTCTAAAAATTCAATTTTAAGACTTATTTGTATTAGTAATAGTCCCATTCCTCATATCAAGAATTCCCACTGTTACTATAAAAATTCAATTTTCTGATACCAAGAATTATGAATTCCAATTGTTAATAGTGAAAATTCCATTTCCGAAATTAAGAATTATCATTTGTGCTAGTAAAAATTCAAACATCAAAAACTGTGATTGTTACTAGACTAGTTACTAGATTGTTACTAGTGAAAATTCCATTTCTGACATCAAGATTTTCCATTGTTACTAGTAAAAATTCCATTTTAATTAATTTTCTAAAAATTCCATTTTAAGAATTATTATTTATATTAGTAAAAATCCCATTCCTGATATCAAAAATTCCCGCTGTTACTATAAAATTCAATTGTCTGGTACCAAGAATTATGAATTCCAATTGTTAATAGTGAAAATTCCATTTCCAATATTAAGAATGATCATTTGTGCTAGTAAAAATTCAAACATCAAAAATTCAGATTGTTACTAGTGAAAATTCCATTTCTGACATCAAGATTTCACACTGTTACTAGTGAAAATTCTATTTTAATTAATTTTCTAAAAATTCCATTTTAAGAATTATTATTTATATTAGTAAAAATCCCATTCCTGATATCAAAAATTCCCGCTGTTACTATAAAATTCAATTTTCTGATACCAAGAATTATGAATTCCAATTGTTAATAGTGAAAATTCCATTTCCAATATTAAGAATTATCATTTGTGCTAGCAAAATTCAAACATCAAAAATTCAGATTGTTACTAGCGAAAATTCCATTTCTGACATCAAGATTTTCCATTGTTACTAGTAAAAATTCCATTTTAATTAATTTTCTAATAAATTCCATTTTAAGAATTATCATTTGTATTAGTAAAAGTCCCATTCCTCATATTAAGAATTACCACTGTTACTATAAAAATTTAATTTTCTGATACCAAGAATTGTGAATTCCAGTTGTTAATAGTGAAAATTCCATTTCCAATATTAAGAATTATCATTTGTGCTATTAAAAATTCAATTTCTGATATCAAGATTTCACACTGTCAGTATAGTGAAATTCAAGAGTTCAAGAGTTATCATTAGTATTAGTAAAAATCCAAAGCAAGTGAATATGAAGCACACAACTGTTTATTTGTTGCCAAGCATTTAGCGGTAGTGGTAGCAGCACTGCTCTGTAGCTGGTTTTCATAACCCCGCTTCTAAATTACTGGTGTGAACATACATTACCGGGGTTAAAAGTGAGGTTTAGAATAACAATAACCCAGGGTTAAGCGTAGTATGAAAAGCCCTAAATCTGAGCTAAACCTCTCAGCTCACCATATTATAAAAGTTATGACATCTACATATAAAAATACCCTGTAATTCAATGTCAGAACGCTGACAATAACATAAGGATGTTATTATGATAACAGCCAGACAAGCCCTTCATGTGTGAGACTTATTTTACCAGTTCAAGTACAACTTGATTCTTAATTCCTGGGCTTCATGTAGCCTTTAACGTACACGTCACCAGGTCACCTTCAGCAGCAGATCTGCACCAACCACTAACAACCCGTCCCGCTGACAGCATCTCACGCCCACACCGCTGCATTCTGATCCAGTTAGTCCAGCACACAATCATGACGTGCTCACTATTCTGTCCATTTGCTCCATCTGTCAGCTTACCATTATCGTCTTCCTGAATCGATGCCCAGATGTTTTCTCTCCACATCTATCTGTCCAAGTCATCTGTGGAGAAAAGGAAATAAGGCATTCAGAGGAAGCGCTATTGTATTTTGTCTAGTGCACACTATTGCCTTCTGCTCCTTTAGCCATGCAGGGTTCTCACCGCGACACATTTTTTACTTTAATACCTCAACATCTCTTCACTCTCGCATAAGATGGCCACTTTATAGTCACAGATTACATCTAATCCTACACTAAAAAGGATTTGCAGCATCACTGACAGGGCTGTTAAATCCATGGCTTAATCTGCGTATAGCACACCATAGTTTATGGAGATTAATACTGTCAGTACACTCCACAGGCTGCAATAATTTTGTTAAATTCATGTACTTGATTTTGCAACTTAATTTGTGGACCTCATCCGGGTAACAGAAACTGGTGTTACTTTCATGTCTCTCGTTTTATACAAACACAACTATATATACAACTATATATATTGTAATACAGTGTTCATCTTGTGTCAGACCAGTGGATATTTTGTCTTAAAGGAATGTTTTAAGACAATGAATAAGATTTTAAAGCAATTTCACCCCAAATTCCACATATCAATTTTCAATTATCATTTTTTTAAAATGTCACTTACAAGAAATGTTTTCTCTTTTTGGAAGCTTTGAGGTTATTTCACATTATCTATATCCATTTCATGTAGAGGTCCTGATCACTGCCGGCTATGGCAAGCTGTTTTGACTTTTAGTCATTCCCAGGATGGTAATTTTTGATATCAACAATTCAAATTTTTACTAGTTAAAATGATAAAGCTTGATAACAGTAATAAAATTTTTAGTAGTAAAAATTTGAATTCTTGATATCAGCAATGATCACTCACAAAAATTAACTAGTAATTTAATTTCAACTAGTAAAAAAAAAAATTCTTGATCCATAATTGCATTTAAAATATTAGAATTTTGCAATCATATGTAATACATTTGTGAGTATTGTGAGTGCTTTTGTCATTGCTGATAACAAGAATTCACATTTTACAAGTAAAAATTTAATTCCAGATATCAAGAATTACCATTTGTGCTAGTAAAATTCCATTGCTGATATCAAGAATTTCTATTGTTGCTAGTGAAAATTCCATTCCCGATATCAAGAACTATTGTTTGTGCTAGTAAAACCTGAATTCCCACTGTTGCTAGTGAAAATTCCATTCTCGATATCAAGAATTAGCATTTGTGCTAGTAAAATTTAATTCCTGATATCAAGTATTCCCACTTCTTGCTAGTGAAAATTCCATTCCCAATATCAAGAATTATCATTTGTGCTAGTGAAAATTCCATTTCCGATATCAAGAATGTTCAATTGCACTAGTAAAAATTAAAACGTTAAAAATTAGAATTGTTACTACTGATAATTCCATTCCTGATATTAAGAATTCACTGTTACAAGTAAAAATTCCATTCCTGATATCAAGATATACCATTTGTACTAGTATAATTTAATTCCTGATATTAAGAATTCACACTGTTACTAGTAAAAATTCCATTTCGAATATCAAGAATTATCATTTGTTCTAGTGAAAATTCCATTCCTGATAACAAGAATTATCATTTGTACTAGTGAAAATTCCATTCCTGATAACAAGAATTCCCAATGTTACTAGTAAAAATTCCATTGCTGATATCAAGAATTCCCACTGTTACTAGTAAAAATTCCATTTTGAATATCAAGAATTATCATTTGTACTAGTAAAAATTCCATTCCTGATATCATGAATTCCCACTGTTACTAGTGAAAATACCATTCCCGATATCAAGAATTACCATTTGTGCTAGTAAAATTTAATTCCTGATATCAAGAATTCCCACTTCTTGCTAGTGAAAATTCCATTCCCAATATCAAGAATTATCATTTGTGCTAGTGAAAATTACATTTCCGATATCAAGAATGTTCAATTGCACTAGTAAAAATTAAAACATTAAAAATTAGAATTGTTACTACTGATAATTCCATTCCTGATATTAAGAATTCACTGTTACAAGTAAAAATTCCATTCCTGATATCAAGATATACCATTTGTACTAGTATAATTTAATTCCTGATATTAAGAATTCACACTGTTACTAGTAAAAATTCCATTTCGAATATCAAGAATTATCATTTGTTCTAGTGAAAATTCCATTCCTGATAACAAGAATTATCATTTGTACTAGTGAAAATTCCATTCCTGATAACAAGAATTCCCAATGTTACTAGTAAAAATTCCATTCCTGATATCAAGAATTCCCACTGTTACTAGTAAAAATTCCATTTTGAATATCAAGAATTATCATTTGTACTAGTAAAAATTCCATTCCTGATATCATGAATTCCCACTGTTACTAGTGAAAATACCATTCCCGATATCAAGAATTACCATTTGTGCTAGTAAAATTTAATTCCTGATATCAAGAATTCCCACTGTTACTAGTAAAAATTCCATTCCTGATCTCAAGAATTCTCACTGTTACTAGTAAAAATTAAATTTCGGATATCAAGAATTATCATTTGTACTAGTAGAAATGCCATGCCTGATATCAAGAATTCCCACTGTTACTAGTAAAAATTCCATGCCTGATATCAAGTATTCCCACTGTTACTAGTGAAAATTCCATTTCCAATGTCAAGAATTATTATTTGTACTAATAAAAAATCCATTCCTGATGTCAAGAATTCCCACTGTTACTAGTAAAAATTCCATACCTGATATTAAGAATTCCCAATGTTACTTGTGATCTCTGATACCAGGAATTACCATTTGTACTAGTAAAAATTCTAACACCAAAATTTCTCGTTGTCACTAGTGAAAATTCAATTCCTGATATCAAGAATTACCATTTTACTAATACAAATTCCGTTCCTGATATCAAGAATTCCCACTGTTACTAGTAAAAATTCCATTTCTGATATCAAGAATTATCATTTGTATTAGTAAAAATTCAAATATCAAGAATTTCCATTGTTACTGGTGAAAATTCCATTGCTGTTAACTAGTGAAAATTGAATTGTTGATATCAAAGATTCCCTGAAGTGATTATAAGTCAAAACGGCTTGCCATAGCCAGGGTTTATTGTGGTGATAACAGCAGGATGGGTACATTAGCCCTTATATAAATATGCAATAGCTTGCCAATTCATATATCTTGTGGTTGTGAGTAGTTTTGTGCAGAGGATACTAAGGTTTTAAGTTTCAAATGAACAAATTCGAGTTAATTAGCAAAAACTACTGTGTCCTTGAACAAGGGACCTGTCCTCAAAGTCTACTTCTAGAGTGAAGCTGAATGCAGTGTTTGCAGTATCTATAATACTATGCACCTGGATCTCATAAATAGTGTGTGTGTTTTGTGGCAGTAGTTTACGCAGTAGCCACATTGGCAGATGACGGGGTCCATTTCCAAATGACAGAGCAGCTCTTGAGACAATGAGACGGTTCACTGTCAAAAGACACATTCAATTTGTGTGGGCTCCTTTCAGCTGACGTCATGACAAAGAGAGGTTTCTCTTGCCAAACACATTCTGTCATTGTACTTCCCATCACAACTTTTTTGAGAGTGAAAACGTATTGCTTTATGTACTGACATTTTAAGTTACGTAATATGTTGAACTCTAACAGTTTTAATTATATTTCAGTTTTATCAGCATAACACCACCTGAACCTGCTCTACAAAACATATTATTTATCCACACATCCTCCTATGTAGACGTACAGCAAACTAATGTGTGATGATATATTCCCGTCCAGTGTTGATATTATTTTCTGGTCCAGTTATATAAAGTCTAAACAGGAACTAGGATGAAAAGAGACCTTGTTCCTTAAAGGATGTGAATCTTTGAAGAGCCTGTGGAACTTTATTGAGGAAATGGTGGTCGAAATCCCACCGTCTGGTGTGTAATTCAGAATCTAGCTACCTTCAGACAGGACCCAAGAGAGGTGTTTCCCGTAAACCAACCAAAGAGGGCTTCTTTCAAAATAAATCAAGAGCCAGTATTTGTGATGTAATATTTTGACACATTTTCAAAACACATATTATTAAATAAGAGTGAAGTAAAATTGTAAAAGATTTTTGCAACATTTCTAATAAACAATTTTCTAATGATAATACTAAAAAAGGAGTTTTTTAAATTTACTATAATTTTCCTTTCACTGTACTGTATATACACACACATCTAGGTTTTGTTTCTTTTATGCATCCTTTTTTATCTTTATTTTATGTTCTATTCTATGTTCTAGAAATGTGTGTTTGAAATTGAAATGTGTTTCAATTGCTGTTACAAATTTCAAGGAGTCTGTGACCCTTTGTGATCTTCTCAGATCCCACAGACAGCGCCACGTCTGCAGTGCATAGAATAATTACACCTCCTCCGTGGCCTTGCTTTTTAGTGTCTGCACAGGCCAGAATGGAAAATGCCACGTTGCAGAGAAACTATTTTTTTCCAGCGTTGTCTCATCCAGATGTTTCTCTCCTTACCGCTCTGCACACTCAGAAAGTACAGACATTAGTAATCTACAGCAGAACAAACCATGAATTTAGGCAGATGCCTCATGGGCGGATTGAAACACTCGGTGTGATTAGTTTAGCCTGCTGGTCAGAACACAAAAAACTAAACAGTGGGATGGCCCCTGGATTCTCAGACCGGATTTTTTTTTTTTTTTTTTTTTTTTCTGAGGATTCAACCATTTGACATTCTCTTTCCAAAAAAGAAAAAAAAATGTGCTGCCCATATGAAATACATGCTACATTTACAGTCAGCCACTATAGATTATATGTTCAGTGCTCTTTAGGATCATATATGAGTTTACCTAGGACTGAATCACAAAACGGTTTGTGTCTAATGGAGATTCAATGCAGAAAATCACTGGCTCATTTGACCTTAATTGACTGAACACCAGAAATGTTTCTAGTCCAGGTCTTTTTGCTTCCTTTTCGATAAAACAAAGATGAAAAAAGCACATATGTAGAGTATAATAACACAGAGGAATCTTACATCCTATATTGTGTCAGAGTAGCAACAGATTTATAAAATGATTAATACTTTTTATCTTTCCCTTATATAAAACAAGTACAGTTTCATATAGGCCTATGTTATGGCTGTTTTTATTTGTTTATTTATTTATTTTATATTGGAGCTTTTGTAAATAAGAACATTTATATCAGTAGTTTTAAATTAATTTAGCTTGATTTGTGTATGAAATGTGCTTTATAAATAAATTTGCCTTGCCTTGATTACTGTGTTTAAACTAAAGCAATGATAAAAATAAATATACTAAAATGTATTTAAAATGCATTTATTTATGCTAAGTATACTACAAATATATTTACATATTATGCACTTAATAAAAATACCCTGCAGTTGTACTTTTAGTATACTAAACTGGTATACTTACAGTCTGCTAAATTCAAACAACTAATTTTGTACTTAATGCACTTTAACTGTACGGAAGTAGTGCTGAAATCCAACTAAAGATACACTTAGGTATATTTTATTGTGCTAAACTGGAACTATTGCAAGTATACATTTAAAGACTGATATTATTTAAAGATCAGACAATCCTCATCAATAGTGACATTAAAACATATTTTAGGCTTAATATTAAGAAAGGTGCATTGTGCACAAGTACTCCAAAAAAAGTTTAATTACAATTTTTATAACAGTAAGTAAATATGTCAATAGACTTTAACTATATTAACATAAAATAAATTCATTTTAAATCTATTACTTTTTTACTAGGGTAGTCCAGGTGGTTTTTCTTTCTCTTTGATGAAACAAAGATGAAAAAAAGCACATATATAGCATATAATAACATATAGGAATCTTACATCAAATATTGTATCAAAGTAGCAACAGATTTATAAAATGATTAATAAATTTCTTCTTTCCCTCGCATAAAGCAAGTACAGTTTCATATAGGCCTATGTTATGGCTTTTTAAAATGTATTTATTTTACTTTTTTATTTTAAATATTGGTGCTTAGGAAATAAGGTTACTTTTGCTTAGTGTTTGCTGTAAACTTTGGTTTAACTAAAGCAATGATGCTTTTTGGTTTTTAGTTTCAACAAAAGACTAAAAGGCACATCCAAGTGGACAAACCCAAACCAGTTTTCTTTGTTATTCAGTCTTTCTTTGCTTCAGCACTGAGCTGCATGATCTGACATGAAGCTTAATTCAATAAAACTTAGCTGGAAGGCTGAATTTTTGTAGATCAGGCACAAATTATGATCTGGCCTGTTATGTTGGCCTATGTTGGCGTTAAGTTTACTAAAAATGTTGCTTTTAGCAATAAAATGTGTAAAAAGTTTTCCTAAACTATTAAAAAAAAGTAATATTTAACAATATTACTAATACTAATAATAAGTTCAAACATGAATTTAGTTAAAATTTTGTAGTGGAGAGTATACATTAAGTATAAAGGTCCACGTGAGTTGGATACACAGAGTTAACTGTGGGACGTCCCACTCTAACCGAGTGAAGGGAAAGGGGTTGACCGGACCTGCCCACAGCAAATGTCTTCTGTGTGAACTTGTGTTGCTGTTAGTTAGTTTCAGACCCTTTCACCAGCTGACTTCTCCTCTGGCTTCTCTGTAAGACGGACAGAAGGTAAGAGCATTCGTTTGCGTCCTCTTTCCTTTCTTACATCCTGAGTAAGAAAAATGAATAAACTCTCACGATCAAGTGTTGATTTACTAACACTTTTAAAACTTATCTCCAAAACAATTCTTAATGATAGTAGCTTGATTTTTGTTTTTGTCCTACTTGCATGTTAAGAAGATTCTAAGGTTGTAAAGATCGCATTCAAATGTGCATGTAATGAAAGCACAGATTTACTAAAAGCACTGACCTCAATCTGAAACTTCCACTGGAAACAGGTGTCTGTTGTTTTATATAAACTTTGTGTGTTGCATTTACATTCATGAGGTTTTTTTTTTTTTTTTGAATGTATGCAAACATATTATTTACCAGGCGAATGTTCTTACTGAAAGTTTTAACCTAAACTGTGTATTGTAGCACTCAGAGCAGCACAATGTTGAGGTATTGTGTGCCACATATGCAGCAGGAGGGGTGAAGACAGAGTCAGGGATGGAGGGGGAGGGGAGAGAGTCGACCCGATAGACCCCTCCCCTTCCAATTACTCCCATCAAAAGGAATGCGTGTTTCCATGGCGATTTTTCACCAGCTGTTTGAGACCATGTCGAACTGAGGCAGATGTCGCTGCTGTAGACAAACAAGAAACGTGTGAAGATAAACTGTCAGCCTACAGCTGCCAGAGGAGCCTGTTTTGATATATCAAAGTTTACTTTACCAAAAGTTTTGGATTTCTAAAACGTAATTGCTAAATTTTATCTTAAATTTAAACATATATATCTGCATACAGAACAACATCTTACAAGACTTTTTGAGAAATATGTGGTACGGCATGGATAATATTTTCCCCTGGTGTGCCGAAAGATTTTCATTTAAGAAAGATGGCAGAAATAACCATTTTATTGAAACGTTTTATGTGCCTTTGGGTGAAATAGAAATGGTTAAATGTGTTTTTCATCAATTCTTTGTGCAAAGGGGTTGTAAACCCTACAAATCGGGCTTATATTTACAACGCTTATGGATTAGTAAATCGAAAAAACTAATCTGAAAAGCTAAAAAGAGCAACAAATCAGGTTAAGAATGTGGATCTCACGCTCACCAGATAGGAATATAAATGAATAAAGTCATATTTTCTCGGCCACAGATAAGGTCTTTCCAAGGTGATACGTTTATATTTATAGGATGAAATTCATTTCCTTTCTCACAGACTGGATAAAGAGACAGCTAGGCTGTAATAACAGAGCAGTTGAACTTACAAACAGCAAGGGGGGAAGGGCGGGCGACTTAAAAAGGTCAGGTGATTGTTAACTCGGGTTACATGGACGTTTTTTTGCTCAGTCACTCTCTTTTGACTGTCTTTTGTCTATTTCAGAGGTCCCTATGCTCGTTTTCAACAGAGGATGAAATTTCCTTTTCCCACCCACCTTGTTTTCAAGGTTTAGCTTTGTAAAAGCGATTCCTTATTACTACAAAAAACAAGATCGCGTTCCAGAGAGATGAGTTTACATTTCCTGTGAAACAAAAACCTTGTTGATTTGGCGCATTTCAGCGATTGCATGTCAAGACTGATTAGTTTGAAACCCCACTTTTTGTCACTCAGATGTGACTGCAGGTTCACTGTTTGTTCCAAGGGAGCTTTCAATAAGAAGGAGTCTGTTTTTCTCCTTAGCGCTAAACGTCGCACAGATGCGAGCAAGTAATGTGTCGTAATGGACAGGTGGCTCATGCAGAGGTTTGGTGCTCATGCCAAGTGGCTTCCTGCTCCATAAATCAAGCATGCCCTCCATGCCAAACTTATCCCAGTGCTGGGCACTGATGATGCTATTCTGTTTGTGTTTAAGATGCTACCTAAGGCTATGATATTAGAGTAAGCACAGCGAAGGTACGATTGGAAATCAGATGCCGTGTATTGTGCAGTATTTAAATTTGCAAGGGACGCACTGGCAGCGAGTCAAATGTGGTGGATACTGTTTTGCAGCTCATTTGTTTATCTAGAGATTGAACCACCTGTTTTGTCGCGCCGGAGAGAGGGAGAGACCTCCGTCTGCAGAGCTTCTGGAAAATGACTCTTTGGAAAAAAACAGCAAGTACTGAGCTGCTGTTTTCCTCCCGGTTTACGCCCCGCAACCTGCTTACCTAACTAAACTCTAAATTAAATACAGGGATGAGAAGGCATCCTTTATACCGCTGACTTTCCTTCAGCTGGGGCATGTTTGATTTTGAACGCGACCTTCCAAACAAAATAAGTTGTTTTGCTCTAAAGTGACTCCACCAGAGTAATGGACTTCTACTTCGGCCAAAAAAATGACTTGCGTAGACGTGCCAAGACGTCTCCTGAAAGGAACAGAGCGCACCTCCAAATTAATTACGGGACATGATGTCAGGTCATTTCCTTCGTCCTATGACTCACACGACCTCGGCCTGTTAAAATAGGACAGAAAGCGAAAAGATTCTTTGTCTGCCACGTTGTAGGACGTCAGCATTTGAAGAGGGTGACAGAGTCTCTGTAGTTTTCCGTGTTTAAGTCTAGAGACATGGGGCGTCTGACCTCGGCCACCTTCTTTTCCTTTGCCAAACAAAACATTGAAGGGGGGTTTAAGGGTTCACACACCTGCTTACACGGTTTTCATGTACTGAATACAAGAGACCACGCATCATGCACTCAACAACAAGAGCTCTTCAGTGAAGTGACAAACAATATTACTCAAAATCAGATGTAGGATCTATGGATTTCCATGACATAATTGAAGGCTATTTGAAACCTAAAACCACATTTGACAACAAAAGCAACTAAAATGCGGTCAATCAGAACCAAAATAGGGTTTAAGCAGACTAAATGATTGAAGTCTAGTATATGTCACCTGAGAAAAGTCTTAAGTTTTAAGACATTTTGTTAAAAATTACGGCCCGGTTTCAAAGACAGGGCTTAGACTAAGACAGGATTAGGCCACTGTTCAATTAGAACATTTAAGTAATTTTTATAAACGTGCCTTTGAAAAAACTGGTGTGCATTTAAAGACAAAACAAAGGCACTGATATATTTAAAGATCAGTGCAAGTTTCATTCAGTTGAAACAGCTCAGGCTTACATTTTAGTTTAGGACTAGGCTTAAGCATAGAAAGAAACACATATGAAGTTTTCACAATGAGATGCATTTAGAAAATAAATTAGTGTAGAATTTACACTTAATTCCAACTTTAACTCACTTCATGGATTTTCCTTGAAGAAACAAGGCATTTTTCAACCTTGAGCAATAAGCCAAGGAGATTCTCAGCAGTTGCTGAGCAAATTATATTCAGGTCAGTGGTTTCAAGAAGACCCCTTAACTCCCATAAGAATTCTACAAGTCAGCCAATTATAAATGCGCAGATAATATGCAGTAATCCCACCCATTATCCACTAATGCACAAACGGCCCACCACAGCTTGAGGGGTGTAAATTAGCTTTGATTTTAATTGCATTCAAAGTCAAAGACCAAATATGCCATGATGCATATTCATCATACTCACAACAAGAACTTTGCCGATGGATGCTCCCTCAATAACCAATTGCTTTCATAACCAAACAGTTTTTATGCAATATTAGCATCTCAATCACAAAACATTAAGAAAAGCTCCTTTCATATCAAGAAAAAGCATCGTATTTGTGTTTTAATAAAGAAACAACAGTGTCTGGCTTTGATCTTCAGTGCACCAAAAATGCACAAGTTGATAGAATCACCCAGTGATGGTCTGGTTATGGCTGCTTTGAACCTCCCAGCCATAAACAAACTATATCTATATTGAAACAGAGAGATGAGGGGAAAAGAAGAGGGTTCTCTGGTACAGAGAAAATGGACAGGAGAATGAGTGCTTTCAGACAAACAGCCCCTATCTTCCTGCAGGAGAGTGTCGTTTCTCAAGAAGAACATATCACATCAGTCGGTCTTCCAGACGCTCTTTGAGCGAGAGGAAAGCAGTCGAGCTAGCAGAACAAAGACAGACTGAGCTCTTATCTCAATCAGCTTCTGCGTCTGGAGAGACTGACTTCTATAGGTTAGTTATCCTTCGCTGAGCATACAGAGCAGGTCTGGCCTGAATGCGTGTGGTTCAGTGCCTGAGGTCTTGAACTGATGTGCTATTGATCTCAAGCCACATAAAAAATATGTATGTGAGTGAATCTGTAGGAAAACACACATTACATGCATAATACATGCGGTGTAAATCCTTCGGACTACCTTAGGTTTTTGGTGTTGTAGATGTAGAGGATGATGTGAGTTTTTATTTTTGCTTAGGCTGAAACTCAAGATGAGGGTTTGGATCTTCTTCCTGTTCTGCCTCGCTGGCAAGACTCTGGCTGCTCCAGTAAGTAAATCTGAAAAGAAACAAAATATATAATTAAATAAACCATGTATATTAAATATTTTATACATATGTAATATAAAAAATCTGCATGAAAAAAGTCAAACGAGCTTTGCATCAAAGCCAAAGAGAATTTTTATGTCTGTAATGCTCTCTATAATCTTACTTTGTGACTAAAGTCCATATAAATTTCATTTTACAGACTGAAGAGGAGCCAGTTGTTGAAGAGGTATGTTAAATTAAATTAATATTTGAAAAAATCTCTTTGTTTAAGACCAAATTTTGCATTTTTGCATTTTTAAGAAGACTTGTCAAGCCATTCAATGGCCAAAAATAGACAACTCGCCCCCATTATGGGACCAGATGTGTTTACATATGCACATGTTCAGCTTCCTGTTACATTCCCCCAGGGTACTGAAATCCATAAAGTTTGAAAATATATCTGAAAGGGACTAATTACAATTCACTGCTTCTCCACATGTGCACACAGATGCCAGTTGTTGAACACAAAAGCAAAACTTGTTGTGGCTGTGCCTTAATGTGGGTCATTCGACTCCCATTTGATCCATTTGAAGTTTAGCATTTACATATTTTCTTCACATAAAAGAGAAAAGCTGTGTTTAAAACTGGGTTTGGTTGTACAAGCTATACCCATAATACTTTTCTGTCTCATAATTCAGGAGCTGGAAGTGGGAGCCAACCCAGTCCAGGTGGAGACCGGAGAGTTTGATGAGGCCATTGAAGTCGTGGAGGATGTTATTGCTGAGAGTGAGTTTAATGTCTTTTCCACACCTCAAACTATTTGATATTGTTTTGAGGCTGTTTCATACACCCAAGTTATGCATTTATCTCCTCTCAAGAGATTTATCTGCAGTTTGCATCATGCCTTCTGTCGCTATGCATGAGTGTGATTGTGATAACGTGTGTAGATTATATAGAAGTGGGTTGCAGAAGTATACAAGACTATGGGTAATAACAGGCTGCAGATAAGTCAAAAGTAGACAGCTGTAATTATGCGTTGAGACAGACTGTGGTTATACAGGACTAAGTTGATTCCAGTGCCAGTCTTTCAGCCACATGCCCACCACAAAATATCTAGGAAGGGGAAAGAAATGTAAATCCACTGGTGGAGAACATTTTTGATTTTGCCCTTTAAAGGAATAAAATAAAATGAAATACAAAATATAAATTAATAACAAAACTAAATAAAAAATGATTCAAATGTATTGGAGAAAACAACATTTATTAATGCTTTAATGCTTTTTCCATACAGACCCCTGCCTAAACCATCACTGCAAGAAAGGCAAAGTGTGCGAGGTTGATGACAGCAACCAGCCCATGTGCGTGTGCCAGGACCCTCTGACCTGCCCCGCTCCCGTTGGAGATTTCGAGCATGTGCGTGTCTTTTCCTTCATTTCACATCTGTCTCATGTCTCCACATGTGTAGTGACAGCAATGCCTGGAAGTACATGCGCACCATTTGAGCAGATTGTTTGAAATGCTGGTTTATGCATTGGGCAAACAATATCAGCAAACATTAGTGTGATACCGTGGGGAAATCTAACCTGTCAAGTTGACAGCCGTGGCATTTATAGCTGCTCATATTTACAGCTTTTATTTCACAGGTCTGTGGCACTGACAACAAGACTTACGAGTCCTCTTGCCACTTCTTTGCCACCAAATGCTCCCTGGAGGGCACCAAGAAGGGCCACAAGCTGCACCTGGATTACATTGGACCCTGCAAATGTGAGTAAATAACAGAGAAGTAAAACAAGGCAGATTTTAAAAGTAAAATCTAGACCGCTCACAAACTCGTAAGTGGAATTGAGTGCTTTGGATTGATTGATGGCTTGTAGCTTTGAGGCGTCCCTGTTGCCCCCTCCAAACACTGAGCACAGGACGAGCCTGAGCTTGCCAGTGCTGCTTCACAAAGCAGACCCAATCCCCCTAAATCTTCCTCATCCACCGCCGTTGTATGCCTGATGGGATGAGTCGGGACTGAAGGGCTCAAATGGAGCTCCTGCTGTGGTGTAGTCTCATTGCTAAGCAGGGTGTCTCAGCCAGAGACTCAGAGAAAATGTGTTTCTGACATAAACGAATTAGATCCTAACAGCTATGACACTAATATTTGCCAGAGGGCTGTAATTTGGCCCCTTTTAGACTCCATGAGCATAATGCTAAAATATGTGCTATAGGCATGCTGCTTGTTTATTATTTATTTCAAATCGATTGTTTTAATGTTTGAATGTTTCCTCAGACATCGCCGCCTGCATGGACAATGAGCTGAACGAGTTTCCCCTGCGCATGAGGGACTGGCTGAAGAACGTGCTGGTGACCCTGTACGAGCGCGATGAAGACAATAACCTGCTCACCGAGAAGCAGAAACTTAGGGTTAGTTGAACTCTTTGCTCTTTATAGAATGAAAAACCTCTGAAAATGGCAGCACAGGGTCATTGGAAAAACATGCTTCTATCTACATCTCTCTCTACAAAAACATACCTATATATACTTATACAATTCAATGCAGTTTCCAGCTATAAACACTAGGGGCAGCAAATTGCCAACAACTTTTATTCCTTTTCACACACATTAAGATCACAGGTGCAGAACATAATTATTATTTGTAAATTAATTCAATTATAATAATTCAAATTCTACATTGCAAAACCAGCTCCATATGTATGGCTTGTCTAACATAGTAAACTTGCTCGGTAGTGCACCCGATACAGTCTTTTGAAACACAAATCACAAATTAAAAAAAACTCAAAAGGTGTAAAAGCAAGCTAAAATTGCATGGTTGCCTTAGTTAATGCATTTTTAACATCAGTTAGGTCTTGTGTAGGCAAGTATGTTATTTTCAGACATGATTGAGCATTAACCTTTTTGCCCCACTCACTGGACACTTTATTTCTAACATAGTAAACTTGCTCGGTAGCGCACCCGGTACAGTCCTGTGAAACACAAATCACTATTTAAAAAACATCAAAACATGTAAAAGCAAGCTAAAATTGCATAGTTGCATTAGTTAATGCATTTTTAACATCAGTTAGGTCTTGTGTAGGTGGTACGTTATTTTCAGACACGATACGAGCATTAATCTTTTTACACAACTCACTGGACATTTTGTTTCATAACAGTAAACATGCTTGGTACTGCACCTGGTACAGTCCTGTGAAACACAAATCACTATTTAAAAAAAATCAAAGACATGTAAAAGCATGCTAAAATCGGATGTTTGCCTTAGTTAATGCATTTTTAACATCAGTTAGGTATTGTGTAGGTGGTGTGTTATTTCAGACATGATAGAGCATTAATTTTTTTCCACAACTCCCTGGACATTTTGTTTCTAACATAGTAAAATTGCTCAGTAGTGCAACCGGTACAGTCCTTTGAAACACAAAACACAACTTAAAAAACCTCAAAACATGTAAAAGCAAGCTAAAATTGCATAGTTGCGGTGGTATGTTATTTTCAGACACGATAGAGCATTAGACTTTTTGCACAACATTTTGTTTCTAACATAGTAAACTTGCTCGGCAGCACACCCGGTACAGTCCTTCGAAATACAAGTCACAATTTTAAAAACATCAAAGACGTAAAAGCAAGCTAAAATTGCATAGTTGCCTTAGTTAATGCATTTTAACATCGGTTAGGTTTTGTTTAGGTGGTATGTTATTTTCAGACACGATAAAGTATTAACCTGCATCACTCACTGAACATTTCATTTCTGAACTGCTGTGATATTTACAACACCCAACATAACAATGCTTTCCTTGATTTATGTTCATCCAGCCACTCACTGGATGTTTCACTTTGAAAGTATCACGAAACAAAAAGCAACACAATATAATTTTGCAGACACGCACATTTTTCCAATGAGCCTGAGTTGCAAAATACTTTTTTCAGCCTCCAGAATTTCCATTGACCTCTACATAACAATGTAAACAAAACTTGAACTGAACATTAGTTCAATAGCAGTCTTATCTTAGGGTAGCAAAAAGAAAAAGAGTGCATGTATAATTGAACAATATAGTCCAATCCAAATGGCAAAACTTCTGAATTGCCTGCAAACTTCATGCTGTGTTTGTAGGTGAAGAAGATTTATGAGAATGAGAAGAGGCTGGGAGCTGGTGATCATTCTCTGGACCTTCTGGCTCTGGACTTCGAAAAGAACTACAACATGTACATCTTCCCCGTTCACTGGCAGTTTGGCCAGCTTGACCAGCACCCTGTTGATGGGTATGTTTAACTCATTTTCACAGCTAGATTTGTAACAATACCTAACATATTTCTGAAAAACATATGTTTGGAAATTACCTTGCAGTGTTAGGGTACCAGAAGCTATTATTAAATGAAATGTGCATGTTTTCATGTTACATCAGCTTCCTGTCCCACACTGAGCTGGCTCCTCTGCGCGCTCCTCTCATCCCAATGGAGCACTGCACCACCAGCTTCTTTGAGCAGTGCGATGCTGACCAAGACAAGTACATCGCTCTTGAAGAGTGGGCCAACTGCTTTGGAATCAAAGAGCGTGAGTTTTTGACTATGCCATTCATATTTTTACTATGTTTGGTTAGCTTTATTTGCTAACTTTAGCTGTTTTCTGCTTTCAGAGGACATCGACAAGGACCTTGTCATCTAAGCACGTCTACCATTGACGCTTCCTAGTTATTATCGGGGCGAGGTGCTAACCCTTAAGTTAAAATCAAAGTAAAGGTGCTAATTGCGATTTCTAACAACCTGCATATACCACTAAACATTCATAATGTTTAAAAAAAATGCACAATCCACAGTAACTATCACAATAAGTGATTGAACACTGCCCGTTTTTAAGTTGGCCATGCATCTGTTGGACAAGCTGTATTAAAGAGAGTTAAATATGATGAACTATGTTACGTTGCAACACTTTTTTTGTTTTGGAAATGGATCCACAAATGTTTTTTACACTCAGAATCAGGGCTTGAATTGTAAGTTTGGAGTTTTGATGGTGGAAATGTACAAAAAACAAAATAAAGATTCCAAATAAATGTTCTTTCTGCTTGCTTTATAAACTTTTAGTTTTGTTTGTTGCAGTCTTTGGTGGTGGATTTATTGTTTTGATGTCTTTATTAAATCTGAAAAACATCTTTTAATTTGAGCCCTGAATATCCGCAGGCTGATGTTTTTATTTGCATATTGTTTCCTGTCAGAAATCAGGGCCAAATGTTGAGTGTTTTTAAAGTTGAATAATAAAAGGAAATATTATTTGAATTCAAGAGGACAGAATCTCGCAGGATGAGATTTATTTTTTTGCTCCCTCTAACATGTTCACATACATTTGCAGTATTTGCCACAATGTGAGCACTATGAATTTCTTTACATGAATAAAAGCTACTGAAATTTCCAACTCAATCTTTGCATGCATTTCTCCATTTATCTTGATCTGTTTCCCCCAGGTACATAATTGTATAACCCATTTATACTTTAATGTTTGCTATAGGCAAAATGAAAAACATTGTCAAACATGATGTTTGCAGATCATTTGTTTTATTCTGGCACCCGGCATAATTTTAGCATTGAAGTAAATATGAATATGACTTCATAAACACTGTAAATGTGCAAAGAAAACAATGCTGCATGGTCAGTGAGACTAAAAATCTGGAGCACATATGTTAGTAGTTTCCTCGAGGGTGGAGTGGATGTTTACGTAATTTCCTTTTTGCCTTTGCGTTTTAAAAATATATTTTAAGACCCTGTATTTAAAAGATTATTTTTAAGCCTTTGAGCCAATGTGGCTACCTCAATGTTTAACTGTATAACTCTGGTTAGACCGAACAGTTAAACGCTGAAAAATGTAAACTGAAATGGATCTTTCAACAAGCATGTATTTGTAGATTTGTAATAATTATTAATAATTTAGGCTAAGAGCTACAGTATGATATCAGAGGTATCAGAGGTAGAGAATATTTTCTTAAACATTCCAGATTATTCCTGATCCAGAAAGCAGGAAATTTGCAATAGTTTCAATGTTTGTTTTTGTGTGCTCTAATGTTTCATATGCTATTTTCACATTTCTAAACAACGAAGTCAGGCTCTACAATTGTTCAAACTAAAGCAGATTTACATTTTAAGCATGTTGCATGTACTGTATCGCATGAAGCAGTGGGAAAAATAGTTTATGGTCTCAGAGGGGATACACAGACATGGGAAAGCAGAGCTAGAGAGAGCTGGATTTACCCAGTCACCATGCTTACCCTTCCAGCCAGACACTCGCGTCAGGAATCTCAAACAATGGCAGAGCTCCAGCCAGAACACTGTGCTGCAATCCAGCCCACTTCTACAACAGGGAGGGGGAGAAACACTCTTCTGAACTGCTTCTTAACCCTAAAAGCAGATCACAAAAAATGTAACATTACTAACACAACCCATAAAATCCCAGCATGAATCACTCGACAAAAATCTACCATCTATTTCAGCCGATTTTCTCTTTATTTAATCAAAATTATGACATATGTTATCACTCACTACTAATGTCAGAAATGATTGAGCGTGATTTTTTCAAGTTTTAAAGTTGATTTTAGTGTTTTTATCCAAAGAACATTTGATTTTATAGCTACACATTCAACATCACTCACCTGTAAATACAGATTTAAATACAAAGGTCCATCATAGACCTGAAATAAAGGTTATAAAAGCGGAACAGTGTATTTTTTATGTTCATTTAAAAATGCCAGGGCTGTTTATGGGATTTTTGCCCTGAGCCCTCTTTAATTTTGGACCTTGCTAACTACTCCTAAAACAGCCTGTGCTCAGACCGAAACTTCATAACATATATACTATACACTTATGACTTAAACTACACGTACTACACGTAAACTTGAAATATAAGCATGTCTTTTAAAGACATACTATTGACAGAAGCAAGTTGTTTCTTTAAAAAATATGAAATAAGATTTCATAGCTCATAGATCATATATTCATGAGAATATTTTTCCACCTAGGATACATTATTTTATATCAGACAGAACTGATGCATATTAAGCGACTGGAAAAGCACTCCAACACTGGTGAATACCCCAGAACATGTTGAACAGCTTAAAAGGACTACAAATTAATGTATTTATTTTGTATTAATAAACATTTTTTGAGAGACTAGCTGAACTGCAGTCCAATCTAACTGTTGAATCTTATTCTCACGATCCAATACAAACAATGCCCAAACAGCCAATGAGGTCCATCTCTAGCTGTTAGGCTAACTGTCTTATAATGAAAATGTTTAGTTAAATTCAACTACTGAGAGCTGTTGATAATCTGGTGGGATTTGATAGTCATGAATTATTGATAGATATTCCTTTAAAAATGCAAACAAATTATCTGAATCGTTTTCAACCGCAAATTGTTGCATGTATGGGAAGCGTGTCGCCCCCTAATGGACATTATATTATCTCAAAATATTCAGATTTACAAATAATATTTAGAATAAACAAAATTTATAATAAACTCGTTTATAACACTAGAAAAATCACTGCTACAATTTTTCAAAACACCAAATAGCACTGCAACCAAATGGGTGAATCTCAATTTTACTCTATATATGAGAAACATAAATAAATCAATAAATAAATCGAGTGTTTTTACATATTCAATATTGTCATAATTGAACTGAGTCTGGACATTAATTTTATTCTACACTATCCATTTTACTAGGATTCTTATTGCAGTAAAGCAAAATTATTATACTGTAATTTTAATTAGCTAAATAAATACAGCATAACATTTGTTAATCAGCATAACTTCAAGTTTGCTATATATATATATATATATATATATATATATATAAATATATATATATATATATATATATATATGCATATCTATCTATCTATCCATCTATATATATATATATATATATATATATATATATATATATATATATATATGCAATTTATTAAGAGTTCAGATGCAAAACCAGCTAAAAGTCATCTCGGTCAATGATAATAATACTGAGTGAACGCTCCTGACACAGTATACGTCCATCAAATACTTTTACTTCAAACTGGCTAAATTGCAGCCTCAGCCCAATCAGAAGTACCGGTACTTAGTACATAGAAACCTATACAAAGTAGCCAGAAAGAAATCCTAATTTTAAAGAAATACGTCTGGAGGATTTAGAGGCTTTTGCATATATATATATATATATATATATATATATATATATATATACATATATCAATATATCAGAAGAATCAGAATTAGATTTATTCGCCAAGTGTGCCCGAACACACAAGGAATTTGTTGTGGTTTTTTAAGGTGCTCCTGGTACATACATGCATACAGACATACATACATATTAGACATGAGAACAGAGAAAACATTTAAATAAAATAAAAGCTTAAAATAAATAATAATGTGTATGAATCTGGAACAGAAGATTTATGTACAGATTTGTGCATTATTTACTCTATATACAGCTGTATAAATAAGAGATGTGCATGTGTATTTACATAATACTACAGAAAGAGACAATAATTAGAAATGGAGAAAAAAAAATACAGAAATGAATTGTAGAACACAGGTAATGATTCATGTTTTAGCTTTATTCATATATATATATATATATATATATATATATATATATATATATATATATATATATATATATATATATATATATAAATCAAAAATGAGGCAAATGTGTTCAGCTGTAATAAAATTAGTCTAAAAATGCCTTGGTTTTAAGTAATTTTATGTATTTTGATTTCTGAAGTGAAATAAGACCTGGATTTAACTTTTTCTTGTTCTAAAAATCACCCAAATACTTTCTTTCTGTTGTTTCTTCACGTCTTAGAATGGTTATTGAATGTTTGCAATGTACAGTTTCTAATCTGCATGGACATCACCTGGCAACTCCTTAGCTTCGCAAACAAAAATGCGCAAAGCAACAACACGAGCAGCTGCTGCGTAACATTATTCTCCACATTGTTCACATCCGTGCGGGCCTAACAAACCTTGCTCTGATCCGTCCTTTCACTCTCGTTTTCAATAGGTTGCGAACAGTCCGTATAGATGACGTGAATTGGTTCATCCGGGGGGCTTTGCGAGAGAACGAATGCTGATTGGATACGCAAATCCACTGCGTCGATCTGATTGGCTGTTGGGTTCTACGATCAGGCGGACCGTTGATTTAGTAGGAGCTAATGTGAAACCGGCAATTCGCCACACGCGCTGCTGCCAGTGTCTGAGCTAAAAGCCTCACAGCTACCGGCGCAGGAGGTGCTTTACTCAAATTACTCTAAACTCAACCCAAACACACATTACTGATTCCCTCTCGGTAAGTTAATTTTTTTTGATTTAACATGTTGTATTAAAAAAAAAAAAAATGCAGCCTTTTTTGTGTTCTAGTGCGGTAAGTGTCCGTACTCTCTGTTAGCTTGTGCGCAGCTAATAGCCATGTGCTTTATGTGACGGCTTTGCTTTATACAAGTGTATAATTTCGCCGGTTTTCATAATTAAGTCTTTCGGATGATAAATATCACGCTTCAATTGAGGGCTGAAGCGGTAAAACTTACGTTAGGCCGCTGGGAGGGTTTTTGCAGGTCGACGCTCTGAAGATTAGCTTAGCCGCATTTCTCTCACCACCAGCCGACATTTCCGTCAAAGAGAGATCCCGCGTTTGCCGAGCTATTAAAGTACATTACTCGCCTTTTACACTAATTTTCTATTCAAGGTCGATAACATTTATTTCTCGTGTATAGTCTGGTCTTTTACTGTGGATAAGAATTCTCTCATCCGAATTTATTCGACAAAGTGCTGGGCACGTGCCTGAATCATGAATGGTGATTATAGAAAATCAAGCGTTTTGTTTAAAGTGCGAACATATTTGAATAAATATTGGATTTTTAATATCATTACACGTCTCGGTGTGATCACAAAGGAACCGGTCTTAAGATAGTAACGCGGCGTGTGGTGTTCGGGCCTACTTGAGTCCATTTCACAATGGATCCATCTGAAGACTCAGTTTTTCATTGGCAATTATGTCCCACCCTACACGATGAGCAGCTAAACCACCCGATCTGCGAAGAATTCAAATGCTGTTCTTATAGGGTGTGACTTTATTTCCTGTTTGTACAATCAGTATCGACATTATCGGCCTCGTTGTGTCTCGATCTTGGTGGACTCAACAAAGGGATTTGTTTCAGTTTCACTTAAACGGTCTGTCCTGGTTTTCCCTCACCATATCTAGTTTACATCTATATAAAAATAGCTCAACCAGAAATGTGAATTGTCATACCCATCATGTTCAAACCCATAGGACTCTTTCTTGAGGAATGCAAAAGGTGGTTCCTGACAGTTCCTTTTGTCTTCCTCAGGAGAAAGTCATACAGCTTTGTAACGACATGAGAGTGGAAAATTTTTAGTTTTCTTCTGTAGAGGGGATTTTTAATTAGTTATTTTGTTTTAGCTGAAACCAGTTGACCAAAGAAATGGTGATGGAGAAGCCAAGTGCCCAGCTTGTCGGGCGAGAGTTTGTCCGACAGTACTACACTCTGCTGAACCAGGCTCCTGACTACCTGCACAGGTCAGAATTTGCTGCCTATATATTCAGATTTCCTTTGTTAGACACAAGTGAGTATAGTACCTAAACATTTCCTTTGTTTTTCAGGTTTTACGGCAAGAACTCGTCTTATGTACATGGTGGTCTGGACAATAATGGCAAACCAGCTGAAGCAGTCTACGGGCAGTCTGTGAGTTTTAATACAAGTGTTGTGAATTTTTAATGCTGTTTATGATTTGGTGCAGTAGCTCAATATAAAATTGTTCTTTCTCAACAGGAAATCCATAAGAAGGTGATGGCTCTGAGCTTCCGTGATTGTCACACTAAAATCAGGCACGTCGATGCTCACGCCACACTGAACGAGGGAGTGGTGGTGCAAGTGTTGGGGGAGCTGTCTAATAACATGCAGCCCATGAGGAAGTTCATGCAGACGTTTGTTCTGGCACCTGAGGTATGAACGTTTCTTCATAAATGTGTTGTCAGTTAAAATTGTTAGCATGGCCTCGGGTAAATTAAACTGTTGCCTTTGAACATATGCCATTGCAGACATAAATTATTTTAAATGTAAGGTTGCATAGAGCGAAACCTGAATTACAAAGACCTATAAAGTGAATTTGTGAGTTGATAGGCCATCACTGTAGGTTTTAATGGTAACAATACTTAAAGTCATGAAAATATTGAAGATTTTTGAATCTTAAAGTATTTTAGAAGTGGAAGTTGCAACAAACGTCAGTTGTGATGCATTTCAGAGAGAAACTGAATGGTGAAATAGAAAAATAAAAATAAACTAGGCACCTCTTTGTCACATATAGCTCTAGACTTACTATTGGATGTCAGCTGAAGGAATGCCATTCTAGAGGGGAGGCAAATTTTACAAAGACAAATGTTTTTTTTTTTATGGTTAACTCTGATGAATTGTTCACCACAAGACTAGTAATGTGTTCTAACAAAGTAAATGGGATCAATTGTGATTTCTTATGGACTTGGAGAAATCATTGGCTAGATATTGATCCTTTTGTGGACTAAAGCTTTCTTTCAAACTTTAGTGTCCAATTCTTACATTCCCTATTTCCAGTCTTTTCCATTCATTGATTCAGTTGTCCTTATTCATATTGATCTGCATGACTTGTGTTAAAATAATTGCAAGTCCCAGTCCAGTATTCTCATGCGACTAAAAAGATCATAGACATTCAATGGCTGAAAAGTGTGGTAACATTTGACTTAAAGACTTCAAACTCCCCATTTTCTAGGGTTTTTGTCTTCTGTAGCATCAGCTTGTTTTGATCCTTATTATTAGTGGGAAATGACAAAACATTTATTCACTGTTGGTTTTTATATTGCTGTGATCCTTTAGGGAACAGTTGCAAACAAGTTCTACGTACACAACGACATCTTCCGGTACCAGGATGAAGTATTTGGGGACTCAGATTCAGAACCTCCTGAGGGTGAGCAGCTGATATTATTGGCATATTTAGGGATCTTTAGAGTAATCTGTCTCCCAGTTGCTCTTGCTGTGAGCAGATGACTTCATTCATCTCCTGTTGTTTACAGAGTCTGAGGAGGATGTGGAGGAGCTGGAGCGGGTGCACTCACCTGAAGTGGTCCAGGAGGAGTCTGCTGGGTACTACGAACAGCCGCCTTGGTAACTAGCATTCTTTTTTGCGGCTCATTTAATCTAGTTTTTTGGTAGTAAGGCAGGATGCAAGTTATGCGGGTGTGTTGTAGGTCAAAACAAATCTGACACACCTGTGTCTGTTAGAAATCAAAGTCTCTAATCAATATGACGTCCTCTAGAAAGAGGTGTGACGTTTTGCGAATTTCATACAAGTTTGTGCGCTTGCAGCGTTGAACCCGAGGGGCCGCAAGAAGAGGTGTCCGTAACCCCAGAGCCCCAGCCTGAGCCAGAAGCAGAGGTGGAGCCTGAGCCAGCAGCTGTGGAGCTGAAACCGGAGCCCGTCAGCGAGCCCGAGGTTCATATTGAGGAAAAGAGTCCGAGATCTCCCCCTTCGCCCACACCTGCTGACACTGCACCCGCCATGCCAGAGGACAACCGGGTAAGACTGCTCTCATTCATCACTGTCTGTTGGGTCCCTCTCGTGTCAACAGACCTGTATTTGTGACGATGTACAGTCATCACAAACCGGATAAGTGAGATCACCTGTGATGTCAAATGCTCTTTTGTTTTCAGCCGTCTTCATGGGCTTCAGTCACTAGCAAGAATCTCCCACCTGGAGGAGTGGTCCCCGCCACAGGAGTCCCACCACATGTTGTCCGAATCCCACCTGTGCAGGTAGATGTTTATAACCAACTCTCTCACTCTCAAGGAATATTGTTTTGGGGTTATCCTGGATATTAGTATAGGAAGCTGCTTTTTACATTTGTTAAAGGTCCACTAAGTGCTCTGAAACCTGCAGCGTTATTCTGTGTTGATGTAATTTCAACTAAAACAGGAAGAAGGGTGGGATATACCCAGCAGTCCTGTCCCTTCTTTTAAATAGCCAGTAGTGTTTTGTTTATCACAGCTTGGGCCAGAGCTGTTAAGCTAGTAAAGCTGCATTTGACGGCGTACGACGGCCACAATCTCATCCATATTGGATTATCTATATATAAAATAGTATTGCGTAGACTCAGATGTGTCCAATATGTTTTGTGGTCTGAGTTTTGAATGCTTGTATCTTCTAAATGCAAATTTTTGTCATTGTTTGAGCACACTAGTTTACAGATAGCCTTAAGGTTAACACATTCATTTTAAAAACCAAAAAAAATTGTATTTTGATTTCATGGGGACTTAAGTATGTTTATGACTGCTCTGTTTTTAAAGCAAGTGGATGACTTTTAAGATCTCTTAAATTTAAAGAATAATTTTGTCAAATTGTGCAGCTTAATATTGTACGTTTGTTTTATTTTGTATTTATACAACTCCTATGACCCTCCAGTCTTAAAACTGCAATATTTTAAGTCATCAACGTACTGCAAAATCAACAGGAAAAGTGTCTGAACAAACTGTATGAAATTATTTCTATTGTGGGTAAAAGTCTTTCAACTGATGAGATCAGATCCCAAATTTTTACTACATTCCTTTAGTCTATTTTGCATTTCTGTACACACATTAATGTGGTTGCATTTTATGACTATAATAGGCTGTAGGTTTCTTTTTCTTTTTTTTTCTTCGCATGAAACCCATATATATATATATATATAAGTTAATGCACTAAGTTATTAACTGTATTTTTGTTATCCATAGCGTGTCGAGGTAAAAGCAGAAACACAGACCACAACACAGAGACCCCAGAGAGACCAGAGACCACGTGACCAAAGACCAGGACCCTCTCCCGCCAACAGAACAGCAAGACCAGGAGGTGTGCAAAAGTGTAATCTAGTATGAGTGCATGTGAACATTGATGCTTTTTTTTTCTTTTCTTTTTTTTTTTTTTAATTACGTAAGACTTGATTAGCTGATTTTTTTTTTTTTTTTTTTGCAATCTATCAAAATCTTATTGGCTCTGGGGAAGCTGCCTAAGGCAGCCTGAGCATTGTAATGAACCTTATGTCTGCATATAAATGGCGTCTCCCACAAAATTGGAAGTTAAATTAAAAGCACACATCATGGCTGGTCCACTAGCAACCTGAAAGGATATGCATCATATGCAGATGGCAGTGTCATTTGTCTAATGTTTAATCTCTGGTTAGCAGTGCGGGAGGGTGAGAGCGGAGAGTCAGAGGTGCGGCGAACGGTCCGGTATCCCGACAGCCAGCAACTCTTTGTCGGAAACGTACCTCACGACGTGGACAAGAACGAGCTCAAGGAGTTCTTTGAACGTAAGCATTTTTTTCAGCTTGAACTGATTTTAAAATGTAGATCAAATCTTCCTGCACTGACTTGATTGCTTATTTTTCTTGCACAGAGTTCGGCACTGTCCTTGAGCTGAGAATCAACAGTGGTGGAAAGCTGCCTAACTTTGGATTCGTGGTATTTGATGATGCTGAGCCCGTGCAGAAGATCCTCAACAATCGGGTATGTGTGACTTTCAGATGTTGTGCAGTACAGGATGTTTTGACTAACGCTGGATCATCAGAATGACCTTTCCTTTTTACGCTGTAGCCCATTAAACTGCGAGGAGACGTTCGGCTGAACGTAGAGGAAAAGAAGACCCGCTCAGCCCGTGAAGGTGACCGGCGAGACATCCGCCCCAGAGGCCCGGGAGGACCACGAGACAGGGTTGGCGGGTCAAGAGGACCACCAGCCCGTGGAGGCATGGCTCAAAAACCCAGTTTTGGAGCGGGTCGAGGCACAGGACCCAGCGAGGGCCGCTATGCAGGACCACGTCAGTGAGGCAGCTCCTACGTCATTCACTGCTGATGCAAGTCACGCTGGTTAACACAGATGGCTTCCCTGTTCCCTGTCTCCATCCCTCACTCCAGGACCCAGGAGTGTGATGATTCTTCTTTATCTGGACTCTTCCTTTTATTTCTGAGATTGAACTTGAATTTGTTGTAGAAAAACAAAACTACTTGAATTGGGGAAAGGAGAAACCTAGCATTTGGTTTTAGCGTTCTCTCCCTGTTTCTTAAAGGAACGTGTTTTTACTGCTTGGGCAATCCTGTGTATTGCTAGCACCCGCTTTCAGGTCAAGTGCAAGTATGGTTTTATTTGGAATTGTTGCCAAGTCAAATCATGGTTGTGTGTGAGTGACTATCTAGCATGTAAAGAATCCTGTTTGCCTTCTACTGTTGCACTTCATCAAGAATGACAACATATTTTAACAACTCCACTGTTGAGAGAACAAAATAAACTCTATGTACTATTTTGAAGCATGGGTGTGTCTTGTCTGGGGGTAGAAATACGGACAGCGTTCCTATAGCCACTGGGAAAATGTGGAAATGCAAGAATTGGACTTTCAAGCTTGGAACTACAACTTAACTTAGTGTTTTTCTAATTTATAGACTATGGAAGGTAGTTTCTGCTCATTTTAAGTAAATCAATTAAATTAAGAAATGAAAACTAGATTAACAATGTGTGCCAAAGTTCATTATTTGGTTTGTCAATTTTCAACTTAATTTCTACTGACAATACATGGTTCCTATCAAATTGGAAAAACAAAACGCAGTTGGAGATTTGACATCTTCACAGCACTCTCAAGGCAAGACTGCCAATATTAAAGTGAAAAGGCAAATATGAAATGGAAAATACAAATGTTTTTACAGCGCTTTTTATTAATGCTCACACAATTGTGACAATTTAAAATGTAAAGTTTACTTTTCATTTTATTGTCTCTTATTTCACAGTTCACATTTCAGTTTTAATTTTCCAATTCAACCTGTATGCAAATTATGTGGCAATCGGTGGCAGGGGCATATTGTTCAAGTGATGTAGATGATTTAATGTGATTTTGGCATATATTTTGCATACTTGATCTGGTTTTCATTTTTGTAATTTAATTCATTTATAGTTTACAGAAAATACCTTCCATAATGGAACTTTGAACTGCACTAAACAAGAATTTTTAAATGTTGGTTATTTAAACATTTGAAATGGGGAGAAATCCAAAAGAGTTCTCTATTTTGTTTTTAAGAGCAATTAAAGTATTGCGTTCCCCCCTCTTCATATCCAAAATATTTCTTTGGTTGCGCTTTGTAAAATTGATTTTAAAATGCTTATGCATCATTAACAAATGAATTATAGTGTCATGGAAATTACAGGTGCTTTCAGTCATTCAGTACTAATATAAGTTTTATACATTGAGAAATAAATTGATTTTGTGAAGAGTCATCTGAATAGTGTCATTGAAATCACATGACCAACGTTGTGTCATTGAACACAGGAGAGAATCCTTGCGCACATTAGCTGCAGCTTCTGAAGATATGCTAGTAGCATAGTGTTGTTTGGTAATGTGAAGAGCAAAAAACAACAACAACAGTGCTTTAGTAGCGTAAACAATGGAAGAATCAATACCTGTACAGTTGAAGGAACAAAAAAAAAATCGCAAAAGAATTTTGATGTAGGAGAAAATGAAACGTGATGCCAAAGTTGCTTTTTTTGTTGGGCAGGTAAGGGAATTAGTTGTGTAAACCACTCTCCAAAACTAGTTTTAAGCTTATTATTGATTACAGATTACATGATGAAATAGAAAACTGGGTAGTACCATAATCGAGGTTACTTATTCTAGGTAATGCATTCTGACTACTTTTTTAGATTACTTTTAGATTACTCTTTATCTAACTTGTTTTAAACTTATATATAAACTATATATATATATATATATATATATATATATATATATATATATATATATATGTATATATATATGTGTGTGTGTGCATATATATGAGAATATATGCAAATCTAATTTCTAAAGGCTGCAGCATGATGATCCTCATCGCATTGGCTCAATCTTTTTTCCATTACTGCCGGGTAGTGCTGGTCATAACAGAAAAGTCAATTTTGCACCTATAGACATCCATCACCCAGCCACCAAAATGATGAGATTTTGCAATATTGTGCTGCCACTCTCAACAAATATCAATATGTTATATTGCCTCAGCAGTGTTCTTTACAGATACCTTATCCTGAGGCTCACGCTGGCCAATCATATTCCTATTTTCTCAGTGTGATTGCATTACTGAGATTACAGGGCCTAATTATGAATTCATGTGCTTGCATCAGACTAAAACGCACAACTGTAGCACTTTATAAACTAGATTAACAGTGAGTATGATTAGCTGTAGCCGCGATGTAGGAGTGTGTTGACCAGCAGGTGGCCCAGCATTAGTATTCACGAGAGGGAAAGTGCAGACACTTTATTTTGAAGCCCCACACCCCCCATGACCCACATGAGCTCAATATGTCCTCACACAGCTGGTCAAACCCACCAAACATACGGCCCCCCAGCTGGACCCTCACAAAGCCTTGGGCTCCGCAACACAACGCACACTGGCACAGCTATTTTTGGGTTAGTTCACCCAAAATACTCTGTTTACTCACCCTCATGTTGTTCCAAAGTGTATCTTAAAAGGACATTTTTATTTTGAAGCAATGTACTGGTTGCTTTTGTCCTTGCCATTAGTCCCCATAGGTGCTGCTTTTATACCTTAAACCAACAAAAAGTTGCCAGAATGACTTATACAGAATGACTTATACTATAGTACACAAGTACACAGACAGAAATTACAGTCATTATTCAATGAGAAACTTTAATTTCTTTCCTGGCCCTTCCAGATGTCTGTACAAGCCACTGTTTTAATTAATTTTTACTTCATTTGATAAATAAAATTGTACTCACCCTCAGGCCATCCAAGATGTAGATGTGTTTATTTCCTCATCGGAAGAGATGTGGAGAAACTTAGCATAACATCACAGGGTTTGAATTTCGGCGCGAATTTCTACTTAGCGTTTACAACGCACAAAATTCCCGCAAATATTTCAGCTTAAAACAGCACTCGAAACAGATGACGTAATGTATTAACTGCCTGCTTTTAGTCTTACCAATTTAAACATTCAAGTGACTTTAAGCAAGAGCAAGAAGACGCGAAGACAGAGCTCGATACAGTACTCGCGCGCTTTCTGAGAAACCGTTTTCTGTGCGGTTACGCGTAAAGCGCGCGCACATAATCCCTCATCTGAAACAGCAGCGACTAAAATTGTGTTTTGCGCCTTATTACGCATAAACGGCCAAATACATACAGAATTATGTCAAAATGGCCGTCTTGGCGAGTATTAACGTACACACTGTGGGTATATAGACGATTAAATTAATGTAGATAGTTGAGAAACAAAACCCACGCGTTACAGTATATTTATCCGTGCATGAGGTCTTAAAGAGACAGCAGCCTAAATAAACCTACTATGGTCTGTCGTTGATGTTTATTTATACAGTGAAGAAAATCAAGTTTTATTATACAGGTGAATAGATTATTCAATATCTGTAGTAATTTTGTACATGAATATTCCTGTTGGGTCTACCTGCACTGTTAATTGAATTTATCTTGCATTTATTTATGCTGCTCATTGTCATTTATTATTTGTTCTTATTGTATTACTGACCGTTTACGTGTCTTTTTAAAATTTAAATTCAACTCGGAGTTTGAAATCAGTTTCTTTCGCCACATGTAACACGAAAAGGTATCTTTTAGTTCATACAAACTATAACAATGATAATCTCAGGTACTGATTATGTGCTTTATTCAATGTTAAAACTGTTTGAATATCATATTGTGTGACATTTATAGCTATACTGAAAGCAACAACAGATAGTTTACCTCAGATCTTTAAAATAAAGCAAACATGTACATTAAAAACTGAACTTATTGCGAACCAACAACCATATTCCACAACAACGATGGTATCAGTCACTCAGTCTGTACTTTTACTAATGTCACAAAGGTTAAATATTTATGAATTAGATTATAAACTTGCCCATTTCGTTGGGAGTGCAGTGCGGTTCTCACTTCTGAATGGCTGTGATATTTGAGTGATTCTGTCGCTTTGCGGTGTTGCTGTTGCTTGTCGCTGGAATCTTGTCATGTCTCGTTTGTGCACGTTCCATTTTTTTTTAGTAGCAACTTCCTAACAATATAAATATGAATGAACACATAATTATAAATTGTAATCCACAGAGAATAATTGATAGACTGGAGTTGTGGATTGCTTACGGATTGTTTTTATCAGCTGTATGGACTCTCATTCTGACGGCACCCATTCTCTGCAGAGGATCCATTGATGATGATTGTTATAGTTTTTTTTTTAAGGCACTTTTGTGAGCTCCTTGAAGCTGAATTTTATTATATTTGCATGAAAAAGAGTGACGTTCGCATACTTTGTGTATCCATGGATCAAGAGGTAAATAATGACAGTTTTCATTGCATTTTTGAGTGAACTATCCCTTTAAAAACATTTTAACTCCAGAGTTTTTATTTTATTGCAAAAGTTGTTAATAAAAGCAAACGCTCAAAATTCCCAGCTCAGACTGAAAATATTCATTTCTCATATACTGAGGGAAAAAACGTTCTGTCAAAGCCTTCATGTTTCACTGGCTTCAGGCCCCGCGGCGGTTTTCGGTGTCAGCTGTAATGTAATTCCAGTCCCACTGTAATGCGCGGGCCGGGGCAGTGAGAGGGGCCGGGTGGTCCGGAGATGGGGGAGGGGGCTCTTCCAGACTACTCGAGCGAGGGGAAAAATTGACTGAGCCTTTGTGGTTCATAATCCACTTGCATAATTTAAAAGCCTGAGCGAGGATGGCCATAAGGCCGAGTATGGATGTATTCAAATGCAGCCGTATGGGGCCTCTGGGAAATTCGTGCAAAGTGTACTTTCCAGTGTCTGAATCTGCTTAATTGACTTTCCTCTAAAAATTGGTTGGGGTATATAAAGCTCCAAACAAACAAATGCATCAAGATAAGAATTTTAAAAACAATCTCAACATTCAATGTGACTTCGAATCTTATATTCTGAGAGAGAGAGAAGTAGTGTAATACAATAATATAATTATTCCTGCTTAACAATGGTATATATATGAAGAGTTCAGCTGCAAAACCAGCTAAAAGCCATCTCAATCAAAAATGAGATAATGATACTGAGTGAATGCTCCTGACACATAGTACACGTCCATAAAATACTTTTACTTCATACTCGCTACATTCCAGCCTCAGTCCAATCAGAAGCACCAGTACTTACATAGAAACCTATACAAAGTAGCCAGAAAGAAATGCTCATTTTAAAGAAATACGTCAAATGGATTTAGCTGGTTTTGCATCTGAACTCTTCCTTCATATATATATCAGAGGTCGTGTTAACCGAAAATTGTCCATCATTAACGGAAATTTTTTTTTTTTATCAGTGATGGAAAAATCTGAAGTCCGTCCGTCATTTTGACCGTTTACTCTGAGGGTGATCTATTGTAAATTGTAGCTGTAATTCCCACCCCTGTCCAGTTGGTGGCGAGTGTGCGCCAGTCTGGCAGTAGAGCAGGGGATCCAGAACAAAAACGAAACCGTCACAAATTTTTCCTATGTTTGATTATGCACAGGCGAGTACACAGAAGCTACAACAATCCATCACGCCACATTAAAGAACCCCAAAACGGTATTTATTGCTTGAATTTCCTAATGAAATTGACAGAATATGAATTCTGAGACTTTGTTTCATATCAAAAGTAACACAAAGCCTAGCCTATTTATTGGAAGGAAGACACACTATGTACTGTTCATTCATCAACCGAAAACAGCATAGACCTAGAGATCAATTGTGAATTAAGAATCGATATTGGTTCAGTAAAATAAGAATCTATTAAAATTTTAGATTTTCTTTTCTTTTTTTTTTTTTTTAACCCAGCCCTGCCCTAGCGTATTTTCTTTTTAAACAATGCACTGTTGTAGGTTCATGATGAAAATTGAAAATGTGAACAAAAATAAAAGCAATTAAATGTTTGTTCTAATCGAAATATAAAAAATTAAAATGACTGGGTAATAATAGATTATGACGGAATTTTTATGATTTTTAAGACTAGCGCAACCTCTGATTTTATATATAAATCTGTGTGTGTGTGTGTAATTTATTGATCTGATATTACTGACCACTTAAGTGACTTCTGACCATGACCGATAATCCAAACAGACCTTGTATCTTATATACACTGTTTTTTTAAAAAAAGCCTCTTCTGCTCACCAAGCCTGCATTTATCCAAAGCACAGCAAAAACAGTACAACTGTAAAATATTTTTACTAGTTAAAATAACCAGTAATTTACTAGTTTTCTAAATGCTGCTAAATTTTCAGCATCATTACTCCAGGCTTCAGTGTCACATGATCCTTCAGAAATCATTCTAGTGTGCTGATTTCCTCTTCAAGAATCATTATTATTATTATTATTAGTAGTAGTAGTAGTAGTAGTAGTAGTAGTAGTATCAATATTTAAAACAGTTGAGTACATTTTTTTTTTAGGATTCTTTGATGAATAGAAAGATCCAAAGATCAGCATTTATCTAAAATAAAAATCTTTTGTAACATTATTTATAGAAATTAATAATTAAAGAATTATAGAAATGAATACTTTTATTTCTATTTCAGATAAATGCTGTTCTTCTGAACCTTTCTAGTCATCAAAGAAACCTGAAAAAAAATATATATATACTCTGTTTTCAACATAATAATCTTAGTTTTTTGAGCAGCAAATCAGAATATCAGAATGATTTCTGAAGGATCATGTGATTGGAGTAATGATGCTAAAAATTCTGTTTTGAAAGCACAGGAATAAATTACATTTTAAAATATATTCAAATAGAAATTTTACAAATATTTCAAAATTTTACTGTTTTTGCTGTACTTTGGATCAAATAAATGCAGGCTTAGTGAGTGGAAGAGACTTCTTTAAAAACATTAAAAATCTTGCTGTTCAAAAACTTTTGACTCGTAGTGTATATAAACATGTATATGCTTTTTGTTACAACTAAGAAATGGCTTCCTGAATGTAATACATGTATATCATACTGACTCTGACATGTCATTTTTTTGTCATGTGAGTAATTTCAGAAGCACTAACATAACTGCTGCTTAGGGAAAAAAAAAAATTATCGCCCTTTTAAATCACCACACTTCTTTGTCATTGCAACAACCCTGTCATTTTTTCACATTGATTGCGGACAACAGTATAAAAAAGAATTTTAATTCAAAGTTGAAAACATGTTCATCATAGAAGAGGTGTATTCAAGTCATTGTCATGGAATGTTTTTCTTGGAATAAAATAAATTTAAGAGACACGCACACAGACAACACGTCATTGACCCACAGGTCACGGTGATTCATAGTCCAGCTCACACAAACATCAAAATTCTCACAAACCCTTGAGATGTTTTAGTTCAGAAAACCTTTAATAGTAGAATTAGATTTAGCATTATGACATATTTCAATAAATATCGTGTTATATACAGATATAGCAGAAATGGTACATTCCTTTTTTCTTCAAATTGCTCACATTTCTGTACAAGCCAAAAATATCTGCCATTTAATTCTATTCATGCAAAATTCCATGTTTTAGTATTGGAACATAAAAATAAGAATTTGCTGTTCTTTTCACTGCTCGGAAGTGCACTCGGATTATGACAGGAAGCGAATGAAGAGATGCACTTTGTGCCAATACACAACAGAAGCAAAGAAACCCAAAAATTAAGGCCATACCAACTTGTGCAAAAATAAATTTTACCCACAGTTTTGCGTACAAGTTACATATGATCGCCACGTCCGTCATCACTTCCAGTCGTTTCCTGGGCAGTTGCAATAAAATCCAATGTGGCAATAATCAAAAGAACCAAAGAACAAATGAACGCTTTAAAAAAAAAAACAAAACAAAACAAAACATGCCTCAAATTAAGATTCTGAAACCATCAGGACATTAAATTGATATTTTCATAATTATTAAGCCAAAGAACAAATTTGCATATAGCACATATTTCACATTGTCCTCGTGTTCCCGAGCCAGTATTATTATTTGTTATAAGTTGTCTGGTATATTGCGTTTAGCACGTGGAGTGTGTGAGGGCCCGGGGCGTCACTGCTGTCATTTACACAACGGGACAGTCCAGCAACGTCGTGAATAGCCTTAAGCAGGGTTCATTAATAAAGAAATCGGTCATTAACAGCAACATGAAGCTGAACATATTTCTACAAATGTTCTCTAAATGTGTTTTTGACTACATATTTGAGTTTCCCAGCTCAAGAGTCGAGAATGATCACATTGAGTGTATAAAGCAGCTTTATCACTCTCCACACTGTACACCGTGATGTATGTTATACATCGTGTGCCTCTATCAGTCTCAGATGAAGCGTAGCCCGCTGGAAGAATGACTAGTTGGGTAACTATTCGAAATAACGATGATTAATATTGTTTGTAAAGTTACAGATCCAGTCGTGAACACCCCTTTCAGCACAATTCATCGCGTGTGAACATTCAAATGATGTGTGAAATGTGTTCTTGCTACATTGTGCTGCTCGTGGAGGTAAGCGTGTGGATAGCGTTTCACATTACAATGTTGTTGAATTTCTGAGAGTAACTCCAGTGTCTTCATCGGTGAGTTGTAAACCAGTTTTCAAAGCACTGCATCACAAGCCAATTCATTTGAGGGAGAAGATTTCACATTAATAATCAAAAATAGCCCTTCAAATTTACTATGGTGCCTGGTCATTTTAAATAAATTAATAAATAATTTATTTCAAAAAATAAAAATTGTAAATATATATTTTTTTCAATTTAAAATAACAAAAATAATAATATATTAAATAAATAACGTGCCATCAATTAACTATTAGCTTCAAGCTTCACTCTTAACCAAAATTATACACGTACATCAAAACCTTGATACCGATATTTCGATTTAAATGTAAATGGTGATACTTTAACCGTCACAAAATGACTAGCTGACTAGTTTCAGTGTATAAATACATACACTTGTAGGTTTTCTTGAATATGTGTGTGAAAAACTGAATAAATTACAAATGTTACAGGCTTTACAAAATTGGTCAATGTCACATCAAACAGGATGAAATGCAGACAAAAAAAAGGTAAACCTGAAAGGCAATGACAATAGAGTAACAAAACTGCTCTTTGGTTTTAAACAAACAAAGTGTTACACAAACACACAAAAAACGTGTCACGCATGGCAAAATCTTGCATATCCTGCACAGAGCATCTATCACGCAGCCTGACACATGCTCACTTTATATAATGGTGTTTCTCTTCAGTTCGGCAGTCAAACAAAACATTACAAAAGTGAAAAATGACATCTATATCATCTGCGCCACAAAAAAACCCCTAGCCATGCATAGACAGCAAATGAGCATGACTGGAAGAGGAAATTGAACATGTATGAAAAAGCATTTTTTTGGGGGCCTTTGGAATAAAAATGGCCATTTTTGACATGATGAACACTGAAAATAATTGCATATACGATTATTGCATAGAGAAGCCAGATGAAGATGCATCCTAAATTTCATAAACTAAACCTTGTGCACTTGTTTATTCTGTTGCACAATGCAGTGTTTATACACACAGGTTGAAAAATCACTGTAATATACATTTGGTTGGAAATATAGATCTATTATCATGGCACTGGCTGTACTGCTAAACCACGCTTAGAAAAATAACACTGTATGAAATATGAGTTATGAAAATCCCTTTGCTTTTCTTTCTGCCCATTTCTGACATATTCTGAGATGGAAATGGCAAAACCAAAAGAGTTAAAAGTATATTTTACTTTACATATACTAATATTTAATCTTTTTTATTAGCTTATTTAGCTTTTACATCCAAAGATGAACATATGAAATAAAAAAAAAAAAAAGTTTTTTTTTTTTTTTTTTTTTGGTTAATCTAAAGGTTGATGTTTGGCACGTGAACAGAACATAATCTGATGTTTTAAACAAAAAGAAACCTGAAAATGAGCACAGATAGAGGAACACATTGACCACAGCTTGAATAAATTATTATTATTATTATTATTTTTTTTTTTTCACTGGCACTCATCAAGATCCATTAATAATCGATATCAGAATGAAACATCTTGAGACCCCAAAGCAAATCTCGGTCTCTGGGACCTGCGACATTTTCATTGTGTATTCATGGAAGCCCCAAACTGCCTCGAGACGCCCAAAAATGTTTCATTTTCAATGACTGAAGTATTATCATTTAAATATATGATATATTACAGCAGTGATGTTTTTCCATATTCGCGCAATGCAGTACGTCTTCAAGTTGCAAAAAAAAGTTTTACAAGTTTTCCTCTTGGATTCCCAGTCATCAGTTCAGAAGTTCTTAAGTTGAATATTTACTTTTAGTCATTTTCATTTTTTTAGTAAATATATTGCCACATTCATATATCATGCATTTTACTGCATTGCTATTGCACAGGTCCGGATAATTCAGGAGGACAGGAGAGAAAGAGACGAAAAAAGGAATAAATACCTCTGCCGGGGACTCGTCATCACCGTAAGCGAGTGAGAGCGCTGCAGTGAGAGGAAGGCGGGCATGGTGGGACGTGGGGAGGGGTGTGGAGGTGGCTGTATTCGCATCTCTTTACTGCTTGTGAATATCCTCGCTGCGTATGATCTTGTAAATGATCCAGTAGAAAATGTTAAAAATGAGGAAGACCAGCGGAAAGGCCACGCGCGACACCGTGTCGATCCGTTTGGCGCGGCTGATGAAGAGCTTGCGCATTTCCTCCACGCTCTTCTCAGGGGGGTTGGCGGAGGTGGGCGCGTTGTTGTTGTTGCCCTTGATGGCCATGCCGTCTTTGGCCTGGAGGCATGCCGGACCCATGCCGTAGGCGGCGAAGCTGAATCGGCCGTCTCCCGCCTCGTCCTCCTGTCAGTTGGTCGAGAAACCCATTATTCACACACTTCACCTTAAACAAATAATGTACTGTGAAATCCAGTGTCTTCACTGGTGAGGTGTAAACCAGTTTTCAGAGCACATATGTGACCCTGGACCATAAAACCAGTCATAAGGCTAAATTTTTTGAAACTGACATATATACATCATCTGAAAGCTGAAACAAGCTTTCCATTGATGTAAGGTTTGTTAGGATAGGAAAATATTTGGCTGAGATGCAACTATTTGAAAATCTGGAATCTGAGGGAGCAAAAAAAAATATATATATAATAAAAATATTGAGAAAATCACTTTTAAAGTTGTCCAAATGAAGTTTTAAGCAATGCATATTACTAATCAAAAATTAAGTTTAGATATATTTTCGGTAAGAAGTTTACAAAACACCTTTATGGAACATGATCTTTATTTAATATCCTAATGATTTTTGGCATAAAAGAAAAATCGATAATTTTGACCCATACGATGTATTTTTGGCTATTGATACAAATATGACTGGTTTTGTGGTCCAGGGTGGCATATTTAAACAGTGTATCACAAGACATTATTTGACATTAATAATCAAAAATAGCCCTTCAAATACACCACAAAGTCTCGTCATTTAGACAAATTAAAATAATAAACAATTCATATAAAAAAAAAATATTAATTAAAAAAATAAAAAAAAATTTTAAAGTAAAATTATTGGTAACACTTTGTTACATGTACTTACTATTACAATAACAATTAATTATGCATAAATACATGCAAGTAACCCTAAGCCAACCCCTAATCCTAACCATACAGTAAGTACATGTAGTTAATTAATATTACTCAGTACTTAAATGTATAATTACACTGTAACAAGGACACCTTAAAATAAAGTTTAACCAAATTATCAAATAACCATTACGGTTCACTCTTCAAGGTTAGTTCACCCAAAAATGAAAATTCTATCATTAATTACTCGTCTTCATGTTATTCCAAACCCGTAAGACACTTCGTTCATCTTCAGAACACAAATTAAGATATTTTGATGATATCTGAGAGCTTTCTGACCCTGCAAAGACAGCAAGGGTCCTACCACTGTCAAGGCACAGAAACACAGCAAGGACATTGTTAAAATAGTCCGTGTGACATCAGTGGTTCAACTGTAATTTTATAAAGCAATGAGAATGCTTTTTATGTGCAAAGAAAACAAAAATAATAGCTTTATACAACGATTTCTTCTTTCCCTGGACAGTCCGTCACCATTATCAAGAGTACCACGACGGTTTTAGATGACCAGCTTACATTATTTTTTAAAAGTGACCTTACACTTGGCGAAAAACCCAGGGTAGATGTACTGACAGGTTGCTAGGTCTGCAGAACAAAACCAGCCCAAAATGTTTTCCCCTCTGGCAGGGGTCCCCCTCCATTGAAATAGCAAGGGGGAAAATCCCTCTAACCTGCAAACTAAAAATAACTTGCGGAAACAAACATAGCCAAATACTACAGGAAAACCACAGACTTGGCATTGACAGGAATAACCAATCTGTCCACTTACATAGGAGACTCGAGTATGCTTATCTGATTCATATCAGAATTGTTTCCACATATAAATGAGGCCTGAAACTGGTCTGAGAATATCGTGTCATTATATAATCAGGGGTACATTTAGAATTTGACGATGTGAAGAAAAAAGTTTTCCTGTCTCCCAAAAACCCAAACATGACCTTACATAGCTGCTATGAAACAATCTATATTGTATAAAGTGCTATATAAATAAAGGTGATCTGCAGGAATGTGTGCATAAAATACCATCATGTTTGCTACTGTTTGCTTCCATGTTACCATTACTTGGTAACACAGTTGACGGGTAACTTTGTTGACATTTTTAGTGTTTTGGGCCTATACTCAGCATGAAAGCCTAGAACTACTGAGCATATGGTATGTTAGAAATATATTTTCATAAACAAGACATAAGTCTTAGTTTAATTGTCTTGTTAAAATTTGCAGCAATAACACTTGTGTAAGACTGTTGTCAGTCAATTAATCCACTCTTGACACAGGTTTGGAAAAAGAGAGAACATAACTTCTGTGCAGAACCACTGTGCAAATTATGCGAGAATGGGACAAATTCCTTTTTGAGGGGGGGTTTTCTAGCGGGTAACTTGATAATGGTTTTTTGGAAACAAATAAAACAAGTTATATCACAATAAACACTTATTTTTGAAATGCACACCCAAATGTCTTGATAACCTAATCTAACTGAAGGCAAAACAAAAAAATAAATTTATATTTGAGTTAGAATTTTCATGCTCAAATGCAGAGTATAATGAGCAACTTCACAAAATCAGACATGAATACCAGGGTTGCATGTGATATGAACATAATTTTTGAACAAAAGATGGCTTTTTCAACATATAGTAGTGTGATTGGGAAAAATATAATTGTGTACTAGAAAATTAAGCATTGGGGCTTTATATTAACAAAAATGTATTAAAAATATACTTCACGGACATGAGATTTACCCACAATTATAGAATGACCCTTACATGATCATGGGTCATATGTGATAAGCATCACATGGGAGGAAAAAAAAAAAAAAAAAAAAAAATCAGAATTGGGTTACTTGAAATTTAGGTTACCGCCCATGCTTTATTCTGGGGAAAAAAATAAAAAAAAAGTGTTCATCTGAAGAAAGAAAGCCAAATACATCTGGGATAACATGAGTGTGAGAGAATTTCAATTTTTGGGTGGAGTATGTCTTTAAATCCTCCACTCCTGTTGGGTGGATTAGATGTTTTTATGGGTATTAACAATTGACATATGTCAGCTAGACGGCACAGGGTGTAGTCAGAGGTCACAATATTTCACGCAAGTTAATGGACTGACCCTGCCCCGCTCCCCACCTCCACACGCTCTTATTTGAGATTCAGCAGATGGACTCGATCGTACACGTTAATGAAAACAGAACCAAAATAACCACCTCGGTTAATTACATTTCGGCACGGGTAGATATTTCACCATGATTGTGCCTGTTTAAACACAAAGCACGGATGTGAAATAGGATCATTATGTTCGTAATGCACGTTTTCAATTTGCAGGTGCAAACAACTAGCGTGGGGAACCATCCCGTTCGCTTTTACTGAAAGATCAGCCATTTTCTACTCAGGACTCCATTTTTAGACACTTTGTCCTCCTTCTGTCCTTGTCTTTCAGCCTTCCCATTTATAACTGTTAATGTGTGTCGGGGTAAATGGAAGATCACACCAGGATGTGTGTGTGTGTGAGGGGTGATGTTATTCCACGGCCCCTTTGTTTTTGTATACGACGCTATCTTTGATGCCGGGGTGCTACGACCTTTCCTTGTCCTTCAGTTGCACTGGCTCACCATTTGTAAGTATTACAGATGCTCGGCTTTATTTCTGCTGCCATATGATTAATGTGGTGGCTCCGAGACGTGACGTGGAGCTGTAAAGAGGAGCCGGGCTGCAGCACCGCTGCGTCCTGCGTCACTTTCCCTCCCGGCCCGGCCCCTGCCAGATTCATTACCCTCCCTTCCTAATTAAAACTCTGCCATTACTGCATTAGGCGTGCCAGCCGCGTTCCCAGTCCGACTGTTAGAGGGGAGGGAAAAAAACAATAAGCCGAAAGCTCGCTCGAGGTTTACAGCGGAGTGCGATATTACGGCCGTGCGTCAGAATGCAGCTCACGGCGGCGTTTGCAAATCAGGGGTGTGGCGTCCACCGCTATATACAGGACCTCTCGGCTCCTTCATCAATCAAAGCCCGGAGATGTGACTGATGTTTTGATGCCTTTTATTGGGATGTTGTGATAAACGACAGAAACCGAAATGGCTGTAAGGTATAAGCCTTATGCCTTTATCGTATATATATTCAAAATATTCAGCATCAGATGTCCGGGACAGTGATGATTTTATATAAAGCATATATTAAAGTGAAAGTCACCTCCGTCGTACATGCTGAGACTGGGATGTACTACATTTATCTGTGTAGGACATTGCAATGCATTGCATTTACATGTATCTGTTGTTTTATCACCTATGGGTGAGTTGGAATGAATATTTTATGAGCTGCGTGTGAAACAGATTCAGGCATTATGCTGATGTGCTCAATGGTTATGAGTCTTGAATGAATATATGTTTACAAAAATGTGATTTTTCGCCAATAAACATCTGTGCTCTCATAAATGCTGGGAATTTAAATGAGAAACTGACAAATAGCATTTGCTCGGTGCATATCACGCAAGCGTATTATATGCCTTTCAGGTTTCTTTAATGGCCAGAATCATTTTCAGCTCTGTTTCAGAACAGTCACTGACATCAGCTGCATCGTCGGTCCAAACACATCTAAAAATCTCTATTCCCGTCGCCCTGTGCGGTGACCTCCAGAGTATAATGAGAACTGCTGGCTCAAGAGCGACATTTCAGGCCAAGCATTGATTCCAAATATGCTTACTAAATGAACACTTCCCTTTTGTATTAATAGAGCTACGTATTTAGCCTTGCGCTTTTTCTTATAACAAAGCATTCGCCAAAAAAAAAAAAAAAAAAAAAAAAAAAAAAGTCCATGGATTTTATTGAATGGGTTTTTGGTTAAACGCCTGAAATAAGGTCTGAGGTTGACACAAGCTCTACATAGTTTCATGTTTTATTCTACCACATAAAATGCATCAATAATATCGCGCATGATTTTTTTTTAAGCTTTTACATGTCTTGAATATGTTGGCTGCCAATGATTGGCTACATGGGACTGCAGAGGTTTTCAGGGACTTTCAACATCATTACACTCAACAGGTAAACTCATCTACACACTAGTCTTTACAGCCTCATTATGTTTAATAATCACATTCGTGTAAAGTACTCTACGGAGCCCCGCACATGGCATGCAGGATGGAAAAAAAAGTAAATTGTGTGCACAATTTACAAATTAGTTTCCTCGGTTTACCAAGTCACGCACACGGTTTACAAATTTTTTCTCTCTGTTTACCAAAGTCGTGAACATGATTTGATAATTTGCTCCCTCTGTTTACCAAGTCGTGCACATGATTTACTAATTTGTTCCCTCCATTTACGAAGTTGTGAATACGATTTACTAATTCGTTCCATCGGTTTACCAAGTCGTAGCACAATTCACCAATTCGTTTTCTCGGTTTATTAAGTCATGAACACAATTTACTAATTTGCTCCATCGCTTTACTAAGTCGTGTAAACAATTCACTAATTCGTTCCCTCGGTTTACTAAATTGTGAACACAATTTACTAATTCGCTCCATCGCTGTACGAAGTTGTGAAAACAATTTACTACTTCGTTCCATCGGTTTTCCAAGTTGTGAACATGATTTACTAATTCGTTTCCTTGTTTTACCAAGTCGTGCACACGATTTACTAATTTGTTCCCTCTTTCTACTAAGTTGTGAACATGATTTACTAATTTGTTCCATCGGTTTACTAAGTCATGAAAACAATTCACTAATTCGTTCCCTCGGTTTACTAAATTGTGAATACGATTTACTAATTCGTTCCACTGCTTTACGAAGTCGTGAAAACAATTTACTAATTCGTTCCATCGGTTTTCCAAGTTGTGAACATGATTTACTAATTTGTTCCATCGGTTTACCAAGTCGTAAACACAATTCACTAATTTGTTCCCTCAGTTTACCAAGTCATGAAAACAATTTACTAATTTGTTCCATCGGTTTTCCAAGTCGTGAACATGATTTACTAATTTGTTTCCTGGTTTTACCAAGTTGTGAACATGACTTACTAATTTGTTCCATCGCTTTACTAAGTTGCGAACATAATACGTTCCATCGGTTTACCAAGACATAAACACAATTTACCAATTTGTTCTCTCGGTTTACTAAGTTGTGAACACGATTTACAAATTAGTTCACTTGCTTTACTAAGTTGTGAACACAATTTACTAATTTGTCCCTCGGTTTACCAAGTCGTGAAAATTCACTAATTTGTACCATCGGTTTTTCAAGTCGTGAACACGATTTACCAATTTGTTCCCTACGTTTACCAAGTCATGAACAAATTTACAAATTAGTTACCTCAGTTTACTAAGTCAGGAACACGCTTCACTAATCTGCTGCCTCTGTTTACAAAGTCGTGAACACAATTTAAAAATGCATTCACTCTGTTTACCAAGTTGTGCACACAATTTACTAATTTGTTCCTTCCGTTTACAAAGTTGTGAGCACGATTTACTAATTCGTTCCATCTGTTTACTAAATCATGAACACGATTTACTAATTCCTTAGGTAGGTAGCCAAGGTGTTGCTATGTAGTTGTTCTAAGTGGTTTCTAACATGTTATGCTATAGGGTTTTTAGGTTCTTCTGGGTGGTTGCTTACTGACAAGTCGAAAGAGCTCACCCGAAGGTGCTATGTTCTCCTTCAATGTAACTTCAGGATTTTGTTCAACCCATTTTAGAAAAGTAATCCTCTCTTGAACAGCCCACATGATTTGATATGTCATTCATGTCTGCAGCACAAGCGGCGCAGGACATGCTACGTGCAGAATTTTAATTCCGTTAGAGGTTTGCTAGGCCAAGCATCACTATGACTATAAATAAATATGAAATATTGATTAATCATATTTATTATCGTTTTTTTAGACTGTGGAGAGAAAGAAAAAAAGTGCAGATAAGGTTAGCAAACAGTGCTGGGTAGTAATTGATTACATGTAATCTGGATTATATAATCAGATTACTAAATTAAGTACTTGTAATTAGATTACATTACATTTTAAAATGCTCATAATCAGATTACAGTTACTTTTTATGGATTACATGATTACAACCTCTACTGTGTGTCATATTTAGCTTTGAATATTCACATTATAGAATGGACATGTAAATGTAATTAATTAATTCATGATCCATGCTTTTAAATTTGGGAATGAGATAATTAAATTACAAGACACTTCTATACTCTGATGTTGGCTAATGGTCACATTGACATGCATGTAAACTAATAAAATATTTCAAATGTAAAAATTACATTTAATGCATTCATTTTAAATTTTCCATTTTAATTGATTAATAGATTTTAAATAAACTAATAAAACCCCTGCAGTTTTCATTTACACTTTAAAAAACTATTTGAGTCAACTTAAAATAATTTGTAACCTGGCTGCCTTAAAATTTTAAGTTCAGTCAACTCAAAAAAAGTTTATTCAACTTGAAATGTTAAATTATACTAAGTGACAACTTAGATATTTGAGTTGAATCAACTTAAAATTTGAAGGCAGCTGGGTTACTTACCCATCTGTAAAGTTTAGCAAACACAAATATCTAAGTTGTTACTCAGTACAACATAACATTTCAAGTTGACTAAACTTATTTTAGTTGACTGAACTTAAAATTTTAAGGCAGCAGGGTAACAAATTATTTTAAGCTGACTCAACAAATTGTGTTTTTTATTTTTTACAGTATACCCCAGTTTGGGAAACCTTGAGTAATGCATTGTAAAAAGCTACATTAAAAAAAGTAATCTAAAAGTAATCCAAAAGTACAATACATTACCTAAAATAAGTAATCTTCTTTATATTACTGACCACAATTTTAATCATGTAATTTGTAATCAATAACAGACTATAATTTAATCTACCCAGAACTGTTAGCAAACAGGTTAGATGAGCGATCAGTTATACAAAATTGCCCTGGTCAACGGACATCATTCAAAAATACCTGACATTTGAATGATCTGACTGACCAATAGAAATCAAGTATTCCAGAGAGTAGTGTAATAAGCAACAACAAAAGACTGCAGTACTTTGCAGCACACTACTGCCCAGTGCCAAGTCCACTCAACACCTCTAGCTCTATTAAACACTCCAGCACACTGAGCTGCACTATAATTCAGGCTGCACCAAACCGAATAAAACAAGACAAATTAGCCTCACGCCGCACCTTCACCACCCCAACTCAGGACGGCCAGCCAGAGGAGTGTGACGGCGGTTTACTTATCGACTCATGCTTATTTGCATAGACAATCTCCCCCCGTATGAACAGCAGCTGCAGTGTTCAGAGTTCTCTAAGACTGATCCACCCTGCATCACAATCAGCCCTAACGAGGTGATTACTCTCCATCAATAGGCTACTCACTAATATGCTCTCGTCATTGTTAGGCAAAGCAAAGACATCTGCAGTCCAGAGGTCACACTGCTTCACCCAATTATTAACACAGGCCATGCAATATGTACTCATGCGGTGTAGCCATAAACTGGACTTGTTTCAGCAAATAATCTAGCTATTAGTCAAAATGCTATTTTATTAGAGAATGAGTGCTAAATTACAGTTTATTTAGGCAAATTAACTTGTTCCTGAGTCATACATTTTTAAGATTAAACACTGGGACGAGAGCTTGCATTTTCGTTTGAACCCTAAAGGTTCTGCATGTAATAATGATGAATTCAATTTACATTTTTAATTCAGTTTTGGCTTTGTTCATTCACTGTCTGATGCATTTTGCACACAAAACTGGAACATTAGTTGAATTTGTAGTAGCATACTACTATTTCTGTCATACCTTCATGTGCTACTATGCTATTCATATTTAGATCCTTCACTCTGATTGGTTGAAATAATTAATAAAACCTGATTAGCTGACTTCTGAGAGTAAGAGCACCCATTTTGTTTTTTTTTTGTTTTTTTCCCACACTAAAGCCGCATACAAATGTGACCATGGACCAAAAAACCAGTCATAAGTAGTACAGGTATATTTGTAGCAAAAGCCAACAATACATTGCATGGGTCAAATCGATTTTTCTTTTATGCCAAAAAACATTAGGATATTAAGTAAAGATCATGTTCCTGAAGATATTTTGTAAATTTCCTACCGTAAATATATCAAAACTTAATTTTTGATTAGTAATATGCATTGGACAACTTTAAAGGCGATTTTCTCAATATTTAGATTTTTTTGCAATCTCAGATTCCAGATTTTCAAATAGTTGTATCTCGGCCAAATATTGTCCTATCCTAAAAACCTATCCAATGGAACCCTTTTTTATTCAGTTTTATTCAGATGGTGTATAAATCTTAATTTCAAAAAATGAAATGACTGGTTTTGTGGTCCAGGAAAAAAAAGTAGTAATTCCAAATTCACAGTATTCATAAAGCAGTAGGCAAAACTACACAGATGGCCTTCTACTCCCAGCGAGATTCTGAAGTGCGCATCCAATAGAGTGTCCTTTCACTTTTGCAGTTTCGTAAATATCGTTCACATGCATTTTTTGCATTAGACTTATAAGGCATGAACCAACAAACTAGCTACGAAGTGAATCACAACATTTGATTTGAAGCAAAACAGCATTTAAAAACCGGACAAACAGACAATGAGGGAAAGAACTACAATCCCATAAAGCATTGCAAATAATCGAGTTAAAAACCATGGATGAATATAAATTGTTTTTTTTTTTTTTATGATGTTGTTTATGCACAAAGAAACAACATATTTTACATTTACAGCAAAATTTGCGTGCTTAAGTGTTCTTTTAGCGTGATTTCGCTATTCTCTGATTGGTGGAGATTTCTACGTGGAATCATGGGTAATGTAGTTTTTCACCAGAAATTTCATTGCATGATTATTTCTAAAAAATAAGTTGAAATAACGCAGCCTGATGGCTTTAACAAAAGCATATACCACCGTTTAACAACCTCGTGCCTCACAGTAGGTCTGTCTTTAATGGTTTGTAAGTTATTGTTAAAAATCAATTCCCCTATAGAGAAAATGAATGGGATTTTACTTCTGGAAGCTGACTATTGCACTCTGGACACAAGGGGCTACGGGAGAGGATTTCTGAAGAGATTCTTCTAGACACTTCTAGATTTCATTCATGATATATAGAATATACACACTCAGTAGCAAGTAAGCTAATGTGGGAGTGCCAAGCCAGATTCAGGTTGTCCAAGGACTATTTTTATAGCAATTTCAAGATTTGTATATTAATAAATATTCAAGTATTTGCAATCCAAGCTTCCTCTGGGGTCAATCTCATCACTGCTGTGCATACATCTCTATGTTGTCCAGCAGGGGGAATCCTCTTTCTACACCCGACGCCAGCTGCCTCTCAGAGGCACATGCAGTAGGAGGAGGAGGAGGTCGATAAGCTCCTGTGGTAATGCCGGGGAGTTGTTTTATTGTGTAGTGCAGGGAGGTGACAGCTCCGGGCTGCAGTGCAGAGAGCAGGCACTGACTGATAGCCCCAGTGAGGCAGAATGAAGGGCTGAACCCCAGCCGTGGATCACTGTGGCCGGGGAGTTTCATTAACCAGGGGGTGATAATGATAATGCAGCAAACCTACTGCTGCGCTGCGCCTCCTGAAATGAAAACACTACATATACACACTAATATTTAATAATACGGCCATGCGAGCTTTGTGAGAGCATTCCCTTCAGCGACTATCCGAAGCCATGACGTCAAACACAAAATGGAGAAATATTCTCCGTTCCAAGCTTTTGAGAACAAAAAGAGTGACAGGCAAAATATATACTGTAAAAAAAATTTTTTTTTTTTGAGCAGCAAATCCTCATATTAGAATGACCTCTGAAGGATCATGTGACACTGAAGACTGGAGTAATGATGCTGAAAATTCTGCTTTGCATCACAAGAATAAATTACATTTTAGAATATATTCACATAGAAAACAGTTATTTTAAATGGCAATAATATTTCAAAATATTACTGTTTTTACTGTGTTCTTGTTACCTTGCTGGAAAAATAAGGCATTTATAAGTCCTTTTGACCCTACACTTCTTAACATTAGTGTATAAACATTTTGTCTGAATAAACTGCTATTTTACGATTGAAAAACGATTTTTGTTCCCAGAATGGTGCAGTTACCGATCAGCAGTGGCAAACTCATGCTAACCAAACCCAAGCTGCTAGGGTTAGGCATCTTTTGGATGGCAATCTGTGGCATTTATACCGAGCAGTTTGCATTATTTGCCCTTGGCGTCTGAATGGTGGAAGGACTGCTATCAGCGAGGGCTGTGTAGACTGTCTCTGTGGATTTACCTGTATAGGGCTAAGGGAACCAGAGACTAATCTCACTGCACCTATTACAAGCAGCCCAGAGGCAAACTGAGGATTACAACGGTGGGATTCAGGATTTATTCTGAGCTTTCTGAGCCACTTGAAAGATTTCACCATGCCAACTCTCATTACTCTATGAATGGAAGGAGCATTAATGTTTCAACTTCAACTTGCATTATGATGGTTTCAGTCTTAGCATGCTCAAGTCATAAGAGAATATCCAACTGGTACCTTCAAATAGGACGAATACCTCAAGGAAGATCCCTTTATTAAAATAAAATGGCTATACAACATCATTCAAAAATTTTGGGGTGAGAAAGGTTTCATACAGCTGAGGTCTACAGAAGTTTACATACACCTTGCAGAATCTGCAAAATGTTAAATTATTTTAGCAAAATAAGAGGGATCATACAAAAATCATGTTATTTTTTATTTAGTATTGACCTAAATAAGATTTCACATAAAAGACTTGTTTTTCCTCAGTAACACTTGTTCATGAGTCCCTTGTTTGTCCTGAACAGTTAAACTGCCTGCTGTTTTTCAGAAAAATCAATCTTTTCACACTGAGGACAACTGAGGGACTCATATGCAACTATTACTGAAGGTTCAAACGCTCACTGATGCTCCAGAAGGAAAAACAAAGCATTAAGAGTCAGGGGGTGTAAACTTTTGAACAAAATGAAGATGTGTACATTTTTCTTATTTTGCCTAAATATCATATTTTTTCATTTAGTACTGCCCTTCAGAAGCTACAGAAGATACTTACATGTTTCCCAGAAGACAAAAGTTCTTCAAATTCCAAAAGTTTTCACTCCCTGGCTCTTAATGCATAGTGTTTCCTTCTGGAGCATCAGTGAGCATTTGATCCCTCTGTAATAGTTGCATATGAGTCCCTCAGTTGCCCTCAGTGTGAAAAGATGGATCTCAAAATCATAGTCATTGTTGGAAGGGGTTCAAATACACAAATAATGCTGAAAAACCAAAGAATTTGTGGGACCTGAAGGATTTTTCTGAAGAACAGCAGGCAGTTTAACTGTTCAGGACAAACAAGGGACTCATGAACAGCTATCACAAAAAACAAAACAAAAACAAACAAACAAACAATAAATGCAATGGTGGATCATTCAGGTAACAACATAATATTAAGAATCAAGTGTATGCAAACATTTGAACAGGTCATTTTTATAAATTCAACTGTTATTTTCTCTTGTAGACTTTATGTAAACATCTTTTATGTGAAATGTGTTATTCAGGTCAATAATAAAAAATAACTTGCATTTTGCATGATCCTTCTTATTTTGGTAAAATAATTAACATTTTGCAGGTTCTGCAAGGTGTATGTTAACTTTTGACCTCAACTGTATATATAAATTGGCAGCACCATTTTTCAGCATTAATAATAAGAAATGTTACTTGAGCAGCAAATCAGAATGATTTCTGAAGGATCACGTTACAATGGAGACTGGAGTAATGATGTTGAAAATTCATCTTTGATCACAGGGATAAAATACATCTTAAAATATATCAACATAGAAAACCATTACTTAAAATATTGTACAATATTACCATTTTTAAAAAGACATTTTTGAATCGGGAAAATAAATCAAATAGTGGTATGTACTATTTTATTAAGGCAAATAATTAAAACTTTTAATTAGTGCATTTTCAGCAAATCTGTTAAATGTGTTAAACATTTAATTAATGTGTTACGAATCATGTTTTAATTGTTTTCTCTAAAATGTTCTGCAGAACCCTAAGCATCCCTCTTAAAAACTAGTAAATCTAAGTTGTGTTTTTTATTTTCAACAGCAATAATGCATTGTTGAAGGCCAAGTTTTGAAAGCCCTGAATGTGGCACCATGCCATTTTTCATCAGACTCTGCTCTTCGATGCCCTGATGAAATATTTACTTCATTCTGTAACTCCGAATGCAACCATGAGAACACTGAAGGTTTGAATCCCCAACACAGTGAATATTCATTACAGTGGGTCAGGGCTCATAGATGGAGTGTGTTTGGACTGTAGGGCTCACCTTAAGATGCCTTCTCCTCCTCTGGAAGCGCAGCAGCTCCTTGTGTTGGCGTGCAATGAAGTTGACGGCCGCATACTCCAGCAGAGCAGAGAAGACAAAGAGAAGGCACACTGCCATCCAAATGTCAATGGCTTTCACATACGAGACCTGCAGCAAGACCAAACCAACAGGATTGGCAATGAGCAACGAGGAACAACTCTGAGTCACCACCTGGCTGAAAGTTCACTCACTGAGTCACTCGCTTAACTCAAGTGCTCAAAACTTTCCAGTTGAGAAAATCGCAAAATATGCCCATTGCAGGGAAGAATACCTTTCATCTGAAAATCCAGAGAGCTAAAATGACTATTCTACCCAGCCTTAGATAGAGGATCAAAGTGTTAATGAATAAAATATGTCAATTTTAAGAATTTAGGTTTAGTGGCAAAGCAGCCGAGTCTTTATGCACATTTTTTTCCAGAGTGTGATCGTCGTCAGAAAGTGGCCCGGTCTCCGCGCGCACAGGCGATTGAAGTGCGCTCGGGGAGACGTGTTGAGAGCTGCTTCTTTGGCCTGGAAAAGAGCTCGGCTGCCGGCCCGACCGCTTGGCTGAGACTCACTTTATTTGACAAGCCAGTGACCAAAGTGGTTGTGGAGTTTAGGTGGCATTACAGAGCGCACGGTTCACAAAGCATTGTTGAAATGACGGGGGCGCGCTGGGCTGAGACACAGCTGATGAAATACTCCGCTCTGATCTTCACTGCTAATCTCAGATGCTCTTACTGAAGAGTTTCTCCTTTGTTAATTGAAACCTTTATAATAATTTGCATCAATAACACCTATTATCAAAACCTAATAGTCTTTCGAGTCTTAGACAAAAGACAAAGCTGTGTAGATAAATGTAGCTGAATATATATGACTCTGGACCAAAAAATGGGTCAGATTTTTGAAATTGAGCTTTACATAAGCTGAATAAATAAGCATAATTGATGTATGGTTTTGTTTTGTTAGGATAGGACAATATTTGTCTAAGATACAAATATTTGAAAATATTTAATCTGAGGGTGCAAACAAATCAAAATATTGAGAAAATCACCTTTAAAGTTGTCCAAATGAAGATCTTAGCAATGCATATTACTAATCAAAAATTAAGTTTTGATACATTTACAGTACAAAATATCTTCATGGAACATGATCTTAATTATCTTGATGATTTTGTGGCATGAAAGAAAAATCAGCATTTTGACCTACACAATGTTGTATATTTTTATCTACTGCTACAAATATACCTGTGCTACTTAAGACTGGTTTTGTGGTCCAGGGTCACATATGGAAGATACAGCAATCCAATGACATATGTCCAAAAAATTGCATGATTATTACTGCAACAGTGATGGATGGTTTACACAAAATATCTTATGATCTTATAGCACAAAACAAAAAATTAGAAACTGAATTTTGAGATGTAATATCGGGAACATCCAGACTGGAACAAGCCTATGGATATATCTGTTTGCACTATTTAAAACACAGTATTGCATTAAACAATATGTTACCAGAATGAGTTACATTTTAAAACCAGGGCAACATTTCAAAATCTTGGTAGCCTTTCAGGCAGGCACTCTTCACATTTTGGTAGCCCAAAGTGAATTTAACCATCTCAAAAAGAAAGGGGGGCTGTGGGATTTTTAAAAATTAATTTATGGCTTTTTATGACCCTTTTAAAGACCTGCATAAGTAAAATGAGGTTGGGCAATGTCTATGGCAGCATATTAAGTGGTAAAAGATTTACAGTTCAGACACAGGTTTCACAAGATAACAAAAAAAAATGTATAAAATGTTAAACATTACATCTAAAGGCTGGAATACACTACATGACTTTTACAGTTTGAACAGATTTTTAAAACATTAGGCATCATACACTTACAGACTGTGTAAATAGTGATAAAGTCTGGCAGTGTATGATCCTCAGTCATTTAAAGTTGTTCCGATCACATCAAACTCATGAAGAAACGTGCACCTTGTTGTTGGAGACGCTTGGCAAATGAAAACAATATGTGTTCTAAAAAATATTTAAAAATATATCAAAAAATAGATATTCCACGACTGGATGGAAACAAAATCTGAAACATAAAAAAATAAATAAAAAAATGGAGTCTGTGACCATCATACACTATGCAATTTTCTATAGAATGTGTCAACTCAAATCTGCAGAATGGCTCTGACTTTTGGCAACTAGCGTCAACTTCTGCAGACTGTAAATCGTTGGAAAACTGGGGCAAAAATCGTGTAGTGTATTCCAGGCTTCAGTCTTGGGATGAGTCAAACATGTAAACTATTAAATTCATTTAAAACAAATATATCATACATGACTTAACTGTTCCGATTGTTAGAAAGCACATTGGCTTCTGTCACATTTACAACTCTGCGTGTTTGCTGCATAAAAATATAGGACGATTTTCGCATCTGAACAAAAACAGCAGACGGAATTATTAAAAATGCAAATGCATTCTCTGCCATTAGGTGGCGCTTTTGGAGCAGTAGAAATAGAGTGGTTACACAAACAAATGCTGCGCTCGTAAACGTGGCTTTATCAAGCATTACGGTACATTCACATGGGCTGTGTTGCCATCAACGCTTGACGGAGGGCGTGTCTGAAACTTGTGCGACCGTCATAGTGACAACAGCCAATCACATTACTTTTCCAGCATTGAATGAACGTGACTGGCTAGTGTCTTTTAGGGTATTTGCATAAGGCGGTCTGATTGGCTGGAGCCTGCACTGACACTTGAAAGGCTGAAAAACTTCTGCCACAAGCAGCACCAGTGCCACAATGCAAAAAATACAGTTCAGTTCGCCAATTAGTCATTTTTATAGGCAGTCATTGCAGTAGTTTTAATATTACAGAATACAAAAGATCACAACCTTTACAATTCCCTTGAAAAGTACATTGTAGACGTCTTCAAGATCGATCACGATATAAACTTGTCGTATCGACCAACCCTACTGACTCAAAAATCACCTGCCCAATATCAAAACTGGGAGTCGTACCTCAGGACATACATATAGAGTCCTCTTTAATTGTATAAATCCACGCTAGATGGTTTTAATTCAGGCATGACAACCTATTTGAACCTGAACAGTGTGTGTGCCAAATCTTGATGCATGTAAATGATGATCAAAATGTCAAACTACAGCTATATTCTGTCTCATCATAACACAGCATGTAGGATCTGAAAATCCTTGCGCACAATGTGCTACAGCAGGATGAAGAAGTGCATTTAAGGTCACACAGAGAGATTTGGAAATGATGGACAATTTCTATTATGACAAAGTAATTAATTGTTAACAGCCACGCCACACAGAAAGCGACATCAGAATTACAAATGAAATAAGTTGTATATAAATAAATAAATAAATGGCCAATAATAGCAGGTCATTGAAAAATCATCAACACAAACAGCTATCAATGCAAAGCATTAATGAATAATGAAATAGCTGAACAGCCACATCATAGTCATCCCAATGCCGCAGGCTAAATATGTACGAAAAGGACTTATTATTCTTATTACTATGATTATTCTTCACGAATGGCCTGGATTTTTTTTTTCTTTTCTTTTTTTTCAGAGGCATGTCTCTGACAAACAGCCCTTTGGCACTGAACATCTTGTACTAAACATTATTTACAACAAATTCAATGCTACAGTGGGAATTTCGCAGTAGCCTTGTAAAAAATATAACAAAATGTGTGTTTATAAATTATAAAATGAACTTATACAAAACAAACATATTACGGCTGTCTCTCAAAGCCAAGTCCAGTTAGATTTCATGTTTGGACATCAAGGACAAGTGCATCTCAGACTTTCTGTATGATTTGGGGGAAAAACTGTTTGTGATTTTTCTGATTAAAATTGTGATCACAATCTAAAATGCTATATCAAAATATTATTATTATTATTATTATTATTAACAAAACATTATTATTAATAATAAAAAAATAAAATAAATAAATAAAAGAATATATATTAATATTTCACTGTTATTACTAAAAATATATATAATAAAAAATAATATTAAATAAAAATATACAAATCACAAAAAAAAAAAAATTCTACTGCAATTTCACTGTAAAAATAAAAATGTATTAAGAAGAAGAAGAAGAAGAAGAAGAAGAAGAAGAAGAAGAAGAAGAAGAAGAAGAAGAAGAATTATATTTTATATTTAACTTTAAAATTAAAACAGTAGTATTTATCTATCTTAATTTCTTCATTTTCGAACTTTAAACCATTCAACTTCAGTTTTGATGCAAAACGGCTCTTAGAGCTTCTTGGTTGATAAGTGCTTCTGATTACAAGTATGTGAAAATGGTTGGTATATGTTGCATTCCCAAATGCACATCAAAATGACCCAAATTCAGAACAAACACAGAGTTGGAGTTTGAGTAGAGCAGCATTTACTGAAAAACCAGATGCTGTGCATATATTTAACTAGACTGTGATTTCGCACTGAGCCTTGTTGAGTTTTATTTTGATTAATAGTGCAGCTTTCTAATATAGCTCAGTGTGGGCACATACAAAGATGCATGTGATGCTGGCATTATTTTCTAGCAAATGTGTGTGACTGTTAACAAAGCTGCTGCATATATACGAGCATCTCAAGTCTTAAAAGTACCTAAGAGGTTCCAGCACGGTCAGTATGATGTTTAATGACAGTGACTGAACCTAGTAAGCCCCATGACATACTGCAGTGATGCAATCAATAATATGCAATAATAGGGATTTTTAGCATGTTGGAAACCCAACTGACCTTAGGAAGAGAAGCTCTTGATCCTGAGCTCTGGGTGGTCATGGTCAGCACAGTAGTGATGCCCAAACCTACACGGGCAGGAGCAGCATCCATATTGATCCAGAAGGACACCCAAGACAAAATGACGATCAGAAGACTAGGAATGTACATCTGGATCAGATAATAGCCCATCTGTCTCTCCAGGTGGAAACGAGCCTCTATGCAGGTGAACTTCCCTGAAACACAAATAATATGCGGTTTTCATTGTCAGCTCACTTTTTATTTGATTCTCCGGTGTTTTGTCATCACAGGGTTTTAAATAAGGCTGGGAAACGAAAGCTGGTTCATAATCAGAAACCGTTGCAAAATACCAGAATCAAATGAGGTTTGATTCTATTAAGAGTTTCCCAAACTAAAATATAGATAATGAATGTATGAAGCAAATCAGAGAGCATGACCAGTGTAGTTCAATTACAGAACGAACGGCTCTTGATGAGAACTGGTATGAGCTGGTTCGTTTTAGGGAATTGAATGCATAATTCACAACAAGTGCAGTCTGATTCCTAAAATAAATCACATTTGTGAACTGGTTATTTTGTGAATCAAATGTATACAGCTTACAAACTTGGATAAGTTACTGACTGTTTTTTTCCAATGTGACAACAAATACAATACATTTTATGTGTTTGTTAGTAGTACTTTTAAAAATAAATTAAATGTTTCCATATTTTTGATTAGTATCGCTTGTTTAGCATGTATTGCACCTCAAAAAAAAAAAAAAAAAAAAAATTAAATAAAAAATAAAAATAAATAAAATAAATAAATACAAATAAAATAAAAAATACAAATAAAATAAAATTTTTTATAAAAGTCATTAAAGGAGAATTTTTACAAAATACATATTTATTATTAAAATGATCAAATAATTTGGCAATAGAACTGTATTTCTTCCTTAAAAATGCCAAAAAAAAAAAAAAAGAAAAAAGAGAAAGAAAAAAAAAACACTTAAGGGTCAGGAATTGCTATCCAGTAATTGGAAATGTATAAAAAAAAAAAAAAAAAAAAAAAAAAAAAAAAAAAAAAAAGGTACGTAATTTTGGTTTTGTTTATTATTGCTTGTTTAGTATTTATGCCACCTCACATTTTATGTGTTTGTTAGTAGTAATTTGTAAAAAATTAAATGTTTCCATATTTTTGATTAGTATCACTTGTTTAGCATAAATGGCACCTAAAAAAAAAAGAATAAAAAAAATTGAATAAAAAAATAGAATAAATAAATAAATAAATAAATAAAAATACAAATAAAATAAAATCTACAAAAGTCACCAAAAGGAGAATTTTTAAAAATGTATTTATTATTAAAATGATCAAATAATTTGGCAATAGAATTGTATTTCCTCCCTAAAAATGGGGGCAAAAAAAAAAAAAAAAAAAGTTATGTAATTTTGTTTAGTATTGCTTGTTTAGTATGTATGCCACCTCAAAAAAAATCCATAAAAATAAATAAATAAATAAATATCAATAAAAAAGTCAATAAAAATCTATTTTAACACTTTTTGGAAGAGTTTATTAAAATGATCTAATTATGCAGCAATAGAATTGAAATTTGCAAATGCAAAATATGATTACAACTGCAATACAACTATAATTTAACAAAAGAAAGAAAAAGAAAAAGAGGGAACCATCAAGAAACAGCTAACCAAAAATCAGAAATGGAACCAGAATTGTCAAATTTCATTCCTAGATTTCCCAAAAAATTGACCCACTAAGGATCCAGAATAAGAAACTCGTTGCAATAGGAAACAGGAACTGGAACTAGAATTCTAAAATCCCTTTCTTGGTTTCAAAGGCCCGTGACGCTTCCATGTTTCCTTGCTATAACTAGACAGCTGAGCTGAAAATGTCAGGGTCAAGGTTCATTTAACTTCCAGCATTTACTCAGCTGAAGTGGAATTGTGGAGCTTTTGCAGTTGTTATTGAGCTGATGCAGCATAAACCTCTAGATTATTCCCTTACCCTTGGGAATATTAGGTATTGACTACAATGTTGCATAAATGAATATAAATAAAGACAAAGAAAAATACCAGTATTGACTTAAACAGAAGCTCAAACACAGAGAGCAAACACTTTCTTTGCGGTCTTTGTTGATCGTAAACAGCAAGTGAAAAAGCAGGAGAGCTGCAACTGACCAACTCTAAAATTAAAACCACATCAGTATCTATTTCTCCCAAGGGACTTGGAGGATGCAATCGGATGAGGAAGACAAAGTGAGAGGAGGCTGGACTGCAGCTTAGGCCTGCTCTGCAAATCAAAATAGATTGCCACTAATAAATCTGAGAAAAAAGACACTTTAATTTCCGGTTAATGCTTGACTGGGGAGCAGCGGAGCGCATGCATTCAGCACAGGGCCGACTGTCCAGTGCTCACGTTGGAGCAACACGACTATGCAGAGAGAGAGAAACGGAGACAGTGAGGGATGATCAGAGCGTAAGGGCATCTTCAGGGTCTTCCATGGACTTTGATGAGCACAAACACAAGGTGATAGGTGAAGTGCAAAGCAAGCAAAGCAAAGAAATATGACCTGTTCCTGCATAAGAGATGCACATCAGACAGGAGAGAGAGAGAGAGAGAGAGAGAGAGAGAGAGAGAGAGAGAGATTTGTGCAAATATTGAGCCTTATTAAAGTAATGAATTCTGACTGGTATTAGTTTGTTCTGGATTACCTCATGGTCACATATGCAAATATAGACAAGAGAAAAGTGATATCTAGATGAATAACACTTGATACAAAACAAAAACGACAGGTCCACATGAGCAGAAATTTTGGTAAACTTTTTGTAAATAAATAGCTTTTACATTTAATTTAAAAAATAACTTAATTGTTTATTAGCAAGAGCATATTAAAACAATGTCAAATAATTTACAGGTAACACTTTACAATAAGATGTCATTTGTTAACATTAATAAATGTATTAACTAACATGAACAAACAATGAACAATACATTTTTTACACTATTTATTCATTTTAATTAAAATGTTGGTAACACTTTATAATAAGGTGCAATGAACGACTGTATTTTTATTAACTAACATTGACAAAGATTAATAGTGTAATAAATGTAATATTCATTGATCATTCATGTTAGCTCACAGTGCATTAACTAATGTTAAAAAACACAACTTGTGATTTTAATAATGCATTAGTAAATGCTGAAATTAACTAAGATTAATAAATGCTGTAGGAGTATTGTTTATTCTTAGTTCATGTTAACTAATGTAGTTAACTAATGTTAACTAATGAACCTTATTGTAAAGTTTTACCAAACGTTTTGTATTTAAGTTTTAAAGCTTTAATTTTACAGAAATACTTTACAAAAAGGTTCTATTTGTAAACGTTAGTAAACGCATTATCTAGCATTAACCAACAACGAGCAAAACATTAGTTACATTAATGTTAGTTAATAAAAATAGAACTGTTCATCATTTGTTCAGTTTAGCTTAGGTCCATTAAATAATATTAACAAATACAACTTTTGATTTTAATAAAAGTATTAGTTAAGGATGAAATGAACTAAGATAGATAAAGGCTTCAGAAGTGTTTTTCATTGATAGTTCATGTTAAATAATTTAGTTAACTAATATTAACAGTAACATTTATAATAAGGTTCATTATTTAACATTAGTTAACTACATTAGTTAACATGAACTAAAAATCAACAATACTTCTACAGTATTTATTAAACATATTAATATTAATTTCAGTGATTAAAATCACGTGTTTGTTTACATTAGTTAACGCACTGCGAACAAACATGAACAAATAATGAATGACTGTATTTATATTTCCTAACATGGTAACGCTATATTTTACGGTTCCTTAACTAGTTGCTTATTAGCATGCGCATTACTAGAATATTAGCCATTTATTAGTACTAATTAAGCACATATTAATGCCTTATTCTACATGACCTTATTCTACATCCCTAATCCTACGCAATACCTAAACTTAACAACTACTATTTTTCTAACTATTAATAAGCAGCAAATTAGCAATTTATTGAGGGAAAAGATGTAGTTAATAGTGAATAAGTGTTTCCCATTCTAAAGTGTTACCACTAAAGTTAACAAAGATTAATAAATGGTGTAATTAATGTATTGTTCTTTGTTTATGTTAATTAAAACATTAACTAATGCTAACAAATGGAACCTTATTGAAAAGTGTTAGTTTTTTATTAGCAAGAGTATATTCATATGATTTTTAAAAAAAGTTACATTTTGTATAAATACCTTTTTTAAAATTTAATTTTAAAATAATTTTTTTTATTACGAAGTTCATATAGACAGAAGTCTATCAAATGATAAACCATATTTTACATTTCTTCAATCCATATTTTCAAAGAAACAAAAACAAAAAGCATAAAAAAAGAACAAATAAGCATGAAGATACCTACCAAAATGTGGAGATGAAATCTACATTAACATATTTTTCTTTATTAAGAAATATTTTGTGAGAAGTAAAAAAAAAAATCTTGCATAGCCGATATCTCAGATTGCTCGATACAGATGGTGTAAATTATGTAATTGTCTTGTTTTTGAGTAAATTCAATAAATTAAAGCAAATATTTGTATTTAAACATTTAAATTTCATTCTGTTTGCGTTTCATGATTGAGCATCAATGCTATGAATAAATCAGATACCATTATACACAATAAAATTGGAATGGTAAAATTTGAATCCCATTTTAACTAAATCTAACGTTAATCTAAGAATGTTTAATGTAATTGTAACATAATACAGTAACCTTTTTTTCTTTTAGAAGTTCTGACTTCCTAAGCTGATTTCAGATAAATGTGACCTCCTTTAAAAAAAAAAAAAAAGCCTAATGTTAAAGCAAAAATAAAGTATATCCACTAAAACTTTATCGAACAAAACAAAAACACACAAACTCTCATTATCCCAGTGATAATAATTCAAGAAAAGAGACAGGGAATCTGCTCTGGCTGTCCCTGCTGTTTTGGCTTGCTTCTATTTTCAATCTGAACTAGTCTGGCCTTCAGCAATTTTCCAGTTTATCTGGAGTGTAACAAATCCTGACTGTCAACGCTGGCTGAACAGATGGTATTTAACCCAATCGAAAGTTCATGAAGAAGATTCAAAACAGAGCTGCGGTCCACAACCTTTCATTGAACCCCTTTGGGTGCCAAGTGCTTCGAAACAAAAGACCCAACAAAAGTGATTAGCATTTGTGTCCGGTGTGTAGCGTAGTGTACAGCTTCACATGCAGATGAACGACACTCACCTGTATTATAGTGCTTGGTGCAATAACGCAGATCCTTCTCTTCCTTCAATATAAACTGAGGTAAAGTCAGTCCGTCCGCTACCTGCACGGCTCCCTTTTCATCCCACTCGAATATAAGATCGTTCATCGTGTAGCCAACTAGTGGAGGAACAATGACAGAAAAAAAGCTTTGTTTGTGCCAGCAGGAATATGTAATCATGCAATCCATAAAAATGAACTGTAATTTGATTATGAACATTTAAAAATAATTTACAAGCACTTAAATTTTGGAATGTGATTACGTAATCCAGATTACATGTGATCAGTTACTACCCAACACTGAAAAATCAATACATATAATGGCAAAATGTGGAAAGAAATCACAGACCATAATCAAAGCTAGTGCATTTGTCTGTGTGACATGTAGAAAACGGGAGGGATTTGTTAAAATATTACATAACCCCATCCGTCACCCACTCTAAAACTCTCTACCCTTCAATAAAAAACCTTTCCACATCCGTCATTGGACTCCTAGTGCTCAAAATTTTCAAAAAGCTTCAAATCAAACAAAGTTTCCCCCGCAGAAACACGCTATAATTTGGCAAATTTGAGAATCAATAGTAAATAACAGAGAAGCGTAATGGCAGGAAGGGCCGGCGCTGGCTTGCGCTCGAAGCGTCTCTCTGCTGACTGCTGAATCTACTTGAAGGCGGCCTTAAATCACTACGCTCTTCATCTGCTGGTGCCAGCCAGTACAACATCCATCTCTGCACCACTGAATAAATCCTCTCCATCTGGCTGAAAGGATCAGGGCATACTTACAGCTCTCCAGCTGCATTATACAGGTCTGCACATCCATAGGGAAATTCTTCAGGTCCATGGGGCAGGCCAGAACCAGTGTTATTCTGAGAACAACAACAGCCGCGATCAGCAACAAACTCCACAACAGATCAAATTAGACAGCTTTTACTTTCCTTTTTTTTTTTTTTTTTTTCACTGGTCAAAGCATTAAAATTTAAAGGAACAGTTTACCCAATCAGTATTTTTAGTACAATTATATCCGCCTTATTTTTCCCGTTAGAGCGGGCGCAGCCATTTGTAAATTTAATGTGTCTGGCTTTATTTGCTTCCAGCTATTTTTAGCTGTACAAAACAGCTCATTTTGCTGCTTGATATTGCAAACTTGTGTCTTACCATAATGTTTTAATGTATTATCTTAATTAGAAACACAGTGGTTTGTAGTGCAAACAGTTTTGCCATTTACTGCACTTAGTTATTCTTCCCGTTATTTCCCCACAGCAGCTAATGAACCGGAAGTCTTGGACATTAATTCTACGTTGAAAAATAATACTATTAATATTTTGAACCGCGCTCTATTTTTATTTTGATTTTTAGCTTTGTTTTGTTTTATTTTATTTTAGTAAATGTATTGATAATTTGCATTAGTATTATTAACAATTAGCTTTAGTGATTTTAAAACTTAACTCCTCACCAGCATTTTTATTTTTTAGCATTTTTGATCATTTTCACAAAATGTTCACAGCCCCCAGAATATTTTGTTGTATTAATATCTGCACATGCAATATGTCAAAAGAAAGATCATCTGCTTTTAAACCAAGCAACAAACAAACAAATATGCTCTATTCTAGCTTCTAGGGGTGTGAGATATTGACAAAAAATTATATCTCAACAGTTTCTGTGATTTTATCAATAACAATAATTAGTAGGGCTGTCAAACGATTAATCACGATAATAAAAGTTTGAGTTTGCCTAATACATGCGTGTGTACTGTGTGTAATTATTATGTATATAAAAATACACATGAATTAATGTATATATTTAAGAGAAATGTGTTATCTATGTAAAAAATATTTGTATTTATATGTAACATAAATTATATAAAAATGATAATAAATACATACATTTGTAAATATTTCTTATATATGTACCTGAATGTGTTTGTATTTATATATACATAATAAATGCACACAGTACACACACGTTTATTAGGGAAACTCAAACTTATTTTGTATGCGATTAAATCGCGATTAATCATTTGACAGCCCTAATAATTAGACAATATTTTTCTGAGTGCATTATTGTGTAGTATCAATAAAATTAATGTTTGCATCTGTTGCATCTGAAGTGCGATTTAGATGTGTTAGACTGTTTAATGCAGCTCAGAGGGACATGGAATGATTTAACCCACAGTTACAAATGCATAAATAACGTTTGGGTATTTTTAACATAAAACATGAATATTTTAAAAATTAAGATACTTTAAATGTGAAATTAAAAACGGCCAGTAGGTAAGTCGCTGTTAAAAAGTGAGTCATTACAATTGAACCAAATCATTTAAATGGTTGATTCATTAAGAAATGAAACACCGTCATGTTGCTTAGAGGTGCAAAACAGTGCTGTGGCTGTGTTTGGAATTATTTTTGTCGAGTTAAAACAGAATATATTTTGTCTAAAACGTACGTCTCTTAATATTAATTTCTTGTTTATTGAACTATTGTATAAAATCAATATCACATTTGTAATCATCCTGATTGCAATCATCCTGATATATCATTATCGCAGATGATATATATTGCACAACCCTAGTAGTTTTATGCATTCTTTTTTTAAAGTAACACTTGAAAGTGGGTGAGTTTCATAAAAAAGCAACGTTTTGTTCAAAAAGCTGAGAAAATCATGTTTTTATTCTAGCTTGGATTCAGAACGATCAAACATAGATGAAGTTGATTGCTTCCATTAGCTTCACAGTCCTAAAACACATCCTGGATCGACATTTTATTCACTAACGTTGGGCAGTTTTGATTTATATGCTGTTTAAGGCTTGATGATTGCATTATTATTTTACATTTGCATCTGCTTACATATGCAAATCGCTCGTTTCTGCTTCTTCATCGTGTTTTGATCGTGAGATTCAATACCTATTCAGAAAATGTGTAATACCGCCTCCTACCATATAACATTGAAAACACACAGAAATGGCAGGATAGCTTTGTCTAATAAATGATGAAAAATTCTGTCAATGGTGGTCAACGTTAACACAACTTGTTTCAATTAGTTAGCAACATTTATAATTTTAAGTTTTTGTTTTTTCATCTAATATTATAACACCCTGTCCTAACCAGATGCAATGTGAAAGAACTCGAATGACATGCGATTAATCTGTCCACAACAAACATTACTACAATAGCAATCAAAAATCACAGCCAATCAGAAGAGAGTATGGGCGGGCTCTCTTCCCAAGCACACTGCAGTCACAACAAAATGGAAAAGTGCATAATCTAATTCATAAATGTGACCCTGGACCACAAAACCAGTCTTAAGTAGCACGGGTATATCTGTAGCAATAGCCAAAAATACATTGTACAGGTCAAAATTACCGATTTTTCTTTTACGCCAAAAATCATTAGGATGTTAAGTAGAGATCATGTTCCATGAAAATATTTTGTAAATTTCCTACTGTAATTATATAAAAACTTACATTTTTGACTACTGATATGCATTGCAAAAAACTTCATTTGGGCAACTTTAAAGGCTCAACATTTTGATTTTTTTGCACCCTCAGATTCCAGATTTTCAAATAATTATATCTCAGCCAAATATTGTCCTACCCTAACAAAGCATATATTAATGGAAAGCTTAATTATTCAGCTTTCAGATTTCAAAATGTAAAAAAAAAAAAATGGACCCTTATGACTGGTTTTGTGGTCCAGGGTCACAAATATTAAAATGATTAACAATACATACTGACTGATACAATCTTTGTCACAGAATACATTTGTTGGTTTTAATGTTTCCTTTACTATATGTTCAAGATCTGAGGTAAATTATGCATTTTTGCTTTCATTATGGCTACATCATGGCTTTTGCTCATTTTGATCATTAACATTAAATAAGCACATAATCAGTACCTGAGATTATTATTGCCATAGCTTTTGTGTTTGTTCCAGCCATGACGCCACAGAAATAGACATAATTTCTAAAATAGAATCTGCTGTCGCTTGTTACGCATCACCGTCGCAGCTGGTTAGGACAAAAACTCAAAATACCTTTTATTATTTAGATTTTATTAGATTTCAACTTTACTTCAAACAACTTTTTTTTTTTTTTTAAACAGCTTTAGTTTTGATTAAAAATATCAACACTGGACATATAATTAGAATTCTGTCATTATTTGCTCGCTGTCATCAGTTGTTTTTCACTAATAATTTCCATCTCCACTGCAGCCCTCAAATCAAATATGGCGCAAGCCGTTTTAGTTTTATGAGGCACCTGGTTATGAGACACTGGAGAACCAATAATGTTTGATGTTATTGATGTCCAACCTGGAACATAGATGCCAAATTTGATTTGAGAGCTGCAGCGGAGGAGAGGATTATCAGTGAATAACTTAAACATCAGTCTGTTCTGCTCCTCAGACAACTAAAAATATAGTTCAGACCATTTCTATGGTGCCTTTTGTCAGCTTGTGGTCGCTATGAATTGTTATTATCATGGAAATAACAGGCTTTCAGGACTGGACCAGTAGCAAATAATGAGAGATTTTTTTATTTTTAGCTGGCTGTCCCTTTAAGAAATGCACCCAAACTGTATTAAATCTACGATTATTAACTCTGCCTCATACGATCCTAAAGGTAGATAAAGAAAAAGCCCAGCGCCGAGCTCTGATTTGAAACTCACTCAAGGCCGTAATCACGCCACTATCACAGGATAGTGGTTATTTACCTGAAATGTTCAATTTAACTGTGCACTGTGGCTGCTGCAATTTAGAGGGAGTTCACAGCTAAGACCAAACTGATCTGAAAGGTTCATTTGATAGTGTCAAGTTAAGAGATGAGGCTTCCCAATCCACACGGCTATTCACTACAAGCCCAGTCCTCTTTAATGCTACAATGATAAGACATAAAGTGAATTTAGAAACGGGATACATGCTTGGAAGGTTTCTCATATCTTTCTGGCTTTAAGCCATTTCATTTTTTTAATAATAAAGACATTTTAAATTATAACACACAATTAAGCAAACACGCTGTGCAGTTTAAACGGTGTATGATTTCAACAAGACTCAGAACTGTTCAAAAGCCTAGAGTCAAGCAAGAAGTCTCTTATAAGCACGAAGGCTGCATTTATTTGATTAAAAATACAGTAAAAACAGTAAAATTGTGAAATATAATTATAATTTTAAATAACGTTTTTTTAATTTGAATATATAGTAAAATGTAATTTATTTTTGTGGTGAAAAGCTGAATTTCAGCATCATTACTTGAGTCTTCAGTGTCACATGATCCTTCAGAAATCATTCTAATATGCTGATTTAATATTTTAGGTGGAAACCATGATAAGGATTTTTTCCCCAGGATTCTTTGATGAATAGAAATCAATTATTTGAATTAAAAATCTTTTGTAACACTAAAAAAAGTCTTTATAGTCACCAGTGGACTTAATAAATTAATTATTAAATTAGATAATTTAATGCATGGATAAAAGTAATAATTTCTTTAATAATTCAGACTTATGTGCCCTCTAGAAACTTGCGTTCTGCAAGAGAATGGCGCATTATTGTGCCATCCCAAAGAGGCACAAAATCACTTTTATGGACTTTCATATTAAATGTACCCTCCAGGTGGAATGACCTGCCCAATTCAAGAATCGGCTAAAAACACATCTCTTCCATCTTTATTTGACCCTCTAACTCTCTATTCTAATTCTATTCTTTATAATAAAAAAACTTGCCCTTTTAGACTTATTTACTTACTACTAGTTTTCTTAAAAAACAACAACAACAACAACAACTTTAGCTCCTCTTTTCTCTTTGTATTCCATCTATTTTTTCTCTTTGTTTATTATAGAATTAACAAAAAACAAAAACAGAAGGCCTCTAACACTAGCCTGCTTTTTCTTTTTATTTATTATGTATTATGTAAAAAAAAAAAAAAAAAAAGTTAGGCTAACTGAGACTTGTAACAGCACTTGCATGTTATTCTTTTGTTGATTTCGATTCCTTCCATTGTCCTTTTTTGTAAGTCGCTTTGCATAAAAGCATCTGCTAAATGTCTAAATGTAAATGTAATAAATTGTAGAATTTAACATAATATACATGCATTATAGCACAGTCTTTTACATTATAAGAGACAAGCAAGTTTTTAATGTATTTTATATTATATTTAATATAATGTTTATTTAATACAACCTATTAACTACAATATTTGTTGGCTTTTGTATGTTACCTATATATACCCTAGTGAAAACACAATAGATTTTAAAAACATCTATTTTATACTAAGTGTAGTTCAAGTCCATTAACAAATTTACTTATCGCTTGCGAATTAGTGATATAAAAATTATATATATATATATATATATATATATATATATATATATATATATATATATATATATATATATATATATATATATATATATATATATATATATATAAAAGGTTGTAATTAAACTTTATTTGGAGTACTACTCGTGCACAGTGCACATTTCATAATATTAAGCCTAAAATAGGTTTTAATGTCACTATTGATGAGGATTTTGTGATCTTTAAATATTTTGCATTTAAAGACTGATATTATTTAAAGTGCACCTAAACTATACTTGCGATAGTTCCACTTCAGCACAATCAAACATACTTAAGTATATCTTTAGTTGGACTCCAGCACAATTAAATGTCACTAACATATTTATATATATATTTTTTTGTTTTGTTTTATTTTGTTATGTTTTCTTCTACAACGTGTTTAATGGCAGGCTCCACTGCAACTACTTACACCATATAGTGTGACAACCTGACCTGAGCCATGTTATCCAAAAGGTCAATGTGTGTTTAATGAACTGTATGTCATATTCTCAAAGGGCACACAGAAATAAATCCACCCTGAGAAATACAGACAACAGTAAACACTGCTGTGACAACTAGCCCCCTGTCTTCCTTACAAGTGTGCAAGCACTCCTCTCTAATATATTATTGACAGAATCAGATTACATATTTTCCTCTCACCTTATACTGTACAAAACATTCCCGTTTTTGGAGATCCTCAAAAGCTTGTTGTCAGTAGTAACCTCGTGGAAATTGGCTCCCTTTTCATTGGCAAAGAACAGATCGGGTTTCCAAATGGAGTCCAACATGGAGGGATCAAGGTCAAGGGAGTCATCGGGATATTCGCTGTAGGCCAGCCGAGGGTCATTCCACTGCTGTCTCAGGAAAATGTTCACTCTGTAATCCTGTTGGGCGCACAAAGACAGCCATGTCAACAGATCAGAGGCGAGGAAGCGAGACTGGCACATTTTATCAAGCTTCAGGAACCTGTGAAGCTTCACAAGAACATGCTAGTGCGGTAAATTTGGTGTCACCTCAGTATATATTTTGCTCGAGATAATTGTTATCCGTGCAGGCAGACTGGTGAGAGTGCGTAAAAGCAGACACCGTAAAGCACTGGCATTTCGCCCCAACATACTGCCATAATTGTCAATTCTTCTCCAAAACAGGCATGCAGTTATATCATTTCAGGGAGACCATTAAACCGTCTGGGCAGTAATGTACCTTAGGACAGAATATAGTGGATGACCTTTGCAATGGCAATCAGCTTCAACATGCAAGGACATTTCAGGGCAATTATCCTAATGTAAGGTGACCGGTTCATCCCAAGAATCTCGAAATATTTTGATGGAGGAGAATCATCTGTCTCAGGTTATTAGATTTGCCGCTCGAAGAGCGCAGCCACCATAGCACGGGAAAAGAACAAGTCCCATCGATTTTACTTTGTCAATATTTCTCCTTTATGATAAACAGCCCACGGATGCAAAATGAACCCTGCGAAAACAACATAGCGGCTTCATTACCGGTGGCGTAATCTCAGGTGTTATGTAAACACATCCGTCCTCTTCAAATTACACACATTTAACGTCACGGATATATATATTGTGAAATTAGTAAAACCTTTTGCTCTTGTCTACTGCGATTATCTGACAGGACGCCCGCAGTCAAACGCTCCAAACAGCTAGTTTCCGACAGAATGATTTTGCAAACAAGCGAGGAGTGGGCGCACATTCATCAGCGTGCACGCTGCTTTTTTCTGATTTGATTTCTCTAGGCTAAGGAGAGTGATTTATGGCAACAACCCACTCATAATGCGATTCAAGCCCAAGGCCAGATCCTATCCTGACGGTGACATATTAGAAAAAGTTTGCACGACTCTTGCGCGCCCAACTCTGCTAACAAATGACGGACGTCGAAATTCACACGTTCGCTCTCTCGTGCTTCCTCGAGAAAATGAAAGAGCCGGCGAGCTAATTAAATAGCCGCTCGCCTGTCCCGCGGGCCCCGTGCCTTGCAAAGAGGGTAAACAATTAGGACAGTGAAAGGCCAGGGGGAACGGAGTGGCCGGAGTCGGTCAGATCATTACTGGATGAAACATTGTTCTCGGCTGCCCTATAAGCGCTAAAGATTTATCGATATCGCTGGCGTTACCTGCTCCTGCCCCGCCACCTCGCCGCCGCTCGCTCAGTGTGAACACGAGCATGAGCAACTCGGATCAATTCGGCTGGTTATGGAGGAAAGAAAGAGTGGAAAGCGCTGCATTTGTTCTGCTTGAGGGGCTTCTGCAAGCTGCTGAAGTTTTGGCCCCGCTCAGCTGGTGCCAAACAGGAAATCTTGGCATTACTTATTTTTGTGCTCGGAAAAAGTATGACCTTCAGCAGATCAATGTTGGTAAAAACTGTATTGCTTTTGCAGCCGTCTAGCAATGTATGCACATTGAAAACACATTAGAAACAGCATGGCCCAAGAGGTACTTACGGGCATAAAAATCAATATAATCAATGGGTGCACATTTTCAGTTCACCATCTTTCCTCAAAAATGATGATTATATTAGCATACACACCATCGGATGGTCTGTTTATTATGAGCTTGCGCTGCAGTTTTGTCGTCTGCCGCTTTAAATATTCTTTAAAGCAGGATGAATTTGTATTGGGTGTAAATGCTTTCATTATTAGTTTAAAATAAAAATGATTCCAAAAATGTGACTCAGAACCACAAAACCAGTCATAAGGGTCAGTTTTTTGAAAATGAGATTTGTAGATCTGAAAGCTGAATAAATAAGCTTTCCATTGATGTATGGTTTGTTAGGATACAACTATTTGAAAATCTGAGGGTGCAAAAAAAAAAAAAATCTAAATATTGAGAAAAATCACTTTTAAAGTTGCCCAAATGAAGTTCTTAGCAATGCATATTACTAATCAAAAATTAAGTTTTGATATATTTACAGTTGGAAATTTACAAAATATCTTCATAGAACATGATCTTTACTTAACATCCTAATGATTTTTAACATAAAAGAAAAATCAATCATTTTGACACATACAATGTATTGTTGGCTTTTGCTACAAATGTACCTGTGCTACTTATGACTGGTTTTGTGGTCCAGAGTCACAAATATTGTTCCTCTTTGTCGTTATCGTTATTCTAGTAAAACCTATGCCATAATTTATTTAAAATACATTTATATCATACCAAGTATACTTGGTATATTTAAGTTTTGAAATTCAAACATATTTACTGACTGATGTAAAATTATAATGAAACTTCATTTTGAGTATTTCTTTATTGCACAATGCACATTACTTAATATTATGCCTAAATGTGTTTCAATATCACTATTAATAAGGATTGTATGATCTCTGTATAATATCCCAGGTGAAAAAAAACAGTTCCATAACGTACTTAAAGTGCTCTATTTTCACGCACCAATTTTGTACTTAATATACTAAAAATGTTTCTTTAGTACATCTTAAGAATATCTAAGTGTACTCAAATGCGCTATTTTGGGACACCATGAATATGAACTAAAATGTGCTTTTAACATACTACCTCTGCATTAAAAAGGCAAAAAGAGTTACCACTTGTAGTAACAGCTGAGTGTACTAGTGTATGAAAGATGGGTTCAAGTGTACTACAAGTGGTAACTAAAGAATGTTTAACATATTAAGTACAAATTTAGTGCATGAAAAATATATTATGGAAGTGCACTTTTTTCACCTGGGATGCAAGATATTTAAAGAGCACCTGAAGTATACTTGCAATAGTTCCACTTTAGCACAATCAAATATACTTCAGTATATCTTTAGTTAGACAATTGCACAATTTAAGTGCACTGAGCACAAAGTTAGTTAATTCAGTTTAGCAGACTGTAAGTATTCCAGTTTAGTATACCAAAAGTACAGGGTGTTTGCACATTTACAGGGTACCTAGCACAAAATAAGTGTATTTCAAATTCATTTTTAGAATATTTTTTTTTCCACTAGGGTATGGTGTGGACTTAAAATTTTTATTTTTTTTAATTTCTTACAAAATTTATAGGTATCGCCCTTGAATTTTACAGAGCCTCAGGCCTGACATGCGGGAAAAATATTTGTGTTGTGGCCACGAACTTACAAATTCGTGATTTTCTAAATCATTCACTTGTTTTAGGTTGATCGTGAGCACATTTTACTAATTTGTTAACTCATTTTAGTGAAATTGTGGGTAAGTTTTATTTACTCCTGTCTGCAATTTCATTACCACATCGTCCTTTTTGCATAGTGAGAAAAGACCTCTATTTAGGGACATATGAAATCAGTTTCATTTTTTTCCAAATTTCATTTTTTAATTCTTCTGGATTTTCATTTTTCTTTCCTCCTTTTTAATGGCTAAATTTAATATTCTTAATCAAAAATCATATATAATTAATTAAAATCATGAAACCTACACAATTTCACATCAATGTATTAAAAGTATAACAAAAATGACATTTTTAGGGCCTCATGAATTTTTTTTTATTTTTTTCCCACAATATGTTTTATTGTTACCAAATTCTTTGTTTCAGCATGTCAAATTATTTGAATGCATAAAAACAAATTTATTCTAAAAATAGCTTTTTGAAATATTTTTAACCCTCAGAAATTCTGTATTTACACACTCTATGTTCTGTATTTACATTTTTCTCGCTATCAAATGAAAGCATAAAACATTAATTTATCTCTTAATTATTAATAATAATTATAACAATAATGAAAACCGTTCCCTCATTACTGAAAATTAACCTTTATTTTATTTTAAATTAAAACATGGAAGAAATGTTGTGTGATTATTCCTTAAAAAAAGTTATATTTAATATTTAATTTTATATTATATTAATAGTTTTCGCAGTAGTAGTAGTAGTAGTAGTAGTAGTAGTAGTAGTAGTAGTAGTAGTATGTACATTCTACGGAACGGTAGTAATATATTTCTGACACAATGTCTTTAAGTTTAACTGAGATTCACAGAAATTCCGGTTTCATATTTAAATTGTTATTTACTAGTCCATATCTTGATTTGATTTCAGTGTAATGACCTACTTTTAATTAATGCATTCAAAGTTTGACAAATTCCGTGACATTCTGTGTTATTCAGTAAATTCCATTTTTATGACTGGATTCTGCGATTCCGTCTGCGTTTTCCGCATTACAGAAATCATAGGGCCCCATCTATTGCTGCCGTTATTAATAAAATATGACAGGACTGTAAAGTTGTGGGAATAAATTGTTAATTTGGTTAAAATCTGGATTCAAAATATTAAAACTTTGAAATAAAACCTTGAAATAAACAGAACAGATGAAAAAAAATAAAGCATATTTAAGTTTATGTACATTTTTTTAGTTCAACTTAATCATTTGTATTGAGCAAAAAAAAATACAGAAATGAAAAAAAAAAGAAAAGCAAAATAGAAGGAGCCCATTCTTCAATTTTTTTTTCTTCCAAAGACATTATAGGGTTACATATCATGTGCATCACTTTAATCAATATACTTACCATTGTTGTTTCAGCAATGGATCCAAAACTGTTAATAAAAATGTTGCATGTTACGTTCACAGGAGGACCTGTGGAAAAAGAAAAGAAAAACAACAAAAAAAAACAACAACAACAAATAAGTTAACAGATACTGATAAAATGAAACAAGTTATTCTCTAAATTTCAGCAAATCTTACCAAAACATATTCTTTATTAAGAAACAACTACCAATACTAATCAAAACTTACCTGCTTACTGCTAAATAAGCACATTGTAATCGACAAACCATGTAAATCTTATTTTTAAGATATATGCATCATCTTAGCCTACAAAACAAAGAAATTGTTAAATTATTGAGTCAAATTATTTATACAGGATTTTGAGGTAAGTCTTCTGTAAAGACAAGGACCAGCGGTTTTATTATCGGGACAGAACAAACCCATTGTTCCTCCCACTTCTGTTTTAGAAATACAAGTAGATGCTGAACAGAAACCATACTTCTGCTGTTAAAAGAACCAAGCGATCCATCACATATGGCTCTGTAAACACAGAAAGGGGGATATTCTGAGTGACATGGCGCTCATGGCCTCGTAAAGACCCTGTCAGGCTTCTCCAGACTTCTGATTTAGTTAGATACAGAGCTGCTGAACAGCACAGAGAAACCCTGAACCCCATTTCTCTGCCTGCTGACGAGCCACACGCAGCATCCTAAGGTGCTGAATGAGTAGATTACTGCAAAGAAACATATTGCAATCTGCAAAGTCGGGAAAAATTTATTAGTCGCTCTATAAAGGCTGCAAATTTCTCCTGAGGTGTAATCCACAAGAAAACTATTACCTTGGAAATAAATCCGACTTACATGTATGATTTGACAAATTTTGCACACAACAGCCATCAGAAATGTTTTAATTGAGGAATAGATCTTAGTCGGGGTAGTGCCATATTTAATTTCTGACAAGAGTGAAGATTTAAGGGATAGAAGCACATACTCCGTAAAAGAGTTTGGAAAATTGTGAGTTGTGAAAATGACAATCCAAGACTTTTATACAGTGCGTGAAATTGTAAAGACTGCAATCCAACCCTTCACAGCATTGTTTTCATCAGTGTTAAATTCAATATGGCGACTAGCCTATATATATAATAATATATATATAATATATATATATATATATATATATATATATTATTATTTTTCCCCCACAAACTGAGTGCCATTTGTATTTTTACTACACAGTTTTATTACAAATATCATAGTTAAACTTGGGCTAGTGTAGCAAAACGATGGTTAATTTGTGGCTACCATGGTTTAACCACAATAACCATGTTTTGTTGTTTTATTTGTAGTAAAACCATGGTTTATTTTCATAAGGGCTCTGTTTCAAAACCTAGTGAGCTGCCTCATCACCTACTAACTACAAAGGCAGTTACCTTCTACCTTCCAGTCAAAACAATTTCTAACGTTCCTGGCACCATACGATTAGCATTCTGCACATAGACTCAACTCGTAATTGATTTCAATAGAGTTTGATGTTAGCATGTTGCTAAGCAATCCTAAAAATAAGTAGTTCAGCAGAATTAAAGATGTTATGCAATGGAATATGCCATTTTTATTCATACTTTCCAATACTAAACAAAATATAACATTATTTATAAAGCGACATCGTTTTTCACCATCTGGTGCATTACCGTTAAAGGTCACATGTGATGTTGCCTCATAATTTGGCTTAAAGGTAGAGTAGGTGATTTTGGAGAGGATAGCAATAGCAAGCTAGCTTCAAAAACATTTCACAGATGATATAAACACATATTTAGACCACTTAAAGTGGACCTATTATGCAAAAATCACTTTTATAAGGTGTTTGAACAATTGTATGGCTGCAACCAACAACCAACAATTGTTTTATAATGCCAATAAATAACAAACAGTCTCTCTGAACACACAAATCCAGATTTCTACCTACATTGACATTGTTGCAAGGAAAAAGTCATACCCAAGCATAGACACAGATACAACATCAGTGCCAAAGAGGCATTACAAGTGTTGTGTTTTGGGATGAACCAATGAAAAAAGGAGTCTCCATAGACTCCTTCATCCTTCATTTTCAAAGGAAATGTCCCAGAAAAAAACTGGTCTAGTCCCCTATATGTTTAGGGATCAATACCAACGCTTCATGCTCGAACATCAGCTTACAGACAAAGTAAGTACCACACGTTTGTTTTCCAAATTGCCTTTCTGAAAGCACTTCTTAGCACTCTGTTAGGCTAATATTGCTATTGTTTCTGTCTGTTTTCACTGATGCTGCCTTCACGTGCTACCAGAATGATCATAAATAGGAATGTGGTAGTTAAAAATTGCATTTGAAAACAATGTGAGGTCGACCACTTGAATTTGTCTAGCTCATAATCACAAGTGGGACTTATAAAGTGTGATATATCATGCAATGGCACCATGAGACCAGCTATGTTGTTATTTTTAATCAGGTCGTGCTCCCCGTCTGTGTAATTCATAAACGCGCTTTTATTATGCACAGTACAATCAGATAACTGACTTTTAAACTGATTCTGGTTTGAATAAATAAGGATACTAAGAATTTCTGACGTAGTGTTTTGTTTTCGCCAGCTTTTGAAGCTCCACCCTCTTTTGAAAATGGGGCCAGGAGCACAAGCTCATTTGCATTTAAAGGGACAAACACAAAAACGGCACGTTTTGGCTCATACCCTAAAAGTGGCTATTTTAACAAGCTAGAAAAAATGATCTGTTGGGTATTTTGAGCTAAAACTTCACATACACACTCTGGGGAAATCAGAGCCTTATTATCTTTTAAAAAGGTGCATAATAGGTCACCTTTAACTTAGTGATTGCTATCAAGATGTGAAGAGACTTGGAACCAGCATAACAAAAAATGCTTTTAAACTAAATCACTAGGGATGTGAAACTATCGTTTTCTGAAAGGAAATTACATGTATTATGGAACCCTTAAAAGGTAATAAATACGAGATGGGAGGAAAAAATATATTTCTATGCTTTCTCTCACAATTATATCAATGGGTAATTATACACTATATAAACTGTGGATATCAGGGAGTCACTATTAAAGGATTAGTTCACTTCCAGAACAAAAATTTACAGATTTACTCACCCCCTTGTCATCCAAGATGTTCATGTCTTTCTTTCTTCATTCGTAAAGAAATTATGTTTTTTGAAAAAAACATTTCAGGAATTCTCTCTATATAGTGGACTTCTATGGTGCCTGTGAGTTTGAAATTCCAAAATTCAGTTTAAATGCAGCTTCAAAGGGTTCTAAATGATCAAGGAAGAAGGGTCTTATCCAGCAAAAAGATTGATTATTTTCAAAAAAATAAAAAAAAATTACAATTTATATACTTTTAAACCTCAAATGCGTGTCTTGTGTAGCTCTGGGTGAACTCTGTGCATTCCAGTTCAATACAGTTAGGGTATGTTGAAAAACTCCCATCTCATTTTCTCCTCCAGCTTCAAAATCCTCCCACATTGCTGCAGAAGTACCGACCCAGTGTTTACAAAATGAACGTGCATAGAAGGTCAAACAACCAAAAAAAAAAGGTAAAACAGCGATGCAAGACAATTTTGAAGTTGATTTTGACAAGACGAGCATTTGAGGTTAAAAAGTATATAAATTGTACTTTTTTTTTTTTTTTTTTTTTTAACAAAATAACAGATCGTTTCGCTAGGTAAGACCCTTTTTCTTCAGCTGGGATTGTTTAGAGCCCTTTAAAGCTGCATTTAAACTGCGTTTTGGAAGTGCAAACTCACAGGTACCATAGAAGTCCACTATATGGAGAAAATTCCCGAAATGTTTTCCACAAAAAACTATTTCTTTAGAAATGAAGAAAGAAAGACATGAACATCTTGGATGACAAGGGGGTGAGTAAATTATGTGTAAATTTTTGTTTTGGAAGTTAACTAATCCTTTAATATAAGGGGCACTGAAATCGCTTTTGATTGCGCGCTCGCTTTTTACTTTCACTTTCAAGAATTGCGATCACACATACTCTGTGTATACTACGAAGCGGCAGTACTTACCACGCATTTTACAAGATTAGATGTTTGTCAGTGGAGCTCAAGATCTGCAAATAACTCGCCATCATCCTATCATTCATCTCTCCTTCTCAAGTGGTGAGTGAAATTTTATGTACTATACGCTATAATGTTACAGGCTACCGCTAGCTACCCGCCATGTCCCTTTAGTGGCTCTTAAAAAGCCTTTTTCTACTATAAAGATTCAATGAATGTTAAAGGTTCTTCACGAAACCGAAGATTCCAAAAAAGAACCTTTATTTTTAAGAGTGCGCCTGTTGAACCAGCTTTTGCAGGCAACTAAATAGGTTTGGAACTGGCTCAAATTGTAGCACATTATCAGGCAGTTCCTGTTTGAGCCTCTATACAGTGTCAGGCCCCATAGTTTCTTGCTCTTGGCTTATTTCTTCCACTGGGTATTATACCGGCTGTAATCATTTGTCTGTTCTTGGCTTTCCTTGCCGTATGTGGTGCAGCGCAGAGGAAATCTAATGTCCTCACCCCCACTGCAGTTCATTTGTGAGCCCAGCCTCCAATAAGGAGAGAAGAGAGAGAAAGACAGAGCTCATTAACTGTCAGGAACGGGTGAGTCATCGCCAAGAATGATTTGCTTTGCCATGTTTTTGCCAAACAATCTGCGCCCCGCTCTCCTAAGAGCAGCTCACTGCAGAGGGGAAGCAACCGCCAGCGAAGGGACGTTCAGGTTATTTATACATTTTTTACTCGGCTGTCTTTCCCAGCGAATCAGACCTTAATTTCTGAGCCGTGCCTCCACCCTCATCTCGTAGAGGTGACGGTAGTTTAGAAGCCTCACACGTTTCACTGCGCTTCTCTTTATTACACCGACACAAACAGGACACACGAGTCGCAAAGATCAGCCTCGTCTTTCCCAGAGAGAAAGTGAGGGAACGGTTTTCAGTACTGTATTGACGTCGCACAATTAAGTATTTACGAAGAAAAGAGACATTCAGAAAGTCATTACTGTGACGAATTTCATGCATAAACAGAACAATCATTAATCAAAAGTCCCTTGGGAAAGTATAACCTCTTTAGAACACCCATAAATTACACCGAACAGAAAAAACAGTGAGCCGGGAGACCAATTACTTCTTCATAAACCAACAACCACAACTCATACTGGTTTATAGTCATTCATTAACAAGGTCCATGTCTAAACTGATCAATAGCAGAGTCCATCTCTTTACCTAGCTGCAACTGGAGAACGATACAGCCTCAAGAGCCATTAGTCTGTTTTACGCCGGTCAGCCGGTGGGAAAATGGCGTACGAGATGTTGTACCCGGAGGACGCTCTCGGTGCGGGAGCAAAACAGATTTATTACAAACAACGGGCACTTAAGATGCCTCCCAGGTAAGTGGACCACCACAAATGAAAGTGTCTGATATAAATAAAGAAAGCTTAATGATATTGCTCATGTTAAAAATCGAGCTGCTCTCAGCAGAAATACAATGGCACCGAGACATTAAATATTTATATGGCTTCGGCAGCACCTATAAGGTCTTGGCAAGGCGGCTCGCGGGTGGAGTGAGATCTACTGGTAACAAAGGGACAGCAAAGCGCCCTACCGGCTTTTCCGTGTTAGCACACCATTTTCATCACACCTCACTGAATCAACACGGGGGCAAATGTCAAGGGCTTCCTCTTACTCTTCATGTGCTGACATACGGGCTGATGCTGAGTAAATCTATTGGCATGGGGCAATTTTCAATTTGCGCTGCTCTAGTTACACTGACATTGTAAAAAAAAAAAAAAAAAAAAATAGGTGTTAAGCTCCAGTGAGAGAGCTGAGCTTCTTTAGAACAAGTGAAATGGGAAAAAAACAAATAAATCATGTAGCTACATAATCCAAAATCCATTTCTGTTGAGATGTTGTTGTTTGATGTGATGGTATCAGCGGCGATATCTTCAAGTGTAAAGAGATTTACAGTAGAACAAAAACAACACATAAAAAAACATTTATAGTACATATAAGTATATAGTATAACTACAGTATAGAATATTACAAAAAGAGAATACAGAATAGATTATAATAAAATTGAAAGAATAAATTAATAGAATACCATAGAAACAGTATATAGTTTACTACAAACATAGTATTGTATATGTAGTATATATACACAATATTATGTATATACTATATATTAAATTTTATACAGTATGTAGAAAATATACTACAGTTATATACTACAAAATATACTACAGGAATAGTTAAAAGTTAAACACCACAAAACGCAATACTACACTAGAATACTACAAAACAAAAACAGAATATAGTATAGAACATAATAAAGAAAGAATATTACCACATGATAAAGAATTTATTAGCACGTAAAATTAAAAAAATATACTGGACTACTGCTAAAACTGTATAGAATAGAATAGAATAGAATAGAATAGAATGCAAAAATAATAATATACAGGACAGTTACTAAAAGAAGCATATATACACATATATACATACACAGAACTGTGCAAAAGTCTTAGGCCACTAGTATTTTCACCAACAAAGAAATGGTTTTAAGTCAGTTATTTCTATCTTTTGCTGTAGTGTGTGAGTAGGAAATATCAGTTTACATTTCCAAACATTCATTTTGCCTTTAATTGTAATAATAATAATAATTCGGTCAGATTTTTGTTTGCACAAGGAGTCTGACAACAGCCAGTGCTCCACACAGAGATCTGATCTCATCATCATCCAGTCTGTCTGGAATGACATGAAGAAACAGAATAAACTGAGACAGACTAAATCCAGAAACCGTGGCAACGTCTCCAAGATGCTTCAAGAAACCTACCTGCAAAGTACTGTTAAATGTTTCAGGCACCTGTGTAAAAATGCTGTAAAAGGAGGATGCTGTCAAAAATAATGCCATAAATAGATTTTATTTATCAATTAACTTCTATTAACTAAATTAAATCAACATTTGGTAAACTATATTTGTGTTTAAAACAGCTTTTGCCCTAGGTACATCTGTGAATGAGTTTTCAGGTAGCTTTGCATGTAGGTTTCTTGAAGCAACTTGCCACAGATGTTGCCACAGTTCTTCTGGATTTAGTCTGTCTCAGTTTGTTCTGTTTTTTCATGTCATTCCAGACAGACTGGATGAGATCAGATCTCTGTGTGGAGCACTGGCTGACAATTTTATTGTCAGACTCCTTGTGCAAACAAAAATCTCACTGGATTATTACAATTAATGGCAAAATGAATGTTTAGACATGTAAACTGATATTTCCTACTGACACACTACAGCAAAAGATAGAAATAACTGACTTAAAACCATTTCTTTGTTGGTGAAAATACTAGTGGCCTAAGACTTTTGCACAGTACTGTATATATATAAAAGTATAATATACTGGACTACTACTAAAAATAGAATAGAATAGAATAGAATAGAACAGACTATAATTATTAAACTAAAACAGCATTACTAATAAAATATTACTATTGAATAGTAAAAAAAAAAAAAAAAAAAAAGCACTACTATGTAATACCACTAATAATAATACTAATAGGAGTACTATAAAATAAAGAATTGAATAGTACACAAAAACAATAATATACTAGACTACTAAAAATTGAACAGAATAGAATAGAATAAAAGGAAACAATAGAAAACGGAATGTAGCACAGAATAGGAAAAAAAAACTGAATATGACAAAAGAATGGTATAGAATTGCAAACAAAAGCAGAATACTATATTAGACTATAATTATTAAATAAACAACATTACTAAAAACCTTACTATTGAATAGTAAAAAAAAAAAAAAAAAAAAAAAAAAAAAAAAAAAAGAATTTAGCACAGAAAGAAAAATGGAATGCTACAAAATAAAGAATTGAATAGTACACAAAAATAATAAAATGCTAAAATTAGTACTGCTAAAAATAGAATAGAATAGAATAGAATAGAATAGAGCACAGAATAGTAAAAAATAAACTGAATTTGACAAAAGAATGGCTTTTGCAAGAAAACTGCACACAAAATCAGAATACTATATTAGACTATAAATATTAAACTAAAACAACTTTTAAAAAAACATTATTGAATAGTAAAAAAAAACAAAAAATAAAAAAAATACTACAAACAAAGAATGTAACAGAACAGAATAAAACGGAATGTAGCACAGAATAGTAAAAAAAAAATAAACTGAATACGACAAAAGAATGGTATAGAATTTCACACAAAAACAGAATATTATTTTAGACTAGAATTAATAAACTGAAACAACATGTTATAAAATATTACAAAACACAAAGAACAATTTTAGAATACTACAAAAAAGAGAACATAATATACAATAGCATAAACAGAATACTATATTAGACTACTATTAAACTAAAACAACATGGTATAGAATATCACCAAAACAAAACACTATATTAGAATACTACAAAAACAAAAAATAGTGTAGAATGTTACACAAAAACAGAACACTATTCTACTATTATTAAAATAAAATTATAGTACAAAAATAGTATAAAAACAGAATACTAAAAAAAAAAACAGAATATAGTATAGAATATTACACAAAAAGAACACTATAATAGACTACTATTGAAAATAGAATTATAGTAGAACAGCACAAATTTTTTTTTTAAAAACAGAATATAGTATAGATTACACAAAAATGAATGACTAGACTAGTACTAAAACAGAATATAGTATAAAATAGTAATAGTAAAAACAAAATACTGTTTTAGAAAAAAAAAAAACCAAAAAAACACCAATATAACAGTAGAAAAAAAATAATAAATAATACAAATAAAAAAAAATATCCTACTAGATTACTTCAAAAACAAAAAAACATTCTATGCATTAAAAAAGCAATATAGCCCTGAAATGTGTTAGCTAAGCACTACGACAAATAATTACATAAACAAAAAACAATTAATAGCCTGCCTAATGAACAGAAAGAGCAGCTATATGAATCCCAGCCTGAAACATTTTATATTCCATGTGTTTCCTTCTTAAAACAACCCATTCCAACAAAACCAAATCCAGATTGAGCAGGAGTCACAGCCATCCATCACTCCAGGTTCGGTTCAGCTGGAGGCGACCCTAACCATTAAGGGGATTGTATTAAAATTCATAAGAGTCGGACAGCGGCAGCTCAGACGGGAAGAGATGCCCGTGCAGTGACAGCTAGTTTCAGAGAGAGTGTCTGAGTTAGCATTGTCACATGCCTATAAGTAATGACACCCTGCTAAATTACCAGGATCTCTTCCTGCCCCTGAGGCTAGCATCACTGATAGGGGAAACATGACAGCCTTGGAGGAGGGAGGCTGGAGAGAGACATAAATCAATAGGAGGGCTGAGGCTCCGAGGCCAGAATGGAGAATGAGTCGACTACGGTTTGATTACACTGGATTACCTGGGTAGCTTCGGCCGCACAAGTCATGAGATAAAACGGTCAATATCGCCGCAAAATTGATTCACACTGAGGTTAACTGATGGTTTTAACGATAGGAGAGACTGTGTCAATTGTTTCATTATACAGAGCAGCTATGCTGATGAAATAATACGATTAGAGATAAGAAGAAAATTAGATTAATGTGACGAGTCTCCGTTGAAATGACCAACCATCTCATCTGTCCAATCCAAATTTCAGTGTTCATTCAGATATTTAGTAAACACACTACACTCTTAAAATTAAAGGTGCTTCACAATGCCATAGAAGAACCTTTTTGTCTAAATGGTTCCATAAAGAACCTTTAACATCTGAAGCACCTTTCTGTTTCACAAAAGGTTCTTTGTGGCAAAAGAAGGTTCTTCAGATTTTAAAAAGGGTAAGACAGAGATGGTTCTTTCAAGAACCTTTAAATGAATGGTTCTTTGTGGAACTAAAAATGGTTCTTCTATGGCATCGTTGTGAAGAACCTTTTAAAGCATCTTTATTTTTAAAGGAACACTCCACTTTTTTTGAAATAGGCTCATTGTCCAACTCCCCTAAGAGTTATACAGATGTGTTTTACCGTTTTTGAATCCATTCAGCCGATCGCCGGGTCTGGCGGTAGCACTTTTAGCATAGCTTAGCATAAATCATTGAACCCGATTAGACCATTAGCATCTCACTATAAAATGACTAAAGAGTTTTGATATTTTTCCTATTTAAAACTTGACTCTTCTGTAGTTGCATCATGTACTAAGACTGGCGGAAAATGAAAAGTTGCGATTTTATAGGCCGATATGACTATACTCTCATTCCGGCGTAACAATCAAGGAATTTTGCTGCCGTACCATGGGTGCAGCAGGTGCAATGATATTATGCAGCCGTCAACTCTGCCTCTACACAAACTTTAGTGCCGGTCGCTTTCAGGCACTGCGTAATATCATTGCGCCTGCTGCACCCATGGTACGGCAGCAAAATTCCTTGATTATTACGCCGGAATGAGAGTATAGTTCCTAGCCATAACGGCCTATAAAATGGCAACTTTTCATTTTCCGCCAGTCTTAGTACATGATGCAACTACAGAAGAGTCAAGTTTTAAATAGGAAAAATATCGAAATAGTATTTTATGTTTTATATATATACGGTTTTCAATATTTTAAACATTTTATTTTCAAAATAGTGTCATTTTTCCATTAACAAGCACTTCTTTAAACTGTGTAGTTGACAAAATGCTACATACGTATGTGACCCTGGACCACAAAACCAGTCATAAGTAGCACGGGTATATTTGTAGCAATAGCCAAAAAAAAAAAAAAAAAAAACACTGTATGGGTCAAAATGATCAATTTTCTTTTATGCCAAAAATTATTAGGATATTAAGTAAAGACTGTAAATATATCAAAACTTAATTTTTGATTAGAAATATGCATTGCCAAGAACTTCATTTGGAACTTTAAAAGCGATTTTCTCAATAGTTTTTTTTTTGCAAACTCAGATTTTCGAATAGTTGTATTTTGGCCAAATATCGTCCTAACGAACTATACATCAATGGAAAGCTTATTTATTTAGCGTTCAGATGAAGTATAAACCTCATTTTCAAAAAAATCGACCCTTATGACTGTTTCTCTTGTGGTCCAGGGTCACATATATATAAACATTTTGTCAATCAAACTTATCGCCTGTTTTTGAGCAAATAAATATGATTTTTTTTATATGTAAAAAATTGATTTAATTTAAAAAAAAAAAAAATTATACACATACATACACATTTTTTATATATTTCTGTTTTTATGAGCAAACAATCAGGTAATAATGAAACACTCTTCTAGATGTCTTTCACTTTCACATAAAATCTTTCTTAGCAAGTATGTTTGAATGCTTCATTTTAATAAACCTGCTATAAAATGTACTTATTTGAATCATCATTAAGTTTTCATTCATTTTACATCCTCTTTGTAGCATATATATTGGTAATACTTGTTCAAAACAATCACTTTTGCAAAGTTTGTGCTATTTTCTGCTTATTTTGATAAAATTATTTTTTGTTCAATAAATATACTGTCATTAAAACATTTTAAAATATAGAAACAAAATCATTTTAAAATGTAAAGATTCTGAAAGCATTGAAGGAGATTTATTATATGGGTAACACTTTACAATAAGGTTTCATTAATGTATTAACTAACATCAACAAACCAACTAACAATGAACAAAACATTTATTACACTATTTATTCATCTTTGTTAATGTTAGTTAATAAAAATACAGTTTTTACAGTTGTTAATTCATGTTAGCTCACAGTGCATTAACTAATGTTAAACACAACTTGTGATTTTAATAATGCATTAGTAAATGCTGAAATTCACATTAACTAAGATTAGTAAATGGTGTAGAAGTATTGTTCATTCTTAGTTCATGTTAACTAATGTAGTTAACTCATGAGCCGTATTGTAAAGTGTTACCATTATATGATATGATTAATAGCATGTTTTTTTAAATATTATTCTAAACATGGTGATTATCTCTAAAATGGACACCCAACATAATATATGATATTTACCATCTGAATTTAACCATGTCATGTCAACAAATGGAAAAGTCAGCCTTTTATTAATTATGTTAATATTGTGCCTTTTAGCCCCAACAGCAGGGGCGCTTTTGACCCCAAATACTGTACTTTTACATATATATATATATATATATATATAAACAATTTATATTAGGGCTGTCAAATGATTAATCGCATACAAAATAAAACTTTAAGTTTGCCTAATATATGTGTATGTAATGTGTATAATTATTATGTATATACAAACACACACAAATTAATGCATATATTTAAGAGAAATATGTTATTTATATGTTATTAAAATATTTATATATGAAATAAATTATATAAAAATTATAATAAATACATATATTTGTAAATATTTCTTAAATATATACATGAATGTGTTTGTATTTATATATACATATTAATTACACACAGTACACACACATATATTAGGCAAACACAAACTTTTATTTTGTATGCGATTAATCATTTGACAGCCCTAATTTCTATATTATTGATTCAATTCACGTATTGTTTATATAATTACAAATGAAAAGTTTGATGCTGTCACCCTAATATTTCTCTTAACTTATAACCTGATATATATATATATATATATATATATATATATATATATATGAAATATGTTGCCTTATATATTGTAGCAAGTACTTCTTTGGTTTATATAGTTTGTAGTGTAGCTAACAACTTCCAAAAGAATAGCTTGATTTTTACAGTATTAGCTTACTGTCCTACATACTGAGGTTATTATGAAAAAAAAAGTAATGGAAACATTTTTAGGCAACTAAATGTTGCAAAGCCATATTTCCTTGCAACTTCAAAATGAACTGGTTCTTCACTACATTGAGCTGTATATTGGATGTGCAAATAAAACAAAATGTGCAATGTGTGCAATAAAAGCAACCCCACTCAGAAACATTGCATGCCCAACACATTAAAAAATAATTTTCAAAGACATCTACAACTTTCTGCTTCAAGCAGCAACCTTTACATGGTAATGCCTAATTATGTTTAAGATACCAAGGCTTGAAAAGCTCAAAACTAATAACTAACATTATGAACGTAGCTCTTAACGCACTGCTAATATATGCATACAATACACATTAAACATCACACAGCACACCAATAGCTAGCAGTAATCTCAGCTGGGAGAAATGATGATTAAACGCTGTGCGATAAACGCAGAATAACACTGTAATAATATGATTTGTGGATACTTCTCCTATGATCATTCATTTGAGAACACAGGAGCCGTGACAAACATCCACAAGGCTTCACATTAGTCTACATAAAGGGAGTGAGCTGTATATAATGCCTTTAATAAAACTAAATAACAGGGCTCTAATAAGAATCTAGCAGCCCAAAGGACTAAAACCGCATCTCCGCAGCCTCAATACTCACAAAAATTACACATTACATGCATTACGGGAACAACCGTACATCAAAATCAGATATGAGATTATTTAAATGCAATATTTAAAAGCATGGCTTGTTATCTAAAGCAAGATCATTTGATAAGATCAGATGAATAACAGTGTCAGCTTTTTTTTTTTTGGTTCAGTCAGGTGTAGAAATTCATTTGCTCTCCCAATTTAATTATAATTTAAGCCAAGATCAGAGGAAAAATCAATGGTGCACAGATAAAAAGCATGCCTGGATACACAAAGGGACACATTGGCACTAAACAGTGGCAGTCGACGAGCTCCAAAGCTAAACCAACAACTGGAGGCTACATCCAAAATTAAATAAATACCCATTTCTAAAGCAAAAGCAAAAAGAAGCTAATTAATAATTAAATGCATGCTATTTTGCAAATGTCCTGCCTGAGGCCCAATTAATCTGATCCTCCCACCAGTAACTAAAGGTCAAGTAACGATATCCAAGTAAACTAAAACCACTATGTACATGTGAATGCGTCGTTTGTTAGCCTGCCATTTCTTAAAAGACCAGATGTCAGTTGCATTAGTTAGGTCACTCTCAACCATTAACAAAACATACAGACTCATCATAACTCATTATATCATTTAGCCGTTTCTCAGATGAGATATCGCCCGGATTTCATGATTGCATCAATAAGCTTGTATAAACCTGGATAGATAAAAAGAAAGTACCTTTCTTGTGAGTACCATCCGATTTGGAGCCTTGTGGGTCTAATGAAAAAAAGATCAGGATTAATAACATGATATTCTAACAGCAAGATGTTTAGCTTTTTTTTTTTTTTTTCTTTGCGGAACCAACAACAGAAAAAAAAAAAAACATAAGCAGCATGGCTCACTTATTCTACGTTACACTTGCCAACACTTTGTGCGTTGAAGTGTGTGGCAGGGAATATTGGGTGCTAAGGGCATACTAAGGGCAAGAGCAGGTAAGGAGGGATGCACTTATTCGTCCAAAACTTCAGAGCGGGCAGGACAAGAGGCAAAGCACTGAAATGAAAGAAAGGATGGGGGTTGCAATGCATATCTGGTCACGGGAGGCAAAATGCACTAATAGATGCAATACACTAGAGAGAGGGAAAATGCAAAGACTACATGTCAAACTGGCTTCACTTTGAGTTTTGCACAAACTGTAAAAAGATTTGTATGCAATTTTGTAGATCGAATTGATTTGCCTGGCATTGGGTTGCAGGATTGTGCAATACAAAAGGAATGGGAACTTACTTTGGGAGCTGCAAAACAGCTCCCGCTTTTGCAAAGAGAACCAATTTGGGGCATTTTCCCTAAATGTTTCATCTAGAAAACATACGGCAGGTCACAGTGCACTAGATTCCAGTCCGTTTTCTCTTGTGATGTTCATCGGAACCATACAGAAGCTACAACAACAGTGCATCTCTTGTGCAGTTCTGTATGGTAATCACAAGCATAAAAGATGCTCCTTATAAAAAAAAAACCACTACCATGCACGTGTGTGACCAACAGATATCGTGTACAGTAATGCGCCACAGCGAATGCATTTCAGTCTATCCCGATGAGGCAACAGCACCGTGGGTGGTCGTCATTTGTGCGTCACCCTAAACAGAAAAATCACTCATCCAGTGGATCCTAATTAGCATACACACATGAAGGTAGACGGGTGATTTAGGGACGTCAAAATCAGGCCGTTCTTCTTCAGCCTGTCTTCACCAATAACGCAGACGCCGACATAATCCAGGACTCCCCAAGAGGCTTATCCTTTGTGTAAAAGCTACTTTAACCATTCAATTCCCAGTCCGCATGACCCGGCATTGATTTTCCCATCTAAAGCTCTCAGATAAATGACATTAGCGGCAAATATTTTACAGGAGCCCGCTTCTGATGGTGCATTTCCATCAGCAATCATATACAGAGCTAATATTGAGAGGTCAGAGAAGGAAACTGCATGTTAAATAGTTAAAAAACACAATTTATAAGAAAAAGAAAAAAAGTTCATAAATAAAACAAATTTAGTAAATGCACGGGTAACTAAATATTAACAATTATCTAAAGCCAATCTTTATTGAATCTTGTAAAAATTTCATATAAAACAAAGATTACTGGTTTTATAAGAAAATACTATTTCAGTCTTCTATTCATACTTAAATAAAACAAAAATAAACAATAATAATAAAATAATAAATCGATTAAGTAGGGCCCAAAGAAATCGGTTTTCTTTTTCCCAAATTCAGTTTTATTTTTCTAAATTCAGTTTTTTTTTCCCCTACATTCCATTTTTTCCCCATTTTTCCATTTGTTCCATTCGTTTTAATGGTCAAAAAAAAAAAAAAATAATTTAAAAGCGAGTCTAATTAATTGAAATCATGAAACTTACACAATTTAACAGAAATTACAATTTTAACAAAAATTTAATTTTTAAGGCCCCTGAAATACGTTTTCAAATTCAGTTTTATGTTGATCAAGCGCTTAATTTTTTCCATTAATTTACTGGATTTCATTTTAGTGGTTTCATTAAATTTGAATAATTAAAAGCATATCTAATTAATTGATTTTATAAAACATATAAACTGTTGTGCATTTACATTTTTCTGGTAAATACATTTTTGTAAATAATTTTTCTAATAAATATTCCTTAATGAATAATGTTTTAATAATAATTTTATTATTAATAGTACTATCATTACATTAAGTAATATATTTCTATCAACGTTTCTTCAACTTAAACCGAACTTTTATTTTGACGGGTTGCAGTGAAGACCTTTAAGTTTCTTTAAAGATTATTGGAGTATGTTTTATAAGAAAATACTATTTCAGTCTTTAATTCATACTTTTAATTGGAAACCCATCTGGAAATAAATTTATTAAGTAGGGCCCTATGAAATCAAAAAATTGTTTTTTCAAAATTTATTCTGCTTTTTTCTTAAATTCCTTAAATTTTTTCTGTTTTAATAGTTAATAAAAAAAAAAAAATGCAAGTTGAAATCATGAAACTTATGCAATTTAACAGCAACTTATTAAAATTTAAACAAAAATTACATTTTTAAGACCCCTGAAATATGCTTTTAAATTTAAGTTTTATTTTTTACCAAATTCTGTTTTTCCACTCATTTTCTGGATTCCATTTGAATGATTTCATCAAATTCTAAATAAAATAAAATAAAATAAATAAAATTGTGTAAATTGTGGATTTACACAACATAAATTTTGGAAAATACATTTTCTGGTTGATGAATAATGTTTATCAAATAATTTTATACAGTACAGTAACAGTACTATCATTAAAATATATATAAAATATATAATATTTCTGTCAAAGTTTCTTTAAATTAAAGCAACCTTTTATTTTGACGGGTTGCTGTGAAGACTCTTAAATTTCAAAATCTCAAAAGAAATTCAATTGAATCATGTAAAAATTGTCTTCTATTCATACTTTTAATTTAAAAACCCATCTGGAACAAAACTAATTAATTGCACTGATAACTAAATATTAACAATTATCTAAAGCCAATCTCAATTGAATCTTGTAAAAAATTGCATATAAAACAAAGATTACTGGAAGAAAATACTATTTCCGGTTTCAAAATTCCACATTTAATTCACTGTTTCTTAGTAATTATTAATAAAATTGATTAAAGCAATTTCTGAGTGAAAACTGTTTCAAAGTGCGTGCTTTTTTATTTTTCCAGTGTGCAGACATTGATAAATCGCTCTGGAGTTGCACCCTTGAGTTCAAATGCGACTAACAGAAGTTTTAGAATTAAATTTCCATGGATGATCGTCTCTGCGTCCCTGTGAGAATTGGAACAATTTGTAGGCGATGAGCTAAAACGTGTATGAAAAATTAAAATCACATCTAACCTTGCTCCGTCTCGGTGTCATTTGATTGTTCTGTTGTGATGTTTCTGGAGGCTCACATCGACGCACCGCCTTCTCTCCCTACCCATGAGATCAAAACGCAATTATCTAGTGCGATCCTGAGACGCTTCGTTACCCCCATGGTGGAAATACAGTTCATAGCATCTCTGAAAGCTTACAAAATCGTTTGTAGCGGCCTCTTAAAGCAGACTGTGGCAGGAACATACATTCTGCCGCTCTTCGAAGACGGCAGATAAGCTATCCAGCATCGTGTAAGAAACAGGATTTCAGTCGTTCGTCATCATTTAAACCGAGCGAAAAGCATCAGTAGGTTCACCATTGCCGTTTGTATGTGAACGCTGCACCCCGACTCATTAGAGAATTCCCATTAATCCTATTAAAGTCCCATTAAGCATGTGCTGATAGCACCAAATTAACATCAAGCTCCACCAGCTAATAAGGCTTCGCTTCTGCACTTTAACATGAATGAGGAGGAGATGCAAAGAGGTAACAGAGACATACAGGACATCCAAAAAGAAAATAAAAAAGCAATCAGTAAATATACCGCAGCAGATTGTATATTTACAAATGTACACTTGTCTCATCGAAACCATTCAGAAGCAAAGTGACATAGTAATCAGAAAGCATTACACTGATCATGACTATAATGCGTGGTGGCAGCTCATCTGAAACGGGGCGGGAGGGAGACCGCTGCTCTATGGGAAACCGCAGCCCATGATTGTGCGATTTGGGCGGAATCTGTAGCACCTCGTGGCTGTCGGCCTCGCGGCTCCTCGCTGTGACTGATGAGAAGGGACAAGGTTAACGTGGGTACGGGAGGCGCAGCTGCGCTCCAAACCATTCATCACTAGCGGCCGCAGATTACAGCTCAAGCTAGCGGCCTGTCTGCGGACGAACGCTCCCGCTCCTCTCAGGTTCACACGTCCCCAATTTGTTTAACGCGGCACTTTGATCTGTCAGCGAGCGCTACCAAATGCTCTGTTCGACCGAAGATGATTTGAAAAACTGAGGCTTAAAGCTAAAATGTGTAATATCTTTGGTACCAGTCGGAATATGAAAAAAGATTTTAAACGTTTTTAAACGGGTTTCTCTCCTGTTCGCTATTAGTCAAACAAACATAGTCCAGTCCAAACCAACAATTCACAACCTTTGGTTGAGCTGGTCAGGATGCATATGATGTATAATATATATAGATAAAAATATATTTGGGGGTGAACGCATTTGAAAATGTTATAGGAGAAGTATACAGATCAGCAAGGTTAAATTGCTTAACATTAGTTAATGCATCAGGTATCATGAATTAACCATAAACTTAAAAAAAAAATATATATATATTTTAAATATACACCATCATTAAAAGATTTGCGTTTAGTAAGATTTTTTTTTAATTATTTTATTAATTAATTAATTAATTAATTAATTAAATTTATTTATTTATTTATTTTAAAGAATGCTTGGTAGCACTTTCTATGAAGCCCTTATTTATAATACATTATAAGGGTATTCTTAAGACATTCTAATGAATGCATAATGCATTATAAAACATTTATTAGATATAAGACGTTATTATATGCTAAATTTTTTTTTCTTTTCATTCTAATGGGCATAATAAAGTATTGTGAAATGCTTTGAACAGTTTTTGGTGAACCACCACTTTAGAAACTCTGGGGGACTGAAATATTACCAAATCCCAGGAACGACCCTATTATAATTTTAAATGACTTTTTTTTTTTTTTATTAAATATGTTGTAAAATGTAATTTATTCCTGTGATGCAAAGCTTAATTTTTTTAGCATCATTACTCCAGTCTTCAGTGTCACATGATCCTTCAGAAATCTTTCTAATGCGCTGATTTGCTGCTCAAGAAGAATACTTTTTATTTAGCAAGGACACATTAAATTGATCATAAGCAACAGCAAAGACATGTTACAAAATAAATATATGCTGATAAAAATTACCAGAATTTCCACAAAAATTTTAAGAAGCACAACCGTTTTCAATATTGCTAATAATAAATGTTTCTTGAGCAGCAAATCAGCATATTAGAATGATTTCTGAAGGATCATGTGACACTGAAGACTGGAGTAATGATGCCGAAAATCAGCTTTACATCACAGGAATAAATTATATTTTTCAATATATTTAAATAGAAAATTGTTATTTTAAATTGTAACAGGGTCATTCATGGGATTCTGTAATATTTCAGTAGCCCAGAGTTTCTAGAGTGGTGGTTTACCAAAATGTAACTGTTTGAAGCTTTTCACAATACTTTGGTATGCCCATTATAATGAATAAAAATAATGATTGCATTTTTATATATTTTTAGCATAAAACAATGTCTTATATCTATCTTAAAGCATTTTGTCATGCCCCTAAGGCACTTCACTGAGCTTGTACTTAGAAAATTATGAACAAAATGTGCAGTGTCTGTGATTTTTGGAAATAATGTAATCATTTATTTGTGCACCTTTCATGTGAAGAATATTTTTCTAAAAAAAAAAAAAAAAAAAAAAACTGCAAGATATTTTATAAAAAAAACAGACTTTAAAGTTATGTCCCTCAGTCATAAAAATTTAGACTCTGCTCATGTGTGACATTATTTACCAGAAATGACAATTTAGGTCTCTTTAATATTGGTGCTGAAAATGGTTAGTATTATCATACTTTTTATCATATATTTTTAAAGCATATTATAGTCAGGAAGGGTACTGTCCAGCTTAAAAACTCAACCTTGTTGCATAAAATTAAGATGGAAAATGATTATTTTTCAACATTTTATTTTAATCCATAAGTATATACAATGTACTTGTTTCATTGCTGCCATTTATGGTCTGCTCTCCGAACTACATGAGGAGCAGTGGACATTTTGAGTGAAAAACCTCAACCCCGTCACAAATATGCACTTCTCATTGTTACGGGGTTGTAAACTTGTGACGGGGTTGAGTTATTTCCTTCATTTATTAATCATTTTAATGAAAAAAAAACAAAACAAATAGAAAATAGTCATGGTTTCAGCAAATATATACTTACCAAAATCATGACAACTTATATTTTTGTTAGAATTTTTTTTTTTTGATGTAATATGTCCACTTAAATTTTGACAAGCATCCTACATGAGAAATTACACCCACATTTGCAGCAGAAAGAGTGTTGGGCATGCAGATATGTTGACCCAGAAATAAGCAATAACAATATGAGAGAGAAACAAAAAACAAAAATTTAAATTGAAGGCAATGTATTCCTTCAGATGCGCTACAGTCTTCAACCCTGTCACAACTTGTTAAATTAATATTTTTAGAAAAATATAGGGAAGACAATTAAGAATGAAAGCATTTCTTGCTGATTACTATCTGACAAGTTAAGGACTAAAATAATAAAATTGTGGTTCTAAATTTATAATATTTTTTACAAAAAATAAAAAGACCATAGACACAATTTGTGTATTTTTAGCTTCAGTCCTGTAAAAATGTGAAAAATATGATAAATGTTCCATTTGTTATCATTAAATTGTTATCAGGGACACATGAGCAGTAGGTAGATGTTTGTTTTATAACAAGTTCTGTGTTAATCCTTTTTAAACCAATCCTATTTTGTCTCTTTTGTGGTTGAGAAAAAAAAAAAGGTTTCTCAATCTGAAAAAAATTAAAATAATAAAAGGTTGTTAATGCCTCAGGTGAGATAATATGATTTTTGGAGGTTTGATATGTGCCTAATTATGCAGGGTGTTTAGAAAATGAATCATATGTAGATGGAAAAAAAATAAAATAAAAAATAAAAAAATAAAAAAAAGTATAAATCTCCAAAATCCCAAATCCCAAATCCCAGGAGTGACTCAATAATATTTGTGACCCTGGACAACAAACCCAGTTTTAAGTAGCACTGGTATATTTGTAGCAATAGCCAAAAAGACACTGTACGAGTCAAAATCATTGATTTTTCTTTTATGCCAAAAATCATTAGGATAAAGATTTTTTTATAAAGATTTATAAAGATCATGTTCCATGAAGATATTTTGTAAATTTCCTACAGTAAATATATCAAAACTTCATGTTTAATTAGTGATATGCATTGCTAAGAACTTCATTTGGACAACTTTAAAGGCGATTTTCTCAGTATTTTGACTTTTTTGCACCCTCAGATTCCAGATTTTCAAATAGTTGCATCTCAGCCAAATATCATCCTATCATAACATGCGTCAATGGAAAGATTATTTATTCAGCTTTCAGATGATGTATAAATCTAAATTTTGACAAACTGACACCCATGACTGGTTTTGTGTTCCATGGTCACATTTCACTATATTACTGTATTTTTGATGCAGCCTTGGTGTGCAAAAATTAGAAAATTCTTTCAAACACACAAAAAAAAAAAAACTTGTGTATACAGAAATTGACACAAAGCTGGATTAATAAATCCTGTATGGTTCATTGTTAGTTTATGATAGCTAATGCATTAACTAACATGAATAAATTGAACCTTATTGTAAACTGTTATCAAAAGGTAAAATTACACACGTCAGCGTTAAAATGCAATCTCGCATAATTCACCGACTGAAAAGATATTCGTGAAAGATCTGAAAATCTCTCTCTCCCGGTCCTAGCTGCATGGGGTGCCCCAAATATGCCAGTCTATGAGCTTTCCATTTCAAATGGTCCCAACTAAATCAGTTGGAAGGATTTCCCACAGTGAGTCCCAGTCATGATCAGTGTAATTTCTTCTCATGCCAGCACATTCGTTGCTTCAGGCAGTTCTTATCTTTTTCACTCCCTTTTTTCACTGTATGACCAAATTTGCAGGAGAGGCAGAGTAATCAGAGGAGGTGAACTCCTCCTCACCATGAGCTGGAAAAAATGTCTTCTCACATCACATGCTGTTTATGTAGGAGCGCAGGACTGTTTTAATGTTCGCTCTCTGCTTTTTCCTCCCAAATTTATGAAGAGATGCTGTCAGGCCGCTTTGCTGGATGAATTTTAGGGATGCGGTCTTAGGGGAGCAGAGAAAACTGGCCGAGGACGCGTGAGCTTCCGGCTCAGAGTGCAGTTACACGCTTGACCTGACAGCCGTGACGAACCTTTGTATTTCATAATGTCTGGTCGGGTCATGTGACCGCAGGGCCCATGCGCCCTCACGAAATGAACTGAATGAATTACATAATGAGTTCACGAAAGAGGGCCAGTGTTGATTCACACAGTGGCTATCAATTGGCATTGTAACTTGACTCGTTTTAATTACTAAATTCGATTTCTGGCAAATTAATTACATATCGAAAGCAATGCGGAGTTTATGACTTTGAGAGTATCTGCTACTTCAGGGTAAATTTAAGTGAGAAAACAATCAGCCAACTCCGCAATATGACGCCGTTCACCATAAACAAGGTTGCAGCAAAACTCAGCAAACAGCAAAATTTAAGATGTCAGAATTCATTCACCATATCACAGCACTGACTGTCAACAGAAATAAATAAATAAATAAAAGAAAGAAATCCGTTGCCACGAGCAAGGTTAAGATGCAAGGCCTCAAAATCAGACAGGGGCCCTCTGCCATTTAAGCGTTCAAGCAGGTTTAACAGTCTGGACAAAGTCTTGGGATACATTACTGCAATATTTCTATCATTCAGTAATGCTTTTACCTACCTACAGGTTCACAGGAAGAGTGAGAGTGCACACACATAAACTGTTCACATTTTCTGATTTTAAACTTGGTTTAAGTGTTTGCATTACATTAAACATATCTTGGTCAAGAGAGAACACTTTATAATAATTTTCATTAATCGATAATTCAACTTTTATATAAAGCTTAACAAATCAGGAGTTCATATTTCAATGCACAGTAATGATTTGTCAAGCATTATATAATATAACACTATGCTTGATAAATTTATTATAAAGTGTTACTGGTCAACACACATGCAAAATATCAAACATCTAATACATTCGACTCTAATAAACAATATGCATTCAAATATTATTTTTATGAGGGTCAATATTCAAATTGAATTGAATATATACAATATACACAAACATAATACATAAGCAGTGAATATATAAATTCTTTTACACAATTCTGAACACTGTGAAGTAAAAAAAAAAAAAAAGTAAGAGAAAAACACAAACTACCATTTAATCTTGCAATGTCCAAAATATAATTGTTTTCAAAATGCATGTTTTGTTTTACTTGTAAGTGTATTATAATTGCTATATGTATTAAAAGAATTTTTTGTCTTTTACTGATAGACCTTGTATTTCCAAGAATAGCTAAGGAACAGGCAGAGACTATAATTTGCAGTGATTGACATTAATATATTGTTGAATATAAGGAAACCTCTGACATGTATCTTGCAGTGGCTATTTCTAACATTGCCAGCACAAGTCACACACTATAATATATAGGATACCGAGTACCACCATAGACATTCACTCAGGATAATGATTCAAGATCATGGACCTTAAACAGGAATGTAGCCAGCTTGGGAACAGGTTTCTTAATATAACGACTGCACAAAATACATGTGTCAACCACTGAGGTGTTTAGCAGGCTGCTGTTCTTTGATGATTATTAAATAACCTTTAGAGGGAAAAATGGAATTTTGTGTATCAGCTTTGAATCGAATATGCTTTGAGATTAGAATTTTAAAATGTTGCTTGCAACATGTTATCACAATAGATCACTTGTTTGTATTAACTGACAAATGTGACCCTGGACCACAAAACCAGTCCTAAGTAGCACCGGATATATTTATAACAATAGCCAACAATACATTGTATGGGTAAAAATGATCGATTTTTCTTTTATGCCAAAAATCATTAGGATATTAAGTAAAAATCTTGTTCCATGAAGATATTTTGTAAATTTCCTACCATAAAATGTATCAAAACTTAATTTTTGATTAGTAATGTGCATTGCTAAGAACTTCATTTGGACAATTTAAAGGCGATTTTCTTAATATTTTGATTTTTTTGCACCCTCAGATTCTAGATTTTCAAATAGTTGTATCTATTTATTATTGAATTAATAGTTTCGTTTAAAAAAAAAAATAATAATTGACCCTTATAACTGGTTTTGTGGTCCGGGGTCACAAATAATCAATCATCTATATGCACATATCATACACATTTTTGCATGCTAAATCTTTAAATATGTGACCCTGGACCGCAAAACCAGTCATAAGGGTCAATTTTCAATTCAAAATTGAGATTACTGAATAAATACGCTTTCCACTGATGTATGGTATGTTAGGATGTCAGGATAGCGCAATATTTGGCTGAGATACAACTATTTGAATATATGCAATCTGAGGGTGCAAAAAAAATCTAAATATTGAGAAAAATCACCTTTAAAACCAAGTTGTTCAAATGAAATTCTTAATGCATATTATTAATCAAAAATTACGTTTTTATATATTTGCAGTAGGAAATTTATAAAATATCTTCATGGAACATGATCTTTACTTAATATCCTAATGATTTTTGGCATAAAATAATCAATAATTTTGACCCATACAATGTATTTTTGGCTATTGCTACAAATATACCCCAGCAACTTAGGACTGGTTTTGTGTTCCAGGGTCACATATGTGTCTAAAATGGCTTTTTAAAGCAGCGTTTGGCTACATTCCTGTGATATCCAGCAGTGTCTTGGTGGATGTACCTACCTTTGAAATTAGGTCTGATTCTTGCATCATAACCGGACACTTTCCCCATAAGCTTGTCCAGGAATTCTGACGGGGGCATTGGGGAGGCAGCTTTCCGAGCCGCTGCTTGTTGGGACGCTGCCAAGCTGTGGATTGGGACAAAGACAGGTGCGTTAAAGAACAGAGGAGGACATGCGTTATGCATTATGAGATTTTTATAAATTATTACATTCTCTACCCTGAGGCAAACCAAAATCTCTGACTCTGACATTGCATGCTGTCATTTTCAATATTGAGCAATTGATTAAAAAATGAGATCTCCAGAGCTGAAACTCATTGACTTTTGTCTAAAGGAGAAGCCATGAAAGTGTTACATGAACATGGAAATTAAGAGACCAAGTCATACGTGAGTATCCGTGTCTTCATTAGCATCACAAGCCGTTAGGACTTAATTAGTGATAATAGGGTGCACGTCTGTCGCTTTGACACCTTGGTGTAACCTAAATGTCAGGTCACTAACTGGCCTGTGAGTCACAGGATAACATCTCCCACAGGCTTTTTAGCCTACGAGCACTTTTAGTGCTGATTAGTAGCATTTCTAAGTGCTTCCTTAGGGCTCTTTATCTGCTACATGATGGACTTTAATATGTATTGACTGATTCAGGTCCTGAATCATACGGCTGAAGATTCACAGGAACAAAGGACGTTTTTTTAAATCTACAGCATCAGTGCGTCTGACAAAAATGGAGGATAATAATCATAAAATAGCCTGTGGTATATTGATTTCATCTAAGTCCTTGAGACATGGTCCTTTTCTTGCCAATTTCATGCCGTCTTTCTTTGTGGGGAATTGCTCTATTTTCTTAACCAGCCACTGAATCCCGTCTTACTGTTTTGGCAGCATATCCATTATTCTTTCATAGCCATTGACTTTTTGCGTCATCGGCTATCCTTTGTTTTCGAAGTAACCAATAGTCAGGCTTTTTCTGCTATGCACATCATTATTCTTTTTGCTCATTAACATTTACTGGTGCTGGGGAAACTATTAAATTGGAGAAGTGTTTGGCATTTAAATGCGGATACATCATAGGAAAAACTTCCCTCTGAAGTGCTGCTCCACATCTCTCGTCTAGAGGTAAAAAAAAAAAAAAAAAGTAGTGTGATTTGTCCTAAGAACTCTTAAATGAAAAACATTTTTAAGCAAACTCACGTTTTAAGCTGTGACATTTTAGTATCATTGAGATACAATTAGTGACCCTGGACCATAAAACCAGTCATAAGCAGCACGGGTATATTTGAAGCAATAGCCAAAAATACATTGTGTGAATCAAAATGTTACATTTTTCTTTAATGCCAAAAATCATTAGGATATTAAGTAAAGATCATGTTCCATGAACATATTTTGTGAATTTCCTACTATATCAAAACTTAATTTTTGATCAGTAATATGCATTGCTAAGAACTTCATTTGGACAACTTTAAAGGCAATTTTCTCAATATTTAGATCTTTTAGCACCCTCAGATTACACATTTTCAAATATTCGTATCTTGGCCAAATATTATTTATTTGGCTTTCAGATGTTGTATAAATCTCAATTTCAAAAAACTGACCCTTATGTCTGGTTTTGTGGCCCTGGGTCACGTTACAGTTTGAATTATTTTGAAATAGATTTTTTTACAATATTTTTTTTGCTGTCATGTTAATTTTAGCTAAAGTTCCAGTATTTTTTGTTTTAGTTTTGTGTGTGTGTGTTTGTCATTTTTAGTAGTTTTTGTTGTTTTAAATAATCCATTTAAGTTTGTATTCATTTATTTTTAGTACAGAGTTAAACTAAAATGATTTTTTTTTTAAAGGAAGGCTTTTTGTATTTTATTTCAAGTAACCTTTTTTTTTTTTTTTTTTTAAATATTTTTAGTTTTAGTTAACTATAATAACCCTGCAATAAAAATCCAACAGCTCAACTGATAAAGGTGATAAAGGTAAAGGTGATAAAGATAAGGATAAAGGATAAAAAATAAATAAAAATAAATAAAAATTATTTTACATGGTTAAATTTCAAATAAATATTTTATAAACATTCTATTTATCAAAAAAATCCTGAATAGTTTCCACAAAAAAATAAAATAAATAAATTAAATTAAACGAAGCAGCACAACTATTTTCAATGATGATGATGATAATAATAATAATAATAATAATAATAATAATAATAATAATAATAATAATAATAATAATAACGAACGTTGAATAATAAAAAAATGTTTCTTGAGCAGCAAATTAGAATATTAGAATGATTTCTAAAGGATCAAGACTGGAGTAATGGCTTCACTATCAGAGGAATACATTACATTTTAAATATATTATAATAGAAAAGTTATTTTAAACTGTAATAATATTTCACAGTATTTCTGTTTTTATAATCCAAAGCTATTTTAACCAAAACAAAAAAGGAGACAGCAGACCTAAATTTTTTGTACTGAAGTCAAATGTTCCATTAGTAATTTTAGAACATGTGACCCTGGACCATAAAAATCATTTTATACATCATTTGAAAGCTGAATAAATAAGCAGTCATTGACGTACGGTTCATTAGGATAGGACAATATTTGGCTGAGATACAATTATTAGAAATTAGAAAATTTGGAATCTGAGGTTGTAAAAAAAAAAAAAAAAAAAAAAAAAAAAAAAAAAAAAATCTAAATATTGAGAAAATCACCTTTAAAAGTTGTCCAAATTTAGTTCTTACCAATGCATATCACTAAATAAAAATTAAGTTTCGATATATTTATGGTAGGAGAGTTACAAAACATCTTCATGGAACATGATCTTTACTTAATATCCTAATGATTTTTGGCATGAAAGAAAAATCAATCATTTTGATCCATACAATGGATTTTTGCCTATTGCTACAAATAGACCTGTGCTACTTAAGACTGTTTTTTTGGTCCAGGTTCACATATTACTTATTCCAGCCTTAGCTATATACATATATGCTATATAAATGAAACGCTTGAAGTGTCTCTCATTGTGAGAAACACATTCCTTTGTGTTTACTGTAAAATTTTTCCAATGCAAACATAATAAGATTAGTCACAGCATGCCAGATTATCGAGTCTCTTCCAGAACCATTCTCTGTCACTACAGGCTCTTTACATGAACGCGCCATTGAAAAAATCTTTGTGACAGTGTGAAATCTGAGGATACAGTCTCTATTAGTTTTGCTTCCCTGCATATCTGTCTCTGAGTGAGCTGGATCCGTTTTAAACTGCGTCTTTAGTAATTAATGGTTTCACTAATCAAGGCAGCGCTAAACAAATGAACCTTGATCGATGCTGGTCATGGCAGTGGAGGGGGCCTGATCCTTCTGCTGATGCTGCAGGAACCAAAGCCGAGCATCCTGCCAGAAAATATATGCAAACAACCCAGAGACCTGCATACTTTAATGTGAGCATCCAATCATTAGCCCTAAGTGTAGCTCATTATGTTCTTAGGACCACTGATGAACACAATCCTTATTGATCTCGTAACACTCAAGAAATCAAAGGCCTCTCTGGCACCATGATGCCATTTCTTCAAGCTGCTTTTAATTTGTCTGTACGGTCACAGCACTGAAGGACAGAAGAGAACATATCACAATAAACCCAAACGTACTTGATCTTCAAACAATTTTGCATGCACACTTCAGAACTGAAAGGTAATGGATCCAAAATCAAAATGAGTATTGCTAGTGACACGTCAGTGTTTCTATCTGTGGTACGATTCTGTCTTTGATTATTAATGATGCATTAGAAGACTATTTATAGAGTTTATCTTCAGATATTGAGCAAGCCAATCCTTCATTTACTTCCACTTTTAATCAGTGAAATCTGTAAAGTAAAGCGCAAAATAAAAATCACATATGCATCCGCTTGTTTCATTACTGTCACTACCTGTGCAGTTATAATTACCCAAGAGACCAAAACTAAACTTTGATACTAATCTCTATTAGCAGATATTAATCCCTTGAGGCAAGTGCAATTTTTCTTTTTTTTTTTTTTTTTTTTTTTTTTTAAATCGCTAAGCTTTAGTTTTCATCAGAAAAAGAAAATGCAGTAATGCCCAAAAGCAATGCAACTACACTTTCAAAGTGAGTGCAGGGCACATCTGGCTCTTCATGCAAACCAGTAGAGATGACATTGTAAAAATAAATAAATAACTAAATAAAAATGACACAGGGAACAGAGTGTCATTGGCACAGCACTACAAAAACAAGTCCTTGCTTGGTTTCATTTCATGTTTTTTTTTCTGACTCGGCTTTACCAAAAACCTACAAACCAAGCATTTTATTTTAATGGGCTTTGATGACATCTTTTAACTTTTATTTGAATTTTATTTATTTTTACTGAAATATCAGCTTTTTAGTCATTTTAAAATATTAAACATTTTATTATATTTTTATTATCAAATATATATTTTTTTTGCATTTTTAAGATTATATTATTTTAGTAAAATATATTATATTTTTATTTTAGTTTTTTTTGTATTATTAGGCTGTCTCCTCAAATGTTCTTATATCTTGTAATACTTCAAGAAGCAATTTTGTAATATCTTGCTCTCCTCAGGCTAAATAAGGATTATTTAGTCATTAAATAATGTTTTTGACTAAAGCCAATTAATTTAGATGTTACCACAAGAAGCACGTTCTCACAGTGCATATAAACTACATGCACGCCACTGCCTCTGCCATTAATTGGATTAGCCATTCACGCCTTTACCTGCATATTTTAGTGTGATAGTGTGATGACATAACGTCATAACGTCATTTTAACAGCCATGCCTCAGCTCCTCCAGTGACATGCACACAGCAGCCTCTCACGTGACAATTCCTGCATGGAAAATGCGCAGGCTAATATGGAAATCAATTAGAGTGATGCAATTCATAGAGCAAATTATGCTTGTGTACAATTTGTATTCGTCAGCGGCATTAGCATTGACAGAGTGATCAATGTTTAGTTATAAGTCCGCATGTGAAATGAGGTTGGGGTGTAGGCTGAGACAGGGAAAGAGATATCAATTAACAGGCTCTGCAAAGTTCAGCAGCAAGAGCTGAGACTGCAATATCCTGATTCTAGTTCATTAACTAAACACTGGCCATAGAATGCAAAATAATTACTGCAAACCACCGGCTAGATAAAGCGAATCCTTTTGTGGTACATTTATCGTTCTAGAGGATTCTTACATTGGAGATAATCCGTATTATGATAGAATAATCCATATGTGGACCATTAGCCTAGAAACTGAAATTGCATATATCAAATCAAATATTAATTTTTAATTAAAATGTGAAAATTAATAAATCTGCATTAACAGTGGTGTAAGATTTTCAGAGGCCTACACTTTCTTGTCATATAACTACTTATTTTATTACTGAATAATAATGATAATAAAGAATTATTATTTTATAATAATTATAATTAATTATGTTTTTAATCAATTTTGTCATAACAGATTGGTAATTTTGGAGGGGTTAGAGGTTCTGACCTGCTAATTAAGGCTTGGACCCTTCAAAGAATAAGGCTAGGGGTCTTAACAGAGTTTATTGTTTTAACATAATTATATATTTAAATATCGTTTGCGAATTAAACGCGCGCCAAATGTATATGCGCGAAATCGCCGTTGCGCTATGACGTAACCATAGCAACAGCTGCCGATCGTTGTCTATCGCTAATAAAACATTAATAATATCATTATTTATCACTTCTTTATAGACTTACACGTCATAAACACATTACAAAAAATGTTAGTGCTTTGTTATGTCTTCAAGACAGCTGACTATATCGCTAAAAGCGACACAGGGTTGACAAAAAGACAATTTGAGCTGCGCAAGATCTCAAGCGATTACGATCACAACATTACTGACATAAATTATTTATTTAAAAAGTTCTGAAACTTTTAAATAAATAAACCGCACAAACTTTTAATAACACTAGCCCATTCATTATGAGTTGCCTTCATATATGCCTGTTGATAACTTTCTATTCGTCGAATCGCCACTAGTGTTCGCTATTTCTCCTATTTTAAAGGGAATCCTTGCCATTTCTGACTTGGATAGCTGAATGACACGGAATTATGACTTAGTTTATTTTTAATTAGCACAGATGAGATTACAGTAGATGAATTAGCAAGCCAGTGAGTCAATCGTTACTTGAAATGCTCATACCTATTTTCTTCAACACAATATTCTCAGCAAAAGTAAAGAAACCACCTACATCGCTTGAAAACGAGAGAACAAATAGCATGTTTCAGTAAAAAAACAAACAATGTATCATCAAAACAGCGTGATACGTACCTGAAAAATACAATAGTTTCCCACAAATAAATCCCGAGTGCGAACATTGTGTCAGGTTGGAGATGAGTAGATGTAGTTGGCTACAGCTCAGTGCACCCTACAATTCCTTCTTCTCTCACTTCTGAGGTGAACAATTCGTCCTTTGCTTGTTTCAGATTCCCAAAAAGGCCAAACAAATCTCAAGAGCATGCAGACGAGCTGGTCATTTTTCCCGACAGCGGCTGTGTAGGTGAAGCGGAGCTCCTGTTTCACGCGGGTTGCGGAATTTCAGGTGGAAGCAGCGCTGTGAAAAAAAAAAACTCGATGAGATAAATTCAGATGTTCATTCCGGACGATCCATAGCAGCATCAGACGCGTAGTCGCCAGGAATATTCAAAGACGCTCCATCGCAAACATTTAAAACAACCGAAACTATGCACTATATCTCCTCAGAGCGCCGGAATGTCTCCAAAGTCATTGGAAAAACATACATACGCGTGTGCTCTTTTCCTCCACGCTCCTTTTTACACGCATCCCAATGAACAAATGTGCCGCTTTCGAGCCACGCGTTAGTTTTAGCTACCTCTAGCTGAGGTAGTCTGATTTGGTACGTACTTGTTTCCCAGGGGTGAATTGTTAGTGCTGCATGAAGCTACTTCCATTGTCTGGTCCAGTTAGGAGACGCTGCTCATTTTTGTTTTCAACGTTTTTCACGAATCCTCGTCAGAAAAGCCCAAACGTTGATATTTTAGCACGCAGAGCCTGTTCCATCGCTCATAAGCCCCCTCAGCCTCACTGTATTTCTTGCTGCAGTCATTTACTAAACTCAAAAAGCACCTCACACACTCTCAACACACGCCCACATGCTGCTGTCATTGGTCTGAATGGCACTCCAGACAAATGCCTCCTCCTCGGATTGGAGATGGGCACTGCCATATGTTGGACGCTGTTTTAGGGCAGTATGTATGTATTTACGTATGGCAGTTTTCAGAAACATACTACAAAAAGACATTGGATGGCAGAGAGCTGCAGTGCCTATAAATCTGTTCGCGCCACTGGGCTGTTTCTGACCAACCAATTACGATGTTTACTAGATTGCTGAAGAGATAATCTGTACCTTAAAAGGAACGAGTTTTTTGTTTGTTTGTTTTTACGCAACAAGCGTATGACCAACAACTATTATTTTTTTAAACATTTTTATTCATTCACCTTTTGTATGGCATGTTGTCACAACAGGGTACAATGAAATCATCCATAAATAGCCGTTTACTGGCTTTTCTGGAAAATATAAACATTAAAACGATTAGAAAAACAAATTCATAAAACAGAAAAAAACAATGTTCCTGCAATGTTCTTTTCACCTAATTCTATTAACAACACAACATTCTAGGAACATTGCTTTGGAACAGTCCAAAAACGTTAATGTTAGCAGAATGTTATTGTATCATTCCAGGCACAGTATTCCAAAAGTTTAAAAAGGTATCTGGAAATACCTTCAGGAAGGTTTCAGGAAAATTTAAACATTAAAACAGTTATAAAACAAAAACAATTAATAAAGCAGTGATTACTCTACGACACATCACTCTACAAACACTACTTCGGAACATTCTGAAAATGTTAATGATAACAGAATGTTATTGTATCATTCCAGGTACAACATTCCAAAAGTTTGAACAGGTATCTGGAAATAGTGTATAAACTGCACATTTTCATAAATAGCCTTTTTTTTTTCAAGAATTTTCAGGAAAATATAAACATTAAAACAGTTATAAAACAAAAACAATTAATAAAGGAGTGATTACTCTACAACACATCACTCTATGAACACTGCTTTGGAACATTCCAAAAATGTTAATGATAACAGAATGTTATTGTATCATTCCAGGTACAACATTCCAAAATTTGAACAGGTATCTGGAAATAGTGTATAAAACCACACATTTTCACTACACCGGTTAAAATGCTGAATGACATTTATTCATTTACCTTTTGTATGGCATGTTGAAATCAAATAGCCTTTTATAGGCTTTTCAGGAAAATATAAAACAATTATAAAACAAAATTCATAAAATGGCCAATATATATATATGTATAGGTTTCTATGTAAGAACTGGTACTTCTGATTGGGCTGCGGCTGGGATTTTAGCGAGTTTGAAGTAAAAGTATTTGATGGACGTATAATATGTGTCTTGAGCAGTGGTTCCCAACCACGTTCCTGGAGGCCCCCCAACACTGCATGTTTTCCATGTCTCCTTAATCAAACACACCTGATTCAGATAATCGGCTCATTAGTAGAGACTCCCAGACCTGAAATGGGTGTGTCAGACAAAGGAGAGATGCAAAATGTGCAGTGGTGGGGGACCTCCAGGAACGTGGTTGGGAACTACTGGTCTAGAGCATTCACTCAGGATCATCATCTCATTTTTGACCGAGATGGCTTTTAGGGGGTTTTGCATCTGAACTCTTCATATATATATACAGGGGTTGGACAATGAAACTGAAACACCTGGTTTTAGATCACAATTAGTATGATATTGGGCCTCCTTTTGCAGCTAATACAACATCATTTCATCGTGGGAGTGACAAATACAAGTCCTGCAAAGCAGCCAGAGGGATTTTGAGCCATTTTCCTCTTGCAGAACAGTGGCCAGGTCACTATGTGATGCTGATGTGGGAAAACGTTTCCTGACTCGCTCCTCCAAAACACCCCAAAGTGGCTCAATAATATTCAGATCTGGTGACCATGCAGGCCATGGGAGATGTTCAACTTAATTTTCATGTTCATTAAACCAGTCTGTCACCAGTCTTGCTGTGTGTATTGGTGCATTATTATCCTGATACAGAGCACTACCTTCAAGGTACAATGTTTGAACCATTGGGTGCACATAATGAAACTTTACACTCTGCTCTAACTGGTGTAATGTACAATAAGTGAATATTGGGCACCAGACAGCGCAAATATAGCCATGAAACCTCCAATACTATATTGGCGAGTGTTTCAGTTTCATTGTCCAACCCCTGTATATATATATATATATATATATATATATATATATATATCTCATATAGTTGTTTCTGCAATGTTCCTTCCACCTAATTCTATTAACAACACAACATTCTAGGAACATTCCAAAAACATTAATGTTAATGTTTACAGAATGTTATTGTATCATTCCAGGTACAACATTCCAAAACTTTGAAATAGTGTATAAAACTGCACATTTTCAGTACACTGGTTAAAATAGTGAACAATGACATTTATTCATTCACCTTTTGTATGTATGGCATTTTGTCATAACAGGGTACAATGAAATCATCCATAAATAGCATTTTCAGGAAAAATAGGCTTTTCAGAAAAATATAAACATTAAAAAGTTATAAAGCAAAAACAATTCATAAAAAAAACCTATACATTTATCATATAGCCTAGTTCCTGCAATGTTCTTTCCACCTAATTCTATTAACAACACAACATTCTAGGAAACATTCCAAAAATGTTAATGTTAATGTTAAAGGGGTTATCGGATGCCCATTTTCCACAAGTTGATATGATTCTTTAGGGTCTTAATAAAAAGTCTCTAATATACTTTGATTAAAAATTTTCAATGGTTTTGTAAAACAACACCCTTTTTACCTTGTCAAAATCAGCTCTGCAAAAATCATCTCATTCTAAGGGGTTGTTCCTTTAAATGCAAATGAGCTCTGCTCGCCCCGCCCCTCTCTTCTCTCTGTGGAAAGACGATCTTGTTTACACTGGCCGCATTTTTATCATTATAGGGTAGATTTGTACATACACTGTCAACACACATTAATGTTCAAACAACATGAAAAAGTGAACTTAGCATCTGATGACCTCTTTTAACAGAATGTTATTGTATTCCAGGCACAACATTCCAAAAGTTTGAACGGATATCTGGAAATAGTGTAAAAAACTGCACATTTTCAAAACACTGGTTAAAAGAGTGAATAATGAGTTCTCATATTTATTAGTATAATGGATTAAAACTTGACAAACAAAACATACAAAAACATGCTTAATCATAATTCTAATTTGTGACCCTGGACCACAAAACCAGTCATAAGGGTCATTTTTTTTAAATTGAGAATTATACATCATCTGATTTATGGTTTGTTAGGATAAGACAATATTTGGCTGAGATACAACTACTTGAAAATAGTCTGGAATCTGAGGATGCAAAAAGCAAAAAAAAAAAAAAAAAAGAAAAAATATTGAGAAAATCGCCTGTCCAAATGAAGTTCTTAGCAATGCATATTACTAATCAAAAATTTTGATACATTTATGGTAGGAAATTTACAAAATATCTTCATGGAACATGATCTTTACTGAATATCTTAATGATTTTTGGCATAAAGGAAAAATGGATTATTGTGACCCATACAATGCATTGTTGGCTACTGCTACAAATATACCCGTGCCACTTATGACTGGTTTTGTGGTCCAGGGACACATTTAGAAGACACAATTCACAAAAATCTAATTTCAAATATTTCTGAACCAGACATAACTAAATCACAAACCCTTTGCTGGAGAAAACATACACTTGCATAATTGGACAAAATAATAGTTACTGAGATATATCCCATGTGACAACTAGCCCCAGCCTCTCCTTCGTCATTCCTGCAACACACATCAGGAGTAAAGTTCACTGCAGCTCAGTGTCACTTCACTGCGGGCATAATAACAAGCATGACGTTTGCCAGCGCAAAGCTACGAGTGTAAAAACAAACATGATGTAATCATAACAAACGTGTGTTTCGAATAAACACTGTCACAATGTAATGTAGTCAGCATCCTAGTCTTTCTACCTGAGAATGGAATGACCTCTTATTTTGATAAAAAGTCATTTTGAACTTGTAATGTTGAATATGTATTAAGTAAGTCAATATTATATATCTGTTATATATTATATCTTAAAGTGTCTGGATGAGTTTGGATCTGTGAACAATTACAGACCTGTGTTTGTTTTTACAGAAGTGTGACTCATAGATGCTCTGTCTATCTCCGTCAAACTCTATAACACCTTGACAGCCCTAATATTTCACAATGAATAAAGAGTCTAGAAATTCAGTTAAATTTCGTTATCCCTGACAACACAAACAAAACAGAAAGAAGTGATTAAAGACATCAACAACTCAGTGGCTGAGACTGAAGGTAGATTCGCCTCTTCTGCATTGTTCCCACTGCCATTGTTGTAAGTGGGCCAAAACGCAGACAGAATTGAATAATGTCAGTTCAGGCTGCTTTGAACACACTATATTAAAACCTTTGAATAGGAGGTTAAGATTAAAAAGTCATATACCATGCAAAACTGCTAACACAAGCATTACATGCTGAACAGGATGTCAGAATGACGGGATTAATCCAGGAGAACATGTCTATAAAATGTTTATTTCCATTCACATGCCTGTGTTATGCAGCACCGGAGAGCCAGGTCAGATTCTTGCACTTTTTTCCATTCTGACATTTGTCTTTCAATAAAAGACGAGACATAAAAATGGATTAGTCAGGTCGCAGTGAAGAATAAATATCTAAAATATACTGTATTTAAGCACTGAATTAACATATCTAATTGGTATCTAATGAGAAAATGCTCCTAATTTAATCCGGTTGGTTTCATATGATCAGTGTGACGAAAGTCGATTTTCAGTGGTGCTATGCAAGCACCGTCACTTATTGTTCAGGCACAGAAAGCTCTTACTTTCATCTCACATTTCCATCAGTGGGAGGTGAATGAGCTGACTGATTCATCTAGATCAGTATTTCCCAATCCACGGGACATGGAGTATCCTAACACCGCATATTTCTTTTGAATGTCTCTCTTAGGTATTGTAACTGGGTTAGCATACAGTATGAGATTATATTACATTACAAATGAACTTTTAATAGCGCCAACCGTGTCAGTAGTGATCATTAGCCTGTAAACCTTTTAAATATGCACACACAGATAGATACCTACTCCACTTCTCTACCTAAATAAAAAGTATGCTTTTGTAGCAGCGGATGCATCACTATGACTTCATCAAAATGACTTACGACGGTCCTGAGTCTTACACTGCCCTATACAGTTTTATGTAGCAGACATATTCTTGGTGTAATCAAGGATGTGTTTCCTCTGGAAAGGCCATGAAATGAAAAGATGGAAATGTGTTGTATGCTTCATCATAAACGAGGAGCTTTTTCAGTAGGAGATACAAAGACTGCACAAACTCATAAGTTCAATGTAGCGTGCTCATATTATCTCTCTCTTGATGAAACAGCTTGCTGGTAATCATCTCTATACATGTGGTTCAGCAGCAATAGAAATGCACAATAAAACATCTTCTGCTTGCATTTACAGCCGATAAATTAAACTGGTAAATAATGCGAAGAGAATGATGTGACTTACTGACCTTTGGCGGTACGCTATTCTGTACAGCTGCTGTCAGAGAAACCTACACTCTTTAATGAATAGCTGTAAAAATTGCTGAAAATGTACTCACCCTCAGGCCATAGAAGATATAGATGAGTTTTTTTCTTCATCAGAACAGATTTGGATCCTCTGCAGTAAATGGGTGCCGTCAGAATGAGAGTCCAAACAGCTGATAAAAACATCACAAGTAATCCACACCACTCAAGTCCATCAAATAAAGCCTTAAGTTTATAAGCGTTTTAAGTTTAACCCACCGCTCCTGTCCAAAATACAAGTCCATCCACTGTTGTTCTCTCACAACAAAATCCACCCACATATTTGTTTAGAGCTGTTTTGGATAGTTTTCTCTTGTAAACAGTGTTTGATCTGTGCATATTTCTCTCCTGATTCAAACTTTTTTACTGGAGAATGTATTATAGATAGAAGACGTCTTAATGGTGGATTTGTTTCTTACAAATATGCAACTTTTTGCTTCACAAACTTGTGGATTATTGTGATGTTTTTATCAGCTGTTTGGACTCTCATTCTGACGGCACCCATTCACTGCAGAGGATCAAATAGCGAGCAAGTGATGTAATGCTAAATTTCTCCAAATCTTTTCTGATGAAGAAACAAATTAATCTATTTCTCTGATAACCTGAGGGAGTAAATTTTCACCAAATGTTATTTCTGGGTGATCTACACTACCATTTTTTGGACAGTAAGTCTTTTCTGCTCACCAAGCCTGCATTTATTTGATCCAAATTACAACAAAAACAGTAAAATTTTGAAATATTTTTACTATTTAAAATAACTGTTTCTATTTGAATATATTTTAAAATGTAATTAATTACAGTGATTTCAACGCTGAATTTTTAGCATAATTACTCCAGTCACATATTACTCCATTCTAATATTCTAATGTGCTGCTCAAAAAAAACCCATTTTTATTATGATGTTGAAAACAGCTAAGTAGAATTTTTTTCAGATTTCTTTGATGAATAGAAAGTTCAGAAGAACAGCATTTATCTGAAATAGAAATCTTTTGGAACATTATAAATGTCTTTAGCATCACTTTTGATCAATTAAAAGCATCCTTGCTAAATAAAATTTTTATTATCTGATTTCAGATTTCAGATAAATGCTGATCTTTTCCATTCATCAAAGAATCCTGAAAAAATGTACTTAAATGTTTTAAATATTGATAATAATAATAATAATAAATAATAATAATAATAATAATAATAATAATAATAATAATAATAATAATAAATGTTTCTTGAACAGCAAATCTGCATATTAGAATGATTTTTGAAGGATCACGTGACACTAAAGACTGGAGTAATGATGCTCAAAATTTTGCTTTGATCACAGGAATAAATTAAAATTTAAAATATATTAAAATAGAAAGCAGTTATTTTAAATAGTACAAATATTTCACAATATTACTGCTTTTGCTGTATTTTGGATCAAATAAATGCAGGCTTGGTGAGCAGAAGAGACTTTAAAAAAAAAAAAAAAAAAAAAAAAAAAACAGTAAAACTTTACTGTCCAAAAAACGTTTGACTGGTAGTTCATTCCATTAAAAATAAAGGTTCCAAAAGAACCTTCCACTATAAAGAACGTTTTATTCCATGGAATGGTTTCATTGATGCTAAAGATTCTTCATGAAACCATCAATGCCTATTAGAACCATTATTTCTTAAGTGTACCTATCCATGTAAAATGAGCTGGAAAAAGCTAACCATTGGGGAAACCAAGACATAATTTTGCTCAAGCGTGACTGAGGTTCCCTCGCTTTCTGTCCAGCCTTATCATAATAAAACACAGATCCATTTTAGCAACTGGGAAACGCATTCCATCTCTGCATACAGCAGGATGGCACGTAACGTTGATCATTCATGCTGAATGGGCACACCTGTGCTCGGGATCACGCATCCAGGAGCAAGGACACGCTGGAGAGCCAATGTTAGCAGGTCACACATGCCAATTCTGAAAACTGTCAGCAATTTTCAGCCCTCGATGCTGCATCGTTGCCGATTTCCCTTTAGAAGGAACACCCTGCTGCAGAAACAGAACCGAGACTATTTGCTAGTTATGATTCCCTCCTCCATCTGGCTTCAGTTTTAGGGGAATTATGTGTCTAGCATTTGTTATGGGGATGATAAATCCACCTGTCTCTGGAGTGAAAGAGCACATCCTCTGGTTCTCATCCAGGCTCAAAATGATCAGAGGGAGCGCGTGTCGCTGATGCCGTGTGACAAATCGGCAGAAGCCGATGCGAGATTATTTGTCTGTTCTGACAAATTCGTTTATGTGTTAACCGAGTGGCTTATGAATGATTCTACCAACTTGCCAGAGTAAATTACCGCATCCTGTATCGGACGCGAGAGCGTGCGTCTTGTAATCCGACGCACAGTGCCATCATGTCTTCAAAAGTATCTCATGCATATGAAGGGAGGAGAGCTGGCTCATTAATTTTAACAGGTGCTATTTCAAAGCATCCACATGTACTGTTGTCGCACGTTTAAAGACGGGTATGAAACCACTCCCTGACCGCTACCGGCCCTAACCTTGACTGATGGCACAACCGCCTCCGGCAATCACATTAAAAGCCACATTTGTTCATATTCGCACGGGGAACCACGTTTTGCAATCTCCTTAATTTAGCCAGACTGATAAATCGCAGGGTTGGTGCTTTACTGCCACAGCGTGTTACGTCCCCAGCATTGACTGCCCTTGAAATGAGCACTGTCCTATTTCAAAAATAATACAAGTGATGCATGTTTTGAGGTTGCAAAGACCTCTGAATATGACCGCTTGGGGTGATCACTGGGAATATGAAAATATAAGGAAGGGGCTGCGTGGGACACCTTCATCACGGGGCCCATCTGATGTCATTATTAGCAAATGATATTCCAGGTAGATTTGCTACATTACATGCTACATACAACTGCTTTCCTGCAATGCAAAAACTTTAATTATTTCATAATTGATGTTTTGATTAGAGGTCGATCGATGTATCGGTTTTGCCGATTAATCTGCACCGATAGTTGATTGGCGGAACTATCCATTATCGGCAAAAATCAATGCCAGAGCGGCTGAGAAGGTCGTCAGTATACAGCAAAGTCCCTATAGTCTTTGTTATACAGCACGAGAGCAGCCCCTAGTGGCGGAAATCACTGACAGCACATGCCGTTTGTTTAGACACGTGACACTGTGCGCTGCACAAAGCAGGACACTTCAAAGGCGGATTTTAAAAATCGACATCGAAACGGTGTGTACAGTATGCTGTAGTGCATGTTTTTATGTCATTACTAATCGATGAATTTGTTGACTAGATGCTGCATTAGTGGAGAAAGGACAGCAGTTCTTTTGCCCCTTTGGTGATCAAATAAAGTCGTGTAGACCACCGCTTGAATTGAACGTGACGCGTCTAGTGTGGGTAATACCATATAGCTGCGAGTTCTTCTAGACGCTTCACTTTTGCCCGTTCTGTGACTAACATATTTTTATATTTTGATTAGATAACCACAAATGTTCTAGAATAGAAGCAGTTAAATTGTGAAAATACACAATATCCATATGCATGCAATTTCAATACTGTGGCCTTTGTGTAGATATTTAAACATGGCCATCTTTAGCTTGATCATTAATGTAATGGTAACAATTTATAATATGCGTCCATTTGTAACATTAAGATTGATAAAAAGCTGTAGAATAGAAGTATTGTTCCTTGTTAGAGTGTGTTAACTTCAGCATTTACTGATATATTTTAAAAAAGTTTAGTTGCTTTTGTTAACAAATAATGAACAATAAACTAACTGTAATGATCAATATATAATTAATATTAATAGTATGGTTCAGTAGGCTACTTTTTTTATTTATTTATTTTTTTAAATAGTAGAGCACTATTTATTTTCTGTTCAGTATCCATTTTAAAAACTATGGGTCGATTAATCAGTAGCGGCCAGTGTGGTCCAACCTACTTATTGGTAAAATCGGTAAAATATTGGTCGACCTCTAGTTTTGATACCCAAAAATGATAATCTGTTTGTTAGATGTTGCTCTTAAATTATAAAGCAGCTATATTTTTGTGCATAAAAACCCATTTATACTGTGTGAGAAAATAATAAGTGTGATAGCGTGATATTTATGGAAACCTGTTTCTGCCACTGAATAAAAAAATTAAAAAAGGACTTTTACATCTCGCAATTCTAACTTTTTCTCAGAATTGCGTGATACAAACTCACAATTCTGACTTTTTTTTCAGAATTGTGAGATAAACTCAGTTCTGAGAAATAAAGTTGTAATTCTGAATTTGTAAAAATAAATTGTGAAAAATCTATAAAATATAAACTTGCAATTGTGAATTAGTTGCAATTCTGAGAAATAAAGTTAGAATTGAGATAAAAACTCACAATTCTGACTTTTTTCTGAGAATTGTGAGTTTATTTCTTGCAATTCTGACTTTATAACTCGCACCTGCAACTTTATTTCTTAGAATTGTGAGTTTATTGTGAGAATTGCTAGTTTGCATCATGCATTCCTGAGAAAAAAAAAAGTCAGAATTGCGAGATGTAGACTTGCAACTGCAAGAAAAAAAGTTAGAATTGTGAGATAAAAAGTAGCAATTACCTTTTTTTTTTTTTTTATTCAGTGGCGGAAAAATATTACATTTTTAAATAAAATTTAAACAATTGAATGAAAATTAAATATTTTTTTTTTAATGAAATAATTGGCATTGTACCAAAGTTAATATCAGGAAAATCAGGAAATTTTGTTATTACATTCATAGCATATCTAAGATTAACAAACAGCATTTATAAGTTTGGGATTAGTAAATTATTTATTTTATTTTATTTTTTTCAGAAAGAATGGTTAAATTCATCAAAACTGACACTAAAGGCATTTATAACGCTGTGAAAAAAAAACTATAAACAAATGATATTCTTTTTGAACTCAAAGAAACTTGGAAAAAAGTGGGTCACATTTCCACTAAATTAAGCAGCACAACTGATTTCAACATATTAATAAGAAATCATCAAAATTTCTGAAGGATCATGTGACTAGAGTAATGATGCTGAAAATTCAGCTTTCGATCACAGGAGTAAATTATATTTTATATAATTTATATATAAATATATAAATATATTCAAATAGAAAGCAGTTATTTTTAAATTATAATAATATTTCACAATATTACGTTTATTAATATTATTATTAATATATTAGTATTGCTTGCACCCCCTTACGACCCCAAACTTTGAGAATTCCTGCTCTAAATGTCAATGATCTGGAATTTTTTAAGAAAACAGATCAGCAACGCTTCTTCTTGGTGCGTATGTGGAGAGCCCAACAGATTTGTAATACACCACTATCTGTTTGTACTGATAATATCCGTGCCTCTACTACCCAATGTATGAATGTCAATGATCAATTTCATTCTGGAAAAGAGAAATGAGAGTATCTCTGTCGTTAATTGCGCTCTTAAGGTGTTAGGGTGAGCCTGCTGAGTTATTGAGCTCTCTACTGCTTCAGCAGAATCAATGATCAGAGAGAGTTCCTGCAGTGTGTCAAGGTGGGGAGATTATGACAGGTAGGCCAGAGAGAGAGAGAGAGAGAGAGAGAGAGAGAGAGAGAGAGAGAGAGAGAGAGAGAGAGAGAAAGCTGGACAGAAAACACCTTGTAAGATACCTAAACCACAAGGTGGTACTTGTAAACACAATGAAAGTTTTATGGTTCTCCTTCCCACCACAGTAGGAGTTTATTTCCAGTGGGCTAGTGTAATATCACCCCGTCCACTGCTAGACGATGACCTCTAATTTGAACTACAGCAAAGGGAATGCAGATGAATAATGCATAAGTCTTGTCTGCTTGTACCGTTGGTCTGAGACGAATGCAATTACACATCCCTCGGGAACTAAACTAAAGTTCTGGTATAGGGAGGATTCATGTACGAGGAGTCAAGTGTCCTGAGTGGAAGAGAGAAATAATGTAACTGTTCAGCTGAGATCGGATAGTTGTTTTAGTAGATCCATGGTGGATTTTTAGTGCATACATCCAAAGCAAATCAAATCATGATTGTAGATGACTAACTTACATTGCTTTCAAGGTATACATTTCAGTTCAGGCATTTCCTAAAAATCCAACTTATGTCCTTAGCGTTGCTAGAAACACAGTCTACTGTACTGGCGTACAACAACAACATTACATCATGACAACAGGAAAATGCATTGACTAGCTTATGGCACCAAAGGACTTGCAAAAGGTAAAAATATGATGTTCACTGCATACTTAAGAACATTTAATACATGGGATACAGTGAAAACATAAGTGTTTAAAACATACATGCACAGTTGAATAATAAAATTTACCTTCAACTTTATGTTGTTATGCTGTTTTGTGCTAATCTGCTTCTCCCAGTTGCTCTTTTATACATTGATTATCAATGGACTAATACAAGCAGATATAAAAATAACTTCTTTCAACTGATTTCCTACTGAACTGTCACCGACTGAATTGCAGTGGTCAGACTATTTGAAATATAGTGAATTAAGCTACAAACTCGATCATAATGCACAATGTTTAAATCCAACATGCATTTTGAGGTTCAGCTCGTCATTTAAATAGTGTTTTCACTAGTTAGCAGTAAACCAGATACCTTACCTGAGTATGTTCGTAGAATTGTGTTTGGATGTTATCTTTGGAAGGGAAATATGGATGTTTTATTTGTGAACATAATACTTATTTTGCTTATTTCAGTTAATGTCATAAAACTAGCGAGCTTAGCCAGTAGTAGTGCCGACACACTGTCGTGTAAACATGGCTGAAGACGCGAAAAGCGGAACAGACAAACCGAATCAATTGAGCGAGTCATTTACGCTGGAACCGCTCCGACTGATCAAACTCGTGACTCCGATGATTCAGTTCAAGCGATTCACTAGTGATGGTGGGTGAAATGGAGCTTTTTGAAACTCCGTTTCAAATCAGTTACACCATTGCGTCGCAAAATGATTCAGTGTTTCGAAGCGCTCCAATCGGATCGCGTTTTGCAAATCATTTGATTCAGATCGCGAATAATTTGATTCAGATCGGAACTTCGGACGCTCCGATGTTTCGATCTTAAAAGTTGTTTGGCGAGCCATTCAGATCGGGACCACAGTGCGCAAATAATTTAATTTAGTTCGGAAGATCGGAGCGGGTTCCCGAATCTTTCGATTCAGATCGGAACTTTGGATCGCGGATCGCGAATCATTTAAGTTTGAACTTTGGTGCTGGTTCGCGAATCATTTGAATTACATGGGGACATCGGAGCGCCTAACGCGAATCATTTGATTCAGATCGAACTTCGGCGATATCTTTTTTCCTGATTTCGTTTTTTTTATTAAACAGTACAAAACATCAAACTATTAAGACAGCACTGTTATAAAAACAAAACAAAGAAAAAAGAAAGAATACACAAATATAAATCCCTTAAGAAACCTGACAATGTTTTTTATAGTAAAAGTGTAGTTTGTACACTATATATTTGAAATTTGGTGAGCAGGAAACAAAAATTAAACACAATATTTTCCTATATTCTCTTTGAAGTAGTCAAACAATCCAAAGGAAACATCTTTAAAACAGAGAGAAGTCACTGACAAAATGAGATTGGATGAACATTAAAAAATCTGACCAAAATTTCTCTGTGTGTACATTGCCAAACAAGTGACAAGAGTGACAAAAACAGCAAATCACTTCCATGTGTGACTTATGTTATAATTACATCCATAAGCTTTTTGTGAAATTTGGAGTAACTCGTTAATCTGTTGTTTGACTTCTTCATATTTAAGGAGAAAACTATTTCCAAAATCAGACATCGCTTGTTATGTTTTTCAAGGACATCGAATTTTGTAGGGAAGCTATGACATGTCCCTACCATTATCTATCGACTACTAAATTGTCCCTGGCCAGAATGCAGCATATTTTATAAAAATATGAAGGAATACTTCAGTGAAGAAAATTCAAGGTCTAATTCTATTTGGGAAATAATTATTTTGAACTATTTGCAAATAATATGCACACATTCACTCTTATTTGTATGCCTAGTATGTTGAAAACATGAAACATTTCTTGTCTTGTCATATTTAGTTAGGAATTACATCGTGTAAAATATTTTCAATACAAAATTTTATAGTCCATCCTAGTTAATTTGACATTGACGAGCTCTACAGCTTTCTGATGTCTGCAGAGTACAAAAAAGCACGTGTTGAACTCATCCATCTGCGCTCATCTGCGGATGAGTTTACTTTGATAGCAGTGCAGACACAACTGTGCATGAGATGGAGCCTAGAAAAACTGTGCTGTGCACATACAGTATGCATGCAGAAATACTTTGTGCATTTATACCAAGACCACTATACTAATACGTAATGGTATACGCCTACAAACTGAATTATACTTAAGGCTTAACATGCCAAAGACTGAACCCTTGGTGTCCCATGGTGTTGTATGTCCAGTTAAAAAGATTTAATGAAGGTTTTATCAACCTGAAGTCAAATGGTGATTTAAAACAGTATAAAATTGTTTTAAAAAAAGTACTTAACATTTTGCAATTCATTAACATTACCATTACCTGCATGTAGGCTACTCAACAATATAAATTTGTTTTTGTTTTTTAAATGTATTGGAATGATGGTTCCATGCTCTGCACAAAACATTTTGGCACAAATTTTGTTTAATTTCACTGCAAGTGAACCTACATTTAATCTAGTTGGAGTTGTATTATTTCTTGTATTTGAGCTCTGTTCATGGTCTTGGAGGATCAAGGCAGTCATGCAACATGTTCATGTTGGCATCTACCTCTTTTGGCTGCTACTACCAAATGTGACCCTGGAACACAAAACCAGTCATAAGAGTCTTTCTTTTTATTATTGAAATTTATTCATCATCTGAAAGCTGCATAAATGAGATTTTATTGATGTATGGTTTGTTAGGATAGGACAATATTTGTCAGAGGTACAACTATTTGAAAATCTGTAATCTGAGAGTGCAAAAAAATATAAATATTGAGAAATTCGCCTTTAAAGTTGTCCAAATGAAGTTCTTAGCAATGCATATTATTAATCACAAATTAAGTTAAGTTTTGATACATTTATGTTAGAAAATGTACAAAATATCTATGGAACATGATCTTTACTTAATATCCTTATGATTTTTGGCGTAAAAGAAATTTTGACCGATACAATGTATTGTTGGCTATAGGGTCACAATGACAAATAAATTTGCACCGTAGGGTTTTCTGCCATTTTGGGAAGCTGAAAAAGTTTATTTATATCCTAACTACAGTATGCGTTTAATTTGTTTTATAATATGCATTTGACATTGTTTTTTCCCCAGTTGTTTCAAAGCCATTGTGCAAGGTCATTTTTGGGCCGTGACCCACTAGCCGAAAGCATATAGTGTACAGATAACCTCAAAGCTGACATGCACTAAAAGCCAGAAAAGTCCGGTTTTGATTTCACGGGCTCTCAATAGCTCTCTCTCTACGTGGAGAGATTCAGTGATTCAGGACACAGAGCATGTGAGCGATCTGCCGATCGATGAACCTGACCGTCTGCTGAGATCAAGCATTGTGCATCTTCTGCATTAACATCATTGATCAGCAAACGCCCCTGTGCTGACCAATGCCAAAGAGGCTGTTGAAACCAGTCTCCCTAGATGCTTCAAAAAAAGACAGTTTGCATAATCCAGTTGTCAGTCTGAAGAATCCGTCCAAAACCGAGACAATCATAATGAATACGGCCCTCTTTATCAGGTTCTCAGACATTAGAATACATGCAAATTTCTGCATAGATTAAAAGAACATAATGGCTGCCTTAAGGTTCCCCAGCAGGAGTGAATAGAAATGCTGTCATTAGCTTTCTGTTGGGGTAATAATTGGCAAGGTCAGCAGCAGTTGACATCTGCTTGTCCCGCTAAATGCTATCAAACAGATCTGACTTGCCCGAGAGAGGAGAGTCAGCCAGCCAAGGGATCCGGGGAGCCGAGACAACTCTGAATCATCGACTGTCTTGTCCACATCCGAATTTGCAGTACCACAAACGCGTTCGACATCCCAGGTGTCTCATACATAAAAAACAAACGAGTATTTCAGACGGCGCTGATTGCTGAGACAACGAGCCCGTCATTTACCTACCGAGTGCTGTTTACGAGCACACCGATTACATGTTGTGCTTGACTGGTGATTATGCAATTAGTCTAAATAGAACGGAAGTAAACATGAAATTGCAATTGGCTTCCAAAACAATAGAAGAATGCAACTAGTCAGGCGTTTCAAATATTTTCTTGCTGCTTTTCATTGTATTGTTTCATGTAGGCCACAGCCCAGCTGTATTCCCACAGGGCATTACAAGCAGATGCAGCACGCAGGAAGTCGGAATGAGCAAAAGCCGTGTGTCGCAAAATCAAGTCGGAATCATCAAACAGCACTTGATGAGTCATATGGCAGAATACATGAAGAGTTCTCTGTGCAAACACAGTCTCAATACTTAAGCTGTTAATGAAACGCATATATGAACAAGTGATTATCGGCGAGTTTCGTATGACAGAGCTGAAGTACAGCATTTCTGTTGGACTTGAAGCTGCTTAAATAGAATAGCTAAAAGCATGGGCATTATGACCTGAGAATCATTTTCTCTAATAATATTTCAGCAATCAAGTCAAGCTTATTTTCTATCAGCTGTTTGGAATCAGAGCTAGTGATACCAGATGCGTGAATGAATCACTCTTTGATGTTGTCAGTCAAACGCGTTTGCAAAAAGGTCTGAAATTATTTGTGATTTAGTTTGATTCATTCGGACAGATGACTCATGCACTCAATCACTGGCAGTGGATATTTTATTTAACAGAAAGCCAAAAGAATGCTGGATGAGGAGGATATTTACCTACAATCCATTGTAGGAAACCAAAATTGCAAATGGTCTTGTTTGTCATCGACAAAGCAGCTGTTTTTTGATTGTGAATGAGTCTATACTGCGGGAAAACATTATTTATATCAATTTATTTCTATAGGCACACTCTGTCCTGTGCCCCAGGCTAGAAACGCCCCTGCTAAGAGTAAAAATAGTAAAAATAATAAATAAAGTAAAAAAAAAAAAATTATACAAGCGAGGTCAAATGTGCACATACACCTTTCAGAATTTGCAAAGTTGTAATTATTTTACCAAAATAAGAGGGATCATACAAAATGCATGTTATTTTTTTATTTAGTACTGACCTGAATAAGATATTTCACATAAAAGACATTTACATGTAGTCCACAAAAGAAAATAATAGTTGAATTTATAAAAATGGCTCCATTCAAAAGTTTACATATAACTGATTCTTAATACTGTGTTGTTACCTGAATGATCCACAGCTGGGTTTTTTTGTTTAGTGATAGTTGTTCATGAGTCCCTTGTTTGTCCTGAACAGTTAAACTGCCTGCTGTTCTTCAAAAAAAATCCTTTAGGTCCCACTAATTCTTTGGTTTTCCAGCATTTTTGTTTATTTGAACCCTTTCCAAAAATGACTATGATTTTGAAATCCATCTATTCACACTGAGGACAACTGAGGGACTCATATGTAACTATTGCAGAAGGTTCAAACACTCACTGATGCTCCAGAAGGAAACACAATGCAGAGCCAGGGGGTGAACACTTTTTGAAATTGAAGATCAGGGTAAATTGTCTTCTGTGAAACATGCAAATCTTCTGTAGCTTCTTAAGTGCAGTACTAAATGAAAAAATATGATATTTAGGCAAAATAAGAAAAATGTACACATCTTCATTCTGTTCAAAAGTTTTCACCCCCGGCTCCAAATGCATAATTTTCCTTCTGGAGCATCAGTGAGCGTTTGAACCTTCTGTAATAGTTGCATATGAGTCCCTCAGTCATTCTCAGTGTGAAAAGATGGATCTCAAAATCATACAGTCATTGTTGGAAAGGGGTCAAATACACAAGAATTTGTAGGACCAAAAGGATTTTTCTGAAGAACAGCAGGCAGTTTAACTGTTCAGGACAAACAAGGGACTCATTAACAACTATCAATAACCAAAAAAAAAAAAAAAAAAAAAAAACAGCAGCTGTGAATCTTTCAGATAACAACACAGTATTAAGAATCAAGTGTACGTAAACTTTTGAATGGGGTCATTTTTATAAAAAAATCAACTTTTTTTTCCTCTTGTGGACTATATGTAAACATCTTTTATGTGAAATATCTTATTCAGGTCAGTACTAAATAAAAAGTACATACAACATACATTTTGTATGATCCCTTTATTTTGGTAAAATAATTAGCATTTTGCAGATTCTACAAAGTGTAAACTTTCGACATCAACTGTATATATACATACAAATTAGTGAATGATGTCCATGACATTGCACTAAAAAAATTACTAAAATAGACCCTTTCACTCTCACTTTTGAGGAGATAATCATTATGTTTTAAAACACTTATTTTGTTTGGCTGCAGTGTTAAGGACAATAAATGGTAGCAGGGCACATAAAATGACAACTTTAAAAGCTAAGCAGTAGACTTTGCCAATCGTTTGCTTTGGCAGTGAGTGAAAGCACAGGTGATAAATAGTTTAGTGCTTGTACCAGCATTCGCCTTTCAGGAAATCAGTTCAGGTGAATGTCACATGACATAAATATATGTGACCAAAACTGTACCTGGAGTAGAGCTGCTAACAGGATGCAACCTTATATGCATTCACATTTTTTTTTCCAGATCATTTCTACACACCTTGGTGTGACAGCATACTTCAATGTCATAATAATAAGTAGTCTCTTTTGAAATGGTTTTGTTTATTTTTAATTTCCAACGGTCAACATTAGTGCTTTAAAGAATCACAGTCCTTCAGACTGATAGAAGCTGGTTTGAAATGTTAATTTTTATTAGAGCTGGGATTACTCATCACAAATTAGGTAATGGATTACTGGTACACTTTGAAAAATGCTGGGTTAAAAAAAACAACAACAACCCAGTGACTGGGTTAGATGTTTAAGCCAACCTTCTGGGTAGCTTTATTTAACCCAACTATTGTTTAAAATTACCACATGGCTGGCTTAAAATGAACTAGACACACAATTATTAGAGGCATCAGCAAAATTCAAAAGGTTCAAAACATTTATTAATAAGCAATTTAAAAAAAGGTTTATTTTTTAATTATTTATTCAACTTATTAATAAATGTTCATTTAGTGAACACATTAATAAATGTTAATTTCCAACCTATTTTGGGCTCATTTTAAGCAATAGCTAAGTTACATAAAACTACTAAGAAGGTTGGGTTAAATATTTAACCCAACCGATGGGGCAAAACAACCCAATCGCTGGGTTTTGTCCATATTTCAAACAGCATTTTTAAATTGTAACACTTAACAGTTTAATTGTTTTCAGATTAGTTAAAAACATTAGTTAACATGAGCTACATAAAAACTAACATGAACTTACCTGTATTTTGAATTTTGCACTTCATTGTAGGGCTGGGCGATAAATCGATAACGATAATTATCGCGCGATATGAATTTCCTCGATAAACGATAACAAGAGTTCGATAAATGTTCGGTATAATATTTACGCGGCAAAGGCGGAACAAAAAAAGCGCTAGTCAAAGCGCGCCACTCGGACCGTTTATCCGCTGGGATCAAAGTTCAAATGGCGGCATGGCGCGAATTTACGTACTAGAGTAGATGCGTTCACTCGCTGAGGAGTCTCGGTCTCTAAACAGCGCCAGTGTGAAGTGCTTAAAGTCAGTGAAGAGCACAAATGACTCGGTTTATAGCCAGATGAAACAGCGTTAGATTTACTGTAGTAGCACTAACTGCACAGCGGTATTGTGTCAGAAATGTGGGTAAATTTCTGTCGAATTTTATTACATTATTAATGTAGACATGTATTAAATGTATTGATGGAGGAGTAATGGAATATAATTACAGTATTTTTTTTATGTATTTTTATTTTTTTTTTTGTGATTAAACAGCATTTATGCATTCATACTAAATGAATTTACACTACTGTTTTTCATAGAAATACCTAGGAACCATATTACATTTTTACCATGGTATTGATGTGCTATATTTGTGGTTTTAACTGTTATTAGCCTGATCTATGGATGATACTATGGAAGAGCAATGGTTAAAAAAAAAATAATAATAATTTCACCATATAAAAATTAGGTTGCTACAATTTTTACAGATATTACTGATGTTGCTGATGAACATAAATCTACATCTTCATCCTCAAGCTACTGTCAAATGTGTATTTCTAAGAGACAAAAAAATGTTATATTATTATTAATATTATCAGGTAAAACAAACCTGTTTCTTGATTTGAAACAATATTACTCATTAAAACATGCAGAACTAAGAATTTTTTTTTTCAGTTAATATATTTATTTTGTTAAGGAAAAATGTAACTGGAAAAAGTGTGAAAAATAAAAAAAATATGCAGAGTTTGTCAAGTTCTGACCATAAGAATATTTTAAAGCCACATTTTACCGTTTGGTTTTGGACAACTTTCACAGTGTAGCAAAAATCTGCCTTTAAACTTGAGGAAATAATGTCGTTGACATTTATCGTGATAATTTTCGAAAGCCAATATAAAAAAAAAATATTGTGATAATTTTTTTGGCCATAACACGCAGCCCTACTTCATTGCGTTATGTTTTAGGGTTAATGGAAATGTCCGTAAAATTACTGAATAATGTCTAGGCAGAATTTTTTTTTTATAGTGATATGCATATTTATTTAGTGTTACATCATTCTATGGAAGGCTGTTTCTGACTCTAAAAAACAAAAATCCCACAATGTGGCCATGTCTTGCAAAACTTTAAACTGAAAAATACACTAAAAGTGTATTTTGGATGTTTTCTTTCCACTAGGCTGATGCAACTTGAAAAGCCAAACAGCCCAAACAAATGCATGAAAAACATTTGTTTTTCTCTGTAGTGTCTTGCCTTTATCTCACAATTTTATTTTTACTCTCTCCATATCATTCTGTCTTAATAAGAAACAAAAACTCTAGAAAATTGCTGTGAAAATTAAACATCCTGCTACAATACAACCTTATGAAAAGACTGTATATCTCCGCAGCCTTGTGTTCATTATATATGGCATCTACCTTGACTAAGATCTATTGCTCCGTTCATATAAAAGAATAATGAAATCAGTGGACTTCAGTGGAAAAAATCTTCCCAGATGGCCAAACGGTAAACATTACTAACAAGTTCTCTTGTTGAGATTATAACCCAGCGTGTGTTTGATCAGTGTTCGACTGCGGTACTATTACAACATGAAACGAATCTCGGCTCTGTCGTGCTTCAGATTCACTGCACCGTCACTCCTGGTTTCATCAGCGTGATTTCATAGGATGGAGGCAAGGGCCGCTCTGCTAATTACACTGAGTGCTTTGTTGTGCGATCTGCAGTTCTGCTCTCTGTGATGGGCTCTCACTGGTCTTGACGTTCACATCAATAGCGGTTTGAGAATGATGGATTTTCACTGCCTGCAACACAAGCTGCTTCTTGATTAGAAATTCTGCATGTCTTGTTGTCGCGAGGTGCATGTGGAAGGTCAGATGTAGGAACTCTAACAAAGGCGAATTTGGGATTCGTGTTACGCGTTCAGATGGAATCAGCGGTATCCTCCGACATGTCAGAGCTGTGACACGCAAAGGCATTTAGTCAGAATGAGTAATCCTGCATTAGTTCGATGATGTCCTAGTTAGTTTAGTGGAGGATTCCCTTTGAGACGTTTCCCATGACACATAGGGGCAAATAAAAAGGTTTGCTGAAAATTTCGCCAAAAAACATGTTTTTTAGTGCCAAACAAATGCATATTAAGCCATGATCACACGAGACTGCAAAATTTCTTACAATATCAAACAAACATGCCTTTCAGATTTTTTAAATGTTTTTGAAAAAAACTCACCAAGGCTGCATTTATTTGATTAAAAATACAGTAAAATACAGTAATATTATTACAATTTAAAATAACCTGTTTTAATATATTTTTCTGTTTTAATATATTTCAAACTATAATTTATTCTTTGACTGCAAAGCTGAATTTTCAGCATCATTACTCCAGTCTTCAGTGTCACATGATCCTTCAGAAATCATTTTGATATACTGATTTGCTGCTCAAGAACTATTATCAATGTTGAAATCAATTGTGATGTTTAATATATTTGTGAAAACTGTTAACAAAAAACATAACAAAATGAAAGAACAGCATTTATTTGAAATAGAAATCTTTTGTAACAACATAAATGTCTTTACTGTCATGTTTGATCAAATTATTCTGTCTTTGCTCAGTTAAAGTGTTCATTTATTATAAAAATAAAATAAAATAAAATAATTAAATTAAGTTAAATTAAATTAAATTAAGTTAAATTAAATTAAATTAAATTAAATTAAAAATTCTGACTCCAAACTTTGGAACTGTATAATAAATAATAATATCTGACCCTGGACCACAAAACCAGTCATATAGGTCAATTTTTTTAAATTGAGATTTATACATCATCTGAAAGATGAACAAATAAGTTTTCCACTGATGTTTGGTTTGTTGGGATACAACTATTTGAAAATCTGGAATGTGAGGGTGCAAAAAAAATCAAAATATTGAGAAAATCACCTTTAAAGTTGTCCAAATGAAATTCTTAGCGATGCATATTACTTAACATAAATTAAGTTTTGATACATTTACAATAGGAAAAAAATTCAAAATATCTTCACGGAACATGATCTTTACCTTACATCCTAATGATTTTTGGCAAAAAGAAAAAAGTAATTTTGACCCATACAATGAATTGTTGGCTATTGCTACAAAATTATACTTAAGTAGTGCTACTTAAGACTGGTTTTGTGGTCCAGTGTCACATATAATTATAAAATAATACTATAAACATATAATTAACATTCAACATGTTAAAATATATCATCCAATTTCATGCAACACTGTTAACTTGCAAATTTCATGTACAGTAGTGCGTCTTCTAGCAATACACAGATGTTTATGAATGAATCAGTGTTTTTGAATAAATGCATTGAGTGATTGATTCAGTGACTCTCTCAAAAACTCACTTGTTTTGTTTCTGAATGAGCCTGTGGTTTTGAACTAATTAGTTGATTCAATGATTCATTCATAAAAGACAATCAGTTGTCGCCACCTACTGGCGCAAGTCTGTAAAATTCAGAAAGAGTCAGATCCCTATCACTGAAAATTGATCAACATCAGATCAGACAATCAGATTCGAGGACTGGAATTAACTGTATCTAATTAACTGTTGTGCACAAAAAAAAATGCATTTAAACAAATCAGTCAAATGATGGAGAAAAGCGCTGTAACAGGCATATAAATAGATGTATTCACTGTGTATTCACATGCACTTTTGGCATTTCAAACAGCTGATTCAGGTGTCTGGATTGCAGTGGTGGAGCGATGCTGTACAGTCCTAGAAAAGTAAGGCAGATCAAGCAAGTCTACTGCATTCGTCACCTCCTACTCCAACACTAAGAGCAGACCCGAAAGATGGAAAACTACGCCATTCAAATTACATTCAGCACTAATTTTATGTGCATGTTTGCCTGATTTGCATAATTCCTTTAGTGAAATGAGGTTAAAACAACACACACGCACAAAACGCAAGTCATTTCGAATAAATTCTCCCATGCATCTTTTATAAAGTTACATTTCTGGATATATGACCACGTCATGAACTCATAAAAACCATGCTGATGCGTCTCGCTGTGCTCTATTAAGAACGGAAGGAGACGGAATGGGGGGAGGAAAGAACACGTTTCCTCACAAGACAGTGCTTCCAGGAAGGAGAAGAAAAAGGGAGGGCGCTTCCTCAACACCGAGGTGTGTATTTCATGACTTCATTTGGTCCAGGACAGGCTTCAGTTGCAAGCCATATCCCGCCTCGCATCATGATAAATTGTGGGATACGGCAGGCCGAGATGAACGCAATTCACCGAACAGCTTTTCTGGTGACCCTGCTATCGATACCAAGGACTCGCTCCAAATTATTCAACATCTTCACTCGCATTAGTTCGGTGGCCAAGGCTGTCGGAGGAGTGAGAGACTGCAAATTCCGAGCGCTAACTACAGAGATGTTGTAAATAAAGGTCTGAGGACATATTGGAGAGCGCGCTGCCCCCCGCCCCCCATCCCCCGCCCGCCCCGATCGCTGCACTGCTGCATTCAATCTATGTAGGTCTGTACTGCAGCTAAATTTACATTCTATGTGCTGTGACTGTCACAGGCTCCTGCCTCCATTCAGGTTTATTGCCATCAGATTCTCTGCTGAACATGCTGCTGCGCGAATATACTTCATTTGGAAACTTTTCTACTTGATGTCAATCTGTCAGCGTGTTCCCTATTCCCCAAATGCACATTCTGGAAATACTGCCTGAGTCGGCCACATTCAGCTCGCCCATTCTTCCTACCTGACTGTGGGGCGAATTCACTATTTGTGCTACTTTTGCCCAGGACTAATAAGACTAGGGGGACATGCATACCTCATAACAGTGTTTCTGCCATATTCTGAAAATACATATTTATGATGTTAAAATAGCCCGGGCATTTGTTGTATTAGGTACCTAGGACAAAAACATTTCATACGCATTGTAGTACTACATTTTTGAAGTGTGTGAATACAGGGATAGTTCACCCAAAATGAAAATTACCTCTTGATTTACTCAAGCCCTCCTAGGTGTATATGACTTTCTTCTTTCAGACAAATATAATCGGAGATATTGAAAAATATCCTGGCCAGCTTTATAATGACAGTGAATGGCTGTTGAGATTTTAAAGTCCAATAAAGTGCATCAATCCATCATAAAAAGTACTACACACTGCTCCAATGAGTTAATAAAAGCCTTCTGAAGCAAACTGATGTGTTTGTGTAAGAAAAATGCCCATATTTAAAACTTTATTAACTGTAATCTCTAGCTTCCACTGTCCATGTGTGTGAGTTTGCGAGAGAGTGGCGTTCCAGCGAATGAGGTAGGATGTACACTTGAGGTGAAAAGTTTACCCTTTCAGAATCATTAAAAATGTTATTTTACCAAAAAAAGAGGGATCATACAAAATGCATGTTGTTGTTTATTTGGTACTGACCTGAATAAGATATTTCACATAAAAGACATTTATAGTCCACAAGAGAAACCAATAGTTGAATTTATAAAAATGACCCTATTCAAAAGTTTACATACACTTGATTCTTAATACTGTGTTGTTACCTGAATGATCCACAGCTTTTTTATTTTTGTTTAGTGATAGTTGTTCACGAGTCCCTTGTTTGTCCTGAACAGTTAAACTGCCTGCTGTTCTTCAGAAAAATCCTTTAGGTCCCACTAATTCTTTGGTTTACCAGCATTTTTGTATATTTGAACCCTTTCCAACAATGACTGTTTGAGATCCATCTTTTCACACTGAGGGACTCATATGCAACTATTACATTAGATTTAAATGCTCACTGACGCTCAGAAGGAAACACAATGTATTAAGAGTCGGGGGTGAAAACTTTTGAACAGAATGAAGATGTGTACATTTTTCGTATTTTGCCTAACTATCATTTCTTTTTCATTTAGTACTGCACTTCAGAGGCTACAGAAGATACTTACATGTTTCCCAGAAGACAAAATAAGTTACATTTACCCTGATCTTCAAATGCAAAAAGTTTTCATCCCCACGGCTCTTAATGCATCGTGTTTCCTTCTGAAGCATCAGTGAGCGTTTGAACCTTCTGTAATAGTACAGAATGGCACCTTTACACCTAGGATGGCTTGAGAGTAAATCATCATTTTTGAGTGAACTATCCCTTTAAATAAATTTTAAAACCTAGATAAAAGGTCTCAGAAATACTGCAGTTGCTGAAATAAAAAATGCTGTTTTTATACTGATGTTTTGAGTCGACTTAAATAAACAGTTCACCCCAAAAACGTAAATGTGAAGAACATTTGCTCACCCTCAGGCCATCCGAGATGGAATTGAGTTTGTTTCTTCATCTGAACAGTTTTGGAGAAATTTTGCATTACATCACTTGCTCACCAATGGATCCTCTGCAGTGAATGGGTGCCGTCAGAATGAGAGTCCAAACAGCTGATTAAAATATCACAATAATTCACAAGTAATCCTCATTACTCCAGCCTATCAATTAACATCTGGTGAAGCAAAAAGCTGCATGCTCGTAAAAAAAAGCCATAAATCAGGTTTTTAACTTTAACCATTGCTTTCAGCTAAAATATAAGTTTGCTATCGAGAATATTGATTCTTCAGTGAAAAAGTCCTCTGGTCTGAATCAGGAGAGAAATATGCACAGATCAAGCACAGTTTATGAGTGAAAACAGTTCGAAACAAACATGTTATGTGATGAAATATGTGAATTTGGATGTGAGAGGACAGCAGGAGGAAGAGTTATTATGGATTATGGACTCAGAAGCAACGGTTTAAAGTTAAAATGCCTTAATGATGGTTGTGTTTCTTACAAACGTAGCTTTTTGCTTCTCAAAATGTTAACTGATGGACTGGAGTCGTGTGGATTACTTGTGGATTATTGTGATGATTTTATCTGTTTGAAAACTCATTCTGACGGCACCCATTCACCTCAGAGGATCCATTGATAAGCAATTGTTGTAATGCTAAATTTCATATTTGTGGCTAAAATGTTACAAAGTTTTAGTGTAGTACTACATACTTCTGGTAATTCTCATATGTACACTGCATATCACCACATGGTTTAGTTACACAACTGTTTTCTTGAACATTTTTAAAATGTTAAACTGCAACCAAATGCAGTGTTGGAAAAAAAATTGTTTGACTACTGTTTGCATGCATTTTAGTTTGCTTCATCCTCCACAACTGAGCACTCAGACAGTTTGCAAGCTGGGGAATTGTGGCATGTAAATTGTATTCAACACAGGTTTTTTTTGGAGGAGGGGGGCATATTTGCACAGTTAGATTATTTGCATAATTCCTTTAGTGAATCCGGTGCTTAACACAGACAGTGCATGCAAATAAGTGACAACTCATTTTTAGCAAACTCTGTGATGCATCTTGTTAATTATAGAAAATACGGTGAGGCTAGTTGATTTTTCTCAAACATGAGTGATATTTAATTTTTAAAGCAAAGCAAGTACACAATTTAGGGTTGTCCTCCTTTTCAGGTTCGTTAAAACAGAACAAGCTTCCAAGGTTTATTTTTTTTAACAAAGAGAGAATCAAAAATTGCTTTCACTTTTTCCATTTGGATCTTGTTTGGGAACAAAGAACAGCCTCTGGAAAAGTCAACCTTTGTAAGAGCTGCTCTTTTGTTTCTAAGGCTTTGAAACCTGTAGTTACCAATGAATATACTTCTTGAATACTGATGAAGCAAGCCTCGCAGAAACAGGTAAAACATACTTTAATCTTCCCACCTGCAGTTCTGATAACTACACACAGACATATAAAGAAACTGTTTGCTCATTTCAGGAATGTTTCAACCATTTGTTTTACAAAATATGAGCGTGTAGCAGCTTCAGTCGTCTTTGGTCACGCTTTGAACATTAGATTGCCAGTTTAAGGCTGTCTGAACATAATACAGCAGATGTTCGTGGACGGTCTGTTTGCTGAAGTGAGGGAGTGCCTGTCTGAGGACATACTGTGAGCATGAAAACATACGAAGCCTTGAGACAAACAGACAAAACAGCATTTTGAATTACTGGCTTCATAGACAGACTCCATGGATGTCTGTCAGGGGTTCTGCAAGTACTGCCCGGCCTTTCCTCTCGGCTCGCTTGTTGTTTTTCAGACTCACACTGGCATCTCACAGTCTCTACGGCTGAAGCTGTGATTTCCAAAATAATAGAGCAGGACTGACACTGAGCACTGTGGCAAATGCATTCATGTAGTGCGGCCCAATTAAATAATTCACACTGTCATGGACACTTGTTAGGTTAACAACCGATCAATATTGTTCAATGTTCAGATTAAAACCAGTAGGTGTCAATAAAGGCATGTGTTAACATGACTTAGTTAGTAAATTGTGTGAGCAAGTTCATCTTGTTTACCTGGCTATTGTAGATCTGAATTTCATAGTTTCACAGTTTCACATGCACTTGTTTCTCACCGACATGCTCTTGTTTTGACTCCACTGTTTTGAAATTCACTAAAATCTGATTCACTAAAAGATTCATAAGAGTCACGTGAACTAAATCTTGTATAATTGCAAATCAATAAAACATTTTACATGCACTTTTTTCTGATTCACACGCTTATGTTTTGACTTTTTAACTAGAAAGAATCAGCTTATGAGTGTCAATTGCTTGCGAATCATAATACTCATTCCCATTGTATGATTACAATTTAATATATGCTCTAATTTCAGATTTGATTTGTTTCCTGAATCGGGCTACATTGGACACACTGTATGTTGCTGATTTGATTGTGAAATTCACTAAAATCTGATTCACTAAAATAAAACAACTCATAAGAGTCGCCTGTGAACTGCACTACTCTAGTCTTGTTGTAAAATTGCAAGTCAATAAAACATTTCACATGCAATCATTTCTGATTCACATGCTCCTTTTGACTCTTTTTAACTACAAAGAATCATCTTAAAAGAGTCATTTGCTCGTGAATCATACTATTCATTCCCATTATGTGATTGCAATTTAATAAAAAGATTCACATGCTCTAATTTCTGATTCACATGTTCTTGTTTCAACTCCATTCAATTTGTTTCATGAAACGGGCTACACTGGTCACACTGTATGTTGCTGATTTGATTGCAAAATTCACTAAAATTTGATTCATTAAAATGAAACAACTCATAAGAGTCACCTATGAACTGAGATACTCGTCTTGTAAAATTGCAAGTTAATAAAACATTTCACATGCAATCATTTCTGATTCACATGCTTGTTTTGACTCTTTTTAAACTAAAAAGAATCAGTTTATAAGATACATTTGCTTGTGAATCATACTACCCATTCCCATTATATGATTGCAGTTTAATAAAACGATTCACATCCCTCAATTTCTGATTCATATGCTGTTGTTTCGACTTCATTTGATTTGATTGCCGAACCAGACTGCACTGGTCACACCATGTGGCTGATTTGACTGTGAAATTCACTAAAATCTGATTTACAAGTCACTTGTAAACTACACTACTCCAATCTTTAATAAAACATTTCACATGCATTTGTTTGTGATTCACATGCTCTCTTTTTAACTAAAAAAAAAAAAAATCGGCTTATAAGAGTCATTTGCTTGTGAATCATACAGTACTACTCAGTGCCATTGTATGATTGCAATTTAATAGAAAAATTTGCATGCACTAATTTCTAATTCACATTCTTGTTTCAAGTCCATTTGATTTAATCACAATTCCAAAATCCAGCCACACTGGTAATGTCATATATAAATAACTAAAAAATGATCTCAAATAAGTAATTTGTTCATGAATCATTGTACTCTGCTCCATTTGTATGATTGCAACTCAATAAAGAAGCATCGCTGCTTAAGTTTTACCTTGGTACATTATGAAAACATTATTTTAAAAATGAACAACATGCACCAAACTATACATTTGATGAGTTCAAGCAGAATGCAGTGACATCTTCAGGATGGGAAGTCCTATATGTCCTCACAGAGACACAAAAAAAAAAAAAAAAAAAAAAAAATCGATCCAGGGATTTTAAAAATCGCTATTGTGATCAAATGAAGACTGAGATTAATTGGAAAAGGGTAATTTTACCCAGCCCTATATATCAGGCTGAATATATAAAAACATCTTTCATAATACCATATTGCCATTCGGTTTTTATCACAAATTGACTGGCAGCCTGTCGACGTCCAGGAAAGCAACAAACAGTCGTCATTTAGACTGGATGCATCTGTTGGCTCACAACCAGACCACATGCCCTAAAGGTGCCTGATAACTTAATTAGCCCGCCACCTGGGACTGTGTAACTCACTTTATTTTTCAGTTAGATGTGGCATAATCAAATTCATCATGTGTATTTGTCATAAGAGCGGACCTCTCTCAAGCTAACAGCTTTCTACAATGTGTAAATAGTGAGTAAAATGCACAGCAATTTAGCTGGAGTTAAAAATCCAAGGCTGCACAAATGATCAGCGTTGAGAATTCTCCATCTTTTCCAAAATGCCTGATTAAGGACTTTAATTAGTATGCAAATGAACTTGCTTTAGTGCTGACTTCAGTTGGATGGCTAAAACCTTTTTAAATCAATAAAGTAAATTGGGATTGGGCTGCTATTAGATCTCGGTTATATCTAAATAGAACGAGAGTGTGTGTAATGAAAGGTAGAAAACACATTTATTAAGCATGGGAAGGTAATAATCAAATATTCATAAATCAGGCATTAAAGCTTAGATGTTTAAAACAGCAAGGGACAAGACTTTTAAATTAAATTAAAGTACATTTTTATTTTGATGAGAGAAATATATTATAGAATGCATTTGTGCATTTAATTAAAAATGTTCAACTGCCCAATTTCTCTCCGTGTAGGATTTAGTATAGACAAACATGAAATTATGTAAATATCTAAAGCCCAAAGTAAAGTTTTAACATTTAAGCTAGGCTATACATATAGTGTATGTGACGTAAATTTTATCATCAGCATGGTACGCACACATGCAGCCCAATTTCAAAACAGAAATGGATGAGCCAGAACAAACTACTTGAAATGGTCACATCAATAAAGCCGGGTTAACAAGCTCTTGTGTGAGGGGTTAAAGGAGAAGTCCACTTCCAGAGCAACAATTTACAGATAATATACTCACCACCTTGTCATCCAAGATGTTCATGTCTTTCTTTCTTCAGTCGTGAAGAAATTGTTTTTTTTTGAGGAAAACATTTTAAGATTTTTCTCCATATAATGGACTGATATGGTGCCCCGATTTTGAACTTCCAAAATGCAGTTTAAATGCGTCTTAAAACGATCCCAAATGTGGTTGTAAACGATCTCAGCCGAGGAAGAAGGGACTTATCTAGTGAAACGATCAGTTATTTTCATTAAAAAAATACAATTTAAATACTTTTTACTCTCACACGCTCATCTTGTCTTGCTCTTCCTGAACTCTGTGTATTCTGCTTCAAGACAGTTAGGGTATGTCGAAAAACTCTGATTGTATTTTCTCCCTCAACTTCCAATATCATTTCTAAATCATCCTACACTGTCAGAAAAAAAGGTACAGTTCTGTCGCTGGGGTGGTCCTCTAAGGTACAAAGTGAAAAGGTACAAATATGTATTTTTAAAGTACTAATATGTACTTTTAAGGTATCAATATGTACCTTTAAGGTACCTATATGTACTTTCAAAGTACTAAAATGTACCTTTAAGGTACTAATATGTACCGTTTAGGGGTAGGTAAGGTACAAAGATGTACCTTTTCACTTTTGTACCTTAGGGTACCACCCCAGCGACAGAACTGTACCTTTTTTTCTGAGAGTGTACGTCGCTGCAGAAGTACCGACCCAGTCTTTGCAAAGTGAACATGCAAAGAAGATCAAACACCCTTAACAAAAAAGGTAAAACAGCGATATAGGACGATTTTCAGTTCAGGGAGAGCAAGACAAAATGAGCACTAGTATATAAACGGTATTAATTTAATGAAAATAACCAATCATTTCACTAGATAAGACCCTTCTTCCTCGGCTGGGATCGTTTACAACCGCATTTGGGATCGTTTGAAACCGCATTTAAACTGCATTTTGAAAGTTCAAAATCGGGGCACCATATCAGTCCATTATATGGAGAAAAATGCAGATATGTTTTTCTCAAAAAACATAATTTCTTTACAACTGAAGAAAGAAAGACATGAACATCTTGGATGACAAGGGGGTGAGGACATTATCTGTAAATTGTTCTGGAAGTGGACTTCTCCTTTAAGAGTCACCTGCAATTCTAGATTAAATGTGTACATTTTTATCAGACACAAGTTCTCAATACACTGGACAAGGAAGAAACTTACTCATGTGTATATGATGAAGGCCTGTGAAAGGCTACAAGTTTGGCTGTACATGTACACTAAGCGTTTGCATCAAAATTGATGTATATTCTGGGCTTAAAAAATATGATCCAATGCTAACTTTTAATTGCATCAGCGTTTTTGGTTTTAAAATCCCAGGTAGGGCAGACATAGACTTCTAGCCATAGCCAAATCACTTGTCAATGCCATTAATGTTTAACCACAATAAAAGGCAAAGACTGAAGTTAAAAAAGTCCTAGGCAAGTTCTTTATTAGGCTTAAATGACCTCAGAGCCCTTCATGAAGCAATGCAACTCATTTACGTTTGGATCGAACCAAGAAATAGCAACCCATTCTGGAGGTGACCTTCAAGGACGAGGAAAAAAAATACATTTGAAATTTGCCAATAAAAACACACAGGTCAAGCAAGAAACACCAACAATCCTGCATGTTCATCCAAGGCTCCCTGCAGTCACTAATTTTAACCCTTAAATCTCATCTTAATAACGAAAATTACATGCTTAAAGGATTATTTCACTTCCAGAATAAAAAAGTTCTAATAATTTACTCTCCCCCATGTCATCCAAGATGTTCATGTCTTTCAGACATGAACAGAAAATAAGGTTTTTGAGGAAAACATTCCAGGATTTTCTCCATATAGTGGACTTCAATGGTGGCCAATTGGTTGTCCAAATTGCAGTTTCAATGCAGCTTCAAAGGGCTCTACACGATTCCAGCTGAGGAATAAGGGTATTATCTAGCGAAACGATCGGCCACTTTTTGAAAAGAAAAAAAAAATATATATATATACACTTTTTAAATCACAAATGCTCGCCTTGCACTAACTCAACTTCACGCATTACATAGTCACATTGGAAAGGTCACATGTGACAAAGGCAAAACTACCAACGCAGTGTTTACAAAGTGAACATGCAAAGAAAGTCAAACACCCTTTACAAAAAAATAAATAAATACAAATAAATGATGCTGGATGATTTTGAAGTTGGAGGAGAAAATGGAGTTTTTCATCCTACCCCATCTTTTTGAACCGGAGTACACAGATGAAGAACTAGATGTAGAGCCCTGAAAAAAAGAAAGACATGAACTGACATGGGGGTGAGAAAATTTGCTGAAAAATTTTATTCTGGAAGTAAAATAATCCTTTAAATGTTCCTTTTCCTTGAATAATTCATTCATGTCTTAAAATGGCTTGAATATAGACCAATTTGGAGTAGACATCACAGTTACGTCACTTGCAGCTGGCAGAAAAACACTGGAAACAAAGTGGAATGAAATGGGTAAAATCCATGGAATAAGAGAAAAAAACAATTTTTGTGACTTTTGATGCCAGAATCGGAATGAAAATAATTTTTGAAGAATACTTTTGTCAAAGATGTCATTTGAAGTTAAACGCAGATGTTTAAACGGACAGACTATGGATGAAAACTTTTATGATTACTCTACTTTTAAAGCATAAATTTGATTCAAACAATAATATTCACATATGCTGTTCATAAGGGATGCATTGTTTTAGCCCTACAGTTACAGCATGACATAATATTTAAATCTATTACTATTAACATTTTACATAACATTTATTTATTTTATCTCACAATTTTGAATTTTTTCTCGCGAATGCAAGTTTGTATCTGCTAGGTCGGACTTCATAACTTTTTATAATGATTTAACACAGCAATAGTGAGTCTGTCAATTCTCAGGGGGAAAAAAGCCAGAGGCAAGGGAAAAGAGAGAATGACGAGTTGATTTAATCTTGGAACCGCGAGAATAAAGTCAGAATTTTAAAATATAAACTCAAATTTAGCTTTTTTATTCTTTTATTCCATGGCTCCACAGACTGCTACTTGAACAACATCACTTTCTGCAACCAGATAAGCTCTGCCCACAAAAAAGGTCATCACTGTTCGCAAACACTGAATTGTCTATAACGGTACACTCTTACATAATTTACTATACACAAAGTCATGAATATGTAAATTAGCCCCTCCTCCACTTAAACACACCAGCTTGGATCACCTGCTCTACTTTCACTCGATTAACCGTAGTAGTAAATGCTACACAACGGCAATACACTCTTAGAAATAAAGGCTCCAAAGGGGTGTTTTTACAGTGATGCCATAGAAGAACCATTTTTGGTTCGGCAAAGAACCGTTCAGTGAACAGTTCCATTATGAAGAACATTTTAAAAATCTAAAGAACCTTTTTCAACTATAAAGAAACTTTTCTGCATTTGAAAGGTTCAATGGATGTACAAGGTTCTTCATAGAACCACTGATGCCAATAAAGAACCTTTATTTTTAAGAGTGTATTGTATTAGTATTATTGTATTAAACCACTATACTGTAGGTTTGAACCAGAAATTGATTTTCAAAACGAACAGGAAGAACGAATTACCTACAAGTCTACAATGTACAGTACTGTGCAAAAGTCTTAGGCTACTAGTATTTTCACCAGCTCAAAAAAATGGTTTAAAGTCAGTTATTTTTATCTTTTGCTGTAGTGTGTGAGTAGGAAATATCAGTTTACATTTCCAAACATTCATTTTGCCATTAATTGTAATAATTCGGTCAGATTTTTGTTTGCACAAGGAGTCTGACAACAGCCAGTGCTCCACACAGAGATCTGATCTGACCATCATCCAGTCTGTCTGGAATGACATGAAGAAACAGAATAAACTGAGACTAAATCCAGAAACCGTGGCAACGTCTCCAAGATGCTTCAAGAAACCTACCTGCAAAGTACTGTTAAATTTTTAAGGCACTTGTGTAAAAATGCTGTAAAATGAGGATGCTAAACTAAATTAAATCAACATTTGGTAAACCATATTTGTGTTTAAAACTGCTTTTGCCCTAGGTACATTTGTGCATGAGTTTTCAGGTTTCTTGAAGCATCTTGGAGATGTTGCGACAGTTATCACCCTTAACAAAAAAGGTAAAACAGCGATATAGGACGATTTTGAAGCTGAGGGAGAACATGAGATGAGAGTTTTTCGACATACCCTAACTGTCATGAACTGGAACAAAAACAGTCCAGGCAGACCGAGACAAGACGAGCGTTTGGCATTAAAAAGTATTTAGATTGTATTATTTTTATTAAAATAACCGATTGTTATGCTAGATAAGACCCTTCTTTCTCAGCTGGGATCGTTTACAACCACATGTGGGATCGTTTGAAGCATTTTGGAAATTCAAAATCAGGGCACCATATCTGTCCATTATATGGAGAAAAATGCTGAAATGTTTTCCTCAAAAAACAATTTCTTTATGACTGAAGAAAGAAAGACATGAACATCTTGGATGGCAAGGGTGTGAGTACATTATATGTGAATCTTTGTTTTGGAAGTGGACTTCTTTAATAACAGAATTATCCTTTTTGTGTGAACTTTCCCTTTAAATTGACAGGATTGGCTAGTAAATGGGCTGTTTTGTATTTGATACACTGCAGTTTTAAGGAGAAAATACTCAGCAATGGTGTTGACTGATGAATCTTGCACATGGTTTGTGTAAAAGCATATTAAAAACACCAGATAGACATGTAAACAACAATAAAAACCCGATTTTCACCTCAGGGGGTCTTTAAGCTTAGCATGGTGGTGTTCCTGTAAGACGAGCTTTCATATAGAGTCTTTTCCTGGACTCTCTGTGGTCTCATTTAGCGCTCTTGCACTTTTCCCACCGCAATCCTCCACAACACAACCACTCTCTTCTCCCTTTACACACATGCACCTCTGCTCCCGCTCTCTCATTCTCCATCCGTCACATAAACACCCCACACACAATCATAAACCCCAAATACAGCCACACTCAAAACGAGATTCAAGCCAAAATTGTACATTTCCGTCGGATTCAGACCGCCGCGGCTTATTAATCATTCCATCGATGGGAAGATTTTGCAGCACCTTTGCAGGTAATTAATCATTCTGTCAAAAGCGAGGCTTGTTATTCACTGCATGTGCATTTTAAAGGCATATCTACAGCAGGGATTGCTGGCTCAGACGCAGCACCGCACTGGCCACGCACAATAGATACTGGCCAAAGCTCAGCGCTGGGTGTAATTATATACATTCAGAGCCATCTCAAGGGGAACAGCGCTGGATTTCACGTGGCGTGTGTGCTCGGAGGCCTCCGTACTCTGGCAGCGCATGAGGAATTACCCTCTCCGCCCAGCATGGCAGCCACAGATTCTGGTCGCGATGGAGGTCATGTCCTCATGCAGCAGTTTTGACAATGCGCCTGGAGTAAGTTGCTAATTCAGTCGCTGTGCTGGCCCATCTCTCTCTCTCTACTCCCTCCCTCCCTCTCTCACTGTCCCATCTCTTTTCTTCCCCTCTCTTTTCGTCATTTTCTTTCTATCTCACATATATACATGCACTTTGGGTTATGAAACCTTCAGCTGCACAATGCTTCTGCGTATCGCTGCTGTATAGGATCCAGGAAGAGAGCGAAGCTGGCACACATTTTTAATTTGACCAGGCATAAGTGTGAGGTTTCGGTGACAGCTTAATTCGGTAGCTGTCATTCCAGTGTATAGGACATCTAGACCAGGGTGTTGTCAAGTTGTAGGTCGTATTTGACTTGAAGAATGTCTCTTATTATGACTCTGGGCTACTGAGGTGTTATTCCTCAGGGTGAATGTAACTGGAAAGCTTTGGAATTGAAATCCCATTTTAATCCGTGTTTTGAGATTAGAGGTGGGTGATATGACCAAAAATCACACAACAGTGTTGGGAGTAACACATTACAAGTTACACGAGTTACATAATAATATTACTTTTTTCAAGTAACTAGTAAAGTAACGCATTACTTTTGAATTTCTAAGAAAATATCTGAGTTACTTTTTCAAATAAGTAACGCCAGTTAGTTTTTTCCCCATTTATTGATTGACAAGTCTCCCGTCGGGAAATTGGGAGTAAACATGATGTTACCGGATTCTAGATTAAATGTGAACATTCATCTCACTCATAAAAAACAGATTCAGTATTCCTCAAAATGAATAAAAACAGTGAAATGCAAACTCAGAATATGATGCAACCCCGCAATAATTAAATATGTTAAATAAACAAATATCCTTTATGTATTTAATCCAATTTTATTAACCAGTGTCTTTGCTGCTGACCTTCGATGATGCAATTCAACCATACTAATAAGAAAAAAATTACTTTAGATGAACAAACATTTGTGCTTCATTTTAGGGCTTTTACATTAGAATTGTTTTACATTAAAAACAAAGAAGCAAGCCCCGCCCACATTTAAAAAGTAACGCAAAAGTAACGTAATGCATTACTTTCCATAAAAAGTAACTAAGTAATGTAATTAGTTACTTTTTCAGGGAGTAACGCAAAATTGTAATGCATTACTTTTAAAAGTAACTTTCCCCAACACTGGAACACAATACGAGTAATTTTATTTCACGGTAACAAGACATACCACAATATAGTAGGGATGTAACTATTATCAACAGCGTGTTATCGCTGTCTTGAAAATATATAACTTCTTATTCTAACATAAAAGGTCTTTAAAGTTGCGCTTTAGGCCAATAATGCTTTGACACTGTATCTGTCAAACGAACTAAAACCGAAAGCACAATATGGCTTAATCCCTTCATCAAGTCTGTTTTCACTGCGTTTCAAAGCAAAGTGCGCACTTCGTTTACGAGATCAGCTTGTGATCCGGTGTTTTTGGCACCTCAAAATGTCTCAATTCACATTGAATGAACTCATTTCTTGCATGTGCTGTGAGTTTAACGCGTGTTTAGGAATGCAACGGCCACCAGTTATGCTTTATTTTCAGGGCAGATGATTACAGAATTTCACTATATTTGTAATGAGACATGTTTTTGTAAGCCTGTTTTCACTGAAGCTGGATTTTCCTTCAAAATAAAAGCTCTACTGCAGTTTCCGTCAAAATAAAAGCTTAAATTGTATGAATTGCTGACAGCTAGCAGTTTAAATGGGTAACGTTACTGCAGCGCAAATTCAAAATATCTCTTTCAAGTGTAGAAATTAGGAAGGAAGTATTGTAATTTCCCTGTAGTGTATAGCATAAATAATATACCTATGAAATATTAATTAATTTATTTATTTTACACTGAAATTGTTTTGCAATATATGGTTATTACTGTCATTGTTGTTAATATATTATTACATTCTACTTTGTTTGGCTTCCTAAAACAACAGTGTGGATGTAATTTAGACTGAGACAGTCTAAATTACAAATAAATAAACAGATGGTTGAGTCCCCTTTAAAGTTTAGGTACAAATCAATTCGCTGACTTTTTTCTTAGTTAAGAACATGGATTGGAGCTCTTAATTTTGAACTCTCCAAGTGCATTAAGTAGAATAATTTAACTTGTAAAATGTGCAAAATATAATTTTTTTCCAATTGTTTATATGTCTTTTTTTTTTTTAAATATCGCAATAAATATTATATTGTGGACTTCATATCGTGATATTATTGTATTGTGCAATTTTGATATCGTTACATCCCTACAATACAGTTATTTTTTTTGCTTTAAATAAGGTCTTTATGATATCACCATTTTTGAAACCATAAAAACAGGGTTGCCAGGTTTTTACAACAAAACCCACCCAATCGCTACTTAAAACTAGCCTAAATGTAGCCCAGTTGTGTTTCGAGCAGTGTCCCCTTTTAAAAAACGCATTCTGGAGGGTAAATACAAGTTTTTTTGGCAGGGTTCCCCTGGTAAAATTTGCATTCAAGGGGCTAAATATCAGGTTACTGGGGTCGCTTCAACCCGCGGACATGAAAAACAACCCAAAGCAACAGTGATAAAGTAGCCCAATTCCGGACTTGGCAATACTGCATAGAAATTTCATAATTATTGTCACCAGTGTCAGTATCATAAAAAAAGAATACCAGCCTAAATAAAAAAAACTGTCAGTGATTAAATAAGAATATGAAACTAATTACAAGCAACAGGACAAAAAAAACTACAGCAGAACAAATAAATAAGAAATGCTACATTCTTAAAAAAATGGTGCTTTAAAAGGTTCTTCACAGCGATGCCATAGAAGAACCATTTTTGGTTCCACAAAGAACAATTCAATCAAAGGTTCTTTAAAGAACCATCTCTTTCTTACCTTTTTAAAATCTGAAGAACCTTCTTTTGCCACAAAAAGTAAAACAAAAAGGTTCTTCAGATGTTAAAGGTTTTTTATGGAACTATTTAAGCAAAAAGGTTCATCTATGGCATCGAGAAGCACCTTTATTTTTAAGAGTGTACATACATTGTATAAAGTATTCAAATGTATAAAGACACTACATATTCTTCACTGTGTAAATTAAATGCATATATTTTTCTTATTAAAGTTACAACAGTGATTTAGTCAAGAGCAGTGAGAGATTTTCTCTTTTTGTTGTTTGATTAACATGAATGACACTGCTGTCACTTTAAGAGCTACCCGCATCCAATATACTGTTACACGTGTGTCAGCTGTTTGCTTTCATTTGAGACATAAATGACTGTGTTAACGAAGATACTTGCAAGGATGCGCATTTTGACATGTATTTAACTGTTCAAGGCCTATAAAGAAGCAAAAATAACTCCATTCAATACTCCTGCGCTCTATGAGCACCACCTTCATGTGCATATCATGAATTGGCACTCTTTCACTGCTGATTGCATTTCAGTGGCTTAAAATGACTTGTTTTAAACCACAATGCTTGAAAACTATGCGAATTATAACTTTTCGTGACCACATAGCACAGCAACTTCACGTGAACGTGTAACCGCAATAGAGACAACAGTCCAAAATCTTTACCGGATGACAAATTTCTACTGGTTAATTGTGTCTACTGGTATATCGCCTACCCCTATTTAAGAGTATTTGCCAGACACACACTTACACAGCATTATTAAGATTTCCAAATTGTTTTCCCCTCCAGAAATAATGAATAATATATAGCAACTTATTTGATTTGTTCGTATAATAGAGTGATTTTGCACTGGTAATGTTAATAAATGCACATATAAAACAAATTATACAATGATAGGGACCTAATGGTACTCTTAATGTAAAATGTGCCTATTTCTGGTCCCAGAGTGTATAAAGATCAAAAAATACTTTTGATTGAGCAATTTGTGTGAAAAGGAAGAAGATAATTAAAGAAGGCAGTGATATAAAAGCCATATAAAATATACTACTGCTAAAAACTGACAATCCAATCACCAGACAAAAACTATATGTCATGGTTTGCACAAAATTATTTAGCAAAACAACTGTTTTTAATAGCAAAGAAATGTTTTCTGAGTAGTAAATCATCTTATCTTGTGACACTGAAAATGATCTTGCATCACAGGAATAAATTACAATTTAAAATCTATTAAAATAGAACACAGTTATTAAAATAATAATTATATATATATATATATATATATATATATATATATATATATATACAATTACTAAAAAACGTTTTACTGAAAAAAAATTACAGCAGTTACTGAAAAAAGTTTTTTAATCTAATAAAACTGAATCAATAAACAGAACTTCATAACTTCAATAAAAAAGAAAATCCTAACCAAATTTCTGATGCAGCATTTTAAAAATGATTAATGACCTCAAATGACCTCGTCTATAATTGCATGCAATGACCTCATGAGTCCACAGAGAAAAACAGGTATTTGGAAAAGCAGACAAACCGCTGCTTCTGCACAGATGAGGGTCAAATTAAGTGAAGGTTAAGTACTGGTTGTCCCTCCCAGAAGACCTGAACCGTCCGCTCTAGCTTCCACTGCTTTATTTTTCCTTCCACTATAGCAGAGCTCGGCTTATCCTGGGCTCACTTTCTTTCCCGCAGTCATCGTCCAATCAGCACGCTTCGCTGGAACGCTCACAAGTCAAAAGGTCAGAGCAGATCTGACATAAAGAGAAGAGCTCCGCTGTAGACACCTTAGTGCAGCTCCATTTACTGGGACTAAACGGCCTTGTTTAACCTTGCATACCGGCAATCGGGTGAGAAACAACGGGAACAGAGCGTAGCTTTAGTCTCAGAGTGCCACAATCAAACAAGCTCAGTACAAGGTGCTAAATGTAGTCCTCTAATCCAGATGAAATTACTGTTTCTCCCTCAAGCTCAGGACAGAATAATGTTTCAGAATGCGATAGCGGCAGAATCCCTCTATCAGAGTTGTACAAAAGTGCTGATTTTTTCTGCTCTGTGCCAGAATGGGCATTGCTTGAGATTTGAAGTTCACAGACCTTTGGATTTATGGGATTTAAACCTTGCTTTACATGTATAAATATGTGGGAATACCATGCTGAATGGGAGATTTAGGCCTCGAATGGAGATAAATAAAGGAAAGTGAAACTCTCGACAGATATTCGGTCAGAAAAGAGTCAGCAAACTCAGCAGACTAGATAAAGAAGAGGGAATCATTCACAGACACATATCAGAGATGTACTGAGAAGGGATTACAGTTCACTTCCATTCATTCATTTGTGCATCATTTGAGACATTTTTGATATAGACCTCTTTGAATCTTTCCATTGCTCATTTGACTTCACTAACCATCCTTGATTTGAGATGCAAATAAAATATAGAACAGATTTTTACTAACAGGTTACAGCACTCCATTATTTTCATTTTACAGTGGCCCATTCAAGCGTTACTAATGGCGCCGCCAATAGCTGCACAGTGATTTGGTACAAAGTAGAGCTCGCTTGATAATAGCTGGTGAAGTCTGGTCAAACGGTTGACATTTAACTGACATTTATTAAGGCAAGTTTCCCAGCATCTCAGGAGATACACCACACATGTCCTAACCAACTGTTCTGCTTGTCTTCTTGAGTTAATGCAGGAATGCAAGTCTGAGTTTGCTTTTCATATCTAAAAGGGTTGATTTCTACAGTTTTGTAGCATTTTGTAACCCTTTTTAACAGTAATTTGTTTTACATGACAGTTTTTTTTACTCATTCTCTGATCCTCAGAATTAAAGGGATAGTTCAGCCAAAACTGCTGTAAACCACATTGACTTTAACTGTTTTAAAGGCATTTTTCCAGATATATTCTTTTATGTTCCACAGAAGACATGAAGAAAGCATATCATACAGGTTTGTAATGACAAAGTAAACGATGACAGAATAGCTGTAGGTGATATGACCAAAATCTTATTTCACGATAATGGTATACAGGTGTTTATGTAGGCTTCAGTCACTTTCAGACATAATGCATGGATCCAATATACTGATGCACATCAGTTATTTTCCCAACTGTTTACATGCACTTAAACAGCATTTTTGACAATTTTGTGTATATCTGGACATTTAGACATCAGTTTTAAGCTTAATGTTTGTAAACTCCTTCCTTCCATAAACCTACTCTGCTCTGATTGGTCAGCTGTCCAAGTCTGTTGTGACTTTTTTGACGTTGCGGGTTGAAGCAACCCCAATAATGCCATATTTAGTCCCTGGAATGTGGATTTACCAGGGGAACCCTGACAAAAAGCACGTATTTTACACCACGGAACACGATTTTTAACGGAGGATAGTTTTGAGTATCAATTGCGTGGGTTTTGATGTGAAAACCTGGCAACCCTGAGCATGCACCTTTACATAAAACAATAATATAGTGCTCCAAAAAAAAAAAAAAGAAATACAGTGCCGCTGCGCTGCTGGGCGTCTTGGTTCAAATCCCGACTTAAGGACCTTTCCCGATCCCGCCCCGGCCATGAAAAACAACCCATGGCAACAGTGTTAAAGTAGTCCAATTCTGCAGGAAAACCGCAGACTTGCCAACACTGCTTGTTGGCCCAAAAAAAGAAGATTAGTGTTTGTGTTCAGTTCAGTTTCGATTCCAATGTAATTAAAAAATATCAAACATATTTATTCTTTGTCTCATTACTGCAAAACATTTAGTTGCAGCTGAATACCATAAACAGAAATCAGCAGGCCAGATTAAGATTCTTAAGAAAAAAATTAGACAACTAAACAAAATCACATGTAATTTATGAATGAATTCAGTGACTCACTTAAAATGTACTTGTTTTATTACTGGATGAATCAGCGTTTGTGAATGAACCTCTTGAATGAATCAAGACATTTTAACAGTCCTTAACAGCGTAATCGATAAATCTTCATTTGAAGTGTCAAATAACTTTCAAAAGGTGACTAATGGTAGAATTGTATACTGATGGAATTACAGTGGTATATACTACAAAAGTAAAGACTACCGCTAACCAGCTGTTCTCCCGTAGTAGACGGTTACAGTAGAACGTCAAGAAGTTGCAGTTAAAATCACAAACGCGCAATATGACGTTGGAATGCCGTTGCCGTTCCATAAGTGACTGCTGCTTAAAGTCCCTATTGAGACGGTGGCGCCAAAACTGCAGCTGAAAGAATAGCACGATACTACGATATTTCTCAAAAAGCAGATTGTGGAGACATTTTTATCGTCCACGATCAAATATCGTCATATCGCACACCCCTATGTGAGGCACTTTTTATTATGGATGGATGCACTTTATTAGACTTTATTAGACTCCGATTACATTCGTCTGAAAGAAGGAAGTCATATACACCTAGGATGCATGGAGGGTGAGTAAATAATACGCTACAGTAGTGCTGAGTCCTATCCTCTGCCTGTGAGATCGCTGATACATGGTATTATCGTGCTAATTTATTTAATTATTTTACATTTATTACATTTACATTTCATTGCCCGAAACCAGCTCCAGCATAAGGCTAAAAGCAGCCTAACATTATCAAAGAACATCATCACTGATTAGCCTAGCCTATTCTAGTGCAAGTTTATGCATTTTAAAAAACACTTGCATTATAAGTGAAGCTATCTACACTGTATGATGAATAAATCTCTTACCACACACTACATACGCCTGCGACGTGTTATGCCTCCGATGCGGGCACTCTAGTCAATGCTTGTGTTTATATCCTCACGCTGCGGCTCGTTCTGCATCGCTAAAGTTAGGCTAGTCCCCCACCTCATCCCTAGCCACCGTCCAACAATTTGAATTTCCGTGGGCGGGATTTAATTTAATGATATTCTAATGGACCGCTTTGTGACATCATTGCATGCGGAAAACAAATGCTGTAGTCCAAAGGAGCCGTTCATTGTAGTTCTTGGAAAGAGTTTTTTTTTAAAAACGAAATATCTCCCTTTTGAGTGGACTTTGAGATTTGTAACTTTGTAGATCTTTTTAATGCCCAAAGATACACACCACACACTGACTAAAATTCAAAAAGTGAAAAAGCATAATAGCACCCCTTTAACAAGCGCATGACTGGAAATGAATAGCACATGAAGCTCTTTTATTCCAAACGGCCAATAAAAACCCTGTTTTCTGACACGTAGCACAAAAATACTTAAATAAGGAAAGACGAAAGCCAGTCTGTGTGTGTTCAGGAGCATGTGCGGGTTTCCCATGTGCATTCTGTGATGTCTTGCTGGCCCAGAAGCAGCTTGCTACGCTTCTCCCATATGAATGAGTTAATGAAGAAAATGGAGCAAAGAGGAGCTTCCAGATCTATCAGGTTTCCCCGATCCGGTGTTTCTAATCTCCCTAGCACTGCTTTCATAGAAGCAAAACAACAACCTCTAAACCACCACGGCGCCGAGGTCTCAGCTGCGGCAGGCTTCCCTCTCCGTCCTGCTCAATGACAAACCATCTGGCAGCAGCCGAGCATTTTTAATGGCTTCATTATAGGATGGGAACATTTCAGCTGCAGAAGCTCCGACGGCGGGGCCGCTTGGTTCGCCATAAAACAAACCGGCCGATGCCGGCGATAACTCACGCCGCGCATCGTTATGCTAATCGTAAAGGCCAGGTAAAACCAGGAAAAGTAATTTTTCATGACCGCCGCGTACACGACCCGACGGATGTGGCTTTGCCCCGTGCATTATAATTCTGACCGTCATCGCAGCTCTTAAAGAGAGAAAGACTGCGTGCTATTAGTCATAAGTCTATTTAGTCTGGGTCGCGTTCACAGGCTTTACATATCCGAAGCGCAGTCTACCAAAGGCAAATGTTTATCCAGCGTGTCATGTGTGCAGTCTCAGCCTCTGGTGCCAGGGCATGGAAAACAAGCTTGAAGCAAAGAGCAAAAATACAAATACGGATGCAAATACGATGCACCATCTGGCCAGGGCGGTGATATCCCTGATTCATTTGTTTCAGAGTGACTGGGCATACATTTAGATGCAACAAGCCAGTCGTTAACATTGGCGATTTTGACTCGAAATCTGTCGGCGACGGCACAGGAATACATTACTCTTGCTGGAACGCTCCTGGAGGCGAGTTGGGTACAGTGTGACAGCATGCTCAGACGCACGATAGAGATAGAGAGAGAAAGTACATAGGGAGGGGAGCGATACGGCTATTCCCAGCATTAAGCTGAGGGCTTTTAATTGGAATGTGCCCTGGAAAGCCCTGAGGGTGAGTGATGAATGAATGAGATGGCTCAGGTCTCCCCAATACGGGTTGAGTCAGCACTACTTTAGCTGCATGAAAACACTTAATGGCTCATAAACTTGCAGGCCAGCTGAATTTCCCATTGGCTTTGTTCTATGATGCTGAAGACCGATATCTCGTCCTGCCAGCATTGGGCCAAAGCTCTTGTTGTCCCGGAATGCCAGGATTGTTTTATTTTATCACTTTCATTTTCCTGTTTTTATATGCTTCTCTCTCTGAGGACAGTTATTTATCATGGGCCCTGCTGAGAGGGAAAAGCACAACAAAGCACAAACTCAGAGATGGGGAATGATTTATCGCCTCTAGTGCTGCTCTAGTTTTTCCTCGCCGGAGCTGAACACAGAAAAATTCACCCCTCCGCTGCTGTCGTGCGAGATTCAGGCCCCCTGCAGGACCCCAAAGTGATCCCATTGGTTGATGTTTTTGGGTACTCCATTCTTGCCTGATCGGAAAGCCACGAAACCACAAAAATACACCAATTAAGGTATTTTACGTCTTATATGAGACATGACGTAACTGAAGCAACAAATGGTCAAATAATTATCTTTACTACATTTTCAGTTAGCATGCTATTGCTAACCACACCATCTCATTCATTCTTTACGGTTAGCATGCTATCGTTTAGCATACTAAGCTAACATATCCAGTGCATGTTGCTTCATTTAATCATATCAAAAGCAGACTTTGTGTTATATGGTAAAATGGAGATGGTAATACCAATTGTTTAATCCAAAAATTGAAAGAAGCTTTTTCTTCAACATTTAGTAATATTAAATAATACATTTTTACCCTTTGGCAACTGAATATTATTCAATCACATTATATGATATTATATGATATGATATGATATATAATATTTTATTAATAAATATGCACTATAGTCAATTATAGTGTTCAAATTGTCTATCTATGGATATACATAATTAACAATAATAGTGTAATAATAATAATAATAATAATAATAATAATGTATTATTATTATTATTATTAATAATAATAATAGCAGCATCACAACAATATTCTGTTCTATTCTATTCTATTCTATTAATAAATATCCACAATAGTCAATTCAATTATCTATGTATGGATAGTTTGTGAAATATCCATAACTATAATAGTATTTTAAATAAATCAATCAATAAATACATAATAGCAGCATCACAACATAATTATATTACATTATATTTTATTATATTATATTATATTATATTATATTATATTATATCCACAATAGTCAATTAAATTGTATATTTATGGATAGTCAATGAAATATCCATTTATATCTATTTATATCTATATATATCTATTCATTAAATAAATAAATAAATAATAGCAGCATCACAACAATATTATATTTATTATATTAGATTATATTAGATTATATTAATAAATATCCACAATAGTGAATGAAATTGTCTATGTATGGATAGTCAATGAAATATCCATAACTAACTATAATGGTCTTAAAATTAATTCATTAAATAAATAAATAAATAATAGCAGCATCACAACAATATTATATTTATTATATTATATTATATTATATTATGAAATATCCACAATAGTCAATGAAATTGTATATGTATGGATGGTCAATGAAATATCCATAACTAACTATAATGGTATTCAAATAAATAAATAAATTAATTAATTAATTAAATAAATAATAGCAGCATCACAACAATATTATATTATGTTACATTATATTATATTATATTAATATTATATTATATTATATTATTTTATTTTATATTACATCCACAATAGTCACTGAAATTGTCTATGTATGGATAGTCGATGAAATATCCATAACTAACTATAATAATGATTAAAATTAATTAATTAATTAAATAATATCAGCATCACAACAATATTATATTATATTATATTATTAAATATCCACAATAGTCAATAAAATTGTCTATCTATGGATAGTCAATGAAATATCCATAACTAACTATAATGGTATTAAAAAAACAAATAAAAGCAGCATCATAACAATCTTTATATTATATTATATTATATTATATTATATTATATTATATTATAAAATATCCACATGGCATAAACCAGCCCAGACAGGAATCTCCTCTGGTTTGCTACTTTTAGAAGGGTTTGGTGCACTTGAGAGCTAATTATTACAATATTTACATGAGGAGCAGAAATATGTGGCGATATTTCGGATTAGGCATTACAAACAGCTACCCTTTCAGGTCCAAACGGCACTGCACTCCACAATAAGATCGAATCTTCCACTACACTGGCATTTGCTTCCTCACTAGCACCATTACGTGTCGATTTCACGATCCATCTAATGCTAAACAAATGAGAGTGTAGGGGGGCGTCCATACAGCTGCTGCTGTGCATGTGCCAGGGAGGAGCCTCAGTTAATTACTCGACTAATGAACAAGCGGCAGATCGTCTCGTACATCGCCTGCAATGAGACTAGCCTGAGTAATTCGTGCTAAGGGCCGGCCATCTCTTCCAGTCATGTGCTGCATCTGTCAGTTGGCCACCCATGTGACCAGCCGCAGTCTTGCACAAGCGAAACTGCCCCGTGGAGAACGAGGACTGTCCTATGGTAAAAAAGAGTCAATGCAGTGTCATCACGGCAGTGGGAAAGAGGTCTTTACACAGTGGAGACGACTCCAGTAAATTACTAGCTTTCCAGCTCACGGCAAAGCCACTCGGCATACTGTACATTCAAAGCACGGCATTCTGCATGATTCAGCTGTTTGCACAATATCGCCTGTAGATATTCACCATGCCATTGTGCTCTTTGGATGCTTCAACAGCCACAGACTGTGAGGAGGATTGAGAAGGGGAAATGGAATGGAAGGCTAGAAGGCTTACAGAGGTTAGATGTCGCTTTTTATCATTTTTATAGTAGGAAGTACAGTATTACAGATGACTGTTGGGCTGCAGTCAACATGATAATTACACAAAGCTGAATCCTCTTGATTTCTAAAAATCAGTCCACTGTACATATATCTAAACCTTGAGCTTACTAAGCTGCCTTGCTGTCTGCATAGACAGCTGTCTACTACAGCAGCATCCAGACTGAAGAGTAGCCTCATACAGTAAGTGACTGATGTGATATACTACATACAGTAGGCAAGAGCTCCATGTGTCATATTAACAGCACTCTGCACATTAAGCACACAGGAGACCTGAGGCTATAAGAGGAATGACGCAATACTACAATAAACATAAATATACATGGCACACATGTTGCATAAAATAGTATGTTTTTAATCTTTAGATTATTGTTATTTTTTTAATAATGTTCGATGTTGAAAAAATATTAAATGTATTATTATAGATTTATTAAAAAAATCATATATTTATTTATAAAATAACATTTCACATTGGTGTTGGTTTCTTATGCATGCATTTATTTTATCAAAAATAGTAAAATTATGAAATATAATTACAATTCAAAATAACCACTTTCTATCTGAATATATTTTAAAATGTAATTTATTCCTGTGATGCAAAGCTGAGACTGAAGCAGCATTGTCTCATGATCCTTCACAAATCATGCTAATATGCTGCTTTGCTGCCCAAAAACATTTCTGATTATCATAAGTATATAAATGCTTACTATTTTCGAGGAAATAATTTTTTTCAGGATCCTTTGATGAATAGAAAGTTCAAATGACTTAAGGCTTCCTTACTGAATAAAAGTTTTTTTACACAAATAAGTATGCAAGTAAGTAAATAAGTAACTAAATAAATATCTTATTTAACCCAAAGTTTTAATCAGTATTCACACTTGTTGCAATGCATTATGGGATTGCATTATCTGCAATGTACAATGTTTCCCAATAATTTGACCAAAATAACATATCTTTTGAGGAGAGCTTACTTAACTCGCCTACTTTTTGATACAGCCTTCATTGTCTACTTTATCTGTGTAAATACATATCCTTTCAGCTCAACTCAGTGTAAGCTCAGCATCTTTCCCTTGATACAGTAACTAACTACAGATTTACTGATCAAATAATAAACATTGAACATAATATAAGGCTGCGATTATAAATCAATGCATGACGATTTGTGGATCGATTCTGAAATTTTCCAAATGCATCACTATTTTCTCTGGAATTGATTCTAAGCTTAGTTTTTAACAGCAGATGGCACTCTAATCTAATTTTTAACCATGCACTCAAACGCTCACAAAGAAGAACGCTAAAGACCATCATGTAATTCATGCAATTCAGAATGGTTTTATAACACAAGGTTAATGTAAACACAGCCCTTGTAATTTGTTTCAACCACTTTGAACTTTATGAATGATTATTTTAATTTCAAGTGTGTGTAAGGAATTGGGAGCAAGCAGAGTACGACTGTTTCTAAAGTATGCAGCGCCATCTGCTGTTAAAAACTAAGCTCAGAAATAATTCGAGAGAAAATTGTGATGCATTCTGAAAATCTCAGAATCGATCCAGAATCATTTCTTTATTCGCAATGCATTATTTCCCCAGCCCTAATAATTAATGGTTTAAAGGGGGACCTATTATGCAAAAATCACTTTTAAAAGGTGTTTGAACACAGTTGTGTGGGTGCAGTGTGTGAAAACAACCAGCCTATAATGGTAAAAATCCACCAACTCATTTTTTTTGCAATCCCAATAAATCATAAACGATCTCTCTGAACACGTGATTCCAGATTTCTCCCTACGATGACGTCACCATATGGAAAAAGCCCAGCCCATGTGTGACGATCTCTGCCCTATTAGCATAGACACAGCCCTGAGTGAGAAGCAGCAGTCCACCATTACTGTTTTCCTGCGGTAACTGTTGGAGATATACAATGTCAGTGCTAAAGAGGCATTACAAGTGTTGTGTTTTGGGATGCACCAACGAACACTGGAGACTCCCTCCATCTAAGTCACTGAGGACACTGTGGTTAAATTTAATTTTCGAAGGAAATGTCCCAGAAAATATTGGTAAAGTCCCCTATACGATTAGGGATCACTACCAACGCTTTGTGCGCAAGCGTCAGCTCCAGACAAAGCAAGTATCACGCATTGTTTTCCAAACTGCCTTTCTGAAAGCGCTTCTTGGCACTCTGTACTAGCTAAAGCTAGTATTGTCTCTGTCTGTTTTCACTGATGCTGCCTTAACGTGCTACCAGAATTATCATAAATATGAATGCGGTGCTTAAAAATTGCATATGAAAGCAATATGAAGTCAACCGCTTGAATTTGTCAAGCTCATAATCACAAGTGAGACTTAGAAAGTTTGTGATAACACGCAATGGCACCATGAGACCAGCAATGTCGTTATTTTTACTGCACCGTGCTCCCCATCTGTGTAATTCATAAACACGTATTTATAACGCACAGTCCAATCAGATGACTGACTTTTAAACTGATTCCGTTTCGAACATTTAAGGCTGAACACCGCTGCTGAGTTTCTGACATTTTCAGCGCGACTGTCCTGTTTTGTTTTTGCCCGCTCTTGAAGCTCCGCTCTCTTTATTTGCATTTAAAGGGACAAACACGAAAATAGCATGTTTTAGCTCATACCCTAAAAGCGGCATTTTTAAAAAACTATGAAAAATGATCTGTCAGGTATTTTAAGCTAAAGCTTCACATATACACTGGGGACATCAGAAACGTATTTTATATCTCGTAAAAAGGGGCATAATAGGTCACCTTTAAAACAAATACTAGCTTAACTTTTGTGCGAACAGCAATTTTTTGTAAAGTCAAATTTTTTTCACCTCAGATATACAATTATACAGTAAAAGTATACTTAACCCTGTAAAGATATACAATGTCAGCTCCAAAGAGGCATTACAAGTGCTGTGTTTTGGGATGCACCAATGAACATACGAGGCTCCACAGACTCCCTCCAAATGAGCCGCTGAGGACGCTGTGGTTTAATTTCATTTTCGAAGTGTCGGAAATGTCCCGGAAAGTATCGGTAAAGTCCTCTATATGTGTACCAACGTTTCATGCGTGAGCGTCAGCTCCAGACAAAGCAGGTATCATGCGTTTGTTTTCCAAACTGCCTTTCAGAAAGTGCTTCTTGGCACTCTGTACGGCTAATGTTGCTAAAGCTACCATTGTCTCTGTCTGTTTTCATTGATGCTGCCTTTACATGCTATCAGAATGATCATAAATATGAATGTGGTGCTTAAACATTGCATATGAAAGCGTGCGTAATTCATGTGTGACACGTATTTATAATGCACAATCCAAACAGATGACTAACTTTTTAACTGATTCTGTTTTGAACATATAAGGCTGAACACCGCTACTGAGAGTTTCTGACATTTTCAGCACGCGAGACTGTCCTGCTTTGTTTTTGCAGGCTCTTGAAGCTCTGCCCTCTTCATTTGCATTTAAAGGGACAAACACAAAAATGGCACGTTTTGGCTCATACCCTAAAAAATATATATAAAACATTATCTGTCAGGTATTTTGAGCTAAAACTTCACATACACACTCTGGGGACATCAGAGACTTATTTTACATCTTGTAAAAAGGGGCATAACAGGTCACCTTTAAAACAAACACTCGCTTAACTTTTGTGCGCACAGCTATTTTTTTGTTAGGTCACATTTTTTTCACCTCAGATATACAATTATACAGTATAAGCATACTTAACCCTGAACAGTCATGCACGAATCAAATTCATGCTGGTTTTCTTAAAGGGGTCATCGGATGCCCATTTTCCACAAGTTGATATGATTCTTTAGGGTCTTAATGAAAAGTCTCTAATATACTTTGATTAAAAATTCTCAATGGTTTTGTAAAACAACACCCTTTTTACCTTGCCAAAATCAGCTCTGCAAAAATCATCTCATTCTAAGGGGTTGTTCCTTTAAATGCAAATGAGCTCTGCTCGCCATGCCCCTCTCTTCTTTCTGTGGAAAGACGATCTTGTTTACTTTAGCCGCTAAACTTCCTAACTACCACATTATAAGGAAAGACGATCGCAAAGATTCATAAAAAAAAACACTTATACTCACTTCTGCTGTAAGTGAAGCTGGATCATGAATGATTCGCGCGAACATAGACGGATATATGTAGATCAGGAGGTGCATTCCATTCACATGTAACCTTCAGCGGCTCAGATGTCTGGAGTTAATGATGACCACTATGTTCATTATTACATCCAGCAACACAACACCTCAATCGCTCAATCGGAGATATTCTAACTTACATCCCTGCTCTGGCATCAAAACAAGGAAAGTTACTGGACTGTGACAGATGGTCTAAGGTAAGATCTCATGTCAATCAACTATGGTGGGAGCGGCCTCTGTCGGTGTGACGGCATCTGAGAACGGCTCGATTTGAAAAAGGGGATATTATTTTTACAGATTAATTAAAAACCACTGCATGGATTTTTATCATTATAGGGTAGATTTGTACATACACTGCCAACACACATTAATGTTCAAACAACATGAAAAAGTGAACTTAGCATCCGATGACCCCTTTAAAATCAAAGATGGGGAAGACTGGGTTGGCTCCTTTCAACGGGGTACTGAGACCATCCATCAAAACAGTTGTGACCACTGTGAAGTCCCACATTACATAAGTTTGCCACTGTGTACATGTCATGTGTGAAATACAGAGGGCCTGTTGTTGTTTTTAATCTTTGTATACAGCACCATGGGGTGTCTGAACCAGACGCAGATATCCCATTGGCTGAGAAATCACCTTTTGCTCGCAATGATAAAAATCAGGATTGTGAAAAGAACTCGCTCCCCTGCTATTTTCTGTCTCCGATTCCCATTTTTCTCTCTTCTCACTTAGCTCGTTCCTAACCGTTCTTCTGTCTAATATAATGAATCTAGATAATAACCTTCGCAACAGAAAGAGGACACGGAAGATTCATTGGAATGCTAAAATAAAAAGCGTTCTCCATAAGTTAACAATAGCAATAGTTTCAACAGTTCACATTATAATAGAAACTAAGTCTCATCTTGTGCTCTCTTTGCACTAAACCTAATGTCTCCGCAGCTGCCCAGGCGGTTGTTTCTCAACATTTAATTCTGAGTCACATTTTGCCCTTGAAAAAAGCTCATCATCATTAGTCTAGAGCTGCATTTGCTCAACACACGCTTGCTCATTTGGTTCACTCAGAGCTAATGGTGCCTTCAGTGTCACGCCACTCAATCAAAGTCCTGGTCTCTAGGCCTCTCTTTCAACGTGGCATCACACATTTGTGCGAATGCCACAGAGCTGTAATTCAAATTGATTCTCTGAATATGACAAATGGTCGTTTAGTAGCTCAGCTAAGATCATCGAGACTGTAATATTTCTTAGAGCACATCAAAGCACAGTTTTAATAGAGATGAATCGAATGGAGATCTAAAAGAGAAATCTCCACTGCAGACCTCGAATGTAAACCGCCACGGGCGCAAACATCTACAGTGCCAGTGTTGGCCTACCACTGAGGCAGCTAATAGGAATAAACCCAACTGACATTTAATGGGTGTTTATTTTGGAGGGAAACTCTGTTCTTAAGGCTGCCGAGCGACTTGCGAAGGTGGCTGGGATGCCTTGTGTATGCTAAATGATGTCTAAGTCTCATGCGGCTGCCATTAAATCCGCTAAAGAGTCGTCAGAGTTGTTTTGCATTCTGCTTCAGAAGTACGAAACAACTCAAAATACTGGAACCATAGCAACCAGCTGCCTTACACCTTTGCCTCCCTATTCCATCTGCTCTGTAATTTGCTGTAAATGATCATCTGATGCCAAACTCTTGTGCACAAACACAAAAAAACTGACCTGCACTACTACAAATATTCTCAAATGGCAGCCTGTGACATTAACATTTACTGTGGACTGTAATTAAATTAAAAGCTTTTACGTGCTTTCGCAGGCTACTTTGATTCACTCCGGTGGGCAAAAAGAGTTGCATGGAAATAAATACTATAATTGAGAGAGTAGTGGATTGGGATGAAACTTTCAGTGTTTTTCAATGTACTGCACCTAAATGACAATTTGCAGAAACGTTACTCACCCTCAGACCATCCAAGATGTAGATGAGTTTGTTTCTTCATTTGGAGAAATGTAGCATTACATCACTTGCTCACCTGCAGTGAATGGGTGCCGTCAGAATGAGAGTCCAAACAGCTGATAAAAACATCACAGTAGTCCACAAGTAATCCACACCCCTCCAGTCCATCAATTAATGTCTTGTGAAGTGAAAATCTGCTTGTTTCTAAGAAACAAATCCATCCTTAAGACATTTTAACTTTAAAGCATTGCTTCAGGCCAAAATATGAGTCCTCCGTCCATAAGACAGAAGATCGTCTGTTGTCTCTCACTACAAAATCCACCAACATATTTGTTTAGAGCTTTTTTGGACTGTTTTAGCTTGTAAATGGTTTGTTTCAATGTTTCATCTGTGCATATTTCTCTCCTAATTCAGACGAGATGACTTCTTTCACTAGAGAAACTAATATTAGAGGATTAGCAACCATTTTAATTTAAAATTTTATTACAAACACACAGATTTTCAGTTCACAAGATGTTAACTGATGGACTGGAGTGGTGTGGATTACTTGTGGATTATTACGATTTTTATATCAGCTGTTTGGACTCTCATTCTGACGGCACCCATTCACTGCAGAGGATTGTTTGGTGAGCAAGTGACATAATGCTAAACTTCTCCAAATCTGTTCAGATTTGGAGAAACAAACTCTTCTACATCTAGGATGGCTTGAGTGTTTTTTTTGTTTGTTTGTTTTTTTAGCAGATTTTCATTTTCGGGTGAACTATTCCTTTAAGAGACTACTTAAAACTACTAAACTCCACTTATGTTTTCTACAGTTTATATTTTAGCTTCATTTAAAATCATAATAGTTTTAATCAAACTGTATTTGTAACACTTTCTAACACTACTGTATATAAAAATATGCAAGTGCCAAGGAACCTTGTTTTTTTTTTTTAAATAAAACCATTAAACTCCAGTCTGTATTATTTATAGATTTTTAACATCATCTGGAACAGACAGTTTCACCGTGCATGCAAAAACATGGTGCAGCTATAGACTTTAAAATGGACTTTCTGGAAAATCACTTACCATACTAGACAGCACATGCATTTCCAAACATTAATAAATACAAAGCTGTTAAATCTAATTGTGCAGGAACATTTGTAAAGCATCTGGGTCAGAGAATAACAATTAGTTATTTGCACAGCTTAGTCTTCATCCAGCAAAGGTTGATGGTTTAAGTAATTATGTTTTTATCAATCAAATATTTGCAGTACAGCCAGTCCAGTGGATAAGACTCCTCTTTGATCAAAGAACAATTTCAGCCCTGTGTTCAATTCCCGAACTCAATTCCCCATTCAATCACGAAAAGAAACAAGTCTTTTAAAACGGGTCTGCACTGAAAGTTTTTCCTCCTTCTTGGTGTATTAAACTTGAATCACAAAAATGCCTCACTTTTATTGGGTAAAGTAAGTCAGTTTTATGAGGATGTGCAATATGTGTGACCTCAAAGCATTTCCTTTCTGGGAAGCTACATATAACAGTAGCACTGCAAGACAAAATAAAATATTCCCACTAAAGCTGTCTAGAATTTGAGAATTTAAACATTTACCCTTTAGACTTTCATACACATAACACGCTCAAAGTTACCTCTCACACTGTACTGTATGTACACAATAAACTGTTATACAAACTATGCATCATGCAATCTCAGATTATCCTTTCATTGTATATCTTTATCTTAATCAGTAAACAAAAGTTATGCAATACTTTCACTCTCCTCATATATATTTTATAGCGGTTGGCATAAATAAAACATCATATGGAAGTTGATACTGAATGTCTGCACATCATGTAAATTACATGTTTTGGTTATGTCTAAGCCATGTCTCCTTGCTTTAGATGTTTCACTGGACGCATCTGAATTATTTATTTATTACGGATTCATTAATTTGGCACTTTTCCATTAAATGCAAGCATTTGCATAATATACACTCAGATATGTAAATAAAATATATTTCCTAAATAGTACATCATATGATTGCCTATCATGATACATAAAGTGATTCCATTTTATATATTTTTTTTAATACAGTGGGGAAATGAAACCTAATAGTGATGGATCACAATGGCTTAGTAGAAACTAATTTATCCGGGCGAATACAATACTATATAATCTTCCTGAACAATTACTAGCAATGCTGTTTCACAATATTATTACAAATTAAACTGTAATATTATTATTAGAATATGCTGCAAAAAAAAAAAAAAAACAGCAGAGAGACACAGTCTCTTATTAAATTAACTGTTAGAAAGAATTTGATGACTTTAGTTAATGAACAGTTTGCTTCACATACAAAAAAAAAGATTTATTTTAGCGCTGCCTTTCAATTCTCTGATTATTCCACAAGGACAGTTTTATTTCTCTCCTTTCAATATTTTATGTTCACTGTATTTACAATGACTCTCTCTCTCTCTGAGGCCTGAATCCACACATATATGTGTCACACAACATTGTTTCTAACCATTTCTGCTTTCATTCTAAAACAGTTTCTATATTGCTTTGAGGATATTTGTAGTTGAAAGCCACAAACTGCTGATAAAGCGGCAGAAGATAAACCTGCAAACAGCACGGCTCATTGATTACGACACCGTCACGTGATCGCTCCTCCATGAATGAGAGACGCTGTTCACTCACCAGGAGCGTGACTGATTAACACATGGAAATTTATGCTGGAGGCTGATGTTACATCTTTATTTTCACATATTAGAAAAGATGCTGCAGTGCACATCAACGGCGGAGGAGATCTAAACGATGCTTAAGCACTCGGCTGCTTCCTCAGTATTTTCTAATTAAAGGCAGTGCAGGCTTTAGCAGAATGGAGCAATAAATCACCCGTTCTCAGGTGCATTGCCCATGTGGTGGCATTTTACTGTCAGTTAAAATGACTGTGCCTCCCCTCAATATTTCTGTGCAGAATTACCTCACCTCAAAGTGAAAAACAGAAAAGCTAGCTTCAGATACACAAATTAGGCCCAACATGGCCTACATTAGGCATTCCCCTTGACCTATTCAAGTACAAAAGACCACACCAAAGTTCAAGTCTAGTGACTTTTGATGCATACATACAATATGAGCTACAGAGGATTTGGCATTAAAATCATAAACATAATCAACACATTTGTAGTCTACAAACTACAAACTTTCATCAAATCATTGACCCCATTTTTAGTTGTTGAACTGGTTACATTCAACTACATTTGTTTCCTTTATTTAGAAACATTTGGCCAGTACAGTGATGTTGTGGCTTAAACAACACGTAGAAATGACTAAAGAAAAAATAAAAATATACCCCGGTGGTATAACTTTGCGGTCTACAGGCCTATACAGGGTTATATACACTTTTTTTTATATAGGCCTATATATGTTTCTAGCACTTGTACATGTATTTAAACTGCACTTACAAATAGTATAAATAATGTTATGAGATTAATGAATGTTTTCAGTAGTTAGCTTACCTGAATATGTTTGGTTTGTAGATCTGTTTTGGATGTCTTTGGAGTGGAATAATTATCTTCGGAATAGAAAATATGGATATTTTGTTTATAAACATCATACTTTTTCCGCTTATTTCAATTAATCTCGTTAAAATAGCTAGTTTAGCCACTAGTAGTACTTACAGTGTAGTGTAAACATTTTCTACACAAAAAGCGTAAGAACAGACAAACCGATTTAATTGAGTGAGTCATTTACGCTGGAACCGCTCCGGTTGATTCAAACTTAAACTCGTGACTTCATTCAGTTCAAGCGATTCACTAGCAAAAACAAGATAAAAAGAGTCATTAATTTTCGAATTTCGACATGGCTTGTAATGATTTTAAAAAAAACACTTCATGGGTGAAACGATGCTTTCTGCAACTCCGAATCAGTTAAATCATTGTGTTGCAAAATGATTCTTTGTTTTGAAGTGCTTCAATCGAATCGGGAATTCACTTCAGATCCGGTTCGCGAATCATTTCAGATCGGGTTCGTTATCATTCCCTGCGTCCCAATGTGCATCCACCCTACCTGCCCTAAATAGTATTGAAAATTACTACTATCACACAGAATTTAGGATGGATAGTATGCACATTGGGATGCAGGCATTCTTCGGAGCGCGTGTCGGGCATTTGATCAATCATTTGATCAGATCGGAATTTCGGAGCGTTTCGTGAATCATTATTCAGATGCGCACTTCAGAGCTCGTATTGCGAATCATTTTATTCGGATCGGGACTTCGGAGCGCGAATTGTGAATCATTCAGAACAGGACTTCGGAGCGGGTTCGCGAATCATTTGATTCAGATCGGCATTTCAGAGCGCGAATCACGAATCATTTTATTCGGATCGGGACTTCGGAGCGCGAATCTTGAATCATTCGGATCGGGACTTCGGAGCGGGTTCGCGAATCATTTGATTCAGATTTTCTCTCTCTTTTTTTATTAAACAATTCAAAACATCAAACCATTAAGGCAGTACAGTTAAAAAAAAAGTATACAAAGATACAAATTGGCTACACCTAGGCCTACAACTTAAGAGGACACAGGACGAATATAGAGATACAGTTTTCACTTAGGATTAACAGAACTTTAGATACTAAGATCAACTTTGACATGACATGATCAAGTTATATTTGATTCTACACTGTAAAATGGGTTGTTTACTGCATCCATTAGGGTTAAACATAGCCTATTGGATTGCTTTGTTGGGGTATTTTTAACATTTATTGCCTTATTTGTAACGCAACCAGTTGGGTTAAAATTTTAAATTTCAACGGTCGACCAGTGCAACTGAGTTATATATCTTTTCACGTGATTCCAAAATTAAAAATAGTGATGTACGTTGCGTGAATGAATCACTCTTTTGAGTGATTCTTTTCGGTGAACCGGCTCGCAAAGTTTGAATGATTTATTCGCGAGTCGGGCTGGCCTTATAGCAGCTGTTCATGACTAACTGGTGTGGTTTTGTCCTTGATCATCAAACCATCAGAGCTCGACTGTGCAGAGGATTTGACTGATGGATCGAGATGTAAGTTAGCAGACGCATGCAGCACGTACAGTAAACATTAGCTAAATGATCACATTTTCAGAGATGTGCATTTGTTTATGTTCCTCATATGACAGTTGTCTTGGACACCAGGTAACTCTAATACAAGAATAGCTAAAAAAAATGCTATATAAGTAGAACATCGCTATTAATAGGCCTGTTTATGAGTGAAATTGTTATTTTGTTCCAAGTGTTAATGATAAAATAAAGTAGGCTTAGTATTTGACTGGTCAGTTGATACGAAATGGCAGCCATGTAAAGTGACACTTATTCTGGCAATAATTTCTGTGTCATCCCATGTTAACGGAGACAACATTAGCTCAAGTACATCATTTGTACAAGTCCCTGGTTGTACAGCATGAGAACATGTTAGAGCCTCAGTGTTTACAGACTACTGTGAAATTAGCCTACAAATTGTGTGCGCATAGTTTTCTCTGCTCATTAAGCTGGGATAGAAGGTGTTTTAATACTGAGAAATTACACCCTTCAACTTTAATATGCAAGCTTAAAATGAATAAAAATGCAGTCAGGTAGAACAAAAATACAGCATAATGCACCTGAGAATGAGGTGAAGATAGAACCCTGCAAAAATTAGATTGCAAAGTGGTTTTTACTGTGACATAAATTAACTTTAATGGAAAGTTAATGAGATGCACAAGCAGAATGCATTAATAAAATCAATCTCTTTGTAATATAACAAAGGTCCCACTCTCATGTAAGGTGAAAGCATAAAACTGTTGCATCAGCCACACATGGGTTCATGCTGCTGAGTGCTGAAATTAAGGTTCTTAGCCATTTAAGTTTAATGTCCCAAGATCATTAATGAACTACAACAGAGCATTTGGGCTGATCTCGAGTCAGTAAGATGCACAGTTTGCAACATTATTTGGAGGCACATTTTCTTATAATAGGCCCTTGTTGGTACTATTTTATGTTTTCTTGAGTCAGTACTTTTGAATATTAGTCAAATTGTTTTGGTGCATAATGCTAACTATTAAAATAGCTGCCCAAGATACATTTCCTGTCATCCACTGTTTTTTTATATAAATGAAAACTGATGTGGCACATTTCTGCATGTGAGCATTAAAATTCAACATGAAACAGCATTGTTGCTTTATTAATATGAGGCAGAATATTGAATGAAAAATAAATTGGATGTTTTCTTAAGCTATATTTTTGTCTTGTTTTCCAGTAAATAGTATCTAAATGCACATAGAAGTTCAATTTACAAGAAAATGTCATAATTTCATAAGTTACTTTCTTAAACTAAGCTTGTTTTTCTTACCCCATTAGCATTGTTTTTGTTTTCTAAAATGGAATACACATCACAAAATGTTCTTTTTACATTTAATAATAATAAATGTTTCTTGAACAGCAAATCAGCATATTAGAATGATTTCTGAAAGATCATGTGACACTGAAGACTGGAGTAATGATGCTGAAAATGTATCTTTGATCACAGGAATAAATTACATTTTAAAATATATTAAAATAGACAGCAGTTATTTTAAATAGTAAAAATATTTGTTGTATTTTTCAAATAAATGCAGGCTTGGTGAGCAAAAAAGGCTTCTTTAAAAACATTAAAAGTCTTACTGTCCAAAAACTTTTGACTGGTAGTGTATATTAATATATTTTTAAAATTTTTATATTTATATTTTTAATATATTTTTCAGTTGGTGGAGTATATAAATGCAGTTTATATATTGATTTTTTTTGTTTTTGCATTTTAGCATACATTAGGTTTTAATAATAGTAAAAAAAAAAAAAAAAAAAAAAAAAAAAAAAAATATATATATATATATATATATATTAATAAATAATTCACTTACAATAATAATAACAATATGGAATACACATCACTAAAATTTATTTTTACATTTTGTTTATTCTAGAATATTCAGTGGTGAAAATAATAATGGCTGGAATTTTTATTCATTAGGGATTGAATGGATTGTGAAAAACTTTTTTTCTCAAATGACATGAGCTAATGAGTTGTTCATAATTACACTGTTAACATGCTGGAAGAACATTTGAAGTAAATTTCATGTTGACTTTAAGGTCACGAGTACGTAAAGAACCTGAAATGCCAGTTTTGAAATAGTTTTAAGGATGACTGTACCGTAATACAACAGTATCTTGGCAGCAATGAAAAATGACACTTTCTTAGAATCTAATTTGCTCGCACAGTCACAGAACGTACAATGTAATTTTATTGATAAGCGAGGACGGGGACAGGAGACACTTTTTTATCTGGATTGTGCCAGGGAATGTTCTTATCGGCTTTGGGCTCTACACAGATGGCTATAAGGTGACTGGCATGAATGCTAATAACTTAGCACTCTTCATAATGCATAATGAGTAGTCTTGAGTGAAGTGTCTGAAGCTGACAAGGATCCGGTTGTTTTGTTCTCAAAGAAGTGCACTTTGTGCAAAGTGGCTTGTATGTTCCATTAGCAAAATGTCAGCTGATTTTCTAATACTCTTAACTTCTCTCACTGCATCCTCACAGACTTCACTTGAGGCTAATCATATGGATGATTCAGTCCATCCAGTGTTTTGCAATTGACTCAGGAACTAACTCCTCATTAGATCAGGAGAGGGAGGCAGTGGCTTAAAAAAGCCTCGACACTCAATAGACAAATGGCAGAGAGAAATCAAATTAGATTTATTTAAAGCTGAGACGTGTCCCTCCCCACACTCCCACTAAACACAAGCGCATACAGGCACACATACATTTAAAAGCAATGTAAATCTCCTCCATTAAGCCAGAGCACTCCCTGAGCACATTATGGGGTCATAAGCAAACCTAGATCAAAGCATATTTCAGTCTTTGCATAACATCAGTGCTCATAACTGAGGATTCTGATCATTAAACCATCCGTCATTATCACTGAAGTCTCTTTCAATTATGTAAAATAAGATATGGACTTAATAAATATTTTTTATACATCCTCTCAGCGATAATAAAAAAAGTTCTAGGAACATTTTGCTGATGTTCTCATTAAGTTATGAATGTTCTCGGAATGTTCAAAACGTCCAATTTTTAAAATGTCTTTTAAAAGATTTGTTATTGGTAATGCAAACACTGAGGAACATTCCATTATAGCATTTTGAAAACATTATGTCATTTTTGAATGTTCTCTGAATGTTATGAAACAAGTACATTTAGATGAACATCAAACTAAAATGTTTTAGAAAAGATCTTCCATGAACTATGTATATATAATGATTTTGTGCTAATGTTTTGAGCTCATTATTATAACTATGAACTATGAATGTTCTATTCATGTTACTGCCAGAACTGGATGAATGTTTGGTTACTCTAACTTTGAGAAAAAGAACCAAAGTTCTGAAAACATTTCTTAAACCAAGATTACAGTACAAAGACAATCCCAAAAGAAATTATTGTTAAACAACATGCTGTTTCATAGCAGACTTAACGGAGGTCTTAGTTATGTTCAAATTATTCATGAAAAATTCTTAAAAAGAAAAAAGTAAAATTTTGAAATATTTTTACTATTTAAAATAACTATTTTCTATTTCAATATATTTGAAAATGTAATTTATGTGTGTGATTTCAAAGCTGAATTTTTAGCATCATTATTCCAGTCACACGATCCTTCAGAAATCATTCTAATATTCTAAATTTCTGCTCAAAAACATTTATTATTATTATTATGTTGAAAAAACTGAGTAGAATTTTTTCAGGTTTGTTTGATGAATAGAAAGTTCAGAAGAACAGCATTTATTTGAAATAGAAATCTTTTGCAACATTATAAATGTCATTATTGTCACTTTTGATCAATTTAAAGCATCCTTGCAAAATGAAAGTATTAATTTCTGACTCCAAACTTTTGAATGGTATAGTGTATAATACAAAAACTTTTTATTTCAGATAAATGTTGATCCTTCTACTCATCAAAGAATCCTCAAAAATATTGATGATAATAATAATAATAAATGTTTCTTGAACAGCAAATCAGCATATTAGAATGATTTCTGAAGGATCATATGACACTGAAGACAAGAGTAATGATGCTGAAAATGTATCTTTGATCACAGGAATAAATTACATTTTAAAATATATTAAAATAGAAAGCAGTTATTTTAAATAGTAAAAATATTTCACAATATTACTGCTTTTGTTGTATTTTGGATCAAATAAATGCAGGCTTGGTGAGCAAAAAAGACTTCTTTAAAAAAACATTAAAAGTCTTACTGTCCAAAAACTTTTGACTGGTAGTGTATATTAATATATTTTTTGAATTTTTATATTGAGTAATAATAATTTATTGAATTTGATCATTTTTAATATATTTTTCAGTTTGTGGAGGATATAAATGCAGTTTATATATTGATTTTATTTGTTTTTGCATTTTAATATACATTAGGGTTTGATTCTTTTAATAATAGAAAATTTAAAAAATATATAATTTTAATAAATAATTAATTTACAGTAATAATAATAATCACCCTGAAGCCCCGTGGTTGAGAACTACTAGATACCAAAGCTCGAATAATTCAGGTCAGAAGCCTCCACTTGCTGCCTATTTAAATTGATTTCAGTCTAGGAGAAATACATCAAAGAATCTCATTTGTGGTTTTTCTTTCCTGTAGGATCCAGTGTGTGATTCAATCCACTGTTGTTAAGCTTTGCCAATCTGATTGGAAGCAATATTGCCTGTTTTTTGGCAGATGAGGATGCTGACTTTGATTGTATTTGCAGTATTCTGCATGACAGATGACACCAACAAAGGCCTTGCTGTTTACTGGTGCTTGAGAGTTGAAAACATTTACTTGAGTAAGGACTATGACCATGATCTTAAGTTTTTCCCAACTGTACTATGTCTGAAATGCAGCACCGTCAAGCTGACAAACAGAATAATAGAGTCAGAGAATCATTTGGTATGCTGTAAAGCACAGATCCTTTGACTCTTTTAACACTGTGGGAACAGTGGTCACTTGTTCTCAGTTCCTGAGCCAAAACAGATGTACAGTAATTGGCCAGGAATGGTTGAAATGTCCAGTAATTAAATGTGAAGTGTGTAACCAGCTGGGACATTTGCTGACCTCTGTCTCCTAGACTCCGGCTAGTGTGCACCGTCCTAAATGTGCTTTGAATTTAGGATTTGCACCTGCTCGAGTAAGTAATGGTATTCTAGGCAGATAGAAATCCTTTTGTTGAACCCATGGCCAAGTTATACCGGAAAAGAACATTATGTAAATTAACAGCCTTGTGAGTGCATAACACGTAACGCGTCTCAAATGCAAAGCGGTTTTGTTTTATTCACGACGTGTCACCTTTGTGCAGAGAAAACACATATAGAGTTAGGTGGGAAAACACTCAGCAGAAAGCAGTGGAGATGCATTTGACACAACCTATCAGCTTTTCCCTTGGCTGTCTAATCTTTCACGATGAAGTGAATATCCTGGAAGGCAAGAAACCAGCGTTTTTCCCCTGGGTTGCTGTCGTAATCTTTCACTATCCACCGGTCCACGGTTATACAAGCACAAAATTACATCTCCAAGACCGGCCAGTTGCTCGAGTCCCTTATTTGATAGCATTCCTGCAGGGTAAAACTTAAAGGGAGGAACTCGATTACAAGGCGAAGCGTTTGCTGTGAATCTCACCAGTGCATTCAGCGCTCTTTTTGATGAGATTACGGTCATAATCTTGACTGGCAGTCTTCAGATGACCTGGTAACTTGGTCACTTTCTATAAGTGACATACTGTATTGGCTCAAAAGATGTCAGAAACTGCTTGAGTGAGAATCCTGATATGGCACATGAAGTCAGCGGGGTGAAATATATGCTCGACTGTTGAGCAGTGTGGGATGTTTCTTCTCTCTCTCGAGGCTCTAGTGACCCCGAGGAAAGAGAGCTCAGGGATGTCTCTCGAATAAGATGTTGAGGAATGGCAGGTCCCACCACAGTGAGATGCAGTTGTACCTTTTGTCCTTGATGTACATCAGATGTAGGCATCTCTCTTCAGTTACTCACATGACTGCCGCCAGCATCGAGGCACATGCCAATTCAACATTAGTGTAACATCCTGTCTACTTTCATCTAGTTGTTGGAAAGAATAAAAATTAGATTTTTTTTCATTTAGCTTTCTATTGAAAAATAAGCATTTTGGTCATTAAATGTTAGTGTTATTTTAGTATTGTTTACTTAATTGTTTAGTATTGTTTATTAATTTATTAGTACTATTACTATTCTTATATATTGTTATAGAATGTATTAATATTTGTAATGAGCTTTTATTTTTTTAACTCATAAAATTTATGCTTTTTCATTTAGTGGCTTTTTATATTTGTGTGTAGCTTTTAATTAGAGTAATTTTAGTACTTCACCTTAAGTTAGTTTATTTAAATGAGTTAACTTCTGATTCTTCATTTTTAATCTAAAATTGATATGGTTAATCAGTATTAGATATAAATGTTCATATGGTCAATTTTATACCAATTTTAGCTTAAATTTTAGTGTTTTTTCTGTCATTTTTGTTATATTTATTATTATTAATTTTTTGTTTGTTTGTTTGTTTTTAAATATTTCCATATATCTTAAGTTTTTATTATAATTTTAGTCATTTTAGTACTTCACTGTAAGTTCATTTATTTAAATGAGTTGAAACTTCTGATTCTTCATTTTTAATCTAAAATTGATATGGTTAATCAATATTAGATATAAATGTTCATATGGTCAATTTTATACCAATTTTAGCTTAAATTTTAGTAATTTTTTTTTTTTTAGTTTTTTTTGTCACTTTTGTTATTTTTATTATTAATTTTTGTTTGTTTGTTTGTTTGTTTTTAAATATTTCCATATATCTTAAGTTTTTATTATAATTTTAGTAATTTTAGTACTTCACTGTAAGTTCATTTATTTAAATAAGTTAAAATTACTGATTCTTTCGAAATGTAATCTAAAATTGATATGCTTAATCAATATTAAACATTAAGATTTTAGCTTACATTTTAATATATATATATTTTTTTTAGAATTTTATTGTTTTATTTGTTTTTTTTTTTTATTCCATTTATTTTTGTATTTCATATATCTTTCATTTTAATTTTAGTAATTTTAGTACTTGACCTTAATTTATGTAAATGAGTTAAAATGTCTGATTCTTTCAAGATTTTAATCTAAAACTGATATGCTTAATCAGTATTAGACATTAAGATTTTAGCTTACATTTTAATATATATATTTTTTTTTTAGAATTTTATTGTTTTATTTGGTATTTTTTTTTTATTCCATTTATTTTTGTATTTCATATATCTTTCATTTTAATTTTAGTAATTTTAGTACTTGACCTTAATTTATGTAAATGAGTTAAAATGTCTGATTCTTTCAAGATTTTAATCTAAAACTGATATGCTTAATCAATATTAGACATTAAGATTGATATTATCAATATTACACACATTTTAGCTTACATTTTAGTAATTTTTTTTTGTATTTTTTTTATTTTGTCACTTTTATTATTTTTTTTTATTTCATTTGGTTTTTGTTTTTCTATATTTCCGTATAACTTTAATTTTTATTTTAATTTGAGTAATTTTAGTATTTCACCTTAAGTTAATTTATTTAAATGAGTTAAAACTTCTGATTCTTTTAAAATTTTAATCTAAAATTGATATGCTTAATCAATATTAGACATTAATATTGATATTATCAATATTACACACATTTTAGCTTACATTTTAGCAATTTTATTAGTTTTTTTTTTGTCATTTTTATTAGTTTATTTTTTATTTTTTTATATCGTTTGGTTTTTGTTTTTTTTATATTTCCATATATCTTAACGTGGAGATGCATTAACTTCAATTTTAATAATTTTAGTACTTCACCTTAAGTTAATTTATTTAAATGAGTTAAAACTTCTGATTCTCTCAATATTTTAATCTTAAATTGATATGGGTTGTCAATATTAGATGTATCATTATAAGATACTAATATTGATATTATCAATACTAAACAAATTTTATCTAACATTTTAAGGCTTTTTTTTTTTGTCATTTTCCTTTAGTATTTTTTTTGTCTTTTTTTTAATTAGTTTTTTATATCGTTTGATATTTTTTTATATTTCCATAAATCTGTCATTTTTATTAATGTAATTTTAGTACTTTGTCTTAATCCTATTTATTAATCCGTTTATCTAATTTTTTCATTTTTCATCTAATTGATATTATTAAAAAAAATTAGATACCTATGTGTGTGTGTGTGTGTGTGTGTGCGTGTATATATATATATATATATATATATATATATATATATATATATATATAATGTTTTTTTGTGTGTTTTTTTTTTTTTTTTTTTTGCTAATTTTACTACTTTACCTTAAGCGTATTCATTTAATTGAGTTAAAACTTCTGATTATTTTACATTTTTCATCTAATACTAATATTATTTAAATTTTTAATATACTGAATATATTGTCAAAAAGATTTTGGTTTCACTTAACAACGCTGTTATTTCTAACACATACTTGAATTTGTTGACATGATGTTTTGGTGTGTTGAAAGCCTGTCTGAAAGTTTTCTCAGAGGAATCTTCATACACAAACCCTGTCTAAGTCGCTGAATAAGTGGACAGCGAGACAGCTGTCTTCGGTTTTTGGACACACAGCCGCTGACAGGTGCTCCGCTCACAGTCAGCTTGAGTTTATTTTTCATGTGATGCAGAACACAGAGACCTGTTATGCAGTCCATACACAGGCACTCAGTGACCACTGCTTTCCACACACAAAAAAAACAATACGCCACTTTTATAATATAGTGAATGACACAACCACAGAATCCAAGCACAGCACTGGAGTTCATGAATCGCTTATAAAACGTATTACGAGGCCACTGCCGCCAATGGCATATGCAAGTGTGTGTCAGAGTTAATGCATGACGTTGGAGGTGTTTTGGCATTGACTCACTCTGGAGCGTCCCGCAGCCCACCCTAAAGCCCATTTCTGTGCCATCAGCCAGTTTAGTTGCCATGACCAGAAGGACAGAACAATGCCTTATTATTTATAGTCCCATCTAATCCACACTCCCTGCCACAGTACATTTTGCCTGATTTGGCCCATGGGTGGTGGATTTTGCTAAAATCTTTTGATTGAATCAGTTTTGACACTACATTTTGAATCCCTTTAAGCAGGCTTAATTTTTATCTATAATGGATGTGTGCATGCATGCATAATGTATGCCTGTTGAAAGGACAGCGTATGTCCCCTGCTCATTTCAATAAATCTCACAGTTTGCTCTACATTATTTGTGCAGCGACTGATGCTAGCTATAATGTCATGAATTTTACATCAGCGCCATGTATACGCGCTTTCCCCGCTACGGCAGATCAAACAACCTGCTTGTTTGTCTTTTACTCTGATCCGTCAGTAAATTTGCAATGAAGGTTGTGAACATTTGAGAAAGTTTGGAGACAATTCAGTTCATCAGATTCTACTACAGGTGTTGATGGTGAAAACAGTTGTTGCTTACAAATGTGCTGCTTTTTTTAAAGTTCCTTTCCTTTCCTCCTTTCCTTTATATATTTTTTCATGAATCGTGTAATTATGGAAGCTTGTTTCCACCACTGAATAAAAATACAAAAGATAATTGCAACTTTTTAACTCACAATTCCCTCAGAATTGCATGATATAAACTAGAACTGCAAAAGTTGCGATTAGTCGCGATTAATCGATTCAAAATAAAAGTTTATGTTTGCATACTCTATGTGTGTACTGTGTATATTTATTATGTATATATAAATACACATACTTACATGTATAAATTAAGGAAAAATGTTAGATCTATATGTCAAATGTTTATATTTGTATAGAATATAAATTATATACAAGTGTTTACATGCAAATACATACAAATATGTATTTTTAAATATATACATATATGTGTGTGTATTTATAAATGCATAATAAATATACACAGTACACACACATATGTGACACTAGAACACAAAATCAGTCATAAGGGTCAATTTTTTTTTAAACTGAGAATTATCATCTGAAAGCTGAATAAATACGTTTTCCATTGATGTATTGCTAGGATAGGACAATATTTAGCTGAGATACAACTATTTGAAAATCTGCAATCTGAGGGTGCAGAAAAATCAAAATATTGAGAAAATCGCCTTTAAAGTTGTCCAAATGAAGTTCTTAGCAATGCATATTACTGACCAAAAATTAAGTATATATATATTTGTGGTAGGAAATGTACAAAATATCTTCATGGAACATGATATTTACTTGATATCCTAATGGTTTTTGGCATAAAAGAAAAATTGATCATTCTGACCCATACCATGTATTTTTGACTATTTCTACAAATATACCTGTGCTACTTAAGACTGGTTTTCCAAGGTCACATATAGTATGCAAACATAAACTTTTATTTTGGATTGATTAATCGTAACTAATTAATTTGCAGCTCTAATAAAAACTCACAATTCTGACTTTTTCTCAGAATTGCGAGATATAACCTTGCAGTTGTAAGAAAATAGTCTTTTTTCCCTTCTAAGTTGTATTTCATATCTCGCATTTGCAAGTTTATGTCTCACAATTCTGAGAAAAGTCAGAATTACGAGATATAAGATCACAATTGCATAAAAAAAATCAAATTATGAGGAAAAAAGTCAAAATTGCAAGTTTATATGTGACCATGCACCACAAAACCACCTTAAGCAGTCTTAAGCATCTGTCTTAAGCAGCACGGGTATATTTGTAGCAATAGCCAAAAATGCATTTTATGGGTCAAAATGAGCGCTTTTTCTTTTATGCCAAAAATCATTAGGATATTAAGTAAAGATTATGTTCCATGAAGATATTTTGTAAATTTCCTAACATATATTAAAACCTAATTTTTGATTAGTAATATGCATTGCTAAGAACTTCATTTGGACAACTTTAAAGGTGATTTTCTCAATATTTAGATTTTTTTGCACCCTCAGATTCCAGATTTTCAAATAGTTATATCTCAGATAAATATTGTCCTATGTAAATTTCAATAAAAAAAATTGACCCTTATGACTAGTTTTGTGGTCCAGGGTCACATATATGGCAATTCTTACTTTATAACTCGCAGTTGCGAGTTTACATCACACTACTGTGAGAAAAAAAAAAGGTAGAATCATGAGATAAAAAGTTGCAATTATCTTTTTTTATTAATTTTTTTTTTTTTCAGTGGCAGAAATAGGCTTCTATAGGTAATAAAGCAATGCAGACTTTGTACGGAAATAATCCACTGCATGCTGGATGAAGTGCACCATCTGTAAAAGCAAGAAATAACAGTAATACTTCAATGTTAAGCCAGATGACAGATTACTGCAGAACAAACGAATTAGTTAATCAATGAAAACAGCTTCACACTGCCAAATTACTACAACGACACCTGTAGTTGTGTTTGCGCCTCTCTCACACAAAAGCATGGCTCATTTTACATGATGAGACAGACTAATCATGCTAGAGTCCTGTTTAAATAAAGCCATGATAGAACACTTGATTATACACCGGACCCATCTGTGATATTGAATCGGACAGAATTCTAACGACATGAACAGGTGGCAAAAAACCCAAAAATGATGATAGTGTTGCTTTTTTACATATTTTAAGTGAATTGCCCAAAGTCTGTTTGTTCCAACTTCAGCTCAATTTGAGGGACTTCATAATACATTTATGTCAAGAGTCAGTCGCAGCATGATTAGAGCTCTCTTGTGATGCTTCGGGGTAAAAATGGAACTGTCTCTGATATTTCTGCGATAAGCTAATAGACAGAGGAAAGTCATAAAATAATAAGAATTTTCCCAATGCGTCCTGAATTAAATTTTAATGATCTTTCATGACATAATTACATCTGACTGCCTGAAACCTAATAAAAAACTGTTTTATTAACAAGACTTCACTTTTCAAATGACATTCACTTTTCTTGTGTGTTAAGTGAAGAAATGAAGAAACACACTGCAACTTATAATACAAAGTCAGCATCAACTACTTTGTGCTGTGCTGACGATACCTTACCTAATTTGGTGTTACCGGTCAAAATGACTTCTCTTTTAAAAAGAAATTGTTTGTAAGTCTCTCGTTATGCTAGATTAGCATCAAGTCTTGGATTTAATCTTTTTGTCAATTTGTTTTCTTTCAATTAGCACAGGTTTTGTATTTCTTTTTGGAACTGATTGATCGTAGGCCTCATTGATCTAAGCTTATGCACCTCAGTTTTTGAGTGAAGAAGGCATTATCTGTGGGTAATATTCAGTCAAAAACGCAGGTGCATAAGCTTAGATCAATGAGGCTTTTGTGATCAGTCAAATCCAAAAAGGATTACAAAACCCATATTAACTGAAAGAAAAGATTTAAATAATAGATTAAACCCAATATTTGTGATAATATAACATTACAAGAAATTTATAGGCAGCTTTTTTTGGAAATTGTTGAAAGCAAAGTCAAGTTTTAGTCCAGTGCAATAACATTAACCAGGGTTTTTTCAGGAAAAAGTAAATCCTCTATAGGTCAAAATGACCAGAACATAAGGGTTAATATATGTTTAATGAAGGATTTTCAAATATCAAATTGAAAGATGTTACATAGTTTTCTTTGTATTGCAACGCTGTAAGAAACTAATAGTGGAATCTTATACTGTACAGGGTTCATACAAGGTGCTTGAAATACTCTTTGAAATCTAAGGCCTGGAAAACCCTTGAAAATAGCAATATTCCTGTTACTTGAATAGTGCTTGAATTATTGAAAGACAATGTATTAAATAAGTGCTTGAAAAGATATGTGCTTATTGACAAAATAAAACAAATTCACGCAAGGAGAAGTCCACTTCCAGAACAACAATTTCCAAATAATTTACTCACCCCCTTGTCATCCAAGATGTTCACGTCTTTCTGTCTTCAGTCGTAAAGAAATTATGGTTTTTGAGGAAAGCATTTCAGGATTCTTCTCCATATAATGGACTTCATTGGTGCCCCGATTTTAAACTTTCAAAATGCAGTTTAAATGCGGCTTCAAAGGGCTCTAAAAATCTGTCGTTTTTTTCGAAAAATAAAAAATTGTATAATTTTTAAGCACAAAAGCTTGTGTAGCACAGGCTCTGGGATGCGTGTCTACGAGGCTGCAAATTAGTGATGGGTCATTCTTGAATGATTTGTTCATTTTGAATGAATCTTTAATGTGACTCGGGAAGAACGAGTCGTCTCGGGGAGTGATTCGTTCAGTTGCGCATGCGCAACATCCTATTAGGTTCTGTACTGGAATTAGTTCACCTGTTTCAAGTCTTCAGGTTTTTTGAATCGTTCGTTCATCTTATGGGGCTGTCATGTGATGCTGATTTTGCTAAAATGAACGAAATGAACAAAATGACTCGAAAAAAGGTTCGTTTATTTTCCTGAACGAGACTTAAAGGTCAGAGTCGATAAAATGATCCGAACTTCCCATCACTACTACGAATCACGTCTAAGTTCATCGTCTGTGTGCTCAGGCTCAAAAAGGTAGAGTATGTCGAAAAAAAAACTCCATCTTATTTTCTCCTACAACCTCAGTATCGTCTGACATCATTGTACCTTTTTGTTTGTAAACAGCGTTTGACTTACTTGCACTTTCTTAGTCTTTGCGCGTTCGCTTTGTAAACACTGGGTCTGTAGTTCCGCCTACATTCCGTGTGACCTTTTGACGTGATTCAATAGTGCGCAGTGTTGTGGACACACATCCCAGAGCCTGTGCTACATGAGCTTTTGTGCTTAAAAAGTATACAAATTTTTATTTTCCGAAAAAAATGACTGATCGTTTCGCTAGATAAGACCCTTCCTCGGCTGGGATCGTTTAGAGCCCTTTGAAGCTGCATTTAAACTGCATTTTGGAAGTTCAAAATCGGAGCACCAGTGAAGTCCATTATATGGAGTAAATTCCTGAAATGCTTTCTTCAAAAACCATAATTTCTTCACGACTGAAGACAGAAAGACATGAGCATCTTGGATGACAAGGGGGTAAGTAAATTATTTGTGAATTGTTGTTCTGGAAGTGGACTTCTCCTTTAAAAAAGTTTTCAGTTAATGTCAGAAAACAAGCGAGCTAAAGAAGTAGTAGTACTGACAGTGTAGTCAAAACATGGCTGAAGAATTGCAAATTAAATGATTCAAATCAAATGATTCGCAATACACGATTTGAAGTCCCGATCTAAATCAAAACATTTGTGATTTGGAAAGTTCAGATCTTTTTTTTTACTGTTTAAGAAAAAAATCATTAAAAAAATCACGAAATCACTCCAAAATCCTGATCTGAAACAAATGATTCGCAATCCTTGCTCCAAAGTTCAGAATTTCACATCAGGACTTGATTGCAGTACAGATTGCAAACAGAGGTTTGATGTTAAAATGAATACATGGAAGAAAATGTGTGTGAATATTCTGTTAAAAAAGTTTTAATAATAATTGTAGAATTTTTTTTCTACAATTAAGTGGTTAATCTGGTTGTAAAATTTAATTTTAGCATTTAATTGTTTTATTTAAATTGGCCAGAAACAGTAATATATAAAGACATACATTATCCACCTTATTTTGTAAAAGTGCGAGCGGCCGTTTGCAAATTTAATGTGTCTGGCTTCCGGTCTCATCCCTGTCCAGCTATGTTTATCTGTACAAAACAGCTCGTTTTGATGCTTGATATTGCAAATTGGTGTGTATTACCATATTATTTTAATGTATTATCTTAATTTTGAACACAATCGTTTGTAGAGCAAATTGTTTTACCGTTTACGGCACTTCAGTATTCTTCTCGTTATTTCTCTATGGCAGATTATGAAGATTATAAAGAAGTCTAACACATTACCAGAAAACAGCTTACTTCCGCACTGAAAAATAAGGTGGATACTGTACAAAAGTAATGCAGGAGTAATATATTTCTGTTACACGTTAAACCGTACTTTTATTTTGACAGGTTGCCGTGAAGTTTCTGTGTGTATACAGTATGATATGATGTTAGTTTTCTCAAATGAAACGGTAAAATGGTTCATATGAAATAACTCTCACAGCAGCTCTGGAGATGAAGTTCACGTGTTCATGTCGTCATATAATGAGACACAGAGGCAGAAAATCACTGCGAGCCTCACGTGTGTGTCAGTGTAGTAAACAAACCCGTGTTTCCGTCATTCATACATACAGAGCCAAGTGGAACTTGTAGGATTCATAAGTAAACCGTCTTTTTGCATTTTAATATTCACAGACATTAGTCCATATCGCGATTTGAATTAAGTGACAGACACAATTTTGATTTATTCATCCAAAAATTGACGTATTCCGTAGCATTCCGTGCTATAGAGTAAATTCCGTTTTTATGAATGAACTCCGCGATCCCGTCCGCGTTTTCGCGGAGGAGAAATTGTAGACGCGCGTCCATGCAGAGACAGAAATGACATGCCGTCGTGTAAATAAGATAAATAAAAGAACAAGGTATAGACCTGTTTTATAGGAAAGATAATCTTAAATGACTTTTGTTATCTAGCACCATATAGAAAATAATATTAAATAATAATTTTTTAATTATAAAAATATAATTACAATTATATAATGGCAGGGAAAACACTGAATTGCACCTCTGGTGACCCGTGTTTGAGTCCCGACTTGCCGAACCCGTTCCCAACTCTTCACCCCCACCCTTTCCTGTCATTTTCTCTGTTAAAAAAAAAAAATATATATATATATATATATATAGTACAAACTTTATTTTTGCCATTTTTTTAATTAGTATATTATTTATTTCGATTTTTTTTTTTTTTTTTTTTTTTAATTTAAAATAGAAGATTTGTTCAATAAGTGAGATCCCTATTTGAAGTCCCTGAAAATCAAAAAAAGTAGTGCTTGAAAAGTCCTTGAAAGTCCTGGAATTTAATTTTACAGCATCTGTACAAACCCTGATTTAAAACATTTTTGAATCTATGAATATCTGTTTGTTAAAAAAATAGCATTTAATACTTTATGGCAAAAATAAATAAATAAATAAATAAATAAAAAATTGCACTATATAGTTTCCTTCAGGCTGGATCTTAGGTTTTGTTTTTTGCACTGAACTGCTGTGCTCAAAAGAAGTGGTGTTTAGTGAATTCACCCCACAAAGTTTAGATTTACACATGCTCATAAAAAGACACACCATGATGTATGCAGCACATCTAGCCTCAAACTGCAGTTCCACAGTCCTGCCCTCTATTTATTTGCACGGAGAAAGCGGGCCATTCTAGCGGCCGTAATGACCCCAGGCCTCATAAACCACAGACAGAGGTCTGGAGGCTCGACCAAACCTGCTCATGATGTCCAGTTAATTCCTCACTAATTTATGAAGTGTCTCATTGGTCGCAGACACGCCATATATCCCCTCACAAAGCCATTCGCAGCCTGACCAGCTGTCTGAACCGGCCAACGCAAGTCACTCAGTATTACTCTTAATTGAAAACTTCACGTCAGGATTTTAAGATCTGTTGTCTGCATATTCAGTAGATATATTCAGAGATGTTCAGTAGCTGAGAGAAGTATGAAATATCATACACGGGCAAATCTTAAAGGAATTGATCATACAAAAATGATAATTCTGTCATGATTTACTTACTCTCATGTCTTTCTGAACTTGTATGTCTTTTCTTCCTTTTGATCTAAAATAAGACATTGTGAATAATGTACCGATTGCACTTTTCCATGCAAAAGGTTCGTAAAAGTATGATGAGCATTTGCTTCTTTTGTATGAACGAACAAAATTTTAGTATTCACTGGCTAAAATATGGTCATACAAAATAATGCATTAATGTGTGCTTTATAGGTACTAATAAACAACCAACAGTAATATGCATGTTAAGAAGCAACTAGTTAACAGTGAATAGTATTCCCTAATCTAAAGTGTTACCAGACTATTAACACATTTAAAATAAAACAAATATATTAGAAAAAGTACTAAAATTTTAAGTACTAAAATTCCTAAAATCAAAACTGAAATGACAACAAGAAATAAACAGAAATATAAAAACTAATAAAAATAATAATAATGACATAACAAAATGACTAAAACTTGAATAAATTTAACATTTATTAAATATATATAAATATATATTTGTATTTATGAATTAATAAAAAATGAATTAAAAATATGAATAAATCTCTCTCTCTCTCTCTCTCTCTCTCTCTCTCTCTCTCTGAATCTCTATGAATCAATAAAATAATAAATATATTAATTTATTAAAAAAATATATATAAATATATATTTTTATATATGAATTAATATATAAAAATGAATTAAAAACATGAATAAATCTCTCGATATAAAAATGAATTAAAAACATGAATAAATCTCTCGCTAAATATATTAATTTATTAAAAATATATAAAAATATATTTTATATATGAATTAATATATACAAATGTGAATATGAATAAATAAAAAATATGAATAAATTAGTCTTTCTCTAAATATATTAATTTATAAAAAATAACAGTATATTTTATGTATGAATTAATATATAAAAATAAAATCAAAATATGAATATATATATATATATATATATATATATATATATATATATATATATATATATATATATATATATGAATTTATAAAGTTATAAATATATTACTTTATTTAAAAAAATGTGTGTGTGTGTGTATATGAATTAATATATACAATTAATTAAAAATATGAATAAATAATATGAATTAATAATTTAATATATGTGTTAATTTATTAAAAATATATAGAAATATATATTTTTAGATATTAATTAATATATACAAATGAATTCAAAATATGAATAAATATATCTAAATAAATATATAATATCTATATAAATATCTATTAAAAATATTCCTTGTGGTTTTAGAAAGCCTGGAAAATATTTATAGTCCTTTTTGTTGTTGTTTCATAGCCCCTGACCTCATTTACACTTAAAAAAACAATATATTCTTTACAAAGTTCACCTGTGGAACAACATGAGAGTGAAATAAAGACAGAATTTTCCTTTTTGAGTGAACTATCCATATAGTCATTGTGAAAACTGAACCTACATGGCCGGGTGTTTGTAAAACCAAGTCATGTATCATGCTGGGAGGAGAACCAAGAGCTGATAACCCATTAGCCTAATTTCCCACTATGAACACTGCCTGTCACTTCACTCCTCTGTTAAATTGTCACCTATTAAGAGCCTCTGTGCAGCGCACACTACAATCTCTTCCACCTGCTTCAGGCTGGCAGTCGTTTCATGAACTGACAGACGTCCAAAAAGAACAGATTCAGGGCCTTAGCAAAATATTCTACATCTTATTAGCTCAGCACTAAGTAAGTACAGTTAGCACACACAGATGTTGTGAAACACCTCAGTCCAAGCTGAACTCCCAGCCCTACAGGTTTTCTGGGTGAAACAATGAAAAGGATAACATTACTGAATAACACCAGGCTAAATGAGCCTAGAGGTGATTTGTTGAATGTTCACCTCCAAGGGTCTATGGCAATATAGATCTCAGTTTTATATTAGGGGGCTTGATTTGCATTTTAATGGTCTGTGTCAGGACTGCAGTTGGCCTCCAGCTATTCTGTTATGGCCTAAGAATCTAATGAAATATGCAAAACGCTACACATCATAAAACACGGCGCACATCACAACCGGACCGGACGCCGTTTGCCTGTACATCATTATTTGTATTGAATATTAACAATAGCAGAGAAAGAGTATTAATTCTATTCAGAGTTTTGAGCTGAACAAAGAGAAGATTTCTATGGAAGCCCATTGTCGTACTGAATAAAAGTAAAAAGAAAGGTATTTGAGACTTTTTATCCTATTTTTCCTGTTTTCCAAGATATAAATTCATAATTATGAGTTATAAAGTTATAATTGGGTGATATTTGAATTCTCAGAATTACAGGTTTATATCTCACAATTCTGAGACAAGAAGTTAGAATTGTACGAAAAAGTCAGAAATGTGAGATATAAACTCACAATTGCAGAAAAAAAATCAGAATTCCAAGAAAAAAAGAAATGTGAGGAAAAAACTCAGAATTGTGAGTTTATATCTTGCAATTCTGAGACAAGAAATTAGTATTGTACGAAAATAAGTCAGAATTGCAAGATATAATCTCACAATAGCAGAAAGTCAGAATTGCGAATTTATATCTCACGTTTATATCTCATGAGTTTATATTCTGACGTTTTAGCTATTCTGACTTTAAAACTCATAACTGCAAGTTTGTATCACAGTTCTGAGACGAAGTTAGAATTGTGCAAAAAAAGTCAGAACTGTAAGATATAAACTCGCAATTGCAGAAAAAAGTCAGAAATGTGAGGAAAAAAAGTCGGAATTGCAAATTTATTTGTCACAATTCTTACTTAATTTCTCGCAATTGTGACTTTATTGCAATTCTGATGTTATATCACGCAATTCTTAGACAAGACATTAGAATTGTACTAAAAAAAGTCTAAATTGTGAGATATAAACTCCCAATTGCAAAAAAAATCAGAATTGTAAGAAAAAAGGGATTCTGAGTTTATATCTCACATTTTAGTCTTTATTTCTTGCAATTGTGAGTTTGTTTTTTGACTCTTTGTTGCAATTCTGACTTTATAACTCACATTTGTGAGTTTTTTCAATTTTGAGACAAGAAGTCAGAATTGCAAGGTTTTTTTTTTACTTTATTTCTTGCAACTGCAGTTTATATTTCGCAATTCTGACTTGCTAATTCACAATTTTGAGTTTATATTGCAATTTCTGATCGCAATAGCGAGAAAAAAGTCAGAATTGCGAGTTTACATCTCACAATTATGAGACAAAAAGTTAGAATGTATGAAAAAAGTCAGAATTGTGAGATATAAACTAGCAGTTGGAGAAAAGAGTCAGAATTGCAAAAAAAAAGTCAGAATTCTGAAAAAAAAGGTCAGAAATGTGAGGAAAAAAAGTCAGAATTGCAAATTTATTTGTCACAGTTCTGACTTAATTTCTCACAATTGTGACTTTATTGTAATTCTGATGTTATAACTCACAATTGTGAGTTTATATGACGCAATTCTTAGACAAGACATTGGAATTGTACTAAAAAAAGTCTAAATTGTGTGAAATAAACTCCCAATTGCAAAAAAAAGTCAGAGTCGTAAGAAAAAAGGAATTCTGAGTTTATATCTCACATTTTAGTCTTTATTTCTTGCAATTGTGAGTTTGTATTCTGACTTTTTGTTGCAATTCTGACTTGTGTGAGTTTATATCATGCAATTTTGAGACAAGAAGTCAAAATTGCAAGTTTTTTTTAACTATATTTCTTGCAACTGCAGTTTACATTTTGCAGTTCTGATTTTCTAACTCACAATTTTGAGTTTATATTGCAATTCTGATCGCAATTGCGAGAAAAAAGTTGGAATTGTGAGATAAAAAGTCACAATTACCTTTTTATGTTTTATTCAGAGGTGGAAATGGGCTTCCATTGATTTCTGTGCATTTTGTGAGGTGAAAATAGTCTTCAGTTATTCATCAGTGCAGTGTCTCAGTTCCATTGTTAAGATAATTATTCAGTCATTGCTGATCTGGGAAAACCATGTGAGGTTTGACTGAAGCTATAATCTGACACCTGAGGCTCGGAGAAAATCGAATCTTTCTCTCTATATTAGATAACACTTCTCCCTGTGAGCTACATCTCTGAATCCCGAACTAATATCCAAACGTATGCGCCATACAATATAATACCATGCATTATGTACACCGTATTTATGAGGCTACGCACAGGCACACAGGACACCCCCGCCACCAATAAGCAAGGGCCCCTCACAGCGTTATGAGCCAATTATGGTATGGTTAAATTAGCCTATGTAGAATGATTTTACTCTGCATAGAAGCTGCATCAAAGTGAAAAATAATACTGCAGTGTTTTAATGCTACACAGAGGTGTAGTATCACAATGCACCCTAAATGAAGACAGAAGTCCTAGAAAGATGAGGAGAAAATGCTTCAGTACATAATTGGCAAAATACTGTACAGAGAAAAATATTCGAGAGAGTCCAGAATAACCTAACATGACATTATCATTTGTGAGTGGAGCCCTCTTATGTTTTTTGGGGTGTCTTGAGGACATACTGAGTCAATGACGGTGAAAGAAAAGTGGAAATGTTGTTTAAATATTCAAATTTAGTATTCATATTGCTTTCAAAAAACGTTTATACTGTTTTCAAAGAAGTTTTCTTTTCATGATTTGACAATTTGTGATCATCAAACAAAAAAAGCAAAGAGTATATTCATTATTTTAAAAACATTTAAATCAAGTTTATATTTCACAATTATGAGACAAGATATAAACTCGTGATTGCAGAAAAAAGTTGTAATTGCAAGTTTATATCTCACAATTCAGACTTTATTTCTTGCAGTTGTGAGTTTATATTCTGACTTTATTGCAATTCTGAAAAATATACTGTGATATGTAAACTCGCAATTGTGAGAAAAAAGTCAAAAATATATATTTTTTATATTTTTAAATTATATTTTTGTCATGTTTTTCCCCAAGTAAAATTACTTTAAAAATGTAATTTAATTTAATTCATGAATAAATAAATAAAAATAATTGTTCATGCACAAATATCATGTGCACAAGTTTTTGGTTACTAACACCACGTGTCCATTTTTCAACCCTAAATATTAAAGTTTCAATAGATCAAGCCTTACATAAATAAATAAAATTTATATCATATCTTATATTTTAGAGACTTATTGACTGTCATTTCGTATTTTGCTTTTTTTCTGCATGTTGGCTATGATTTATTTCAAACTATTTAAGGTTTTCTTTTTGAAAAAAAAAAAAATACATATATATATATATAATATATTATTATTATTATTATTATTATTATTTTATTTATTTATTTATTTTTTTTTTTTTACTTTATTCCACCAAAAAAATTGATCAAAATTCATATTTAAAAAATTAAAAACATCTTCAAGATGTGCTTTACTGAAGTTACTAAATGCATAAATTGCATTTTGATGTATTTTTGAACCGTTTAGTAGATCCAGACATGTGACTCATCCTACAATAATTTATCATGAATGTAAAAACAAGACTTTTTGTTATTTATAATTCAATGTATTTATCATTATGTTTCATGAACCTTTCTTGACATGACTATTTTTCGACTGAGCCCATGCTCGGAGTATATATATTTATATCAGGACAGTTGAATGGCCCTTATTTTTTTTACTTTATTCCACCCAAAAATGATCTAAATTCTTGTTTAGAAATTAAAAACAACTTCAAGATGTGTGTTCAAGTTACTAAACGCATAAATTGCATTTTGATGTGTTTTTGAACCGTTTAGTAGATCCAGTCATGTGACTCACCCTACACTAATTTATCGTGAACATAAAAAAATGACTTTTGGTCATTTATAATTCAATGTATTTATTATTACGGTTCATAAACCTCTCTTTACATGCCTGTTATTCGACTGAGCCCACGCTCGTAGTGAAGGATGGGATTTACGAAAAGGTCATATTGTTTACAAATCATTTTTCATAGCCACTGAGGGTAAAGACAGCAATTACAGTGGAGAAGCACTGAGAAACTCATGGCTGTGGATCCACCAGCATCTTCCACTCAGGTTTTTAAGGGCTGCTGTTAATTCTGCATGGCGGAGGCCATTGCGTCGTCCTCAGCTTGGAGGTTGCTTTTTATTATCTTGGCGGGGTGGAGCGGCAGTGCGGCACAGAGGTGTTCAGCATTCAGCTCAGAGTTTCAGCCCGCAGAGGCTTCTGGAGAAATGTGAACGCCACTGTCACACTTGGCTGCGGTCCCGATATTCCTTTCTTTCTCTCTCTATCTTGCCATCTCTGGGCGGAATACAGAGGTATTCTGAAAGATGTCCTCCATTTTCTGTTCATGCGCTGTGCACTCGGTAACATAATATGACCAGATAGAATACGTCTAGTATTTGTCTTCAGGAAAAACCTTAAAATAAATGACATTTTTATTTACTATTAAGTGATATTTGCTCCAGGGTCTGATTGCAAGCAATATGCATGTTTGTTAACATTCTTTCTTTGTCCTTTGGATGTGCTTTCTTCGTTTTTTTTTTTTTTTTGTAAAAGACGATTTTTGAAGTAGAAATGCTAATATTTATGTAGTGTCACGTCTGATCTTTGAGAAAATATAAAGGGTCCCTAACTTTGTCAATTCTTTCTTTGTTTTTTTTTTGTTTTTTTGTTTTTTTTGTTTTTTTTTACATTTTTACTGAACTGTACCATAAATTTGTCCTATGGTGTGACAGAAAAATGAAGGGGGAAATAACTATAAATAATATACAAATAGCATGAGAGAGATTTATCTTCATTGTTAGACACTTATTTTCATATTGTGTTATTTATTTAATATGAAAGTATAATTAACATAATTGTTCTCCCATGTGTTGTTGGACAGTTTCAAGACAAACTTTGCTGTCATCTGTTCAAAACTGCTGAAAATTAAAACATTTTAGGATGAGAGATATTTCTATCTCCCCTATTGTAATACTCAACTGTTTTTTAAGATATTATGGGATAAAAACAAATCTGTGGTTCTTTTATGTGTGACACCATAGGACAATATGTCACACTAAAGGACAGAAATGGTAGCTATTAAAGAATTTCTATTTAATTTTGAACAAGTCAAATGAGAATATAACAAAATTCAGTCTCGTAGTCAATCATGTTACTGAAACTCTTTTAGCCCTTCTGTTGCATGTGCGGCACAGCTAAATATGATTGATATTTATGATATAGCTAAATTTTATTGATATATGACAGTACAGGTTTTCTGCAAAAACATCAGAAAATAGTTTCATGTAATTATCACATTTAAGAGCACTGAAAATGATCAAAAAGAATAAAAAGAAGTTAAACAAATCTTATTTAATTATTTAACATGCTTTTTAAAGAGACCTTGTCCTCTGGTGTGACATCTTTGTCCTATGGTATGACAGTACAGGGGTCACACTAGAGGACATTTTCTGTCACACCATAGGACATTTCAGCCTTTTGTGTCAGTGAATGACCTTGCTATTCCAAGTTTTTAATTAAAAAATATCGCTTAGGGGTGTCAAACCAAAGGACAACAAAATGTAACACTTGTAGCAGTTCCAAAAAAGGTACATATTTGAACAATTCTGAGACAAAAGTTGACCATGTGCACATGGGCCATGGGCTTGACAAGGGGCTTCAGTACTTCAACTAATAAGTTTTTTTTTTCTGGAATTGGCCGAAAAATCAGGGTATTGTCAGGCATTCACCACAGCCACCTCTATCAGCTACGTCACCTACAGCGCCACCCATTCGTTCTGCCTCACCGGAGTTCTGATTGGTTTCACCTGACACTCGTTACCACACCCTTTAAATAGACTGCTCAGTCATTCAGCGTTTGTCTGGTCTACAGTTCACTACCCCGAATGCTAGCTCCAGACCGCTTCCTGCTCAGAACCTCCGGTGTGTGCTCCATCTGCCATCAACAACCTTATTTGAAGCCTATGAACTCTACTTACAGGAAAGTCACATCAATCTGCACTTCTGCTACTGTTTTATGTTTACTTTGCATCTCTCTGTTAATAAACATCCTTCCATTCCGTTTTACTTCCCTCTCTGGTCTCATCCTTCACCCCAGCGTGACAGGTATGGTGTCACACCATAGGACATGTTTTTTAGACACAAAATGTATCAAGTTCCTACACTTTCAGAAATATATGGATGATCCCAAACGATCCCAAATGCGGTTATTAACGATCCCAGCCAAGGAAGAAGAGTCTTATCTAGCATAACGATCGGTTATTTTAATAAAAATAATACAATTTATATACTTTTTAATGCCAAACGCTCGTCTTGTCTTACTCTGCCTGGACTGTTTTTTTTACGGTTCATGACAGTTAAGGTATGTGCAAAAATTCCCATCTCATATTCTCCCTCAATTTCAAAATCATCCTATATCACTGTTATACCTTTTTTGTTAAGGGTGTTTGATCTTCTTTGCATGTTCACTTTGCAAAGACTGGGATGCAAACAGTTAGTCCATGGTTCAATACGTACCTCGGTTTTTAACCATGGTTTTCGGTTCGGTTCTGATATCTTGCCACTTCAGTGTGTTTTTTTCTTTTTTTTTTTTTTTTGCAACAAATTAACAAAATACTCCTGTAAACCTCTGTACACTGGAAAAAGCATGGTTTAGTATATGTCTGCTTAATTTTTCTTTTGAAAGAGGTATTATTTTTTCGATTTTTACGCAAAATAGAAAGGGTTTCATTCATACTGGACGCCAGAGGGCACCCTCGAGCAAAAAATATAAAAAACCACATATGCATCAAAGAAGTAGCACTAATGACATTCCATTCCAGCTTCTCTAATATGGATAAAAGCATCGCTATTGCTGTAACTGATTAAAAACAAGATATAACGTTAAACGTTTTGAATGACGAAATGTCTGCAATAATATATGGTTTATCTGTGTTCTTCAAGCCATCTCATGTATTTTCGTAAGCCGTTGCTAAACGGCATACATTGAATATGAGTAACGTTATAGAATTTATTGTCTGCCTCATTCTGTGATAAGAATCCACATCAGATGACAAGTTATTTCAAACACTCAACTGATGTTGTGAATTATAAACAAGTTATAATGTTATTTATAACTTATGATTTTATAACTCATTTGTTTGACAACAGGTTCAGAAAGGCTTATCACTGCATGTCATTAGAATGGAAGGTGCTCTGCGTGTGTTGCTTTTTCAAAAATAAGCAGGGAAGCGAACATACAGCAAATTCTGAGATAAATAAAACAAGGAAGTTATTTAAATGCCAAACCGAAAAACCGCAATTCACAAACGCGTATTGAACCGTGGATGTCGTACCGAACGGTTCGATATTATATTACTTATTAGGGAGTTACTGTGACATCCCTAGTTGGTACTTCTGCAGCGATGTAGGATTATTTAGAAATGATTTTTGAAGTTGAGGGAGAAAATACGATTGGAGTTTTTCCACATACCTTAACTGTCTTGAGTCAGAATACACAGAGTTCAGGGAGAGAAAGGCAAGATGAGCGTTTGAGATTAGAAAGTATTTAAATTGTTTTTTGTTTTTTTTTGAAAATAACCGATTGTTTCATTAGATAAGACCCTTCTTCCTCGGCTGGGATTGTTTACAACCGCATTTGGGATCGTTTGAAGCCGCATTTAAACTGCATTTTGGAAGTTCAAAATCAGGGCACCATATCAGTCCATTATATGGAGAAAAATGCTGAAATGTTTTCCTCAAAAAACATAATTTCTTTACGACTGAAGAAAGAAAGACATGAACATCTTGGATGACAAGGGGGTGAGTACATTATATGTGAATCTGTTTTAGAAGTGGACTTCTCCTTTAACATTTTTATGCTTTTCTTTTGAATTTATAAAAGTTGTAATTTATTGATCCATGCTTAAGACAGTCACACCATAGAACAATTTTGACATCTGGCTCAAAAATTTAAGAATCTAATAGCACTGCAGCTTTTATAATGAAATGTGTAATGATTTTCCAGCATTTTAAACAATGACAATATTAATTATATTCATTTATATCTTGTGGGACAGTACAGGTGTCACACCATAGGACGTTTCAGCATTTTGTGTCAGTTAATGATCTTGCTATTCCTGGCTAACCTGTCATTAGTTTGCAGTTTGCAAGACACATTTTCATAATTTTCCATTATTATGTAGTTTAACATACAGTTTTTAATTAAAAAATCAAATTTAGGGGTGTCACACCAAAGGACAACAAAATGTAACACTTGTAGTGGTTCCAAAAAAATGTAAATATTTGAACAATTCTGAGACAAAAGTTGACCATGTGCACATGTCATGGGCTTGACAAGAGGCTTCAGCAACACAACCTTCAACTTTAACTAATAAAAGTTCTAATATTGGCCGATTTAAAATCAGGATATGGTGTCATACCATAGGACATGGTTTTCAGAGACAAAATGTATCAAGTTTCTACACACTTTCAGAAGTATATGGATGAAAAAAATGATTGCTATTTACTAAAATAGACACTTATGCCGGAGGTATTTATTAGCATTTTTATGCTTTTCTTTTTAATTTATAAAAGTTGTAATTTATTGAACCATGCTTGAGACAGTCACACCATAGGACAATTTTGACATTTGGCTCAAAAATGTAAAAAATCGAACAACATTGCAGGTTTTTTTAACAACAGTTCCATGTAGGACAAATAAATGTTTCATGATTTACAGCATTTTAAACAATAACAATATTTATTATATTCATTTTTATCTTGTTAGACAGTGAAAATGCCATTTCACGTCAACAACCCATTTACAAGTGGCCATTGCACAGATTAAAGAGTTAAAATTCTGTAACCTGTGTGACTTTCTTTTCTTCTGCTGAGCACAAAAGAAGATATTTTGAAGAATGCTGGTAACCGGCAGCCATTGACCTCCATAGTACTTTTTTCCATACTATGAAAGTCAATGGCTGCCGTCACCTCACTAACCCTAACCCTAACATTCTTCAAAATATCTTCTTTTATGCTCAGCAGAAGTAAAAAAAAAAAAAAACAACTCAACTTGAGTGTGCGTAAATGATGACAGAATTTCATTTTTGGGTGAATTATCCCTTTAAGCTTATATTTCATTGTCAAAACGAGGAGGAAACTCTAGAAGGAAAGAGCTCCAGTGAGAGTGCAGAACTTAGTGCTTCTCTCTGGTTTTTTGATGGATTGCAGCTCTTTGTGTTGGGAAATTACATTGTTTTGTTGAAAATATGCCGCTGTCGGAAAGAGAGCCTAAAATAGAACCCAAAAGTGAGATGAAAAGATTCTGAGACTCTTAACGACATATTATCATTTGGGGATCTTTTAGGGAACAAGTGTTGAATAAATGATTCGTCCCTGTCTGCACTGATTTTAATCACCAGGCTGGAGATCACCAGTCTTGTTCTGTTAAGGCTAATTCACGTCTCACCAACCAACGCCGACGATCAGTAGGTTACATGTCACTTCTCTCAGACATTATATGATTTGGCAAACAACAAATTAATGTGTTCTGTTGGCAAAAAATAGTCACCTACCGAGGTGATACAATGATCTGCGAAAGATAAGAAAACCTGTCAAATGCGCATTCTGGACACATTTTTGGACTGTTTTAAACCTAAAGAAATAAGTAGTACTTTTGATACATTTTTGAAGTCATTTACACTCCGGTCATGTCAGTAACCTAATAAAGGCTGATGTATTCTACATGAAGCAGGTTGCCTCATAGTAATAGTAATTATTATTATTATACATTATAATTTTATAAAATGATCAAATTAAAATAAAAACTGAAAATATAAAATAAAATAAAAGCTAATTCAAATTTTTATTTTATTTTATTTTATTTTATTTTATTTGAACTTTACATTTAAGTCAGCCTGTAAAACTTAGCATTTTAGCTACAGTTAAGTTCTGGCAACTACAGCTGTTTTTTTTTTTTTTTTTGTTTTTTTTTTGTTTTGTTTTTTTACAGTGCAGTGTTATTGTTGTTAAAAATTGTTTTCATAATTTGCAAATGTGAAAATTAAAAAAAAAAAAAAAATGGGATTTTAAGAAATTTTAGGAATTCTAAAAACTAAAAGTGACCAAAACTGAAATAAAAAAAAAAATAAATGAATGCTAAATAAAAACTTATAAAAATGACAGACACATTATAATTTTACCAAAACATTTTTAATTTTTTTTAACAGTGCAGTGTTATTGTTAACAAAAATAGTTTTCATTAATTTGCAATAAAGCTATGCATATTAGATGAAAAAATGTTAAACAAAATTAATGAAATTAGATTTTAAGAAATTTTAGAAATTACTTAATTTAATTACTAAAAAGATAACTGAAGTTAAAAATAAATGAATTCTAAATAAAAAAAATGACAATGGCATGAAAACATTAAAATGAAAACTGAAAATATTAAAAAAAAAAGCCAATTCAAATATTAATAAAGACTATAATAGTATGCAAATAATATTAAAAGAACACTAATATATTCTAATGAATTTTTTTTTTTCAAGCAACATCATAAAAGTCATCTTATCACTTACATTGAAAAACTGAATTGACATTTCCAGAATTCCCTATTTATTTTATTTTATTTTATTTAAAATGTATGTTTAAGTTCAGCCTGTAAAGCGTAACATTGTAGCCGCAGTAAAGTTCTGGCAACCACAGCTGCTTTGTTTGTTTTTTTTTGTTTGCAGTGTTAGTCAACAAAAATATTTTTTTTAATAATTAGTTATGCATATTAAGTATATTACATGAAAAACTGTAAAAAATTAATGAAAAGACATTTGAAGAAATTTTAGAAATTACTAAATTTAATTACTAAAAATGATAAAAACTGAAGTAAAAAAAAAAAAAAGGAAATCTAAATAAAAACAAATAAAAATGACAAATGCATGAAAGCATTAAAATGAAAACTGAAAAAAGCTCATCAAAATATTAATAAAGGCTATAAAAGTATGCAAATAATATTGAAATAACACTGGTCTGTTTTAATAAAATATGATTTTTTCCCAAGCCACATCGTAAATATTTTATTATGTTAGTGGCAGTGACAAGTCTTAAATGTACTGTTTGCTGCTTTTCATGCCACATTTGTGAAGTTAAATGGCAAATTAGTACATCATTTGGTGTGTATCATTTGAATATTTCATATTAGTGTCATAACAGATGCTGTAGCAATCAACAAGTATAATATGCCAAGCCTTCAGCCATGCAGAAGTGCTGAATGATTGTCTACTCATTGATGAGGAGGGGCGGACGTCCTCTAGTGTGTGAGATGGAAAACCCCAACCTGACCTTCAATACCCTTGTAGATGAATCGTCTGTGTGGCACAGCCACCCGGGGTTTCATCTCAACAGCAGACCTGCGCTTCTCTGAGGGGCTCCGATGGCTTTGCTGCCTCCATATGGCTGTGTTAAATCCATGAATCCTGACCTGCCTCTGCCCGCTCGGAGAGAGCGATGTGATACAGGTGCATTTGCAGTCTGTATCAGCGCTTCAGCTCCTGCGTCGAGAGCAGATTGCAGTCTCTTTGACACGATAGTACTGCCGCAGGCGGCACATGGCTGAAAAACAGCCCTGAACCAGCCACCGGAACATAAGCTGTGTGCTGTGTTATATCTGTGTATGCCTGTAATGTTTTGACATTGTGATCACCAGTGATTTGAGTCGTGCAGCTTGATGTACAGCGTGTTGAACACAGCGAATCTTGTAGCTGTGAAAGAGGGCATGAGAGCCATTGAAGCATACTGACAGAGAAAGAGTTTTTGTCAAAACAGTCTGTTTCAATGCCTTTTCTTCTGGATGCTCTCGCTGTACACACATATAAATTATGTAGCTGTGATGAAGTTCACCATAAGTAGCAGAGTCTGTAAGACCTTTGAATGTTTTTCAAAGAAGTCTCCTAGGCTCAGAAAGACAGTAAAAACAGTCATATTTTTAATATTAATCTTGTGATCAAAGCTGAATTTTCAGCATCATTACTCCAGTCTAAAATGTCACGTGATCCTTCAAAAATCATTCTAATATGTGACTTAGGTTGCACGGTTATATTTGTAGCAATAGCCAAAAATACAATGTATGGGTCAAATTTATCGATTTTCCTTTTATGCCAAAAATCATTAGGATATTAAGTAGAGATCATGCTCCATGAAGATATTTTGTAAATTTCCCACCGTAAATATATCAATACTTAATTTTTTATTAATAATATGCATTGCTATGAAATCAGTTTGGACAACTTCAAAGGCGATTTTCTCAGTGTTTTGATTTTTTTGCACCCTCACATTTAAGATTTCAAATAGTTGCATCTCAGCCAAATATTGTCCTTTCCTAACAAACAATACACAGTGTTTCCCCTAGGTTCACAGCTTTTTGGGGGGGTGGATGGGGCAGGGGTGCCGGTACCCAACTGTACTTTTTTTTTTTGGTCCTTTACTCTCTGTATAATAACAAAAACATTTATTTCAGTGAAAAAAAAAAGTCAAAAACTCTCAGTTTCAACATTTTGAACAATAGGGCTCTACAATCTTTTTCTTTCTTTTTTTTTTCAGAATTTTTTGTTTTAATTTTAATTTTTAAAAGGGCATTAAACATTTATTTATTTTTAATCAAATGAAAATTAAACCCTTTTACTTTTTTGGCGAACAAACAGAGGTTTACTGTTAAAATTAACACATGGAAGAAAATTTGTGTGAATATTCTAAGTTTTAATAATAATTGTAGAATTTTTTTCTACAATTAAGTGGTTAATCTGGTTGTAATATTTAATTTTTATCATTTAATTGTTTTATTTTAAATTGGCCAGAAATATAAATATATAAAAACGCACATTATACTGTACAAAAGTAATACAAGAGTAATATATTAATACACGTTATACACGTTAAACCGTACTTTTATTTTGACAGGTTGCCGTGAAGTTTCTGTGTGTATACAGTATGATATGATGCTAGTTTTCTCAAATGAAACGGTAAAATTCATATGAAATGACTCACAGCAGCTCTGGAAATGAAGTTCATGTGTTCATGTCATTATATAATGTGACGCAGAGGCCGAAAATCACTGCGAGCCTCACGTGTACATCAGTATTTGTGTAGTAAACAAAACTGTTTCCGCCATTCATACATACAGAGCCAAGCGGAACCTGCAGGATTCATATTTAAACCATCTTTTTGCGTTTTAATATCCACAGACACTAGTCCATATCGCGATTCGAATTAAGTGACAGACCCAATTTTGATTTATTCATCCAAAAATGGACGAATTCCGTGGCATTCCGCGCTATAGAGTAAATTCCGTTTTTATGAATGAACTCCGCGATCCCGTGGAGGAGAAATTGTAGATGTGTATCCATGTAGAGACAGAAATGACATGCCGCCGTGTAAATAAGATAAATAACATAAGACCATTTAGTTTGTTTAATAAAAGAACAAGGTATAGACCTGTTCTATAGGAAAAGTAACCTTAAATGACTTTTGTTGTGATCTGGCGCTATATAGAAAATCAAATTAAATAAAATTAACTTCACCTTTAAGGGGGGTGGGGTGTGCCGTTGGGGCGACGGGCTGCCCCCATAATATAATGGCGGGGGAAACACTGAATACATTAACGGAAAGCTTATTTATTCAGCTTTCAGATGATGTATAAATCTCAAATTCAAGAAATTTACACTTATAACTGGTTTTGTGGTCCAGGGTCACATATGCTGATTTGTTGCTTAAGAAACATTTCTTATTATCAGTGTTAAAACAGTTGTCCAACTTAATATTTTTGTGGAGTCTGTGATACATTTTATTTTTCGGAATTCTTTGATGAATGGAAAGTTCAAAAGAACAATTTGAAATAGAAACATTTTGTTATTTTGTATCAATTTATTGTGTCCTTGGTGAATAAAAGTTTCAATTTCAATGTTGTCAATATATTATAAAGGTACAAAACAGATTTTAGTACTATAAGAGGGTTGGTATATTAACATTAAATCAGTTCATTAAAAAAATGAAATTTACTGTAACTTGAAGTTCAGTTGAAGTTAAAACCTAAAACATTGCTACTGTAATTTTACAGTAATGTTCTGGCAGCAACAGCTGTCGAGTATTTACCATATATTTCAGTGTAAAACTAAAGCTATTATAAATTGTTGTCATTATTGTAAGAAAGATATAAATGTTAGATCAAAAACTTGAGCTTAAACTTATATGAAACTCAAAAATGAAAGTGCTGTAGCACTGAAATTGCAAAATTTAATTACTAAAAAAAATTAAAAGAATGATTAAAATATGTTAAATTTGAAAGCTAATTTAAAAATGATAAAGATACATTACAAAACTACTAGAACAGAATTGAAATGAAAGCTGAAAACATGCCAAAAGCTCATTCAGATTTATTTTATTTCATTTTTATTTTAAACTTTACATTTAAGTTTACCCCGTAAAACTTAAAATTGTAGCTACAGTACAGTTCTGGCAACCACAGCCTTTTTTTTTATTATTTATTTATTTATTTATTTATTTTAACAGTGCAGTGTTATTGTTAACAAAAATCGTTTTTAAAAGTTATGCATATTAGATGAAAAAATGTAAAAAAATAAAAAAAAATAAATAAAAATAAATAATAATAATAATAATGAAAAGAGATTTTAGAAATTGCTCAATTTAATTACCATAATGACAAAAACTAAAGTAAAAATAAATTACTAATTAAAAATAAAAACTAATAAAAATGACAAAAGCATGAAAACATTAAAATGAAAAATGAAAATATAAAAAAGCTGATTTAAATATTAATAAATACTATAATAGCATACAAATAACATTTAAATAACACTGGTGTATTCTAATGAAACCCCCCCCAAGCCACATCGTAATTATTTCATTACCTTAGTGGCAGTAATCAATTATTTTAGAGAATTCTTGAAAGTGTTAAATTGACTGCTGCTTTTCATGTCACATTTGTGAAGTTAAATGCTAAATCAGTACATAATTTGTTTGTCTAAAAGTACAAAATTACTAAAATAACTAAAACTGAAATAAAAATACATTTTAAAAAATTATTAAAATATGTTACATTTGAAAGCTAATTTAGTTAATAATAATGCTAATAATAATGACTATAATTTAAGTATTAACACAACTATTAAGTATTATGAATGCAGAAAGCCTATCAGTGACCATTCTGTCAAAAATGAACTATCCAATTATAAAAATAGCTATAAACCACATATTCACCTTAAAATGAAACTCCAGTTGAAAATGAAAATATTAAATGAGATAAGGATAAAAACTAGTGAACTTTTCAATACTGTAATAACCCTAATATAATACAGTGGCGAGTGTCTGGCTGTCCGAGAGACTAATGAGAGCCGGCTCTGTCTCACTGTGTTCACTGATAACACTTCACTCAAGTGTGAATCTCCCTCACTGTTTCACGCTGAATGCACACTACCTTTGGTGCGTATGGAACGCGTCCAGGAGGCAGCAGAGTGGAAATTGAAAGATAAAAAGGTAAATGCCAATTATAGAGGCCTACAACTTAAAGAAGTTAAGAAAGAGGTTCATAATATATCCTATCAGAGTGAACTTGGGCAGGGTGTCCTTCATTATTTAAGATCTTGAGACTTGTCAAAGAACACATAATTATCTTTTTAATATTTCATTTTAATGCACACCTCCACTTTTAGGCATAATCACTCTGTTCCAAAACCTAGTGTACTGCTTGCTTAGGCAGTACAAGATAGTTGCTTACATAATGCTTAAACTGCATTTGACCAACAATAAAAAAAAAAAAAAAAAAAAAACTAAAAATCTTTATAATTATAATGTAGCCTGCAGAAGCAAATCCCAGAATGTGCTGCAGCAAGCTCTATTTAAGATGGTAAACGCAGCTGTAGTGAGAGACATTGTTTGTTTAATTAGATGTTGATTATTTAACTTGCTTTTTTGTACTGCTGCTTTCTAGATATTAAGGTGCGTTCAGGTCATGTCAGAATTATCGTAATTATGAGATTCCGACTTGAAAGAAGCTTTAATGTCTTTGTAGAATTTGTAATTATACAACTTTTAAAGTCTGAATTTTCCAGTGTGCATTTATGTGGAAACACTCAAAAATGCAGCAGCTTTAGCAAGAAAAACATAGTAAGAAGTTATCTTGTCATATTTTAGTTTAATATTTTCTATAATTGACTTTTGCTCACGGCTTAATATGTTATTTTTGACAAATTTCAGGTTGTGCTGCTAAAAGAAAAAGTAATTGTTCTTTTTTTGTGTGCTGAAATAAACTGCCTTTTAAATTGTTAAATTAAACTAACGCAGCTAATGTTGTGCTAAATAAATGTAAAAAAAAAAAAAAAACATTAGCGTGTAAAGCCTGTAAACTTGTTTTTATTGGTTTATCACTTTTATGGCTCATATAGTATGACATACAGTTGAGGTCAAAAGTTTACATTCCCCTTTTAGAATTTGCAAAATGTTAATTTTACCAAAAAAAAAAAAAAAGAGGGATCATACAAAATGCATGTTATTTTTTATTTAGTGCTGACCTGAATAAGATACTTCACATAAAAGACATTTACATATAGTCCACAAGAGAATAGCTGAATTTATAAATCAAGAAGTAAATTAAGTAAATTAAGAATCAAGTGTATGTAAACTTTTGAACAGGGTCGTTTTTATAAATTCAACTATTATTTTCTCTTGTGGACTATATGTAAACATCTTTTATGTTAAATAACTTATTCAGGTCAGTACTAAATAAACAATAACATGCATTTTGTAAGTTTTGCAGATTCTGAAAGGGGGATGTAAACTTTTGATCTCAACTGTAGTAGAATATGGTGCTCACAATGTACTTGAGGAGAAAAAAACATTTTATTCAGAGGCTCAAACGGTTTGAAAATATGCAATTTGGTGCAGTTGCTGATATTTATCTATATCTTCCAATGTAATGTCTTAAGATGATATTTAAATGTCTAGTTTTATAATTAAAGGTCTGTAGCTTTTATTTTGGGGGTCACACAAATAATGCAATACAATACAATGATGATTGAGTGATTAATAAATAAACATTCCTCAAAAGCCTGATGATCATATTTGATACTTGCATTTTAACATGATTCTTTCTTATATATATATTCTCCCTGTTAACGCCCCTAATATATATATTCTCGCTATTCTGCAATTCTCTCTATTAACAAACCATTAACTATGACTTTTCCCTCAATAATCTCATAATTTGCTGCTTGTCAATAGTTAGTAAAGTAGTTGTTAAGTTTAGGTATTGGGTAGGATTAGAGATGTAGATTATGATCATGCAGAATATGTACTTTATAAGTACTAATAAACAGTCGATATGTTAATAACAGGCATGCTAATAGGTAACTAGTTAATAGTGAGAATTGGTCCTTATACTATGGATAATTAAGGAAACATAAACAGCTTCAGAAAGTGTTTATCTTTCCAGGACCAGTTCTCACTATTAACTAGTTGTTTATTAGCATGCTTATTACCAACATATCAGCTGTTTATTAGTATTTATAAAGTACATTTTAATGTCTTACTCTGCATAACCATATTTTAGAGCCCTTAATCCTACAACATAGCTAAACTTAACTACTACCTGACTAACTATCAAAATTCGCAACTTAATAGTTTGAAAATTCGTATTTAGTTATTAGTAATTGGTCTTAGTAACTGATATTACTAACAGTATAGTTAGTAATATTCTTAAGGTTATTATTATAAGAATCCATAAAGATTTCACAACAAAAAGACATTTGTCCCATGACCTGAAGGTGGATGTTTTTACAATTATACTAAAAGGGCTTGTACTTTTTTAATAGTTTAAACTATCAATCAGACGACAAGGCATGTAGTACATTGTGTGCAAAAGGTTTTTCAGCAGCATTTAGATTTGGATAATTTGGAGGTCTTAGAAATGTGTGTATTATATGATATAATAGGCTTTAGAGAGTTAAAAATGCATTTGCATGACAACTGTTACTTCTTGTATTGTGTATAGATTCATTTAATAGCTTTTCCCACAAAAATGCATAATTTCGAGTCTGAGGATGTGCATCTTGTCATAGTGATCACAGTAACTTCAAATGCCGTGAATGCAGCAGCGCTGCTGCTCAACTGCTGTATCAGGTGGTCGATCACATGACCTCCGTGTCTGCATCGCTTCTCATTTGCATAAAGTTCTCATCTACTCTAACAAGCGCTGCTGCTGATGTTTCCAGAAAACACTAAATGTCATTGAAAACGAATGACTTCTGGTCACTTTGTTGTTGCGAACGCCCAGCTGCTCGTGTAGGCGGCAGACAGCGAGGCAGCTCACGAGGTTTTGGTACGGAGCCAATACGGCTCTCTTCTATCGGTTCAAGCATCCGCAAGATAAACAACACAATGCGACCATTTATAAATGTAGTCATTTACAGGTGGAAAATATGCAATAAGATGCTGTCTGATAAGACATATATGCCGATGTAGTGCTCCCTTCGTCATTTTTCTTGTCTGCAGCACCACAAGGTGAAATTATTTATATCTGTTTTGTTTTTCTCCCACTATCTCACTCCCACATAACGTATATGCTTTCATAGTGGGAGCCGTTTGAAAAGGATGAGTCGAGGTCCCAGTACAACTTCATCCATTCTTTAAAGCAGAGTATTTTTCATTCATGTGACAGGCGAACGCACAGCTCTGTCTCTCTGCCTCCCCTGCTGTTTGCCCTGCTGAACTCTCACCACATCACTGATCACCACGCCGCACATCATATCTTCTCATGACGCTGTCAATCTGACCGCTTCGCTCCATTCCAAAACCGCTGAAGTTTCACTACAGTTTCTTTTGAATTATGCATGTAGAGCACAGGAAAACGGACTGGAAGGTATTTTTGTGAAGGACTAAAATAGATCTTTTATAGTTTATATGCACATGAACTACATGTTCACCCTGGACTACATTTACAAGATTTTAGCAACTAATTAGGAAGATCTGCTTTAAAACAGATGATTTGGGTTATTAAAGAGATTGAGATATTAAAGCTAAATCATTCATCTTCAAATCAACTGTAAGTGAACTCTGCATCCATGAAAACCGTAAGATGTTAGAGGAGATGACCGTGAACCATCTGTGAGATTCTGGCTTTGAGCCACTAGTGATCAGAGTCGAGCAGGACAAAGTTCTCCAACCACCAAAAGCACAATCTGAACATAAATGATAACAATGCATGTCAAATAATAAATGCTACAGCTGGGTTTTCATTTACATTTGTGTAGTTATCCAATGCAACCTTCATTCAACACTGTAAAAATTATTTTAAATAAAACAAAGATTATTAGAGTGTGTTTTGCAAGGAAATACTATTTCTTTAAACTGAAAATTGGAAATTTAGCATTACATTTTTAATTGTTTGTGAAATTTATTAGCAGTATCGGAGTTAAAATGGTTTCTATGTTTAAGTAAAACTCACTTGTTAATCACTTTTTAATTTTTTTCATGCTGAAATAGCATTGATGTAACTATTTTCAGTGACACTTCCTCAGCTGGTGCGTGACCCCATATGGGGGAAAAAAATAACATATATATAAATGTTTTTCAAAATATACATCATATAAAATATTTTGCATTTTACATAAATATATTTCCAATACATTTTACTTACGTTTTCAATATAAATATATTTATTTATCCAAAATGTATTTTAAATGCGTTATGGGTTTTCCTAAAAAGGATTTTAAGATGGGAAATGTATGTTCTTGCCCCTTGAAGTACATTTTGTGAACTATTCTGCCATTTGAATGCTTAAACAGGGTTTGTGCTTACAGTGCTTGAAGCACTTGAATTTGACTTTTTGAAATGTAGGGCCTGGAAAAAGCTTTAAAATAGCTATATTCCTGAAGAGGTACTTGTAAAGTGCTTGAATTATTGAAAGACAATGGAATGAAATTAATGAAATTAGTGTTTTATTTTGTCAGTAAGTACATATCTTTTCACACAAAATTCACGCAGTTTAAAAAACATCATACCTTTTTTGCTTGTTTCAGTCAAAAATGTCAAAAAACAAGCGAGCTAAGCAAGTAGTAGTACTGACAGTGAAGTGTAAATATGCCTTAAGAATTGCGAATTGAATGATTCAAAACAAATGACTCGCTATACGCGATTTGAAGTCCGTTCTAAATCAAAAGATTTGTGATACGGAACGTTCCAATCTTTTTTACTGTTTAAGAAAAAAATGAGGGAAAAAAAATTTGCGAAATCACTCCCAAATCCTGATCTGAAACAAATGATTCGCAAACACCCACCAAAGTCCCGTTCTGAATCAAATGATTCGCAATCCTTGCTCCGAGTTCCGAACTAAAGCAAAAGATTCGTGAACCCACTCAGAAGTACTGTTCCAATTCAAATCATTTGCGTTCTACGCTCTAAAGTTACGATCTAAAGTAAAAGATTCACAAACCTGCTCCGAAGTTCAGAACTTCAGAGCAGGATTGCGGATTGCAAATCATTTGATTCAGATTAGGATTTCGGTATGGGTTCGTGAATTGTTTCAGATCAGGATTTCGGAGCGATTTTGCGTTTTTTTTTTTTTTTTTTTTTTTAGAACATTTTATTTTTGCCATTTTTATTAGTATATTTTATTTATCTATTTCTCTTTTTTTAAATTTAAAATAGAACCCATTGTTCGATAAGTGAGATCCCTGTTTGAAGTCCTTGAAATTCAAAAAAGTGCTTAAAAAAGTCCTGGAATTTCATTTTACAGTGTTTGTACAAACCTTGTTTCAAAAAACAAAACAAAAAAATCTCAAGTTGCACTGTTTAAGACTTATATTTAGGCCATATTTTAAATATATTTTGGCCAAAAAAAAAAAAAAAAAGCATTTTTGGCCATATGGGACTCCTAGAGGCAATTTGCAATCTGGCTTCTTTACTCATGGGCACTTAGCTATGGAAACAACTGTTTTTAAGCCCATTACTTGAGCCATAAATATAGTAAAGAAAAAATAAACATACTTTGAATGCATACATACATTGAATGGCCGTCAGTGGAGAAAAATGCAGTTACAGCGTCTGCTGTAATACTTCTGTTTGCTTACATGAGGCCAAGTGTACAATACATGTGACTTGAGTTTTTTAATTAAGAAAATGAAAACAAATTAGCATGTTCCTGTTTATCCAAATAGACTCTGTCTCCTTTTACACATTCCCAATTACACATGCATATCGACCACCATCCACACAGAGAAACGCAGGCACGCGCCGAACACAATTTCTTTGATAGCATTCAGTAAAAGACCTCTAGGGACCCTATCCTCCATTGGCCATGCCTAAATTAAAATCTAGTCCTTCCATCCCCATACATCAGATAGCTGCCCATTCTCATTCATTTCAAGAGCAACTGATAAGTCAAGGGCAAACATGTTTATGCAGAGGGAGAATTAATTTAAAAGTGAGTTGACTGTAGTTACAGCTCAGTGAATTTAATGAGTGTTTATACCATCTAATGGAACAGAGAGTGTGAATTGAATGCTGAGCATTTTAGTAAATAAACAAAAAAACATCTGCATCTAACCCTGGACAATAAGACTTGGAGTTCAGCTCCAGAACTGAATGCTGTATGGCTTCAAATTCTCTCTATGCTGGATTTCTGTGGGTCTTATCTAGAATCAGCTTCATTTCTATTATCATTAATATGCCATTAGCTTATATTAGGCAAATGCATTATCTGTGGGGTACAGTTAAATGAACTATGAGTTTTACCTCCAGGACCAAGTCGTTTGGACTGAAAATGCTTCAATAACCCTTCATTTTCCTTATCATTTTAACCGTTTTTTACCAAACGTTGAAGATTACTCTGAGGAGGCTTTTTTAATTTCACACGCCGCTTTTGAAAGGAACTAGAATGAATCCCGGTATTGGAGTTTAACATGTTTTATAAATATTATCAAGCGTTTGGGAATATTTGTCTGAATACTAATAACACTCCATTCAGCGAAACACAACAAGAGAGGAGCACAGACTGCATTTTAACCAGCTGACTGCTCTTTCATCTTGAGGTCAGATTTTGTGACTTATGAGTAAGGAGTCATTTTTATGCACTGCCTTCCTTCTCTGTCTCCCACTCAATATCTTCCTGGCTCTATAATTTACACAGTAATATCAGTGTGCAGTCATTAATCATAATTGTAAGTCCTCCCACATGAATGTCGTTATACAGAATACTAATAAAATTTAATGTCATTAGGATTGAAGTGGCACCAGAAACTTTTCATACTGGAATAAATGTATGTTGGTTATTTTATGTGGTGTATAGGCAAATATTTTGGTAAATTGACTTACACTGTACACCTTCACAAAAACTTGAGACGGGAGAGAACTTAAAATTATTTTTAATGAAAGAAATTAATAGATTTGTTCAGCTAGAATGTGTTAAATTGATTGAAAATGAGAGTTTAGACATTTATAATGTTATTTAAAGAATTCTAATTAAGTTGGCTGGAAAAGTATATATCCTGTTTAAACTTCCTCTTCTTCTTCTTCTGAGACTAAATTTTTTTATGTATCTCCTCCTAAAGCTTTTAAGCTACAACCACCAGACTCGGCCCAGACATTCAGACTGGTCTGGCTCGGGTTGCTATATCTTTTTTTAACTGATCCGGCTTACGGTTTTCGTAAACCAGACTATCAAAATCACCAAAAATCCTGTAGACTTTCATTGAGGGGGTGAAAACTTTTGTACAAGTCTTATGATGTATTTAAACGTTTTATTGCTATAGCAAAGCACTCTACTGGAAAAAAAAACAAAAACAAAAAAAAAACACAAAACCAGCCTAAGCTGATGGGCTGGTCTCCCAGGCTGGTTTTAAAGCGGTTTAAAGTGGTTTTGGCCAATTTTTAGCTGGTCTTAGCTGGTCAGGTTGGGAGACCTGTTAAAAGACCAGCCATGCTTAAACCAGCTATTTTTCAACGAGCTAAAACTAGACAACCAGCCTAAGGTGGTTTTAGTTGTTTTATTTTTTATTTTTTTAGCAGAATCAACTGGTTTTAACAGGTTTAAACATGTTAATCAGGCTAACAACATGCTAATCATGTTAGCAACATGTTAATAATGTGCCAATCATGCTAGAAATGTGCTAATAGCATGTTAATTATGCTAGAAACATGATAGCAACATGCTAGTAACTTGCTAATGATATTAGAATCAGTCTAACATGTTAGGAACTAGCTAATCATATTAGCAAAATGCTAGTAACTAGCTAATCATGCTAGCAGCATGCTCATAACATGCTAATCATTCTAACAACATGCTAGTAACTAGCTAATCATGCTAGCAACATGCTCATAACATGCTAATCATTCTAACATGTTAATAACTAGCTAATCATGCTAGCAAAATGCTAATAACTAGCTAATCATGCAAACAGAATGTTAGTAACTAGCTAATCATGCTAGTTACATGCTAGTAACATGCTAATCATGCTAGTAACATGCTAATCATGCTAACAACATGTTAGTAACTAGCTAATCATGTTAGCAACATGTTAGTAACTTGCTAATCGTGCCAGAACCATGCTAGTAACTTGATAATCATGCTAGAAACAGGTTAGCAACATGCTAGTAACTTGATAATCATGCTAGCAACATGTTTATCATGCTAGTAACTTGGTAATCATGCTAACAACAGGCTAGTAACACCCTAGCAACCGCATAGCAACACCCTGCAACTGCCCTGGGTACCCTAGAAACAACCTAGCAACCACCTTGAGTACCCTGCCTTCAAAACATTCAAATATTAATCTTTAAAACTATTTTAAGTATTTCAACTACTTCAAACAGAAAACCTTCTAACTTCAAGCTTTTAAAACTTGTACAAATTTTCTGGCTAGGCTTATTCAAGCCAACTTAAAGTTTATCTACGAACTTTACTATCTAGTTCAAATGAATGCTGTTCTTTTTAACTTTCTGTTTATCTAAGAATCCTGAGGGGAAACAATTTCCAAAAACAACAACAAAAAAAAAAAACAGTTTCAACAAAAATATGAAGCATGAAAAATAAAAAATGTTTCTTGAGCATCAAATCAGCATATTAGAATTTTTTTCTGAAGGATCATGTGACTCTGAAGACAGGAGTAATGATGATGAAAATTCAGCTTTGCAATCAAAGAATAAATTACATTTTGAAATATATTAAAATAGAAGCTGTTATTTTAAATACTAATAATATTTCAGAATATTACTGTATTTTTAGTCAAATAAATACAACCTTGGTAAAACAATTTAGATAATCTACAAGCAATAAACTCATTTAAACTCAAATCAATATTTCATTTCCATGTATTTATATATTGGTCACATTTTAGTGGTCGCTGTTGCACGTCCAAGCTTCATTTGTCATATTTCCACATGACTTGTTATGCTTCTCGTTTGCCATTCTGTTTTTGTTTTTTCTCCGGTTAACTTTAGAATATTGTGGAAAATATTCCACATCATTAATTATCCACTAGAAGACATTGCTTAGTAAGTCACAGGAAGCTCTTATCTGATGTTCACATTGAGTTTGAGTCCAAACACTGTTAAGTAACATTCATTGGCTTCCTTCCTTGCCTTTCAGTGACCTACAAAGACATCAGATGATGTTAGGCTTTGCTTGAATCATTTGTCTCCCACACCGAGGCTGGAGCGAGCTAAATCTCGCAGGATTAATGCATATGCAATGATAGAGTTTTGACATGTACATGAATGGACTTGACAGCTCTTATTTCCTGCTAGTGGTGACAGCATATGGATTGCACGAAAGCTGGCTCCGCATGGGTAAAAATCTCATCCGGTCTTTCATTAACACCATCTTAAGGAGAACTCATTGGTTATTTGGAGGTTGAGAGCAGGCTTGTTGGTATTTGAATAATCTAAAGCGAAGCAGAGTTCAGTCACATGGGGTAGCGGGCATAATCAGGACATTAGCGAGCTGTAAGTTAGGATCTCCAGTGCTTGGAGTCATCAATCACGAGACCGTGAAGTGGTGACAGTGATATATGCTTCTATTATTCTGTTCCTCTTTCTTGGCCTTTAAGTCGGTAAAGTTGGGCTTGGCTCACAACTCATGACTAGGAGTTTCCTATTAACAGATCTACAGCTGTAGAGTGTTATCTATGCCTGATTTCTGCCACAGATTAAAGCAGTCTGGACCTTTGAAAACAACTTGTCTGCCAACAAATTGCACTTTTACAGAAATTTAATGCTGATTAAAGTAGGAAACCAGCTCAAAATCACATTCTTGTCGAGTCACTGTGATAAGCCAACAGATTTAGTTTCAGAACTGTCGGGGACAAGTTTGAGAAGAAATTAAACGTATTAAAAAATGCTTGTGGCATATCTACGACTTAATTAATAACAGCTGGCTGTGAATATCAGTAATTGCAATTTTTGCATGATCCACACCACTAGGTGTCTAAGACATCTACCATATCAATCTACCATTTCTCTATGCAGATTTAGCGTGGGATTTAAGTAAATATCGAACATGCAAATTCACTGTGTTGAAAATTATAAAGATGCTTACAGTTGAGGTCAAAAGTTTACATCCCCCTTGCAGAATCTGCAACGTTAATTATTTTACCAAAACAATAGGGATCATACAAAATGCATGTTATTTTTCATTTAGTAATGGCCTGAATAAGTTATTTAACATAAAACATGTTTACATATAGTCCACAAAAGAAAACAATAGTTGAATTTTATAAAAATGACCCTATTCAAAAGTTTACATATGCTTGATTCTTAATACGGTGTTGTTACCTGAATGATCCACAGCTGTGTTTTTTTATTTAGTGATAGTTGTTCATGAGTCCCTTGTTTGTCCTGAACAGTTAAACTGCCTGCTGTTCATCAGAAAAACCCTTAAGGTCCAAAAAATTCTCTGGTTTTCCAACATTTTTGTGTATTTGAACCCTTACTAACAATGACTGTATGATGTTGAGATCCATCTATTCACACTGAGGACAACTGAGGCAATCATATGCAACTATTACAAAAGGTTTAAACACTCACTGATGCTCCAGAAGGAAAAACGATGCATTAAGAGCTGGGGGTGAAAACTTTTGAACCGAATGTAAATGTGTAAATTTTTCTTATTTTGCCTAAATATCATATTTTTTTTTTCATTTAGTACTGCCCTTCAGAAGCTACAGAAGATACTTACATGTTTCCCAGAAGACAAAACAAGTTAAATTTACCCTGATCTTCAAATTCAAAATGTTTCACCCCCTGTATTATCAAATACATAAAAATGCTTGAAAACCAAAAAAAAAAAAAAAAAGTTGTTGGACCTGAAGGATTTTTCTGAAGAACAGCAGGCTGTTCAGGACAAACAAGGGAATCATAAACAACTATCACTAAACAAATAAACACAGCTGTGGATCATTCAGGTAACAGCACCGTATTAAGAATCAAGTGTATGTATACTTTTGAACGGGGTCATTTTTATAAATTCAACTATTGTTTTCTCTTCTGAAATATCTTATTCAGGTCAATACCAAAAAAACAATAACATGCATTTTGTAAGATTAACATTTTGCAGATTCTGAAAGGGGGATGTAAACTTTTGACCTCAACTGTAGTTTGGAAGTGACTTCTGAGTAAGTGGTGAGTAAGTGCATCGCTACACTATTAAAAAATGGATAATCTCCTGTACATTTTTGAATAAGTTTTGCTAGTGTTATCATCCCATAACTTTGTGGCACTATCAAACATTATTATTTTTTGTGTACTACCAGACAGTTCAGGGTGGGTTTACTGTTTTTTTTAAATAGTAGACTACATGTGCTCATCGACTTTTCAACAGCCTTGATTTCAGAGGTTTTCTTCCATAGGAATTTTAAAAAAGTCTTTGTTTAAGAGTTAATAATTTATGAACCAAACCAACAAGCTAGATGGTGAATCACAACATAACAAATCTTGATATGAAAAGAAAAAGTATTTAAAAATCAGACAAAAACAAAAAGACAAGACTGTACTTAATGGCTTTAAAGAGGGAAAGAACTACAATCCAATGAAACATTAAAAACAGTTAAAAACAATGAATAAATATAAAACTGTTCATTTAAAGCTGTTTATTATATTTGTCAAAACAATATATTTAAAGGAATAGTTCACCCAAAAAATGAAAATTACCACATGATTTACTCACCCTCAAGCCATCCTAGGCATATATGACTTTCTTCTTTCAGAGGAATACAATCAGAGCTATATTAAAAAATGTCCTGGCTCTTCCAAGCTTTATAATGGCAGTGAATGGCTGTTGAGATTTTGAAATCCAATAAAGTGCTTCCATCCATCATAAAAAGTACTCTACATGGCTCCGGGGGCTTAATAAAGGCCTCCTGTAGCGAATCAATGTGTTTGTATAAGAAAAATATCCATATTCGAAAATTTATAAACCATAATCTCTAGCTTCCGCTAGAGTTTTTGTTTAAATTAAGCAGTAATTAATGTCATAACATGAGTATGTTTTAATTTAAAGGTCAGAAGCTATAGCTTACATAAATAAATAAAGAAAATCACAAACATGACACTTGTAAATTATGTAATTCTATGTATACTGATTTATTCATTAAAGTGTTAATTTTTTTTAACAAATTATGAGCTCTAAAAATGTTAAGAATTTTTACAGCTGTTTTGATTTAGACCATCTACAAATGCTATATTGTGCATCCCCATATATATATATAAGCATATTAAACTATTTTGAGAGCGCAGGGAAGCCAGCTCGATTACGTCATTTGCAGTGCTTTATAGAAGTGGGCGGAGCTAAAGAGCTTAGCTTGTTGCTGCTCTCTGATTGGTGGAATCTTCTGTATAGAATCATGGTGAATTCCACAATTTTTTAAAAAAATAAGTTGAAATAATTTGAACAGATAACTAGGGATGGGCAATATGGGCTTAAAAATGTATCATGATAATTTCTGGTATTTATTGCAATAACAATATCAATGACGATAATTCAGGGAAACCCTGTTTTTTTAGAGAAAAGTATTATCTTTCCTATTATTACCCAAAATAGGGTGTTCTGAGCATTACTGAGTACACACTTAATGTAATGACTGTTTAATTCACTAAAATGTGAATTAAAGTGTTTGTACTTTCTGTACTGGAAGCTCCTAAATTCCTTGTGTGTGAAACACACTTGTCAATAAAGCTCTTTCTGATTCGGAAGCCGGAGGGCGCCCTTGCGCAGAAACTCCGCATATGCTTTATAGCAGAAATAATAGTACTGACGACGCTTCAGGAATCTCTAATCCAGTTATCGCTTTAGCCGAATAAAAGCAGATAGAGGAATTTTAACGGAGGAAACTTCAAGACAATAAACATAGGATTGATACAATATATGGTTTGTCTGTGTTCTTCAAGCAATCTTGGGTATTTTTATAAGAATAAAGTATATTCATAATGCACTGCTAATCGACATAGCATTTATAATACTAGAAAACAGTAAGATTTCAGCCTCATTCTGTGATATGAAACCATAGTTGATCACAAAAGGTTATTTCAAACGCTTGACTATGTTATAAAGTTAATTTTGAGAAAAAGCATGCCAATAAATTATATCTTTGTTGGACAACAGGTTTGTAAATGTAATGCCACGCCAGCAGAGGGAGCCCTTACCCATTGACTGACTGTTACCGCTCCCTCTGCTGCTTCTATGGTTACTTCCTGTTTGGCAGCCATATAAGGAGGGCCATGCCAAACAGGACCTTGCGAAGTATTGTTTTGCCTATGCGGACTCTGCCAAGGATTTTCCCTGGTTTCATTGCCTTGTTTTTGTTATTGTTGTTTTCTTAGTCATAGTTTTGTCTTGTTTCTTTGTCATAGTTTTGTCTAGTTTCATTGCCATAGTTTTTTCCTTGTTTCATAGCCTTGTTCATTTGCTACTTTGGACTTCTCTCTTGGATTGTGACTTTCTGCCTGCTTAGTTGGATTACGCTTTTGTCTTGCCTTTGTATTACTGTTTGTTTGGAGATCGACCCTGCCTGTCTTGACTTCACTGTGTTAAATAAAGCACGCATCTGGATCTAACGCGCTTCACTGGAGTCCTGTTACAGTAAACAGGCTCATACACATGCAAAACTGCATCGCACACTTGCTACTAGTTAACGTTATTTAAGGCTCAGACTGATTTTTGTCGCACTGCACAGTTTTGACCAAACCAGTTCCAGATTGAAGCTCCTTTTTTACCAATATACTAGTTTCACGTCCGCCTTCAGCATGTCACTCCGCACTGTCGCACACACAAATATGTCAACAACTAGACTTAATCGCTGTAATCGCGGTAAGACTAATTCTTATCGTGGGGAAAAATTTTACCGGTATATCGCAAACGATAAGATATCGCCCATCCCTACAGATAGCATACACCATTGATTAACAATCTCTGAGTTCCCAATGGGTCTGTCTTTAAAGCTTTATTGTTATTGTTTTAAATCAATTTCCCTATGAAGAAAATGAATAGAGTTTTTTTTTTTTTTTTCTGGGACCTGACTGTTGAACTCCTTGGCAGATGGGATCAGTGTTCAGGACCTTTTTGAACACAATCGTTATTTTCGAAGTTCAGTTTGATGCCGCTAGTGGCACAGAAATGACACACTTCAGCTTTAATCAGGTCAAACGCACGCAAGCATACAGTAGCATCATTAAATCACTGTTCTTAAGCTCCCTGCGACTCTTTCTGGTGGGATGGAGGTAATAAGATCCATAACAGCAGCAGCGGGGGAAGTGAGAGCTGCCATGAATCGCAGCGCTGACAGGATGTAAAGTGATGTCTTTGTGAATGCGGGGCCAAGACTTCCCTGAAAGTGAGGCAAATCAAATCTGGGAAATAGCTTCCAGGAGCTGTTTAAAGGTGACAGTGGTGGCACTTTCCTCTTCTCACCAACACCCTGGAGCGCTGGCGTTTTTCCCTTCTTCTTTTATTTCCCCTGCTGGTGCTCCAGGACTCACACAATGATTAATTTCCTTTCTCAAAAGCACAATCTTCTGACGTCTACTAGAAGAAGATTCCTCTTGCTTATGTCAGTCAGGTTGACGTCCAACCTGTCCATACATTTTCATCTGACTTGATGCAACGCACGTAATATTTAGATTATCATGCAAATTAGCTATGCAGATGTATGCGCTCAGACTCTTTCTTGATATTCAGCAGCGTTGTTGTGACATCTAAAGATGAGCGATTGGTGACAAGACTGCTTATTCGTCATTATGTAATATTGTGGTGGGGCCATCAGTCATCTTTATATAATCTGTTACCTTGAGGGAGAAATGGCATGTGGCAGACCAAATGAAAAGCAATGACCTTCTTAAGTCATTACGGTAGTTCTCGCATAAAGCTTTGATCAAAGGACATGACAAATTACAGTTGCTTTTTTCCCATTAACGCCTCCTATGCTCAGCGAAATAACTCATTTTATATATCATTTGGCTTTTGAATCATTGCAAAGCTTTTATTAAAATGTATTCTATTATTTATAATTTAATTTGCACACTCAGGCAGATTAATAACTATATTAACAAGTAAACAAAATTCCTAAAACAATACACCCTTATGCAAAGAAAATATATGTGCATTCAATTATTTAGTGCATATTAAAAAAATGTGACCCTGGACCACAAAACCAGTTTTAAGTAGCACGGGTATATTTGTAGCAATAGGCAAAAATATATTGTATTGGTCAAAATGATTGATTTTTCTTTTATGCCAAAAAACATTAGGATATTAAGTAAAGATCATGTTCTGTGAAGATATTTTGTAAGTTTATTACCGTAAATATATTAAAACTTAATATATATATATATATATATATATATATATATATATATATATATATATATATTTTTTTTTTTTTTTTTTTTTTTTTTTTGCACCCTCAGATTCCAGATTTCCAAAGGAAAGCCAGGGTCACAAAAATACACAAATATGCATTGTGTTAGTGTATTACAATATGCTGAATAATACATAAAGCATTGCTGCTTTCTATATATTGAAATTTTGATAACATATTTACTTATATATCTTATATGTATGCAATGCATTATATATAAACAGACATGATAAAATATGGTACTGTGTTTATATAAATATATTTGAACATGTGTGTACTATATATATTCATTTATATGGGAACATTTTATTTTCCACCCATATTCCCATGACTTTAACAAAATATCCAATTGTATAAAAAGGTGAAACTTTTAGGTCACACTTTTTTTTTCAATTCTCTCTATTAACAAACCATTAACTATGACTTTTGCCTCAATAAACTCCTAATTTGCTGCTTATCAATAGTAAGGTAGTTGTTAAGTTTAGGTATTGGGTAGGATTAGAGATGTAGAATATGGTCATGTAGAATAAATCTTTATAAGTACTAATAAACAGCCAATATGTTATTAATAGGCATTCTAATAAGCAACTAGTTAATAGTAAGAGTTGGTCCCTATACTAAAGTGTTACCAAATTTGTTTTCAGTAAACTGTTTTTCTTATATACACATTTTCACATTTAAATTGTGAAAATGTAGTGCTATATTTTTATATGTATCATTATATAACCATACATGTTCCATGGATATATTGCAGCACATTGAAAAATGTGTTGTTACCCATACAATGTATTGTTGGCTATTGCTACAAATGTACCCGTGCTATTTAAGACTGGTTTTGTGGGCCAGGGTCACATATATATATTTTTAGAACTTATTCAGAATGCAATCTGGAATCTTTTCTAACAGTATAAGTCCTAACTATCACTTTTTAATAATTTAAAACACTCTTGCAGTATTAATTTCTTTCAAAAAAAAAAAAAAAAAGCTGTCTATCTTTTTACTGAAATTCTATGTTTGATAAATGCTGTTCTTTTTAACTTTTTATTCATCAAAAAATCATGAGAAAAAGTATAATAGGTTCCAAAAAATATTAGAAATATAAATATTCTTTTAAGAATATTTTTGGCACAGTTGTTTCCAAAATGATAATAAAGCAGAACATTAGAATGATTTCTGAAGGATCATACGACACTGAAGACTGGCATAATGATGCTGAAGATTTCTTCTTTTCTTTTTTTTTTTCTTTTTGTTTGAGTGTTGGTAGTCTGAAGTGTTTCAAAGGTAAAGCTTTACATGTTAAGGTCATTTGTCATTCACCTCATGTTTCTGGCTGAGATGCAGTAAAACCCACTGAGCTATCTAAGACCTTAGATAGTAATAAAAGCTAATATTGATCCGAGCCGCATCCTTCATAAAGACAGATCTAAAAACCTTTACAAGACACGTGAGATACATGACCTTCAAATTACTGAAGATGTTATCCTTGTTTCGTTGCCATAACTTGAAAACAAATTGCAGCAGTGCACTCCAATAAGCGTGCATGTCTTCGGAAGTGTGAAGGTAATGGCACGATGCTCGAAGAACTGAATCTTTTTCCTTAATTCTCAGTTATGAAAATGTTACAGCAAGTGTTTGGAGAGCGGCGTCGCATAATGAAAAAGCATAGTCGAGCTTCTCCGATTCAATTTACTGTCATCGCTAACAGGTTCGCTCTCACAGTTGTGCTGTTTGAAATTTCCATTCAGCTGCGGGTGAAAATGAGGCGCACGGAACATTAAGCTACACCTCACTCAGCCGGATCCTCCGTTCCCAGAACATGCTGAGGAGTCGCACAACTGCCTAATCATCTCCTCCCAAACTGCGGCCTTGCCGGATGGGTTTGCAGCTGCGAGAGTCATTACATCCTGTCCTTATCACAAGTACAGCACTTTACATTTGATTGCGCTTTACATGAAAATGCATTACGTCCATCTGTCTAACGCACTGGATTCTTTTCTATTCGAGGCCATTTACAGGTCCTGCGATTTGAAGATGAGCGTTATGACTTTGTCACATTACGTTAAGTTGCAACGCCAGCCTTTTTCAGAGCGTGGAGGGGGAAATCTGCCACCATGCCTGCCTTAGTGAGGTTTGTTTAAAGGAGAAAATGTGTGCAAGGAGACACAGGCATTGCTCACAAGCAATTACGTCGCTTTCTGCCGGCGTCCTCCACTAGCTACCTCAATATCTTTTCTTTCCCCAGACGGTGCTCAGGGCATGTGAGCAGATTACAGTTTGGGGAGAGGGTTTTTGTCGGGGAGCACAGATAAGCTTTTAAATAGGCCACGCTCTCAAATCAAGCCTCTCAGACTGTGGCCGGTTTTATTATATTAGATGAGCTTAATCAAAGCAGATCATTAAACAGTGTGGAAAACAACAACTCGTTCCCCTGACCAGTCCTGCATCCGTAACTAACGTTATTTTTTTCCCCAACTGCAATAATAGTCTGTAGTGCACTGTTTATCAACGCTACGTAATTTCAGGCCTAATGGTACACATAGATTTGACTTACATTAGTGCTTAATTTGCTCTGCAGTGCGATCTGTGCCGTGTTTGCTAATATTACTGCAGTTTTAGTGTGAAACTTTCTAAGTTAATTGCATCTGTGTGTGCTAAAAAGTTGGATAAAAATGTGTTATAAAAGAAAATAGGTAAAAGTTCTATGAAGTAAGGTTTTTGCACTCATAATATGCAGCTTTGAAGTATTAAATACTGTAGGGGAAATAAACAGATGCAATTTGAGTTTAATTGAGTTTAAAGAGGTTTGCTCACCCATATGTTGAGATCTCAACCTGAGAGATTTCTGTCTCCCAAATGAAAGTCAATTCTAGCAAAACTTTCATGAAGAGATTGTTAAAGTAACTCATATGAATCAAGCCGTTTAAAGGTGTAGTAAGTGATTTCTGAGAAGCACTGTTGATATTTGAAATGACCAAAGTAAACACGCCCCTACCCTAAAGGGCCACTCCCCTATTTTGATATCCCCGCCCCCAAATTCACAAACATGCTATGCAACACAGGCACCTCCCCAATCATGAGTGGACACGCCCCTTACTGCTGATTGGCTACAAGTGTTTTGGTACTTGATCTTATCCACCTTCAACAGCATTTCTCAGCAAATCACTAACTGGACCTTTAATCCAAGTCTTCTGAAGAGACACAATCACTTAAAGAGCAGGTTAGTGATTTCTGAGAAACGCTGTTGAAGGTGGATCAGATCGAGCACCAAAACACTTGTAGCCAATCAGCAGCAAGGGGCGTGTCCACTCGTGATGGGGGAGGTGCCTGTGTTGTCCTGCTGAAATAGTTCTGATAATTCGCTGTGAACCCACTATTTTCTAAGAATGTGTCAACTAATGTAGACTGTCGTTATTCTAATTACTTCGTTTAATAATAAAGAACGTAACTTGATATATTTTGGTTTACAAACTGTTTCATCAGTTAGTCATGTTAGCACTCGGCTGACATATCCACCATTCTTGTTTTGTGATTTGTTTACAGTTCAGCAGCGGGCACAAGTGTTAAACAAAACATTTTTATGTCATTGCCTCCGGGTTGCCAGGTTTTTACAACAAAACCCACCCAATTGCTACTCAAAACTAGCCCTGGAAGGCAGGGGTTTACAGACATTACGCTCAAAACTGATTAGAACGAACTGTCTCGAAATCATTGACAACTGACTGTATGTATTAATGTATATTCTGAGAAATTTACAATGTTTTCTGACCTTGGATGCATTTAAATCTGTTGTAGGGGACTCCAACACAATATTAGGACACTTTAAAAAAAACATATGTGACCCTGGACCACATAACCAGTTGTAAGTAGCACAGGTATATTTGTAGCAATATGTATGGGTCAAAATGATTGATTTTTCTTTTATGCCAAAAATCATTAGGATATTAAGTAAAGCTCATGTTCCATGAAGATATTTTGTAAATTTCCTACCGTAAATATATCAAAACTTAATTTTTGATTAGTAATATGCATTGCTAAGAATTTCAGTTGGATAAGTTTAAATGTGATTTTCTCAATATTTCAAATTTTTTTTTTTTTTGCACCCTCAGATTCCAGATTTTCAAATAGTTGTATCTCGGCCAAGTATTGCCTTATCCTACCATACATCAATGGAAAGCCTAATCATTCAGTGTTTAGATGATGTGTACATCCCAATTTAAAACAGTGGACCCTTATGACTGCTTTTGTGGTCCAGGGTCACATATGACCTGTTCTTTAATATTATGAACACATTTAATTTTAGGTAACACTTTACAATAAGGTAGCACTAATTAACATTAATTAATGAATTAATTAACTTACAATGAAAAATTCTGTTGCAGTATTTATTAATACAGAACTTTTTGTTTAATTAATGCATTAGTAAATTATGAATATTAACACTAGCTAAGATTAATAAATGCTTTAGAAGCCCTTTGGGTAACACTTTAGTTTAGGTACATACACTAGCAAACTGGCTGTTTAATAGTACAAAAGAATCACATATTAATGCCTTATTCTGCATAACCATATTTTAGATTCCTTAATTCTAAACTACATTACTAACTATTAATAAGCAGCAAATTAAGAGTTTTTTGAAGTAAGTCATAAGTTAATAGTTAGATGTTCCCAAGCTTAAGCGTGACCGTATTTTTCATTCTTTGTGCTAAACCCATTTAGAATAAATACTTAAATAGTCATTGTCATTTATCTGCGTAATCATGCCTTTTCTATGCTTATTTTAGATATTTGCCTTGTCTAATTAGAGATTTATTCAATTCAATATCAATTTAATTGTAATCTTATTTAAAAGAGATGTTTATGTATATTTTTCTAATGATCATGGCAGCAGTAATTTATCAAATCATGATCATGGAGAAGACCGGGCATATATCCAGATGCGCAGTGTAGTTGAGCGCACTTTCGGCATTTTAAAGAGCTGATTAAGAAGTCTGTGTTGCCGTAATGGAGTAGTGCACATCACAAGCAGCCTGCAGGACGGGGAACTGCATTGAGCACATTTTTGGGAATGTTTGCACCATTAACTACTTTGTTAAATTCTTTTAGTGCTAAAACAACACATTATGTGTGAATAAATGATGCTTTCAGCAGGCAGAATTTACTTGTGGTGGTTTACCCCCCAGAGACAATAAACTGCCCCATAACCCTTTGCAGATTTTCCATTAGAATTGGTCAATAAGTTTAAATGTCGCTGATAAGGATAAATCAAAAGAAAGAAACGCATTCATAAATAAATCACAAACATTACATAATACACAGATTTTACTATTGCTTGAGCCGTTGAACAGAAATCAGTTATTCATTAGTTAAATTAACTTCCTCTAAATCTTTTTTAAACACTAAAACCTATAAAAGTAGATTATTAAAAGAATATTTCACCTAAAAACATCACGACTCATCAGTTGATCCATTAACATCTTGTAAAGTGAAAAGCTGTGTGTTTATAACAAGTACAGTATTTCAGTCGTTTCAACTTTAATCCATCATTTCTGGCCAAAATATGAGCCCATAATTCATAATAACGCTTCCTTAGTTGAAAAAGTCCTTCTTCTGTTGTCTTATCACATCAAAACCCAACAACATGTTTGTTTAGAGCTGTTTTGGCTTGTAAACGCTGTTTGATCTGTGCATATTTCTCTCCTGATTCAGATGACTTTTTCACTGGAGAAAATTTTATAGATATTTATTACAAGCATGGAGCTTTTTACTTCACAAGATGTTAATTGATTGACTGGAGTGGTGTGGATTACTTGTAGATGATTGTGATGTTTTTTTATCAGATGTTTAAAACACGGCACCCATTCACTGCAAAGGATCCATTGGTAAGCAAGTGATGTAATGCTACATTTCTCCAAATGTGTTCTGATGAAGAAACAAATTCAGCTTCTTCTTGGATGGCTTGAGGGTGAGTAAATTTTTAGCAAATTTTCATTTTGGGGTAAACAGTTCCTTTAATATTGCATTTGAGTCTATGCAGTTTTATATACAGTACATGCGCATATAGGAGTCTATAGCCTTTATTGACTTTCTCAGTAAATCAGACGATCTCATTTGAGACATGACTGGCACGCTCGAGATGAAATCAGTGAAGTCATAAAGTATCCTTGCACTCAATTCTTTCTGAGGACCTTCTCAGTGACCTCTGAACATGAACCTATCAAACTGTTATTTATGAACAGCCCTGCCTTCACTGGTGAAACAGCGGAGCCCAAACGACTGTGGGTATTTTACTGTTAGGGTGATCATCTTCAACTGGCATTTGGGATTATTGTCCTTGTCATTTAGCATCCCGCAGGAATTTCCTTTAATCCTTTTAATGTCATTGTGTATCTGTATAAGAGTCTGGCACACAGTGCTTTGAACGTCATCCAGACGAGGCGGGTATTCTTGTCGTCTGCAGCTCTTCGCTGATTGGTCGGTTCTTCCCCTGTACAGTCAGACGTCCTCAAGTGTTGCACACTGATGAATCAGTATTTGGTCACAGGAAGGGCATCCTGTATTATTCTGGAATTTTATACTGATTATAGTAAATTGCATTTCCCTAAAAATATGGGATTGGTGCATTAGTACAAAAGACAGACTTACTGCATAGTGGTGATGGAGTTAAAGATGTTGCTTGTATTTCTCATCTCATATGATTAGAGACTGACTGTTTAGTAGACTGATGCTTATCCAAGTGGGTGGAGTAATTTATCTGTGATGGGGCTCCCAGGACTGAGTCTGCAGTTTATGCTTTAATATGCCTCCTTAGGGCTTCATCTATGAGCAGAAAGGAGGAATATGCTTAACGGTGGTCCACTGGGAACTTTTAGATGGAGAAACTATTTTGATTATATTGCACCATGATGAAGTTTTGTATGTAATACAATTTCATTTTCTATGGCAAAAGACAAAAATGCTTGTTAAGAAGAGGCTAATTAGAAAGTAGTTTAGATAGATTCAAAAAGTAAAACTTTTGCAACCCATTTTACTTCTGTAATGTAATGTAATCCACAGGTCTCTTCTAATGAAGACGTAACACAGTGAGTTATGGATTTTTTTAATGGTTTTGTAATTGTGAGTTGAGTGGTTGAGCATATTTTTTGGTTATCTGGCTGTCAGGGAAACTTTCTATAGGTTGCACCAGTAGGTGGTGACAAGTGACTGTCAATACGAGTGAGTCATTTGAATCATTCACTCAGCTGATTTGTTCAAACACTTTCATTTGGGAATAAAGCAAATGAGTGAGTTATTGAATCTTTCACTAAACTAAGTCATTTAAAAGTGCTAATTTGTTCAGGAACAAAACAAGTGACTGACTTTGAGTGAGTCATTGAATCTTTCACTCAACTGAATAATTTAAAAGTGCTAATTTGTTCTGAAACAACATAGCCTATGTTACTGTCTTATTGAGTGAGTCATTGAATTGTTCACTCAACTGAATCATTTAAAGTGCTAATTCATTCAGGAATTCAAAAAGTGTGAGTCAGTTGAATCATTCAGTCAGCTGATTCGTTCAAACGCATTCATTCAGGAACTAAACAAGTGACTGTCTTTATGAGTGTGTCACTCAATCTTTCACGTAACTGAATCATTTAAAAGTGCTAATTTGGTCCGGAAAAAGCAAATGTGACTGTCTTATTGGGTGAGTCATTGAATTGTTCAATCAACTGATTTGTTTAAACACATTCATTCAGGAACAAAATAAGTGACTTTCTTTATGAGTGAGTCCCTAAATCTTTCACTCAACTAAATCATTTAAAAGTGCTAATTTGTTCCAGAACAAAATATGTGACTGTCTTATTGAATTGTTCAATCTACTGAATCATTTAAAGTGTTAATTCATTCAGGAATTCAAAAAGTGTGAGTCATTTGAATCATTAACACACCTGATTCATTCAAACAGGTGACTGTCTTTATGAGTGAGTCACTAAATCTTTAACTTAAGTGAATAATTTAAAAGTGCTAAATCATTTCTTTATGTATGTAGCATTACATCACTTTGCATCACCAATGGATCCTCTACAGTGAATGGGTGCCGTCAGAATAAAAACATCACAATAATCTACAAGTAATCCAACCCACTCCAGTCCATCAATTTACATTTTGTGAAGCGAAAAGTTGTGGGCTGGTAAGAAGAAATTCAGTGATTAAGGAAATTTAGCTTTAAATCGTTGCTTCCAGTCCATAATAACACTTTATCCCGTGAAAAAGACCATCCTCTGTCATCTCATATCAGTGGTGTGGATTATTGTTATGTTTTTATCAGCTGTTTGGACTCTCATTCTGTTGGCACCCATTCACTGCAAAGGATCCGTTGGTGAGCAGGTGATGTAATGCTACATTTCTCCAAATCTATTCCAAAGAACCTCGACAAATTTTAACATTTGAATAAACTATTCCTTTAAACAGGATATTTATCTGTTTAAAGCATATTTTTAAAAATGCAGAAAATCATTTACAATATAACTAGAAACATGCAGTTAGAAAGTAAATGGGGTCAGATTTGACTTTAAGCAGTCTGAACTGAAGTTAAATAATGGTTGTAACAGCTTGTCGTTATTATTGTTGTTGATATTGCTGTCAGTCTGTTAACACAGAAAAGAAAGATAAACTACAAGGAGTGTGCATGTAAATGCCTACTAGACATTATCATCTCTTGTAATAATGTCCTATTTGCAGTATTAAATCCCTTGTCAGATTGTTCCTGCGTTTGCTTTGAGTGTATTGTTTAGGCTACCCCAATTACTTTGTGTATTTTGGTAGTGTTACTGCAATTTGCCCTTAGGAGCAGTCAAACCCAGTGAGCGCTATCAAAATGACAACATGACTTTTCCTCATCTAATTTTTTGCCACATTCACCCCCATATTGCTAATTACTATCTTATGTTGCTAGGTAGGCTGCTGCCATTCCAGATAGCAACTGCTGACTTTTCTCACTTAAAGAGTTAGTTATTTGCATGCATTGCAGTTAAAACTACCAAAACTGCTGAGACAGCATTCAAAATAAAGTAGCAATACAATTGCACTATTAACAATAATGCCCTATTAATCCAATAATCCAAAGGGAATAAATCAATAAGGTACAATACTTTTTGCAATTTTTTTTTTTTTTTTTGCATCTTCCTGGAGTGCTTTCAAATCAAGCCTTTATCTGAAACCATGCACTATAGCAAACAGTGCCAAATTAGGTTTTCTTATTTACCAAATGAAAAAAAAAAGAAAGAAACGCAATGCCTGCACGCTACCCTGCTTGACTAATAAGATGAGAGACGTGATTTTGGATCTCAATTTGTAAAAACTGACAAAGCTTTGAATATCAATTTCAATTTATTTATGCATATTAATCATGTTTACCTGACACTTTCTCATTTCCTTAGAGTACACAGCAATTTATCTGCAAAATAGCTCAACGATAGACCTGACGGTTTGCCTGTGGTGCAAGTCAAATAAGCAAAAAAATGTTATCCCTAATCCTGATCTAGATAGAATGTGATAGAAATGTGTTGTTCTTCTCTTCAGGAAACACCAAGATGATTATCTCTCTGCATGCAGGAATCACCCCTTGCTGGTGTGAGAGATGATGTTCCACTCAGGATGAATAATGCAGCAACACTCACTTTATAAATTCATAGTACAGCATGTATGAGATTAATATCTTAATTGGATTCATTATTCATTCTAATAATGGCAAGTTGTTGACTTTGTTGTTGCTGCTCGGGGGGGGGGGGGGCGATTCATCCTTTGCGATCTTTCGCCACTGCGATTCAATAAGAATATTTAGAGAAGCCCTGCTTACATGTTGTATTTCAGTAAATATCAGCCACCTCCTTGTGCATTAGGGAATTTGCATGAGCAGCTGGAGAATTTAACTTAAAATCCCATGCATAATTGACACAAATGTTTCACCTTACCTATTGGTTAATTACCCTTGACTGTTGGCTGCAGTGTAATTAAGAGTGTCTTGTTTTCAGTCGCAGCCTCAGAATCTTAATGTGAAATAACACTGTGTAGAACATTTGACTTTCAGATGGAGGGCAAGTTGCTCCAAGCAACACCTGGTGCAAATAAGGGTCCTGATCTTCACACTCCAGTGAGATATAAAGCATTTTGGGGTTTTGGGGAATGTGCTTGAAATGGCAGTGTGCACATATTGCATACAAAATGATGAATCCCATGCTTTTTATTACTGCAATCCTAACTCACATACAGAAAAACATATTTGTGTAACTGGTTAATTTGTATAAATTGTGCAATTTGAGATACCAGACTTCTGGCACCCCGATGTGACAACTAGCTGCAGTCTTCCTTACAAGCATTTTAAAAGCATTAAGATGCTGAGCTCATCATTAATTAACATTGATTAAGAATGCATGGTGAAAAGCTTGCATTTCATAGTAGTTTAACCTCACATTACTCTCTTTTCCCCCTTTTTTTCAAGAATTCAGTAAAAGACAGAGTGGAGATGACAACACAGATCTGATAGTCTAATGCGAGATGTCATAGACACAAATGCACAAACCCCTCTAATGTGTTTTCAGGGTATGAGTTACAGTGTACGCAGGATATGAATTCAGACAAGCCTTAGCTGATATCAGAATATCAGATATTTCTTTCACACTGATTTGCCATGTAGTGCTCATTAACAAAGATTAAATTGACTTGTCTTCTAATGAACTCTCAACATAGTGATTTATGGATTTTTTTAATGGTTTTGTGATTTGTGGGCTAAGTGGTTGAGCATAGTTTTTGGTTGTCAGTGGTGGGAATTTTTCAGTGAATCTTTCTACAGGTTACACCAGTAGGTGGTGACAAGTGACTGTCAATATGAGTCATTTGAATCATTCACTGAGCTGATTTGTTCAAGCACATTCATTTGGGAATAAACAAACGAGTGAGTCACTGAATCTTTAACTCCACTGAATCATTTAAAAGTGCCAATTCATTCAGGAACAAAACAAGCGACTGTCTTTATGATTGAGTTATTAAATCATTCACTCAACTGAATCATTTAAAAGTGCTAAGTAATTCAGGAAGAAAACAAACAACTATCTCTATGAGTGAGCCATTGAATCATTCACTCAACTAAATCATTCAAAAGTGCCAATTCATTCAGGAACAAAACAAGCGACTGTTTATGAGCGAGTCACTGAATCTTTTACTATTAATCATGTTTACCTGACACTTTCTCATTTCTTTAGAGTACACAGCAATGTATCTGCAAAATAGCTCAACTATAGACATGGCTGTTTGCCTGTGGTGCAAGTGAAATAAGCAAAAAAAATGTTATCCCTAATCCTGATCTAGATAGAATGTGATAGAAATGTGTTGTTCTTCTCTTCAGGAAACACCAAGATGATTATCTCTCTGCATGCAGGAATCACCCCTTGCTGGTGTGAGAGATGATGTTCCACTCAGGATGAATAATGCAGCAACACTCACTTTATAAAAGCGAATTGTTCAAAAGTGCTACTTCATTCAGAAACAAAACAAATGACTGTCATTGAATGAGTCGCTGAATATTTCACTCAACTGAATCATTTAAAACTGCTAAATCATTCAGGAAAAAAGTAAGCGACTGTCTTAATACGTGAGTAACTGAATCTTTAACTCAACTGAATCATTTAAAAATTGCTAATTCATTCAGGAGCAAAGCAAGCCACTGTCTTTGAGTGAGTCATTGAATCTTTCACTCAACTCAATCATTTAAAAGAGCTGATTTGTTCAGGAACAAAACAAGAAACTGTTTATGAGCGAGTCACTGAATCTTTCACTTAGGTGAATCATTCAAAAGGGCTAATTTATTCAGAAACAAAACAAGTGATTGTCTTTATCAGAGAGTCGTTGAATCTTTCACTAAACTGGATCATTCAAAGCTACTAAATCATTCAGAAACAAAACAAGCGACTGTCTTTATGAGTGAGTCATTGAATCTTTCACTCTACTGAATCATTTAAAAGAGTGAATACATTCAGGAGCAAGACAGGCAACTGTCTTCATAAGTCAATCATTGAATATTTCACTTAACTGAATTGTTTAAAAGAGTTAATTCATTTAGCAACAAAACAAGTGACTGTCTTTATAAGTGAGTCGTTGAATATTTCACTCAGCTGAATCGTTTAAAAGAGTTAATTCATTTAGCAACAAAACAAGTGACTGTCTTTATGAGTGAATCATTGAATATTTCACTCAGCTGAATCATTTAAAAGAGTAATTCATTTAGCAACAAAACAAGCGATTGTCTTTATGAGTGAGTCATTGAATCTTTCACTCTGCTGAATCATTTAAAAGAGTGAATACATTCAGGAGCAAGACAGGCAACTGTCTTCATAAGTCAATCATTGAATATTTCACTTAACTGAATTGTTTAAAAGAGTTAATTCATTTAGCAACAAAACAAGTGACTGTCTTTATAAGTGAGTCGTTGAATATTTCGCTCAGCTGAATCGTTTAAAAGAGTTAATTCATTTAGCAACAAAACAAGTGACTGTCTTTATAAGTGAATCATTGAATATTTCACTCAGCTGAATCATTTAAAAGAGTAATTCATTTAGCAACAAAACAAGCCACTGTCTTTGAGTGAGTCATTGAATCTTTCACTCAACTCAATCATTTAAAAGAGCTGATTTGTTCAGGAACAAAACAAGAAACTGTTTATGAGCGAGTCACTGAATCTTTCACTTAGGTGAATCATTCAAAAGGGCTAATTTATTCAGAAACAAAACAAGTGATTGTCTTTATCAGAGAGTCGTTGAATCTTTCACTAAACTGGATCATTCAAAGCTACTAAATCATTCAGAAACAAAACAAGCGACTGTCTTTATGAGTGAGTCATTGAATCTTTCACTCTGCTGAATCATTTAAAAGAGTGAATACATTCAGGAGCAAGAAAGGCAACTGTCTTCATAAGTCAATCATTGAATATTTCACTTAACTGAATTGTTTAAAAGAGTTAATTCATTTAGCAACAAAACAAGTGACTGTCTTTATAAGTGAGTCGTTGAATATTTCGCTCAGCTGAATCGTTTAAAAGAGTTAATTCATTTAGCAACAAAACAAGTGACTGCCTTTATAAGTGAGTCGTTGAATATTTCACTCAACTGAATCATTTAAAAGTGCTGTGTTTTGCTCTGAGACATAGATGTGGCATTGTTTAGCAACTTTTGTTAGTGGCGAAGCAAAAAGCAGATTAGCAATTGGCAATACTGTGAGTAACTATGTAAGTTACTCAATAATAACTTGTTAACAGACATTGCAGTTGTGCTGTTTTTCAATAACTTAATGTTGACGTAATTCACCCTATTATATAACTATTTTTCTAAATGCAGACTGTGCTGATCTACTTGTGAATTACTATTATTATTATTATTATTATTATTACTATTATTACTACTATTATTATTGTGAATATGGAAGAAAATATGCATCGCTACTTCCATTAAATGTTGTTTGTATGGTATTGCTTAAACATTGAATCGTAACAAACTCAGTATTCTTGAAAAAAAAAAAATCTATTAATCAGATTGAAAATCTAGGTCTAAATTTAGGTCTTATCACTATCCTAATAACAATGACTAAAAGTCTATACAGTCTACACCAATTACTGTCTAACAAGCTTTTGAGAAAGCGTGAACTTGTATATAATATTTTTAGCTAAACCCAAGTCTTCTATGATCAACTCACCACCATTTTCTCAGTCTAAACTCTTGGTGGATGGAGTGGGCTCAAAATGCTGGTCTCAGACTTATGAGAAGTCGTCTGAGTGTACTGCCCTCCCCAGATTTCAACAGATGCATAGCTCTTCACTGAGCTTCCCCAAAGAGGCCTAAACCAGTGTAATGCCTCCCTTACAGAGCAAGCTTCAGCGTGGGCAATAACAGATAAGATGATGATTTTTCTGGAGTTACCCCCGCCGCTGTAAACAGAAGGAGAGGCAACTGTTTTCTAAAGAGGCAGGAAGAAACAAGCACTGCTCTTAACATGGCGTGCTGTGCTCTACAGACAGAGCTGTCTAAACTGAGCCCAGCACATGATTAATGGCAGAGGAATGACTCATTCGGTGTAACTGCTGTATTCATACATTTTGGAAGAAGTGGAATGAAACCAGATGCCAAACTTTATGGCATTTTCTCAAACTACTGTCAAAAGTTTATTTGGTGTAGAGAAAAATGGAACCAACAGTACACTTTCTTGACTAAACTGAAAAAATTGTAATCGAATCTGCCTTCATTGTTGAAGTTACCTGTGACATAACTGTATAAAATCTCATGTTTTCTGTGAGATACACATAGCCTTTATGTAAACGAAGAAAAGTGCTTGTTGTTTTAAATTACTGAATCACATAAACGCTCATGAAATACCTTAAAGAAATAGTTCACCCCAAAATGAACATTTGCTGATAATGTACTCACCCCCAGACTATCCAAGAAGTAGAAGAGTTTATTCCTTAATCAGAAGAGATTTGGAGAAATGTAGTGAATGGGTGCTGTCAGAATGAGAGTACAAACAGCTGATGAAAACATCTCAATAATCCACAAGTAATCCACACCATTCATCAGTCCATCACTTAACATGTTGTAAAATGAAAAGTTTAACTGTAGTTTCTGGCTAAAATACAAGTGATCTATACATAATATTGCTTCCACCAGGGAAAAAGTCATATTGTTTGAACCACGAGAGAAATATGTAGAAATCAAGAACCATTTACATTAGTCTAAAACATTTCCAAAACAAAAATGTGGGTGGATTTCAACTTGAGAGCACAACAAGAGATGGATTCTTGCGCTCCGTCGGCAAATGACGAGCCGGAAGGAAGAATTTGAATGGAGCGCGGAGATTTGGATTGCGTAAAATAATAAACGAACCGAACAAAAACATGGCAAAGGAGGAGTAAACAGCACAATAGTTGATTGGGATGATTTTTAATGAGACTTGGGAGCAGGCTGAGTGAGACTTTTTCACATGTGGTGTGTGCATCTCTGTAATGTCCGTGTCCGTGCGTGTAAATGTATGTGCGTATGTGTGTGCATGCATGTGTATATGTGTGCGCGCATGAACAAAAAATTCTCTTGAATGAAAACTGTGCAACCCAGTGTCACAAAAAACACTTGGATATATGTAATATAGTTTAAAATATTCAAATGTGAAGTTTTGGATTACTTCGATCATGATTTCTCTTCTTTTTTTTTTCTAAATAAAAAAACAGAAAATGTATTCCTGTTCTTTTTATTTATTTAAATTCTGTTTACAAACTCACAACACAACACTAATGGTCAATAACTGTACTTTTTTGAAAGCCATTTGTTTTCTAAAAAAATGACACCTTGCACTTGAAAATTGCACATTCTCTTAGAATTTTACAGTCAAATAAACAAAATATGTGGAAAAATACCTATTTTAGACTTAAACCTTAAGTCTTAAAGGTTTAATGGTTTAAAGTTAAATAATGATGGATTTTTTTCTTACAAATCAGAAAACTGATCGTTTCATAATAAACTAACAAACAGTTAAAAAATGTTACCATGTCAATTATTCCCCATGCAATGCATGTTGGGAGGAGAGAGAAATATTCAATGCAGTATTTACTTGATCCTAAAATGATTTTGCAGTGTGTTCCAAAATATACTTTTAATAGAGGTGCACGATGTACTCAGTGCAGTGTTACTTTAGAGAAAATCTACTGGACTCCTGTAAAAAACTATTCTGGCAAACGTGAAAAATGAGGCCATTGTAAAATGCTGATGTAAAATTTACTTTGAAACTGCAGTGGATTAAAAAGTTGTATTTTGTAGGTGGCTTTTAACCTTATTTGAAATCGAACACAAAAACATAAATGCTACTCTGCGAAAATTGCTTCTAAGAGATCCAGCATCAAATAATAATGAAGAACCTGAAAACACAGATTACAGGCTGTCATGTCTGCTGAATGGCGTCAGATGGACACTGCCATTGTTTGGAGTTCATCAGTAGTCACAGTAGAAACAGACAACAAACAAGTGGCATTTCACTAGCAGTCTAAAGCAGGTCATCGAGCACAGTTAAAGCTGTTTTACAGTGACATTCTGTCAACCTGCACTGGAATAAACATTCACCATGTAAATATTGTTTATCACTTAAGTTCACCCAAAAATGAAAATTCTGTCATTAATTGCTCACCGTCATGTTGTTCCAAACCTGTAAGACCTCAGTTCATCCTAGGAACACAAATTAAGATATTTTTGATGAAATCCGAGAGCTTTCTGACCCTGCATATACAGTAGCACAACTACCACGTTTAAGGCCCAGAAAGGTGGTAAGAACATTGTTAAAACAGTCCTTGCAGCATCACTAGTTCAACTGTAATTTTATGAAGCTTCAAGAATATTTTTTGTGCACAAAGAAAACTAAAATAATGACTTAATAAATAATTATTCTGTAAATTCTTCTCTTCTGTGTCAGTCTTCGATGCACGTTCATGAGAGAACCAACACATAACATTAAGGTTGAACAACTCTCGAATTTTATCGAAAATATCTTAATTCATGTTCCGAAGATGAACAAAGGTAAAGGTTTAGAAACGACATCAGGGTGAGTAATTAATGACCTAATTTTCATTTTTGGGTGAACTATCCTTTAAAGTCATGTGCGTTACTGTCAAAGGAACCATAGGAAGCCATTGTTTAATTATATCTAGGGCAAACTTAGTCCACTTCCAGAACAACAGTTTACAAATAATTTACTCACCCCCTTGTCATCCAAGATGTTCATGTCTTTCTGTCTTCAGTCGTAAAGAAATTATGGTTTTTGTGGAAAACATTTCAGGATTTTTCTCCATATAATGGACTGATATGATTTTGAACTTCCAAAATGTAGTTTAAATGCAGCTTCAAAAGGCTCTAAACGATCCCAGCTGAGGAAGAAGGGTCTTATCTAGCGAAACGTTCTGTCATTTTTTTTCAGAAAATAAAAATTTGTATACTTTTTAAGCAGAAAAGTTCATGTAGCACAGGCTCTGGGATGCGTGTTCACGACGATACGTACTATTGAATCACGTCGAAAGGTCACGCGGAACGTAGGCGGAACTACAGACCCAGCGTTTGCAAGTAAGTCAAAGGCTGTTTACAAACAAAAAGGAACAACGATGTTGGATGATTCTGAAGTTGTAGGAGAACAAAAGATGGAGCTTTTCGCCATACTCTACCTTTTTGAGCCGGAGTACACAGACGATGAACTTCGTAGTAGTGATGGGAAGTTCGGATCGTTTTACCGACTCTGACCTTTGGGTCTTATTCAGCAAAATGAACAAATCTTTTTTCGAGTCATTTTGTTCATTTTAGCAAAATATAATTAAAATGTTAGGTGTTATTTCCCTAACACATCTACTGCTTACACAAACGTTGATCACACTACAAACAAGACAAAACTATAATGCTATAAGAAACAGAAAAGATTAATTCATTGTTTACCTGAGTCTTTAGTCTATGATTAGCTGACCTCACTTCTTATCTGACAAGTTTTCGTGTTTGAGTCGTTCGTTCATCATGTGACAGCCCCATAAGATGAACGAACGACTCGAAAAACCTGAAGACTCGAAACAGGTGAACTAATTCCAGTACAGAACCTAATAGGATGTTGTGCATGCGCGACTGAACGAATCACTCCCCGACGACTCGTTCTTCCTGAGTCACATTAAAGATTCGTTAAAAATGAACGAATTGTTCAAGAACGACCCATCACTAATTCGTAGCATCGTGGGCGCACAACCCAGAGCCTGTGCCACACAAGCTTTTGTGCTTAAAAAGTATACAAATTTTTATTTTTCAAAAAAAATGACAGATCGCTTCCCTAGATAAGACCCTTCTTCCTCGGCTGGGATCGTTTAGGGCCCTTTGAAGCTGCATTTAAACTGCATTTTGGAAGTTCAAAATCGGGGCACCAATCAAGTCCATTATATTAAGAAAAATCCTGAAACGCTTTCCTCAAAAACCATAATTTCTTTATGACTGAAGACAGAAAGACGTGGATGACAAGGGGGTGAGTAAATTATTTGTAAATTGTTGTTCTGGAAGTGGACTTCTCCTTTAAGTTAAAAATAAGAATTTATATCATAAAAGTGATGGTTAAAATATAGATCATTACCAGTTTAACTTATCATATGCATTTATTGCAAACTACATTTTAAAAAATGTTTTGCTGCATCATACAGTACATCAATAAACCATGTCTATGTAGTTTTCATAGCCTTATTATTAAATATCTGGTATAATAACAATATAATTACAATTTATTGAGCTATTGTTATTAAAACTGTTAAATTATTGAGACTGTTTTACTGTTGCATAATTATAACTGATTAACTGATGATATAAAACCAAAAACAAATTGTGTAGGATAATGATCAAGCTATAATAATAATAATTGATTAATCAAACACTCACTGTTTCTTCTGTAATCAATACATTTTATGGTTGTCACTTGACATTAAACACAAACAACACAACCTCATCATTAAAATGGCTGTTTTATTTGAGTTATTTACTCTCCAGGCTTCAGAGAACAATATATTAAGGGCATTTAATGCAACATAATTTCAAATAATGATCGTGTGTTCATTTTAACATTTTAAGAGCAGCAACGCATCAAGTAACAGAAACATGCATATTGTCCCCCGTACTGCCTCCCTATAACTTTAGCTCAAAAGTCCGATTTGAGTGCTGACGTGAGTGGTCTTTGCAACGTATCACTGTTGTCTCAATAGCTACAAATCAATCTGTGTTCAGGCAGCCTCTGCAATGCAGGCACAAAGCTTGCACTACAAAAGCACTTCCCTGTAGTCTGATGCAAGAGCAGGTCCTCACCAACTGGTCAGCAGTACAAGTAAAGAAGATAATCTAATACATTAACCACAACAGCTCTAAAAGAAATGTTAAAGGTATGCTTTTACAAATACCTGGAGATGTAATTCATGTGATGTACTTTTTTGCATGAGTCATCTTTTATTAGCAAACTCCTTTGCTTCAGCTTTATGGCAATCATAAGCTTGCACTCTCTGTCTCTTGCTAATCGTCATATGACAGCATCTTTAGTACTGGCAGTAAATCCTTTTATTTGGTATTTTATAGCACATTGACCTGCTCTGATGTTTGCAGCACTTTTAGGTCATTGTGTCCTCTCAAAAGCACAAACTAAAGAGTGAGTTTGCAGATATATTCCAAAAACAAAACAAAAACAAAAAAATGATAAGATAATTTTAGGATGCAAGGCTGCATTTAATAAAAAATACAGTAAGCATATTAATATTGTGAAATATTCTTAAGTATTCGTTTTTAACTTTTTCGTAAAGTATATATAATAAAAAAGTAAAAAAAAAAAAAAAAATCACTGGCAACTTCCAATTATACAGGTTTGGGTAGATTCATTTTCATTTTTAGGTAAACTCTACATTTAATTAAGCCTGTAATTAATTCACCTTTCATTTACATTGTTTAAATATTGTTTTGACCACCTTTTACATAAAAAAAAATTCAGCCTGTGCTCTAAATCACAGCTTAATAAATGTTGACTACGCTTGGATCAGCACCATATGGAGAGTTATTAAGATGCAGATGGCATGCTTACCTATAATCACCCACCGAACATCATTCTTACCTTCAGGAAAATAAGATATAATAGAGACAGAGGAGGTTAAAAGTTCATTCAGGAAATCCCTCAACCTGATACCTCTCGAAGGATCTTGTTTCTCTAAGGCAGTGATTTTTATCGGTGAGCTTTTAATGCATCCATCTTGATTCCAGGTGTGGACTAAAGCGGGTCTGCGGGTTCAATAAATGTATCGTGAGAAATGTTTACCATTTATGTTGACCAATATAAAGCCTCTTGTGTTAAATCAACTGTCTCAAATGACAATTTATTAGAGAATATATCATACCCAATGTCACGACTAAACTCCAGAGACCGATTTTTCTGTTTTTATTATTGTTTTTCTGAAGACTGTGAGACAGATTTATAAAAAAAAAAAAAACTTTATAGTTTTACAAGGGAAATAATAATCAGATCAAACAGTATTTCTTGTTTGTTCCCATTCAATTAGACAATTATGTTTCCTTTAAATGCTTCATTAAATCAAACACTTTATTGTTTGCATTGAAGATCAAAGAAAAAATGCTTTATTGCTTCTCTAATTATGCATGTAAAATTAAAAGCACTATCAGTTGCATCAGTTTTACTAATTTTAATAGCATTTTTGAATTCAGATCTAATGAGTAAATCCCTAAATCCTCCTGAAATCTTGGCGTTTTATAGCATCTTGAATGTATTTGATGTAGCAGTGTTTTGTGTAGGTCAAATCTGTGTGTGTGTGTGTGTGTTCTGGTTAATAAGAATCTAAATAGAGCGAAGCTCCAGTGTCCTACTCACTCTTAGTAATCAATATAAGTCCTTTCTAACGCACAGCCTTGCAATTTATAGCAGATGCTGGACTGAATGTTGATAGGTCAGACTGAATGCTGCCCTTGGAAAAAAGCTTAGTCCAGCATTTCATGCCAACGGGTAGTAAAATATATTTTTCTCATTAGGTATGCCATATAGCATCAAAGTTAAGAAGCCATTGATTCAGATGACCCTTCTCCATCCAACATTTTATCTTTATGACTCGGAGTGAGATTTGATGGCAAAGAGGAAATCGTTTTTCGCCCATTGAATGGCAATATAACAGAGTCATTCTGTGAAACTGGTGCATTTTCCAATTTGAAAAGAAGTACACTTTATGCAAGATCTCAAACATTCTATCAGACAAATAATGTTTTTAAGTATTAATTAATGGAATAGTGCCATTTCAAGCTAAATTAATCGTGTTGGTATGTAATTGTGTCTTCAGGAAGGTTACAAGTTTGATGGCAACAGGATAAAGAATTATTTTGTTCTCATAGTTGAAACTCTAAGATGTGTCTTAGAAAGACAAATAGTGATATTAAGTACTAATATTTCTAAAAAACGTCCACTTTTAACAAAATCATTGTAAGAGGTTGACATTATAAGATTGCCCCCTACTGACAAACATAAGATAACATGACAACCATAGATGAGACTTTTATTTTGTATTTAATTTAATATAATTAAATAGTTAATATTTGTTTTAAGAACACTTGACTTTTTTGCTTTCTAAAAGCCAATAGAAAACAAACGCTGCACTGTTATTGAAAATCAAGATTAATCTGAACTTTAGTGCCGTACTAAAAGATATAATCATCAGCTTCTGATAACATCGCACCAGGCAATACGAAGGAGAAAAGATAAATGATTTAGATAACAGATGAAATCATAAAGTATTGTTTTGCTGCTACATAAGCCTGGAGCTGTCAATAAGGATCGAGACACAAAACCCTGAAGGTAAGAAAAACAGTTTGGAAAAAGCAGCATCAATATGTTTTGGGAAAGTGCCTTAAGTATTACCTCAAGTGAAGACAGAAAACAACAGCATCTTAAATGAACTGTATTTTATTTTCTCCACTGAGATCATCTTATAATGTTAGTTTTTATGTAGAAACCGTTACTTGGTATTTATTTATTTATTTATTTATTTGCTGCTGCCTCTTAAAAAAAGAAGTCCCTTATTAGAAAGATTGTCACTGACTTATGGGTTTGTTCTTGTGTCAAAAAACTGTATAAATTGACAAAAATGACAAAAAAAATACTTTGGTTGTGTGGTATTTGTATGTACTTAAAATGATTGTAATTATTTTTATTATTACTTGAGAATTACGTTTTAGTATACAATAGTAATATATTCCTGTCATAATTTCTTCACGTTAAACCGGACTTTTATTTTGACAGGTTGTTGTGAAGGTCTTTCAGTTTTACTTTCAGTTTCAGTGTGTATTTAACGGTAGTTTTTCTCAAATGTAACTTGGAAAAGACAGTGAAGTGACTCTCAGAGCAGTGTTGGAGGTGAAGTTTGTGTTCATGTCCTCATATGTTGATATGAAGAGGCTGAAAACACCGTGAGTATCACGTGAGTTTCATTTCGTACGTCTGACGAAACCGCGCCATTCATACACAAACAGAGAACATCAAAACTTAGCATATTAGCAACAAGCTCTGACTGGCTGTTGTCGCATTTATTTCTGCTGTTGGATTCAGGGGTGTCGTAGTTGGGTGAAAAGTGGGACTAAATTACCAGGGCCCCAAGTGGGGGGAGGGCCCCTGAGGAGTGAAATTTTATTTTCTTGCAGGCCTATAATATTAGGCTACCTTTGGTGGCATCTACTGTTAGCTTTTAAGCATTCTGCAAATAAAACAGAAATTCAGAGAAGTTGTGTAATAAGGCTTTTTTTGTTATACATATAAGAGTTCTTAGATTAGTAGTAAGGTTAGTTGTAGGTAGTTGTGAACCTCGAGCTTACGGGGGCCCATGGCCACTGCTTGTGCATAGGGCCCAGAATTTGGTGCTACGCCCCTGGTTGGATTAGTTCGTATCGAGTAAAAATGTCCAGAGTTTATCATCGTTACGGACATAATTTATATCGCGACTCAAAATGATATAATTTTATCGCCCAGCCCTACATAAAATGATCTCATTAAATGAAAATTAATATAAGGTGAATATAAAAGTCCCAAATTATGTTAATAGACTGAACCAAAGCCAGCTGTAAAGTGAAATGCTTTAAGAACGTTAGAGGATGAGAAATATGTCTTGTCATTTACCCAAAGCTACCCATCTGTATAAAAACTTTTTTAGAGTCGGTGTAATCCGCTGTATAGTCGGTGCTAGTGATAAATCATTTTCTTTAAACCTTCTTTTAAAACACGCCTGAGCTCTCCAGCATGTGGTATGATGTAAGTACACTAGTGAGATTACTGCTCTGTGAAGGTGAGATGCACCAATGCACCAAACCTGTATGTAAATATTGTAAACTTGGCACCTACCTTTGTTTTGCATGTGGACATTTACGCATTGAAGTGTTTCAGAGTTAGAGCTTGTGAAAACAAACTCGCTGCTATTCTCTTAAGTTTTAATGGCTATCATTCTGTCATGGTTGACGGTAGAGATGGTGACTGGTTATCTGCTTCAGAACTGTGGAGAAAAATTAGTTGCTGATGTTTGGTACAGTTTGTCTCGTTCCTGTTTCTTCCTTCTCTATTCCATCCCTCCATTTCTCCAACTCCGTTCCCCCCATTTCATGCCACTTTTGGCAGCTCCAGCGAACAATCCACTAGTACCGTAATGAAGCTGCTCCCTCATTTTCCAACCCCATTCTGTCACACCCCAGCACGGTGAAATATGCATCAAACTCCACTATAAAGAGTGTGTGCAGCCAGCATGGCCATGCTATTGGCAGAACTATAATGGAGACAGAGATTTATGACCGAGACCAGGTGTGTGTTTGAGGAATTGTACCTGATATAATAGGTTTTTTTTGCTCAAGCAAAGACAGAGGAGTTCTGAAGGTGAGGGGTGTAATGGCATTGACCTGCTAAGACGAGACTCTTTCACTACATCATCGGCAATCATAAACGTTATAGTCATTTTTGACAAAAACAAACGCACTCTTGCTCCGACTGTAGTCATGGAAGAGCAGAGAGACTATTTCTTTCAATTGTCTTAGATTAGCATTGACAGTGTTGGCGGTCCAGCGCTGGTTTATTCAGCCTTCCTGAGGGACTCAACCTTCATGCTTCTTTACACACCACTGAGAGGGTACCATCGCTGGACCCTCAGTAAATAGTCTTGTATTTCTGTAGACCTTTGATGGCAAAAGTCGACCCCCGGGAGCTGTAAAGGTAATAGCGGCCCCCTAAGGTACTACGGGTATCTAAAAAAAAAATAGAAAAAGAAAACACATTATAAAAATTGTATTTTTAGGGCCGTCGAGGTTAGTGTTTGTACTTAGTGGCATAGTTCATGCAAAAATCTGCCAAAAATGTACTCCCAACTCCATCCAAGATGTAGATGAGTTTGTTTCTTCATCAGAACAGATTTTGGGAGATCACTTGCTCACGAATGGATCCTCTGCAGTGAATGGGTGCCGTCAGAATGGAGTCCAAACTGATAAAACATTACAATAATCCACAAGTGATCCACACCACTCCAGTCCATCGATTAACTTTTTGTGAAGTGAAAAGCTGCGTGTTTATAAAAACAAATCCATCATTAAGACTTTTTAAACTTTAAAATGTTCCTTCTGGCTAAAATATGAGTGCTTTATCCATAATATTGGTTTCTTTAGTGAAAAGGTCATCTTGTTTGAATCAGGAGATAAATATACACAGATCATACACCATTTGCAAGCAAAAAACAGTTCAAAACAAATTGGATTTTGATGTGAGTGGACTTTTTCTTTGGAGGAAGCGTACTTATGGATTATGGACTTAAAGTTAAAATGCCTTAATGATGGATTTGTTTCTTATAAACACGCAGCTTTTTGCTTCACAAGATGTTAGTTGATGGACTGGAGTGGTGTGGATTATTGTGATGTTTTTATCAGCTGTTTGGACTCTCATTCTGACGGCACCCATTCAGTGTAGAGGATCCGCGGGTGAGCAAGTGATTAAATTGCAAATTTCTCAAAAACTGTAGAAGTAACGAACTGTTTATATCTATATCTTGGATGGCCTGAGAGCGATTACATTTTCATTTTTGGGTAAACTATTCCTTTAAGATATGAAAAATGTTTCATTTTCTATGCTTATATTCAGCAAATTTGATAATATTATAATTTCATTCTGCTTTCTGAAGACTAATGAATTAGTTATTGAGTTTTTTGTTTTGTTTTTTGTTCTGACTTTGAAGAAACAACATTAAGGGGAAACTGCATATAGTTTTTTGTTAGTACTTAATAAAAAGCAAAATAGATATAGTTTAATGCAATTAAATATTAAAATATATCAAAAATATTATCAACATTATTATAGTACAGTGACATTAAACAACTATTCTGAATCTGTTTGTGTGAACTCAGAGTTAGTACATCAAAATAATTATCTGTACAATCTCTGTATTGTTTTCATACAGTATATATTTTAATTCCTGTAGAACACTGGTTCATACTACTAACAAATTTTGACTTTCATTATAGACAAAAAGCTATACTGGGCCAATACATAAACAAATTCACTAAAAATGTCATCTAAAGAAAGGCTCTTGTCTAAGAGAAAGAAGCTCAACACATACTGTAGATACCACTTTCAAGATGTACTGTAAATCTGCCAAATATATCTACTGCCAGAAGTATCAAAGTTACTGTTCCCAGAACTGTATTACATCCTTTGTTATGAAAGTTCAAACGTTTGATAAATTAAAGAATAAAGGGGCTAACATATGGCTTTTAGAGATCTGATTACAAAAGTGTTTCACTTTCCTCTGAAGCGGCCTTGCACTGCGTCGTGAACAACAAGCAACAAATTCCATAAAGACAGCACCCAAGATGCTCTTATCATGTATTTGCCATCTGTTCCCAATAAAACGTGTGGATGTCTGCCTGCAACATAAACGTCTTTCACTCAGCAAATCTGTACACACCACCTGCCTTTTCTATACCTCCTAAATACAAAAAGGAGAGTGTGACTGGGGATCAAGAGATTAAGCTTTCTGAAAAGAGCTTTTTGGGAGTTTTAAGCCAAATGCTCGAGAAATGAATTATTTTCTAATAGACCTTAATATGTCATGCTGAATCAAATGGCTTGAAAATGTAAAGCATGTGTGAACATCTGTATTGAAATTAGAATGACAAGTATGGCCAATTTTTTTTTTTTTTTTTAGAAATTTGGGGAATACAAAATCACCTTTAAATGTAATCTTTAAGGGAAAAAAGCATATAATAAACAATTTGCTACTAATTTACCATTTTAAAAGAAGACATTCGTTTAATGTTATAATGATGTTATCAGATATGAATAATTGTAAGGGAGGAAAAATATAAGATGGGAGAAAGAATTGTATTTTGATGCTTTTGCATTCACTCACAAAAATCTTTCATGTTCTTTCACAAATGTATTACGTTCCCCTGAGAAACTTTACATTCTCTTTGCATTCTCTCGCAAAAGTGTTGTGTTCCCCAAGAAATTTTGTGTTCTCTTTCAAAGCATTTGCTTTCTCTCTCAAAAGTATTGCATTCCCCTGAGAAACTTTGTGTTCTCTCACTGAAGTACTGTATTTGAACTTTTTATTTTCTTGCAAAAGTATTGCATTCCTCCTTGAAATGTTGTTTCCTTTCAAAATATTCACATTCTTTTGCAGAGTATTGTATTCGGCAGAGAAAATGTGACTTTTCCCACAAAAGTATTACATTCCCCTGAGAAATTCTGCATTTGCTTTTAAAACATTTGCTATACGTTCCCCCATGAGACTTTGTATTCTCTCACAAAACTGTTTGTTCCCCTGAAAAACTTTACATTCTCTTGCAAAAGAAATGCGTTCCCCCAAGAAACTCTGCATTCTCTCTCAAAACTGTTGCACAAAAATAATGCATTCCCCCATTCAATTTTGCATTTTCGCAAAACTATTCCATTCCTCCAAGAAAATTTTTATTCTCTCGCAAAAGAATGTTTCCACAAGGAATTTTGCATTCTTTCACAAAACTATTGCGTTCTCTGAGAAAGTTTGCATTATATCATTAAAGAAATTCATTCCCTCTTGAATCTTTGCATTCTCTCAAAAAAATGTTACATTCTCTGAGAAACTTTGCATTTTCTTGCAAAAGTTTTGCGTTCCTCCTAGCAAATTTTGCATTTGCTTTTAAAACATTTGCATTTTCTAGAAAAACTATTGCGTTCCCCTGAGAAACTTTGCATTCTCTCACCAAAGAAATCCATTCCCTCGTGAATCTTTGCATTCTCTTGCAAAACTATTGCGTTCTCTGAGAAACTGCATTCTATCTTTAAAGAATTGCATTCTCGTGAGGAGGTTTGCATTCTCGCAAAACTACTGCATTCGGCCAAGAAACTTTGTATTCTCTCGCAAAAGAAATATGAAACTTTGTATTCGTTGCATTCTCTGAGAAATTTTGCATTCTCTCATGAAAGAATTGCATTCCTCAGAGAAACTTTGCATTGTCTCAAATTTTGCATTGTTGTTAGAAGTGTTGTGTTTGCTTTCCAAACATTTGCGTTCACTTTCAAAAGTCTTGCCTTCCCCAGAGAAATTTTCTGTTCACTTTTAAAACATTTGCGTTCTCTCGCAAAAGTCTTGCATTTCCCCAAAAATCGTTGTGTTTGTTTACAGAAGCACTGAAATATAATATTTCCTCCCACATCATATTATTTCCATCACCAAAGTTTAGTGGCTCCGTACAGATTCGAAAAAGCATTCGAAAACCTTTCTAATTAGGTTTCCAGATCAGAAAAATCAAATGTAAGATTTTCAATTTTATAGCAAAACTATTGCATTCTCTGCGAAACTTTGCATTCTATTGTTAAAGAACTGCGTTCTTCTGACAAACTTTGCATTCTCTCACAAAAGAAATCTGTTCCTTTGTGAATTTGTGCATTCTCTTGTTAAAGAATTGCGTTACTCTGAGAAACTTTGTATTCTCACAAAACTATTGCATTCCCCCAAGAAACTTTTCATTCTCTCGCAAAAGAAATGTTTTTGTGAGGAAAATTGCGTTCTCTCGCATTTTGCATTGCTACTAAAAATTTTAAGTTTGCTTTAAAAACATTTGTGTCCCCTTTCAAAAATATTTCATACCCCAGAAAAAATTTAAGATTTCTTGCAAAAGTTTTGCCTTCTCCAGAGAAATTGTGCATTTGCTTTTAAAACATTTCCATTTTCTCGCAAAACTATTGCACTCTCTGAGAAACTTTGCATTTTATCGTTAAAAAATTGCGTTCCAGAAATCCGTTCCCTTGAGAATCTTTGCATTCCCTTGCAAAACTATTGCGTTCTCTGAGAAACTTTGCATTCTCTCTTTAAAGAATTCCTTTCCTCTGAGAAACATTGCATTCTCTCGCATTTTGCATTGCAACTAATAATTTTATGTCTGCTTAAAAACATTTGCGTCCCCTTTCAAAAATATTTCATACCCCATAGAAAATGAGATTTCTTGCAAAAGTATTGCATTCCACTGAGACATTTTGCATTTGCTTTTACAACATCTGCATTCTCTCACAAAACTATTGCACTCCCCTATGAAAATGTCGCGTTCTGAGAAATTTTGCATTCTCTCATGAAAGAATTGCATTCCTCAGAGAAACTTTGCATTGTCTCGCATTTTGCATAGTTGTTAGAAGTGTTGTGTTTGCTTTCCAAACATTTGCGTTCACTTTCAAAAGTCTTGCCTTCCCCAGAGAAATTTTCTATTCACTTTCAAAACATTTTGCCCTCGCAAAAGTCTGGCATTTCCCCAAGAATCGCTGTGTTTGTTTACAGAAGCACTGAAATATAATATTTCCTTTACAAAACTCTGTAGACAGATTCGAAAAAGCATTTGAAAACCTTTCAAATTAGGTTTCCAGATCAGAAAAATCAAATGTAAGATTTTCAGTGTCAGACAAACATGAATCACATCAAACAAACAGTTCTTTCAAGGGAAATCTGGAAATGGGACACAAAAGAAGCAGGAATTTTTCCTCTGAAATGAACTGTTTCCTGCATTAAGACTGACTAACTTAATTAAACCATGGCCATAAAACAATCCCAAGTACTAAAAGGTACTGCAGATCCTAAATGACTCCAATATGCCATAATGAGGATGTGCCGCAGCCCACTGCAGGCAAGAAAGATCTTAATGTGGGAGTTTTGTGCTATTTAGAGAGAAAGACATGGTGAAGACCCCGTCACTTGCTGAGGCCAAGAGGGAAGAATTAAAGAAGCTATGGCTGAAAGCCAATATGAGCATTCAGTCCTACTTAAGGCAATGACAGAACACAATAAAGCCTCAAGGCCAGAGAGGAGAGTATGAGATGGAACAACAAGCCCTTTCATGGTTGATTTAGCAAACAATAGCGTTGGCACGGGATGAGGAACTCTAAAAGGATGAGCTGATTGTGAACAATCTTTTGTTCTCTTTCGTCACTTAATCCGAGACTATCCAAATGTGCATCAGAAATCTGAACCAAACTGTGAAAGAAGCCTACAAAGAACTAGATTTATCACAGTTCAGTCTTCACAAAGCACAGAGGTCCCTCGAGAAGTCCAGCTGCCTCAGAATGAAAAGTATGCTCAGTCCAGCACAGCGTAATACAACTTTGCCTTCAAACTATATCGAGTTTCCACAGACAGGAATGAAGGTTGTGATGCATGAGGCTTCCAGCATCCCCATGAGAATGTGTCATGCTCCAAATTGGTACACATGCGATCCTGTCCACAAGAGGGGACGCATATGTGACATTGCACCAAAGAAACTGACAATTCAGGCAAATACACTTGGCTCACTATATCCAGACTGAGAAAACTGCAGTTTTCCATACAGCTGTCACTCAAGACTAGCTAACACGAATTACTCTTTTGCAAGTTTAATTAGTTAATGTTAATTAATGCATTAACTAATATTAACTGACAATGAGCAATGCCTTTGTTACAGTATTATTCTTTGTTGGCATTAATAAATACTAATACAACTGTTCATTGTTAGTTCATGTTCAGCTTGGTTTTTAATAATGTATCAGTAAATGTTGCAATTAACATGACCTAAAGATGCTTTAATAGTGTTTTTCATTGTTAGTTCATGTGAACTAATGTATAAATAATGGAACCTTATTGTAAAGTGTTACTGTTTTTTTCAAGGAGTCAGTCATACATTTTAATATTTATTTTTCTTCTGAGGTCTGTTTATAATGTTACATTTTTGGTGCCAAATATTTTAGATATTATTCTGAAAATTATCTTTTCATATTAGAATGACACCTGAGAATGTTGTACCTAAATTTCAACGAAAATGTCATTTTTAATTATATGATGCTTAAAATTGTATTTTCAAAGCTGTTTATTAACAATGCCGTACATTAATAATAATTCTGTTTTTCGCTTACATGATTAAAAAGTATAAACTAGTCAGATGAGTCCACCCCAAAAAGTGCATCCCAATTCATGCACTTGCAATTCTGACTTTTTTCCTCAAGATTTTGAGTTTGCATCTCGCAATTCTGACTTTTTTACTCAAAACTGTGACATACAAACTCACAATTGCGAGTTGTAAAGTCAGTATTGGGTGATATAAACTCGCAATTGCGATAAAAGCATAAATTGCAAGATTCAAACTCACAATTCTGAGAAATAAAGACACAATTCTAAGCAATAACGTCAGATTTACGAGATATAAACTCACAGTTCTGACTTTTTCTCTCAGAATTGCGAGATATAAACTTTATGATACGTAATTGGGAGTTATTAGGCATATCAGTCATTTTTCCTCCTCAGAACTGGACTTTCTAACTTGCAATTGTGAGTTTATACCTCACAATTCTGAGATAAAATGTCATAATCGCAAAATGTTAACCCGCCATTTTTTTGTTGTTGTTGTATAAAGTGTTATTAGTGTGTTCACACTGAACATTCCAAAAAGAAAAAGAGCACTTTAAATACCTGGATTGTGTGTAAACGATTCTGGGTGTTTTGAGGATGCGAAGGACACACTTGAGCCATCCTTCAGTATGCACTGAATGAAGGTTCCCAAATGAAGGCTTCCAAGGATCCTTCAAACTGAAACAACCTTTGACAGCACTTGATAACATGGCAGACTCCAGTGTTGGATGACAAAATAACCTTATAAAATGTATACACTAGATGGTGAAGTACATAGCGCACAGTGCACAAATTGCGCAGTGTATAGCGTCACACATCTCAAGTCTGATTTTATTGAACCTATATATATATACCGCTTTCATTGGTGATTTTACAGTAAATATTTTTGTAGATTACATCATTACATCAGTATGTGGTGACAAGTGGTTATCTTTATGGATGAGTCATTGAGTCATTCATTCAACCCATTTGTTCAAAACCACTGATTCAATCAGAAATTAAACAAGTTGCTGTCTTTGTGTCATTGTATCATCTACTCAACTGATTCATTCAAAAACATGGATTCATTCAAGAGTGATGCCTTGCTTCCTACTTTGCCTTTACTTTTCCACAAGTTGGTACAGTATGATACTTTAGGGTCTTCATGAAATGTCTGCAACATACTTTGGTTAAAATTCCTCAATGGTCATGTAAAACAACAACCTTTTTACCTTGTCAAAAACAGCTCTGTTCACAACAACCTGTTTCGGTGCATGCCTCTTTAAATGATAATGAGTTCTGCTCACTCCGCCTCTCTCTTCTGTTTTTTGTGTATTTGGTGGTACGTTACCATCAAAAACAAAACTAATCCTCTATGTTCTCAGTGGCTCTGATGTTGGGAGAAAAAGACTTTTATGTTCACTTTTACATCAAACACCTGCCTTGCTTACAAGACGTTGTCGCTACAGCAGCTTGAGCGTGGAGAAAATGGCGGACAGCATACAGCTGGCTGAAGGTGGGAATATGTTAATATGGGACAGTCTGTTAACAGTCGTGGACGGAGCCTGAGCAGTATGACATCATACTGCTCAAAAAATCAAAACAGCTTGATAAATGAGACTGCTTAGGTTTTTTGGGGATTAAAAAAGGGGAGTAAATGGGTTTTTAACATTGTAGGGTGGTTGTGTCCACATTTATATGCAAACTTTAAATGCTCCCCTTTAATATTTTCAATGGCAGAGCAAAAATAGACAAAGTAATAGGCAATTTGTATCAAACATGTAAGTTACTCAATATTAGCTTAAAGTGTTTTGATATTAAAAAGATATCAGTCATAACCAACAAAAAGAGAAAGGTTATGCTTTTGCTCTCTTTCTTGTATGATATTGCTTATTATAGTATATAAGTCAACTGTATGTAGTTTTGTGTGACTTTGAAGGTTCCTCACTGTCATAATTTGCTCACCAAAAGTATATATACTGCCAAAACAGACGTTTGTAGGGTAATGTCGGGAGAAACAGAAGCCATTCACCTTATTATAAGTCAGTGTACCATCAGAATGACTTTGAAACTTGTTTCAAAAACAGTTGCTTTAAATTAGTGTGAGCAAATGGGGACATAAATTAGGTTAAACTACTTTATGTCTGCCTTTGGAATAATAAATGGAAAAATAAAAAAGATTGCTAGCTGATTACCAGCACACAACTATTGATCCGCAACGTTGCAATTAGTAATTTCTTTTAACGTTGTCAGTAACTGTGATGATGTGGCAGCAAATAAAGGAGTTTCACTTTTCATTACATTGCTACAATGAAAGTTTGGTCAACAGATTAAGTTGCAGTTATGTAACGCTCACATATTATGGTTCACTGGGCACAGACTTACGCCAAAATGGATTGCTAAAACTCCCTTTTTATGTTCTCTATACAGTACTAGGTGAGCACAACCGGAGTCTGATTTTCTCTTTTTAATCTTTGCCGCAAGTGTGGATTATCAGATGAGATCAGGGACTGTGGTACCCTGTAGACATATTAAGATGATTGAAAAGCTTGACAGCCCACAGCTGCACATGACCAATGGCAGCTAGCGTCTAGACTGAGCAGCGGCCAGGCCTGGCAGCGCAGAGAGGAAAATCCAAAGATGACTAAGCACAACAGCCTGCCAGCTTTGAACTGCTGCTGGAGGACTGTACATCCAGCTCAGCCATGCTGGACCTCTGTCGCCTCAGATTTGGTCACATAACGCGTATTTAAATAACGTGCACAGTTTCCACTCATCCGAAACTGTTTGTTGATCTCCTACCTTATTCTTCTCAGATCATTCCATGCCGCTGAGGATTTCACTCTTTATACAGAGGTCATACACATGGAGAGACAGCCAGTACTACAACACCCTCTTAAAGGGATAGCGCACCCAAAAATGAAAATGTGCTGTTAATCTTTGCGATCGCCTTTCCTAATAATGTGCTAGTTAGCAAGTTTAGCGGCTAAATGCGGCTAAGGTAAACATGCTCGTCATTCCACAAAGAGAAGAGAGGGGCGGGGCGAGCAGAGCTCATTAACATTTAAAGCAGCCTTGACCAGAACAGGATGATTTTTGCAGAGCTGATTTTGGCAAGGTAAAAAAGGTGTTATTTACACTCAGTGGTAGAAATGGCCAAAATTCACTGGGGGGATTCTAGCTGGGTGGTTGTGGTAATTTTAGATGTATTTTTGGTTGTATTTAATTATAAAACCCTTTATAATGACAGAAATGAACCTTCCCATTATAAAAGATATTTTTCTAACTTGTGACAACAAAAAATTAGATTTATATATATATTTTTTTCACAGATTTGAATTAAACAGTAAATTAAATTTAAATAATTTCATACAATCAGAAAGAATAAGTTACCAGTCAAATGAAATCAGCAACAATTCACCTTTGCACGGCACAGAAGAGCACAAATGTGGCATTAAGGAATATTTACAGATTTTTTGACAAGATTCAGAGGAATGCATTAATGCATTTCATACTAACAGTGTTATAAGATTAAAATATAAGATTTAATATAAAGTTTTGAATATAGAAATACAAAACGATTTAAATTGCTCAATATATATTTTAAAACCGCCAGTAGGTGGCATTAAGTCAAAGTCTTTGTGACTGAATTGTTCATTCAATCGATTCAAAAACGTAGATTCATTCATAAACGAAACAGCTGTGACTTTGGAACTATTTTTGTTGACGAAACAGAGCACAATCAGACAAGTGTTCCTAAAATGTTAATCAATATTAACTTTTGTATAAAATCAAAAATGTATAAAACTGTTGTATAAATTAAATTTCACGTTTGCAAAGTCCCTTTAGGCTATAATCATTTAAAATGTGCATCTCACAAACCTGCATTTTAATTGATGATGCTCTCTACACTGCATACAAAATTTATTATTTACATCGTCTCTAAAATTTGTTTGTTATAATGAATTACAAAAACTGCAGTCTGCTTTCATGAGCTGTGCTGTGAGGAGCAGGACGTGCACCGATAGAGAAGCATTTCTATTAGCTGCAATCTGCCTGTATAATGGCAAAAGATGGTATTGCGCAGCGAAACACAAATATTCTGCTACCTTTTCTAGTCTACATTGCGCTAAACTTTTACGTGCAGTACTGGGATCGCTTTCGTAGTCTCTTGAATGGTTAAAATAGAGAAATCACTTTAATTTCTAAATAAATCTAACCAGCTGGAACTGAAACGCCGCCCCCCCTCGAAATTCACTCCCCACACTCCGGCCCCCCATTTCTAGCTCTGTTTACACTACCATTGAGACATTTTAACCAAAGCATGTTATAGACTTTTCATTAAGACCCTAAAGAATCATATCAACTTGTGAAAAATGGGCATCTGATGACCCCTTTAATAATATAATTGTATATATGAAGAGTTCAGATGCAAAACCAGCTAAAAGCCACCAAAAGTGGTCAAAAGTGAGATAATGATACTGAGTGAATGCGTTTGACAAATAGTATACATCCATCAAATACTTTTACTTAAAACTCGCTAAATCCCAGCCTCAGCTCAATTAGAAGTGCCGATACTTACAAAGAAACCTATTCATAGTAGCCTGATAAAAATGCTTATTTTAAAAAAAAATCAGATGGTCAGATGGATTTAGAGGCTTTTGCATCTGAATTCTTCATATGTTATGTCTTTGTGTGATTATGTAAAAGAACTAGTGAATTGAACCGGTTTATTGAAAAAAACTATCCAAACGAACCGGGAAAGAATCAGATTTCCCCATTTCCTAAAGCTTCCTTACAGGTAATAATGTTGTTAATAATGCTCGGTTTCTTGCACAAGCTGATTGTTTCTCTTCATAAGATCTCAATGTATTGTCAGGAGCTAGGGATATTAATTTTGTCTTCTTTTATATGCTTTTTATATGTATTTTAAGAACAGGAAGCTGCTGACTTGCATTTATAAGGACCCCAAGTTTCAGCTAAAAACTTTCTTTGTCATAATTGGGTGAACTATCCCTTTAAGGAGCATCATTTTGTGTTTGTTTCTGCACAGGTGGTGGAGGGAAGAGGCAGGACTGAAGGCAGGTCTCCAGAGTGCGCCGTCAACACTCGGTGTCAGGAATCTTTGCGTGCGGCAGGTGATGAGACAGGAAGAGCAAGATGGCTCTATTCACAGCGCTTCCCTCTACAGGTCTGGAAATATTTGCAAGAACCTTTACTGAGCCAGACTTCAGCTCCTCCTTGAGTGTCGTTGTAGATCTCACAGAAATCTTTTTAAATCTGTGGCCAGGACAGCCGTACCACGCCACTCTCAGCCGGTTCCGTTAGGACTGTCACTCCACATTAAGTCGCTTCTCCTTTAATCTGCCGCTGTAGGGTAAAACGCAGTCATGCTTTTACATAAGAAATTTGTTCTTGTAGAACTTTGACCGCTTCATCCACCCTTGTGTGATTCACACGGTCTGTTCATGTGACTCAAGGACAGCGCTAACCTTTCCCTTCAAGGACTGTGTCCTTCCACACTCTCTAAAGCGGTCGATCTTGTTTTGTTTTCGGCACGCAATTGTGTTGCTCCAAGAGTTGGGCTCTTGATTTATGAATTATGCATTGGTTTAATATTTGGATTTGCTACTACTGCTGTCCCGGCGTGTCACAAACAGTAGACGGCTGCTCATTTTTGTGTCTGTTGTTTTACGTTGTCCTTCACTGTGAGTCTCACTGAATGCAAATGAGATTTAGACTCCCTAGCCAATACAGTGGTCATTTCTGTGTGTTATTAGACTAGATTCCTGAATTGCAAATTTGGTTAGAGAGCAAGTGTAAATATTTTACAGCTTATTAGTAGTGAAAACTAAATTTCTTAAAGCTATAATGCTATGAGCACACACTGTCCTCATCCTTGTAAGCCTACTGTTTTACTTTCAACTGTTAAACTGAAAGATTTTTCCTCCTATTGACTGTCAGGCCACGGGTTCACTCTTAAGTTTAGTTTAGTTTAGTAAAAAGAAATTTTTACAGTTGTGTGAATATCTAATCAGTTAGATACACTGAAGTTCAAACATTTGGGGTCATATTGGTCCAAAAGATTTCTATTTGAAATAAATTTCCTCTAAATATTTTCAACATCATTTTCAACAAAGCAAATCAGCATATTAGAATTTCTGAAGACTGGAGTAATGATGCTGAAAATTCAGCTTTGCATCACAAGAATAAATTACATTTTTAAAATATATTTAAATAGAAATCACTTGTTTTAAATCATAATAATATTTCACAATTTTACTGTTTTTACTGTATTTTTGATCAAATAAATGCAGCCTTGGTAAGAAGAAAAGACTTCTTTCAAAAACATTTAAAAAATCTAACAGACCCCAAACTTTTGAATGGTGGAGTATGATTATAGAAAATATAATTGCTTTTTGGTGCTTTTAAATATAATTAGAATTTTTTAACCCAGTGATCTGGAGGTATAATCAGTTTCAGTGGCAATAACCATAAAACGCTAAAATATTCAAAAAGTTTCAATTGTTAATGTAGGCCTGCATATATTTATAATATATAGAAAGAAGAATGAAAGTGAATAGTGGGAAAAAGAATATAATTATTGAGAAGCCAATGAGTATTCGGTTCCATCCGTGTGCACTTAAGGGCAGAGGAAAGCTGCGCTGGAAAGATTTATAGGAAATTTCACCTCTCCACATTGTAACTGAACTGGAGGATCGGTCCGGAGCCTTGTGCTTCGTGATTAGAATCTATAGTAAGAGAGAAAAGGTCAGCGGTAATTAAAGTACAAAACCATGGAGAAACCACAAATTTTGTAAGGTTGGCAAAAAAAAAAAAAAAATAGATTATACTATTCTGCCCCCTTGTGTTCAATAGAAAATTAACATGCTTGAATGATCAAATAACTGCACAAAAATCGCATTTGTTCTTCAGAGCAAATAATGCACAGCTCCCAAGTGTTTATCATACGAAAGTACAAGTACAAAACTGTTTCTAAAATTAAACATGAAATTTATTGATATTACCTTGTAGTCCTAATGCATGCAATATCATAGTTAGTTTAGTTTGTCACCATTTTCACCCCTGATAAGTTTGCACCCCTGTTGATTGAACACAAACTTTGAAAACAAGATCTGGGAAACTTTTTTGTCCTAATTATTGTGGTGCCCTATCTAAACACAGTTATATGGTTAGTTGTATTTTAGTGTTTGCATTCAGCTTATTATTCCCTGATATAAGAACAGACGACTTCTGTAGCTTCTTGGACAAAAATATTTAACTAAATGTGACCCTGGACCACAAAACCAGTCTTAGGTAGCATGCGTGTATTTGTAGCAACAGCCAAAAAAAAAAAAAAAAAAAAAAAAGGCTCAAAATTTTTGATTTTCCTTTTATGCCAAAAATCATTAGGATATTAAGTAAACATCATGTTCCATTTAGATATTTTGCAAATCTCCTACTGTAAATTTATCAAAACCCAATTTTGATTAGTAATATGCATTGCTAAGAACTTAAAGTGGACAGCTTTAAAGGCGATTTTCTCTATTCTATTGTCCTAACCATAAACCATACATCTGTGGAAAGCTTATTTATTCAGCTTTCAGATGATGTATAAATCTCAATTCCAAAAAAAATTGACCCTTATGACTGGTTTTGTGGTCCAGGGTCACAAATAAGCACCTGATCTCTGATTCTGTGTAGGTCTAGTGAATTAGGTGAATCTCAAGTGAATTATGGGCAGTGCTAAGCACCTAGAAATGAAAATAATTTCCTTTGACTATTGATGTTTAATTTTATGGACTATTTACTGATCTATATGTGAATATATTTATTAGCCATGCAAGAAGTGCAACACAGTACACGTTATTTATTTATTTACACGCACTGCTTAAAGGCTAGCCAAAATACTCTGTGATTGTCATAATTATTCTATGGTACTCTTAAAGGTATTGCACATGGAGTTTGACTTGAGAGCTAGAATGTTCTGTATTTAATGTTTGTGGGATTAACATCTAAATGGTGACATCTTGTGATCAGAATATGTACTTACAGCATGATTTTAGCTGTTGTGTGCGTTAGTCAGATATCACATGAATATCACAGCAAATACTTCATTTCAGATGCACAAGCAATTGATTTTAATGAAGTAAAACAAAACACTACATGGAATTGTGATTTTTTTATATTTCATGAACATTCAGATTTTAAATTTAGATTTGAAAGATTTTAAATTTAGATTCATTGTGTAGAAGTATTTTTATTTGTAGACATATTTACACTACCAAAGGTTTTTGAACAGTAAGATATTTAATATTTTTTTAAAGACATTTCTACTGCTCACCTTGCATTTTATGTGATCCAAAGTACAGCAAAAATAGTAATTTTTTAAAAATATTTTTACTATTTAAAATAACTGTTTTCTATTTGAATATATTTTAATTTATTCCTGTGATTGCAAAGCTGAATTTTTAGCATCATAACTCCAGTCACGTGATCCTTAAGAAATCATTCTAATATTCTGATTTTTTATTATTATTATTATTATAATTATTATGTTGAAAACAGCTGGGTAGAATTTTTTCAGGTTCCTTTGATGAATAGAAAGTTCATAAGAAAAACATTTATCTGAAATAGAATTTGTTTGTAACATTATAAGTATCTTTATTATCACTTTTGATCAAATTAAAGCATCCTTGCTAAATAAAAGTATTAATTTCTATAATTTCTTTTTTTTTTTTAAATAAAAATAAATTATAGACTCCACCTTTTGAATGGTATTGTATAATGTTACAAAAGCTTTTATTCCAGATAAATATACTCAACTGTTTTAAATATTGATGATACTAATAATAATAATAAATATTTCTTGAACAGCAAATCAGCATATTAGACTGATTTCTAAAGGATCATGTGACACTGATGATATATGATATATAAGAAATAAATTACATTTTAAAATATGTTCAAATAGAAAGCAATTATTTTAAATGGTAAAAATATTTCACAATATTACTGCTTTTGCTGTATTTTGGATCCAAAAAATGCAGTCATGGTGAGCAGAAGAGAATTCTTTAAAAAAAAAACATTAAAAATCTTAACACATCACTAAAATTTAGTAACTGTACCAAATTCAGCAATTAGTTTCTAATAAGCTTTATGTATGATTTATTTCATCACTGAATGTTTAAAACAAAACACCAACACAAGAATCATATTGTTTCAGTTCTGTCAGTTTATTATGTCGATGAATATTAATGTGCTGTGTAAGTTCTTTTACTGAGTTTTTCATTATTTTGTATGTATGTTTGGATCTACTCATATGATGTAAATAAGGTTTATAGCAGGTGTAAACAGTGATTAACAACAATTAATCTGAAGTGCGGGGTCGGGTGGGGTTGCTATAAACCGTTAATGCTCATTTGATTGGTGAAAAAATACAACCCTGCACCTCTTTTGTCAACCACTGTGTCACACCCCCCACCAAAACACAACACACCACACCACACCCAGCATCTACGGCTCCATAGGGCCCCCCCTGCACACTTACAGCACATTATAGTCCTGCAGGGGGGCCAAGTCATTACCATTACTACTAATTTACCCTTACAAATTACTACTGTGAAATGCATCTGCTTTACTAGCTGCTCATGAAGAACACACTGCCAGATTCAAATGTCAGTATGATGTCATAATGGCTCATTAACATAAATGGAATGTTCGGAATCTTTGGTCTTCAGTTGACTCTTGCTGCAGATTTAACCCTTAGACTTCTCTCTTAAGAGTTTCTCAGGACACTCACACTGTAATGAATGTTTTCTCTTCACTTAGGACCAAGTGCTAGGGACAGAAGTAAATTCTAGGGCCCCCCTGCAGGGCTGCGGTGAGCGGGTGCAGGGGGGCCCTATGGAGCCGTAGATGCTGGGTGTGGTGTAGTGTGTTGTGTTTTGGTGGGGGGTGTGACACAGTGGTTGACAAAAGAGGTGCGGGGTTGTATTTTCTCACCAATCAAATGAGCATTAATGGTTTATAGCAACCCCACCCGACCCCGCACTTCAGATTAATAGTTGCCAATCACTGTTAACACCAGCTATAAACCGTATTCATAATTTATATAGTTTATCTATTTGTATAAAAAAGCAAGCATATATAAAATAATGAAGAGCATATATTTCCTTAAAATTGTGACAGAGTAAAACAGTTCACTGGTTTACAAAGCAAGCACACTCATGTTCATAGATATAATAAACTGACAGAACTGACGCTAAATGATCCTTGTGTTGTTGCCTTGATTTAAATCAAACCTAAACTGAATCTTTTTATGAACTGATCATGATTTTAGTGCTATATATTGACATTTTAAGGTGCGTTTGTGTTTGTGTGTTTATTCACCCCTTTACTCAAAGACACACCATGTATACTAAGATATTTACTTCAGTATTTCTGCTGTAATTTGATTTCAAACTTTTAGCAGAAACCAGGAGTGTTAATATATTGAATTAAATATTCATTAATCACAGTTCATTTTGTGATTCCATTTCTTCAATATGAACAATAGTTAATGTGAAATAATAGTAATAATAATAATAACAACAACAGTTAGTGCTGGGCAACGATTAATCGAAATTAATCGCATCCAAAATTAAAGTTTTTGTGTACATAATATATGCGTGTACTGTGTATATTTATTATGTATATTATAAATACACACACATGCATGTATATATTTAAGAAAAATTGTATGTTTATATGTTAAATATTTATTTATAAAATAAAATATAAGAATATAAATATATGTATGTAAATACACGTAAATATTTTCGAAATATATACTGAATGTGTGTGCATTTATATATGCATAATAAATATACACAGTAAACACACATATATATTATGTACACAAACACTTTTATTTTGGATGTGATTAATCACAGTTAATCATTGCCCAGCACTAAATATTTAACATTACATATGTATTTTTGCATTTTAATTATGGTTAGAGATTATGGTAACACTTTACAATAAGATGTCATTTGTTAAAGGAGAAGTCCACTTCCAAAACAAAGATTCACATATAATGTACTCACCCCCTTGTCATCCAAGAAATTATGTTTTTTGAGGAAACCATTTTAGCATTTTTCTCCGTTTAATGGACTGATGTGGTGCCCCGATTTTGAACTTCCAAAATGCAGTTTAAATGCAGCTTCAAACGATCCCAAATGCGGTTGTAAACCATCCCAGCCGAGGAAGAAGGGTCTTATCTAGTGAAACGATCGGTTATTTTCATTAAAAAAATACTATTTAAATACTTTTTAATCTCAAACACACATCTTGCCTTTCTCTCCCTGAACTCCCTGTGTATTTTGGCTCAAGACAGTTGGAATGTATGTTGGTATGTGGAAAAACTCCAATCGTATTTTCTCCCTCAACTTCAAAAATCATTTCAAAATCACCCTACATCGCTGCAGAAGTACCGACCCAGTCTTTGCAAAGTGAACATGCAAAGAAGATCAAACACCCTTAACAAAAAAGGTAAAACAGCGATATAAGATGATTTTGAAGTTGAGGGAAAACATGAGATGGGAGTTTTTCGACATACCCTAACTGTCATGAACCGGAAAAAAAACAGTCCAGGCAGAGTAAGACAAGACGAGCGTCTGGCATTAAAAATATTTAAATTGTATTATTTTTATTAAAATAACCGATTGTTTCACTAGATAACACCCTGCTTCCTCGGCTGGGATCGTTTACAACCGCATTTGGGATCGTTTGAAGCTGCATTTAAACTGCATTTTGGAAGTTTAAAATCAGGGCACCAGATCAGTCCATTATATGGAGAAAAATGCTGAAATGTTTTCCTCAAAAAACATAATTTCTTTATGACTGAAGAAAGAAAGACATGAACATCTTGGCTAGCAAGGGGGTGAGTACATTATATGTAAATCGTTGTTCTGGAAGTGGACTTCTCCTTTAACATTAGTTAATGTATTAACTAACATGAACGAACAATGAACAATACATTTATTACCCTATCTGTGAATCTATGTTAATGTTAGTTAATAAAAACAGTTGTTCATTTTTTGTTTATGTTAGTTCACAGTGCATTAACTAAAGTTAACAAACACAGCTTGTGATTTAAATAATACATACAATGTTGAAATTAACATTAACTAAGATTAATAAATGCTGTAGAAGTATTGTTCATTCTTAGATCATGTTCAAATCATCCTGCTGCCTCCTTGGAAGTTTGCTGAGGCCTCCCAGTGGGCCCCGGCTGTAAGGAGGTGCTGGGGGGGCCACAAAACATTTGCATGAAAAAAAAAGTCACTTGGTGGCACTGTTATACAACAAAACCTGAAATAGGCTTTATCAACAGAACTGTTGGTCTGAGTTGCATTCATAGTCAATGCTGACACTTTGGTGTATTGAGAATGAGCTTTTATGTACCACTGCATTCTTTCCCTGACAATGTTATAACATGTTTAATTTCAAGATTTTTTAATCAACATCTTTACAGATAGCTTGCTCTGCCCTGATATTTTTTCTGCCCTGCTTTTGTTGGAGTTCTTATTTATTTAAGTCTAAGCCAGATTCTTTTAGGTAAACAAAGAAAATGACATTTCTCTGGCAAGAAAACATAGTAGCATAAAGTGTGTAATGTGAATATATAGAATATAACAAGAGAGGAAAAAAAATATTTATTTATTTATTTTGTTTGTTTAGTGTTTTTGCACCTATTTGACCTGTTGTAGTCAGTGATGTGTCTATTTAGTTCATAGTCATAAAATAGCTGTTGAGATGTTCAAATACACAGTAGGCAATCAAGGCACAATAGAAGCGCTTTTACAAAAAAATTGCTTATCATTTGTTATATGACAGGACTATACCTGAGCGTTTGTGACATCACTGGCTTTTATCTGGGTGACTCAGACTCCCGTCCCTATCTAGGTCTTCACACGTCATCTTCTCGCACACTTACAGCTGTTCAACTTTTCCCTCGTGCATCGAGAGCCAATGGGAAATCACTAGCTGAACACACCCTCCTTATTCAAGGTTTTACAGTGACATATAGAGTCATCGAAATTACTCAACTTATTTGGATTATTTGCACTCTGTGAATTGAACATTGAGCAACTTCAGGGGTCAGAGGAGCCATTTCACTATTCTAATATGAACTGGAGGGGAATTCTAGAAAGGAATAATTGTAGGCTTAGTTTGGACCAAACTTTTTACGTTTTTTTTTTTTTTTTTTTTTTGCACTTACATTGTTACATTGTTATGCATTTTTTATTTATTTTTTATTTATAGTTGAAATATGCATATATTTTATATAATATATTGATATATTATTAGTAGTAGTTTTATTATTGTTAATATAAATATTTACAATTTACAATATTAGCACTATTGGTAAGATTTATATAATATAATATAATATGTGACCCTGGACCACAAAAGCTTTAAAAACAAAAGTCTTAAGTAGTACGGGTATATTTGTAGCAATAGCCAAAAATACATTGTATGGGTCAAAATTATAAAATTACAAAATTATAGATTTTTCTTTTATGCAAAAAAATCATAAGGATATTAGATAAAAATCATGTTCCATGAATATATTTTGTACATTTCCTACTGTAAATATATCAAAACTTAACTTTCGATTAGTAATACGCAAGAACTTCATTTGGACAACTTTATAGAGCTTTTCTCAGTATTTAGATTTTATTTTATTTTTTATTTTTTATTTTTTTGCACACTCAGATTCCAGATTTTTAAATAGCTGTATCTCATCCAAATATTGTCCTATGCTAATGTATCTCTTTTTTTTTTTTTTTTTTTTAATTACCCTTATGACTGGTTTTGTGGTCCAGGGTCACATATTTAAAGTTAAAAATACATTTATTTAGAATTCAGTTTTCCATATTGGATAGGGTATGTACTGTCAGTTTCAAAAGTAACAAAAACAAAGGTTACTGACATGTGGTGGCGTTTTTCTGTGGTCTGTGTCAACACTGACCTCAAAACAAGTTGAAAACATGTCTAGTCAGGTCACTGACCCAAATGGACTATATTATGTCTTTGTGATAGAACAAAATGTACACTAATCATGTTGCTTCTCTAATATAGACATGAATTATGTCAGTGGGTCAAGACGGTGCACATGAGTTGCTATAAATTCTTCGTCTTACATCTGCAGTGAAACCAGAGTCCTTGAGCTGACTTGTAATTCTAGCAGACCTATAGAAACCTGACTAACAAGAATGCTTACCCTTCTGAAATTAATTATAACCAGACATAACCAGACAGTATATTATTTAGGGAAAGAAGTGATTTTAAACAGGAATTCAAAAGAAAAGCATGTGCTTGGCTATTTTATTAGTTTGTTGCTCGTCTTTCATCTCAGAACAACAACTTTTACGGCTTTTTTTTTTTCTAGCCATAATAGAAAGCTTAAGAAAACCCATCTGAAGGCTGCAATCTCTCCAGCTCTCCTAGGCATGCATTACTCATTCTGTGTCAGTAACAAAGACTTTGTTTTGTCCATGCGATGTTGGCTTTTAATTTATTCTGCTGACGTTTGACACAATTTGCATCCAAGCCTCTTTCTAACACCCAAACAAATGCTCATTAGTAGTCAAGTCTACGGCAGATGCACAGGAGATCTCTTGTAGCGCATGAAAATAAGTACAAGTACATTCGAGCCGCCTTGTCAGTTATTTGCACAGACAGATGGAGCGTTCTGTACCTCGTATGCAATCCGGTAGGCCGTGATAAGACGGCTGTGTTGTGTGGTTAAATATTGATCGCTTATCACAACAGTAGTTGTGTTTGTGAGACGCTAATCAGAGAACTGAATCGCCCTTGTTAAAATCCTTAAAAAACCTTTTATTCAGCAAACTTGCATTTCAAAGCGCTCAAGATGGATTGGATTGCTGCAATACATGAGTGGATTGCCTCACGGCCTCACCCATCTCAGGTCAAATGATAAAGGAGAAATGACCCATACAATATGACTTTATTACTAAGACTGAGTTAATGATAGTCAAACAAAACACTAAACCTGGTTTTCTGCCATTTTGACTGCACCATTAATGTGCAATATATATATATATATAAATGTGTATGTATGTATGTATGTATGTGACCCTGGACAACAAAAACAGTCATAAGTAGCACGGGTTAATTTGTAGCAATAGCCAAAAATACATTACATGGGTCAAAATTATCAATTTTTATTTTATGCCAGAAATCATTAGGATATTAAGTAAAGATCATGTTTCATAAAGATATTTTGTAAATTTCCTACCGCAAATATATCAATACTTAATTTGCGATTAGTAATATGCATTGCTAAGAACTTGATTTAGACAACTTTAAAGGTGATTTTCTCTTTTGTTTTATTTTTTTGCACCCTCCAAATTTTAGTTGTTGAGTAGTTGTTTTGATCCATATTTACGTTGTAAAAAGTGGTAACCTGCCTTGTTTTACCTTAAAGCTTTTTTGTTTCATTTTTCATATTCTTATTTATTTTGCATGTGTTTGCTCCTGTAAAACTAATTTTCTTAAATTCAACAGTATAAGAAGTGGTATCTTGCCTTGTTACCTTAAAGCTTTTTTTTTTTTTTTTAAATATCCTTTTTTATTTTGCATGTGTTTGCTTCCTGTGAAACTAATTTTCTTAAATTCAGCAGTATAAAAAGTGGTAACTTGCCTTGTTACCTTAAAGCTTTTTTTGTTTTATTTTTCATATTCTGATTTATTTTGCATGTGTTTGCTTCCTGTGAAACAAATTCTCTACAATTCAGCAGTATCTGTATAATGTTGCGTTTAAGTTAACTGAGTCATGCACAAGTAATTGTTTCCTTAGGCAATCTCTTTATTATGTTTGTTGTGTACACTTATTAAAGGGTAAGATGCAAACATTTGTGATTTTTCATATTACCATTGTAAAAAGTGTTAACTGGCCATTGTTACCTTAAAGTGCTATTTGTTTATTTATTTATTTATTTTATTGCATGTTTTCACTCTTGGTAAAACTAATTTCCTCTTTAAATTAGAAAATATGTTCATAGAATAAATTTTGCTAACATACCCTCTTTATTTTTGAATGTGCTCTGTATGTTCAAAATGTCCATTTTTTTCTTAGTTATATGTGAACGTTAAGGGAACATTTCATTTTTCCATTTTGCAAACATTATGTGAATGTTACTTCTGAATTATGTGAATGTTACTTTTGAATGCTCTCGGAATGTTCTGAAACAAGTAACATTTAAAAAAAAAAAAAAACGTTAGATGAACATTCCAACTAAAACATTCCATGAATGATGATTTTTGTGCTACCATTTTAAGAATGTCATTAAAGACCAAGATCACATTGAAAGAATGTTTGTTCATAACTTGGAGAATGTTCCCTGACAAGTCTTGCAAAAATAACCCCAAAAATAGTTCACTTTCAGAAAATGCAGTCACTGGGGTGGTGTACCTTTTCAGAAGGCGCAAATATGTACTATTTAGGTTCTAATATGTACATTTAAGTACTAATATGCAACTTTAAGGTAACTACATGCACCCTTTAGGGGTAAATAAAGTACAAAAGTTTACCTTTTGAAAAGGCATCACCCCAGTGAGAATGTTTCTACCTTTTTTTTCCTGAGAGTGTTGGTATAAATGTATATATAGGTTGATTGTATATATAGTGTATATGTAGTTGAAATGTATATATAGTTGATGGAATAAAATAATATTAATCACCTGTTTAAAAGCAATTCCTTTTGATGTTAGCATTTTTTTTGGTGTATAAAGAGTTTGCTGCCCAAAATGTTTCGGAGGTCATGTGAATCAACAGTATATTTCACAATGAAGGGAACGTCAGGTTAGTCAATACCATCTATGCGTGCAGGTTAATAAATTATCTGTATATCAGTCCACAATAATCACAGTTACAATAATTTCTGTCATTCATTGACTACCTGATTTTATGAGCTTAAAAGTTTTAATCAAAATCAGGAATTAAATTCAAAGTGGATGGAAAAAGTGAAACTCATTGCAGCTTTTACCCTTGGCACCGTTTTGATTTAATGGAGCAATTATGTTTGCAGTTTTATAGTGGGTTGGATTTTTTAGTGTTCCATATAGCAGTTCTCATAACTCTTATGCTTATAGTCCATATACAAAAGTTTGTAAAACATTAGTTACTTTAAATTACTCCAGTGCAACGGCTAGTAACTTTCCACATGGACTGAAGCGTATTATTTACAGAGGGTTTGTTTACATACCAACTTACACATTCATGTCAAGGACTTTATGGAAGCATTAAAAATGGACAGTCAGCAACATTTAAAATGTTTGTGAAAAACATTGGTTTTATGGTTCAGTCATATGTAAGTCATTGACCACATTCCAGGCATTCCTCAATATATAGAGAAACTAGTCACATGATAAAGAATCATATCACTTTACCCATCATATTACACAACAGTGAGAAATATGTATGCAGCATATTTTTTTAATCAACTCATGAGTGTTTGTTGGTGGAGAAATCTATTTTCGCGTCTCTGCAACGCCCCCATATACTCCCCTCTCAGCGATTTAAATATGTGGAGGAGGCTGAAGTTACCTCTGCTTTTATTGATCTTAGCAACTGTTAAATGGAGCATACTGATGTTGATACTGGCGTGAAGACTGAAACCGCATCAATGCAGTCGCTTATGTGGAAATCTCCGGTGTAAATTCACTCAGTTGTACAATGACAGTTTTTCATTTGGATGATTTTTTAGCTGGATGGATTGGAGGTGAGTTTTATTTCTGTCTTATAAAACATTTTATATGTGTTTAACAAACAAACGAACCCCAAAACGCACATTTTCGCAGAACAATATTGTTGCCTATTTTTTTTGTCCGACTTGAAGAAAGTTTATCTTGTTTGGCGGACTAGTTATCGTCGCGTCTGTGTGTAAAACCCAACAGCTTCGTTAGTTTCAATGAATCTGCTACTTTAAACTGCTATTATTTGTGTTTTACAACGGTTTTTTTGTTAAATCTACACCGAAAAAGGGACATTGCCCGGATAAAGACTTAAAAACACGTTTGATCGAGAGATGGAAACAAGCCGCGTCGTTGCGTTTGTTTATGTTTATCAGCTATGTGGTGTTCTCTTAAAATAGGTCAGAAAAGTTTTTTTCTTTAGGTTTTAAGAGAATATGCATCCGTGTCTGTTTTTATCGAAATTTGTGTCATGTGTTTGTCCAAACCATGTTAGCAACAACGTTAAAATTCTTTGTCTCCAAAGTATTTTTAGTGCAAACAACTCTAGTTTTACGCGTTTTGGCAATGAGGACCGGTCGACATTTCTCGGCCATAACCTGGTGTTCTCCACTGAAAGGAAACATTTATTTTGCAAAGCCCTAATGTGCATGTGCACCCACCATGAAATGTTCATAACAATGTAACTTATTCATAAAATGTGACACTGTGTTCTGCAAGAAGGGTCTCCTACAAAGCTATGCAATAGGCAGAATCTATCATTATCTTCTTTGTTTTAGTACAGTTCAGTTGCAACATATTGAACATATACAACTGCTTTTGTTGCAGGAGCATCCAGTGTGATTGTGGGACATCCGCTTGACACAGTCAAGGTGTCTTGTTTTGGCATTCTTAAGATTTTTAATGCTTTTTAAAGAAGACTCTTCTGCTCACCAATCCTGCATTTACTTGATCCAAAGCAAAAACAGTAAAATTTTGAAATATTTTTACTATTTAAAATAACTGCTTTCTATTTGAATATATTTTAAAATGTAATTTATGGCTGTGATTTTAATGCTGAATTTTTAGCATCATTACTCCACTCATCATGATCCTTCAGAAGTCATTCTAATATTATGATTTGCTGTTCAAAAAGTATTTATTATTATGTTGAAAACGGCGGAGTAGAATTTTTTCATGCTTGTTTGATGAATAGAACGTTCAACATATCTGAAATAGAAATCTTTTGTAACATTATACATGTATTAATCATCACTTTTGATCAATTTAAAGCATCCTTCCTAAATGAAAGTATTAATTTCTAGTGAGCAGAAGAAAATTTTGTTCAAAATGTTCAAAAATTTTGACTGGTAGTTTATATTGTAAAAAGATGTACAGTTCATATATTTATATTCGAAAGTTAGTCTGTTTTACTTTCTAAGTTATGTCTTTATTCCCACTTGTATAACATTTATTACTTAATAAAGTAATAAAGTGTCAATCAAGGGAATAATTAAAACCATTCCTCTGTGCTCTGTTTATAGACTCGTTTACAAGCTGGCAAAGGATACAAGAACACTCTGCACTGTGTTGTAACAATCTACAAAAAGGAAAATGTAAGGTTTTATTACATTTAATCTTCATAAAAAGTACTTTCACAATTATTGTTTCATAACTACTCCAAAAGGCCACAGAGCCTTGTATTTCTTGAGCCATTCTTGTTTTGTTGTACACTTAGTGATTTGTAATTTTTCTCAGTTACTTAAACTTTTAAAAAGTATATGAAAACTTATTTACACAATGAAAATATGGCTATTAGAGAATGAATCTAGATTAAAATAAAGTTTTACATTTACTTCCTTTACTTCCACTTAGCTTATAAGAGGATTATTAATTTATTTAGATCATTTTGATGACATTTAGAGTTTTTTCATCTTTTGAAATGTTAATATACCAATTTCTACTGAAGATGATGTCACTAAGGATCTGTCATTTGATAGTTTAAAAGAATATTTCACAAGATCAACAGAATGGAAAACAATATTAAAGATGTTATTAACGTGATGGTAACACTTTAGTTTACGGACCAATTCTTACTATTAACTAGTTGCTTATTAGCATACATATTGGCTGTTAATTAGTATTTATAAAGCACATATTAGTGCCTTATTGTGCATGATCATATTTTAGAGCTTACTCCATACCTAAATGTAATAACTACATCACTAACTATTAATAAGCAGCAAATTAGGGGGTTAGGAGGCAAAGGTTGTAGTTAATAGTTAGTTAATAGTGAGAATTGGTCCCCAAACTAAAGTGTGACCAAAGCAATTATTAGAACCATAAAACAACAACTGTTCCAAAAGAAAACATTCTAGCTGGGCAAAATGAAAAATAAGAAAACATGGTATATTTCCTCATACATTAACAGTTTTTTTATGCAAAATGTAGTTCAGAACTCTGGAAGATAACAAAAATGGCAATATCCACTCAAAAAGAAGATGGAAAATGATTTAGAACCACCCATGTTTTTACTCAATTGGGATTTTAATAATAATAAATTGATTAGGAATTATATATCATGTGGTTATATACTGCAGTTAAGGTCAAAAGTTTACATAGACCTTGCAGAATGTTAATTATTCTTTACAAAATAAGAGGGATCATGCAAAATGCATGTAACTTTTTATTAAGTACTGATCTGAATAAGATATTTCACATTAAAGACGTTTACATATAGTCCACAAAAGAAAATAATAGTTGAATTTATAAAAATGATCCATTCAAAAGTTTACATATACTTGATTCCTAATACTGTATTGTTACTTGAATGATTCACAGCTGTGGGTTTTCAGTGATAGCTGTTCATGAATCCCTTGTTTGTTGTCCTGAACAGTTAAACTGCCAGCTGTTCTTCGGAAAAATTCTTCAGGTCCCACAAATCCTTCTTTTTTCAGCATTTAACAATGACTGTATGATTTTGAGATCAGAGGACAACTGAGGGACTCATATTCGACTATTACAGAAGGTTCAAACGGTCACTGATACTTCAGAAGGAGGGGGGGGTGAAAGTTTGTGAGTTTGAAGATCAGGGTAAATTTAACTTATTTTGTCTTCTGGGAGACATGTAAGTATGTTCTGTAGCTTCTGAAAGGCAGCACTAAATGAAAAAAAAAAAAAGATAGGCAAAATAAGAAAAACGTACACATCTTCATTCTTTTCAAAAGTTTTCACCCCTGGCTCTTAAAGGAACACACCACTTTTTTTGCTAATAGCTTAGCATAGATCATTGAATCAGATTAGACTGTTAGCATCTCACTCTGTGCTAACGGTTTAATCTGATTCAATGATCTATGCTAAGCTATTAGCAAAAAAAAGTGGAGTGTTCCTTTAATACATCATTTTTCCTTGTGGAGCATCAGTGAGCATTTGAACCTTCTGTAATAGTTGCATATGAGTCCCTCAGTTGTCTTCAGTGTGAAAAGATGGATCTCAGAATCATACAGTCATTGTTGGAAAGGGTTCAAATACACAAAAATGCTGAAAAACCAAAAAAAAAAGTGTGACCTGAAGGATTTTTCTGAAGAACAGTGGGCAGTTCAGCACAAACAAGGGACTCGTGAGCAACTATCACTAAACAAAAAAAAAAAAACACAACTGTAGACCATTCAGGTAACAACAGTAATAAAAAACTTTTGGACAGGGTCATTTTTATAAATTCAATTTTTATTAATTTATTTTGTGGGCTATATGTAAACATCTTTTATGTATATCTTTTATGTAATATCTTATTTAGGTCAGTACTAAATTAAAAGCAACATGATTCTGCAAGGTGTATGTCAACTTTTGACCTCAACTGTATGTAAAGACATACAGTATTTCTGAAAGCCACTGATAAAATTCAAAGGGCATGGGTCAAAAGTGAGGTTGTATTCCCAAGACTGCATATTAAGAATGACCCTATTTTCGGTGTAAACATGTATTGGCTTTCCTTGGAAGCAAAAGTACACAATCAATCTCTCTTTTGTGTTGTCTCAGGTCACAGGCTTTTTCAAAGGACTGTCCTTTCCATTGGCCAGCATCACCCTCTATAACTCTATGGTGTTTGGCTTCTTCAGCAACACGCAGCGCCTCATTAGCAAATATCGTTATGGTGATGGCAGACACCCATGCAGCATGCTCGACTTGACTGTAGCAAGCATGTTGACCGGTCTGGTTTCAGTGGGGGTGGGCGCCCCTGTTGACCTTGTCAAAATTAGACTGCAGATGCAAACCCAACCTGTTCTCGCAGGTGAGTCTTGGCTATGAATACATTTTAGCACCCTGTAGCTATGCAGGGTGTCAGACAGCACATATTCATGTTAAGAGAAAAATTCATAATGGTTAACTCAAAGACAAACATTTTCAGGAAATAATGTCTTTTGCACACAGTATTTCTCAATTGTTTTGTATTTTTCCAGAGAACTTTAACCTGGCTGGGAATGGGAGTGTCCCTCTCCGGTCCATGGGAATTCAGTCCCAGTCACTGTACAGGGGACCACTGCATTGCATTAGTACCATCCTGCAGAACGAGGGCATTCAAGGGCTCTACAGAGGCACGGGAGCCATGATTTTGAGGGATATACCTGGTTACACCCTGTACTTCGTACCATACACGCTATTCTGTAACTGGTTGAATCCCGATGGCAATGGCACCCCCCATCCCTGCTGCATATGGCTAGCAGGAGGTTTAGCAGGTAATTGAGATTTGAGCTCTATTTTAAAGCTTAACTAAAATGGAACCTAATAAGTGACTGATTTAATACATTTTCGAATGCACAGGCTCAACTTTTTATGTTAACCTGTTGCTAAAATAACAACAACAGTCCAACAATAGTCCATCTGAAACAGATTGCATTTGGTTTTATATGTATAATCAACAATTTCTCACTTGGTCTGCCACCTTAAAGGAACAGTTCACCCAAAAATGAAACTTTTCTGAAAATCTACTCACTTTCAGGCAATACAAGATGTTAATGAATTTGTTTCTTCATCAAAAGAGCTTTGGAGATTTTTAGCATTACATCACTTACTCACCAGTGAATGGGTGACGTCAGAATGACAGACCAAACAGCTAATAAAAAAATCACAATAATCCACAAATCCATCAAGACATTAACTGATGAAGTTGGAGTGGTGTGGATTACTTGTGGATTATTCTGATGTTTTTATCAGCTGTTTGGACTCTCTTTCTGACGGCACCCATTCACTGCAGAGGATCCTTTGGTGAGCAAGTGAAGTAATGCTAAATTTCTCCAAATCTGTTCTAATGAAGAAACAAACTCATCTACATCTTTGATGTCCTAATGGTGAGTAGTTTCAGCTCATTTTCATTTTTCATTTTTTCTATGCTTGTCATAATGCATTATAGGATCGCATTTAAAAATTAAAGATTGTTTTTACATAATATATGTGTAAATATACATGTATATATTTCAGATACATTATGTAAACACAAACATTTATTCTTGAATGTGATTAATCGTGATTAATCAATTTGATAACCCTAAGTATACTACATTAAAACATTAAAATGCAGCTTGGATGCAGTTAGTTTACTAGGTTTAAAGGGTTAGTTCACTCAGTAATGAAAATTTTGTCATTAATTACCCACAATCCAAACCCGTAAGACCTTTGTTTGTCTTCAGAACACAAATTAAGATATTTTGGATGAAATCCGAGAGCTCTCTGACCCTCTGTAGACAGAAAGGGACCCACCACGTTCAAGGTCCAGAAAGTTACCAAAAACAAAGACAAAATAATCCATGTGACATCAGTGGTTCAACCGTATTTTTATGAAGCTATGAGAATACTATTTGTGCGCAAAAAAACTAAAATAACTTTATTCAACAATTTTTCAAGGTCTTTCTGGACCTTGAATGAGGTCTACAGAGGGTCAGAGAGCTCTCAGATTTCATCAAAAATATCTTAATTTGTGTTCCGAAGATGAATGAAGGACTTACAGGTTTGGAACGACATGAGGGTGAGTAATTAATGACAGAATTTTCATTTTTGGGTGAACTATCACTTTAATAAAGCTATTCTTTGCCTGCCTGAATGTGGTGCTTAGCTAAAGAAACACCAGATGCAATTTTGTGTTTTTCAGTCTGTTTGTGCACGTGTTGAGTTGTTTAAAAGCTACGTCAGACCCTCCGTATGAAACCAAACAACTTCTCAGCAGTCATGTACAGATTAACAAATGTGCATTTGGCTGAGTGTAGTGAGAGAGTGGATTGTTTTGAAATTTCTCACTGTACTTCCCGTTAAAAATTCCCCTCCTGTTTATGCATGAAGGGAAAGGCCTGGTTTAACCTAAATATGACCCTGCTGAGAGTCCGGTATTTTAAGGACACTGAATGTTTCACATGAGATTTTACTTGTGGTTATACTGTTTCACAGGATCCCTCTCATGGGTCACCGCCACACCGGCAGATGTGGTGAAAAGCCGGTTGCAGGCGGACGCCATGCAGCACAGGAAATACAAGGGCATTCTGCACTGCATCATGCAAAGTTACAAGACAGAGGGAATACATGTAAGTTGGATGGATGCGATTTCAAAACTGGAAGGTTTCAAACAAAGTTGCAATGCAGCAGCTGCAGGACATGCATTGCTGCTAAACAAATTTAAGTAACAAGTTGAAACAAGTGCATGGTCAAACACGTTTGGTCAGGTTAAAAAATGTAGTGTTATAATTAAATTGGTGTAAACCAGTGGAATTTTGAAGGTAAAATTGGTCAGACACAGAAAAACTCAGCTAATAAAGTTAAAAACATCAATTAAAAACAAGATTTTTGTGAAATATGAATGTAATACTGATGCTTTTGTTCTTTTTTTCCCCCTGCTTTACTAAATGTCCAATGCAGGTTTTCTTTCGTGGAGCGACTGTCAATGCAATCAGAGGATTTCCAATGTGTGCAACCATGTTTCTTGGTTACGAGCTTTCCCTCCAGTTTTTCCGTAGTTTCTAACACAGACTTTCAGAAATGATTTTAGAGGATTTGTGATTTTTAATGCCATTTAGAGACTTACATGTGACATTTATGTGAGTTCATTGTTGATACAGTGAGGAGTATCAGTGAAGCTTTTAGTTTTTTTTTCTTATATTAAGAAAATGGGTACTTATTTTGAAAATATTTTGCTCAAATATTTTAATATATGATTATGCATCACCTGCATGAGAATGATACACTAAATTCTATTTTGCACATAAACTTGTATATGTATTCTGCATTTGCAACTGATCACGTTTATGCATTATCACCTAACAAACAGTTTTTATCTACTTTTTAATAAGTTCAGTAGGCTGTCAGTACAATGTGCCTTTAAAATGATCATCTGCTAATGCAACATTATTCAAAAATGTGAATAAATCAAATGCTATAGTAAAGTGTCTGCTAGCTTCAATCTTATTTTAATGAGATTTTATTTTTGCAAAAGTACCTCTCAAGATATAAGTTTCGAAAACAGTTAATGTCCTTAATGTTTAAGACCCTCATTTGCATTGTCATCTGCTTATCATCGAAATGGGAATAGCAATTCAAGAAGAGAGATGTAAAAGTACAGTGGTTAGAAAAATCATATAAATTTTATTTTGTGTTTTATTTTGAAGGTGTCTTGCCACCATTTACCTTCAATACAGCCGCCATCCTTCTTAGAATAGATTTATGCAACTTTTACATAGTCTAGTCTTGTTAAATGTCATCTATCAGAACATCTGCTTGTCACTCTTCTCTTTAAAACTCGTGGTGGTTTGATAATATTCAAGTCGGATGATTTGTCTGACAAGTTCATCCTGGTGTCAAGATTATAAAAACTGGACAGTTTGAGCACCATTTTTCACGTTTTATAACTGATGTCTGTGATTAAAGTTTTAGCAAATGCAGCTCTTTCACGGATGTTGGTTTTGTGAAATTCTGAGTGGTTGGTTTTTGTGGAAACTGGTTCTTCAGGGTAAATATTGAGGTTTGCTCTCACTTTGCTGTAGTAGTTTTGTGTTGTTTGGGCGTAGTCCTTCTTAGTGTGTGATGGTTTATTCACTTTTGGTTTTCACCCACATTTTTTCTTCACTTTCTTCCATGCTTTATGTATGCAGTCATAATCATAAAGACTGCTGTCCGTAAAACACCAAACAGCTGGTCTGTTAAGATTACACACACTCCTACTAAACAGCCTCACATGATTTGTCCTTTTTGGAAATCTGACAAGTTACTCATTTCACTGGGCTCTTATATAAAACACTGCTGAACACAACTCATACTGATATACAACCTGAACCTAGAGAATTGATATACATATCTAAATCTACAGTAGCCAACATCTGAAGTGGATCAAACCCTTTCATCAAAGTTGTCCTAAAACCAAAACAATACCCGTTCTTGTTTTAGGACAACTTTGATTAACTTTTTTGATCCACTTCAAATGTCGACTACTGTACATATGCAGTAGGCCTATAAGTAAAGAAAAAATATATATAATCACAATATTTGTTTTCTCTCAGTGACAAATGATATTAACACCTATAATAATGGTTCACATTATTTTGTCCAATTCCACTATATTAAAACGAAAGATTTTGTTGTTGCTTCTTATACTCTAGATGGCGCTGTTTCGTTATGTCAGGAAAATCGGTAATGACATTATGGAAATGTAAAGAAAAATGTTTCCACTAGATGGTGACAATGTATCTAAAACGCACCTGTGAGACCAAACTTTTCTCCATGGCATTGTTGAGGGATCATCAGTGTGGCTGAAAAAAATTCAGCTCTTGTTTAGAAACAGTACGGTTTTCTCTGAAAATATTTGACAAAGAAAATACTCTGTGATATAGCTACAAAAAAAAGTATTAATAAAATGTAAATTGATCAAGTTGATTTTATAGTATATTGACCTAAAATTAGTGCTGGGTAGATTACTTTACAATTTCCAATTCGTTACTGATTCATACATATTACATATAGAAAAGTAGTAACATAATCTAGGTTAAAATTTACCGTATATAGACAAGAATGGGTATTGTTTTGGTTGTTTTGGACAAATTTGATAAAAGGTTTTGATCTAGTTCAACTGTTGACTACTGTATATATAAACAAAGAGAAAGAAAACATTACATTTTTAATAGCAACATATAAAATGCATTAAACACTAAATTACACCAGGGTTTCTCAAACTGGCCTTAATGCAAGAACTGCAGTGGAATTTGAGTTGATATAAAGCTAATAATAAATTAAATCATAAAATAGTCAAATAAAAATAATTAACACTTAACGCCTAAACAACTAAAACACTAAAAATATATTTATTTGTTTACCTGCATGTCAATATGACCATTAACCGACATCAGAGAACTGTAAAAGTGAATGTGTTGTTAAATTACTTAAAGGGATAGTACACCCAAAAATGAAAAGAAATAAAACGGATAGTTCCAGTCCTTGATTCTGATTGGTTGAGCCATGTGTGAAGCTGTTCTAAATTACTCTACAAACATACACCTTTGTTTACAAAGAAAACCACTTTGTTGCAACCACAACCGTTTCTGAGGAACTACATTTTTTTGGCGGAAGAATAATATTTTTATTAATATCATTACGCTTTATTTGCGGTTTTATTTGTCTATGGAGGGTCAGAAAGCTCTTGGATTTCATCAAAAAGATCTTAATTTGTGATCCAAAGGTGAACGAGGGGCTTTGGAACGACATGAGGGTGAGTAATTAAAGACACAATTTTAATTTTTGGGTGAACTTTCTCTTTAAATATGAACAAATAATAACAAATTTCTAAACATTTGAAAATTGCTGCATTACATGAACAAATATTAATAAACATTAAGTCATCAATGACATTACACACCAAAGTCTCCCAGTTTTGGAATATTTTAGTCCAAAAATCATCAGTTACTGAAGGTCACTGGATATGATGAAGACTGTTTCACATCTCTGCATAACCACTGATGAGTAATTTGCATAATTATTTGTTTTAATACATGGTCTAATTGCTTGAGAGGTTTTCACCCATATTCAGAAGCATGGTTTGCTAATTTATTTACATAACATTTCTGATTGGTAAATGGTATGACACATAGTAGAAAGTATAATTAAAAGAGAAAAAGTATAATTAGAGAGATGATGAATAATTTACTGCCACTGTGTGAATAATGTAATCATGTAATCCATAAAAAGTAACTGTAATCTGATTATGAGTATTTTAAAATGTAATATAGTCTAATTACAAGTACTTACATTTTGGAATCTGATTATGTAATCCAGATTACATGTAATCGGTTACTACCCAGCACTGCCTAAAATCATGTTTCATTTAAACAGCTTGCTTTAAACATGACCTGACCTTTCGAGCACTGTGCCAGATTTCTCACAGACGCAGCAAAAGGTCTCCTGCTTTTATGTACAGCCAGTGGAGTGATAGATGAGGTTTAAGTGAAAACAGCTGAGGACACAGGCAGCATCTAAAGCACCGGTCTGCATTGTGTCTCCACTGAAAACTGACGCTGCTTTCCTCTACAAGCCACGAGCAAAACAGCACAAGTCAATCAAGTCATAAAGATGCTGCCAAAAATCCTTTTAGTGATGCTTCGGTAATTATATGCTATTATATACTATTTGTATATTATGTCTCTAGTTTAAAACGTGCTCCAACAATCCATGCATGTTCATCTATGTTTATTGTTCTGTGCACAGAAAGAGAGAGTAAAGTTTAATGTAGAGAAAGTAATACTTAAGTGTTACTAATTTGAGAAGTAAAAAAGAAAAATCAATTAAAAACAACTTTAGTCAGGCCGCCTTTGCTTTAAAATATGAAATATTCATATCTTTGGATTAAATGATGACTCAGATGTGGGGGCTGCATATGCAGCAGAGATTTGATCTATTTTTGCTGTTTATCTTGTTAATCTATTTGTGTGAATGAATACTAACTACTTCACATGTCACCGAACCTGACGTAAAACAAGCGAATGAGGACGGATGTCTTGCTCGTCACTATCAGCTCAGTGATGCTTGTTTTTTTTTTCTAAAGCAATATGTTGCGTGTTTTTAACAGGTTCACATGAGATATGCTACCTGTGGGCTGTTCATGTGCATCTTGAATGATGTTTTATTGCTCATTTGTTGTTGTGTGAAAAGAAATGTGCATGCCATATGCTTCTTTGATAACATTTTAAAAAGCCTATAGCACACATACTTAACTGCTATCATCATTTGCATTTGTCTTTTTTGTTGTTGTAGTAGCAGTATTGATAAAAATATCACTTTACTAACATTTAACTGAGGTTCATTAGTTAATATTACTTATCTACGTTAATTAACATGAACTAAGAATATTATTAAGCTTACTTAATGTTAATTTCAGGATTTACTAATGCATTATTAAAGTTGTGTTTGTCAACTAATGCACTGTGAACTAACGTGAACAATGAGCGACTGTATTTTTATTAACCAACATTAACAAAGATGAACAAATACTGTAATAAATGCATTGTTCGTTCATTTTAGCTAAAACATTAAATATTGTTAACAAATGACACCTTTAATGTAAAAAGTGTTGCCAATAACACTTATATAACATTTTTGTAATAAATATATAAATATATAATATAAAAATATAAAATATATAAATATTTTATCTGCAAAAACAGATACCCCAGTTTTTTTATTTTCTAAAATCATGTTTTTATTGTTATCATGTTAGCTTTTATTGTGTTAGATAGCTGTATTTTTGCTTAATCAAGATAATCCAACTGCAGTTTGATTGATATTAATTGCAATGCACAATGAAAAAACATGATTTTTGAAAGCTGTTAAAATGTTTATTATCTGTTTTTGCAAATGAACTCTTCATTTATTTCTAGTTATGTCAAATATTATATCAGTAAGGAACTGCCATTTGTGAGAAAAGTAATAATAACAAACCCCTGCAATCGCAAAGGACTAGAAAAGTCATGTAATTTCGTAAAAAAAAAGTGTAAACCTTCAAGAACGTTCATTTAAAACTTCTGGAATTACAGCACATAATTATTTTAATTATTTATATAGTTTTAATTACTTCAATTACATGTTATTATTTTAGAAATTATTTATAATTTTTATAAATATTTAAGTAAACTAATTTAAACTGCATATATTATTTAAAATATAATTGCAATTATATTATTAATGAATAAAAACAATAATAATGTTGCAATAATAATAATAATTATTATATCATTAGGCATTATTATCATCATGTTGTATAGTTCAAAACGCATTTAAGTATCTGAAATATGCTAATAAAACAGTTTTTTTTTTTTTTTTTTTTTTGTTTTATTTGTTTTTGGTTGGTTGGTTGGTTGTTGGTTTTTTTTTGTTTGTTTTTTTTGCTGGATAGAAACTGGTCTGGACATTTGTCCACTGAGCCACAAGCTGTTAACCTGGAGCTCTGGACAAATCGGTGTTGTTGTTGGCAGCCGAATGCACACAAGACATTAATCTGACCAAATAGGACGTGGAACTTTCTCTTAATCTAATTTCTCTACAGACATTCAAACGCGTCAGACAGTAGCTTGCCTAATTAAATTGCATTCAGTTGTTATTTGACAGTGAATATTCATCTGCACACAGTCTCAAACAACAAGTGGAGCCCTTATATAGTCCTCATTATTAGTGTTTTCCTCGATAATTATGTTTAATTGGCAATAGTAAAAGAGAATGCTTTCATAATATGTTTTTATCAACTCAGTACTGTCTTCTACACATACATCCCTTGTCTTATGTTCTGGAACTGAATAAAATTCCATTATTAAAAATAAGTATTTGATCACCAACCAACCAGCAAGAATTCTGGCTCTCACAGACCTGTTAGTTTGTCTTTAAGAAGCCCTCCTATCCTCCACTCATTGCCTGTATTAATTGCACCTGTTTGAACTCAATACCTGTATAAAAGACACCTGTCCACACACTCAATCAATCAGACTCTAACCTCTCCACTATGGGCAAGACCAAAGAGCTGTCTAAGGACACTAGGGACAAAATTGTAGATCTACTCAAGGCTGGGATGGGCTACAGGACAATAGCCAACAGCTTGGTGAGAAGGCAACAACTGTTGGCGCAATTATTAGACAATGGAAGAAATTCAAGATGACTGTCAATCTCCCTCGGACTGGGGCTCCATGCAAGATCTCTCCTCGTGGAGTATCAATGATCCTGAGAAAGGTGAGGGATCAGTCTAGAACTATACGGGAGGACCTGGTCAATGACGTGAAGAGAGCTGGGACCACAGTCTCAACGGTTACCATTAGTAACACACTACACCGTCATGGATTAAAATCCTGCAGCGCGCGCAAGGTCCCCCTGCTCAAGCCAGCACGTGTCCAGGCCCGTCTGAAGTTTGCCAAAGACCATCTGGATGGTCCAGAGGAGGCATGGGAGAAGGTCATGTGGTCAGATGAGACCAAAATAGAACTTTTTGGTATAAACTCCACTCGCCGTGTTTGGAGGAAGAAGAAGGATGAGTACAATCCAAGAACACCATCCCAACCCTGAAGCATGGGGGTGGAAACATCATGCTTTGGGGGTGCTTTTCTGTAAAGGGGACAGGACGATTGCACCGTATTGAGGGAAGGATGGATGGGGCCATGTATCACAAGATTTTGGGCAACAACCTCCTTCCCTCAGTAAGAGCATTGAAGATGGGTCGTGGCTGGGTCTTCCAGCATGACAATGACCCCAAACACACAGCCAAGGAGTGGCTCCGTAAGAAGCCTAGCCAGTCTCCAGACCTGAACCCAATAGAAAATCTATGGAGGGAGCTGAAACTCCTTGTTGCCCAGCGACAGTCCCAAAACCTGAAAGATCTGGAGAAGACCTGTATGGAGGAGTTTGGCCAAAATCCCTGCTGTAGTGTGTGCAAACCTGGTCAAGAACTACAGGAAACGTCTGAGCTCTGTAATTGTAAACAAAGGTTTCTGTACCAAATATTAAGTTCTATTTTTCTATTGTATCAAATACTTATTTCATGCAATAAAATGGAAATTAATTATTTAAAAATCATACAATGTGATTTTCTGGATTTTTTTTTATTTTATTTTTTTTAGATTCTGTCTCTCACAGTTGAGGTGTACCTACAATGAAAATTACAGATCTTTCCATTCTTTGTCAGTGGGAAAACTTGAAAAATCAGCAGTGTATCAAATACTTATTTGCCCCACTGTAGATACCGTTAATGAACATCATTGCATAATGTATATTGATATTGATATTGATATAACTATATTGATTGTTTTTTTTTTTTTTTTTTGTATCTTTTCTTACATTGCTGCACTTATTTATTTATTTATTTATTTATATATATATATGATCTCTACAACCTTATTTATATGTTCTCTACAACCTTGCTATTCCAGGGCAATTGCAAATTTGCATATTTAGATCAGGTTTTTAAAAAATATTTATTGATTATTTTATTTTAATTATTTTGTTTTATTTTAATATAAGAACATTTTCATTTTTCTTTTCCTGAGCTGGAATGAGCTCTACGTCCTTTTCCAGCTATCCCACAAAGCTGATTTATATATTTATATACACAGTAGGCTGTGTAAAATTGTAACTATACTATGAAAAAATATATATATTCATTAATTTGATTTATATATGAAATTGCAATTCTTCTTTTTTTTTTATTTTTTTATTTTTTAAATATTTGCATACATCAAGTAATACTTGTTTTTACCCCCCCCCCCCCCCCCATTAACAGCAGCTCATTTCTCCCTCATGCACTCTGACACATTTCCAGAAAGGTTGTGTCCTGTAATTTGACCTTGAAATGAATCTGTTTTGGTGACATAATAGCAGAGCAACCTCCAGTATGGATTTTATCTCTAAAGGGTCCCTGACGGCTCACTCCGTGACATATTAGGACGATGATTTCATTGTGGCTCCTATTACAGCTCCCTAAACTTCATTGTTCTCTGGTTGCAGACATGATGTCATAAAAACCGGTCTTAAATGGTGCAGCTCTCTGAAATCAGACCCCATATGGCTGCTGCATGTTCTGCTTTGTTTGGACTGATTGTGTTGCTAAGTGTAGCTTGAGCACCTGTCAGTAATATTTGTTCAGGTACAGAAGGTAATGAGGGATCAGTAATCACCGTACACAACACTTACAGCAAGATCCTGCCGACCTTCAGAATGGAAAAACACTGTGGTGTAAAGTCTAAAATAGACGAATGCACATAATGCCACGATGCTGATAGATAGTGTCACTGAATATTATCATTTGTGATTGTGTATTGTTTGTGTATTTCAGCAGTGTTGTTTGTTTGTTTGTTTATGTACAGCGAGAGTAGGCATTTGGCTAAAGACAAGCTATTACAGAACAGCAAAATAGGAGCTATGGCCATGTTAACACTGTAAAGTTTCAGGAGTGACAACGGCATTTAAATAAGGGAGTGAATCCTAAATTATCATTTTGTATTAGTACGAAAAATATAACTGTACAAAATATAACTAGTCTTTCCTGCTAGCTTTACACATAAACAAAAATCTGGCTCTAAATATCTCTTTTCAAATTTAATCTAGAAAATATGGAAACTATTCAAAGTCAAAACTGTAATTCTGTATTCATTCTATGTGTACTCTTAAGGTTTAAATGTATTAATTTTGTGTGTGTGTGTGTGTGTGTGTGTGTGTGTGTGTGTGTGTGTGTGTGTGTGTTAACCTGGCAACACATCCCTTACATGAAACCACGTTTTTACTCTGGGAAAAAAAAGGTAAACACAAATTAAGCCTGGTTTTGATACACTAACTACACTAAAACAAAATAATAATAAAGGAAATAAAGTCCCATTCTGAATCAAATGGCTCGCAAAACCGCTCCAAAGTTCCAATCTAAATGAAACGATTCGCGATCCGAAGTTCCGATCTAAATCAAAAGACTCACAAATCCGCTCCGAAGTTCCGATCTAGATCAAATGATTCGCAATCCACGTTCCGATGTCCCAATTTGAATCAAATGATTCGCGAAACCGCTCCGAAGTTCCGATCTAAATTACATGATTCGCGATCCGCGCTCCGAAGTTCCGATCTTAGTCAAATGAATTCAAGTCCGATCTCAATTAAGTGATTCGCTATACGCGCTCCGAAGTATCGATCTAAATCAGAAGATTTAAAATAATTCCCGATACGCGCTCCGAAGTCCTGCTGAATTAAATGATTCACGAGCCCGCACCGTAGTTCCGATCTCAAAAGATTCGCAAACGCGCTCTGAAGTCCCGATCTAAATGATGATTTGCGAACCATAATTTCATATCGAGACTTCGAAGCGCGTATCACGAATCTTTCAATTCACGAAATGATTCGCGAACCCGCTCGATCCGATGTTCCGATATGAATCAAAACATTCACAAACCCACTCTGAAGTTCTGATCTAAAGTAAACGACACGTGCTCCTCCCGATCTGAATCAAATGATTCGCAGTAAGCGATCCAATTGTAGCGCTACGAAACAGTGAATCATTACGCAGTGGTTTAACTGATTCGGAGTTTCACCCATCACATGCATGACAAGCGATGTAAAATGTATGGCTCTTTTGATCTGGTTTTTGCTAGTGAAATCGTTGGTCTGTTCCTCCCCTTTTGCGCCTTCAGCCATGTTTACACGACACTGTCAGTACTACTACTGGTTTAGCTCGCCAGTTTTATGACATTAACTGAAATAAACGAAAAAAGTATGATGCTTAGAAATAAAATATCCATATTTCCATCCCGAAGATAACTGGTTTCCAGTCAAAAACATCCAACATCTACGAACATATTAAGGTGAGGTAACCGGTTTACTGCTAATAGTGAAAACACTCCAACAATACGACGAGCTGCATCTCAAAATAGCCTACTATACTATGTTAGATGAAAATATTGTGCTTTATGATCGAGTTTGAAGCTTAATTACTATATTTTAAATAGTTTGACCCACTGCAATTCAGTTGGTGACAGTTCAGTGGGAAACCAGTTAAAAGCATCCAGTCATCTCACGCCATTGAAGTGAATGTTACATTTATCAGTATATATTAATAGACGTTTGAGAAATTATTGTTGTATTGCAATACATTGTTAGTCAATATAGAGTGAAGGTCAATGTAAAAAGAGCCAACAGAAGAAGCAATGACCAAAAGTAGTCATTATTCAGCATAAAATGTCACCACCATCAAAGCAATGAAATTTTGACATTAACATTAAGATAAAAAAAAAATGCTTTAATTACATATAATAGGAAATTCCATGGTTTAAAACCGCTACTTAATTTCCTATTTTAAAATGAAAACAGCTGTCGAATCACACACTGGATACTACTTATCAGAACGACCTTTTAAAGAAAACACATAAGTTTGATTTTAATATACATGTATAATTAAAACATAATGACAGTACGAGTGTTCTTTCGAAGTGCGGAAGCGGCGTTCTGTTGCTATGACTACCTCCTCCAGCGAACGCGACTTCGCTGGCTTGTGTTCGGCGACGCGCTCTGACTAACTTCTAAATGTAACTTTGTGTTTACTGAAACGTTCGAAAACACGTACATATGCCTGTGTTTAAAAACAATAGTGCGCACCTTGTGTTTGGACTTCCTTTGGGGGATTTCAAACCTCCTCATAACGCTGTAGGAGCGGTTCTTGATGGCAGAGGGTGGAAGAGGGGCGGGCGAGGGAGAATCTGACAAGAGAGGGAGGGAGGGGGCGATTCGATACGGAGCAGCACACATCAGACGCTGAATTCAAAGCAGTCAGGACCACAGAGCCGCCACCTCGCTCTCTCGCATCGCGGAGGTTTGTAAATGTTCGCTCCTCGCATGCTCTCTTTTCTCCATCCATTTACTCAGACTCGGCGCGCTGTTGCCGTTGAATGCTGCATGTTGCTGGTGCTGAACGCTGCCATGGTGCAAACTCGCCGATGGAGAGGGTTGGGCACGCAGGGTAAGGCGTGATCTGCCAGTTTCAGCTCCATGTTTGTAAGAAAAGGGCGAGTGAAATGTGAGAGCTGCCTGCCAGGTGCTTTGAGATGCCTTGTGCGTTTTGCAGGTTAGCGGTAGAGACAGAAGCGCATGATGAGGGAAAGAGAGAGAGACGACTGTATGCGCAGGTGCAGCAATTGATGAATCTGTCAGCTGATGGATTGCATGAATGCATTGTATACTGGTGGACGGCAAGGCCGAAAACAACTGAATGGGATGCATGATCCTACTGTTGATCTTTTCTGATAGTGGGGTTGAGCTTTAGAGATCTTCTCTCATGCATAGTGGATGTGTGAGAAACCAGTATCTGATCCTACAATTGCCTTGAGCGCCAGTACAGTATAGCAAAGCCTGGTATATAGGACAGCTCTGTCAGCTCATTCCCTATATATGCTTTTACTGTCCATTGAATTGGCTTATTATGTAATTTTTTTAAATGGTAAGACATCTTACAATGTAATGAAAATGTAGGAGATATCTAATATTTTGGTTTTGGTTTATAAGTACCACAAGGAAACAGACAGCATATTTGTGACCCTGGACCATAAACCAGTCTTACGTTGCATGGGTATATTTATAGCAATAGCCAAAAACACACTGTATGGGTCAAATTTAAAGATCATGTACCATGAAGATATTTTGTAAATTTCCCACTGTAAATATATAAAACCTAATTTTTTATTAGTAATATGCATTGCTGTGAACTTCATTTGGACAACTTTAAAGGCGATTTAATCAGTATTTTGATTTTTTGGCACCATCAGATTCCAGATTTTCCAATAGTGGTATCTCTGCCAAATATTGTTCATTCCTAACAAATCATACATCAACGGAAAGCTTTCAGATGATGTAAAAATCTCAATTTTGAGAAATTTACACTTATGACTGGTTTTGTGGTCCAGGGTCACATTTGGTGTATTTATGTATTTGTACCAGTTGATTCTATAATTATATTGAAATGTACTCCACTGATGCAAATGTAAATATAACAATAGCAATTTTGAAATTAACCTCTTCATTGTATCTTCCAACTCTTTAATGTGCTTCTTGAACAAGAAGACAGATTTGTAATCCTGGACAACAAAACCAGTCATAAGGGTCAAATTTTTGAAATTGAGATGGAAAAAAAAGCTTTCCATTGATGTATGGTTTGTTAGTATAGGACAACATTTGGCCGAGATACAACTATTTGAAAATCTGAAATCTGAGGGTGCAAAAAAATCTAAATATTGAGAAAAACGCCTTTAAAGTTGTCCAAATGAAGTTAAAAAAAATACGTTTTGATATATTTACTGTAGGAAATGTACTAGATATCATAATAGAACATGATCTTTACTTAATATCCTAATGAAAATCTATAATTTTGACCCATACAATGTATTGTTGACTATTGCTACAAATATACCCGTGCTACTTACGACTGGTTTTGTGGTCCAGGGTCACATATTACAATAAAGTAGGCATGCATTTTTTATTAATGCAAATTTTAAGCAATATAGTAATGATTTTGAAAGTTAATTTGCACAATAAAATACACTTTAAAAAAAGTAAATTCATGAAAAATTAAAAAAAAAAAAAAAAAAAAAAAAAAAATATATATATATATATAAATCTAATTAATGTTGTAGTATAGCACATTTGTTCATTTATTCATGTTCTTATCTGTGGTAGCCGAGACCCTGAACTTAGTAATGTAATATTTTAATGTCATGCCATCAAGATGAAGTTTACTTTATAATCAGTTCTCATGAGATTAAAGTCTGAAAACCTGATACTTCAGTGTTACAATAATTATGTTTTGAGCTGTTCAAATGGCTTTGCATGCAGCGTCACCGTCCTTATATATACGTGAGACAGTAACTCTCACATGCAAAAGAATTTGCCCTGATCGGACGCAGCAAATGCACATTACTATTTCTTACTTTCGGCCCCAGGCAAGAATGGGAATTAGGACTAACCCTTGACCATTATTCATGTGCTGTCTCTGAGAGCCCGAGAGTGAAAGGAGAGATAAAAGAAGGGAAAGAGAGAAAGGATGTATAGTAGCGAAACAGATCACATTTTTCTGCTTCAAAAACCTTGTAAAAACTTGATTTGGATTGGCTATTCTGCTTGATGTTTATTAGATGTTATAGCAGCCATACTGTCATGCAACTTTGCAAAGGAAAAGTACAGTGTATGCACTGTTTTTGATGATTGTTTGCATTGTGTCTAAATGCATACTCATGTGTATGTGTGATTATTGTGGACAGTATTTAAAAGAATAGGACATCAGGATATCCAAGATGTAGATGAGTTTGTTTCTTCATCAGAGAACTGTAGTATTACTTCACTTGCTCACCAATGGGTCCTCTGCAGTGAATGGGTGCCGTCAGAACGAGAGTGCAAACAGCTGATTAAAAATCATCACAATTATCCACATGCAATCCACACCACTCCAGTCTATCAATTAACATCTTATAAAGCAAAAAGCTGCGTGTTTGTAATAAACACATTCATTATTATGACTTTTGAAGTCTTTGAAGCGTTGCTTTTTTGCTAATGTGTGAGTCCTCTATTCATAATATTGCTCTCTCCAGTGAAAAATCGCAATCTGGAGAGAAATATGCACAGATCAAACACCGTTTACAAGCGAAAACAGTCAAAAAACAGATCTAAACAAATATGTGGGTGTGAGATGAGATGGAGGAGATGGACTTTTTTACTGAAGGAAGTGTTGTTCTGAATCATGGACTCATATTTTGGCCAAAAGGTTAAAGGAGAAGTCCACTTCCAGAACAAAGATTTACAGATAATGTACTCACCCCCTTGTCATCCAAGATGTTCATGTCTTTCTTTCTTCAGTTGTAAAGAAATTATGTTTTTTGAGGAAAACATCTCAGCATTTTTCTTCATATAATGCACTGATATGGTGCCCTGAGTTTGAACTTCCAAAATGCAGTTTAAATGCAGCTTCAAACAATCCCAAATGCAGTTGTAAATGATCCCAGCTGAGGAAGAAGGGTCTTATCTAGCAAAACGATCGGTTATTTTCATAAAAATAATACAATTTAAATACTTTTTAATGTCAAACGCTCGTCTTATCTTACTTTGCCTGAACTGTTTTTTTCCGGTTCATGACAGTTAGGGTATGTCGAAAAACTTCCATCTCATATTCTCCCTCAACTTCAAAATTGTCCTATATCGCTGTTTTACCTTTTTTGTTAAGGGTGTTTGATCTTCTTTGCATGTTCACTTTGCATAGACTGGGTCGGTACTTCTGCAGGGATGTAGGATGATTTTTAAATAATTTTTTAAGTTGAGGGAGAAAATACGATTGGAGTTTTTCGACATACCCTAACTGTCTTGAGCCAGAATACACAGAGTTCAGGGAGAGAAAGGCAAGACAGGAGTTTGAGATTAAAAAGTATTTAAATTGTATTTTTTTTTTAAATAACCAATCGTTTCGCTAGATAAGACCCTTCTTCCTCGGCTGGGATTGTTTACAACCGCATTTGGGATCATTTGAACCCGCATTTAAACTGCCTTTTGGAAGTTCAAAATCAGGGCACCATATCAGTCCATTATATGGAGAAAAATGCAGAAATGTTTTCCTCAAAAAACATAATTTCTTTACGACTGACGAAAGAAAGACATGAACATCTTGGATGACAAGGGGGTGAGTACATTATATGTGAGTCTTTGTTTTGGAAGTGGACTTCTCCTTTAATACTGGATTTGTTTCTTAGAAACATGCAGCTTTTCACTTCTTAAGGCTTTAACTGATGGACTGGAGTGGATTACTTGTGGATTTTTGTGATATTTTTATCAGCTGTTTGGACTCTCATTCTGACGGCACCCATTCACTACAGAGGATCGTTTGGTGAGCAAGTGATGTAATGCTACATTTCTCCATATCTATTCCTAAGAAGGTAAAGTGTGTTTTAAATGTATCTTGTAACCAAACAAGGAGAAAATGCACAGGCATGACGTTATGATTCATGACTCTTTAAGTCAGTCATACGGACACATCTGTCCTCCAGTGCGAGTGGAAGGACCGTCTCAGTTGGTGGAGGTGTTGTTGGTGACAGGTGTGGAGTGGCGGTTTTGAAGCCTCCGCTGTGTGTTTGGTGCTGAGAGTCGTCAGGAGAGGTCTAGCTGCAGGGGAGAAATCAAGTGCTGAATTATTTATAGCTGTGTCCAAACCTCCATCAAATTGCATTGTGAGGCTTTATGATCATATTCCTTTTTGCAGGGTATGTTTCTGTTGTCACTATTGAAATGCTCACAGCTGCTGGGTAAAACGGCCAGTGACAGGTTACCGCAGGTTTTTGTGATTATTGCGATTGTTCATCCATGATAATAAACTGTTTTATGAAATTACGTTCATATAACCTCTCAACTGAAATAGACTTGATATCAAGTGACTAAAGGAATAAAGCTTTGAGTGCACCTGGTCAGACAGGACGATTTTGTGAACCAGATGTATGCTGAGATGTGTTACCGAGTCAAGCTGTGGAAAGATGTTAGAGGGGTTGATTATAATTGAAAAGACCTTTAATCTGGCTAAATGGTCTGAAGATAATGCTCTTTGGATGAAATGCTTGCAGCAAGTATTTCAGCTGAAAGCTTATCTCTCTTCTCCAGATTTTTACTGCCTCTGCGTGGTGAGCCATTTGGCAGACACATACAAAGACTGAAAACACTTCAGACTCAAGGAAGCGGTCTGAGTTAGCAGAAACGGACAACCTACGGGTCAGCAGATATGCATTTTTAGTGCAAAACCAATGTGAACTGGAAGTATGGAGCTAGTAGGTGTAGAATAATATAATGATTAAATGAGTTGGAAAAGTGTGGAAACTTTTCTGAAGCTTATTCAGGCCAAGAACATCCCACTTAGACAGGAAAATACCATCTGTTTGACATGTACCAGGCATATTGTATTACGCATAAATTCTAATCTATTTACACAGGTGGTCCAATATTTCACAATATGTATACAGATTTATTCTGGCGTTTTCACAAGATTGCACAGGAAAACATTGTGTGCATTCAGCGCAACTGTTCATTTTTCACCGTCAGGCCCATCTGTTTGTAATGCACAGTTTTCACAGCACAATGGAAAGTGTGAATCAGGTGTTAGCGTTGCAGTCAGCAGCAATATAGTAATGTGTAGATGACGTGCTAACTTTAATGTGACAAGAGTTAATTGGCCCCCCGTCGGAGAGGGGGGTTCCCGTGACCTCTTGTGCGAGCCCGGCCCAGCACACAATGATAGGCTTTGACAATTACATAGCGGGAGATCAGTGGAAGTAGATGCAGACCCCCTTCCTGAAATCAAGTGTCCTCAACTGCTCGCACTCAGCTGAGGGTGTAATATTCATATTCATACGCTGGCTTAAGTGGGTCAGCGCTGACTCTTGATACATTGCCGTAAAATATCGGATTTTTCTTCTGTGCCAGCAATTCCCAACCAGGGGCTGTACTTGGGTTGTACTTTAAAAAAAGTACATTGCTTTGTTAAACTAGCAAGAAGAAAAATTGAAAACATACAGCACTACCGAATTCTGCTACTAATTTATAGTGTTCTTTGTCTGTTTGATTACGTCATTAATTGATCTTTACCACACATCTCTACCATATGTACATCAAGCTACTACTACATATATTGTAAAAATGTCAATTTGTTGTAAAGCTGCTTTGCAACGATATGTATCGTGAAAAGCGCTATACAAATAAATTTGAATTTGAATTTGAATTTGAAAAATTAAAACATATATGCTGTTAAAAGACTAAAATAAAACAATCAACTGCTTTTTTAATAGTTAAATAATATTTGTAACTCTATGCGCAGTGCTTTTTACACTGGCAGCATCAGTCATCTTGCAGACAAATTGCCTAAGCAGGACTAACACGAATCACAAGTATAATTTAGAAGAGAAATAGTTAACCTCAGAAGTATTCTCCAAAAGCAAGATGCCTTTTAAAATCCCAGTGGCTTTTGCTTTACTTGGTGGCAATCTCTCAAAAATCAAAAGCAAAGCTTACTTTTTTAGTGGAGCCGGAAGAGTCACAGTAATGAAGAGCTCATGTGCTGGATTCCCTACAGCCAGTTCTGTACTAGGTCTTTGTTAATGTTTCATATGAGAAAGCATTGCCCTGGTGAAAACTCCACACACCTGTTTCTTTACTGGCACTTAATTAGTCATAGACAGTTTATGAGATGCACAGGTAGATTCTGCTCAGGTGCTTTGAAAACAGAGACTCATATATGCAGGCTCATGTTTAAATGTGTTTTAGTCTGTTCACACTGCTAATACTCTGTCATGTTTTTAGGAGAAGGATTTTGCTTCTGACAGCTGCTTCATTTAGTAAACATTAACTTCCTTTATATATCATGTTACATATAATATTTATAATAACATGATGATTTGTTTTCCTGTTTGGTTGCATGTTTGCAAAGTCTGTAGTGAAAATGTCTGTCTGATTAGAAATAATCACTTGTTTATGATCCTATCCCAGCTCTGTGACATTGACAAATTTATGAGTATAAAAAGTAAACAATGCACTGTGCAAAATACCACTGAGCTCATTGTTTTAAAAAACTGGCATCTGTGATTGCCAGAAATTGACTGTAAAAATAATGTGACATTGTTTCTGTTATTATGGGATGCATATATTTGACCACTTATAGCTAGATTTCATTAAGTGGTATTATCATTAATGTTAATATATACCTGTCTATTTGACAGGATCATTAGTTAACGCTGTCACTCCCATTTTTGAACACAGACATAAAAATGCACTATCTAGACTTAAATTATTATAATTCATGAATGAAAACATTTTATAATATGATTTTGATGTACATTTTCCATTGAAATGCAATGTCTGATTTTAAAATGCCTTTCAAAGGATGAATTTTGAGATTTTAAGTTTTGAACTGATATATAATTTCTTATGATTTCTAAAGTGTGATAGGGAAAAAGGCAACGAAGGAAGTCTTTTGTGACAAAGGTCAGAACTCACGTTATGATGTAGTTTTATTAAGTTGCACTCTTGACATATATTAATCTATTACTTTTCCTACATAATTTGTAACACAAAAATATGGTAAAATATCTATTTAGGAGTCTTAGACCTTTCCTATGATATATAGTTTGTCATGATTAGATTAGGATTTTTTTGTAATATGGTGAACTAAACGTAGGCATCCCACAGGGTGGACGGTGACAGTTAAAGGGTTAAATAAAACTAAAACTGAAATAAAAATGAATAAAAACTGTAACATATTTGTAAAATAGCCAATAAAATTGACCAAAACTTATTTTTTAAATTAAAATGAAAATAGAAAAAAAAAAAAAAAAAAAACTATAAAAGTCAACAAAAATCAGCTTTTTTCCTTAAATGGAAAATAACCACCATAATACAGTTGGTACAATAGAAAAACATAAATTTGACAGTACTTTACAAAAAAAAAAAAGTCATGTAATAAAAAGTTACATTTTCACTGTATGTGGTTACCCTATCATTTATACAATATTTTTATTTTATTTTATTTTATTTTATTGGGGCCTGTTGGTACATGTATTTTTAAATGGTATAAAAAAGTTATCATGTATGTATTATTTCAGTTACATTAGTCAGACAAAACCTCATTTCTTTTTGTATTTTTGCATGTTTCCTTTTTCCTTGAACATTTCTGCTGTTTCATAAATTCTTTTACTGTTTAAACTTTGCTGAAAAGCCTTTAATAGGTTGTTTAATGACTAATTCCACTATGAAAACGTATCAAAATGGTGTGACAACATACCCTGTATGTATATATATATTCACTGCAGTCAGGGGTAATAAGAAAGTTGCCTCTCTGCTCAGTAGAAAAATGATTTTCTGTAGTCTTCAAAAGCCTTAGAGCTGTCAAACATGATGTAAAACACGTCATCATCAGAATTTTGTCGACAAATACACGGGGATATATTAGTGCAGGTAACATGGAAAAATACACACTGTTCATTTGCTTATATTACTGAGGTAACAGTATAAAACTGTCTGAAAATCTGTGAACTTGGTAATAAAATACCCGACCTGTTTGTTTTCATGCATTTCTGTCCTGATAGATCATGAGGATTAGTCTTTTCATCCAGCTCTGTGGCATCACACGTATTTGACGGTGTTTTAGTAGTGCACCTGCAGTTCAGGACACATGTAGGGTACAGTGCTCTGCACTAGATCTGTTTCGTTTTGCTAATAAATGCCGATCCCCGGCAAAATGATTCCAGGCACGATGTATTAATATACATGCTGAGAATGAACAGATTGCTTTCCTGCTCCTGTGTGTTGGGATGGATCTGTATAGCATTGTAGCCAGACCCCATGCCACAAATTTAATCTAATCGTGAATGGTACTTTTCTGTCAGAATGGCTTTGTAAACCAAGCAGAGCTTCTCAGAGTTTAACCTAATTACCCTTCATGCCCTGCCTTCCTGTTTCCCTCCCACAACCTCCCACGTCTTCTCTTGTGCGGGAAGTGTATCAGTTCCTTATTTACTGTCCAGACGAATCTACAGAGTGGGCTGAAACCATTTGGTTTGCTGTTACAGTTGCATAATCAGTGCTTTTATTTTGTATGTTATGACTGTTAAGCAAAATGATGGCAATTGGCATATGGTTTAAAGATTTTGTGCTGGCAGACTTCCAGGATCCAGACTGTGTGCGTGGTTTCATACTGTACTTCTACATGATTATTTGGCATATTCACTGCCATTTTTTGCTCTTTGAATCAAGTAATAATTCAAGCACAAAGTGGTTTGGCAAACTCAGCAGATATGTCACAGAATAAATGTAACCGGTCTAAGTGTACGCCATTGGCATTGGCATAATGGACATGCAGCTCAACCGTAAAATATTGTTCATCTTCGTTTCAGGCTTGTCTTTTAGGCTGCAAATGTCAGAAACTATAAAATAAATCATTTCAACATGAGCATATAATTCTCATATTCAACAGTTTTACTCAACCGGACATATTTTTCCTCATGTTTTATCCTCGTTAAACAGTGTTTATTGGTTATTTGTAATGGTGTAAACATTTCATAAATGCCTAAAAACATTTTGTAAATGTCAGGCATGTTTATTACCCTCAGGTAAATGTTGTTCTTGCAGCATTTTTTTTAAATTAAAAGCATGAAAACATCCTCATTCTATAATATACCAAATAAGTAGGACAGAACTGCTCTCCCTTTATTTTCTCTGTAATGTGGTCTAGTAGAATCTCTGTCCTAAACAAAATTTAGCAAAATAGCCAATACTCGCGCATGCTACTATGCTACTTTATGGTACTGAACTGGTTAGCTGATTAGAATAAAAGCAGTTTCCCTTATTTTGTTTGTTTTTTTATGTATATGCATATATAGCATTGATCTAAAAATATGTGTATGCAATATAATATATTAGGGCTGGGTAAAAAAATACAGACTTTTACCTCAGAAGAAAACATATTCGATGACCATAAACTCATTAGTCAGCTAGAAAAATTAAATCTAGAGAGGAATGTTTTGCTAAATATATGCAATCTATAAAATATTTGTATACAAATCAGTTAATTGTAATAATTGTAATAACCTTGTAATAGTACTAGCTGACTCTAATGTATATTTTTCAGCATTATTTGAGAGATTGTTTTTTTCTTGAGAAAATTTGACATGTACTGTACCCAATATATGTCCAAAATAATCGATATTGAATCAAATTGAATCAGAAATCAAATTGAATTGAATCACAAGCTCATGAATCAGAATCCATTCAAATTGTGAAATCTGTGTCAAAATCCAATGTGATTTTAACTAATTATTTAGGCAAGGGCATATATTGGAGATGTATACTCAATGACTTAATCATAAAGAAAATAGCTTCTTGGTCCTCTGAACCTCGTTCAGTTCTCCCTATATCACTATTAAATGTGTAAGTGAAAATAAGTGAATGAATTCAGACCATGAGTGCATTATGGCATCAAATGAGTTAAAATGGATAATGTCCACCATATTTTTGGACACCAATTGCCTGTCTCTTAAAAAGTGTCCAGAATAAGGCTATAATGAATGATTTCAGGCACATGCTAGCGTATTGCTCTTACTATTTCTGAAGTGTGTTTATCTGGCAGAAACAGTAAGATTAGCACGTTAGTATGCTATTTCAATATGCTATTGTTTTGTTCTTTTATGAATTAGCAGTTTTGAATGAATTGACTGAATGAATTGATTGAATGAATGATTCTATGACTCACTCACTTGTTTTGCTCCTGAATGAATCAGTGTGTTTGAATGAATTGATTGAATGAATGATTCAATGACTCACTCACTTGTTTTGCTCCTGAATGAATCATTGTGTTTGAATGAATTGATTGAATGAATGATTCTATGACTCACTTGTTTCGCTCCTGAATGAATCAGTGAGTTTGAATGAATTGATTGAATGAATGATTCAGTGACTCACTCACTTGTTTCACTCACTCATGAATCATTGTGGTTGAATGAATTGATTGAATGAATGATTCAATGACTCATTCACTTGTTTTGCTCCTGAATGAATCAGTGTGTGTTTGAATGAATTGATTGAATGAATGATTCAATGACTCACCCACTTGTTTCATTCCTGAATTAATCAGTGTGTTTGAATGGATTCAATGAATGATTCAATGACTCACCCACTTATTTCGCTCCTGAATGAATCGGTGTGTTTGAATGAATTGATTGAATGAATGATTCAGTGACTCACTCACTTGTTTCACTCCTGAATGAATCATTGTGTGTGAATGAATTGATTCAATGAATGATTTAATGATTCACCCACTGGTTTCACTCCTGAATGAATCAGTGTGTTTGAATTAATTGATTGAATGAATAATTCAATGACTCACTTGTTTTATTCCTGAATGAATCAGTGTGTTTGAATAAATTGGTTGAATGAATGATTCAGTGAATCACTCATTGTCGCCACCTACTAACATAACAGTGTAACTTGCTGAAAGAGTCAGTGAAAAATCCTACCAGTAGGTATTAGTAGGACAGATTACTTGATTTACTTGACAAAAAATGATTGTCACTAGCCTGTGCGCAAGTCTGTGTTTAAAAAGGAGTTACGAAAATTACGGCATGCCACAAAAAGTCACTTTACTTTGAGCTGTCTTGAATGAACAAACAGAAAAGTGGAGTAATAGAATCGGTGTGGCAGAGTCTGTCAAGGAACAAGAAAGGATGCTGAAAATGACTGAATATGCTGATATTTCCTCAAGGTTTTGATGCTATTTTCTCTCCCTTTTGCTTTCAAGGCTTCTTTGTGGATAAGAAACTGCCTGTCAGAAAGGTTTTAGAGTTTTAATGTGTTTTAAAGTGTGTTTGCCTTGAAGCTGAAAGCTCTAGGGTTGCGGGGAAAGCCAGGAATCTTTCCTCGTCCATATCTATTGATTTGAACTGGCCCCAGGCGTCTTTTACCTGACTCATTAAGCTGTGGCTGAAGGTAGCTTCCAATAGGCCTAATGGATGCAATCAGGGACCATGTGTATCAGTCCTAAATGGCTATCCTTAAAAGGATCTGTAAGAAGATAAGAGAGGATGTGGACAGAATCATGGAGAACAAATCTTTACTGAACTCATTAGTCTACTTGCATGAAATGCATGCCTGAAGTGAGCAATCCACCATCAGATAAATTCACAGTTATTTACTTTATGCAACAAGCTGTCCATGCGAATCAATTGATTTGCGGTGTTCAGACAGACAATATGGGAAATGATAAGAAAATATCTTGCATAACTGCTGTGTTGTGATCTGGTTGAAGTGTTTTCTCACGAGGCATATGCAAACAGTCTCTTATAATTGCTTTTTTGATTTATAAGCATATCATTGCTAGTTTCTGTACCAAAATAGGACCCAAAAAGCATAAAAGCATGCTGCTTTATTAGACTTCAGTGTGGGTTCCTGTGCATGTGGAAAAACCATGTTTCTATTCACGCCTTATCATGTTGCATAATTGTGTAAATGTTAAAGCCTTTAATAGGAAGAGTAATAATTTCATGCCTGGCTGAGCAAAGTCTCAGTCAGCTCCATCCATGCTTTAAGCAGCTATGTTGTTTTCCTGAGACCTCTGATTTAAAAAATCTATCACAATATTTAGTGCAAGCATCTCAAATTAATTGTCACATTATCACAACATCACTTTGTGCCATACATCAGTGGTTTTCCGTTTAGGAAATCAAACGCCCTGCGGTGATCTTGTAGTTTGCTACTAAAATAGTGCTTATGTAAGAATCCGGTAATAGCTCAGAAAGTATATGGTCTCTTGCTCTTCTTCTTTATCTTTAGTGTTAAAGAATACAACTATCTTGTGCAGTCTTGTGTGCTTTAAGATCTAAAAGAGTTTCATTTAAAAAAAAAACAAAAAACGCTTTTCACAGTGTTGCCAAGTCCATGTTTTTTCCACGAAATTCTTTTATACTTTTGCCGTGGGTTGTTTTTTTTTTTTTTTTAGTTTTGTTAGTTCTCTTTCCCACCTGGAATGTGATTTTGGAGCAATTTTGATAGCCATTTTACCCCTGGCTCGTGATTGGGCTTGTTTCGGACTGGTTTTGTTATGTAGACCTGGCAACCCTGACTTTTGAGTTTCAGTTTATGCTTTCATTTGGCAAAAACTGTAACCTTAAGGCTGTCATTCTAATCCCATTATATCATTGTAGAAGCTCTAAGATGGATTAGATGCACCAATCAATCAGAACGTCGCTTCTCCTTGACGTCTTCCCACCATTATAATGCATTGTGAGATTTCCGATGACATATATCCTTTCGCTGTCTTGTTTTTACAAATCTCCACATTCGGATGTCAGATTATCATATAATTTACATTTACATTTCACCAGGATGGATGCTTGAGCTGGATGAAATATTTTTTTATAGGAGATGAAAGAAAAAGATTTATAATTAGATGCAAACCAGTGGTTGATAATGCAAATCATTCAAAGCAAATGGTTACTGCACCACATCTTTTTTTCAGCCATTATTTAAGTGAAAACATTCTGAAGACAGTTTAATGGAAGCATTTATGTATCGAACACTGGGAAGACTCAGCTACATCAATAGTGTGTGTGATGATATGGCAGAGGTGGTTGTACTGGAGGCGGGTTGAATTGAACTGGTAAATGGCTCACAAAACCGACCTCAAGGTCAGAGAAGGACGCTTTGTGTTATGCTAATCAGACATGGCGGGTGTTAGCACAGCCCCATTTTGACTCTAGAAAGGAAGATCAGCCACTGTTGAATTAGATTTAGAACTCCAATTCTAAGAATTCTTGTTTTAAAATTAGAATCTAGATTTAGAATTTTTTTATTTAATACTTTTCTTAACATTTTTCATACAGTCAACTGATTTTTTTTGTGTCTTCGTGCCTAAAAAAAGTGATTTTATTCTTAAGGAACTAGCTTTTAAAACAAATGTTTAGTAATAATAATAAACACACTACCAGTCAAAAGATTTTGAACAGTAAGATTTTTAATGATTTTTAAAGACGTCTCTTCTGCTCACCAAGCCTGCATTTATTTGATCTAAAGTACAGCAAAAACAGCAAAATTTTGAAATATTTTTACTTTTTAAAATAACTGGTTTCTCTTTGAATATATTTAAAATGTAATTTATTTCTGTGATTTCAAAGCTGATTTTCAGTATCATTACTCCAGTCTTCAGTGTCACACGATCCTTCAGAAATCATTCTAATATTCTGATTTCTGCTCAAAAAACATTTATTAGTATTATTATGATGTTGAAAAGAGCTGAGTAGAATTTTTTCAGGTTTCTTTGATGAACAGAAAGTTCAGAAGAAAAGCATTTATCTGAAATAGAAATCATTTGTAACATTATAAATGTCTTTATCATCACTTTTATCATCAATTTAAAGCATCCTTGCTAAATAAAAGTATTAAAAAACATTAAAACAAAAAAATTGGAGCTTTAAAGATGCATAAATAGATCTCAGAGAGAATTTTAGCATTTCATACTGTTTTGTTGTCAGTAATCCGCTTTTAAGCAGCACAAATTCACTGCCTTAAACAATACATTTCATAACTGTTGGTCTGCTGTGAGCACAGAATGTTCCTGTTTTATAATATTTAGGTCTATGTTTTTTCTGAGGACTATGATTTGTTTTTATTTGGTTAGTTTATTTGACTTTCATTTGATATGTGACAAATTGATGATGAAGAAAGATTTTCTTCACAGTAAAAAGTAGTAGTAGAACACATTTCAACATTTCTAACATTTCTAACATTTCATAATTATTGCTTTTCAAATCATCTACTGTGAGCACAGGATTTGCCTGTTAGTATATATAATTTAGGTCTATGTTGTCTTTTTTTAATATTAATATATATATATATATATATAATATATATATATATATATATATATATATATATAAACAATTTCAAGACAATTTCAGTAGACAAATATTTCTTCACTAAAATCTGAAAATTTTTTCTTAACTTTTTTTTTCTTAACTGGATTTTTGGTGCCTAATATTTGAATCTAATATTTACTGTTATTACAGCCTACATTAGTAAAACAAAGTTTAAGTAATAATAATTATTATTATTTTTCATGATGTCGCTTTAGAGAAGATGAATTTCAGAAGGTTTTGAGAGATTTTTATCATCCCATGCTGTTTTTCTCTTTATCTAGGTCTATATATAGACCTAGAAAAAGTTCAAACAGAAGTGTAGGTGTATACAGCAATATTTCTACAGGGAGAATACAGCAAAAAGATGTCATAAAGTAAAAGATTGTTTGAAAAGCTATTGTGTACTTTAAGCAAACGGAAACATGCAGTAATTGGGGTAATCCGTCCTTTAAATTAGCAAAATGAACTTTGTTTTACTGAAGGGAGATGGAAAGATGAGGGGGAGGAGTGTGGGCGAGTATGAATGAAGCTACTGGAGCGACAGACAGAGAGAGAGAGAGAGAGAGACAGAGACAGAGGTGGATTATCAGGATGCAGTGAGTGTTTGTCATGTTCCGGTTATTCGAGCATGTAGTTTTCTGTAATGTACAGTTAGGAATTCTTCAAGAAGAACAAATTGCAAATCAGTAAGCTGGTAAGTGGAAGCAGATTTAAGTGAATACATAATAGGAACTAGTTACACATAATTCCAGTTTGTATAATGCCTGTTTGCATCTAAATTGTAATGCTTGTCTCTTTAGAGGTGTTTGACTGGCATGTAGAGTTCTGGTTTGTTTTATTGTTGTTCTTGTTCATGGCATCTTCATACAGGGTGTTTTTAACATCCAAAGTTTTAGTGAAGCTAATATATGCTTTGTAAAAGCTGACTGATTTTGTGCATGTATTATGTTCAGGTGGCAAAGTCTCAAATATGTCATAGCCATGTCATGTAGCTGGAAATGTTCAATGTGTTCCTTTAAGCAATCATTACTTGGACTTTTCTGAGATTTCAGAATTGACTGTGAATTTGTTGTGTGGGATTCATCTAGAAGTTCAGAATAACACAAATGTGCATTTGTTTGCAGATATTTTTGTTTTTGTAGCATTGATAATTTTCAGTTTAGATGTGATGGATGAGGTTGTATTGACACTGTAGTGATCAGTATTATCTAACTAAACTGATTTACGTCCCTCTTTTCCCAATAGGTGTGAAGGATTCATCAGGACACAGTCGACTGACACACTGTGGTGGACCGGCAGAATCAGGATCACAGCTAGACTAAATGCAACAATCTCTTTAGCTATCAGAGGACCACATATCTGAGTGCATCATGGATTTTGTGATGAAGCAAGCGTTGGGCGGTAAGTGTCATGCTGTGGAACTGACAGACATGTATGATAGACATTTTGCATAACACATTGTGCTATTTCCACAAATATGTACTGTATATGAATTAGTCTGAATCTAAATTGAGACCAGTATAGACTGATTTGCATGTGTATATACTGTAATGCTTATTTGGTTAGTGTTATTGGTAACACTTCACAGTAAGGTGTCATTTGTTAACATTAATTAATGTATTAACTAACATGAACGAACAAAGAACAATATATTTATTACACTATTTAATAATCTTTGTTAATGTTCATTAATAAAAAATAGTTCATTGTTTGTTCATGTTAGTTCACAGTGCAACTAATGTTAAAAAATTTGTGATTTTAATAATGCATTAGTAAATGCTGAAATTAACATTAACTAAGATTAATAAATGCTGTAGAAGTATTGTTCATTTTTAGTTCGTATTAACTAATGAACCTTATTGTAAACTGTTACTGTGTTATTTTAGTATCAGCAAGATTCTATGGTAGTTCTTATTAATATTTAGTTGTTTTTTTGTTTTCTATTTTCATTTTAGTTACTTTTAGTAATTTAGTTGTGTTTTTGTCATTTTTATTTATTATTATTATTGACATGTCTATATAGTGTTTTTTTTTTGTTTGTTTGTTTGTTTTAGGTATTTTAGTACATCAAGTGACAAAGTTGATGAAAAAAGTTTTTAATATTTTATTTCAGTTAACATTTATTTTTATTAAGTATAAAAAGTTTATTTTTATTTGTTAACTAACACTTGGAGAGAATTTGTTTTGGGTTGCTTTTATTTCAGTAAAATGAAATAATTCTGAAACTAAAATAGATGTTTAAATAAAGCAGTAGTAGAATTATTAGTGAATTATTAATATCAGTTAATTTAGGTGTTCCCAAATAAAAAGAATACTTATATAAACATTTTTATATTTATAAAATAAATATATATATATTTTTTCTTTTTTCAGTTTAAAAATCTTTTTTTTTTTTTATATATATTTATGTTTTATAGAAATCTGTCATCTAGTTTTTAGATTATATTTACATTATATGTGTGTGTGTGTGTGTGTGTGTGTATGTTTGTAAGAATTTTCACTTGCATAACAGCATGTAACCTGGCATTGGTTTTAATACTGATTTTTTTTTTTTTTACTGTAAAATGTGATATTGTGCAATTAAAATAGCTAATTAAAGAAAAATCATTGGTAATTAAATAATTTAAGAATTATAAATGTTAACTAATATTTAATAACATAAATGTTACATATATAATTAATAAATATAAATATAAATGTTTAAGAATTTAAATGTTACCACATTGTAATTGGGTGCAAGACAACAAGTCAGCAATATGTTTTTGAAATGCACACATTTTTAACAATAACAAAGCAAAGTGCTTATTGATCTGCTTGTAGTTTTGCTTTATTTGGCATGCCGTTTGTATGTGTTATAGATTTGCACTGTCCTATAAACATAAGTTTGTCTAAAGGTCATTGAGCCCTTAAATCAATCTCATGATTTGGTTTTATCAGCTGAGTGACTATGGGCAATAAAACAAAATGTATTTCTCCCCCGTCAATTCCCTTGAGTGGACCAGATGTAGCAGATTGGATTGTGACCACACAATGACCTTCTGCACGAGGTGTCTTTAAGAAGCACAGATTGTCTTTTCAGCGCACGTCGTATTTTACACAGTTCCTTTGCTGTTCCGCATGGATGAGGCCGAGCTCAGATCGAGACTTTGAATTGCGAAACATAAAATGAATATGAAAGAAATGTGTCGTGTGGCACTTTTAATATATCAAAAAAACTTTGATATGTAAATGTGCCCTGAATTTGATCCCAACATCTAATTTTTTATCAAATGTAAGTTTTTTACTTTGTTTGGAGCTTAGATCTTATAAACCGACATGGCTTAAATTCTGCTCGGTAGCTCTAAGGTAACAAAGCATGATTTACTCGCAAAAATCATACATTATTAATCAGACTTTCCCTAGCCTGATTTCCTCAAGCCTGGCAAATTATTCAGTAGCATATAGAATTTCTTCAAGATCCCACAGAGAAGAGTCCGCATTCAGCAGACTGGAAAAAACAACCTTTATGTTTGTTGTCTGTTAGTATGAAAGACTTTTATTAAAGAAAGATGGAAAGAAGAAAAGGGGCATAACATGCAATAAAATATGTTGTGCTTCAGAGCAGCCCTGCTTATTAACTCTTTCACCGCCAGCGTTTTTGATCACATCATAAAAATTGAATGCCCCCTAGAATATTTTGTTGTATGATGATCTGAACATGCCATATGTGAAAACAAAGAACAGATCATCTGCTTTTAAACAAAACAAAACAAAAACTTATAATCATTGAATGTGGGTAAGTGTCATAAAAAAGCAACACGTCGCCTTAGAATGGTAAGGATTTTATCTGCATTCTGAGCACTTTTGAGATATTGAGCTTCAAAGTTTTTGCATTCCATAGACTTCTGTAGATAGAACCATTTTTGTTTTCTAAAAAAAAATAGCGAAATGTACACAGCTCACAAAAGAAACATCACATAACGTAAATAAGTCACCGAATAAGAGTATGTGAGAACAAATAGAACAGAGATTCCGTCAGATAGAATCTTATAACTCTAAGGTGATGCACATTTGAACAGAAAGCTGAGAAAATTGTGTTTTTGTCCAAGATTACATCTGGATCAGTACCCCATTCATGGTCATGTTACTGAAACCCCTTGTCAAGCCCATGACATGTGCACATAGTCAATTTTTGTCTCAGAATTGTTCAGATGTTTTACTTTTTTGGAACCGCTACAAAAGTGTTACGTTTTGTTGTCCTTTACTGTGACATCCCAGAACTATATTTTTTAATTAAACATAGGTTAAACTACATAATCATGGAAAATTATGCAGATATCTCTTGCTAACCGCTAATGACAGGTTCGCTCGGAATAGCAAGGTCATTAATTGACACAAAAGGTTGAAATGTCCTATGGTGTGACAGAAAATGTCCACCGGTATGACGCCTTTACTGTCACACCACAGGACAAAGATGTCACACCAGAAGACAAGGTCTCCTTAAAGCATTAAAACTGACCATATTTAAATAATTAAATAAGATTTGTTTAACTCCTTTTTTGATCATTTTCAGTGTTCTTAAATGTAATAATTACATTAATTAAATTATTTTCTGATGTTTTTGCAGAACTTGTGCTGTTATAAAGTGTCATGAAAATAAGTATAAAATGTGATGCTTTGTTTTTGAAGCAGAAGGAATTAGTGGAAGAGAGAGGACATGGAAATATAGACAGAAAATGAACAGGGATCTACCAGAAGGGAGGAGATCCTAAGAGAACAATGCAGAAAGGAAATAGATGCTTTAAAAAGAGTAGTCATATAGTTTTAAAAAATTTATTCACATCTTAATAATTATAGTTTGAATATCAATCATATTCAAAATTCTTGTTTAAAATTTTGTTTAAAAAAAATAGTTGATACTGTTTGTATCAAAATTAAACTTTCCTTCTTCTTTGACATGTAATGTCAAATGTAACTTTAATAACTACCATTTCTGTCTTTTGGCGTGACGTAATGTCCTATGGTGTGACACACATAAAAGAACCACAGATTTGTTTTTATCTCAAAATATCTTAAAAAATAAAATAAAATAGGAGGATAGAAATATCTCTCATCTTAAAATGGTTAAATTTTCAGCAGTTTTGAACAGATGACAGCGAAGTTTGTCTTGTTGTCAGAGTTTGTCTTGAAATTGTCCAAGAAGTCATGGGGCAAAAATTATGTTGATTATAATTTCATATTAAGTAAATAACACTATATGAAAATAATTGTCTAACAATGAAGAAAAAAAAATTGAAAGAAGTGACGAAGTTAGTGACCCTTTATATTTTCTCAAAGATCAGACTTCACGGAAAGTTCTGTCAGTGGCGTGGAAAGAGTTAATGGCTATTTAACCACACTTGAGTTCGTTCATTTGACATTATAAAAGGAGATTATTACACAAAATATCTCGAAATACACTCACCAACCTCTTTTTAATCAATCTCAGATGCTCCTCTCTTTGTGTAAGATATTTTATGCAAGATGTTTGTTTTAGAGACTGTATTAAACACTTGCACTGCTTCTGTTATAAAACACAAGTGACCTATTTTACTACTAGTACTTTACTGTTATAAAAGAACTTAATTAATATGCTAATTTCCTAAGCGCTGATAATTCACATATCATTAAGAATTAGGCTGTTTCCAGAGATACTGGAATACAGTTCGGCCGCTGTGCCATCCTTATGCAGAGCCCAGATTTGCTCTTCCATCCATAACCATCACTGCTGTTCTTGCCAAGTGCTTTGATGTAAAGCCATGAAGTATCTGATAGAGGGATGCAGCTCTTTTGTTATGTTAACCAGCCTCTGTGTGGCTTTAAACAGACAACAGGACTACATTCAGTGGCCTACATCTTGCTTTAAGCTCTCAGGAATGGCAGTTGCATTGTGTTTGTAGAACAATTGATGTGAGGAGAACATCTGAACCATCTGAAGCATTTGTTATTTAGTGTGTTTAAACATCCTGACAGGCCCGACAACAGCAACAGTGGCTCTACCAATGGTGTGAGTTTAGGGTGGGGCTATAAGTTTAATCGACCAATGATAGGAGAGAGGAGTGTTCAGGAAACCAGTTTGGTAAAAATCATAATTATTGCCATTTTTTTTACATGAACACTTTACCTGTCAATGTGCAGGTGATATTTGAACACATGACTGAAGTTCACCTAAGAATACTGCAAAAAAATTCTTAACCTGTTTTTTTCAATAAAAAGTCCTGTAAAACAGGTAAATATACTTGAGAAGCTTATATTAGATTTTATTAGGTTATATAAAATTACCTAAATTAGGATTTTTTTTATTTGCAAATTGTTTCTGTATAAAAAAAAAAAAATAAAAATAAATAAATAAATAAATAAATAAATGTATAATTTATTTAGTTTGTAAGAAAAAAAAATGCCAGTGGGTAAAATAAATAAATAAAATAAATAAAAATAAATACAATAAAATAAAAATACTGCACAAGAAATAATCTTAATCTGTATTTTCCAATTAAAACATACTGGCATCCTGTAAAAAAAAAAAAAAAGAAAAAAAAAGAAAAAAAAGATAAATATACTTGAGAAGCAAAAGATAATACAGTATTAAATTATTCAAATTAGTGTTTTTATTTGTCTTATTGGAAAGTTATTTTGTAAAAAAAGAAAAAAAGAAAAAGAAAAATCATAAACTTTAATTAATTTAGTTTGTTACAAGAAAATTGCCAGTGGGTTAAAAAAAATGAAAAAATAAACAAACAAACAAATAAATAAATAAATTAATTAATTAATTAATAATAATAATAATAATAATAATAATAATAATAATAATAATAATAATAATGCTGCAAAAAACATAAAAAAGCATTTTCCAATAAAAAAATACTAACATCCTGCTAAGAAATATATATATATACTTGAGAAACAAAAAGATAATAATAAATGACTCAAATTAGTGTTTGTTTATTGGCAAATTGTTTCTTTTTATAAACCTTAGTTTAGTTTTATAAATAATAAATACTGCAAAAAATTATAACATACTAACATCCTGTAAGAAAATAAAAACAGATAAATATACTTGAGAAGCAAAAGATAATATTAAATTAGTTATTGGCAAATTGTTTATTTAAAAAAAAACCATAAACCTCCATTAATCAATTTTGGGGAAAAAAAAAATCTTAACCTGTATTTTCCAATAAAAACATATCAACATCCTATAAAAAAGATAAATTTACTTGAGAAACAAAAGATAATATTAAATTACTCAAATAAAGTTTTTTTTTCCTATATTTTGCATTAATTAATATTGTATATATATATATTTCATATACAAAGGCTTTACTTTACATCCTAAATGTCTTATAATTTTAGACATTTTTTTTATTGTCCTGGAAAAGAGGACAAAATTACTTAGACCCCTAATTTGCTCTCTTTAGTCATGACTTTGTTACCATTTAAATGTAAAGGCTTAGATTAACAGTCATTGAGCCAAAACTGGGCAGGATGTTAATTATGGATCAGAACGCTTTGGTTTGGGGGGGGTTTAGTGTGGGCTCTGAATGACCTGAGGCCTCAGTAACTGAATGACTGCATACAGTCTTTGTGGACCATGAGCAACCTGCAGCTTGACGTGATATGTGCTCTGTTATGTCAGCTCAAGCTGTCCTCAACATGCACACGCAGACATTTAAAGGCCACTTAAAGTGTACTTTTCCACTCCTTTCCTGTCCAGTGTCCTGAGTGTCATACAGAAGCAATTAAACACACATGAAGGTAATGCGTAGACCTTGACACTGGATTTCAAATGCACACTCATGCATTATAAATGATTGCCATTAATAATGAATGAGTGTACAGTTGCTTGTAGAGACACATTGTGCACAGCCATTATGCAAATGATTAATGACTTAAAGCAATAGTACAGTGTTTGCAACCAAATCTTGCTGAGACCGTTCACATCAGTTTGTAGCGATTCTCAAACACAGCTGTAGTTTGGGTTTCAAAACATATGGTTAAAGTGAGCATCAAGGTATATGCAAGCACAGAGCATTTATTTCTGCACTACCCATAATGACCTGCGGCTGTTGTTTGCTGAAACCAAAGCACGATGTAAAATACACAGCGTGATAGGTAGAGCTGCACCAATGAAACAGATGGCAGAGAGAGGAGTGGCACAATCATCATTCTGGTAGCTCTGTTTGCCTTCATCATTTTGGCTTCAGTATATCATCATGTTAGGAGATCGCACAGTGCAAAACGTGAGCAGTCTCTCTTTGGAATTCGTGAACACATATATTTCTTATAATCTTTCAAAAGTTAGGGGTTTTTAAAAGAAGTCATTTACGTTCACCAAGGCTGCATTTGCTTAATTAAAAATACAGTAAAACGGTTAATAAAGAAGAGTATATTGTACAATGCAATTTATTCTGTGATGGCAGTTGAAAACAGCTGAGCTGTTAAATGTGTGTGTGTGTGAGTGAGTGTGTGTGTGTGTGTGTGTGGTCTTTTTTAATATCCTGGTGGGGACCTTAACCTGAATACACACAGACTCATGGGGACTCGTGTCACCGTGGGGACCTAAATTGAGGTCCCCATGGGGAAACAAGCTTATAAATCATACAGAATGAGTTTTTTTGAGAAGGTAAATGCAGAAAGTTTTCTGTATGGGTTTGGTTTAGGGGTAGGGTTAGGGTAAGGGGATAGAAAATACAGTGTGGACAATATAAAAACCACTGCACCTATAGAGAGTCCCCACAAGGATAATAAACCAGACATGTGTGGTAAAGGTTTTTGTTTGCATAATATATGTGTGTGTACTGTGTGCATTTATTATGTATATATAAATATACACACATGCATGTATATTTAAGAAAAATATGTTGTGTTTATAACTATTTTTTTTTAAGGTAATGTCAATTATATTAATATAAATATATACATGCAAGTACATGTAAATATTTTCAAAATATATACTGTATGTGTGTGCATTTATATATACAGAATAAATATACACAGTATAGACTCATATTATGTAAACAAAAACTTTTATTTTGGATTTGATTAATCGCGATTAATCATTTGACACCATTTAGACATTCATTTTATTTATACTTTACTGTAAAGCGGGACAAAAAATTAAACAAGACATATATATATATATACATTTTACAAATAATTGTTTTCCACATTTTTTTTCAGGATTCTTTTATGAGCTGCTTAATATTTTTGTGTAAACCTTAATTTTTTCTAAAAATGTTTTCCACTCAAAACATCATTTCAACAAGATAAATGTACCTTATAAGCAAAATATATAGGAAATACCATAATAACAGATATCTAAATATATTTATATTTGTCTTACCCAAAGGGCAAATTGTTTTTTTCCTCTATTCTATTGCATTTAATTTAATTTACTTTTAGAAAAAATATAATTGATAATTATATTTAAATTATATTTAAATTTGTATTTATACTTTACTGTAAAACAGGACAAAAAAAGTGTATTCAGGTATAATATAATTTACTGTCATATAATTAATATGTAATTATATATATATAATATAAACTTACTTGATTTAATTAAGTGTAAAACTTGTTTAACAATTTAAGATGACAGTTTTACACATATTTCCAGGATTCTTTTATGAACAGAAAAATAAAAAAAGAAGAGAAGAAAAAAAAAAAGGCAAAGAAAAGAAATAGAAATCTTCTGTAACATTATAAATGTTTTTACTGTCACTTTTAATCTATTTAATGAAGTCTTGCCTAATAAATGTATTAAAGGCACAATATGGAAGATTTTTTTTATTAAAATATCCAAAAAAACACTAGAACAGTGTTATATATTTTGCTGACTTGTGTACTTACATTATCCCAAATGTTTCCAAGAAACAATTTTAACTAGTGAAACCGACCGTGTCATTGCGTTGCCTGCCAGTGACGTCATACACCCTTGATTTTCCATTTTTATTTTGTAGAAAACACTGACCCCAAACTTTTGAATGAAAGTGTGACTAATATTCCAGTATCAGCCACTGAAAATCGCTCATAGGTGACCCTCAGGATAGTAATAAGATGTCTTTGGCCTTTATTGCACAGGGGCCACCAAAGACATGGGGAAGATGTTAGGCGGAGAGGAGGAGAAGGACCCTGATGCCCAGAAGAAGGAGGAGGAGAGGCAGGAGGCGCTCAGACAACAAGAAGAGGAGCGAAAGGCCAAACACGCTCGTATGGAGGCCGAGAGGGAAAAGGTCAGACAGGCCATTCGAGATAAGGTACGCTTTCCACATTTCCCGTCCACTTCGGCTCCTTGTGACGGCTGATTAGACTCAGACCAGACGTTTGAGTGAATTGGTAAACATGGTGAGCGTTTGCTAATTGCTAATCAATTTCGAACTAAAGCAGGATGAAGCCATTATACCTTGATGACAGGACTTAATGATTAATGCGTGTGTGGGAATAACACATTAAATCAGAATCTCCATTACCCTTTAATGAAATGTCACATTTGCAGGAGGTCTTAATGCTAGCTAATTACGGCTAATTCAACAGCTCATTCTTAAGAGAGGAAAACAGCGTTAGCGTTAAGCAGAAGTATCAAGTCATTACAGGGTCAAGCACGATCCCAAATGGTCACAAGAAGCACCATGAGAACATCAGGACTTTTGGTATGAAACATAGTCTCAGTTTTCTAATTTGGCCATTATTTTAGGAAATTCAAAGAATTAATAACATTTTGTGTCTCTTTAATGTGTCATGAAAGTTCAAGTTCAAGCAGCACATAAACCGAGCATCTCTTCCTCTTTACTAGTATGAAATGAGCATGAATAAACATCAGAAGGTATCTTGTTTTAACTCCAGAAAAACATCAAAACAGCATTTTTCAAGTTCAGGTCCATCAACGTTTATCTACTCTCCTGTCTAATTTGTTTGTTGGACAAAATAGCAGATTAGGCATTATGATTGGTCAGATCACCTGTCAATCAAACTCCCTTGAAGGGTCAATTGTATTATATGCAGGGCTGTCAGTCGATTCAAATTCTGAATGTATTTAATTACATGATGTTTCAATTAATTAATCTAATTAATCACAAAATAAATTTGACTGTGAAAATACCCATAAAAGATCATTTGAAGCTATTTTTTGTGTTAAAGGAGAAGTCCACTTCCAAAACAAAGATTTACATATAATGTACTCACCCCCTTGTCATCCAAGATGTTCATGTCTTTCTTTTTTTCAGTCGTAAAGAAATTATGTTTTTTGAGGAAAACATTCCAGCATTTTTCTCCATATAATGAACTGATATGGTGCCCCGATTTCGAACAGTTTAAATGCGGCTTCAAATGATCAAAAATGAGATTGTAAACGATCCCAGCCGAAAAGAAGGGTCTTATCTAGCGAAACAATCGGTTATTTTCATTTAAAAAAAAAATACAATCTCAAACGCTCGTCTTGTCTTGCTCTCCCTGAACTCTGTGTATTCTGGCTCAAGACAGTTAGGGTATGTCGAAAAACTCCTATTGTATTTTCTCTCTCAACTTCAAAAATCATTTCTAAATCACCCTACATCACTGCAGAAGTACCGACCCAGTCTTTGCAAAGTGAACATGCAAAGAAGATCAAACACCCTTAATGAAAAAGGTAAAACAGTGATATAGGACGATTTTGAAGTTGAGGGAGAATATGAGATGGGAGTTTTTCGACATACCCTAACTGCCATGAACCGGAACAAAAACAGTCCAGGCAGAGGAAGACAAGACGAGCGTTTGACATTAAAAAGTATATAAATTGTATTATTTTTATGAAAATAACCGATCATTACGCTAGATAAGACCCTTCTCTCTCGGCTGGGATCGTTTACAACCACATTTGGGATTGTTTGAAGCCACATTTAAACTGCATTTTGGAAGTTCAGACTTGGGGCACCATATCAGTCCATTATATGGAGAAAACTCCTGAAATGTTGTCCTCAAAAAACATAATTTCTTTATGACAAGAAAGAAAGACATGAACATCTTGGATAACAAGGGGGTGAGTACATTATATGTGAATCTTTGTTTTGAAGTAGACTTCTCCTTTAAATGAGAAAGTGTCAAGCAGACATTACAAGTTGTATCTTTAGAAAGAAATATTTTATTTGATTCAACATAGAATTTATTACACACAAACATTTAGTCTGCAACGGGCTAACGTAAACTATGGAACATAAAAGAAGATAATTTGAGAAACGTCTATGTATTTTTTATTCATATAATGAAAGTCATTGGTAACCAAAACAACTTTGTTACCAACAGTCTTCAAAATACCATCTTTTACGTTCATCAGAAGGTTTAAAATGACATAAGGGTGAGTAAATGATGACAGAATAAAAAAATTTTAACTATCCCTTTAATGTTTTTATTTTTATTCTTCTAATTTTTTTATGATATGATACTTTAAATAAGAAACTAAATCTGCCAGCAGATGGCGGTAAATGTCTTTATGAGTCATTCATTTATTCATTCGATTCATTCAAAAGGCTGATTCATTCAGGAATGAAGTAAATGGCTCTCTTTATGAATGGGCTTTTGAATCATTGATTCACATGATTCGTTCAAAATGCGGATTCATTCAGAATCTAAACACTGCTGTGTTGCTTGGAGATGTCAAACAATTCTGCTATGGCTTCAAAGGTAATATGTTCTCTGCAAAATTAAAGAAAACACATAATATTGTGTTTAAATATCACAATATCAACTCATTTACTGAACTGTTGTATAAAATCACATTTAAGCTCATGGTAGATCGGGACAAAATCAGCACTCCTGTCATATTGCTTTTGCTGCACGTGTGATATCGTGTGATATGTGATTTATATAGATATGAGACAAAACACATATAGGGTAATTTTTTGGGTATAACTGCATTTATGGAGTTGTTGCCCTGCGTCATATTTGTCAACAGTCAACTATATGAAATATAAGATGATGTACAGGTCTGGGGGCGGGGCCAGTGTGTTAACTGCGTTAAATTATTTTAATCACGTTATTTTTCATAACTAATTAATTAAGTTAACGCGTTAAACTGACAGCCCTAATTATATTACATTTTAAAGTGCTCATAATCAGATTACAGTTACTTTTTTATAGATTATATGATTACATATTATTTACACAATGGCAGAAAATTATTCATAATGTATTGATTTGCCCTAATTCTTCTATTTTCTCTCTCAAAATTTCCTTTCTGAAAAATCCCAATGCTTATATACATTTGAAAGTCCTCCAATTTTATGGAGCAGCACACACCAGCCACTAGAAAGGCCACACAATTAGTAAAATTTGACATTTTATGATTATGATTTGGGAAACCTTGGCAGAATGTAATGTTTAAATGTAATGTTCTGGGGCAGTCGTTGCCTAATGGTTAGAGAGTGGGACTTGTAACACAAAAGGTCACGGGTTGTATGTGGAGGGAGTGAATGACCAGCGCTCTCTTCCACTTTCAATACCATAACTGAGGTGAGACCCCGGCTGCTCACTATGTGTTCACTGCTGTGTGTGTGCTTTTGGATGGGTGAAATGCAGAGCACAAATTACGAGTATTGAGTACAAATTACAGGACACCATACTTTGCCACACGCCACGTCCTTTCCTTCAATGCACATTTTGATGTTGATAACAAAGAATGAAAAATATTTTCTTCTGAATTAGGTCAAAAGTAACCTAAAAGTAATCAAAAAGTACTCCAAAGACATTACCTAATATGTATAGTCCAACAGATTATGTTAGCAACTGCAGATTCCATTATGTAATTTGTAATCTGTAATGGACTACAATTTGTAAGTAATCTGACGAGCCCTGTCAGCCACTGTCATGAGGCATTTGTGTGTGTTATGACCCACCAGGAGCCGATGTGAGAATCAGAAAATCAGAAGACCAAATCAGAAAAGTTCCAGAATCTCAGGCGATTTTTTTTGATTGATTAAAGTTAAAGGAGAATATTTTGTGTTTTGGGGTGCTTCGGCCTATGAACATGAGGGTGAATAAAGGATGACAGGATTTTCATTTTTGGGAGGACTAACCCTTTAAGGCTAATATGATGAATAAAGGCAACTGTTAAATCCTACAAGATGAATGTTTTCATGTTTGGCCTTTATGGGCTGAATAAATCCTGAATTTGAAATACGAAATAGTTTCATGGTTTCCACTAAAATATAAAGCAGCACAACTGTTTTCAACACTAATAAAACAGAAATATTTCTTGTGCAGCTGAAGGATCATGTAACACTGAACACTGGAGTAATGATGCTGAAAATTCAGCTTTGCATCAAAGGAATACATTTCATTTTAAAATATATTGAAATAGAAAACAGGTATTTTAAATTGTAATAATATTTCATAATATTACTGTTTTTTCATTTTTGATCAAATAAATGCAGTTTGGGTGCGTATAGGTGACTTATTTTAAAAACTAGGGCTGCAAAACAATTAATCACAGTTAATTGCATTCATAATAGAAGTTCATGTTTCCATGCTATATGTGTATATACACACATGTATATATTTAAAAAAAATATTTGTATGTATATATATATTTATGCTTGTATATAATTTATATTATATATAAATATAAATATTTTTTATATAAATCTAACATATTTTTCCCTAATATATACGTGTGTGTGTATTTATATTAAAAAAAAACATATTAGTTAATTATAAAAATATTATTTATATAAAAAATTATATTTTGCATATTGTTGGATCTTTGTAGTTCATGGTTTTATAGTTTATAGTTTATAGTTTTATTTTCCATAAATGAGATACAGTAGAGCTATGAGAAATGGTATCATCATTACAATAATGAATAGTCCTCTTGCCCTGTCCGTCTCCTGTTTAATTATCACTTCATATTTTATGTATGTTTCTACAGTATGGACTAAAGAAGAAAGAAGAGAAGGAAGCAGAGGAGAAGGCTGCTATGGAACAAGCATGCGAAGGCTCCTTGACTCGCCCCAAAAAGGCCATCCCGACAGGCTGCGGAGCGGATGACGACGAGGACGAGGAGAGCATTCTAGACACCGTTCTCAAATTCCTGCCGGGACCTCTGCAGGACATGTTTAAAAAGTAACAGACACAAAGCTGTTTCACAAGAAAGATGGGTGAGAGGGGGGATTTTTGCCAAACAGGTGAAAGGCTTTTCACTGCCTTGACGGAATTTTATTTGCTCCTTTCTTACGGATAGATACACAAATCATAACCCGACAACGTTTGGTCTTTTCACTGCCATTCAGGTTCAAATTGTTTACATTTTCTATAGATCTCTGTGTTTGTTTACTGATCATCAGGGTCTCTGATACTTTGAGAGTTATCTGCCTTAGGTACTCAAAGATCAGCCCCACAATAACAGCACATTGATACTGAGCTCTGGCACTGGGAATATTACTTAGGTTTATTTATTTAAAACAGTGGGGTCAGAGCATTTTAAAGCAGCCGTAATGCTTTCAGTCGTGCATGAGGTCAAAATCTTACTATATGATGAGTTACATCTGCCATCAGTGAGTTTGATGATACGTTGCCATTTGTTAAAATGGGAAATGCTGATATACTGTCTTAGATGTGCCACGTTAGACCACCTGAATGCTCAAATGGTTTGCAGCCTGGCAGTTCTCAATTGTCTGTGATGTATTGTTATTTATTTAGATTTTTTTTTTCTTCACTATTTTTGTTAGTGTGAAATAGAACTTGAATTGACCACAAGTAATATTCACATTAGCCTTGCCAGCAAAAAATCAGGAAAAGCTCAGTAAGTGCTAGATTATAATTTTACAAACCGGACCAAATCCTCTTTACAATGTAAGAGTTATTCAGGATGATTCCAGATTGCAAAACCGTAGTCAGTCGGGGTTTCACAGCACATTCATCATTTACAAAACAAGCAGATTTGATGTTAGATCACTCTCATATGACAATCAGAAATTAACTGGTCTCATACAAAAATCATTTTATGTTTGTTATTTGTAGATTTCACATCAAAATTTTATTTAAAACAAATTTAAACATGGCTCACAAAATATTTGGGATGCTCTGCACTATTAGAATACCTGTCTTAGCTGAATATTACATAAAGGTCTGACTTGCCTTTTAATGTGCTTTTGGAAAAAAAATGGGCAATTGTAACATTAAAAAGCAAAAAACAAGCCTACGTGTATAATGAATTTAGTATTATTGCATGAAGTGCAGGAGTTGTTTTTATATGGAAGCCAGTTTGGAATTAATTGCATCTTTTTTGCTTGCAATGACAACTTTATTCTTGCAATTGCATGTTTATATCTCACAATTTAGACTTTACAACTCACAATTCTGGATTGTGAGAAACGAACTAAGAATTGCAAGATGTAAACGACAGGAACAACAGAGTTCTAAGTTTATTTCTCACAATTTTGAATTTTTTTTTTTTAGAATTCTGAGGAGTTCTGTTTTTTGTTTCTGGCACAAAATTAAAAAATTAAAAAGTAATTGTAACTTTTTATCTCAAAATTCTTAACATTTTGTTTAAACGACAGGAACAACAGTTCTACGTTTATTTCTCACAATTCTTACTTTTTTTTTTAGAATTCTGATGAGTTCTGCTTTTTTTTCTGAAAAGACATAAAAATGTAACAAGTAATTGTAACATTTTTATCTCAAAATTCTTTTTTTCTTGCGAATGTGAGTTTATATCTTACAATATCTTACAAATTTCATCCCAGAATTGAAATAAAAAAGTCTGAATACAAATATATAGATATAAACTTGCAGTTGCAAGAAAAACAAAATATTTTCACAAAATAAAAATAAAAAGTCACAATTACCTGGAAATTATGGAAAAGGGCTCCCGTAGTTTTTGAAAAGAATTATTATTCATTGAAAATACATACTAAATTAATACTAAGAATGCATGAGCTTCAAGCACAACAGTAAAAAAAATACCAAAGAGAGAATTAGCTGCAATTAACTAATCATCTTGCATGTTAAATTATGGTAACATTTTGAGAAACCATTATATTCATACATCTGATCAACAACAATCATTCCTGCTGTGAAAAACAATATATCACCATGATAAGTTATAAAAATACTGCCCAAAATATGAATTTTACTGCTGGCAAAATCTGATGTAAGGTTGCAAATATGATAACTTAAGGCTTTTTTGTTTATTTCAATTATTAATGTCCTTATGTTTTTAAGCATTTAGTAAACACTGCCATTTGATAAACATTGTTGGGCACATATTTTTGGGGAGGGATAAATGTTTACATAAGTGTTTATGAAACCTGGGCTAAAGAGGCAAACTTATTTTGTAAAGTAATGCTCAAATGGGTATTGTATTGCATGATGGGAAATATAAACCTATAGATAAGTTTTCATGACGAAAAGTCAGTAGTTGTATGTTTTCCAATCAGTCGGATTAAAAATGTGTCCCTTTTTAAAGTCTGTTAGCAAATGATATGCCTACAGGAATGTATCCGTACCCATTAGGCTGGTTGTTCTGTGATCAAAATGCTTTTAAGATTGTAAAGTTTGTTTAAAAAAAAAAAATCTTAGTAACAGAATGACATACTTTAGAATAACACATGCTACTCTCAAGTAGACTTTAATTTTAGCAGTACGCAAGTGCGTTTTTTTAAATTGATCTATAAAGAAAGAATGAGATTGACTTTTTCATTTTTGTAGTGCTAAAAGGTTTTTCACTAGTCAAAGCCATATTGTTAGACTGCAATAATTAATGAAAAAATAATCATCTTGTAGTCATGCATCTGTAAAAATATGTTCTAAAAAGCTATTTAACTCTTCATAGTATGTGTCAGAAAGTGTATATACTTTTCGTAGAGAGAAAGAGAGTCTTCTAAAAAGATTGCTACTGTAGTATGGTCTACTGTATGTGCTGTATGTTCTCAATGTAAGTGTGTATTTATGTACGTCTGTACCTGTTTGTGCTGTACAATGTTATTCATGTTGTACCTGTTGATGTGTTTTATGTGCATACAGTCTAATGCAGGCTGTGTCCACTGTCATAAAGACGGTGGAGTCGGTTTATATGGGAGTCCTAATGTTCATGTATGCATGCAGATAAACTTTGCATTAAATACCAAATCCGAACGTCAGGTTGTACCTGTTTATGTATCGCTGTCCCTGCAACAGAAGCTGCACCCTTTATCCAGGGATTAGTTCCCATCTGTCTAATGGGATGTGATGAATTATCAGGCCGATCATTCAGGTTGTTTGGTTGACAGAACTAAGAGAACATTTCGAAACCACTGACACTATTAAACTCGGGTCGTTTCTAGTCGTTTATCATTTGCAACTTGATCTTAGATGAAAATGTGACATTATATTAGTCGTACTTCCAATATACCTCTCAGCATAAATAACATTCATGCATTGTTGCCACAATGCAATGGTTCATATCTTTATAAACACCCTAAAAAGTTTTTGGACACTTTTTGTTGTACTTAAATGTCATTGGATATAAAATATCAAGCCAAGTGTCATTTACAAACAATTGATTCTAGACCTTGAACTTCAGTTCATCACATCTAATATTGTTTAGATTGTTTTTTTTTGTTTTTTTCATGTTATACAATGCACAAAGAAATTTATACATGATCACCTGTTCAAATACTTTTTGAGATCACGGTATAGTTGTTTGATTCCCCACAGAATCATTTTGACGCTTTAGATGTCAATTCCCACTTTATTGATACTTCCTTCGTTTCATATGTATCAGACATATTTTCATTTTATGTAATTTTTCTATTAAATGAAAATTACATAATAAACTGGGTAAAAGGGCTGACTGTGTTGGTGATTCTGTGATCTTTAAGATGCTGCAGGACTGTAGATGTCTGGCGATTAAAAAAAAAAAAATGTATGGACCTGGATTTATTAAAATAGTGACATCCGGTATATTTGGTCGAACGTATGAGCTTATTGGAATAATTCACCCAAAAATGAACATTTTCTAAAAATGTGCTCAGCCTAAGGCCATCCAAAAAGATGAAGACGAGTTTGTTTCTTCATCAGATTTGGAGAAATGTAGCTTTACATCACTTGCTCAACAATTGATCCTCTGCAGTGAATGGGTGCCGTCAGAATGAGAGTCCAAACAGCTGATAAAAACATAACAATATTCCACAAGTAGTCCACACCACTCCAGTCCATCAATTAACATCTTGTTAAGTAAAAAGCTGTGTGTTTGTAAAAAAAAAAAAATAATTATAATGACTTTTTTTAACGTTCAAACCATTGCTTTTGGCTAATTTTTGAGTCCTCTATGTATTGCTTTCTCCAGTGAAAAAGTGGCAAACAGGAGAAAATATGCACAGATTAAACACTGTTTACAAGTGAAAACAGTACAAAAACAGTTCTAAACAAATATGTGGGTGGATTTTGATGTGAGAGGACAACAGAAGATGAACTTTTTCACTGGAGGAAGTGTTATTCTGGATCATGGACTTGTAAAGTTAAAGCTAAAATGCTTTAACAATGGATTTGTTTCTTACAAACATGCAGCTTTTCATTTTTTCAAGACATTAACTGATGGACTAGAGTGGTGTGGATTACTTGTGAATTATTGTGATGTTTTCATCAGCTATTTGGACTCTAATTCTGACGGCACCCATTCACTAAAGAGGATCAGCATTGGTGAACAAGTGATGCTAAATTTCTCCAAATCTGTTCTCATGAAGAAACAAACTCATATACATCTTGAATGACCTGAGGGTAAGAACATTTTCAGCTAATTTTAATTTTTGGGTGAATTACACCCAACATATTTAATGAATAGAAAAATGTACTGACAGTTTTATGATGAATATGATAAATACACAGCTCAGTGAGATTTCATTGATGAATATCCATGAGATTTCAGTGAACTAACAACAGCTAAAGTCACAGCCTGTGAAATCATATTGGGATGTTTTAATATACTTAAACAATATATAAATGAGTAATGATGCTCTAAACTAAAAGTGTCTATGTTAAGGGCTATGTTTCACATTTCCACCAAACCATTCGGTTGGGTTGGACCAAACACTTGCATGCTTTACTTCAGGAAAGGAGGGAAATGAGTCATTTGATTTCATTCTTTGGCTATGAATGCATGATACTATTAGAATTTGCTGTTTTTCATTTTAGCACTGTCCATTCCATGTATGTGCATAAATAAGAAAAAACCTTGGATGAATCACTGCAAACATTCAAATAAATAAATACATTTTTTGAACAACATTACTCTTCAACACTGTCAGCTGGGGAACTGTCAACCTGCAGGCCATGACTGGTCTTTTTGTTTCAGCGTAACAAAATATTAATAATTTTGTATATATTAGGTGTATTGGATTTTACCTAGGCCTAATCAGTACATGACACATACCATTCGTGTAGGTTTTGGACATGCATGTTTTCTCATTACTGAATAACTGAGTACATAATAATGATTTTGTTAATAATTTTGTGGCTGTACAGGATGACAATGAAAGCAGAGATGTAAACTATTCAACTTAAGCTAGTTTCTGTTGTCAGGGACCTGAATAAATTTGTAATAGTTCATTTCAGTATAAAGTAGTTTCTTAAACATGTAAAATACTGGTACATATGATGTAGGATAACACTGATTTTTATCCCGTTGCTGTTTGTTTGAGGCTTTGGTTTGTAAAACAACTTTAGAATGTTATTTCTTTAAAGAAAAGCAATTACAAACCATATGGAAATGTAACTTTAGTAGAATGATTTACTGTTTACTGCATCTCTGTTCATTTGCCATGAACTCTGGATCAGAATAAACAACTACTCTGTCGAAATGAACCTCAACAACCTTTCAGCTTTATCAGGTCAGGTGATCATGTTTATTAAAACTGCAATGGAAAAAAACTGGAGTGTTGTACCAAGGCAAGGCAAGATGTTTTTGTGTTTCATCAAAAAAACCCTCTAGAGTTTGTGGTGCTGTAATTAGGCAGGTTTTTGTAAGTTTGAGTGTGAAAAAGTGTAGTTTGGCCACAGTTCATCCAGAGGCACGATACTGGATGCTTATTTATAGCTACAAAATTACACTTCCAAGCTGAATAGGCTTTCATGTTTCAAACTCATATAGTCGATGAGTGTGTAATGCTGCCAGCATCAAGCAATACCATTTTTTTCTTCATCAAAATAGATTTGGAGAAATCCTCACCAACGGATCCTTTGTAGTGAATGGGTGCCGTCAGAATGAGAGTCCAAACAGCTGATAAAAACATCACAATAATCCACAAGTAATCCACACCACTCCAGTCCATCAATTAACATCATGTGATTCAAGAAGCTGTGTTTGTAACAAACAAATCCATCATTACGATGTTTATACTTACTGCTGCTTTATATTTTAAAAATATATATCCACAATATCCGTTTCTCTAGTGGAAAAGTCATTTCGTCTGAATCAGGAGAGAAATATGCACAGATCAAACACAATTTACAAGCAATTAAAACAGTTCTAAACAAATACATCAGTGGATTTCGATGTGAGAGGACCAGTAAGAGTTCTTATGGACTGTTGCCTGAAGCAACAATTTACAGTTAAAATGTCTTAATGATAGATTTGTTTCTTGCAAACACACAAGCTTTAACTGCTCAAGACTTTAATTGATAAACTGGAGTCTGTGGATTACTTGTGGATTATTGTGTTTCTATCAGCTCATTCTGACGGCACCCATTCACTGCAGAGGATACGTTGGTGAGCAAGTGATGTAATGCTAAATTACTCCAAATCTGTTCTGATGAAGAAACAAACTCATCTACATCTTAAATGGCCTGAGGGTGAGAAATTTTTTTGCAAATTGTCATTTTTGGGTGAACTATTTCTTTAAGACTCAACTTCCAACTTTCCATATATACACTAATTAATTTTCATTGCGTGAATCTATGTCTATCACATGTGATTATGATAAAATTGAAAGGCTTTAAAAAAAGTTTATTGAGGAGCATTCAGCCGTTTGAGGTTTTGATCCAGGGTTAAGCGTGTGGAGAATGTAGAGAATGATTTTCTTATTGCATGTAATACAACATCTGTCAAACCAAATCACTGTAAATCTATTACATTAATGAACCTAAATGACATAAAGTACCATTTTTTGAAATGGCAAATAAAAATGCTTTATAAAGATTCAAATGTGGATGTTTCTGTGAATTTAAACGAAGCGCTAACAAGACTATAGTCTGTCTAGCGGTAAAAAAGGGAGTGTCAGCGGATGGACGTCTCATATCGTTGCCTTCAAACTCTTGTTTTGACAGTAAAGCTCCCACTGATTTCTTAAAATGTATTAGGCAAGGTTAAGACTGAATTTCATGAGCAAATGCTGACGTGGGACTTGCTCACCGAAGCCCACTCACGTTTATATATATCGTGCTCCTATGAGACTGTAAGGATCTGATGATGACAGCTTTTGTGTTTGTTACTTCATATGCTTGTCCTACTTCTCAAACTTTCTTTGAGCAATTTTCTGCCATAAAAGCCTAACAAAAAACTATATTTTAGACAGCTATTTCATATGTCATGCTTTAAAGGGTTAAATAGAGAATGTCCTAGTAACTGCAGCAAACATGTAACTAGTTAAAGTTTGCACATAAGAAACAGCTTGATTACAGTGAGAACCGCAGTCCAATCTGAATATTTGAACACAAATAGTGCAGGAAAGTGGCCAAGCATAAAATATTGCTCCTGCATGTGAATTGCAAATTTTATTCATTCCAAAGCTGTTGAAAAAAAAAAAAAAAACAATGTTCTGAGAGGCTGAATTGTTGAACGGCGAAGGTTACTGTGGGCTGCTAATAAATTGCATGTCAAAAATGTTTTGTTTCACATCAAGCTCCATAAATTACTGGAGCAAGAACTGAAAGACAAATTGGAAGAGTAACGAAAGCCAATAATATGGCTGTGGAGAAACTAATCCATTAAGACCTGAGGGACCGAGAGAGTCTCATAAGGGACCTGGAAGCTCTATCTATTGAAATGGAAATTAGGGGAGATACGAAAATGTGTCATGTCATTTTAAGAGAGAAAAGCAGAAAGCATTTTACTTCTGCCTCTTCATTTGTGTGTGTTCTGCGGCGGTGATTTATTATGACATATGTAAGACAATTTCTTATTACAATTTCTTAATCATAAAAAGGCATAGAGAAATAATTTTAAATAAGCTTTATGCATCCTGGCTGGGAAAAGTCTACTTTCTATAGATCATAAACATATTAAAAATATATCTTCAACACTGCACACATTCACTTTATCCTCTTCATGTCAGCAGTGCTGATAAACGCTGTGAATTTAAGCTCTTTTAAGACAGGTTCATTCTCCCTCAGTCAGAGATTTCATTTATTTTATTACTGGTGGCTGTTCATAACAGTTCAGATCATACTTCTATACTTAATCTGTTCATTTAAACGCAAAAAGCCTCATCTGATTTTATAACCATCATAAAATTATGACCCATTCTGATACAATACATGTCAGACAATTAGAAAGAATTAGTACAACACCCAAAATTGAAACATTCTAACAAAATTAGTCAGAATACTGGATGCACTGGATGTAAAATAAACCACCATCCATGATGAAAACATATCAATCACACATCTTTAGTCATATAAACAAAATAGATCTGAGGAGCTAATCTGAATAACTATTAAAATGCAAAGTCTAGTGTTAAGTTTAAGGGTATAGTTCACTCAAAAATGAAAAGTTGCTGAAAAATGACAGATTTGGAGAATGAGAGTCTAAACAGCTAATAAAAACATTGCAATAATCCACAAGTAATCCACACCACTCCACTCCATCAATTAACATCTTGCATGTGAAGCCAAGTCCCAGTGTAGCCCATTCCGGTCGGCAGGTAAAGAACCTTATCTTATAGATTGCAGTGCAAACTCTGAGCTCCCTCCTGAGAAACGCTTCTGATCTCGCAAAACCCCGAAGGCATTACCCGGCTGGCGAAGGTTTACTGGCTTTACCTTAAGAAGAGAGAAAACACAGTAAGAATGTGAGTGTCCCGTATGAAGGAGAATTCCGTGGCTTAATGTTGGATTTATTGCGTCATGCAGAACCATTTAAAATGTGCTTGGAATATAAAACAATTCATATTGATTTTGGCACTGGCATCTCAATGAAGCTGTCTGCGAACGAGTCGTTTGCGATTCAATGACTCATTCTTAAGAACGATAAACAAGTTATACATTTATAATGGGATTCATAATACAAATAAATAAATAATTTTGCAATGCACACCAACAAATTAGGGAGTAAAAAGTGTACAAATGAACAAAGAAGAGTTTTTAATTCATAAATTAAAGTCTTATATAATCCCAACAAATCTGTAGGCCTGTTTACACCCTACATAGAGTATTTCAGTGATTGAAAATGGTTACAAACATTTATTTTTATTACACAGAAATAAGGTTTGGTCTTCACACACTTACCTTTATAAAGATATAAAAATCAATATTACATTAATTCTGCTTTTTGTCATCCAGCAACTTTCCAAAAACAATATGATTTTTTCTAGAAAATATATTCTATTTGGTATGCATATGCATAAAAGATAATCAATTGTTGTTTAGGTCAAAATTAAACTGAACCCTCAAAACTCACGTTAAATAGAGCTATACATTCTTAAAAAAATAATGGTGCCTCAAAATGCCATAGACGAACCTTTTTTGTCTCAATGGTTCCAAAAGAACCTTTAACATCTGAAGAACCTTTCTGTTTCACAAAAGGTTCTTTGTGGCAAAAGAAGGTTCTTCAGATTATAAGAAGTTAAGAAAGAGATGGTTCTTTAAAGAACCTTTAACTGAATGTTTCTTTGCGGAACCAAAAATGGTTCTTCTTTGGCATCACTGTGAAGAACCTTTTAAAGCACCTTTATTTTTATAGACTTTAGATGCAAAAAACCTCCAAGTCTGTCTGAGACTTTTTTTTTTTTTTAATGAGCATATTTATCAGGCTCCTATGTTCAGTAATTTCACTTAAATTGTAAAGAAAAGGTTATTAGTTAGTTATCAAATGTCTTATTAAAAAAATGTTCAACTGTATCTTCATAGAAGCCTAAAAAAAAAAAGCTCATTCGAAAGAAAAATATCTGACGGACTTGGATGTTTTTGCATCTGAATTCTTCATATATATTTTCTACTGCTGCCATAATAATCAATTATTAAAATAAAACAACAAGAGAACCAAAACCCCAAAAGACATTGACCAATAATAAAACAAACAGTAGAATAAAATGGCAAACTATTTCCATGTTTTCTCACGAAATTACGTTTTATCGACGGAAATCACTTTTTTTCTCCCAATAACAAAAGCACAAATCAGGGTTGCCAGGTTTTCACAACAAAACCGCGCCCAATTGCTACTCAAAACTAGCCCAATTGCGTTTCGAGGGGATCCCACGGTAAAAGTCGCTTTCCTGAGGGTAAAATACATTTTTTGGCGGGGTTCCCTCGCAGTCTAGGGGATAAATATCACGTTATTGCGGTCACAACCCGCGGCAACAGCGAGAAGCCCAATTCCGCGGAAAAACCGCGGACTTGGCAACACAAGCCCAACTAGAACAGCCGCGCATGCGCAAAGAAACTTACCGGCAGCGCTCCCGCGCGACTTCATCAATAAAATATTTTCATAACTGCAAAGCTATAAGGCATTTCTTAGTGCAGAGGTGGTAACGTCGCTGTTTTTGAAAAAGGTGAACTTAAAGTTTCACTGTTAGTAGAGATTTTGCTGCCGAACACTGTTGAGAGACACACGAACTCAGGTAACGTTAATTCACACACGATCCACACAACTACAATTATTCAGTTTCTTTTTCTAATAACTACATTAGTCTACTCTGCATATCCGTTATTAGCTCTAAAATGAAACGTTTTAAGGACAAAAGCCCTACTATTCCTTACTTAATTTTATCAGGCCTACTTAATTTTAAACAATTTAGTCAGTCAGAGGTCAATCCTGCCCTGATGTTGATGTTATTAAGTCCTTCAGCCAATCAAAATTGAAGACCGAAACTAAGTGTTATGTAATATCAAATACTAGTTTATAAAATTGTTAATGGAACAGGTTGTATTTAATTAAAACTGTAAAACAGAAACAAATCCTAGTGAGTTCAGACGTTTGTACTGAGAAATAATGAACAGCTGCAAGATTAACAGTAATAAATGTATTTAAATCCTCAACCATAAACAAGAGGATGAAAATAATGGTGATGAGCCAAAGCCTGGAAACTGGACATCACAAGGGAAATGGGCTCTGCTAAATGAAATGTAATTAAGCAGCAATCGAAGGACGCCCGCAGCAGCGTGTCATATGTAGGAAGTGGCAAAGTGAGACATCCTGGAGCCTGCTGGGGTGAATCAGCAGAGAAGGGTGAGGACAGCTGCCACCAGCCAGACTGGAGGCTGCTGAAGTGGGCACGGAGGACGCGCGTGCTGTGCAAGTCTGTCACAACGGAGAAAGATTAATGATGGGGCTGCACCTAATCTCACTTACCAGCTATTCCCTGCTGACTGGAGACTGCTCCAAGTCTACAGACTACCGCTGTTTGCTCCACCTTTAGTGACCCTTCACCACATCGCCAATCCCAGAGAAATCACGACATCAGCGTTTAGTAAAAGCCAAGAACAGAAAAGTTCTGATTAGAGAGACAAACCATTTTCTAACAACTCCTTGACTGGTGTATGCAATAAAATCAGAGACAGATTAAATATTTAACTTGCCATCATGATATGGCACAGACAATAATAAATTACTCTGCTAAGTCTGTAACCAGAAATGTATAAGCCTCTGCCAAGTTTAGGATGTTCTTCTAATAAATCCCAAACAATGAACAAAGGCAGTAGCTTAGATATGCTGTATTTTCATTTAACTACACATTACCTACTTAAAAATATGGTTATTAAAAATATTTTTAAATACCTATTAAAAATAAACTAGCGAAGGTCCAGGCCAACATAAAAAAAAAAAAATGCTCATTTGCAATTATCTGAACCAGCTAAACAAAAACTTTTTGAAAAGCTTTGTCACTCTTCGATTTCCATTTTTTCCCCCACTCACATTGTGTTGTTAAACTGTTAAAAAGGATTTTTGTAAATTGAAATAAAAACAAATTTATAGTAATAAATAGATGAAAATCTTAAAATTAGAAACACTGCCTTGGCAATTACTGAGATAAAATAACTAAAATACTAAAATTACTAGAACTAAAATTTAAATAAATAAAAAGCTAAGTAAAAATAATAAAAAAAAAGATTAATGTGCAACTAAATTACTAAAAGTTTTACTAAAATTAAAATTGAAAATGTAAAAAAAAAAAAAAGCTAATTCAAAATATGTATAATTACTATAATAGTTGATAAATAATACTAAAATGACACTGCTCACATCAAAATATGGTGCTTTGTATTTTCCAAAGAAAAACAAAACAAAAAACAATTAATGATGTTAATCATTAAAATTGAAAGCACAACAACTTGTCATATGGCTTTTAGGTCAACTGTACTTTAAGAATTTCTTTTTATTTAAAAAATTCAGCATAAAGTTTTTTTCTATTTAAAAAAAAAAAAAAAAAAAACAGCTAAACAAAAACTTTTTGCAGAGCTTTGTCACTCTCTTGTTTCCATTTTTTCTTTTACCACTCACATTGTGTTAAGTAGACTATTAAAAAACGTTTTCGTTAATTGAAATAAAAATAAATTTATAGTAATCTTAATTAGAAATGTTGCCTTTGCAACAGAGATAAAATAACTATTAAATTACTAAAACTGATATTTAAATAAATACAAGGCGAAGTAAAAATATGTAAAAAACTAACAAAAATGAATAATGCACAACTAAACTACTAAAACGTAAACTAAAATTAAAATGTAAAAATAAAAGTCATTTCAGAATATGTATAAATACTGTAATAGTTCATAAATAACACTAAAATAACACTGCTCACATCAAAATAGGGTGCTTTGTTTTTTCCAAAGAAAAACAAAACTAAAAACAACAATTAATTATGTTAATCATTAAAATGAAAAAAAAAAAAGCACAACAACTTGTCATATGGCTTTTAGGTCAATCATACTTTAAAAAACACTTTTTATCTAAAAAAAACAGTACATAGTTTTTTCTATTTAAAAAAAAAAATCTAATTTGCAATTATCTTAAGCAACTAAAAAAAACTTTTTGAAAAGCTTTGTCACTCTTCTATTTTCATTTTTATTCCACTCACATTAAGTAAACTATTAAAAAAGCATTTTTAATTGAAATAAAAATAAATGAATAGTAATAGACTGAGATAAAATAACAAACTACTTAAATGACTAAAACGGATATTTAAATAAAAACTAAGTAAAAATAAACTAAATTAAATAAACTGCAAAACTAAATTACTAAAACTTAAATTAAAATTGAAAATGTAGATGTAAAAATAAAAATTCAAAATATGTATAAGTAATATAATAGTTGATAATTAATACTAAAATAACACTGCTCACATCAAAATATGGTGCTTTGTATTTTTCAAAGAAAAACAAACAAACAAAAAAAAAACTATTAATGTTAATCATTAAAATAAAAAGCACAACAACTTGCCATATGGCTTTTTAGGTCAATCATACTTTAAGGAACACTTTTTATTTAAAAAATACAGTGCATAAAGTTTATTTCTTTAAAAAAAAAAAAAAAAAAAAAAAACACAAAATTTCCCATATTAGACATAGCAATTCCATGCCTTGTTTCCTCTGAGCTTGTGATGCCCTCTGCTGGCCATTTCCAAAACTGGGAGATACAAGACATGCATTTGAACAAAAGATTAAGATGGAAAATCCAAAAGATTTTTTACAAAATGGCAAGTGAACTTCTACGCAGGTAAGATAATATCAGTCAGACTAGACTACCATCCTATCCACGTCTCCAAGTCAATTTTTGGAAAAAGATGAACATAATCTTATGTTCTGTAGATGAGCTGGAGAATTGTGATTCAGGAACTCAAGTAATACAAGAGCTGAACATCAAAACATGGTTGAACTATTTACAGCATTTACTTCACAGTAAACAGAAATCTAATACAAAGCAAGTATATTGACTGAACTATCCATTAAACCTCAAATGAGGCAGAATAAGCCTGAACACATGAACGCAACTCTGGTCCTCAGGAGTCATTGGGAAGTCCAAAGAGCTTGACGGTCCCTGCTTCTCGGTTACTGTCATATTTGCCCTCTTTATCGTCGCAGGCGTACGCCAGCAGCGGCCTCTTCGGGTGCCACGCTACAGTGAAGGTTGGAGACTCGCACTGAATCTCCCAGAGCTTCTCACCTACAGCAATAACACGTCAGTCAGACAGTAAAACACAGTTCAAGCTTTCATGATCATTTCAAAATCTGTTGCTTACCCGTCTCTACTTCAGCAATGTCAATGAAATGGTCCTCAGAAGCCGACGCCAGCATTTTACCATCATGACTGAAACTGAGCGTCCGCACGGGCCAGTCTAGTCTGTTGTGGGATTGAAAATATTATGAAAATATTGCAAATGTGCTTGTCTGCCACACAATTACAATCAATGAACTTTGATCTTTGAGGAATTTAAAGTGACCAACACAAATAAATTAATGCAAATAAATAGAGCTGTCAACGATTAATCGCGATTAATAGCATACAAAATAAAAGTTTGAGTTTGCCTAATAAACGTGTGTGTACTGTGTGCAATTATTATGTATATATAAATACAAACACATTCAGGTACATATATAAGAAATATTTACAAGTATATGTATTTATTATAATTTTTATATAATTTATATTATATATAAATACAAATATTTTTTACATAGATAACATTTCTCTTAAATATATACATTAATTTGTGTGTATTTATATATACATAATAATTACACACAGTACATACACATATATTAGGCAAACTCAAACTTTTATTTTGTATGCGATTAATCGTTGACAGCCCTATAAAATCACTTACAAAATTTACTTGCATGTTAGATTAATTATTTTTATTATTAATTTTTATTAATTATATTATTTTTTTCATAATCTTTTTCTTACAGTGCATATGGAACAATCAAAACAATCATATGCAATAATATTGTTAAATATATTAAAAATATTCTGAATTTTTTTATACTTTTGATTATTTTAGCTTTAGGAATCTTGTTATACACTTTTGCCATTTTTATTGTTATTATTTTATATTTTTGTTTAGCTTTTTAGTAATTTTACTATTAGCAACCCAAACTTAAATCAGTCTGTTGCCAAAATCTTTTATTTTATTTATTTTTTTTTTATTTCAAAAGTTCAAGTTATGTCAAAAAGTGTTTTCATGACATAAACAGTAATGACTGTGAGATAAAGTTATACTTATGCAAATACTATTTCAGAAGTCAAAATTATGACATATTTTGTTCAAATTATTAGAAAAATTATGCCGTAAAAAGTAAAAGTTATTATAAAAAAACCCCTCAAACCTTTTTTTTTTTTTTTAATTTCAAAAGTCTATTTAAAAAGTGTGTTAAGTGACATAAAAAGTAAAAACTATGAGATAAGTCATACTTGTGTTAATTTTGACTATTTTAGAAGTCAGAATTATAATTAAGATATGAAGTCCAAATTATGACAAAATAATTTGAAATAAAGACTTATTTTATAAACCTAAATTTAGAAAGTCTTTATGACATAAAATGCAAAAGCTACGAGACAAAAATTTGACATGACAAGTCTGAATATTGAAATAAAAAGCCATAAATATGAAATAAAAATCTTTTTCAAGAAGTCTTTAGACCATAAAATGAATTAAAAGTAAAAATGATGACATAGCAAGTTATAATTGTGAGATACAAAGTCAAAATCTGACAAAGTTATAATGAACTGACCTGGAAAAGCAGCGCACACACACCAGCTCCTCCACATCCCACAAGCTGACCAGGGCATCTGCACTTCCTGTGGCAAAATATTTGCCCGTGGGATCAAATTTAATGCAGATGCAGTTGGACGGATGGGCGTTGATTGACTGTATGAGCTTGAGCTCAGGGTAACTGAAACATAGACATAAACATGATGTGTTTTAATGAAATCACTTAAATGTTTTGCACGCCTACAGCCTCTTCCAACTTCAACCAAATATACCTTAATATATTAATACAGCCGTTTCCGTTTGTAAGGAAGAACATGTCGTTGTCGTTATTCCAGGAGATCTCATTGACCTCGAACTTGAACTGCTCCTCGGCACGTGGACGGTGCGTTTTGGCATCGATGAAAGTCACAACATCATCCTTGTTGCCTACAGCAATGGTCTGACCATCAGGACTCCAACAGATGTTGATATTCTCCCCTAAAAGTTGTCAGATGAAATTCAACATATGAATAAACCTCATGAGAACAACAGATATGACAGATGAGGTTTAGAGCATCACCTTTAGTGCTGACTGTGGCCATGCATTTGGTGGTCCGTACGTCCCAGATGCGGATGGTCTTGTCTCCTGATGCGGTGACGAACAGATCAGGGTTGGTGGGATGCCAGCACAGCTGATCCACACTGTCTCCATGCCCTCGGTAGTTGTTTTCTTTCACCTGATACATGCAATACAGGTTAAAAATGAGCAAGACCACGTCTAATAAAGAAATATAACCACATAGAACCAAAATGCTACCTAAATTGTTATAGTTTCAGGCCGTATGGTATTACTTTTAATAAAAACGAAAGAACAGAAAGCCTTTTAAGACTCCTTGGAGACCCAAAATTATTAGTTCTGATGTTATCGTGAAGTTTGTTTGTATATTAAAAAAAAAGAAAAAAAAAAAAAAACACACAAGCACGAACTATAACTGTCAAAATGTCGTTTTAATACATAAATGATAACAATAGTCATCATATATTGAAATATTTGTATAATTCAGTGTATACTGCAGATGATGGAGATGAGAAACCAAACCTCACCAATCGGTCTTTTTCCAGGACAAACACGCTGGCAGTTTTGTCAAATGAGCCGGACGCCAGTCGTTTTCCATCGCAGCTCCAGGCCACCGAATGCACTTTAGCACTGTGAGCGGGAAACTCTCTGCTTTTATTGTTATTCCTGAAGACCTCCTGCATCTCCTGATAGTACGAGGACGCCATGCTTGCTTCTTCTTCGCCGTGTATTTAAGCCGCATCCTTACCCGTAAGTTACTGTCCGCCACCTAGTGTACGGGAGTGATATGACGTACTGAAGCCTGAATAATAGATGGAACTTACTGCAGTCACATAAGAAAAATAAAACACGCTTTGCTAAAACATAATTATGAGATAAATGAGATGAGATAAATAGTCATAGTTCTGGCATAATTGTCGAAATTATGAGATACTGTATTGTAGTTATGAAAAAAGTCGAAATTACAATGTAAAAAGTAAAAAATTCTGGGATATAAAGCCAAAAATAGTCAGAATTCTGACATAAATTGTCAAAATGATGAGATAATATATCATAATTATGAAGAAAAAAAAATCAAAATTACAACACAGAAAGTAAAAAGTTTGAGATATAAAGCCAAATTATGATATAAAAAGCATAATCTTGACATAAATGGTCAACACTGAGATAATATCATATTGTGAGTAAATAAACTGAAATTATGACATATTTATGACATAATTGTTGAAATTCTGAGATATCATAATTATGAAAAAAGTCACATTTACAACAAAAAAGGAAAAATTCTGTGATATAAAGCCAAAAATAGTCAGAATTCTGACATAAATTGTCAAAATGATGAGATAATATATCATAATTTTGAAGAAAAAAGCCAAATTATGATACAAAAGTCATAATTTTGACATAAATTGTCAATATTGAGATAATATATCATATTGTAAATAAACCAAAATTATAACATAAACACCAGTCAAAATTCTTACTAAGAAGTCATAATGACATAAATTATGGGATGCTGCATCATGATTATTAGAGAAAATGTCATAGTTATGACATAATTGTCAAAATTAGGAGATATTATATCATATTATGAAAAAAGTCAAATTTACAACAAAAAAGTAAACATTTTGAGATATAAAGCCAAAAATAGTCAGAATTATGACATAAACTGTCAAAATGATAAGATGCTGTATCATAATTATGGAGAAAAATTTCGAAATGATAACTTAGAAAGTAAAAAGTTTGAGATATAAAGCCAAATTATGACACAAAAAGTCATAATTTTGACGAATTTTTAACAGTGAGATATGTCATATTGTGAGTAAATAAACTGAAATTATTACAAAGACCAGTCAAAAGTTCATAATGACATAAATTATGACATACAACATCATAATTATGAGAGGAAAAAGTCGAAATTACAACATAAAAAGTAAAATTCTGAGATATAAAATTATGATAGCAAAATCATCTTGACTAATTGTCAAAATAGTCAGATGCTGTATCATAATTATGAGAGGAAAAAGTCAAAATTATGCAGTAAAAAGTAAATATTCTGAGACATGTCAAAATGACAACATAATTCATAATAATGACTGTCAAATATATGATATACTATATCAATATTTTGAAATAATTCGAAATTATGACAAACCATGTTAAATTATAACATACTGGGTCATAATTGACATGAATTGTCAAAATTATGAGATACTGTATCATAATAAGATTAGAAGTCAGAATTACGACGAAAAGTAAAAGTTTTAACATGTTGAAAAATGATAGAAAAGTCATAATTATGAAATTTTTGAAATTATGAGATACTTCATAATAATTATAAGAAAAAGGGTGAAAATAAGACATAAAGCAAATATTGATTTAGTCAATATTATGACCTACTAAGTCATAATTATGATAAATATGGAACTTCATAACAATTATGCCATAAAAAGTAATAATTATAACTAAAATGTCTGAAGTTCCAAAAGTTTGTTTTGTACTGTTTGCTATTGGCAGTGGTCACACTATTCAGTGTGATTTTTGGTGTATTGTATTACAATAATTTTGGAGCCAGTTTGACCAACACACATCACAAGCTATTAATTCTAACAGTTGCAATACACACAAAACATTCAAAAATGTATTGTCCCCATTTTGTAGTTCATATTTAACAAAAAGTGAGATTTCACTGATATTTTCGATCATTGAACTAGGAATAGCCTCTGTTTTCCATTTCAGAAATCTGGTCACCTTTACTATACCATCTCCATTAAAAGTTAAAGCCAGTATTATATGTGTATGATTATGCTGTACTCTATACTTCAACCCGAATGTATCTCCTTCTCTTCTCTGTCAACTCCTGCCATCCCCCTCTGCACATCCAGGTTGTGTTTCTCACTGCAGATCCAGTTGCATTACCTGCTAATGCCCTCATGTATATTTCAATGCGCTCTTTGTAATGTTTTGCACTTTCTTTTGTTTAACTGCACAATGTTAAACTGAACTCAAAGTCCCTGCTTAGACAACAGAGACTAAATACTTAGAGAAACCACCTACTTCAAAACTAAAGAAAGATTTGAGCACGTTAAGGGATTTTTTTTGTGTGTTCTTATTAAAAAAGAGCTTTTCAAGTTAATGAGATGTAACACTCACATGCATGAAAAATAGAAAAAAGGTACAGAAGACAGTCTGTATTTCTTCATAAGTTTATTCAGTTGTTTAAAAGGTATGTTGAAGAGGGAGATTTAGATGTAAATAAAAACAGGTACACTCAGTTTAAGCTTCAAAACACACTCATTTCAAGATCACAAGTCAGATCAATCACCTCTCAGAGTTCTTATACAAAATCAAGCCTACACTCCAATAAGGCTGAAAAGGAAGAAGTGGTGCATACAGTAAGGCCAAAACACATTCCAGAAGTGGTGAGAATCAAGGAGCAATTTAAACAAGTCTCCTACATTAAAAAAGAGTGTAAATGAGTCACGTCAACGTGGGTTATTAGAATCACTTGTGACGACAGAGTGAAACAAGAATATATAATAAAACAATTCAGATTTTCTGACAAGTGATACATAATTGCAACCATAATTATTAGGGCTGCAACGATTAATCGCACAATGTCGTGAGGCACGATGTCGTGAGGCAAATCGAATTCGATTTTGCGCGCGATTTGGCGTAGCTTGTCAGTGCTTTACGGCTCTGTGTATTACTTGCCACTCCAGCTGAACGCACGTGATGGAGCTTTACTACTAATCAAAGTACCAGCTTCATTGACTAAACGTGCCTCACGACATTGTGCGATTAATCGTTGCAGCCCTAATAATGATTGGCCGTGTCATATATTATTGCAGTTGTCAGATAGGCTGATATCAAAGACATCAGACCGCCCAGTTAACATAAATATATTCTAAGAACGTTTTGCTAGCATTCTTACTGAGTTGTGAAAATGTTATTTTTGAATGTTCTCTTAAATAACATTTAAATGTTCTTTGAAAGTTCTGAAACTAGTAAGTAGCAAAACACAGGTGAAAATCCAACTAAAACTAAAAAAAAATTCATGAATGATGTATAAATAACGATTTTTGTGCTAACATTTTCAGAACTTTATTAAAGACCAGACTGAACGAACATTCTATTAATGTTACTGAAAGAACATTTGTTCATAACCTTGAAAGAACATTAGCCAACATTCTAAGAACGTTCTCTGTTAACTGGGCAATAAGACCAGGACAACTGAGATGGCCAGAACCCTACACTGTAAAAAGTTTTTACCAGTTTCAACTTAAAAACTCAAGTTCAGCATTCAGTCGTAAGAAATTATGTTTTTTGAGGAAAACATTTCTGCATTTTTCTCCATATAATGGACTGATGTGGTGCCCTGATTTTGAACTTCCAAAATGTAGTTTAAATGCGGCTTCAAACGATCCCAAATGCGGTTGTAAATGATTCCAGCCGAGAAAGAAGGATCTTATCTAGCGAAACGATCGGTTATTTTTAGTACAAAAATACAATTTAAATTCCTTTTAATCTCAAATGCTTGTCTTGTCTTGCTCTCCCTGAATTCTGGGTATTCTGGCTCAAGACAGTTAGGGTTTGTCAAAAAAACTCCAGTCGTACTTTCTCCCTCAACTTCAAAAATGATTTCAAAATCATCCTACATCGCTGCAGAAGTACTGACCCAGTCTATGCAAAGTGAACATGCAAAGAAGATCAAACACCCTTTACAAAAAAGGTAAAACAGTGGATAGGACGAAAATATAGGACGATTTTGAAGTTGAGGGAGAACATGAGATAGGAGTTTTTCCACATACCCTAACTGTCATGAACTGGAAAAAAAACAGTCAAGGGAGAGCAAGACAAGACGAGCATTTGACATTAAAAAGTATATAAATTGTATTATTTTTATGAAAATAACCGATCACTTCGCTAGATAAAACCCTTCTTCCTCAATTGGGATCATTTACAACTGCATTTGGGATCATTTGAAGCCGCATTGAAACTGCATTATGGAAATTCAAAATCGGGGCATCATATCAGTCCATTATATGGAGAAAAATCCTGAAATGTTTCCCTCAAAAAACAGTTTCTTTACTGCTGAAGAAAGAAAGACATGAACATCTTGGATGACAAGGGGTCAGTACATTATTTGTATATTTTTGTTCTGGAAGTGGACTTCTCCTTTAAAAATACAAAAGTAATTTTAACTCATTTTATTGTAGTGAGTTGAAATTACTTGTTTAAAGCTGATTTAACTTAAAAATTGAAGGCAGCTGCTGAACTTAAGTTTTTAATTGAAACTGGTGAAAAATTTTACAGTGTACAGTACCATTAATATTCGAACCATTAACATGATCCACTTCGAGTCAAGAGGAGTCACAAGGCAAATATTCGCAGTTTTTAAAGGCAGCCTGATCCTGCACAATATTACAATTCGCAGATGATATTGCATTGGAACAGCTCAGCATTAGTGAGCGGATCTAATCAAGACGCAACTGTCGATTAAAGCCAAACTTTTCTACAGTGCATTCATGCAGTGCAAAGTTTTGGAAATGGGTGGAAGACATGAGTGCGTAGCCCTCCATGGTTTGATGGTATTCATTTTCGTAAGATCTAAGATGTGCGATTTAGATCCCAAAGAGGTGAGTGTGTCTTAAGAGGTAGACAGAACAGACCACAACAGTTCCTCTTTATGGAAAGAATCGCTTGAATGGCTTATAATTGCATCTCTTGATTAATTTGGATAGTCTAGTCCACACTTAGGACCTTTTTGTAACAGCAAAGGTGCCATGATGTGCAGTGCAGTGATTGTGTCAGGATTGTTTTACTGCTTTGCATTGAATCTGAAGTATATTCTGTGCCACTAGCAGCATTTGTCAAATAGTCCTGACCTAAACTTGGGCCCAAGGCATCAGGGTTTGACTGGTTAGCAGGATGGTTCTGTTAAACAAAAAAGAATGAAAGAGGGGTCTAGTGATGTTTTGGACCCCATTGACTTTCATTGTGTGGAAAAAATTTCTCAGAATATCTTCTTTTGTGTTTAACAGATGAAAGAAAGTCAAACAGCTCTGGAACGACCTGAGAGCGATTGAGGACGCTGGTTGCAAAGATGGCAGCTCATAAATCACATGCATCCATGAGGTCCTGTGCTGTGTCAGGTGAATTAAGATGAATGGGACTGTTAACGGATCATTTTCTCCAGGTATTTCAGATTTCCTTGATTAGGGTTTGCTTTAATTCTGTTGCTAGTGGCACAGAAATCACACACGTCATCATTAAAGTTTCCTTGCTTGCATTCTTATGGAAATGTGACTCAGATGTAGAATCTATGAATCCAAGATGAATCTAATAGCGACTACTGTGCAGAATGAATCTGAAGCGTTTGACTGATGTCTCTAATGTCTAAACACCCTGTGTTTATTGGTACAGTACATTTACACTGAAAGGAAAAAAACGTGTTGTCCGGTAAAAGTTTTTCTTTTTTTCAAGCTGCAAATGATGAAATGATCTTTCTATATTTATTTAGAATATAACGGTTGGTTTTGAATTTGGAATAAACAAATTTAGAAAGCATGGTTTTGTGCAAATAATGCAGCTGTCCTTGCAGCGCCGCTTGCTGTTAACACTCGGCGTCTGTGCTACCGTTTGCTGCATTGGGGCTTTGTGCAGAGGAGCTGATGGTGGTTTGCAGGTTGTCGCTTACATCCGTTTGGCCGATCCCATTGGGCCCTGCCCACTTCTCTGGATCGCCATCCTTCATTTCACTGATAAGAAAAGTTTAAGCAAAAATGGATGACAATTTAACACAGATCATTAACACATTTGGAAAAATAAGTAACAATCTTAAAGGAGAAGTCCACTTCCAAAACAAAGATTCACATATAGAGTACTCACCCCCTTATCATCCAAGATGTTCATGTCTTTCTTTCTTCAGTCGTAAGGAAATTATGTTTTTTGAGGAAAACATTTCTGCATTTTTCTCCATATAATGGACTGATAAGGTGCCCAGAGTTTGAACTTCCAAAATGCAGTTTAAATGTGGCTTCAAACAATCCCAAATGCATTTTTAAAGGAGTCCAGCCGAGGAAGAAGGGTCTTATCTAGCAAAATGATCAGTTATTTTCATTAAAAAAATCTAATTTAAATACTTTTTAATCTCAAACGCTCATCTTGTCTCACTCTCCCTGAACTCTGTGTATTTTGACTCAAGACAGTTAGGGTATGTTGAAAAACTCCAATCATATTTTCTCCCTTAACCTCAAAAATCATTTCAAAATCATTCTACATCGCTACCGACCCAGTCTTTGCAAAGTGAACATGCAAAGAAGATCAAACACCCTTAACAAAAAAGGTAAAACAGCGATATAAGACGATTTTGAAGTTGAGGAACCGGAAAAAAAACAGTCCAGGCAGAGTAAGACAAGAGGAGCGTTTGACATTAAAAAGTATATAAATTGTGTTATTTTTATGAAAATAACCGATTGTTTTGCTAGATAAGACCCTTATTCCTCAGCTGGGATTGTTTACAACCGCATTTGGGATCCTTTGAAGCTGCATTTAAACTGCATTTTGGAAGTTCGAAATCAGGGCACCATATCAGTCCATTATATGGAGAAAAATGCAGAAACGTTTTCCTCAAAAAAGAAAGACATGAACATCTTGGTTGACAAGGGGGTGAGTACATTATATGTGAATCTTTGTTTTGGAAGTGGACTTCTCCTTTAAAGGAATAGCCGACAAAAAAAAGACCTCACTGGAACAGATTTGGAGAAATTCAGCATTATATCACTTTGCAGTGAATCAGTGTTAATTTTGACAGCAATTTTTGATTAAAATGCCATTTAGTTTTAGTCATATTTTAATCATAAGAATTGTTTGTTTCTAGTCTAGTTTTAGTCAACTAAATATACTTTAGTCGAGAAAATCTACAGTAAATTTAGTTGGCTAAAATCGAATAGGTTTAGTTACAATGTATTTATTAAGCATTTATAGGTTTGATATTAAGGTTTTATCATGACAGACAGATTTAACTGCTGTGACCAATGGTTATATAGCCTAATTATGCATTCTTTATGAACAATTGTTTACCATAATCTTCATTCTTTTAAGCAGACATAATTATTTATATAAATAAATTTAGATTAATCTTTATTAGGGCTACTAAAGGGATTTAGTCGAGGACAGTGAGTGATTTTCAGTCTTTCTTTTGTTGCTTGATTAACATCAATGCCACAGACAATAGCAACTAAATTAGGCTGCTGTCCCTTTAAAATCGAACGCACGGACACAATGTACTGATGCACGTCTGATAATCTCCGAACTGTTTATGTTCACAAAAGACGTAACCGGGTGTATTTACATGAATACTTGTCAAAACTGACAATTTGCCATCATTTTATATGTATTTCTCAGTTCATGTGACATGAAAGAGTACTAGTATGCTTCGTGAGAGGTGCTGCTTCAGTGTGTGCACTCAAAAGAATGGACTGAGTTGAGTTCTCTTTTGCGCTGTCAAATATATCCATATGTCTGCTCTTCTCGTACTCCCAGATATTGACATTTTTTAGCGTTTTATGAGATGTGCAGCAAATGTTTGCCAGTTTATAACTTGCCGGATAGATCAATAGGCTATGATACAGTTAAAATGTGCACATCTAACCTCCTAACCACGCAGCAGATTTATTCTGAATGAATCTCTTCCCAGATCGTCCCTCTCCAACATTTACGTCTCATTTTTATTTGTCAACGAAAATGTCATTAGATTTTCATCATAGTTTTTTTATCATTCAAAATGAGTTTTTGTTTTGTTAATGTAATTTTCTTGGGTGGAAAAAATGTTGACGAAAATTATTTGTCAACGAAAATAACACTGCAGTGAATGGGTGCCGTCAGAGTCCAAACAGCAGATAAAAACATCACAATAATCTACAGGTAATCCACACCACTACAGTCCATCAGTTAATGTCTTGAGAAGTGAAAAGCAGCATGTTTGTAAGAAACAAATCCACTACTAAGATGTTTTAACTTTAAACCATTGCTTCTGGCTAAAATACAAGTCTATAATCCATAATATTAGATTTGTTTCTTACAAACATCCAACTTTTTGCTTCACAAGATGTTAACTGATGGACTGGAGTGGTGTGGATTATTTGTGGATTATTGTGATGTTTTTATCAGCTGTTTGGACTCTGACGGCACCCATTCACTACAGAGGATCCATTGGTGAGCAAGTGATGTAATGCTACATTTCTCCAAATCTGTTCTGATGAAGAAACAAACTCATTTATATCTTGGATGGGCTGAGAGTAAGTACATGTTCAGTAAGTTTTCATTTTTGGGTGAACTATTCCTTTAATGGATTTTCTGTGGTTCACTGCTGAACAAACAAGTAGTGTAGAGTAACCTTACCCTGAACAGCACCCGTTGGTCACTTGCTCAGCAGGCTCTTTCTCAGAGAGAGATCTGCAGACGCTGTCTGTCTGAGCTGCTCCTTTGGACTCCATGCCAGAGTCTGAGCTCTGTCGAGCCACGGCTGGCTCTCGGCCCGAGTCTGAGCTGGTTCTTGATCCGCGCTCACTGCCCGACAGAGAGCTGCTGCCCGGCCCTTCTGTGTCTTTGCCAGAGTCAGAACTGTGTCGGCCGTTCAGGCTGTTTGATGAGGAGACTTTACTCAGCTGCCCATCATCTACAGAGCAACAGATGAAAGATTCTCATTATTCGCTCCAGTTACACAGTATGCTTAGGGTATTTTCAATAATATTCAATCCAATTTTGTCCAGTGCTCATAAATCTCTGACTAGCAATAGAAAGTAGCAAATTCATGGTTTTCCTGTTTCAATAGAAAATACATAGTAAATATATGCATTTAGTTATATTGTATGTGCTTGAAGGATAGAGTTTATCTTCTTGCCTTCTGTGTCCGGATCACAGGCCTGTTTGCGTCTTCTCCTCAGAATTACTTCCAGTTCACTGTCCTTTTTAGCATGAACTACTTCCTGGAAACCACGACTGGGACTCTTCTTCACTGTCTCCTATAGGTTCAGGGAGAAAACAGAATTTCATGAACAAAGTTTCAGTGCTTCAACACTGACACATTTATTTGTACAACCACTACTGGATAGACTATTATCATTATTAAACTAGTTTTTGTAAACAAACAGAAGATGGATATATTTCTGTAATCTGTGGATCAATAGCTGGACTCATAATCAACATCAGGTGATTGCATGGCATGCAGCTGTTAATCAGGTGCCTACCAGAATGCCTTTCAGTTCTTCCATTGCACTTTCCTGGTGCTTTTCCTCCACTGCTGCTGCTGCGGCCGCCACTGGGCTCGGCTGCTGTGGTTTAGGAACAACATAAATTTACATTATTTGATCAAATCATAAAATATTTCACAAATAACATTACATAATATATCAGTGTTGTTACTGTTAACTAAAGCTATAAAAAATGTGTTAGTGACTGAAATAAAGCTGAAATTATATAAATGTTACATTAAAAACTTAAACTTGAAAAACTCAAATTAAAAAAATGCTGCCTTGTCAAGTAACTTAAATAAATAGAACTGAATGAGAAATTCTTTTAGGTGCTTTCTGAGGTGCAATCATGCAGAAGTGTAATTTGAATTTAGAAAAATTATAATTAATTTGGAAATTAGAATGACTGAAATTCAAATTAATTGAACAGTATTTTACATTTTAATAATAATTAGTTTAACAGCATGAATTCCTTCACACAGCATATGACATACTCAATAATAATAATAATAGTAATTTCATCAAAAGTGACAGTAAAGACATTTATAATGTTACAAAAGCAAAAATGTTTCTTAAATCATTACATTATAGTGAAAATGTTTTGGTAATTGCTAAAATATTATATCAATAGTAGATTTGAAACTTAAATTAAAATGAGAAATGTTGCCTTGTCAAGTAACTGAAATAAATATGTTGTATTTATGTTGTAGTAAAATTACTACAATTATAAATGAATGAAAAGTTAAATAAAACCTACACAAAAATTACAAAAGCACATAACAAAATCATAACATAAACTAAAATTCAAATATAAAAAATCAAATTCAAAATATTATTAAATACTATTAAATTCTATAAGTAATACTAAAACAATACTGGTGATATAGATTACTAACATTAAACATTACAGAAACTCATAAATTGCTAACAACAGGGTTCCTACGCATTTTCCATTTCAAAATTCCATACTTTTCCAGACTCACATTTTCCAAACATCTCAGTAGATTTTCAGATAATATTTAACATAAATGGTTCATACAGCACTATTTTCAGCTTTATAATTGGTATATATTACAGTCATCAGTATATATTTTTATTTTTCAGGATTTTTTTTTATTGATTTTCTCAAAGTGACAACATACAGATCCACTAAAAAAAAAAAAAATCACAAGACTTTTGCATGCAAACAAGAAACTTTTTTTTGTGCCCTCGATAAACTATTCACATGTGCATGGGAATTTTTTGCATGCTTACGCATTACAATTTCTAGTTTTATATAACCTATTGCCCTTGTGCATCACTGCCATCTTACTGAATAAAGCGAGAGCATGGATGCATATGTATTAATAGAAAATTTGGTTTTCCTTATGGTAGTACAAGTGTTCAAAATGTGGCTTTCGTTAGGGAATTATGTCATATTTCAGGGACTTAGGTCTCTTTAACACATACTCTGTGACGGCCAAGACACCACAGCGCAAAATAAGCTGATGGCATAACAGCTGGCTTATTGTGTATTGTCTTATATGCTAAGTTTAAAGTTTTAATAAAAGTCTGTATATGTTTTATTTTTGCAATGGTCTTTGAGGCTATGTCATATGGTGCTAAGAATATCATGAGAAGAAACCTAAAATGCAAGCATTTTGCATAATGAAAAAAGTGCACCTTGAATTCATTCAGTTGTGTCTGACAATCACTAAAGAATCACAAAACAGCTGCTATTAAAACACACTTCTTTTATGATAAACTTACTTTCATTAAATTCCTAATTTTCTATTATAATAAAACTAAATAGGGGCAAAAGTCTGCAAATGCACATTTTTTCCATACTTTTCCAGACCTGGAAATTACTTAAATCAAATTCCATTCTTTTCCAAACCGCGTAGGAACCCTGTAACAAGCAGCTACAGCAGGTGGTGTTTTTAAGTTTATGTCTGAAAGCCAAAAACAAAAGACAATCTGCCTATGCAGCGTATTGGGAAGCAGGCAATCTCTAGAGTCAGGACTATAGCTATTGATCAGAAGTTATACAGCCCCTTTGAGCCTCAGGATAATCTTGGTAGCTTTGCCCGTCAATAACTTAAACAAGATGGATCCCCTCTCAGCCTATCAGCTGTCTATACTCAAAATGCGTTAATGAGCCGACCCATCCTCAGGGAGGACGATCAGATGCTATGAACCATTTCTGCAGGGTCTTTATATTGACAAAATGCTGCTGAGTTGTAAAACACAGGATTTGTTTGATTATAATGGAGCGGTCTGAGCAGTTTAACACTGGTGCATGAGGAACGATGATCGGGTGTGATAATTGTTGTTAAACAATAAGTGTGATTTGAACATACCTTTGTGCCAAATCTCTGTGATGATGAGGTCAGCAGATGATGGTACAGAGTAGAGAAAACATAGCACAACATCAATTAGTTCACACAAAATACACAATATATTCATAACCAATGTAAGAATGTTAGAGTGTGTTACAGGTGCAGCATCTATAACGCATCTAAAATTCTTTTAAAATTCCAATTCAGTTACACATGCTAAAGTGTAATTTAAATTTAAGAAAGAAGAATTAAATTGGAAATTAGAATGACTGTAATTCAAATCAAATGAATAGTAGATCTTTCCTTTTACTTTTTAATAATATGCTTATTTCTACAAAATTAATGACCTGTTATCATACGCACTAATAATATTAATAGTTTAAAAATATTTTTTAAATTCTGTTTCAAATAAATGCTGTTCTTTTGAGTTTTCTATTCATCAGATAATCCTGGGAAAAAATGTAGCACAGTTTCAGCAAAAAATATTATTCATCACAATTGTTTTCAACATTAATAATAATCAGAAATATTTTCGAGCATCAAATCTGCATATTAGAGAATGATTTCATCACAGGAATAATTTATTCACATAGAAAATAGTTATTTGAAATTGTAATATTATTTCTGCTATTCTATTACTGCTTTTTTGAAAGGTGGGTAATAATGATAATATTTGATCAAAAGTGACAGTAAAGACATTTATAATTTTACAAAAGATTTCTATTTGAAATAAATGCTGTTCTTTTAAGCTTTCTATTCATCAAATGTATCATGGTTTCAGCAAAAATATTAATCACCACAATTTTTAACATTGATAATTGTTTCGGTAATTGAAACAAATCTGAAAAAATATTTAAATATTAGATTAAAAACTTAAACTTGAAAAACTAAAATTAGAAATCTTGCCTTGTCAAATAACTGAATTAAATATGCTGTATTTAAATTAATTTTTATTTAAATTGTAAGATACGTTTAGAAATAAAAATAAATTAAAATCTAAATAGATATATTAAAAGAAAAAATCTTACAAAAGCACATAACAAAGTCATAAATTAAAATATAAAAAGCTAATTCAAGATGTTATTAAATACTATAAAATTCTATAAAAAATACTGAAATAACATTGGTGATATAGATCACAAAATAAAATAAAAGATAAAAATAAAATAAAATAAAATAAAATAATTAAAAAAAAATAAAAATCAAAAATCTTACCAACACAAACCTTTGGGCACTAGTGTAAATGTTTGAAATTACGTTTATATACATTAAAGTTAAAATTAACCTCAAAATCTTAAAAACAGAGCCAAACAACACAAAGCAGGTTTACCAAATGGAAACCTTAAGCCTTAATTTATTTTTTTCTCACCAGTTTTGTTGGATTGGGTGAATTAAATAACTCTACTATGTGATTGTTTTGAATTTCTTTGAATTGCAATACAATAAATTATTCTTCCTGTCATTCCAGTTCAGCATCCTGTGGGGTGTGGCCAATCTGATTCAAAAACTTATAAAGGGAGTCAACTAAACTTTATGGTCCAGGTCCAAAAAACTCACCTTAGTGTCCTGACTCTTGACAGGCCTGAGAACCACACCATGTTTAATTCTCTCCATCATTTCATTGACAGCTTTGACTTTGACATCGTCCACGGCTTCATTCACTGAATTGATAGAGAATGTGTTTGTCCAGATACTGATAACAGGGCAGCACAATAAAATTAAAATACACTGTAGGGACAATCACCTGGGGCTTGCTCTGGTTTGGGGGTTCCTTTACCTCCCTTGGACGATTTCCTCATAATGGCAATGAGAGAGCTACCGTAAACAGACACATGTAATTAGATGTTTGACAACACTGTTTTTAATGATTGTATATGACAGGTCGGCTTCAGCGCAGTAAAGTGGAGCGTTACCTGAGGGGGTTGCAGCGGGAGGGAGGAGGCGGGGGAGGTGGAGGAGGAGGCGGTGGGGGAGGGGGAGGTGGTTGAGGAGGAGGGGCCGGGGGAGGAGCAGTCCCAGGGGAGGGGCCTGATGCTGAAGCACAGCTCCTCCTCTCCTCCTGCAGCTCTTTAACTGTGACAAACGACAAAAGGATGCCGGGACGTTACTGTATGTGGGTCACTGCGGTTTGTGCCTCAATTCTCTGTTACAGAAGTTTTAGTTTTACTGGCCCTTAGTTTTACCTTTCTGTTCCAAAAGAGTGTTTTTCTTCTCTTCCTCCTGCAGTCGTCCCTCAGTCTCTTTCTTTTCTTCGTCTAATATCTCAAGTTGTCTTTGCAGTTGAACTAACTGCTTACGTAAAGCACATTCTTCCAGGTCAGTCTCTAGAGCTTTAACCTGCAAACAAATGAGACATATGGTGAGTTCAAGTCATGTTGGAAAGAGCATATTTATGAGTTGAACACAGATATGAGTTGGGTCAGTGAGAAAACATGTCGAACGTAATGGATGCATCATCTGTATTGAGAGTAAATATGTTAAATTAAATAAAAATAAATTTAATAATAAATAAATTTCCGTTTGCAATAAAACTATCAGTCTAAGTTGCATACAAAATACTAAGTTGCATGTACAAAATACCACAGCACTGTACAACTACAATACAATATATGATTTAATTTACAAGACCTTCAAAAATGTAATAAAAACACACTCAGTTCACATTTTTAATTAATTATTTTGTAGATGTACAGTTAAAATCTTGTTGAATTTCATGCAGATAAGGTATCTTATGGAAGCCCATTTCTGCCACTGAATAAAAATTTCATCCAGATTTTTTTTTCTTGCAATTGTGACTTTTTTCTCAGAATTGTTAGGCATAAACTCACAATTCTGATTATTTTCTTGCAATTTAGAAATATAAAATTGCAATTGCGAGTTATTAAAGTCAAAATTCCAAGATATAAACTCGAAATTGTTTTTTTTTTTTTTTGTTTTTTTTGTTTTCTCAGAATTGTGTGATATAAATTTGAAATTGCAAGTTATAAAGTCAAAACAGCTAGAAATAAACTTACAATTCTAATTATTTTCCTGAAATTGCAGGTTTACATCTTGCAATTCTGGCTTTTTTCTTGCAATTCTGGTGAAATTGCAAGTTATAAAGACAAAATTGCTAGAAATAAACTCGCAGTTGAGATTTTTTTTTGCAACTGAGTTTACATTTTGCAATTTTGTCTTTATTTTCTCAGAACTGTGTGATATAATTGATGTATATAAAGATGTAAACTTACAACTGCAAGAAAATAATCAGAATTGCAAGTTTATTTCTGGCAATTTTGAGCTTATAGCACACAATTCTGAGAAAATAAAGACAAAATTGCAAGATGTGAACTCAATTGTTTTGTATTTTCTCAGAACTATGTGAAACGCGAACGCAAAATTGCTAGAAATAAACACACATTTCTGATTATTCTTACAACTGCAAGTTTACATCTTGCAATTCTGACATTTTGCGAGTTGTAAAGTCCAGTTCTGAAGAAAAAAGACTATTTTCTCATAGTTGCAGGTTTATATTTTACAATTCTGACTTTATACCTCTCAACTGTGAGTTAATATCCCACACAGTTGCGAGTTATAAAGTCAGAATTGTGAAATATAAACTTGCCTTTTTTCCTAAACTGATTTTTTTTTTAATATCTTGCAATTCTGACTTTTTAACACACAATTGTGAGAAAAAGACAGAATTGTGAGATAAAAAGTCACAATTACCTTTTGTGTTTCTTATTCAGTGGTGGAAACAAGCTTCAATTCCATCTTGCTCTGACCAAAATAATTTGAACACTTCCTAACTTGCAAATATGAACTTTTTAGGAGGACTTGAACACACCAGTATTCAAAAATAAATTATCTGCCCTTAAACGGTTTCATTTAAAAAAAATTGTTCCTGTGAAAAGCTGTCATTGTTTTAGATTGGATTGGTGCAATGACCTCATATGGAACCCAGACTGGTGCTCAGTGAAAAACGCCCTTGACTTTGGTACAGAATTAGTTCATATTTACAGACTGACTTGTAAACATGGCTTTGCTAACACAGCCTATTGATTGCGTGACGTCTGAAGTTAGAATCCATGCTCTTCGGATTGAAATTGTGGGTCAGACTATATATTGACCGATGACACATCAGTCCTGCTGATACACAAACACTAAATACCATTTACCACCAAAAGCAGTATCGATGCTTCAACTTTGTACTCCACAAATGGAATATTGCCTCATCTGATTTGTTGCTCATCCAGTTTGTTTAGATTGTTGTAACTATTATGTGTAATAAGCATCAGATGATCTGGACGGTCTTTATTTGCTGCCAGAGCTTAAATACGACAGACAGCTGCTGAATGAATCTCCAAATTATGGCAGCTGTCAAGCCTCCGGATGTCTCCTCTGGTGCTTTGAGATTTGTGTTTGTTTAATCTAGTTGTGGTTGTTTTGACAGTTTACCACCCACAAGTGTTTATCATGAAATGTGGTTTGAAAGTATTACATGTTGAAAGTATTACATGATGCTGAGGCTGCAAGTGTAGAACAGAAGACCCACATTTGACCCTACGAAAAGCACTGATATTGTGATAAATGAGTCGGTTCATAAGTAATCTAAAAGTAGTCTGATTATATTACCTAAAATGTGTTATATAATGGATTGCATTACTAACTACAATTTTTGTCACGTAGTATGGAATCAGTAACAGATTACAATGTGTAATTAATCTACCCAGCTCCGCAAACATTTTTGGGCATTGAATAATGGTGCAAATCAAGGCTCTATGCTTACTTTTCTTTTTAGGAGCACTTGTGCTCCTAACTTAAATTTAAGAGCACAGTCAAAATTTTAGGAGCACCTTATAATCAATAATTTAAGAAAATCAAAAAAAAAAAAATTAGCGTTCCCATTACGAGGTGATATTTGACTCCTTAAAGTGATTTACAAGGGAATATGTACATTTTTTTAAAATTATATTTTAAAAGATTTTTCAAATTTCTGATTTAAACAACAGAATAAGAACATATAGAATAAGAATAAGTTACCAATCAAATGAAATCTGTATTAACAAAATTAATCTGTACTACAGATCTGTACAGAAGAACACAAAAGTGGCTTGTAGGTGTATTTTCTTGATTAATGAGGCTCAGAGGTGGTATGAGTGCAATCAAATAATCAATAATAAATAATAAATAATGATAAATAATCATAAACTCATGTTGAGATTAATGTTTTAAATATAACATTTTGAATATAGAAATATTAAATTACTGAAAAGATACTTTAAAAATGAAACTAAAACTGCCAGTAGGTGGCGGCAAGTGACTGATTTAATTACTGAATCACTCATTCATTTGATTCATTCAAACGGCTGATTCATTCAGGAATAAAGCGAGTTTTTGAACTTGAATCATTGACTCACTAGATTTGTTTAAAAAACGCACGTTCATTCAGAAACGAAACGCCGCTGTGTTTAAATGGAGATGTGCAGCGGCTCAGTTGTGACTTGTTTTAAACTATTTTTGATGACGAAATAGAGCAAAATCAGGCAATAGCGTTATAGTGAGACAATGTAAGTCACTTAATATTAACTTATTGCTCATTTAACTGTTGTATTAAATCAATATCTCATTTACAAACTCCCTTAAAAATCATTCAAATCTGTCACTTATCTTAGTTCATTGTGATCTTATTTACACTCTCTGTACACTTTGTTTATGAAAGGATTTGTGAGATATGTCTGTGATACATTACTCAATGTTGCAAAAACACATAGAAACCTTTGTAAATTGTAAATACAGTAAATACAGTAAATTGTCTTTCGCAAACCTTAGTTCATTTAAATGCGTCTGAAAGGGAAACACCTAGAAATGCATATGCAATAAGGCCAGCCGCAAAAATAACTGTGTCCACGTTTTTTCATGACTAATTTATCACTGAATGACTTTAGAAAATCACGCCAGTATTTTTTCAATGCTATTTTTCAATGTGCTGATGCAAGCTATTAGTAAATGTGGCCCTAAAATATAAAAAGCAGTCATTTAAATGCGTGAAATGGGCATAAATGTTCTGTTTGAGTTTTCTTGAAGATTACATTTATTGAAGGTTATTACATTATTAGAACACTTTTAGTGAATAACATTAAGTAAGTCAGATAAATGCACAACACTTTCATCATTTAGCACCTGATTACACTGGATTATGTGTTGCTATTGAATAACACAAAACTTCTAAAAACGTAACGAATATTAGAGGATTAATATTAATGAAAGGATTTAAGTCTATGAAAAGCTCTAGCTGACAGTGTTAGAAACACTGAAAAGAGGTTTAGTAAATTTAATTCCGTTGTCTAATCCTATCATGCGATCCATGATTAGGCTTATTGTGTTCATGCAAATATGATTATGCTTTAACTGGCACTTTTTCTGTAATTAGCTAATAAAATGAAAACCTATACTATAGTTTTAAACATATAAATTCAGATTCAATTTTGAAGCTTCATCTACCTTCTCTTGGTGCTGTATTCTCTCTTCTTCTAATGTTTTGGTCACATTGGCCACATCCTCTAAAGCTTTGAGCAGCTGAATGCTGGGATCTGCCTGCTGCAGCAGAATCATGCTTTGTCTGTTTGCTTCTTTCTGCTTCACCATCATCTACAGGAGAAAAAGAACATTAGGAAACGACTTCCAATTTTAGATAATTTTCCCTCTTCAGCTACTAAGGGAAATGAAACATCCTGTGATGCATGCAGTCATGGACAATTCATACCCATCAGTCAATAAACACATTTATCTTGTCTTTTGGTTGGATTTTCAGGTCATCAGGTCACAGTTTGTCAAAGCCTGTGTGTTGATGCAGTGAATTTAGATGCGTTTTGTCCCATACCTCATGTGCGTAGGTCTCTGCTTTCTGCCTGAGGCTCTGTTCCAAATCCAGCTGCTCCTTCATGTTTTCATACTCGTGAGTGGCCATCATAGACACTACAGAGAAAAACAGTGATGCTTGATTATTTCTAAGAAAGTAACAGTCCTGATCAAACCCCTAGACCTTTTCGGGGTATAATACAAAAAAAAAAAAAAGTATTAGAGGCACAAATTAATTTATTTCACTTTCACATTATCAATTCTTTTAGTAAGCGAAAAATAATTGGATCTATCTATATACTTAACAAATATACTAAATAAAAAGTAATGCTTTATGGAAACATTCACTACTGCTCAAAAGTTTGGTGTCAGTAATTTTGAAAAAAAAAAAAAAAAATACTTTTATTTCGCAAGGATGCATTAAATTGGTCAAAAGCGACAGTAAAGATATTTATAATGTTACAGGTTTTTTATTTCAAATAAATGCTGTTATTTTGAACTTAGTATTTATCAAAGAATCAATAAAAATGCATCATATTTTTACAAAAATATTAAGCACTAACAGCTGTTTTTAACAATGATAAAAATAAGAAATGTTTCTTGAGCAGCAAATCAGCATATTAGAATCATTTCTAAATCACGTTAACACTGAAGACTGGAGTGATGATGCTGAAAATTCGGCTTTAATCACAGGAATAAATAAAAATAAAAATAAAATATTACAATATAAAAAGTAACATGTACACTGCTGTTCAAAAATTTGGGATCAGAAAGATTTTTAATGTTTTTTAAGTCTTTTCTGCTCATCAAGGCTGTGTTTATTTGATTAAAAATACAGAAAAAACAGTAATATTGTGAAATATTATTGCAATTTAAAATAGTGGTTTTCTATTTTAATATACTTTAAAATAGAAGTTATTCCTGTGATGCAAAGCTGAATTTTCAGCATTATTACCCCAGTCTTCAGTGTCAAATGATCCTTCAGAAATAAAGTATTAAAGGATATTAAAATAGAAAACCACTATTTTTAAATTGCAATAATATTTCACAATATTTTTTTTTTCCTCACAATATTGCTTTGTATTTTTGATCAAATAAAGGAACTTTGATGAGACTTTGTTAAAAAACATAAAAAATCTATTGATCCCAAAGTTTTGAGCAATGCAATAGAAACAGCTACTTTAAAGAAACAGCTATTTAAAATTAAATTACTGATTTTTTTTTATCAAATAAATGTAGCCTTGGTGAGAATAAGACTCCTCTTAAATTAAAAAAAATAAAAATGAAAAAAATATTACAGGTCCCAAACTTTTTCAGCCTTTTAGACATTTAAAAAAAAAAAAAAGAACTACTTCTTGTTTCTAAGTAACAATGTAACTTCACACATTATATATATAGTGTATATATATAATATATATAATGTGTATGTGTGTGTGTGTGTGTGTGTGTGTATATATATATATATATATATATATATATATATTACTAATATACAATCACATGTCTGCATATATCAACTATTTTACACCATGGCTACTACTCAAATTTCATAGGCAAAACTGTCAAAAAATAAAAATAAAAAATGAAACCCACTAAACAGTGACCATGTGCAGAATAAGTTCAGCACAAGTCAGTACAGCATTTGACCTGAGTAATGCAGTTTCCAATATTCCAGTCAGAGTAATAACACAAATGAGCAAAGAGGGAGCTGGGAGGATGTCAAAACAAAGTGCATCACCCCCAGCTGGAGGAGAGGGACTTCCTGTGGTGAATCTTTTACAGATAATTTGATCGGGGACTCTGACGTGCGGCCGGTAGTGAGTGGGCTGGTGGGGAACATTAATCTTCTTGGAAGGCACATGCACAGATGCACTGCAGGCCATTTGAGATGATGTCATGCTCATGCATTTGAATACAAGTGAGGAAATGAAGCGGCTCTGTGTCCATAACGTCCGTACTCACCCCTGTTGAACCTCTTAATGGTCTTGCTTTGCTGCTCAATGGTTTTATAAAGCTCCTTCATCTCGGCCTGTTCCTTTTCAGTCTGTGAATTAGCATGAAGCACATGTCTGAGAAACTCGATTAGACATTGTTACGCCGGTATCCTTTTAGGATCAGCAATACCGCAGGTCACTAAGGCTTCATTTCAAGCTCATTTATTATTCATAAACAGGTTAAAATACTACACTTTGCAGTCCGAGCCCCCATTCACTCCCATGAGGCTCGACTGAGCTCCATTTGAGTAAAAAGTTAAAAAGTTGCTTTGCTACTCACGAGTGCCGTCAACTCCTCTATCTGCCTCTGCTGATCTTGAAGCTGACAAGTCAGCTGCTTCTTCTCCTCCAGCAGAGAACTCACAGTTTCTTGGAGGTCTGTGGAAAAATCAGAGGATGCAATGTACGTATGCTTGATATATATGATGCTACATCGCTTTGCAATGGAAACTGCACCCCATTTGTTTGAGATACTCTATGGTATTTACCTTTGACCTGCTGCTTATACTGTGAGAAAGGATCAGAGCCAGGATCTTGTGGGTCAGTCTCTTCTTCTAGAGAAATGCAGTCAGAAATACTGGGCAGCAGCTCATCCAAACACGGCCGTGATGACAGGCTCAAATACTTCAGCTTCCTGTTCTCACAGTTCAGCTGAAATGTGGTCAAAACAAAATTATTAACACCATAAAGTAGTGGCATTTGATGGCAACTGTTTTAACAGTAAAAATCTGTGAATTGGTTAATGGTAAATTTCCTTATTTCATACAAAGTAAACTGTCTAATTGGACATTTCATGTAATTTTACAGTAAAATATAGACAATATAACAAAATACAAAATTAAAAAATAAATATATAAAATAAAAATAGAAAAACAGAAGCACTTTTTTTGGAAGTGAAAAATAGTGAAAAAAACATAAACTGACATTCCCATAATTCTTCAACAGCTCACATTTAACACATATATATATGTATGTATGTATGTATGTATGAATCAGATTAATCCAAATCCGAGTCGCTTCAAAAGATATCCATTGGTGTTCAACAGTTATAACCATGCTAAGGCTTAAATATAATTAGGCTTTTTTCAATGCCTATATTGCTTTTTAGTACATATACACTACCAGTCAAAGGTTTTCTGCTCACCAAGCCTGCATTTATTTGATCCGAAGTACAGGAAAAACAGTACAATTCTGAAATATTTTTACTATATAAAATAATAATTTTCTATTTGAATATATTTTAAAATGTAATTTATTCCTGTGATTTCAAAGCTGAATTTTTAGCATCATTACTCCAGTCACATGATCCTTCAGAAATCATTCTAATATTCTGATTTGCTGCTCAAAAACATTATTATTATTATTATTATTATTATTAATAATTTTATTATTACGTTGAAAACAGCTGAGTAGATTTTTCAGGTTTCTTTGATTAATAGAAAGTTGAGAATAACAGCATTTGTCTGAAATAGAAATCTTCTGTAACATTATAAATGTCTTTATCTTCACTTTTGATCAATTTAAAGCATCCTTGCTAAATATAGGTATTAATTTCTATCATTTATTTCCCATAAAAAAAAAAAACAGATACTGACTCCAAGCTTTTGAGTGGTATACTGTATAATGTTACAAAAGCTTTTTATTTCAGATAAATGCTGTGATCTTTAGGTCTTTCTATTCATCAAAGAATCCTTAAAAAAATTTACTCAACTGTTTTAAATATTATTATATTATAATACATATTATTTTAAATATTATAATAATAATAATAATACATGTTTCTTAAACAGCAAATTAGCATATTAGAATGGTTTCTGAAGGATCATTTGACACTGAAGACTAAAGAGTAATGATGCTGAAAATGTAGCTTTGATCACATGAGTAAATTACATTTTAAAACATATTCAAATAGAAAGCAGTTATTTTAAATAGTAAAAAAAAAAGTTTTGTGCAGAACAGAATTCTTTAAAAAACATTAAAAATCTTACTGTGCAAAAACCTTTGACTGGTAATGTATATGAAAAACTGAAAGAAGTCAAAAACCAGAAATACATGGATAAAATTATTAAGGTTTTGGGTTCCACTTTACAATAAGGTTCCATTTGTTAACTATATTAAACACATTAATTAACATTAACTAACAATGAGCAATACATTTTCTTACATTAATCTTATATTTATTAATCTTTGTAAATGTTTGTTAATAAAAATGCAGCTGTTCATTGTTACTCCACATTAGCTCAGGTCCATTAAATAACATTAATAGATACAACTTTTGATTTTAATAATGTTTTACTAAATGTTGGAATCAACATTGACTAAGATCATTAAATGCTTTAAAAGTATTTTTCATTGTCAGTTCATGTTAACGAATGTAGTTAACTAATGTTAACAAATGGAACCTAATTGTAAAGTGTTAACAGGTTTTTTTTAATGAAACTGTAGTGTAATATTGTTGGGTAAACACCTTGGTTGCCAGAGCCTCTGCATTTTCCCGGCACGATTTCTCAATCTCAAGCTGGGTCTGTAACACATTCACCTCCTCGATCACCATTTGGGAAACTGTGCAGAGAAATCAAATGCATTTATGAGTAAATTAAAGCACATCAGGTCATATTTACAATCAAATCCATCATGCAGGAGCTAAATCTAAATAAATTAGATATAAATCTATATTCTGTTAGATATAAGCATCAGCGAGGCAGATAAAGGTGTGAGCATAGTCTATATTTTTTACAGTATTTTTTGAAGTGAACATCAGGCTACCACCTACACAGTTCATGAGGGGGCTGTCAACTCCACAAGCACAGAAATTATTCACAAATGCTGTTGTTTAATGTATAAAATGCATTTTAAAGAAACAAACAGTGTTGCATGAGCCATTAAACCAGAAATGAAGCATATATGAAAATATATGATATGACTTGATTCATTAACAGCATATAAAACAAGGATTGTAAAAAGAGCAACTGCAAAAAGTACACTTTCATTTAGATGTGGTTTAGTTATCAGTGAAACATTACCAGAGTGTAATGAGATGGACAGTTATCAGTTACATGCTCACAATAGGGACCATTTCCCACACTTTGGGTACCATTGATGGACTGTTGCTACAAAGCACCGGCATGGTAACTCTATACACTACACTGGCCTCTCAAATAGAGGATTGGATGTCATAGCAATGTCAGAGCAGCTCACATCAAACACACTCCTGAACAAGTCAATAGTGCATTGCACTACTTCTAGAATTCCTACAAACAGCATCTAAAAACACAGCTTGTGTTGAATGATTAATAATACTGTATAACAAATATAAACATAATATATGTGTATGAGACAAAATATTGCTAAATGCATTATGTGTGCCTGTGCTTTTCACAGGAAATGAGCAAGAGAGCGAGTTTATTATACATTATTCCATGAAAGGCTGTTGAATTATGCAGGAACGACGCGTCTCTCCACATGCAGTCACAGCAAAGTACATCAACGGCCTGCCCTCAAGCCCTTTCCCAGAATAAATATCCCTCATTTTCTTTTCATGTGGTAACATACTGTACATTGTGAGAATAGAAAGCGTGTCATCAGGGCATGGCCCCACTTTCACCCCACATTCAGGGAGTGATCGACTGATTCTAATATCATATCATATTAGTGCACATTTGACACTATAGAAAAAAGCAACATGCAAAATTAATGTGCAACATTCCAGCATAATTAATAAACACAAATCAAACTGTTAAAACGGCTCACAGGGTTGCCTATAATGCTTAGAATTTACTATAATACTATTACTATAATGCTATACTAAATTCAGCAGCTTTTTCTTCATTTCCTGTTATATATGCAGGATGGGCAGCAGTGCTGCAGTGCGCAGATCTGCAGAGCCAATGAGAGAATAACCTGTGAGTTCAAAGTGAAGTTCACAGCTCCCAACAGCTCTTGCTTAAAACTGAAATCCAAAGAAGAATACAGTAATGCAAATGTCCATAAGAGAAATGCATATCAGAAATCATCCAAATATGCACTCCATCGATTTTTCTTTTTTTTTTTTTTTTAGCTTACTGATCCATCACAACCATTGACCCAATATAAAATGCTACCTATTGTCTTCAAGCATACTGTGCATCATGCAAATGAAGATAAAGAGCAGTTTACATGTGACCCTGGACCACAAAATCAGTCATAAGGGTCAATTTTTTGAAATTGAGATTTATGCATCATCTGAAAGCTGAATAAATAAGCTTTCCATTGATGTATGGTTTGTTAGAATAGGACAATATTTACTTTCGAGATGCAACTATTTGAAAATCTGGAATCTGAGGATGCAAAAAAATCTAAATATTGAGAAAATCGCCTTTAAAGTTGACCGAATTAAGTTCTTAGCAATGCATATTACTAATCAAAAATTAAGTTTTGATATATTTACATTAGGAAATGTACAAAATATCTTCATGGAACATGATCTTTACTTAATATCCTAATGATTTTTAGCATTTTTGGCAAAAATCGATCATTTTGACCCATACAATGTATTGTTGGCTATTGCTACAAATGTACTTGCGCAACTTACGATTGGTTTTGTGATCCGGGGTCACATATTTTTTGATTTAACATGAGGCAATGAAAAAAATAGGGGTGTATCAGTATATTGTGTAACAATATGTATTGTAATTCAAAAATGCAACTAAAATCTAGAATCTGAGGGTGCAAAAAAAAAGCTAAATATTGAGAAAATCGCCTTTAAAGTTGTCCAAATGAAGTTCTTAGCAATGCATATTACTAATATAAAATTAATTCTTGATATATTCACGGTAGGAAATTTACAAAATATCTCCATGGAACATGATCTTTACTGAATATCCTAATGATTTGTGGCATTTTTTGGCAAAAATCGATCATTTTGACACCTACAATGTATTGTTGGCTATCGCTACAAATATACCCATGCGACTTAGGACTGGTTTTGTGGTCTAGGGTCACATATTTTTCATTTAACATGAATGTAATGAAAAAAATAGGGGTGTATCAGTATATTGTGTCACAATATGTATTGCAATACAAAAATGCAACAGTATATATTTTGGATAGTGATAATATGTACTGTGTATAGTTCACACAAGATAAAAGTTTAAACAGATTTATTTGTGCATTAAATATAGTAACAGTGCATCAAATATGGTAAACGCAAAAGGCCACAACTAAAAATAAAATGCACTGTTTACAAAAATGCATTATTTTAAACTTTTTGAATGTATGAAGTCAAACACACAGTGAATGCTTTTGTGTGTAACATAATTCCTTATTTTGAGAAGCATTTCAAAAATTGCTATTTTGGTGTCACCATTTATAAGAACTAAGCCCATTTTTTGATGTAATAGCAAATAAAAAAAGTACCATTTTTTTATCCTATCGTGAAATCAGTATCTTGTATTGAACTGATACAACTGACACCCCTAAAAACAAATGAATAATACTTAGTTTTCAACAAAAACCGCACCATTGAACACTGCTAACATGGCTTGAAATTTCATTTCAGCTACTTATTAATGCTGCATAAATCACCAGGTCTGGCATTTGTGACATACAATCAAAGCAAAACAGTCTATGCACATCTGGGTCATTCACTAATTCTGCATCTGACAATGAGTCAGGGTGTGTGAGTTTGCACGTGCCGCCCATAAAAATAAAGCAGCACAATAACAGGGGTGTGGCTCCCTCTTTTTCTCTTGCAGATCAGTCCAAACTCATCTGCTCAACTCATTTGGCTTCTAATGATTGACCGAGAGAGCGCCGCTTCTGGGCTTTCTTCTGCGAGCAGATTCTAGGTCAGCAAGTCCAGCACGCTTAATGCTGCATGAGCAAAATACGGCTCTGCGGAGTCAGTCAAACAGAGGCGAAAGCTTAAAGAAGTGCAGCAGCATCCTTTGCAGACAGCTTCAAACAAGCATTTGTCTGCCACTTGAACACAACGTCAGGCTGGCATTAGTTTAAAGCGCTTCCATCCCAATTTTGATCACAGCGATTAAGCTCTTTTAATAAATCTCAACAGTTACGGTTTAATCACCCAGCAATTTTGGTTTCAACTCCAGCACTAATTTTGTGCTTGCGCTTGCAACCCGTAATCTACTCCAAACCCAGGGCAGATGTGTAGACTACATTAAAAAGGCGAAAGCATCTATTTCAATGTAAATATTAAGGGCTGTTTCCACACTCAAACGGTGAGATATGTAAAGCGTAAAGGTAAATAAGCTGAGTAATGGGGCTGATAGCTTAACACACGGCCTGTGTTTTAATTTGCATAAGTGCAGAGGGTATTCTTAATGAAGCTCGCTCAGGCGTCCCAAAGAGGAGGTGGGAGACAGCTGCTTTGCCAGACGCGCATCCAGTACCTCCCAGATACTCAACAGCAGTTCCCCTGCAGCAGCCAATCATTAAATAGAACACAGACCAATCACGTGCACCCAGCACAAGACTATTGTCCTGTATGACAGCAACTAGGCCAAACTACTGTGACATTTGCTGTGTCATGTTAGCCAAAGCAAGAATTTGTGCCATTTAGTGAGCAAGACGTTAGAAAATAAATGCACTGCCATTTCATTGCATAAAAAATTAAGCAAAAATTGACCGTAACTCACTAGGTAATTGTGAAAATGTCATGCATTTAGCTTTCTGAGCTGAATATATTTTCACTAAATCATATTCAGGGTGACTTGCATTTCAGAAACGATATGAGAGTGCATGAGGGGTTTGGCATGAACTACAATGGAAGGTTGAAAAGCGGGCACCTATTCATTTTCTACTGATAAATTATTCATAATTGGTGATTTTTAATAATTTAGTGCTATAACAAGACAGTGATGAGAGCTGAATTCAGCTGGTCTATGTTGCCTCCCTAGGGATTGTCTGACAATTCCAGGACTCCAATAAAAAGGGCAGCAAACTTAAAAAAACAAAACAGAACAGAAGCCTAAAATAGTCTAAAATAAATTCACTTATGCACAATAAGTATCGCAACTAATTTACCAAACAGGCTTCCAGGTAAAATGATATTGTGAGATAGCATGCCTTATGACTTTATTATATATACAATTTTAAACCAGTCATAAGGGTCATTTTTTTTTAATTTTATGAATAAATAAGCTTTCCATTGATGTATGGTTTGTTAGGATAGGACAGTATTTGGCTGAGATACAACTATTTGAAAATCTGAAATCTAAGGGTAAAAAAACTCAAAATACTGAGAAAATCACCTTTAAAGTTGTTCAAATGAAGTTCTTGGCAATGCATATTACTAATCAAAAATTACGTTTTGATATATTTATGGTAGGAAATTTACAAAATATATTCATGGAACATGATCTTTACTTAATATCCTAATGATTTGTGGCATAAAATAAAAATCGATAATTTTAACCCATATAATGTATTTTTGGCAATTGCTACAAATGCTACTTATGACTGGTTTTGTGACCTAGGGTCACATATATAACATGTCAGTGTTTTTATGCATTGCATATAGTCATGCAAATATTGATAAAAATTCATGCATAAAAAAACAAGCAGAAAATTAACATACAAATTATACAAAAGATACTAATCACGAAGAGGATTCCAGGAGAAAAAATCTGTAATGCTATTCCAAATTACAAATATGCTTTCTGTAGTTCTCTACTCAAATACATAACCATATATACAGTACAAAAACATGTGAAACCCTGTCAAATGAAGCCCTATTTTCAATCTTGCAGAGAAGAATTTGCATTTTCTCACCTGAGAACAATTTCCAGATTCTGTTCCTAAAGCTGGCAGGCGCTCGAGTGTTGTCAGAGTGCTAACAAATTAGTTAGTGACTGAGGCTGGGTTTCCTTACATGTCACAAAATGCAATGGAAGCAGGTAAGGTCACCTTAACACTATTGCATCTCCACGGTTGGCTCCCAGTAGCCATGGAGACTTGAATAACCGCTAACACCTACAATAATGGACCATTCAGAAGAGCCCCCAGGTAATGTCATGATGATATGGGTGAGGGCGAGGGGATCGGAAATGGGATAAGACAACACCGAGCGTCAATTTAGTGGGAAGAGCCAAGTGAGATCATCTTCACCTCCTACTCTGAGTGGAAAGGTGATGTTTGGAGTTCACTGAGGTCAGGTTTGTTGGACACCAGGATACTCACAAACGGGACCCCGGACAACAAAACCAGTCATAAGAGTCAATTTTTGAAATTGTCCTTTATACATCATCTAAAATCTGAATAAATAAGCTTTCCACTGATGTATGGTTTGTTAGGATAGAACAATATTTGGCTGAGATGCAACTATTTGAAAATCTGGAATCTGAAGGTGCAAACAAAATCAAAATATTGAGAAAATCACCTTTAAGGTTGTCCAAATGAAGTCCTTATCAATGCATTTTACTAATTAAAATTATGTTTTGATATATTTACGGTAAGAATTTTTTTTCTAATATATATATATATATATCTATATATATATATGTTATTTTTTTTTTTTTTTTTTTTGAGAAATTTTTAAAAATATTTTTATATTTTTATTTAAAAAAAGGTGCTGTAAACTGAATCGTTATATGCTTTCGTAATTGTATAATACTATTGTATTTTGTAGATGCAACTTAGATTAGTTATATGCATCTGCTATTTCTGACTTTACTTGAACGCACCAAAAAGCCTGCAAGGGTTAAGTGGGGTGCTGATAAATGCTGTTTATAATTGTATTAATTTGTGAGTAATGATTTGTGGTCCATATTGAGCCGGGATCTGGACCGCAGGATGCTAATTGTTGACCTCTGGTCTATGCAGAAGATCAGAAAATGAATTTGATGCAATACCACTAATGATAAGTGATTTTAGACCGCACCTATAAACAGAATCTCTACGTTGCACATTGCATTATTCTTCTTCCCATTCTGAATGACCTGACATAGAATTAAAAATCAGCAAAAGGTAACTTCACATGCTTTCACAACAGTCAGGATTTTATTGATCTTACCCCGTTTAATGTGCTTGAGTTGCCTTTCAGCCTCATCTCTCTCTGCAGTGAGTCTCTGGCACTGAGGAGAAGAACAGGTGATGGCATATTGAGAAAATTATACAGAAGTACTGACAAAATACACAATTCAAGAGCACAGCATTTGCTAAAACACTATATATACAAAATAAATAAAGTTTGGGGTTAGCAAGTTTTTTTAAATATATAAATTAATATATATTTTTTTTTTTTTAGCAAGGATGTATTAAATTGATCAAAAGTGACAGTAAAAGCCATTTCTAATGTTGCACAAGATTCGTATTTTAAATAAATGTTGTTCTTTTGAACTTTCCATTTATCAAAGTATCAAAATGTATCATGGCTTCCACAAAAAATGAGCAGCACAACTGTTTTCAACACTGATAATAATCAGAAATGTTTCTTGAGTGGCAAATCAGCATATTAGAATGATTTCTGAAAGATCGTGTGATACTGAAGACTTGAATAAAGTGCAAATATATTCAAATAGAAAATAGTTATTTTAATAATATTTTACAGTATTAAAAATTTTACTGTATTTTTAATTAATTAAATGCGGCTTTTGTAAGCATAAGAGGTGTAAAAAACATGAAGAAAATCTTTCTGACTTCAAACGTTTGAACAGAAGTGGTCATATTTACAAAAATACACTGAAAATCGCATACCGTTACATTTAACACACTAGTATTCTTCAAAGTGATGATGTTTCTATCCCTGAACCAGATTCCTAAACCAGACTTATGTGAGGGCATGTATGCATATACTGTATGTTCTTGCTAGTTTATTCTGGATATCAGTCTGTAATTATGACAGTTCATGCCTTTGGCCTAAAATTAATACACTTGCCTTATTTCCTACACTGTAAAAATTAAGTGATTTTTTTATGCTTTCTCAGATGGTGATAGTGATGCAATCCTCTGGAGAACCTCTCGAAACCTTCTTAAAAGATTAGTTCTCTGCAGAACTAACAAAACCAGTTATTCATTCTCCTTTCTCCTTTATGTAAATTGCAAACACATGCAAAGGTGTTGCCTTACCATTACACAAAAATGTGAACCACTGAAGACTATGTCTCTGTTAACCTTACATTAGTTTGTATATTTAAATAAACGCAGTTTATTTGTACAGTTTGATTCAATAAGTGTAAATATTAATATGAAACCACAACAGAAATATGAATATACATGAAACCACAATAGGTTGTTTTAAGAGGTGTGGCATTACCCACAAATGATGTGTGCTAGAGTAAACCGATAGGAAAACACTAATAATATAAGATCATTATCCGCATGATCTGCTTAAACTCCTACGAGACATACAAAAGATGCTCAGACACTGTCACATGAAAAGGGTGTCAACCCTCGAATGAATAAAAAAGCCGGTTAACTCACACAGCCGCAGCCTGATCTCCGATTTTCCCTTTTCTCACTACTCTGAGATTAATTTATGCTCATGAATAGAGAATGTTACAATAATTAGACGTGAAGGCAGTAGAGATTTATTCTTTCATGCATACATCATCTCTCACCTCCGTGCTCTCCTCCCGAGCCTCTCCCTCTTCATCTCCACCGGCCTCCATCTCATTCACTGCACAAAGCAACAGAATCACTCGTATAATAATGCATTACACATTTAAACAATCACCTCACATGCTGCTTTCCTCAGTAAAATCGTTGCCATTTAAAACAAGCCAACTCTATTGTTATATTCAAAATTTTCAGTACCACAGCCGGTAGACAGCGGCGTCGCATCCATCTCCCCTCCTCACGTCAGACTCAGCCAGTCAGTGTACCACCCCGGCGTCTACTATGGCGAAGGATTGATTAATGAATATTAAGATGCTTGAGTGACGTTTGCCCAATCGCCCTACTTGATTTGTTGAAATGCGGCCGAATTGGCTGCTGAATATTAATCTAGGTCACGTGACAGGACGCTTGCCGCAAAGCTCCTCCCCAAGAGGGAGCCAAACTCCGCTTAAAAAGCGACAGAGGCTGTTTGAATAGAAGTCAACGAAGGAGATGCTTCAAATAAACGACTTGTGAGTGAAAACAGATTCTAATATAATAAACTGAGTGCCTTGCTGCTAGTTTTAAATGTTTGGCTTGGCATATATGCAAAGCATATTCATTTTAGAGAGAGCCATATAAGTGATTTCACTATTTTTATCTAAAACAAGTTTACTTGATGATAGAGCTACATTACTTATCATTCCCATAAAGCACTGCGAATATATATATATATATATATATATATATATATATATGTATGTGTGTGTGTGTGTGTGTGTGTGTGTGTGTGTGTGTGTGTGTGTGACCCTGGACCACAAAACATTTATAAGTGTAAATTTCTCGAAATTGAGATTTATACATCATCTGAAAGCTGAATAAATAAGGATAGGATAGGACAATATTGCCCGAGATACAACTATTTGAAAATCTCCAATCTGATGATGCTAAAAAACCAAAATACTGAGAAAATTGTCTTTAAAGTTGTCTAAATGAAGTTCATAGCAGTGAACTTTGATTCACTAATAAAAAATTAAGTTTTGATATATTTACGGTTGGAAATTTACTAAATATCTTCATGGAACATGATCTTTACTTAGTACCCTAATGATTTTTGGCATAAAAGAAAAATCGATAAATTTGACCCATCCGATATATTTTTGGCTATTGCTACAAATATACTTGTGCAACATAAGGTTTTGTGGTCCAGGGCCACACACACACACACACACACACACACACACACACACATATATATATATATATATATATATATATATGAAGAGTTCAGATGCAAAACCAGATAAAAGCCATCTCGGTCAAAAATGAGATAATACTGAGTGAATACTCTTGACACATATTATATGTCCATCAAATACTTTTTCTTCAAACTCGCTAAAATACCAGCCTCAGCCCAATCAGAAGTACCGGTACTTACATAGAAACCTATACATCTGAGCCTGATAAAAATGCATTTTTTAAAGAAACACATCAGATGGATATATCTGGTTTTGCATCTATATATATATATTAATCACGATTAATCGCATACAAAATAAAAGTTTGAGTTTGCCTAATATATGTGTGTGTGCTGTGTGTAATTATAATGTATATAAATACACACGCATTCATGTAAGAAATATTTACAAGTATGTGTATTTATTATATTTATATATTGCATTAACATTTATATGTTTTGTTCTTTAATTAAGAACACAGCAAATTGATTTATTTTCATATTCTGACAATTATTTTCATATTCGTATTCAAACAATTACATCAAACAATGGCAGAGGCATCAAATTACAATTGCAATACAAAACAATGCACCAAACAGGCCCGAAAGGTTTAGCATCTGTTTGATGTTTATTTGCATCAAACAAAAGAGAAACCATTATTAAGATGAGACTGAACAATTTATTTACAAGATTCGTTTCTATATGGAATAGTGGGAATTACAAAAGTTTAAAAAGTAAAACACCTAGAAGCATTATCATCAAATTATTTACTACTCCATTAAACCTAGATTGTGCTTCTTCCCTTTTTATCTTATTGAAAACTGTCTCAATAGTGCCCTCTTCTGTCACCTCAATGAGCTCTTTTCTTTGGTCACTCTCCTTATCCCAGCAGAAGTCATAATTTAACTTTATAATATATATAGAATATATATTATTTATTATTTAAAGGACAATTAATTATAGTTTCCAATTAGTTATCCATCCCAAAGAACAACATAGAAAAGTTACATCCACTAATGCTATTGTTACATCCATTGTCACTTCTCCCTATAAAGTGCAATGCACATTAAAGTTTTAGATCAGTCAGAACTAATTTTAGATGGGGGTTTTAACAATTAATTATAACATAGATGTTCTCCTCTTCCGATATCTGAACTACAACATATTGCATGGTCAGTAACACTAGCTCATTTACACAGGTATCTCTCAGCTACTTTTACTATAATTTTGATCTTTGATCTTGTCTCTTATCCACAACTGAAGCGTCCTTTATTATCCTCCATTCCTTCCCTCATCATCTTACCTCTCCATTTAAACCTGAATTCACTGCTTGACAATATGTGTTATACATATATAAAATAAAAGGAAAGTTTACTTCAACCAAAAGATACAAGATGCTTTATATTTTACATTTTCAAAGTTCTGCTAAATTATTCTTTAAAAAGTATTAAATAAAACTAAAAATTAGGTAGGCCAGCTTGAAATACAGCACTCAGTTTCATATAATATGTAAATCAGCTCAGTCTGTGTCCTCGAGGGGTCCTTGGCCCATTGACCAAGGCCCCTTCTATGTAAACACAAATGCTGGTAAAACAAGCTCACTTTCATGCATAACAAGTTTTTGCAACAATAGGTCATGGCAAATATTTGAAGTTAACTCTATCATTTGAGAGGTTTGCTACTACCACAGTAACACAAGAATGCAAATTAACAGTACCACCCACTTACAGTGCACTGGTAAAGTGTTCACATTTACATACTTTTGTACAGTATGTTTTCAACCATAGTCTCCTTTTATTTTCATTTGGTCCTCATTTCACCACTTCTCTATACGATACATTATATTTAGCTCATTCTTGTTGTACTTACACTACGCTCTTTCTGATTTCATAACCCTCATGTGCAATACTATGTGCTTCAACACAGTTACAACACCAGCCACCCTCTCCACTTTTACTATAGTTGTGCTTCTCGTGCATTTTTTGTCTTGCACCCTGCTGACATACTTTTCTGATATTTCTAACATGACAAAAGAGCACAATTTTTAAAAAAAAGTATACAGAGGCTATTCCTTCTGCATTCACCTGCACCTTCCTTTGTATGCCTCCTATAGTCTCACATAGCCAGACCTTCAGACTGACAGCAAAAGGTCTGGGAACCTTGGCACTACAACCTTTTTACATGTCATTTTTACCCCTGGTATCACAAACAAGGCTTAAGCCTAGTCCTAGACTAAAATGTAAGTCTGAGCTGTTTCAACTGAAAGAAACTTGCACTGACTGATCTTAAAATATATCAGTGCCTTTGTTTTGTCTTTAGATGCACACCACTAATGTTTTTTCTAAGGCATGCTTATAAAAACTACTTAAATGTCCTAATTGAACTATGGCCTAATCCTGGCTTAGTCTAAGCCCTGTCTGTGAAACCAGGCCTATCTCATAATTATAGAAGCCTATTTCCACTACATAAGAAGAAATCGTAATTTAGGATTTATTAAATCATAATTATGAGATCAAATGTGGCAATTATGAGAAACGGTCATCATTAGGACAAAAAATTAAATACATAAAGTCAAAATGATGAGATACTAAATCAAAATTATGAGACGAAAAGTGAAAAGTATGAGATTTTAAGTAATAATAATGCGATAAAAGTTGCAATTATGAGAAAAAATGTTAATTGTGAGTTTTAACTCATAGTTTTGACTTTTTAGTTTCAGAATTTAGACTTTTCATCTTATAATTATGACTTGGTATCTCATAATTTCAATTTATCTTTTAACCCTTTAACTGTCACCCCCATTTTTGAACATGAAAGTTCACTATCCAAATTTAAATTGTTATAATTCATGAACGAATACATTTTCTAATATGATTTTGAAGTACCATTTCCATGGTAATGCAATGTCAGATTTTAAAATTTTAAAACTTTCCTTTCCTTTCCTAAAATGGGTTTCAAAGGATAAATTTTGAGGTTTTAAACTTTAAATTGATATATAATTAATGATAATTTCTGAAACATGACAGGGAAAAGGGCAACAAAAACAGACTTTTGGTGACAAAGGTCAGAGCTCCTGTTATGATTTAGATCTATTACTGTTCCTACATAATCAGAAGTCTTAGACCTTTCCAACCATATATAGTTTAGGGGACAGGTGACAGTTAAATGGTTAATTATAACATTTCATTTTATATTTGTTTTATTAAGCATTTTTTTTCTTATATGGTGGAAATAGGCCTCCTTAGCTGTATCTATACTCGAAAGTGTTACATATGTACTCCCATGTTTACTCAGTAGTGCCACCTAGTTTCATAGCCTGGTCCAGTGGTTCTCAAAGTGTGGTACGAGTACCACTAGTTGTACTCAGGCTGTATATTTACAATGTTAAAGTGGCTGACAACAATAAATATTCATATTAGTAATAAATCTGCCTCGTTTTTGAACTGTGCAGAACTGTACCTGAATAGTTAGGCCTACTATGTTAATGCTGTATTTTAATGTTGGCCATCATGGTGGTACTTGGAGAGCCAAATATTTTCTGAGGTGGTACTTGGTATAAAAAGTTAGAGAACCACTGACCTAGTCTAACAGTATTAGTTTATAACAGTATTACACAAGATGCCAGACAGCACTTATCAGGAAATTCTCTGCAATATAATATAACATGTTTCTTCACCAGCGGCATCAGATTTGAATTGCAAATGTCTAAAACCTTTTACATTGGCATTGTACAGCTTTGTAATGGGTGCAGCTATGAATTGACCACAGGAATATTTGTTTGTTTTAGGGCTAATTAAAAAGAGGTTTCAGTGAATGAAAACAGACTGTGATAATCAAGCATAATGTATACACAAACTTCATTTCAAAGAGTTAAGTGAGGGCTTTCAAGATGATTTTAGATTTCGGCTTGACTGTCTGTGATTTGATTGTTTTAACAAGACTTTGCGGCCTATTTCTCATCCATTGTTAACTATATGACTTGCTTTCCGTTTATTTTAAATGTTGTAACAATAGTCATTGAAGGGCTGTTGTATGAACTGTGTGTTCCTGAAGCTTTAGCATGTTTGTCATTGGCGAGTCTGTCAATAGCAGTTCTTCGGTAAAGTCAATGCATGTGTGGTTTATTGACAAGAGTGTGTTCCTATAGTTCCTGTAGCAGGCAAGACGTTAGCAATGCCAAAGCAAGTATCAGTATTATTGCAGGGTAGTGTGAATGCATCGTAAGTTCAATAAAGGTGTCTTCCAGATGTGTATATGGAAATGTAGGATTTCAGTAATGACTAACATTAGAGCTTATTTTAGTGAAGCTGTATCCTTCAGCAGATATGATGACTCAGCTGTACACGTTGCAGTTTTGCAGTCGTGTTTTCAATAGCGCCATTCATAAAGTCAGAGCGATCCACTATCCATCAGCGACACCAGTGGATAAAGGTCCCGATGATGCTGCATCTCACTCAACATTGCATTGAAATTACCTTGAAATGACGGGAAAAACAAAACAAAACAAAACAAAACAAAAAAAACATTGGTTCCCATCAGCTTCGTTAAATTAGAGGTGCAGTAGTATTTAAAAATGTTTAAAATGCATAAACTTGATAAGACTTTGATGTGACTTGGTTTTAATAAATACTAGCTTATGAACATAATTATTACATGATGCATTGTTGATAGTGTTTAGTGAACGCTGTTTTATATGCACAGCCCAGTAACTGCAAACATCATATGGTGTATATGAGATGAGCCTTTTCACCACCTGACACTGAATCACATTGCATGACTTTGCTTGCTTATATATTAGCTGATTATTTGAACTTCATCTGTTGAAATGACTAACACTCATCTAATGGTGAGCAATAACAGCAGTAAACAGCCCCTGATTACATTTGGATTTCAAGAAATCTATCCAGGTGAGATCATAGGTCATGATATTTATTTTCCTGAATGTCAACATGACTGCAAATGTGATGTTGATTTTATAGAATTCAGTAAACAGTAAGTTACTATTAAGTGACTTATATTTTACACACAGTATTGTCTGTTTTGTGCTATTTTGCCAACAAAACGAGTAAAGAAACATATCCACAGCTGAAGCATTGGCATCTCCGAGCAACACAAAGCGTGTTTGCTTCCCAAACAAAACGGTTGAGTGAATGATTCAATTACCCATTCATAAAGTCATCAGTCACTTCCTTTGTTCCTGAATAAAACATTTCTTTGGGACAAATCCAGTGATTCAGTGACCTATTAATTAAGACAGTCACAAAATCTTTCAATTACATCCAAGAGATTTACACACCGGCCTGTTATTGTGGGGACATTTCCACGCCCCTAAACATGATGCGGCACAAAACGAAATGTGATTGGTTGCTTAACCTTGTCTGTCATATGGCCTCTTGGGTGGGCCTTGGCCATTCAAATAAACCAAGGCTTCCAGACCGTCTGCTGTCAGTCTGAAGGTCTGGCTATGAGAGATTAATAGTTCCTGGTCCCCATTAACTATCATTTTTAGTTGTATTAATTATTTATTAATTTGGCATATGAAAACAGAAATAGACAGAATCATATCACTTTCACTGTTATAGACACATTGATGGATACAGCATTTATATGAAATTAAGAATGATATATTCTAATGAAAACAGTGTTTAAATTACTGTCACTGGAATGCTGAGGAATGGAAAGATTACACAAAAATGCCCTGTATCAAATCCTACCCTGCGTTCTTTCATACACACACTGTGCTCTTTGTTTCTTTGCAGGGGAGTGTGGCTGAATTTTCTCAAGCCTGTGTAGAATTTGAAGTCCATATGGATTAAGACCATTGGCAAATTTTTTTTGCCAATGGTTTAAATGTAACCTATTTAGCCTACACATTTCTACATGCTCAAAAAATCTGTGTAGGAAGATTTAAAAAATTTAGTAATCATTTGGCTCATATTTCACACCAAAAAAAAAAAAAAAAAAAATCATTAAATAATAAAGACCATCCTGTCAATAATGAGGTTACATTACCACAAATTTTGTTCAGCTATAATATTATATAAATTCTAAATAAATAATAGAGACATTATGATTGTCAAGATAATTTGTGCATTGTTGGGTTAATTTCAGTGTTGGTTGTTGGCGTTTAATCAGATCTTTCTAAATAATCAAATCAGCTGTAAAAGTAAGATAAGTCACAGGCGAAAGCTTAGATTAACTGAACTGAATGTTTACTAAAGCCGTCTAATCTTGGCGTTGCCCTGACATCAAAGATTTGCTTTACACATTACTGGGAGACTGTTTATATACTAAAGTAGTTTGCAATAAAACCAAAGTGCATTTGTTCTATATAATCATAACTTTATTATCCCCATCTGTTGAGTGAATTTTAATGTAACATGAACCCATGGGTCCCATGCAGTGTTCCCTCTGATAAACAAAATGCAAGAGTTAATTAGAGTAATCTGAATCTGTGCCAGATGCTTCTTATATTTTTGTTCCTTAAGTCATAATGAGTGATATTGTTTTGCCTAATTCAGGCTCCGTTGGCAATAAATTGTGTATGAATCATACTATTGCGAAGGTTTAACTTATGACTATTAAACAGGCAACGCTGACGCGTTTTAGACTCCTCCCTGTAGCGTCAATTGGGTTTATTAATATTCATGAGTCCCACATCCGCTTGTGACCAATCAGGTCGACCTATTGAGCGCGGAAGATTCATATTCATACGCCGAACCCTCGCCGTAGTATTTTTGGAACCCGGACACAGGAACTGTGTGGAAACTTTGAGGGGTTGTGCGGTCGACCTCCGAAAACTTTGTGTATACTGAGAAAGCAGTGTTTTAAGTTTGAGACCTAACCAGGAATTAGTAGTCACGTGACCCATGTTTTTTTTTTTAAAACACTGTCCACGTGATATTACAAACTTAGCGTGGCTTCAAATGTCACGGAACAGATCTTGAACTTTAAGGATAGGTCTGTAGATGTACTGAGGTGAAACTCTTTAGTGATTAAATGTCATCTCGGATGATTAAATGAACCGATCTCATTGCGCAGCCGGTCTGAGGTGAGTTTAAAACACAGAATCTTTGCCGCTTTTTCTTTAGTTAATAACTTACATTGAGTCAGTTGTACACGTTGCACTTTTCTTTTCAATAGTGCCATTCATGAAGTCAGAGCACTGCATGAAACAAACTGCTGTTATATCACACCGCTCCTGGTCTTTCATATATTTTAGACGATTAAACAAGTTTAAGTTTGAAGTTAAAAATGTTTAAAGTTAGTTGAAATTGGCTTTATCTTGGAATTGATCAAACTAGCCTCCATGTGTTCATCTCTGTTTTGCATTATGAATGTTAGGTATATTTTGTTGAACTGACTAACATTCGAATGAACGACAGAAAATGCAACAGTTAACAGTATAAGAAGTTAATAAAGTTTGCACATGATTTCGTCAACACTGTTCAGGAAATTTGGTTTTTGAATGTTGCAATTTTTAGTTTTTCACGCCACATGAAGATTTAACTAAAGGAAAGTTTTAAAATGCTACTCGTGATTTCTGCAAACGTGTCATTTCTGTTTAGTATAAACAAAACCTCGCTTTGAACATACGTAATTGTCATTTTAAGGCGTCTTTGCAGATGAGATCATGGGTGTATAAAGTGTATACGTCAGCAGCACTAACTTACACCATTTGGTTTGTAAATGTTGATATTTATTTATTTACTTATTTACGAATTGGTAATGCAAAGGTGATGCGCAGTCATTTTCTATGACTTTGAAGTTTCCTGTCAAGTGAGCCAGTTTTATTACTAATGTAATGGACTGATTTATGACTCCACATTTTATACTTTTTTTTAAAAATGCAAGACCCATATACTTCTGTGTGTGTTGTCTCAGAATGAACGTTATCATACAGTGACGCAAGTTGCCGCCCCAACTGCCAAATTGACCACAGAGTATCACCCAATAGGGCACTTCATCAAATCACAAAATGAAGCATGAGGTCCCATTTTGGCATATTTGCATATAGTTGTTAAAGATCAATAGGTGTAACAAATTTAAAGCTATAAATACAAAGTCACATGATGCTTCTCCCTGATTTAATTAAGAAAGTGTTGTCTTAAAGCTTGTTCACACCTAGAGGAATATTGAGTGTGAAAATTATAACAGAGACGTGTTATAATCTCTCTCTCTCTCTCTCTCTCTCTCAATAGAGTGAAAGATATTTTATTGGACTGTCCTGTTTTTAATGTATGTAGAAAAATCTTTTACGAAGGGAACATGCTTAAAAAATTATTTAGTATAATTTTGCCAGGAAAAGTTTTAGAATTTCTATCATATGTTAATGTAAAAAAATCTTGTGTAATATAACTTGATTGTTTGTTTGTTAGTTTTTATTGTAATTGCTATACTTTTTTTTTTTTTTTTTTTTTTTTTTTTTTTTTTGCTATGAAAATAGCAAAAATCATTTTTAATGATAAATTATAAACCTTTAAAGACAGACCTATTGTAAGTTCAGAGGTTGGTAATTGATGGTGTATGCTTTTATTGAAGCCATCGGTTCGCATTATTTAACTTTAAATAATCATATTTAACGGCTAAATTTGTGTGAAAAACTGCATAATCATTGATGCTGTTCAGAAAATTTCACCAATCAGAAAGTAGCAGTGGATAAACTGCCCAAAAGCTTTTTGCAGGGACTGCCTACTGCCATGAAGCGCTGCAAATGATTTGGGTATATATGAATATTTTGCAATAAAAAATAAATAAATACATACATATACATACATGTGTACACTACAATTTTTTTACAACTTTTTTTGAGAAACATTAAACTGTTGATTATATCTAAAACTATATATATATATAGTTTTAGATATAATCAACAGTTTAATGTTTCTCAAAAAAAGTTGTAAAAAAATTGTAGTTCTTTCCCTCACTTAAGCCATTAAGTACACTTTTTTATTCTTTTGTGTTTTTGTCTGATTTTTCAAATGCCCTTTTTGCTTAAAAAGTATGAGTTTGAACTGTTGTGATTCACCTTATGGCTGGTGTGGTTCATGACTTCTAACGCTTTAACAAAGATTGGGGGAAAAAATGCAAAAATACTTCCGAAGCCATTTTCATTACGCTTTTCTACCATTTTTTATGTATTAGTTTGAATAGACACATCACATGCAAAAATCAGATTGAATTTTTATAGCGAATATTCGTGTTGGTGTGACCAGGGTCTGGTTGCGTAAAAGGTTAAGACTAGTCTTACAAGTTAGTTATCTAATTTTTATTTCCTTTAAGAAATGTTTTTAATTAGGTTGCATAAAAATGTATTTGTTGAATCCAAAAAATAGGACTGATTATTGCTTGGCTAACTGCTAGTTGATTTAGACTAGTTCTTAAGTCACTGTCTTAACACAGAGGCTAAGTTTATGCAACTGGCCCGAGCTCTTTATAACAGGAGGTAAAATTATTGTAGGACAGAGCAATTATGTACCAGTTTATCCTAATAACTTTTCTCAAAAATTTGATATTTAAGATGAATATTTTTATATATTTTTGCACTCATTTAATTGATATTTTTTCTTTCATCATGGACTAGCTAGATTTTTCTTGTGCATTCTGTGATCCATTTATTATAGCATGATGCATCTCAACATATATCAGCATACTGTTGGAAAACCGATTCTGCTTTTGGTGCAGAAAAGCTCAACCTCTAGCAATGGTGTGAATTAGTGATGCAGACGTGTACACTGTATACACCCATGATCTCATCTGCAAAAATGCCCTGAAATGCCACTAAACAAAGCACAGTTTTGTTTATATTAAACAAAAAAATGACACGTTGCAGAAATCAGGAGTAGCATTTTAAAGCTTTCTTTTAGTTAAATAATCCTGTGGTGTGAAAAACTAAAAATCGCAACATTCAAAAACCAAACAGCCTGAATATTGTTGACAAGATCATGTGCAAACTTTATTAATTCATATACTGTTTACTGGTGCATTTTCTGTCGTTTATATAAATGTTAGTCAAGCATTCATAATATTAAGGCACCATTGAGTTTGCATGTTGGCAGCTGCAGATGATCCATCAGGTACACACTGAAGGTATTAAGTAAAGGTGGCCAGGCATGTTAATGAGGCCTTGGGATAGAAGAGGCAGTCTTTTGAGGCCTGTTACTCTGTGTGTGGTGGGTTTGGATCAGGTATGTGTGTTCTGTCAGTCTAAACTGATCTGCAGTGAGTGCTTCTTGAGTTTTGAAGACTTTTTGAGGCTGACTGGTTGGAGAAACTGAGAATTGAAGAAAATTTGGTCCTTCTGAGACATCATCAGTCATAAGTCTCTGCATGCTCTCCATTATTCACAATGACTTTAGTGACCTTTAACAGTACCTTCCTTGGCTCTTTAAGCCAAGCACAAAACTCTGTTAGCTATGCTGACAAGACAAGTTTCCCCTGACTGGATTCTCACTGAGCTTGTGAAGTGCCTCGAGGTGCCTGTCATTGCAGCTCCCTCAGGTTATATTTAGTTGGATTGTGTGTTGAGGTGTGTGTGACCAATGCCAGAAACTCTTGTTCCTTTTTCACACAGTTAGTCGAGCCACAAAGAAACAAGAAACAAAAACTGGCTCAAAGATGCTTGCCCGGCAAGACTCGGCTCTTGGTCACCTCAGCTGCCCTCTTAATGTAGAGATGTGTATCTCTGTGGGATGAGGCGTAATTTGAACAGCTGGGGAAGGCTGATTATAGTGCTGAAGGGAGGGATCCTCATTTTCCATGCGGGCTGGTGGTTGTACTCATCAGGGCTTTGATTCTCTGAGAACATCTTCAGCAGCTCCTCAGCAATTACAGCTTCTAACTTGAATGAAGAAGTACTTAATGATCAGACTGATTCGTATTAATTGGAATCACTTTGGCAGATCCGTTCATTGTCATGAATGAAGATGATCTTGTTTCTTTCCAAGCTTTACTTGGGGGTTTATGTGATTCTACATAGGCAAATAATTATAAATAACAAGAAAACATAATGATAGACAATGGTAACGAACTGAACAATAGTAAATAAAGCATCGAACATCACTTATTAAAAATATTAATAAAATATAATAAAAAATGCAGGCTCAAGTTGGTGGGTTTTTTTATATATCCTTTTTTGATTTACATTAACTGGCCACCTACGGTATATTGGCTCAAAACATGTACGGTACACTACCATTTAGTATTAACTACCATTTTTTTTTTTTTTTTAATCACTTATACTCTCTTTTATTTATCAGTTAAAAAAAAAAATATTTTCTTTTGTGATGTATTTTAAAATGTATTTTATTCCTGTGATGCAAAGCTGAATTTTCAGCAGCATTACTCCAGTCTTTAATATCACATGATCCTTCAGAAATCATTTTTAATATGCTGATTTGGTGCAGCTTGAAATGTGCATTATGATCAGCGTTATGCAGGACATTTTAACACATTTATGTATAGTTTGCCAAATATGAAGAATGCAAGCTGTACCCCATAGGAAATGTATTTGGTGTCAAGCAGCTATGATAAATATTATAATAAAGAGCATGCAAAAACATTGGAAACAGTCCAGCTCAGTAGTTAATGCACTCAGTTTGTGTCATTTATGTACTCCTAAGTAGTTGATAATTAACCTAAAGTACACATTTTACTGCTTTATTTAGTCGTTAATACTTTATGGTCCTCGTGTTTTATTTCTAAGTGAATTTTTCTGTAACAAGAATCAAATCATGCAGCAGATCTCTGAAGACTTTGAATCCCACAGTTGGCAAAGTAGCAAGACTGCGCCAGATGCTTCTTACATTTTTGTTTTTCTACAGTCATAATGAGTGATAATTTTTGCCATCTGTTTTCTCTGATGAGAAGTTGGATTTTGTAAATTAATTGAAAAAGTCAAGGACTTAGTAAATTGTGTAATAGTGATTGTATAATAGTGTATGCTGATACTGACATTGATAAATTGATTTATTCTAATTTCTTTTTAGGAGAGTGAGTATTTTTTTTTCCCCTTTACACAAATGTTCTTGTGCCTAAAGGAACAGTTCACCCAAAAATTAAAATTCTGTCATTAATTACTTACCCTCATGTTGTTGCAAACCCGTAAGATCCTCGTTTATCTTCAGAACACAAAATGAAGATATAATTAGATATAATAAGAAATAATTAGACATGCTAAAACACAGAATTGGATAACAATAAAAAAATAAAACATTTCATAGGGCCCTAAACATGTCATTTTAAAAAAAAATCTTTATTAAATTGATGTGAAATTGTATAAGTTTCATAAGTTTAATTAATTAGACATGCTCTTTGATTTAATAACATTTCATTTACCATTAAAAAGGAGTTGAGAAAAATTGAAATGTAAAAACTTGAATGTAGTAGTTGCATTGCTGTCTATGCAGGGTCAGAAAGCGCTCGGATTTCATCAGAAATATCTTAATTTGTGTTCTGAAGATGAGCAAAGGTCTTACAGATTTAGAATGACATGAGGGCAAGTAATTAATAACACAATTTTCATTTTTGGATGAACTATCTCTTTAAAAGTATCAGAAAAGGCCACATGACTACCTCATGCCAATGCGGTGCATGAGTTTAATGAATTACATTTATGATGTTTTTATGGCTTAAATCACACATTCCTTGTGTGTGTGAAACAGAAGCTTGTCATTTCTCTCTGATAAGTACTTTTGTGTTTCAAGAAAGATAAGAAGGGTTGGAACGAAATGAGATGACTAAATGATGACAAAAAAAGTCAATAATAATCATACTTAAGATTACCAAAAACCAAGATGCACACTTTAATCTTTCTTTATCTGTGTAAATTTAAGCCCATTGAATCAATGCTCTGTTTTTGTCATTTTTCAGTGAGAGTTTCTGGACATTATGCCAATTGAAGAAGTCTGTGACAGTGTTTCAGCCGAGGATGATGCTAAGGGGCCTGATGTTCCTTTCCTTTTAGAAGAGTGTGTAAAAGAGAAGGTGCCCTGGAAGGAAGTATTGAGAAGGAAGGTGGGAAAAAAATGTTCCTGCAGTTCTACTCGAGTCAAAGCCCTTCTCGTAGACTCCATCCCAATCGTGAAATGGCTGCCCAAATATCAAATCAAAAACTGGATCATTGGGGATGCCATGTCTGGCCTTATCGTGGGCATCCTGTTGGTTCCCCAGTCCATCGCCTATTCTTTACTAGCAGAACAAGACCCTATTTATGGTCTCTATACCTCTTTCTTTGCCAGCATTATCTATGCCCTACTGGGCACCTCCAAGCACATCTCTGTTGGGATGTTTGGGGTATTGTGTCTTCTGGTGGGACAGGTTGTGGACAGGGAACTTACTCTGGCAGGATATCCATCGGACACCAATCAGACCACCTTGGGAAATGTGGACAACAGCACTGGTCCAATCTGTGACCGAAGCTGCTATGCAATCATGGTGGGAGCAACACTAACTTTCACAGCAGGAATCTACCAGGTTGGTCCATCTTTCAAGATTCTATCAGAATTTTTGAAATATCTAAGGGCGTGTTCACACTTGTCGTGTTCGGTTCGGTTAAAATGAACTCTGGTACGATTGCTCTGTTAGTGCAGCTAATTTGAGTAAGTGTGAATGCTGCCATCCAAACCCTCCAATCGGGCCAAGACCCCTAAAAAGATGGGTCTCAGTCCGCTTCCAAATGAACTCTGGTGCGGTTTGAATTAAATATGAACGCAACAAGGACCAAATTCTTCTAAGTGAACCAAAAACAGGAAGTAATGACAAGGTGCGACGCTATGCGACATATTTCACAACAAGCGGTACTTTGATTTTATACACTCGCAGTGCCGCTTTAAGTCGAACACTCCTTTTCCTTTTGTTTGGAGTGTTCGGTGAGTTCCTTCACGAAATACACGTCATTCAACTCGATCAATCAGGTTGTGAACATATCGCTATGCCTTTAGGTTCAGTATCTTTAGGTTTGCTAAAAATGCCAGTGTGAATGCTAAGCGGACCAGGACCAAATGTATCACTTTCCTTTTTGGTCTGGACCAAATTAACCAAATGAACTGAAATACAAGTGTGAACTTTCTTTCTTCAGTCTTAAAGAGATTATGTTTTTTGAGGAAAACATTTCAGGATTTTTCTCCATATCATGGACTGCTTTAATGGTTCCCTGAGTTTGAACTTCCAAAATGGAATTTAAATGCGGTTTCAAACGATCCCAAATGCAGTTGTAAACAATCCCAGCTGAGAAAGAAGAGTCTTATCTAGCGAAAAGATTGGTTATTTTCATTTAAAAAAAAATATAATAATTTAAATAGTTTTTAATCTCAAACACTTGTCTTCGCTCTCCCTGAACTCTGTGCATTCTGGTTCAATACAATTAGGGTATGTCGAAAAACTCCAATCATATTTTCTCCCTCAACTTCAAAAATCATTTTAAAATCATCCTACATCGCTGCAGAAGTACCGACCCAGTTTTTGCAAAGTGAACATGCAAAGAAGATCAAACACCCTTAACAAAAAAGGTAAAACAGTGATAGAGGGCGATTTTGAAGTTGAGGGAGAACACGAGATGGGAGTTTTTCGACATACCCTAACTGTCAAGAACCGGAACAGTTCGGGCAGAGCAAGACAAGATGAGCATTTACGTTAAAAAGTATACAAGTTGTATTATTTTTATTCTTATGAAAATAACTGATCGTTTTGATAGATAAGAAGCTTCTTCCTCGGCTGGGATTGTTTACAACCACATTTGGGATTGTTTGTAGCCACATTTAAACTGCATTTTGGAAGTTCAAACTCGGGGCACCATAGAAGTCCACTATATGGAGAAAAATCTTGAAATGTTTTCCTCAAAAAAACATAATTTCTTTATGTTCTTGTTGTGGAAGTAGATTTCTCTTTTAAGACTGGTTTTGTGGTCCAGGGTCACAAATGTATTAATTGCTCTGCTTGGGTTGCAGGTGTTGATGGGTCTCCTACAGGTTGGCTTTGTCTCCGTCTACCTCTCAGACTCTCTGTTAAGCGGTTTCGCAACTGGCGCCTCTCTCACTATCCTCACATCCCAGATAAAGTACTTTCTGGGCCTTCACCTTCCTCGTGCCCAAGGCTGGGGTTCACTTATTAAAACCTGGATCAGTCTGTTCAAGAATCTGGGTCATACCAACTTCTGTGACCTCATAACCAGCGTGCTCTGCTTGCTTGTGCTCGTACCCACCAAAGAGCTCAACGACCGCTTCAAGGCCAAGCTCAAGGCCCCTATTCCCTTTGAACTCTTTGTGGTCATCGCTGCTACTCTAGCTTCCCATTTTGGACGTTTCGAGGAAACTTATGGCTCGAATGTAGCCGGAAACATTCCCACGGGTTTCATGCCACCGCAGCTTCCCAACTGGTCGCTCATACCCAATATCGCCGTCGACGCGTTCTCAATCGCCATTGTTGGTTTCGCCATTACTGTGTCTTTGTCTGAGATGTTTGCCAAGAAGCATGGTTATATAGTGGACCCTAACCAGGAGATGTATGCTATTGGGTTCTGTAATATCATTCCTTCCTTCTTCCGATGTTTTACGACAAGTGCTGCCTTGACCAAGACTCTTGTGAAGGAGTCAACTGGTTGCCAGACTCAGGTCTCAGGATTGGTGACTGCTCTTGTGCTGTTGCTTGTCATGCTTGTTATCGCACCGGCCTTCTACTCTTTGCAGAAGTATGTATAAATTCTGACTTTCTCATATTGAAACTGTGTCAATTTCCTCCAGACTTCACCTAATTGTGTCCTTATCTTTGCAGGTGTGTTCTGGCCGTCATAATAGTCGTCAACCTCCGCGGCGCATTACGCAAGTTTGGGGACATTCCTCAAATGTGGCGTGTCAACCGTGTGGACACTATCATCTGGCTGATTACTATGGGTACATCAGCACTAGTAAACACTGAGCTAGGTCTGTTGGTTGGAGTCCTAGTCTCTGCGTTTTGTGTGCTTGGCCGAACCCAGTCCGCCCAAGTCCGTCAACTGGGCCAAGCAGGGGACCGCGAGCTCTTTGAGGACCTTGCGTCCTACAAAGGTCTTCAGAGCCAACCAGAGGTGGCTGTTTTCCGATACGAGGCTCCCATCTACTATGCCAACCAAGCTCTTTTTAAGAAGTCGCTCTACCGCAGTGTGGGCCTGGATCCGCTTAAAGAAAAGGCCAGGCGTAGAAAACTAGAGAAGCAGAGGAATCAGAAACAAGGTGGAGAAGCCCAGAAGCAAGAGATGGACGTGTCCACCAATGTGTATCTGCTACAGCACAACAGTATGCACACACTGGTCATAGACTGCAGTCCAGTACTGTTTCTGGACACTGCTGGAGTCAATGCTTTGAAAGAGGTATGCAAGGACTACAAGGAGCTGGGAGTCAATGTGCTTTTGGCGCAATGCAACACCTCCGTCATTGATTCTTTGCGAAGGGGAGGCTTTTATGACCCAAAGAATGGGACCAAAGAAATACAGTTTTACACTCTTAGCGACGCCATCTCTTATGCACAAAGCTTGAAGTCACAAAATGGCGATTATGACACGGTTATGTGATGCTTTGTAATTTATTGATCTGATATTTGTCTGTTTCATCAATTCAGAATTATATGATCATTTACTTTCCCTTATGTCGTTCCAAATCGGTATCACTTTTTTAAATGCAAAATACAAAAGAAGATATCTAGAATGTTTGTCTATGCACCGAAAGTGTTTTTAAGTCAATGGGGTCCAAACTATGTTGTTTTGCACCCCACTGAATTTTACTGCATTTAAAAAAAAAAACAAAAAAAAAACACTAAATCATTACTAAAAATATAAAGTCATACAGGTTTGGACCCCATTGACTTTAATTGCAATAATAATAAAAAAAAAAAAACACTGAATAATTACTAAAAAATATAAAGTCATACAGGTGTGGAACCCACTGACTTTAATTGCATTTAAAAAACATATATATATACACACATACACTGAATCATTACTAAAAATATAAAGTCATTCAGATTTGGACCCCTTTGACATTAATGCCATTATTGCATTAAAAAAAAAACACTAAATCATTACTAAATATAAAAAGTCATTCAGGTTTGGAAGCATATGATGGTGAGTAAATGATGACAGCTTTCATTTTTGAAAGAACTGTCCCTTCAAAGTTTCTTAAAATGCATAGACAATCATGTGCTTATATATGTTACAACATAATTGCTATTGAAAAACTGTGTTGTGTTGTGTTGTGCAGGAGCTTTAAATAGGAGTTCAAACTTTAACTGCAAGTCCTTGTGTATCTTGTGACTTTTTATCCAGATAATCAGAATTTTTCAGAATATCAAAAAGAGTATTTTGATATCATTTACACAACTTAGTTTAAATAGCTAAAACTAGTATTTAAGGCCTCAGTCTTTCTACATGAATAGAGATGATTAATGCTAGACAAGCTCCAGCTTGTATATTCACTCTTTATCTCCTTCCACTGTAGTTTTTTTCCTTGTTCAGTCAGAATTATATGTTGTATAATCTCGTTTGTGACATTTACCCATCTTTATGGGTACTTGTGTATGTTTAAATGACCATAAAGCTTGGATACACTGAGCGCTTGTCGTCTGGGTGAATGCGAGTTGAACTCTTTCACCCAGTCTTCATATGTTTATGTCAGTCGCAGAAGCACTAGAGAGTGTGCCTATGTGCCTTGTCACTATGACTTTGCAGCTTTTGAAAATGTGTACCTTTTTTTCTTGAAAGGCTTTGCTGAAGAAGCCGAATAAAAATGTTTGGTCAGGACTTACTCTGACTCAGCTTTCATTCCACGTAGAGAGTAAAGAGGGCTCAGATAGAGTATTTTTATGGAATTGTGTCTGACCTGTTGAACAGGTCTGAAGGAACAGGAGACATAGCCAGATGATCTGACCGCATACCAAACCCAGGCTCAGGGTAATGACACTATATGTCCTCCTATTGGGTATGAATACAGATGATTTTTCTAAAATGCTGGAGCTTTTGCCAGATATATCACTGATAGAATGCTAGCACAAATAGAAATAGGATTTCAAACATACACCTTTTAGGCAAAACTAGGAACTATTTATGTAGTTTTTATCTTATGTAGTGGTTACACTATTAATAATAAATGTTCCAAAAGGAAATTTTCACAGTAATGCCATAGAAGAACCTTTTTTTTTGGTTTCTCAAAGAACCTTTCAGGCAAGAGTTCTTAAAAAAGAACATTTTTTTTCCTTACTGAGATTTTAAAGGAAGCTTTTGTGCAATGGAAAGGTTGTATGAATGTTCTTTATGGAAGCATTAATGCCAATAAAGAACCTTTATTTTTAAGAATATATGGTGATATTTTATTTACTGAAACATTTCTAATTGTTTTTATTTCATGCTTTTTAGATTGTTTCTGTGTGTTTTACTTTGTTTTAGTATATTTATATTCTTAAACTCTCTCTATATACAAATACAGGTATTCCCATATCTGTGCAACTACATATTGATTATTTGGAATCTTTGATATTGGCAGGAAACCTATATCTTTCATGTAATGTGGCATTTTGTCTTCTACAAATGCAATTTGTCTTCTAATTAATATAAAATAAACTGTTTACAGAAAACCAAGTTGTCATTATCTTGATTATAAATCAACAAAAATGGGTTTTCTCTTGCACCTGAATTAATATTTTATTCTGTGCTTTTAGTGTTTTTATAATTTAAATAATTTTAATTTGAAACTAACACAAGAAACCCAGACTCATGGAGTGCATGCTTTGAGAAAAGGTGCTTTAACTCAAAGCTACCACCAGTGTGCAGCATTGTTCTGCAGCTGATCATGTGTCTGGTCTTTAAAGGAACAGTTCACCTGAAAATGAAAATTTTGTCATTTACTTACCCTCATTTGTTCCAAACTTGTATGACTGACTTTCTTCTGCAAAACACAAAATAAGATATTTAGAGAAATGTTTCATCTATATTATTTATGGAAGAAAAAAAGTCATACAGTGCAGATTAGGAATGACATTAGAGTTAAGTAAATGATAACAAAATGTTTATTTTTTGAGTGAAAATGTTTATTTTTGAGTTTTTTTTGGTTTTTTTGTGATTAACACTAAAATGCTGACATATCAGTGTTGGGGGGGAAAAAAATCCCAAATTTATGGTATTATGCAGATGAAAATGTCCTAAAATTCCAGTGTTTTATGCAGCTGCTGACAGGTCATTTTTTATAAGAATCTGTGAAATTTTGGCGTGAGAACTGCGCATACCAGCACATCTGCAGTTTATGATGCCTTCAGATTCTATGGCCAGTTTGTCTCCTGTCAAAAGTGTTTTATTTTCGTCACATCTACAAGGCAGCCAGAAAGAAAGGATGTCTGAAAGACATGGAGCATCTCAATGACATTAGCAGGTGTTGGGATGGCAGAGGAGACACCAGCTGTCTGTTCTTTCATTGGGATCTTGACAAGGACGAGGCCGAGGCCTCTGAAATACACACAATCCGTGTTTAAATGCAAAAAAAGCTTTGGAGTGCAGATAAGTATGTTTTCATTGTAAATTTAGAAATTAAATACATTTGGTAACACTTTACATGAAGCATTCATATACAGAATAATGCTCAAACAATACATTGATGCTAGATTTTACATTAAGTTGCAAAAAACAGCTATTTAAGGAATATCACATGAGCAAAAATGTGGTTCCTTCAAAAAAAAAAACAAAAAAAAAAAAAACAATCAGGCTGAGTTGCACAGGTTATCACAATCATGTTGAAATTAAAAGTAATAATTCACCCAAAAAATAAAATGTGCTTGCCCTCAGGTCATCTAAGATGTAGATGAGTTTGTTTCTTTATCAAAACAGATTTAGAGAAGTTTAGCATTACATCACTTGCTCACCAATGGATCATCTGCAGTGAATGGGTGCCGTCAGAATGAGAAACAGCTGATAAAAACATCACAATAATCCACACCACTCCAGTCCATCAGTTAACATCTTGTGAAGTGAAAAGCTGTGTTTGTGAGAAAAAAAAAAATCCAATCCAACTCCATTATTAAGACTTTTTTGCTTCAGGGTTTTTCAGAGATGTTTTTGGAGGTATGAGCTCCAGGGCCAGTTCTTCTAGAATTTATCGCTGGCTCTGATGTCCCTACAGTGGTTAAACGTGAGCTATAGTTCGTTTTGGTCTCATTAATCCATTATTTGTTCCAGATCAAATAGTTAAGGCTAAGGGCAAAGATTCCTAACTTTATATTTTTATATAACTAATGCTGTATCAGAGCCTTTGTACTTTTGACTGAATTGCTTATGAACTTTTATGATGGCAGTATTGTGGTATAGTAAATATTTTTGTTAAATAAATAATCTTTAATATAAATAATAGACTAGTATTAATTAATAGTATTTGGTATTAAGAAACTGTCTGTGTATTAGTAATGGCGATTTTCATTACATTGTTCCGCCATTAGATGCCGACAAGAGACTGTTTTTATGAGTGAGTCAGTTGCAGAGACTTTTATTTTGAAAGACTGAAACAAGGTTGTATTATTTTTACTTTCAATAACACCTTGTAAGAGGCAGTCTCTTATAAAGAGATTTTTGTCGTCGAAAATCGCCCTTAACAGATGAAAGGATAGTACGGCGAATTTCCTTAGCGAACATAATAATATTTTATTGTGAATATGAGATTGAGCTGAAGAATTAATGCTGTGTCAGATGCAGGTAATCACACTCGCTCAATCTATTTCTCTCTCATAATACTCTACATAATACAATACAATACCTTTTCAATGAAGCAACTCAAGGTTTCTTCGTTTCTAGTTTTGAAGTGACGGTTTTCAAATCAGCTGTTAAACTCTCAATTTGAGATTTAAATCCTTGGCGAAGGAAGTAGTTCTGGGCACAAAATAGAGGGTTTGCACATATGCTGCGTTGACGCCATATCATAATTACCGTAATTTCGAGATGACAACATGTGACGTTTTACACATAGCTTTCCATGTTGTGGGACTCAGAGGTTGCGCCTAAGTAGAGCCAAAATGAGCCTGGCGGCGGTCACGTGGTACATCTGTCACTGATCCAAGTCCTAACTCTTCTCAAAACATTCCCAGTTTACACATTGTAATTACGAGTTCAGGAGCACTTTGGGGCTTTGGTAGTGATAGTGTTGCCATAGAAACACATAATGCAGATAGAGTAGAATGTCACGTGTTTTCATCTCAGAATTATGAGATGGCGTGAATGCAGCTTATGGCAACACTATCAACGCCAGGGTTGCCAGGTTTTCACAACAAAACCCTCCCAATTGTTACCCAAAAATAGCCCAGTCCTGTTTCGAGGGGGATCCCCGGTAAAAATCGCGTTCTGGGGGGTAAAATACGCACTTTTTAGCGGGATTCCCCTAGTATAATTAGCATTGCAGCTGCAAAATATTACATTGTTGAGGTCGTTTCAACCCGCCGACATTAAAAACTACCCGCGGCAACAGTGTTAAAGTAACCCAATTCCGCGGAAAACCGCGGACTTGGCTACACTGAATTCAACCGAATTCCTAAACAGAGTCTACGTTGGTCATGTGGTACAAGTCGTAGCTCTCAGAAAACTACCAGTTCACAATTTGTAATTACGAATTCTACGAGGACGTGAACGCTTTTTACAAATTGGAATCTCGAAATTAAGGGAATTCCGATATGGCCTGAACGCACCTTTACCTCACGATTTGGTCAGTTACCCGGATGTGCGGCCATACTGGCGAGACACGGATGTAAACATCAGCATGCATTGCAAGGTTAGTGTACTACTGAATATGTTGTTCTGCTAATTTATGCTGTCTAAACCACGGAAAAAACGTGTGGAAGCTGCTTAATCAAATAGAGAAGGACTTAGTAAACAGGAAAAGGAACAATAGTTTAACAAATTAGAGTTAATAGGTGGTAAAGATACCTACGAGCAGTATTAATTAAGATATTAGCCTAATATTTCACCTACCTGACTGGAAATTATCAGAACAAACACGAATGTTGTCAAGATTCTTGCCCTGGAAGTCCTGGTTCAGTTTGGCCAACCACTAACGCACTTGTTCCTCAGACAGTTTTTTGCACTCTTCTCCTTGATTTGTTATAACTTTTGGCAGTCTGTAGTACTACAAATGTTTTTCCTGGTTCAACCGATTAGTACAGCCCAAAATATGAGAGTGATTGATCATTTTCAGCAGCAATAATCAGCAAAATATGTGAATTTCGTTTGGTTCAGTGGCATTGTTTACATTTAGTGCCGCCAACATGGCAGATTGATGACACATTGTGAAAACACTCTTTAAAAACATTCTTTGATTGTTTCTAATTTATTTACATACTTGTGCTGTCGAACTGTTGTGTAAACGCAATATCTCATGTTGATTCTTTATTGACTCATATTTTGGCCAGAAGTGATGGTTAAAAGTTAAAAACATCTTAATGATGGATTTGTTTCTTACAAACATGCAGCTTTTCACTTTACAAGATGTTAACGGATGGACTGGAGTGGTGTGGATTACTTGTGGATTATTGTTTTGTTTTTATCAGCTGTTTGGACTCTCATTCTGATGGCACCCATTTACTACAGAGATCAGATCCATTGGTGAGTAAGTGAATGATACATTTTTTTTCAATGCTAAATTTTCAGCACATTAGGGTGAAATATTCCTTTAAATATTGTCCAGGATAATCACACATACACAAAATATGCACTTAGACACATATAATAAAAAAGTTCAAACAAAAACAGTGAATACACTGTACTTTTCTTTTGTGAAGTTGGATGACTGGTTTGGCTGCATAGCCGTCTAAAGAAAGTTTCTACACATGAAGTGGAAAAAATGTGATTTTATCTGTTCCAGTACTATACATCCATTTCATGCATCCTTTCTCTCTTTTGCTCCTGGGAATTAGGCCCATACACTGGAGAAAGTAATATTATGGATAGAGGACTCATATTTTAGCTGGTAGCAAATGGTTTGAAGTTAAAAGCATCTCATGGATTTGCATTTTGTGGATTATTGTGATGTTTTTATCAGCTGTTTGGACTGTCGTTCTGATGGCACCCATTCACTGCAGAGGATCCATTGTTGAGCAAGTCATGTAATGCTGAACTTCTCCAAATCTGTTCCCATGAAGAAATAAACTAATTTACGTCTACATGGCCTGAGGGTGAGTAAATTGCATATTTTTCTTTGCCAGTGAAAATATTTCCAAACAGAATCAAAGCAGAAACAACCATTTCCCCTGTGTTTAATTCCTGAATTAACCATCGTTTTGAATTTCTGACAATTTATTATCATTTGATCATTCTTTTAGAATTATGCATGCTACTTTTATGACCTCCTTATAATTGAGGTCACATGGAACATTTGTACTTAAAAAAAGAAAAAAAAACATCTAAATATATTTCACACTGCAGGACAATTTCAAATGAGGTTGTGATGAAAATAAGGTAATAGTGAATAAGGTGGTGACAAACTTAACATGGAGAACAAGATTTAAAATAGACACATTGTCTTTATCTGTAGATATAATTTCATGATCACGACTAAAATGAAAATAAAAAAGGAAAAAGTAGGAGGCAGAAAGAGCATTAATGCTTTAATAAACAGTGTGTGATCCTGAAGAACTGTCTCTGTATTGATTGGACTCTGGTTTGCTGTGAATCTCCTCGCTTTAATGAAGTGTAATTGTGCCATTAATTATCGGTCATCAGTTCAGCACCCAAGATCTCCCACCTCAGGGCATAAGTGAAAGCATCTGCGATCTCCATTTGAGCTCATTTCACATTTATTCATATGAAAGCTCTTCTCTGTAGGCACACATTTCCTCCAATTCAACAAAGAAGCTGTCTTAAAATGCTATATAAAAAAGATAAAGAGAAAAGATCCACTTTGTTTTAGCAGTTTTCAGCTTAGCATATGGCAGTTCTTAGACTAAACGTGAGGATGTTGTTTTACGATTCTGTATGCATTGCTGGTGTAAATATATTTGAATAAAGCCTGAAGCCGGTTGTTGAGATAAGCAAAGTTTATTGGCATCTCTATTCATCTCCTGTTGTGAAATGCTGAATCTACATAATCCACCTTGTAGGAACACCATCTGCTTTAGACTCTTTGTGTTGTGGCTTTACATTTTCTTAAGAGAGTTTTTCCTCAAAATACAAGCACATAATTTTAGTATTCTTTGTCCTTATGCATAAAAAATGTCAGTGGGGCTCTTTGTACTAAATCCTGCTCTGTGCGGACTGTCACCTTTTGAACTGTAAATATGTGAATATGCTTGTGTTGCATTTGAAAGAAGCATTTCTATAAAAGGATATATCAAACTTTAATAAATATGCTCTGCTCAGAGGCACTTAAACTACACAATGGTGAGGAAATGAACAGGATGCCAAACTGAAAGGAAATAGAAAGCTAAAGTTAGCCATGCTCAGTGGGGGACTGAGAGTTAGTAGAGGTTGTCAGTTTGTTTCATATACACAGTCGATTCAGAAGGTATTTAGACCTTAATTTATTTGGGAAATACTTATGCATTGTGGTATTTTAGATTGATGTGAAATGCTTTGAGTGTTTTTGAGTGGGACAGATTGCTAATACTTATACTTGATGTTTGTGATGTTGATCAAATGACGGCACTTTCTTGAGGATGATGTCATTTAGTTAGTTAAATGGATATGACAAAAATAAACAAAACAACTACAAATTAGAACAATATGAGAAAAAAAAGTGAGAATCACAAGATATAAACTCATTAACGCACAAGTCGTCACTCAATGCATCACTTATCACCCCTGAGTTTACACACTGCTTAATTTTCACATATCTTACCGTTTATGTCTTGCTATTCTGAATTTATATTTGCCAATTCTGATTTTACTGTGCCTTTTTTTATGCTTTTATCCCATGGTGAAAACAAGCTTCAGAGTTGTGAGATATAAACTCAAAATACTTTTCATTTCTGACTTTTTTCTCTAAATTCTGTTTGTCACTCAATTTACTTTTTTCTATAAATTATGAGTTTACGTTACTCAGTTCTGATTCTGACATTATCCAGTTCTGAGTTTCTTCTCTGAATTGTGAGGTTATGTTGCTCAGTTCTGACTTGTTTCTATAAATTCTGACTTTCTTCTCTAAATTCTGAGTTTACTTTGCTCAATTCTGACTTTCTTCTCTTAATTCTGAGTTTACTTTGCTCAATTCTGACTTTCTTCTCTAAATTCTGAGTTTGTCACTCAGTTCAGTTTTTTTCTCTAAATTCAGTTTACTTTGGTCAATTCTGACGTTTGTCTCTAAATTCTGAGTTTACTTTGCTTAATTCCGACTTTTTTTCTCTAAATTCTGAGTTTGTCACTCAGTTCAGATTTTTTTTCTCTAAATTCTGACTTTACTTCGTTCAATTCTGACTTTCTTCTCTCTTGAGTTTTTCTTTCTTGAGTTTATGTTGCTCAATTCTGACTTTCTTCTCTAAATTCTGAGTTTGTCACTCAGTTCAGTTTTTTTCTCTAAATTCAGTTTACTTTGCTCAATTCTGATCTTTGTCTCTAAATTCTGAGTTTACTTTGCTTAATTCTGACTTTTTTCTCTAAATTCTGAGTTTTTCTTTGCTCAATTCTGACGTTTGTCTCTAAATTCAGAGTTTACTTTGCTCAGTTATGCTGGTTGTCTCTGTATTCAGAGTTTACTTTGCTTAATTCTGACTTTTTTCTTTAAATTCTGAGTTTACTTTGCTTAATTCTGACTTTTTTCTCTAAATTCTGACTTTACATTGCTCAATTCTGACTTTCTTCTCTTAATTCTGAGTTTATGTCACTCAGTTCAGTTTTTTTCTCTAAATTCAGAGTTTACTTTGCTCAGTTCTGCTGTTTGTCTCTATATTCAGAGTTTACATTGCTCAGTTCTGACGTTTGACTCTAAATTCTGAGTTTACTTTGCTTAATTCTGACTGTTTTCTCTAAATTCTAAGTTTACATCTTTCTGATTCTGAGTCTATTCTGACTGTCTGGTAGTTCTGACTTTGCCTTGCAGTATAAAAACAGTGAGCGAAAAAGTTGCAATGACCTTTATTTTTATTCTGTGGCTTCCATAGAACCGTATGATATGTAATCATATGTAATACAATTACATATTTAAATACTGTTTGTAATATTTTATAAAACACCCTTAAGTTAATTGGGACCTGTAGTGTGCTGCGTATAGGACTGAGCAGTGGCACAGAGCAGAGACCCAGTGCGACCTCTGTTCGATTGGCACCGAGGTCAATAATCTGGCCTGTTCCCTCCAGAGCAATTTAAGATAAAGCCATTGACTGTGCAGGCGGTCTGGCCGGCGGTCTGGGTAAGCTCATGATGGCAGATGCCAGGTGACCACCCCTTTGCCAATTATTCTGTTTATCTCGTCATTGAGGGCCAGCTGATGAACTAGTTTTGTTTGGCCGGTGCAAGACCAGCTCTTCCATCTTCCCATTGGGATCTCCCGCCGTCTGTCTGTGTTAGGACCCCACAGTTCATTATGGCCAAATCTGAGTTCCCATTCTGTCCCCTCGTCTCTGTGTGTGAAGAAGGCCATGGCCAGCAGCAGTAGGAGGACGAGCACCGGGGGTCTCATGTGACCGCTGAGTTCTCCAGCTGGCTTGCTCTTGGCACTGGCTTGAGCGCAACAGCTGCTGAGAAAATTATATAAAGCAAACTGTTAAAAAATTATTTAGAGACAGTCTTTTTAAAATGTGAATGTGCAACAAAATTACATTTTACCTTATGATAAACTGGTGAAATTCATCTCATTATATTACAAATGTTTTTTTTTGTTTTGTTTTGTTGTATTTTTTTTTCCCAGAAAAATATCTGGTTTCTAATCTTGTTTACATGGCACTTGTAATGCATAAATAATTTATCCACAGATGTAACTGGGGAAAAAAGGGAGATCTCTTTTCAGCTTGCTTATTTATTTTTTGGAGTTTTAAATATTTTAAGAAATGCAATCAACCTTATTTTTCCCGTTAGAGTGGGAGCGGCCGTTTGTACATTTTATGCATCCAGCATCCAGCTATTTTTATCTGTACAAAATAGTTTCTCAACATTGCAAATTGGTGTGTCTTACCATATTTTAATGTATTATCTTAATCATGAATACACTGGTTTGTAGTGCAAACAGTTTTACTGTTTACTATTGTTATTCATCTCATTATTTCCCTGTAGCGGCTAATGAACTGGAAGTTTCACCCATAGGCTTTCTGCATTAAAAAAGGTGGATAGGATGAGGAAAGTATTTTCAAAATAAATGTCCTGCTACGTGACCTTATGTTACATATTTTGTTTTATTATTATATTTTTCTGTTCTTTTAGTTTAGTTTTACTGTTGTTGTTTTTTTATTTCTGTTTTAGTTTACATTTACAGCTTTTGGTTTTTGTTTGAGTTTGGTTTTACTGTGTTTGTTTTTTTTTTTACTTATACTGTTTTTGTCATTTGTTTTTGTTTACTTTTACTGTTTGTTCTTGTTTTAGTTGACTTTTGTTTTTGTTTTGGTTAACGTACTGTTTGTTTTTGCGTCAGTTTACAGTTCAGTTTACTTTTTTATTTGTTCTTTTACTGATAAACAAATAATAATAATAATAATAATAAAAAAACAAACTAAAACATTTTGGTTTATTGTTTTTATCGTAATGTACGTTAACTGTTTTTGTTTAGTTTTATTGTTTTTTTTTTTTTTGTTTGTTTGGTTAAGTTTACATTTACTATCTTTGTTTTTTATTTTATTATTCTGCTTTGTTTTAGCTTACTTTTACTTTTTTGTTTAGCTTTACTGTTTTTGTTTTTTTTAGTTTACTGATTTATTTTTAGTTTCATTTTACTGTTTTTGGTTTAATTTACTTTTACTGTTTTTTTTCTTGTTTTAGTTTACTTTTACTGCTGTTGTTTTAGTTTTACTGTTTTTTTTAGTTTACTTCTACTTTTTTTGTTTAGTTTTACTGTTTTTGTTTTTGTTCATTTTTGTTTACTCTTGATTTTGTTTTAGTTGCATTTTATCATTTTATCATTTTATTTTACTTTTACTGTTTTAGTTTTCCTTTTTTGTTTAGTTTTGCTGTTTTGTTTTTTTGTTCATTTTAGTTTATTCTTACTGGTTTTGTTTTAGTTTGATTTTACTGTTTTCTTTGTGCTTGTTTTAGTTTACTTTGTTTTAGTTTTAATGTTTTTTATTTTATTGTTTTTTTTTTAAATACTTTGTTGATTTGTTTTGTTTTAGCAGGAGTTTTCCCTGTTTGGTAGTCTATATTAAACAAACAATCAAGATGCACTGTTATTTTTTTCTTTTTTCTTTTTGTCCTTGTCCCAGGTGTGGTTTAAATCATGTAGATGTAGAAAACACACATTGAGTCCTCTCTACAGTTAATTTGGGTGAAGGGCAACAGTCAATCTCATATCAGGATGAGAGATTGATTTTATTAGAGTGGTCATGATCCAGCAGCTTTGCACGTCAACAGTTCTTCCTGGAAAAGTCATCCATGCGTAACCGCACAGGCTACGTTTTGGGCAAGAATGCGGTCACTGGCTGAAGAAGTCTTGATGTTTTAGCTATTATCAGCTGGGTGAAGATGTTGTTGAGCTCTAAGCTTTTTAGCAGCTGTTGGACAGATTAACATCATCAAGTTTATAACCGTTTACTGGTACCCGTAGTCCGTGTTCCAGTAATGAGAATTTGCTTGACCACTCTGGGATATAATGTTTTGTCCTCCTGAAATTCTCCAAGGCATCTGGTATTGTCTTTTATGTAAAGATTGTTAAGTAAAAACAGAAATACAGTTGACTTACACCGTAAAAAGTCCATGATCATTATGCATTTCTGGTCCTCAGATTTGACTGGCGGAGAGTGATATTACAGGCAATAATAATGAATGATGATAGATTTTCTAAACTTTCTAAACTGTTGACAAATGTTCTAACAGTGCACAGATCAAAACAGACTTACTATGGCATGTTTAGTGATTGAATTACTGATCCTTTGGTCAAAGTTACAGTCACTCAGCGCTCATGTTGTTGTATGACTCACCGTCGCTGTCCATTAGGCCGCCAGAGCTCTGATATAAAACATCATTATTCAGTCTTATGAAGCCTCTTCTCTGTCTCATAAAAGTCTCATCCTGTGAAATGAATCCCTAACCTTAACAGGTGGTCTGAGCTGCCAGATTGGAGGCTCTCTTTACACGCGTCAAAGCAGCCAGAAGCCTCTGTCTTTGATCCCCGAACAACTTTAAAACATGCTTTCTGCCTCAGAGAACCAAGATGACACGGGAATAATGGGATGACAAATCTCACATCCCATCCCCTCAATAAGGCTAATTTGATCCGGACAGCCGACGCCAGATCTGTCACAGCACTTTTGGTGTTACACACTGATTTGAAGTGAGGGCATGCGACGCCTATGCTTCACACAAACATTTTAATTATGAGGAAATCACTGCATTAATGACTCTCGTAGATGGGTACTAAGTCGATGAATTTTGAATCCAAAAATTATCACAAGTTTTCTTTAGCTAACACCTAAAGCATCTGCTCTTCTAAACTGAATAGTAATACTAATCAAAATAAGTGTACACTGTAAAAAAAAAAAAAAAAAAAAAAAAACACAATTTGTTGAGTCAGCTTAAAATAATGTGTTACCTTGCTGCCTTATTTTTAATTTTAAGTTTAGTCAACTAAAATAAGTTTATTAAACTTGAAATGTTAAGTTGTACTAAGTAACAACTAAGTAACCCAGCTGCCTTAAAATTTTAAGTTGATTCAACAAGTTGTCACTTAGTATAATTTAACATGTCAAGTTGAATCAACTTGAGTTGACTGAACTTAAAATTTTAAGGCAGCCAGGTTACAAATTATTATTATTTTGTTACAGTGTATATATATGAAGAGTTTGGTTCCAAAACGCGATAAATGGCATTTTTTACCAAATTGACTTCTTGCCAAAATCAGTATTGTATCTGGTCGGTATTGAAAAGGCAGTTTTTAATTTTATTCAAAAAGCGATATCCGCCGCGTTATTCTGTCATGTTTTCTCCCTATCTTTCCAAACCGCAACAAATGCTACTCTGCAAAATGCGATACATCCACTTAGCCAATCACAGCGCACAATTTCACGCATTGTAAACAGTAAAGGCGAATACATCGCGCATCCTTGTTTTCAACATTGAGTAATGCATCACAGACATATCTGACGAATCCTTTCATAAACAAAGTGTAGAGAGAGTGTAAATAAGATTCACTGCGCAGTGTAGAGAGCTTCGTTGATTATAATGGAACTTTGTGAGATTGCGATGAACTAAGATGAGTGACAGCTTTTAATGATTTTTAAGTTTTTGTAAATGACATACTGATTTAATACAACAGTTAAATAAACAAGAAGTTAATATTAGGTGAATAACATTGTTTGACTATAACACTATTGCCTGATTTTGCTCTATTTCATCAAAACAAAGTCACAACTGAGCTACTGCGCATCTCTATTCAAACACAGCTGTGTTTCCTTTATGAATGAACGTGCATTTTTAAAAGGATCTAGTTGAGTCAACGAATCAATTACCCATTCATAAAGAGAGTCACTTGCTTTATTCCTGAAAGAATCAGACGTTTGAAGGAATCCAATGAATGATATGATTCAGTAATTAAAACCACCACCTACTAGCAGTTTTAGTTTAATTTTTAAAGTATCTTCTTTTCAGTTATTTAAATCATTTAATATTTCTAGATTCAAAATTGTATACTTAAAACATCAATCTCGACATGAATTTATGAATTTGATTGCAGGCATGCCACCTCTGAGCCTCATTAAACATATGGAAATACACTTACAAGCCACTTTTGTGTTCTTCTGTGTCACCTCTGTAGTACAAATTAATTTTCATTTGATTGGTAACTTATTCTTATTCTGTTGTTTTAATTAGAAATTTTAAAAAGCTTATAAAATATATATATTAAAAAAATGACATAAAAGATGACATGCTTTTAATAAAGTTAAAAAATGCCATTACAAAAGTAAAAACAAAATTCCCCTCTAATTCACTTTAAGGAGTCAAATATAACCTCATAAAGGGAAGGCAAATTTTTGATCAGATTTTTTGATTATTGATTAGAAGGTGCTCCTAAAATTTTGACTGTGCTCCTAAATTTTTAAGTTGGAAGCACAAGTGCTTCCAAAAGGAAAAGTAAGCGTAGAGCCCTGATGGATTTATTGTATTTTGGGGGAAAAAAATAATCAATTTTTATAATACATCTCTGAAAATTAAAATCTGGATTTAAATGTTTAATGTTATTATAACCTAAAGATGCTATGTGCTATTAATACTAGACATTTAGACATTCAGTAATGTTACAAAAGATTTCTTATAACAGATAAATGCTGTTCATCTGAACTTTCTATTCATCAAAGAAACCTGAAAAAAATTCTACTCAGCTGTTTTCAAATCAGAATTTTAGAATGATTCCTGAAGGATCATGTGACTGGAGTAATGATGCTAAAATTCAGCTTTAAAATCACAGGAATAAATTACAGTTTAAAATATATTCAAATAAAAAACAGTTATTTTAAATAGTAAAGATATTTCAAATTTTGTGTGTGTTTATTATCATCTTTTTTATTTTTATTTATTTTTTTGTAGAATCCCTGATACATTACTATGTATGCATGTGTGTGTGTGTGTGTGTGTGTGTGGTTTTGTTTTTTTTTGTTTTTTTTTCCAAGGAAATTGACACTTTTGTTGAGCAAGGATGCATGAAATTGATTAAGTGTGACAGTGAAGATAGTTATAATATTACAAAGAATTTCTATTTTAAATAAAAACTTTTCTTTTAAACGTTTAATTCATCATAGAATCTTGAAAAAATGTATCAAAAAAGTATTAAGCCTCAAAACCTTTTCAACACTGATAATAACGAACCATTGTTAATAACTGAGCATCGATAATAATATTACTGTATTGACTTTTTTTTCATTTTAGTGGTTTTATTCATTCTTTCATTTTTGATGAATCATTACACGCAGTCCCCTCTTTTTTTTTTTTTTTTTTTTTAAGAAATAATGATCTAGATATGATATGATATTAAGTGTCTTCGGTGTCAGTGTTAAGTCTCACTTATAATGATTTCAAAAGTTAACTTCAGGTCTTCACAGCAGGGTCATGCTGAGGGCCTTAACAGAACTTTTCTATTAGGTAAATTGGTGTCAGACTCTGTTCTGCTTTGCAATAATGAGAAAATTATTCTGGTAGCAATGACTAAGCACACTATAGACTACAAATGGTGGTACAGCGGGTTAATTGTGCGTGTTAATCACACCATTTTGACTACACAAATTGTGTTTGTTATTAATGGAGCAGTTTACTGCTGAAATCATAAAACGGACAACTCGGGTATCGTAAATCACCTGTTCGCCATTTGCATCAGCATCCACAGCAAAAATATTATTATTATTTATATTATGTGTAGAGTAAAGTTTTGTTATGTGACAGACTAAATATACTATAAAATAAATTTAATAATAAATTAAAATTCTATAAATACATTTATATATTTAATGTTCTAATAATAACAAAAATAAAATATTTTATAAAATAAAAATGAATGAAAATGTTTCTTATTAATATTTTATCATGTTGTGTCTGTTTTAAAAGCAGTAAGGCACTTGAGGCTGTGCTGTATTGAATTTAGTGAAGACTAAAGGGGTTTGCAGGCAATAACTTTCTGCTTAAATTATATTCACAATACAGCATGGCCTCTTTTGACTTATTGCTTAATTAAATGTTTCAGAACCACTGAGAATACAGCAGAGGTAACAAAGAATTAAATCTCAGAAGTAATAAGAGTAGGAACATGTAGTTGTTTCCATTACATGCCAATTTTCCTGATTACTATTGTAGACAAGTATTCCAGGTGGCTCTATGTTGTCAATTGACTGCAGGTCTACTTCTCCACTATGAGGCCCTGTTACACAGTATAATTCCCTACCTGACATTTTAATGAGACTGTGATGGAACGAATCAGTCGTCAAGGAAGTTGTAAATGCGACCTTTGCTCCTGTTCCACCAGGATACTAGGCTTATTGCATTTCTAGTACAATGAACAACATTATGCTCATGAAACAAACTAAAGCGAACTTCAGCTCTTCTGCTGTAATTTTTAAAATATTCTAGTATTATTCTAATATTTTTTGATATTATGTTTTAAAAACTATATTCTAAAATAATATATTTCATTTTACTTTAATTATTATTTTTTAAATAATTGTTTTACTCGCAAAAATGTGTTGCTTGATGTCTTTACAAAAAAAAACTTCTCTTCCTTTCCTCCAAAGTTCAGTCTGATTTATAGACACTGACCAAAGTTTACTTCATCCACTTCAGGAACGAATAGACGGTCATTCTGTTATACTCACTAAATGCGGGGGAATCTGTTCCTGTTGTGATGCAATTTCCTCCTTGTGAAATGACATGTCACCTCTTGAGTTATCTAGTGAATTGCTGGAGCTGTTGCCAGTATATCACAAGCTTTAACCTCTAGCACTTTGTGTGAATTGGCTGGCGAGGGCTATTATACGTCTAGTTAAAGCTCAAATGGAAAGTCCACAGTGCTCATTAGCAGTCGCTCCAAGCAGTCTCATTACTGGCTCTCTTCTGAAGCTGGATGCAGGGTGAAGTGGCTCTCTATTACAGCCGTAACTTCTTCAAAATCCAGGACATGGTCTTTAGGGTTTAGAACATCATGTTGTTCTGTTCTTCGTCTGATGACACACACTGTGCTGTCCAAGGAATACCTCTCTCATTCATCTCGTAGCAATCAAAGATGCATTTCTTGGAAGATCATGTGCCACAGGTATAATCAAGCTCGGGACATGATGGGATCTCATTTTTGCATAATCCTTTTATGTGGTACAGGAAAACATGTTTGATCATTGGTATGTAAACAGCCTCAAGGCTCATTGGAAATACATGCTTGTGAGAACATATTAGCACTGTAAAAGAAACCTATATTTATAATATGATTTTAACCTATGTGTTGAATAACGACAGTAAATATAACAGCTATGAAACACTTGATGAGACTAGATTTTTAAAAACATTTGTCAAGACAAACTTTAGGTTGGCTAGCCTAGCCTGAAAGTTTGAAGTAGAAGATTAGAAGTAGAAGATGATAGATAGATAGATAGATAGATAGATATAGTAAGATGATAGATAGATATTGTAAGATGATAGATAGATATTGTAAGATGATAGATAGATATAGTAAGATGATAGATAGATATTGTAAGATGATAGATATAGTAAGATGATAGATAGATATTGTAAGATGATAGATAGATAGATAGATAGATAGATAGATATTGTAAAATGATAGATAAACTGTAAGATCATAGATAGATAGATAGATATTGTAAGATGATAGATAGATGATAGATAGATAGATATTGTAAGATGATAGATAAACTGTAAGATGACAGATAGATAGATATTGTAAAATGATAGATAAACTGTAAGATGACAGATAGATAGATAGATATTGTAAGATGTTAGATGATAGATAGATAGATAGATATTGTAAGATGATAGATTTTGTTAGATGATAGATAGATATTGTAAGATGATAGATAAACTGTAAGATGATAGATAGATAAACTGTAAGATGATAGATAAACTGTAAGATGATAGATAGATAAACTGTAAGATGTTAGATTTTGTTTGATGATGGATAGATAGATAGATAGATATTGTAAGATGATAGATAGATTTTGTTAGATGATAGATAGATGATAGATAGATAGATGATAGATAGAAAGATAGATAGATAGATAGATAGATAGATAGATAGATATTGTAAGATGATAGATTTTGTTAGATGGTAGATAGATAGATAGATATTGTAAGATGATAGATAAACTGTAAGATGATAGATAGATGATAGATAGATAGATAGATAGATAGATAGATAGATAGATATTGTAAGATGATAGATAAACTGTAAGATGATAGATAGATAGATAGATGATAGATAGATAGATAGATAGATAGATAGATAGATATTGTAAGATGTTAGATTTTGTTAGATGATAGATAGATAGATAGATAGATATTGTAAGATGATAGATTTTGATAGATAGATAGATAGATATTGTAAGATGATAGATAAATTTTGTTAGATGATAGATAGATAGATAGATATTGTAAGATGATAGATAAACTGTAAGATGATAGATAGATGATAGATAGATAGATAGATAGATAGATAGATAGATAGATATTGTAAGATGATAGATAAACTAAGATGATAGATAGATAAACTGTAAGATGATAGATAAACTGTAAGATGATAGATAGATATTGTAAGATGTTAGATTTTGTTTGATGATGGATAGATAGATAGATAGATATTGTAAGATGATAGATAGATTTTGTTAGATGATAGATAGATGATAGATAGATAGATGATAGATAGAATGATAGATAGATAGATAGATAGATAGATAGATATTGTAAGATGATAGATAAACTGTAAGATGATAGATAGATAGATAGATAGATGATAGATAGATATTGTAAGATGATAGATAAATTTTGTTAGATGATAGATAGATAGATATTGTAAGATGATAGATAAACTGTAAGATGATAGATAGATAGATAGATAGATAGATAGATAGATAGATAGATAGATGATAGATAGATAGATATTGTAAGATGTTAGATTTTGTTAGATGATAGATAGATATTGTAAGATGATAGATAAATTTTGTTAGATGATAGATAGATGATAGATAGATAGATAGATAGATATTGTAAAATGATAGATAAACTGTAAGATCATAGATAGATAGATATTGTAAGATGATAGATAGATGATAGATAGATAGATAGATAGATAGATATTGTAAGATGATAGATAGATAAACTGTAAGATGATAGATAGATTGATAGATAGATAGATAGATAGATAGATAGATAGATAGATAGATAGATAGATAGATAGATAGATAGATATTGTAAGATGTTAGATTTTGTTAGATGATAGATAGATTTTGTTAGATGATAGATAGATAGATAGATATTGTAAGATGATAGATTTTGTTAGATGATAGATAGATGATAGATAGATGATAGATAGATAGATATTGTAAGATGATAGATAAACTAAGATGATAGATAGATAAACTGTAAGATGATAGATAGATAGATAGATAGATAGATAGATATTGTAAGATGTTAGATTTTGTTAGATGATAGATAGATAGATAGATATTGTGAGATGATAGATAAACTGTAAGATCATAGATAGATAGATAGATATTTTAAGATGATAGATAGATGATACACAGATAGATAGATATATAGATAGATATTGTAAGATGACAGATAGATATTGTAAGATGATAGATAGATATTTTAAGATGATTAGATAGATATTGTAAGATGATAGAGAGAGAGAGAGACAGACAGACAGAGAGAGAGATATTGTAAGATGATAGATAAACTAAGATAATAGATAGATAGATATTGTAAGATGTTAGATTTTGTTAGATGATAGATAGATAGATAGATATTGTGAGATGATAGATAAACTGTAAGATCATAGATAGATAGATAGATATTTTAAGATGATAGATAGATGATACACAGATAGATAGATATATAGATAGATATTGTAAGATGACAGATAGATATTGTAAGATGATAGATAGATATTTTAAGATGATTAGATAGATATTGTAAGATGATAGAGAGAGAGAGACAGACAGACAGAGAGAGAGATATTGTAAGATGATAGATAAACTAAGATCATAGATAGATAAACTATAAGGTAAATAGATAGATATTATAAGATGATAGATAGATAAACTGTAAGATAATAGATAGATAGATATTATAAGATGATAGATAAACTAAGATAATAGATAGATAGATAGATATTGTAAGATGATAGATAGATAGATATACAATCATAGATAAACTCTTAAGATCATAGATAGATAGATAAATATACAATTATAGATAAACTCTAAGATCATAGATAGATAGATAGATATACAATCACAGATAGATAAACTGTAAGATGATAGATAGATAGATAGATAAATAGGTATGTTCAGTATGGCAGTGAATGCTCTTAAAGATAAAGTTCGAAGAGCTCTATATACCATTAAGAAAGAACTCCAAAATATTGAAATGCCAATTCCAATTTGGTGTAAAATTTTGTAATAGTGTAATTCAGCCCATAGCGCTGTATGGAAGTGAGGTATGGGGTCCACTCAGTGATCAGAGCTACACCAGATGGGACAGACATCCAACAGAAGCCCTACACACAGAATTCTGCAAAATGATTCTAAAATTACAAAGGAGAACACCCAACAACGCAAGTAGGGCAGAATTAGGCCGAATCCCATTGATCATTAATATACAAAAACAATCACTCAAATTCTGGATGCATCTAAAATCGAGTCCCACAGAACCGCTGCATCTTAAAGCGCTACAAACCCAAGATCTGAACCCCGAAAAAAGTCCCCTAAGTCAGCTGGTTCTGTGACTTACTAAGCTGACTAACTCTACTAACTCTAACCAGTCTCAGACCAGCACTGCTTCTCACTCAAACATCAAAATAAAATAAAATTATCAAACAGTCTAAAAATGTATATCTGGAACATTGGGATCAAGGAACTAAAACACAAAGTAAATTACAATTATATCGAACTATAAAATCAAATTATGAATTGGAAGAAAATCTTCAAAGTATTGGCTCAGTGAGCACAGTCTAGCCATTGAAACCGGCAGACACAAAAAGAGCTGGTTACCCAGAGAGGAAAGAGTGTGTGCTCACTGCAAGACAGGAGAGATTGAGACAGAGGTGCACTTCTCCTTCACTGCCACAAATTCAAATCAATAAGAGACCTATATGTAAATAAATTTCACAAACATCATAAAGAACTTTAGAGGCATGACTGAAGAGGAACAAATAGGAGAGGGACAGACAGCAGCACTGGCTGCAAGATAGGTGTGGATGTGCCACATCCTGAGAGACAGCAGGTGAATGGGCATAATGTGGGTTATGTGTGTATTATGTTTCAGTGTGTTTGCCTACCGTCTACCACAGTGATCCTCAGTATGTGTGTTTACATGTTAAATACTGTGGTATGAAATGTTCACATGTTCTGTTTTGTTACACTGTTTATTTAAGTTTAAAATGTTATAATGATTTTTATTGTATTTTTACAGTCATGCCAATAAAGCAATTTTAAACTGAATAGATAGATAGATAGATAGATAGATAAACTGTAAGATCATAGATAGATAGATAGATAAATAGATAGATAGAGAAATGGTAAGATGATAGATATTGTAAGATCATTGTGATAAAGTCACATTAGCTGCCGGCGCTGGGGAACACACACACACACACACACACACACACACACACATATATATATATATATATATATACACAAACACACCCGCTTACTTAACTCATTCATTCTCCGCACCGTTCCTCCCTGTTGTTGCCTCTATCAGAGTAGCTGGTCCTGATAGCACATGGACATTCTCCCATTTCAGCACTCCCTGTCCGTATGCATTATATTCTTCACTGTGGATGAACTTTCTGGCACTGTAAATAAATTTCACCTCGCACGAAAGTGCTTTGCGAGTAAGCCATCATTTTTTTTTTTTTTTTTTTTACATCCTTCACAGACTCGCATTTTCCCCCGAAGGCAAGCTGATCGTCTTCATCACAATCATAGATAGATAGATAGATATTGTAAGATGATAGATAGATATTATATCATAGATAGATAGATAGATAGATAGATATTGTAAGATCATAGATAGATAGATAGATAGATAGACATTATACGATCATAGATAGATAGATAGATGAAGAAATGGTAAGATCTTAGATATTGTAAGATGATAGAGATTCTAAGATGATAGATATTGTAAGATCATAGATAGATAGACAGATATTATATGATCATAGATAGATAAAGAAATGGTAAGATCATAGATAGATGTTGTAAGATCATAGATAAATAGATGGATAGACAGATAGAAATTGTAAGATGATAGATAGCTAGATAAAAGGTTCATGCTGTATTAAAGTACCGCCTACACAAAACCCTATCATAAACCTCACTGATAGTTAACTAAATGTTACTGAGATGTTAACAAAAGCAAACGTGAGATAAAAACACATTTTATGATGTCATTGTAGCTTGCTTCAACAAAGCTTTGAGCACTGACTTATGTTTTACGGCACTTTGCATTGCAAGTGGACTGGTTTACCGGGTGCACTATCAAGCAAATTTAGTATGTCAAAAAAGCCATATGTATGGAGCTGCTTATGTGATTCAAACATCAAAATGCATTAGTTTCCAAATCATGCTCTATGGAAAAATGCTTTGAGGTCACAACCTAGTATTGTGCAAGGAACTCTTTATTAATTGAAAACTAGTATTAATTTTTAACTGGAAAGTATGGATAGGTTTAGGTAGGTTTTTAGAGTTTAAAGTATGTTTTTCCAATGAGTCTGCAACCAGACCCAAAAAAGACTATTCGGTATGATGAAGCAGTGATATTCGCATTATGAATACAAGTTTGAACCATGTGGGTCTGAAATAAGAGGATTGAAATGATTTAAATGAGCTCATTCAGTTCCGTAGGTTCCCGGGGGCTTCGAGTCTGCAGTTATGCCACACAGTCTATTGTTTATTTGTTCCTTTTTCTCTGAATTGTGAGCCATCACTTTAATGTGTCATATTGTCCTTGGCTGTGCGAGACAAGGGTAAACACAGCAAAATTGCCTCTGCGTCATGCCACTTTTTGGGTAGTGACGGTTTGGTTGGTCTCCATGACAACTAAATCTAAATTCTAAGAAAATAATCCTGCGCAGACATCCTACGAAAGGGCCAGATAGCATCGGCGCAGATATTTGACAGACATTCTTGCCCACAATGGCCTGTAATGGATAGGGTGGGTGGTGGGGAAACTACAGGGTGTCAGACGTCCCTCCCTGAAGAGTTTGCTGCTCAATCGCATATCCCTGCTGTTCACCACCAAGGTATTATCCTGACGTGAATAGGGCATCTACAGGTTTCTCCTCAGGCAATTTGCACTGGTATTTGGTGAGGTGAAGTCATTTGTAGATGATTCATCACTGTGCCCAAGGAAGTGTTCATATCTGGGTTCTCCAGAAGCACAGGATCACAGACTCACTGCGGTGTGTCTCTGATGATAGAGACGTCTGCTCTGGCCTTTTATTATACGATTGCATGAAAAACCCCTAAAGAAGCAGCTCAGTAAAGGCTTTTTGACAGGAAGTGCAATACAGGTTTATTCATCTTCTGAGTATATATACAGGGGTGCACATAAGTGGTCTGCAGGTCTGCATGCGTGACCAAAATAAGACATGCGCTGTGAAAATAAGTTCAGAGCGCACATTTGCGCACCGACATGGTTGACAGCTGTTAATGCACAATTAGCATTTTAGATCGACAAACTTTAATACTATACAAGATTTCTATTCGAACTGAAGGTTATTCGCTGTCATTTTTAAAGCACAATGCAAAAATGTGACATTTAATTCACTGATGCTCTTAATCCAGGGTTGCCAGGTTTTCACAAGAGCCAATAAAAACCATTAAAACCCATTAAAACTCGCGTTCCGGGAGATAAAATACAAGTGTTTTGTCAGGGTTCCCCTGGTAAATTCGTATTTCAGGGGATAAATATGACATTATTGGGGTCGCTTCAACCCGCGGACATCAAAAACAACCCGCGGCAACGGTGTTAAAGTAGCCAGATTCCGCTGGAAAACTGTGGACTTGGCAACACTGCTGAACGCTCTTCAATCGGAAGTGCTAAATCTGTATACTTACTTGCCAGCAACACGCAAAAATAAAAGCTTGCTAATTTTAGGTTTGAAAATGATGCAAATTCATATTAAAAAATTGTAAATATTAAATTTACTATAAAGTAATTGTAATTATATTTTATTTAATACTCCCATTTTAAAATATAATAAAAATGTATTTTAAAATAAAATATAAGTATTAACACACTTTATTAAAAAATAAATAAATAAGTCCAATGATTTTATTATCATCACTATTATTTATTTATTTTTTTAAAGTTATGTTTAATGGGTCACACTATGCAGTGTGAGGACCAAACCAAATATATATATATTTGGTTTGGTCCTCACAAATATATGTTTGTCCCTTACCTTGATGAAGATAACATTTAGATGACTGGGTCCTTTTTTTGAGTCACTGTTTAATTCATATAATACTGCAATATTACAAAATTGAATATTTATTAGTATCTTTCTTTCTTTATTTCCTTTAATTAGTTCCACATATTTCCATATATAAAAAGTTTAGGATCATATAGAATATAGAAATAAATAACTCAGAAAGGATGCGTTAAAGTAATCAAACTTGAATGTAAAGCCTAATTATGTGATTCAAACATCAAAATGATTTAGTTTACAAATCATGTGCTATATGGGAAAAAAATATCATAATTTGTGTAAAAAGAATTATGGCATTTTATTCCCTGTATTTGCCACTATTAAAAACAAGATTATATTTATTACTATTTCTCATTAAACTTTTTTTCCTTTCTGTGTTTTTTTTTTTTTTTTTTTTTTTTTTAAATTAATAACACTAAAGGACGCATTTTTTTACAGTCTATTTTAAATATATGCTGTTTAACAAATGACATTTTCAAATGTATTAACATTGCAATAAAATTGCACACTATTACTGTTTTTCTATCACATAAAAGCAGCCTCTGTGAGCATAAAAGACTTCTTTCATTAACATTAAATATATTTATGACACCAAACATTTAAACAGCAGTTCATAATATTTTAATCTGTGTTTTTATACAAAATATTAATACTCTTCGTCTTTTATTTCATTAGCAACAGTCCTGATTCTCATTCCTATTCAGCTTACACAAGTGCCATTTGGTACAGCCAGCTGTGCAGCCTCCAGATTTCCCTTCACAGGTTGTGATAATATTGCATTACAGTTATTCTACCTTAAATTCATCCATCAAGCACTGACAAGTACCAGCTAAGCACAAAAAAATCATTAAAATCAAATCACAAAATGACCATCAAATCTCTGTGGTTGTTATTGTTTTCATATTCCCTTGAATATCTGACTCATTCAGTCCTGTAAGGCAACTTAATGCTGCTGGCAAAATTAGCGATTCAATATAGTACCTTTTTCTTTTTTAATGTGCAATGAATTTTGGAGACATTAAGCATATGGGAGAAGCCAGTTTTATGGCCCACAGGCAAAATCCTCTGCCATCAGACAGAGTCTGACTGCCCTGGCTCCAGGACGGAGCGACAAACCTCCATTTAACAAAAGACTGGGTCTTGTTTAGATGCCCAATAGATCCGAATAAATCCTTTAGCTGGTCCATTTGCTCTAACTAGTAATTGCTCACCATATTGTGAACCTGTATTTAAGCCCAGATTTTTAAAATGTGCCACATGTGATTTGGAGCAGCTACAATCAATCTGAGGCTTAGTGCATAAGCGAAAATAACGAAAGCTTTGATAGATTAACAATAAAGCCTGTTTTTTTTTTTTGTTTTTTTTACCACAAATCTCAGCATGTGCTTTTACAAATCGTGCAAACACAGCGCGTTGTCAGTCTGCCAAAAATAGTAATTTCATAGCTTGGAGCTGCATAAATCCTGTATTTAAACACTGATGTCTCATTGTCAGTACATTCAGCTGAACAGACTGATAACTTTTTCACAATCAAAGCAATATGAAACTGTTTTTCAGGTTTTTACTGCAAATTCCACCTTGAGAGGGGGGGAACTCTACATGGTGAGTGATAGATTCTTATTGAGTGCTGGGTCTGTATTTTTATTGTTATGCATTATGGTGTTTATCTATCCAGATAGGGACCAACTATGGTATAACCTTCTCACTGGTGCCGGGAGCAAAGTGGACCACCCATAAAAATGTTATTCCAGGCCCTGTGAAGCTTTGCAGCAGCTCTCAATCTACCACCCCCTCATTGTTCCCACTCAGTAGGCATCAGTGGCTCTGATCAATAAACACTATCCTATGCCAGTATGCAACACTTAGTCCTTTGTCTGGGTCAGCTGACTCATGGACACTGCATCCTATAATTACGTTAAATTGAGTGCAACTGTTCATAGACATGACGTGCAAGAGTGTGCTTCTGGGCTACTGCATGACTGAACCTGACATTGGACATTAGATATGGTCTCTGACTATCTTAAGTGATCTATAAATGATGCAACAATTAGCCAAGGGCTCAGACATGTCAAAAGTGGCATGTCACTAATTCCACTTTTCTGATGTTGCATTTCTAAAAACGAATAGTTCTAAAGTAGTGCTAAAAATGTGCTCACCCTCAGGCAATTAAAGATTTAGAACAGTTGGTTTCTTCGTCAGAACAGATTTGGAGAAATTTAGCTTTACATTTTGGCTCACCAATGGATCCTCTGCAGTGAATGGGTGCCGTCAGAATGAGAGTCTAAGCGGCTAATAAAAACATCACAATAATTCACAAGTAATCCACACTATGCCAGTTCGTCAGTTAATGTCTTTTGAAGTGAAAAGCTGTGTTTGCATTTTCAGAAATCACAGATGATTTAACCTCCAGTGAAAAAGTCATCTTGTCTGAATCAGGAGAGAAATATGCGCAGATTAAGCACAGATCTGAATGAATATGGCAGTGGATTTTGAAGTGAAAATGAGGATAGAAAATTGAAAAAAAAAAAAAAAACTTAAACTAAACTTCTAACAAATAATATAAAAATTAAAAATCTGAAGCTGCATTATATGACCCCTTTAATTTCAGCATAGGTATAAAAATGTTAATACAGTACCTATATGTGACCCTGGACCACAAAACCAGTCATGAGGGTCCATTTTTTTTAAATAAATAAGCTTTCCATTGATATATGTTTTGTTAGGATAGGACAATATTTGGGCGAGATACAACTATTTGAAAATCTGTCATCTGATGGTACAAAAAAATCGAAATATTGAGAAAATCGCCTTTTAAAGTTGTCCAAGTGAAGTTCTTAGCAATGCATATTACTAAACAACTTTTTTTTTTTTTTATATATATATATTTACGATAGGAAATTTACTAAATATCTTCATGGAACACGATCTATACTTAATATCCTAATGATTTTTGGCATAAAAGAAAAATCAATCATTTTGACCCATACAGTGTATTTTTGGATATTGCTACAAATATACCCATGCTAATTAAGACTGGTTTTGATGTCCAGGGTAACAAATATAAATACCAGTGAGATCGGGCTGGTGGGAATTCTCAGTTCACTCTGGGACATCCACTAAAACATGATTTCCTAATTAAGTTTAGCAGTGACTTTCCATCACGAATCTATTTATTTTAATTAACTGATTTGTGTTCCATAATTTATAGCAGATATTAGTTACAGGTCAAGGTATTGACCTGTTAGAGGCCACGGTTTGGCCAGGCATCAATGTTATGATGCCCTGGAGTCCAAGAGAGCCACAAATAGAATGGCAGTGCATTGATCAGGGCACTGCAGGCTTTTGACTGGAATACATCCAGCTGAAATACTGCGAAGACTCTAAGCAGTGCCACAAACAGCCATTTACTAAGCCTTTTGAATCATTTCAAGATGGCACATGAATAGATTCCCATGAGAGCAGTTAAAAAGGACTGTCAGATTGTTTCTGTGACAGTGCTTGACTTCTATCACAGATGTGTATGGTTTACATGAAGGAGGGCAAAGAGCAAATGACTATTCCTGCTCTGTCGCATACAAGTGTTTTCAATTACTGTACTCCTCGGCTCTAGCAAACACTGTCCTTAAAAGGATAGTTCACCCAAAAATGAAAATTACCTTATGATTTACTCACCCTGAAGCCATTGTAGGTGTATATGACTTTCTTCTTTCAGACGAATACAATCTGAGTTATATTAAAAATTGTCCTAGCTCTTCCAAGCTTTATAATGGCAGTGAATGGCTGTTGAGATTTTGAAGTCTAATGAAGTGCATCCGTCCATCATAAAAAGTGATCCTCACAGGTTAAATAAAGGGCTTCCGAAGTGAATCAGTGCATTTGTGTAAGAAAAGTAAGGAAAAAATAATAATTTTTAAAACTTTTTAAACCATAAAATCTAGCTTCCTTTAACTGTCGTACGCGCATTCACAAGAGAGTGGCATTCCAGCGGATGATGTAGGCGTAGCGTGAGCTCCGGTGAGAATAAGCTAGTCTTGTGGGAGCCAAGTTTGGTTTACAGCAAAGGAAATCCAGTCTCCTCTTGGCATTTTTCTTTACAAAGCATTCGCCTACATCCTATGTCATCTGCTGGATGCCACTTTTTCGCGAACGTGTGTACGACTATTAGCGGAAGCCAAAATATGGATATTTTTCGTACACAAATGCATCAGTTTACTTAAGGCCTTTATTAACCCCCAGAGCTGAGTGGAGCATGTTTTATGATGGATGGATGCACTTTATTGGACTTTAAAATCTCAACAGCCATTCACTGCCATTATAAAGCTAGGAAGCAAGGACATTTTTAAATATAACTCTGATTTCATTATTCTAAAAAGAAGACAGTTTTAATTTTAATTTTTGGGTGAACTATCCATTTAAAAATACACAGAGATACAACAGACCAACTGATGTTAATGTTTCTGTCAGAATGAAGTGCCCAGTTGAGCCAGAAATGTTCGATAAGCTCTGTGACCAAGTTTTGAGGAATATTTTTCGTATTTCTATATGAGACAAACCTGCAAAATCTGAAAACGTTTTTTTTTTTTTTTTTTTTTTTTTTTTTTTTTTTGCATTTCTTAGTGGTTAGTGATGGTTAATTAGCTGTGTCACTGAACATGTCCTAAATATGCACATCACACTATAATGTTTCTGGGAAAGAGTGAAAAAAAACAACAACAATCCTTCCCATCATAAATCCGAGCTCAGTTGGGACTTATATATCACTGGGATCACTTGAAATCTTTTGAATATGGACATTTGCCAACAGTTAGCTTGAGAAAAGGTTGAGAAAGGGTTTTCTTTGGTTTACCAGTAATTATCCACTGAACTAAAAACCAGGCATGTGAAACAAGAAGCCTTTGAAAACACTCTCTGGGGGAACTGCAACAACATTTGGAGAAAATAATTCTACTGTAATAAACATCTAATAAATATTTTCCTGGGTAATTTTCCACTGAAAATGGATGAGTCAAAATCTTAAATTATTATGTATTTAATATATAATTGGTCTGAACAAAAACGACACACAAGGTGAATGGGAAAAAATAAATAAATAAATAAATAAGCATACTCTCTGACAGTAGGTGACCATTACGGAAATGCAGAAATGCAATGGTAAACGGTGCACTTATTAGACACTGTATTAGACTATATTATTCTACAAACCCCCCCCCCCCCCCCCCCCCAAAAAAAAACAGTTTTCCAATATTACTACTTGTTTCAGAATGATTAGAGAACATTCAAAAGTAATATTCTTATAAAGTTTGGAAAAAGATAAAACGGAATGTTCCATTAATGTTTCCTCTAATGTTTGCATCACCAAGAAAGAAATTTAAACATTTAAAAACAGGATGTTTGAAATGTTTAGAGAACATTAAAAAATGTTTTCCTGGCATAATGGGAACATTAGAAAAATGTTCTAAAACTATATTTTTCAGCCAGGGTTGTCTATGTAACATAAATATATAATTCATACGCAAAGAGATTTATTCATACACCAGTACATTCAGGGTTTTACAATAACTGTTTTATTCACCAGCCACTCTGTGGCTAGTGGTTTTCAAAAATCACTGGCTGCTCAGCATTTTTAATGGCCACAGTTTTGTTGTTGGGATATTACATTTTGTTTGACTAAAGTTATTGCATACTTAAATGCATGCATCATCTTTGATATTACATTTTTATATTTTATTAATAATTTCACTTAATATAATAAGACACTATAGGGCTGTTAGCAAACAAATTAAATCAGTGTTAACTAAGCCAATTCCACTGCAGAAGAAACAGAAATAGCTGAAGTGGCATTTATATGCATTTACACAGACAGTTTAATAAAGATGAAATGTAGCATGAATGCATTTACATTTCAAAATTACAACAGGTTATGAGCTTGATGTTTAAAATCTTTTTAATATACAAATATGACATGTTGGAAAAAATGGAAAGATAAGCTACTTTTAAATATAAAAGTAAACCACCAGTAGGTGGCAGCAAGTGAATGTCTTAATAAATGCATCAAGGCATGCCTTCAAACGATTCGTTCAGACGACTGATTCATTCAACAATGAAGCAAGTGCCTGTCTTCATGAATAGACCAATGAATCATTGACTCAAATGATTCATTTAAAAAATGCTGAATCATTCAATAATGAAACACCGCTTTGTGTTGCTCATCTTTGTTTTGAACTATTTTCGTTAACCAAATCAAGCTAAAACAGTCAACACTGACAATATTGTATTAAAGGAGAAGTCCACTTCCAAAACAGAGATTCACATATAATGTACTCACCCCCTTGTCATCCAAGATGTTCATGTCTTTCTTTCTTCAGTCATAAAGAAATAGTTTTTTAAGGAAAACATTTCAGCATTTTTCTCCATATAATGGACTGATATGGTGTCCCGATTTTGAACTTCCAAAATGCAGTTTAAATGCGGCTTCAAATGATCCCAAATGTGGTTGCATTTAAGATAAGACCCTTCTTCCTCGGCTGGGATCGTTTACAACAGCATTTGGGATCGTTTGAAGCCACATTTAAACTGCATTTTGGAAGTTCAAAATCGGGACATCTGAACATCTTGGATGACAAGGGGGTGAGGACATTATATGTGAATCGTTGTTTTGGAAGTGGACTTCTCCTTTAAAATGCATATTAACTACTCGACTGAACTCTTGTAGAAAATCTGTCAAATTTGCAATCGTGGTTTTCAGGGAATACTGCACTCTCTTGGTCATGTCATGTTGCTTAACTAGGCTAGATGTTATAAATATAAAAACTACATTTTTACTGCAGTATGTTTCTTCTGTGTGCAGTTGTGTTCATTTGTGTTGATTTCTCAGTGAGATTCACGTACAAACAGGATGCATGATCCTCAACTGGCGCGACCTTGTTACTGTCAATACATTATCAATCGCCATTTTTAACGAATGTAATAAAATCAGAATCATTCTCGCCCAAATTTCGACGTTTTAATCAGATTAGTTGTCCAGTCGGGCAAGTTAAAGTCTCTTTCACTTGCCTATTCAAAAAATCCACTTGTCCCTGACAAGCATTACCTCCTCAATACATTAATTTAAATGGCTCTTTTTTTATGGCAGAATGCCGAAATGCTCCGAAAGGTGACTGGTTGCAGGTAGGATTGTGTAGTGATCTAGTGACTAATTCATGCACAAGACAGGTTTGGCTTTCTGAAGGTCAGGTCTGGGTTTGAGGATCTCCAATGGTGAGGGAAGTGGTCCAAGTCTTTGTAATGGTAGAGCTTGGTCAAGTGCGTCCAGTACGTCATAAAGATAAAGGGCGCAACCTTTCCTCTCTCCTGTGGAGATCCAACACCTTCTAAGGATGCCTCCCGCAGTCACAACCAATACTACGTCTGAACCTGGCAGGGGCTCGAAGTGTTTTTTCTTTTCTTCCTTTCAATGCACGCTTCTCTAACCTGAACAATGTAATTTTTCTCCACAGCGGTTTCTATTTGAGGCCAGCCGTCAAAATGGCCTCGTTCACGGGGCTGAGCGCTGAAGCATGTCAATATCTCAGAAATAGCACAAATCACTTCGGAAATCACTTAAGATTCAGATCATTCTGGAGTTTTCAAAGCAGCCGGTGTTATTTTTACACCCCACATGCAGATAAGTGGGAAAAATGGGCTTTTAAGAAATAAGAAAGCTTTCAATAATGAACAGCTGTGGCAATCAGATCATCCCTACTGTGAGGCAGCTGGGGCTCTGCTTTCAGAACAGATACCTACAGAAGTGTTTCTTAATCAGGACTTCTGCAGAAGCTCACCCTTCATTCACCAGCACTCTATGGCCAGACTTTATCTCACTTAGTTCATAGTGAGATAGGGATATTTAGCCACTGGAGAAAAGATCGGAGGCCATCAGCCGCTAGATAAAGGGGTGTTCATTAATGGATCTCTTTGCGTCATACACATAATCTCAACCAACACAAAGCGGTATGAAAATATGCCTTAATTTGCATGCAAAAGCTCCCATACACCTTTTCTTTGAGGTCACCGAAAGATCACCGTTTTATTCTCAATGAAGTGAAACTGGAATTATTAACATCTGCCTATGAATGCACAATACATTTCTTGTTAAATAACTGAATTCATTCTCATATATCTCCATAATCGCACATTAGATCCTCTCAAGACTTGAGTATGAGGCGGATGCTGATGAGTTTCAACTCTATCTATTTGATCTGTGAAATCCATTTGACAGATATGCATCTATTTGCACATTATGAAGGCAGTTGTTTGTTGAACTTCTTATTTTGGTTTCTATTACAGTGAAAAGATGTGCAAAAAATTCAGGTTATGATGTTACATCCACTTTTGACCCATACCCATAATATTATATGGCTGTACTCTTTACATGACATTGTCTGATAAGTTTATGGCAACATAAATTCAACATGGCTGATGAAAAGTCATGAAACGGCATCCTGTAACATACGTACCTACATCTTTTATATAGGAGGTCCAGATTTAAGAGACACTTTTATTCAGGTAACATTTCATAGTTTCTTTTTTTTTTAACATTATAGAAAAACGTAGTGCGTATATGAGTCTGTTGTGTTTATGTGTGTATGTGGTAATGGGAAAGTTGTCTTTGCACATTCAGCTTTTCTTCAGTCTTTTAAACACCTCAGATACTGATAAGACCTGCGTTATTTTCTACACAGGAAGAGATCGTAATTTATTCATTTTAGTATGTTATTTTAAAAATTCAAAACAGCTGTTACATTTAAAAATGATTTTAAGAAGGCACATTCTTCGTTTTTTCCTAACAAAATTAAAATAAAAATTCAAATATTATCAAATAATGAATCAAATTATAAAAATGGCTTCTCAAATGAGAAATCAAATGCTCAAATGCAATTTTATTTCCTAATCCGAGGAAGCATAAACTGTATCATATTGTATTTGTTGTATTTGATATCAACTCACATACAACTCACGTACAAACCTGTCATAATTAAATCTATAATTCAATGCACTTCATTTATCATTCGCAATGTGGGTTTGAGCATTTGATTTCTCATTTGAGCAGCCGTTTTGAGAGTTTCATTTTTTTTTTTTTTTTTTTTGATCTTTTTTCATTTTGTTAGGGAAAAAAATTCAATATACAACACTCTTTGTAAATATCAGTAATATATAATTATTCTTTAATAAAAGTGATTGTTTGAGTTGGACATACTAAGATAAATGCATTAAAAATCCAACAGTTGATTTTGTCTAAATTCACATCTTTTTTTCAGTAAAGTATTTGATTTAAAAAAAAAAAAAAAAAAAAAAAAATATCGATTAAAATATTTGAAAATTGAGAATTTATTCTATTTAGTTTCATGAACTACAATGATTACCAGTTTCATATAAATATTCCTGATCTTTAACAACAACTTGAGCAAGTTGGAGAGTCAATGTTGAAATTAAGTGTTATTTTGTGTTTTTGCACACAAAGAGATTTATTAATATTTATTAATATTTAATGTTCAGCTGGAATTTATAGGGGTTTAAGTTTTGGTGTGAATCGAATTAAAGTCATATTACTCATAAATATTGTTTTTAAATTGATTCTTTGTAAATATCAGTAATATATAATTATTCTTTAATAAAAGTGATTGTTTGAGTTGGACATACTAAGATAAATGCATTAAAAATCCAACAGTTGATTTTGTCTAAATTTACATCTTTTTTCAGTAAAGTATTTGATTTAAAAAAAAAAAAAAAAAAATCGATTACAATATTTGAAAATTGAGAATTTATTCTATTTAGTTTCATGAACTACAATGATTACCAGTTTCATATAAATATTCCTGATCTTTAACAACAACTTGAGCAAGTTGGAGAGTAAATGTTGAAATTAAGTGTTATTTTGTGTTTTTGCACACAAAGAGATTTATTAATATTTATTAATATTTAATGTTCTGTTGGAATTTATAGAGGTTTAAGTTTTGGTGTGAATCGAATTAAAGTCATATTACTCATAAATATTGTTTTTAAATTGATTTCACAGCATTCAGTATATTTATATATATGAAAATGTTTGATTAAATAAATACATTTTAAAAAAATTTAAAATACTTTGTTACCAAACAAGATAAAAGGAAGGATAAAACCTCAATAAAACAGTCCATGTGACATCAGTGGTTCAACCTTAATTTTATGAAGCTATGAGAAAGAAAAACAAAGAGTGAAGAAAAACAAAAAGAAGAAAACAAAAATGACGACTTTCAACAATTTCTTCTCTATCGTGTCAGTCTTCAATGCGTGTTCATAACAGTGCCACAACAAATTTCATCAAAAATATCTTCATTTGTGTTCTGAAGATGAACGAAGGTCTTACGGGTTTGAAATGAAATAAGGGTGAGTAATTAATGATAGAATCTCATTTTTGGGTGAACTATCCCTTTAAGTTGTTTTTATTTTTTTTTTACATTTAGTGATTTAATGATTCAAGCTGGAAGAGATAAACACCATGTTGAAATGGTCTACACAGTGGCAGCAGAAGTCTGTCTTTATGTATTGTATCTTTTCTTCATTTCTCATCATAACATACCGGATCTCGAGGGATACTTCAGTTTTGCTTGACCCTGACTCCAGTTCCTGAAGGATTTAAAGCTGTTCTTACAGTGGGCAGGATGAAGCCGTGTTGCAGCGAAAGGTCATCTAAGATCTGCAGTGTACGCTGGGACGCATGTTCTCCTCCTACTCCTCCTCCACAAGGACAGCCGTCAGTGCAGCTCGACTTGTCTGACAGTAGGTTGTGATTGATAGGGACGGCAAGGGGCAGGGGACCCACGGCGAGTGCCAAAGGCTGATGCTAACCGGCCCTGATGGGACTGACAGAGAAGAGGCTTTACAAATCAGTGCTCACTGATGGACATCATTTTCAGATTAGCCACACGCTAGAGATAAAACATACTGACAATGTCAAGTCCATCGCAACAATAACACCATAGAGCGCTGTAAAGTAATTACTGTAATGCTCAGTGAAAAGGTGAAAATCAATATTCAGTTCAATTCTGAAATGATCTTCAGTGGTCAATCGTGTGATTGTGACACTGGCAAACACATCGTAAGAAATGACAGTAATGCAATAAGTTACAATCAGGACAGGAAATGAACTTGCTTGCCCACAAGTCACTGTGACTGATTAATGTTGAATTTTACCAGCCATGCAGAACTGAACAAATGCACTAAGCATTCAGTCCTGACATCTGTTATTGCTCTGTGTTTGTGGGGGCTTTTTGTATATGTGACCCTGGACCACAAAACCAGTCCTAAGTAGCACGGGTATATTTGAAGCAATAGCCATAAATACATTGTATGGGTCAAAATGCCTTTTCTTTTATGCCAAAAATCATTAGGATATTAAGTAAAGATCATGTTCCATGAAGATATTTAATAATTTTTTTATTGTAAATATATCAAAGCTGATTTTTTTTATAGTTATATGCAATGATAAAAACTTAATTCAGACAACTTCAAAGGTGATTTTCTCAATATTTAGAATTTTTTGCACACTCAGATTCCAGATTTTCAAATAGTTGTATCTCGGCCAAATATTGTCCTATCCTAACAAATCATACATCAATGGAAACCTTATTTATTCCGCTTTCAGAGAATGTATAGATCTCAAATTCACAAAATCGACCCTTGTGACTGGTTTTGTGGTCCAGGGTCACATATAAATATATCAGTCTTTTTTAAACCTTACAGGGATAGTTTACCCAAAAATGGAAATTATGTCATAATTTACTCTGATTTCTTGGTATGAAAAAAATACTATGGAAGTCAATGGCTACTGTCAACTGTTTGGTTACCAACATTGCTCAAAATATCTTTTTTTGTGTGTTCAACAGGAAAAAGAAACTCATATGGGCTTGGAACAACTTGAGGGTGAGTAAATTATAGAATTTTAATTTTTGGATGAACTATCCCTTTAAATTCTTTAAACTGAGAATAAACATAAACCAGTTTTCTTTGTGTTCAAAATATTCCTGGTGTCTATCTGTCCATACTCAGAAATAAAATAAAATAAAACTATATTTTAACAAATTTTAAATTAGATTTCTTTTAAATTATACATAATTTTAATAAGCAGATCAATTAATGCCTAAGCAAGTTGCTTTTTTACCGAACTGTATTGTTTAAAACAAATTCTTTAAAATGAATTTAAAGTCCATACTCTGCATTAGTAATGAATTCATAATATGTACACTACTATTCAAAAGTCTGGGGTGGGTAGAATTTTTCTGCTTGCTAAGGTTGCATTTAAAAAGTACAACATAACTGTAAAATTGTGAAATATTATTAGAATTTGAAATGACTGTTTCCTTTTAGAATATATAATAAAATGTAATTTATTCCTGTGATGCAAAGCTGAATTTTAGCATCATTACTCCAGTCTTCAGTGTCACATGATTCTTCAGAAATTATTCTAATATGCTGATTTACTGTTCATGTAACAGTTCTCATTACTTTTAATGTTAAAAATGACTGTGCTGCTAAATATTTTTTGTGGAAATTGCGATACATCTTTGATTCTTTTATTAACAGTTCAAAAAACAGCTTTTATTTCACATTTTTGTAACATTATAAATGTCACTTTTGATCAATTTAATGCATCCTAGATGAATAGCCTAGATTTCTTTTTAAAAGTTAAGTTTTAAAGAGCATTTAAAATCCAGAAATGATTCAGAGTCCGTTCTTCTGCTCTCCTTTGAATGTTCTGAGATGAACTTGCTCAGATGAGCATTATGTGAAAGTCAGAGAGCGGAGCAAAGCGACGTGGGGAACCGCTTTAATCCTTAAACTGAATGCTGTGAAAGCAGCTCATACTGTCCGACCGGCTCCGGGCACCATGGGGGGTGATGGTGGGTTTGGGGCTCTGGTTTTATGAGGGTTATAAATAATCTTTGTAGGACAGGGAACAGTATGATTTTTAATCAGCTTACCGGCGGCAATCAAAATATCATCTCCAATGCAAATTTAAGAATAAACAACTGTGAGACCATGAGGAAAAAGCATGAACGATAATTACAAAATGAAGCATAATTACAGTATTTGCATCACAGCTTGACCCAACACCAAATTATCCAATGAAGTTTGATAAAACATCCAAATCTCCGTAGTTTCAAAAGACAAGCACAAGACCTCACACTGCTATAGGTCCAAGTCTGTCTGTCGTTTCCTGCCAGTATAATCATATTCCCTTGTGATGTCTGCAGACAACCTTTTTCCTCTGAGCGAAGTGCTGCCATTCTGATGGCAATCTCTTAGATCTTGACTCAGCCTCTCTTATCTCCACTGACATATGCCATTGGTCTGAAATAAAGGAGAAAAAACACCCAACAGCAGGTGTAATGTGAAAGGCCTCCGTGTGATTCAAGGTTCAACTAGATGTACATACAAATAGCTGAGTTTGTGACAAATAAATAGCAGCATCTTAAAGAGCGCTTGTGTACAGTAGGCCTGGCCTTACTGGAAGATCATTACGTTATGCATTCGTTTGTTTGCTTCCTGATTACACCAGATCTGAGCCATTAACTCCTGCATATGAAATGGAGCGTCAATTGGACCTTCAACCGAAGGGTAAAGCCCTGAGTTTGAGCTTGACAGGAAACCTCATGCTTGGGGACAAAGGTAACAAGAAAATGATTTAATAGAACTGAATACTGTCAAAGTCAAGAGAGACAGCTCATGTGGGCGACATGACTTTTTATTCATCAAAGAATCCTGAAAAAACTATAACAGGTTCCAAAAAATATTAAGCAGCACAGCTGTTTCCAACATTGATAATAAAAGTAATAAATCTGCCTATTAGAATGATTTCTGAAGGATCATGTGACACTGAAAACTGGAGTAACGATGCTGAAAATTCAGCTTTGCATCACAGGAATAAATTACATTTTTAAAATATATTACAATAGAAAATTGTTATTTTAAATTGTAATAATATTTTACAATACTACTTTTTTTTTTTTTTTTTGAGCAGATAAATGCAGCCTTGATGAGCATAAGATTTCTTTAAAACACATTAAAAATCTTACTGACCCCAAACTTTGAACAGCAGTGTATTTAAACATGTTAAAATTACAGATATTCTAAGTTCATTTTGGGAAAATTCTGAAAGTTCATTGTACTTAATAGAAAAGTGTTAAACACTTACATGAACTCAATAACTGATTATGTTATGCAGAACTTAAATTGCATAAGTTATGGTAGATTTCAGTATCCTAAAATGCTTTGCTTCAGACTGTTAAAGGACAGTAAATGTTAAAATTAAGGGTTATTTTGTGTGTTTTTTTCCACAAGAATAATATATGGGGAGTTAATTTAATATTGAGGAATATTCTCTTTCTGTGAATCCAAAATGTAATAAAAGTGCTCATAAATATTTATTTTTCAATGCTGATAATAAATGTTTTCAAATTAGCACCAGCTGTCATATATTTTTTATATCTTGCTTTCCAGTAAAAAGATCTAATCATCCTTTAATATAAAAATACATTTAAGTTTGAAATAATTGTGCAACATGTTTTTAAAGAGTTGTTATACATTTGAAGTCAAATTTTGTATGTTTGAACCCTTTCCAACAATGACTGTATGATTTTGAGATCCATCTTTTTACACTGAAGACAACTGAGGGACTCATATGCAACTATTGCAAAAAGGTTCAAATGCTCACTTTTGTTCCAGAAGGAAACACAATGTATTAAGAGCCGGGTGGTGAAAACTTTCAAATTTGAAGATCAGGGTAAATTTATCATTTTTCTTATGGGAAACATGTAAGTATCTTCTGTAGCTTCTGAAGAACAGATCTAAATGAAAAAATATGATATTTAGGCAAAATGGAAAAAAATGCACACATCTTCTGTTCAAAAGTTTTCACCCCCCGGCTCTTAATGCATTGTTTTTTCCTTCTGAAGCATCAGTGAGTGTTTGAACCTTCGGTAATAGTTGCATATGAGTGCCTCAGTTGTCCTCAGTGTGAAAAGATGTACTGTATCTCAAAATCATACAGTCATTATTGGAAAGTATACACAAAAACTCTGAAAAACCACAGAGTTTGTGGGACCTGAAGGATTTTTTCTGAAGAACAGCAGGCAGTTTAACTGTTCAGGACAAACAAGGGACACACGAACAACTATCACAAAAAAAAAAAAAAAAAAAAAAAAAACAGCTGTGGATCATTCAGGTAACAACACAGTATTAAGAATCAAGTGTATGTAAACTTTTGAACGGGGTCATTTTTATAAGTTCAACTATTATTTTCTCTTGTGGACTATATGTAAATGTATTTTATGTGAAATATCTTATTCAGGTCAGTACATGCATTTTGTATGATCCCTCTTATTTTGTTTAAATAATTAACATTTTGCAGATTCTGCAAGATGTATGTAAACTTTTGACCTCAACTGTATTACAATGGAAAACTGTTATTTTAAACTGTAATAATATTTCACAATACTACAATTTTTTCTGTAATTTTGATCAGATAAATGAAGCCTTGATGAGCATAAGAGACTTCTTTAAAGCAAATGAAAAATCTGATGATGATGCCAAGTTTAACTATGTTTTAAAACAAGACCAAACATTTTCTATAAATCCTTTAAATAATAAAAGCTTGTAGTTCAACTGCGAGTTCCTCCCGTATATCTTTTGTGTTTATGTGAAAATGTCAAAACGATACCCGAGCTCTCGGCTGACCTCGCGTTTATAAACTTAAAGCGAGTTAATGCAAATCATGTACATTATGAATTACACAGCATTATGATTAATTATGCAGACACTCACACACAAAACCACGCTACAGTGCACTTACACAGTTGCAAAAACACCAGCAGACACGTATTATGATAAATGGGTTAAGTGAGGATGTCAGCCGTTCAATGAAATCCAGAACGAGGTTTCATAAGTGGGTTTATGATGCTCTTTAATGAGGTCCACTGAAGCTATAGAGCAATGCAGGGATAGTTAATAACGAGGAGCACAGGACAGAATGGCCCCCAGGGCAAATCAGCAGCTTTTACTTGGTTGTTGAAGCCCTGTTTCTTACATCATGTGTAGCTGTGTGTGATTTTAAAATCAAACTGGAACCATTTCAGTAGGAAAAAGAGTGTGTTTTTTGATTACACAGAGTAATTGAGAGTGAGCGTGTTTCTGAAGAACTGTGTGGGATTAATTACGATAAAAATGTATGCGGTTATCCTAATTAAATTTAAATTCAGATTCAATTAATAGGCTTAGATTAAAGACTACAGTATGAATATTTACAGCTCGGTGAAAAAGCATTTGACTTCTTTAATTGCTTATTTCTCTCACTGAATGATTTCACATAATCAAATGTCTTACTAGACAATTTTACAATTATTTTATGTTGCATTTTGCCATTTATATAGCCATATTAAACATGCCAAATCAGCATATTAGAATGATTTCTGAAGGATCATGAACATACTGAAGTAATGATGCTGAAAATCCAGCTTTATAATGACAGGAATAAATTACATTTTAAAATATATTCAAATAGAAAAAAAGTAATACTTAAAATAATATTTCAGAATTTTTTGATCAAATAAATGCAGTATTGGTGTGCATAACAGACTTTCTAAAAGCATTTAAAAAATGTAATGGCTCCAAACTTATATATATATATGAACAGCTGAAAAAAAGCTACTTCTGCGACAAATGGAACAAAGCAGTTGCACTCCATGTGAGCTATTACCTGAAAATGCTGGTGAATATTCACAGAAGTAGCCAATCTGCCAAAATGTCTTAAAGGGCACAGCAGCATCTGATCTGGAAAGTTTCAGAAGATCTAAGAAAAACTTTTGAGGGAACTGCAAGCATTTCTAGCATCAGCTAAGGTCAGTATTCATAACTCATTCATAAGAAAAAACAAAAAAAAAAATTGGGATCAAGATTGAGTAGTGCAGCTGAAAGCATTGCCCACCAAGAGGAACATCAAAGCTCATCTCATGTTTGCTCAGAAGCAGCTGGATGATCCCCAAGAATTTTGAAAATATATATTATATGAGCAGATGAATCGAAATGGAAGTTTTTGGAGGAGGCTTGATCTGGTGTAAAGTTAATGCAGCACTCTACTGTGTGATTGTTAGGAGATGTTGCCCAGGATCTTGGCGAAACATGAACTCTGCTGTATAGCAGACTATTAAAAAGTATATCTGATCATCAGTGTGTGAGATGAAACTACAGTAACTAGGGAGCAAAACAATGATCCAGAACTCAGAAAGTGGCGTTTAGTCAAGGTTCTGACTTGAATCCTATAGAGACAATTCTGGCAGGACCTGAAATAAAGCAGTTCATGCTTGAGGATCCACCAATGTGAGTAAAGTTCTGCACAGAGACTTGCACAAGATTCCTCAACAGAAATAAACAGTGCTTATACCAAGTTATTAGTGATGTATGCTATAGAGACATGTCCCTATCAACATCCAACGACTACTAAATTGTCCCTAGCAAAGTAAATATATATGTACTCACTGCTGTTGTAATTTGGCTGCATCTGAAATAGGTCTTACCATTGATATTACCTGAGAAATTTAAATATGATAGAAAACTGCATGCTTCTAAGAAATACATGTGCAGAATGAAGGATAACGTTTACGTTCTTAATAGTCTTTAACTAAATGGTGTTATGCTGTCTTGTGTTCATCTGCTTCTCTAATTTGCTCCTTTTACATAGACTATCACTCTGTAATGACTAGTACAATTAGATACAACAATAATTTCTCAATTTTATTTTTTAAATATATACTGATAAATTGAACAGATGACTGGATGTTTTTAGCTGTTTTCCTATTGAAGTGTCACCAACTGAATTGCTGTGGTCAAACTATTTAAAATATAATGAATAAAGCTACAAACGTGATCATAATGCACATTGTGCACTGAAAAAAAAATCTGTTGGATTAACATAAAAAAAATATGTACATCGGTTGCGTGTATTTTTATTATGTTCTCTCAACATAATTTATCTCCGTTTATGTTACGTAACTTGTGTTTGTCAAATGAACATGATTTTTTTATGTTGTTTTTATGCTTTTTATGCCATGTTACCTTGTTGATTTAACATGATTTTTTTTTTTTTTTAATTAAAGCTTTGTCCACCATATGCAGTAGTGCTTCAATAAATTACATAAAACTATGATGTACAATAAATCCAGATAAAACTAATAACAAACTAATAAAAAAAACTTTGGTAAACTACAAGTATTACATTTTTAAATAAATAATAGCATTTTAGCAACCTCAATATTGTAGATTTTTAAGCAAGGCAATAAGCAAAAACATTTTTTGGATTTTTTTTTTTTTTTTTTAATAGTACACAACAATCCATACAGATTACAAATTTACAGAGAAGCATGTGACATAGCTCATTTGCTTGAAATGCATATGTTAAAATATAATATAACCCCATAAAAAAGCAAAATCCAAAAAAATAAAAAATAAAAAAAAAATAAAAAAGTACACTACTTTGCTTAACGTAATACAATATTACACAATAAGAACAATAACAGCATAAATAAAGTAATAAAAAATGTAAAAAATGGATTCACCATTATACTCCTCAGCAGAACAAAGAAATTCATACAGGTTTTGAACAACTTGAGGGTATGTAAATGATACCAGAATTTTCATTTTCAGAATTTTCAGTGGTTGAGTGAATGATCCCTTTCAATTGGATGGGCAGCTGAATTTTGCAGTAGCTAATGCCAAGTTATCCAAATCAGTGTAAGATTATCTGGCCCTCATTGACGATCCTGATGTCCCCTGGTCTATCATGGGCATTGTCTCCTCGGTGCATCTTGGGATGAGGGCTTCATCTGCAGCCTGGAAAATGCACAGTTAAAAAAATGAGATTCAGTACTACTCAGGAAATATCAAACTTAATTTCAATAATTTAGTAACATCAGTAATCTAAGAAATGTAAACTTGAATATAATAAGAACCAGTCATGGTCAACAAAGACTGATTACAGATAACTTTTAGACCTCATTTCTAGGATTGTGAATGGTAAATCAAGAAATAAAATACTGTCTTCCTAAAACAAACTGTAAAATTGTATAGCACACTTCGAATACGTACATGGATAATGGCAGAAATGTCCAAAGTGTGGATGTTTTGGATGTTTCGGTAACTCCAATCTCCAATCTCCAACTGCTACTGTGCACCCTTAATACACTGACACATTCAACGGACAGGGAGAGAGAAAAATAATAAATTAATATTAACATTTGCAACATCGTCAGACAAACAGATTTTAAAAGTAGCAAAAATGTGAGTTTCATACATACCATTAATGTAAAGGCTTTGGACTGACAGTGAAGTGGATGTCAATAAGTGCACTCGTCTGGTGAAATATCAGATATCTGTAAAACATCAGAAGTATGCATCAGTTTTAAAACAGTTATTATACTTAGGAGTATTGGATTATGCTTATCAAAAAACAAGAAGATGCACATCATTCAAAGCATTACTCAGAGATGTATGCATGTGAAACAAAACAAAAGTAAAAGTTTTTAATAATACTTACTACTACTAAACAGCATTCCAAAAAAAAAAAAAAGAGAATAAGAGGTCTTCACAGGACAGGAGAAACCAGACATCTAAACAGAAAGCATATTCAATGTTAATTTTCTTTACAACAACATGCATTGTACTGGCTTTTTGATTGTCTGTAATACACTGCACTTTTTTCCACTCGTCCCCTGACTGCAGCCGCCTAACGTTACTCTCACCTACATTTCAGCTAACGTTAGCATCTCAAACGACCCCATCCTCTACACTGGATGCGGCACAGCGCGACAAATCCCCGACAGTTCAAGCTCTCTGAAACAGCCACTTTGTCGCGTAACGTTAACGTACACCGCTTCAAGCTGCTGCGGCACGACAAGGCAACGGTAACGTCCGGTGTACACGGTTCAGTTTCTCATCATTCTGACTCGTCTAGTCAACATACCGACATGCAAAGAAAAAGATTACAGGCATTTCAAATACTCAAACGGTGATATACACGACATTTTCAGAAGAGGCTAAAGCTAGTGTTAATGTTAGCTAATGTACAAACGCATAAACGTAACTTTAAAAAACAATGTTGTTTGATATGACAAGTACATAAAACCTGAGTGAAAATATGCACATTCAAATACTGAATGGCTACTCTAAACTAAATTTTATTTTCAAGTTTTAATTAACTTACCTCAGTGCAGAGCTCAGATCCCATCCACAGCGAGAGACAAAATGGCGATGAGTGCGAATCGGTTTCCTTTGCAAAGGGGCGGGGTTTATGAAGAAAACATAACTACTTCATTTAGTTTCAACATGATTAATTCTATAAAATTGAACATCCTTACAGAATAAATACATGATACATGATTAAAATATGTTTAGATGAGAAGCATAAATGAATCATGTAAGAAATGCGAAATGCATATTTAAAAATTCAACAACCTCCCCATTGCCTTTTTTTCAGTGTGTATGTTGACGTGCAGCTCGTCATGGTGGAGTGTTTCACTAGTTGGCTCACCTGATGTTCGTAGATTTGTGTTGGATGTTATCTTTGGAATGAAAATATTGATATTCTATTCATAAACATACTAATTCAGTTGGTCTCATAAAACTAGTGGGTTAAGCTAGTAGTAGCCTAGTACTGACAGTGTCGTGTAAACATGGCTGAGGATGCGAAAAGCGGAGGAACAGACCAACTGAATCAATTGAGTGAGTCATTTACGCTGGAACGTGACATTGATCACTAAGTTAAAGTGATTCACTAGCAAATTCAAAGATCAAAAGAGCCATTCATTTTAGAATTTTCGACATTGTGTGTAATTTTAAAAAGCACATATAGTGATGGGTGAAACGGAGCTTTTTGAAACTCCGAATTAGTGTAACTAACCTTTGCGTTGCGAAATGATTTACTGTTTTGAAGTGTTCCAAACTGATAACGTCGTGAATTATTTAATTCAGTTCGGGACTTCAAATCGCGTATCGTGATTCATTTGATTTTATATGGGAGCTTCGCGTATGGCAAATCATTTGATTAAGATCATGGTTTCGCGCGTATCGCGAATCATCGGAACTTTGGAGTGGGTTCATGACTCTCTTGATTCAGTTTGGAATTAGAGCGGGTTCACAAATCATTTCGAGAGTTGAATGATTCACGATTCGCGCTCCAAAGTCCCGATTTGAAATGATGGTTCGCGAATCATTATTCAAATCGTGACTTCAGAGCGTGGCTCGCGAATCATTTGATTTAGATCAGGACTTCTGTGCGGGTTCGCGAATCATTGATTCAGATCGGGGCTTTAGAGCGAGGATCGCGAATCATTTGATTCAGATCGGGACTGCAGTGCGGATTCGCGAATCATTTGATTCAGATCGCGACTTGGGAGCGCGGATGGCGAATCATTTAGACACACATAGGATGAATATAGAAATGCAGTTTTGGCTGCTTTAGGATTAACAGAGCTTTGGATAGAATCGTACTTGTCTAGATCATCATTTCAAAAAATTTTTGGATACTAAAACAATCCAAAGAAAACATTTTTAAAACAGAAAGAAAACTTACAAACGGAGATTGTATGAACATTAAATAAATCTGACCAAAATTTCTCTGGACATTGCCAAACAAGTGAATGACATTTTCATTAGAAGAGTGACAAAAACAGCAACTCACTTCAACCTCTGACTTATAATTATTTTGTGTAAAATAATTACTTTTTGTAAAATTTGTGTTGATGGACATCTTCGTATTTAAGGTGAAAAATAATTTTCATTGAGAAAATGGATAATTTCACAATTAATTAGGAAAAAAATGACAAATAACACACTGACCTTAATTCAAGATTTTGAAGTAGAAAAACTAAAAGAGTAGGCTATTTTCTTGTGAAATGTACTCCAGTAACCTTTGCTTTATTTACAACTTTGAAAACTTTGATTGGTACAACTTTGATTTTCAGAGATTTTCAATGTGTCAATATCAACTTGAAAGTTTTTACGCCATCAATTCTCATAATACCCATTGCGTGCTGTCTACTACGATGTAGCATAACTCAGCCCATAAAATATATTGACAATTTAATGTCTGCAAACAGTGTGGAAAAGCGGAACAACATTTGAGAGCCTGTAAACATATTATTGCATCCAGCGCATTAGTCATATCATTTTAGCACCTGTGAAAGTTTTAATTTGCACAAAGCACATGACGCTTTTCCCCACAACTTCTGCTGCAAGTTTCTGGCAGCTCTGTCCTCGGTTATCTCAGCAAATGATTAAACTGCCCTCCTAATTGCCTTCGCTATGCTGTTGACAAAGAGGTGCAGGAGTCTGTGCCGGGAACATGATTAATGTGGTGAACCGTCCCCTAATACCCAATGTGCAGCCAGTTCAAATTTAGAAATCACGTCATCCATTCTCTTCCAGTTCAAATCCACCTGATAGTCCATGACTGGTGCACAAGAACCCATTTATGACACAACAGCCTAATGATAAAGTGTTTGTTTTTACTGGGCTAGGAATTCGTAGTATTCCACTCCCTCCGCTATTAAAGAGGCCACGCTGAAGGGCCCTTGCCCTCCAAATCATTTAATGAGACAAACACGGCAGATAAAGGGAGAGAAGGTGAATTAAACCGAAATGTCTGTCAGATGAAGACCTTTAAAGGGTAATTGTGCGGTTTTTCAAAGATACAGTGTTTGTTTGATAGAGCAAGGCTCATTGAGGCGTATGTGTTCAGTTGCTGTGGATATTAAACACAACATTTAGAAGCCACTGCAACATGTTTGTTTAGCGCCTGGCATATTAATTGCCTCCTTCAATCCCTTTCCTACTGATGCTATTTCTGGCCGACTAAAGGTCTGAGACATGAGTGGGCTGCCCTTTTGCCAAGTCCCCCCCTACCAGTAGCAACCGCCATATTGTTTGCTGAGCAATCCAATAATGTTCTTCTCCCTGTCGCACTGCAGGATGTCATGTAAATTCATAAGTGGCCCATTCATAACAACCAAGCATCACAGATTGCCTTTGTATTGTGTCTTGTCATTCACTGGGATAAAGAATGAGCATTTGTGTTTTGGATTTCAAATTCGTCTGGGGAACTGTGGGAGCACAGGTCGAACTTTCTGCTTGATCAACCCTCCTGTCGAACCTATAGAAACCCGTTTCTGCTACTGAATAAACAAAAAAAAAGGTACTTGTGACTATTTTTCTTGCTATTCCGAGTTTGCATCTAGCGATTTTGTCATTTTTCTCAGAATTGCAGAATATAAAGTCACAATCGCATGTTCTGAAGTCAGAATTTTGAGATATAAACTCGTAATTCAGACTTTTTCCTCAGAATAGCGTGATAGAAGCTCGTAAGTTAAAAAGTCAGATTGTCGTGATATATACTTGGAATTTTTTAATTATGGAGTCAGAATTGTGAGATATAAACTTGCAATTCAGATTTTTTCCCCCAGAAGTGCAGGAAATAAAGTTTCGCAATTGTGTGAAAAGAAGTCAGAATTGTGGGATATAAAGTCGCAATTGCGAGTTATAAAGTCAGAAATGCAAGATATAAACTCATAGTACTCACAATTCTGACTTTATCACAGAATTGCATGATATAAACTCGCAATTCTGACTTTTTTTCATCATTTTGAGATAAACTCACAATTGTGTGAGAAGAAGTCAGAATGGTGGGATACAAAGTTGTAATTGTGAGCTATAAAGTCAGAATTGCAAGATATTTACTCGTAGTACTCAAGAGTTTTTTTCTCGCAATTGCGAGTTTACATTTTACAGTTCTGACTTTTTCTCAGAATTGCATGATATAAACTCGCAATTCTGACTTTTTGCCTCAGAATAGCAAGATATTCATTCATAATTCTACATTTTTTTTTCTCACAATTGTGAGAAAAATTATCTTCTGACTTTTTCACAGAATTGCATGTTATAAACTTTCAGTTGTGTGAAAAGTCAGAATTGCAAGATATAAAATCGCAGTTGTGAGTTATAAAGGCAAAGTTGCAAGATATAAACTCGTAATTCTGTTTTTTTTCTCGCAATTGTGAGTTTACATCTCGCAATTCTTACTTTTCAGAATTGCATGATGTAAACTTGCAATTCTGACTTTTTTATCAGAATTGCAATTGTGTGAAAAGAAGTCAGAATTGTGGGTTATAAAGTCACAATTGCGAGTTATATAGTCAGAATTTCAAGAAACTTGTTTTTCTGAGTTTTTTCTCTCGCAAATGTGAGTGTACATCTCACAATTTTGACTTTTTCTCAGAATTGCAACATATTAACTCATAATTCAAAGTTTTTTTTTCTCGCATTTGTGAATTAACGTTACGGAATTTTGACTTTTTCTCAGAAATACGTGATATAAACTCGCAATTCTGACTTTTTTCCTCCGAATTGCAGGATATAAAGTTGCAGATGCATGAAAAGAAGTCTGAATTGTGGGATATAAAGTCGCAATTGCAAGTTATAAAGTTAGAATTGCAAGCTATTACATCATAATTCTGTTTTTCTCGCAATTGTAAGTTTACATCTCGCCATTTTGACTTTTTCTCAGAATTGCATGATATAAACTCACAATTCTGACTTTTTTCATCAGAACTGTGAGATATAAACTCACAATTGTGTAAAAAGAAGTCAGAATTGTGAGATTTAAAGTCGCAGTTGCAAATCATAAAGACAAAATTGCAAGACATAAACATAATTCTGAACTATTTTTCTCGCAATTTGACTTTTTCTTAGAATTGCATGATATAAACTCACAATTCTGTAAAGAAGTCATAACTCCGAGTTATTATAAAGTCAGAATTGCAAGATATAAACTTGTAATTCCAAGTTTTTGTCTTGCAATTCTGACTTTATAACACAGTTGTGAGTTTACATCTCACATTTCTGACTTTATAACTCGCAAATTGCAAGTTTATATCACACAGTTCTGAGAACAAAGTCAGATTTGCAAGATAAAAAGTCACAGTTACCTTTTTTTACATTTTTTTTTTTATTCAGTGGTGGAAATGGGCTTCCATACAACCCAGCCCTCGTCTGGGATAATGAAATTCTGGTATAAGTAGGGCCCGTCAGATTGGACAAGGAAGGAGGCTTTCATGTGAGACCCTTGACATTTAGGCTTGTCTACTCACGCAGATACTCCCACATAGACTTTGTGATAAACTGAGAACGGTTTATCCACAATCTTTATCCAGAAATGTCAAAGGCACCTTGTCATATCTTTGAACGCCTGACGTCGGCCTCTCCTGTGGCTTAGAGAAGTGCCTGAATTTGCTTTAAGGCTGTTTTTGGTTCTATTGCTCGGTGCGAAGCCGATTACTATTACGCCCCTTCTTATGCTCCTGCTGGTCTCTTTCCACATAGTACTTTTAGGGCTGAATTGCAATATCAGTGCGAGTAGCAAACACCAAGAGTATGTTCGCAGTTTAACCAGGTAATGACTGAAGAAAAAATGCAGTATTGTTATATTCATGTCACAAATCGCAAAAAAGTTTAAACTTTGCGCAGGGGCATAACTATAGTCAGGATAGTCAACTATTGCTCAGGATAGAAATAGTCACCCAAACCACACTATTGCAATGAGACTATGCAACTGAACTGACAAACAAGTCACATTAAGCAGACATTATTTGTGGAGCAATAATATGCAATAAACATTTGTGTAATTTAGTGTAATTTAGCAGAGTGCCATTTAAGTCTGAGTGACTGTTATTTCTTTTTCAAGCTTTTTATAAACCTTTTTCTTTATGCTTTCTGGCTGGTTTGTACATAAAGGGCTTTGATAACATCTGTGGAAATAAAAGTTTCAGAACGACTGAGATCAAAGGCTGTGTTTGAACTAGAAGCCTCAATAACATTTGAAACAAAAAATCTAAACTTTCTGCCATACTTGAGAATAAAAGTGCCCATTGTCCACCTATAAAGTAATCAAAACAAAAAGTAGTGTTTGATAATGTCTAAATATATATCCAGCAAAATGAATACAAGTATGTAATTATTTCTGAAAACACTTTTATAAGCAACTATATTGTGCAAACCTATACAAACAGACATCTAGTGGTGAAACTGTGGTCCGTTTCACCAGAAAACACTCATCTGCCTCCATTGTATTTGCTGAGTTTACTCTATTTTTAGAGATCAAACAGGTTAATTGTTTGAATTGTTGTATATCGATTTGCTATTCAGTCTAAATCCGTCAGCTGAGAAAGCTCCTGCAGTGAATCGTTTGATGAATGGGTTAACAAATTGTCTGAATGTCTGAATCGATTCGCGATTCACTCTGAATCCATCAGATAGCTTAGTCCCGCAGTGAATTGCTTGATCAAATGGGTTAATAAAATATCTAAAGAAGTTTGAATTGATTCACGATTCAGTTTTAATCCATCAGATAGTTCAGTCCTGTGAAACAAAATGTCTGAAAATCAGAATCGAGTCATTTAGACAGCGCATTCGCACGCTGAATGTTTTTTCTTTTTACGATTTCAGAACACAAGCGCAGCATGGATGAAGTGGATGTTGATTGACAATCAAGTGAAACAAACCTCCAAGGCCGATCAGGCCTGCCGCTTTTAAATGACTACAGGTAAGTAGTATCAAAACACACATGAAAATGACATTACCATGTACTAAAATCATGTAGATACCATGGTGCATGTATATCATGAAATCCCATGAAGTTTGTATGTCTAGATTGCTGTTCAAATAGATTAGATTTGTTAATATTAAACAAGGGCAGCTTTCGAAGGCAATAATCCAATCATTTTTTAAATTCAAATTAATTTTAGTTCAATAATACTTTTCATTGTAATATTTTTGAGGATTTTGATTTTTGATTTCATGGTCCTAAATTATTCACCTATAAATTACACAACTTTAATTTCTATTCTGTTTAAGTTAATAAACAGAACTACTTCTTGTCAAAGCTTAGATTTGTTTGTTTGTTTGAAATGTTAATCTGATATGCGAAATTTGCAAATATTTGCTTTGTATTACAGTCATACCAGTTTGTGTTTGTGTGTGTGTGTGTGTGTGTGTGTGTGAGAGAGAGAGAGATAGAGAGGCGTTTATTTTGCACGCACATTATTTATTTATTTACTTTTTATTTATTTATTTATTTATTTATTTTTTGATCAGCTTTTTGTTTCACCAACCACTGAGCCATGAGTATTAATATTCCTCTCTTTAGCATCCTTTTTGGAAATTCGCTGTTTGAGTTCATAATAGACCACCTTTTTGCTTTTTACTAGAAAACTACTTTCACATCAGCCAAACTCTCCTCCTCATAAGCTCTAATGTAAAAGCATCCTAAAACATGCAAGGCATGCAGGCCCAGAATAGTGGCTGACTCATTTTCTTTGCTTCAGGAATCCGCCCTCCGACATGCACAATGCAGGTATCTGCATTCTCAAAACCTCATAAACAACAAGTTCCTCATCAAAAAACAGTTTCCACTCTGCTCTTTTCACTTTGACTAACCCAAAGGAACGAGACATTAGTAGATGACTGGCCTGTATGTAACCCTGCATCAGTGACATTTGGCTGAATGGACTATGAATAGCTTTGTCTCAAGGGCTCGGGATACATTAGAAACACTTTTTTTCTTCAGCCCTGCAGCGGCGGACGCGTGTAGCTTTTGTAAAGACATGACCCTTGTTCAAATGGTTGTAGTTTTAGCCCCTGCTCATAAAACACGCACCGCACACACATAAACCCATGCTGCTTTTCTGCTGCGTGCCTCCCAGCAAGGTTGTTTTCCTTCTGCGTCTCATTCACATGAGAGCCACATCATATTGATAGCAGACAGACTGGATTGTTAAACAATGCTTTGTACGGGTAGCACTTTACAATAAGGTTGTATTTGTTAGAATTAGTTAATGCATTAGTTGAAGTGGACTTAAATGTAAAGCAATTGTTTGTTCATGTTCATTGCATTTACTAACGTGAACAGATTTAAGACTCAATTCGAGTAATAATTAGCAGATGTCAAAATTAACATTAAAGAAATAGTTGAGCAAAAAATGAAAATTTGCTGGAAATACTAACCCTCAGGCCATCCAAGATGTAGATGAGTTTGTTTCTTCATCAGAACAGGTTTGGAAAAATGTAGCATTACATCACGTGCTCACCAATGGATCCTCTGTAGTGAATGGGTGCCGTCGGAATGAGAGTCTCAGTAATCCATAAGCAATCCACTCCAGTCCATCATTTGATGTCTTGTGAAGTGAAAAGCTGTGTGTTTGTAAAAAACAAACTCAAACTTCTCTATGTGCTTCTCTATTCGTAGTAAAGCTGTCTGAAAAATATGTTGGTGGACTTTGATGTGAGACGACAACAGGGGATGTACTTTTTCTTCTTTTTTTTTTTTTTTTTTTTCTTTAAATATTTTATTATTTGAAATTTTTTTGAATAACAAAATCTTGTCTTTTAGGGTATATCTAATTCTATCCAGGGATGCACTTTTTTACTGGCGGAAGCATTATTATAGTTTATAAACTCATATTTTGGCCAGGAGCAATAGTTTAAAGTCAAAATATGATAATGATTGATTTATTTCTTACAGACATGCAACTTTTTGTTTCACAAGATGTTAATCGATGGACTGGAGTGGTGTGGATTACTTGTGGATGTTTTTATCAGCCGTTTAGACACTCATTCTGACGGCACCCATTCACTGCAGAGGAACCGCTGGTGAGCAAGTGATGTAATGCTACATATCTCTGTATCTGTTTTGATGAAAAAACAAACTGATCTACATCTTGGACAGCCTGAGGGTGTTTTCAGCAAATGTAAACATTTTTGGGTGAACCGTTCCTTGAAATAAGATTTATAAATGCTGTAGAACTATTATTCATTAGTTCATGTTAACTAATTTAGTTAACAAATGAAATCTTAAGGGATAGTTCACCCAAAAATGAAATTCTGTCATTAATTTCTCACCCTCATGTCATTCCAAATCCGTAAGACCTTTCATTCATCTTCAAAACACAAATTAAGATGTTTTTGATGAAATCTGAGAGCTTTCTGACCCTGCATAGACAGCAATGCAACTACCACGTTCAAGGGCCACAAAGGTTAGTAAGGACATCGTTAAAATAGTCAATGTGACATCAGTGGTTCAACTGTAATGTAGTGAAGCTACGAGAATATTTTTTGTGTGGAAACAAAACAAAAATAACAACTTTATTCTACTATTTCTTCTCTTGAGTGTCAGTCTTCGAACTGCTGATGTCTATGCAGGGACAAAGCACTCAGATTTCATCAAAAATATCTTAATTTGTGTTCTGAAGATGAATGAACCTCTGAGGGGTTTTGAACGACGTAAGAGGGAGTAATTAATAACAGAATTTTCATTTTTGGGTGAACTACCTCTTTAATGTAAAGTGTTTTTGAATCGCTAAAGCTATAACAGAGGACTAGAAAAAAATTAAATGACTTTGATAGCAAGCACACGCTGGTGAATATTTGCTGCAGGACAGATGAAGATCAGTGTGTGAGAGATGTGCGAAAAATGAGTCTTTGCACTCCCTGCAGAGTTCATGATTATACCAGGTTTCATAATACAACTTTCCTCCATTTTCCAAACCATGGCTGAATGATATCTACAGGTGGTGGCATTTCATTTCGCTCTCTCCACCTACATCGCAACCTACCCACACACACTATTGAGTCTTTGTCTGTGGGAATAATCTGCGGTGTAATCATGTTACTAGTTCTCAGCAATAGACTGTTTAATCACATGTTACAATGAGCCTGACATACTTTTGAAAACTTCTGCTCCACGTCAAGTTCCACAAATCATTTCCTGCAATTCTATGCGAAAATGATTGCGTCTACGTATCAAAATATTTGTCTAGCTGGAAAGTAAGGAGAGAGTCGGAGTTAGAGGTGCAATCGAAGAAACTCAATCCCCTCGAGATGGTAAAGAAGCGAGTGCTTCAGACTGAAAACCTCAAGGAGAGACAAGGGAGTCAAAGGCGCCTTTGTACATCTTTGTACATCTGATGGCAAGTTTGCTTGCTCCATTACTATTGTGCATTTACATTCCTGATCAGGGTTAAGTAGCGACTGTTCCTTATATTATCGATCTCATTATGGGTAAGTGTGGGTGAACAGGATGTCTAGTATGAATAGCAGGGACGGTAAAACTGTGGGTCTTGAACTTGCAATGTTCTTTATGCAAAGAGAGTGTCAGGTCTAAAGTGCAGATGGGGAGTGTGGGGTAAGCTGTGCCATTTTTGGCATTTACTTTAAATGAGATGCAGGTAAAGTAATGGTCAGAAGTTTTAAAGTCTTTTATGCTCACCAAGGCTGTATTTGTTTGATGAAAAATACAGTTAAAACGGCAAAATTGTTGAATATTATTACAATTTCAAATAACTATCTTCTGTTTTAATATATGCTAAAATATAATTTATTCCTGTGATGCAAACTTGAATTTTCAGCATCATTACTCCAGTCTTCAATATCACATGTTCCTTTAGGAATCATTCTAATATGCTGATTTGCTGCTCAATTATTATTGGTGCTTAATTAATTATAATGGTTTTTATTATGTTGAAAACAGTTTTTGATGCTTAACATTTTTGTGTATATTTTCAGGATATGAGCAGCAAATCAGCATACTAAAATGATTTCTGAAGGATCATGTGACACTGAATACTGGAGTAATGATGCTGAAAATTCAGCTTGCAATCAAAGGAATACATTAAGTTTTAAAATACTGTATTTTCGATCAAATAAATGCAGTCTTGGGGTTTTAGTAAGCTCAAACCTTTGAATTTGTATATGGGTCAACAGCGTTAAGATGTCCACATCAAAAAGAAATTTACAAAAGTGTTTTTATGTCCATAGAAAGCACATTAAATGTAAGTAAAGTGTCTGTTTTAAGTTTCAAATATGTTTTTGGAGGATAAAATGTCAAAATTTGGTTGAAATAATGTTACATTGTCATTCAGTGTAACACAATATTTATGTAAAAATTCAAACAACATGCTCATTCCGAATTTTACATATTGAAATATATAAAAGAATAAGTGAGCATATTAAATTTTTTTGTGTTTTAAATGAGTAAAAATTCTTACTAACAAATGGGCAAAACCTAGGATAGTGGCAGATTTTAAAATTGTAAAATTACAACTAATTAGTATTTGGAGTGAAAGTAATTTGTCTTTTAATATGTCATAAATTGATTTTTGTTGTAAATATGCCTGACAAGATTGTTACACTGAATAACATTTTACTGGGTCTGTAAATTAGGGGAGAATGTATGATATTTATTTTTTGCTCAGAAAAATAAAAATAAAAATGCAATTAAATTAAACAAAACTTTTTATTTATTTATTTATTATTATTATTATTATTTAAAAAAAAAAAAAAAAAAAAAACAATTTAAAGCAGTATTATACTTATTGTTTTAATGCTTAATAATAATAAGAAGAATTAAAGCAACTTAGAGATTCTTCTGAGATTCTTCGCCACAGTTCTTCTGGATTTAGTCTGTCTCAGTTTGTTCTGTTTCTTCATGTCATTCCAGACAGACTGGATGATGGTGAGATCAGATCTCAGTGTGGAGCACTGGCTGTTGTCAGACTCCTTGTGCAAACAAAAATCTCACTGGATTATTACAATTAATGGCAAAATGAATGTTTAGAAATGTAAACTGATATTTCCTACTGACACACTGATAGAAATAACTGACCTAAAACCATTTTTTGTTGGTAAAAATACTAGTGGCCTAAGACTTTTGCACAGTACTGTATATATATATATATATATATATATATATATATATATATATATATATATATATATGTATATATGCACACACACACAGTTTAATATAACATCATTTTCAAATTTCATTTTACATGCAATGTTGAAAATTTCCTGACATTCAAAAAGAGTTTTCAGCATAAATCTTATTACTTTTCCCCTACATGTGTCTATTCATCACAGGCAGGTCGATATGATTTTTAATTTATGGTCAAATGGCAAAAATTGCGCATTTTGATGGATTAAGGGAGCAATTTATTTTAACCACTGACACATCTCGTCTGCATTTTTCAGAGTTTAATGCATTAGTTCCAATCAATTTTTGAAGTGTTTCTGACCGACCCTGGTTTAATTCATTTCCTTTTGTCTGCACTTGGTCTGTACCAGCAATCCGGACATTGTGTTGTATAATCTGCTTGTATTTGCCACACATGTATAGTTGGTTGACATGCAGGCAGCCTAGTGTCTGGGCTTCTCTCTCCATCTCCCCTGCAGTTTGAAGCCACACGACCTGATTAGTCTTGTCATCCTGTTTACTCAGAGACAGACAAGATCTACTTCCAACTGCCAAGTAGTAGCAACAGTGCTAACAACCTCTGAGATGCCTTAAGACACTCAAACAGAACTTTCATTCACAGGCACTTCGCTTATGTTCGTATTGCACAATTAGGAAAGTAGAGATTCATTGGTTTTAATGTTATGTAGGCTGTATTAGCTAAAGCACAGAGAGAGTCTTGTGAAATTGCATTGAAAAAACAAACTTTTGTCCAATAAAACCATCTAAACATCCTTAACAAGAAGGATTTTCATGAAAAGCAAACTTGCGTAAGATATTAAGACTGAACTTTCACAGTATCTATCTATCTATCTATCTATCTGGGTGAAATATGGACAGACCCAGCAACTGGGTTGTTTTGACCCAGCGGTTGGGTTAAATGTTTAACCCAACCTTCTTGGTAGTTTTATTTAACTCAACTATTGTTTAAAATTACTATATGGCTGGCTTAAAATGAACCCAAAATAGGTTGTAAATTAAAAACCAGACACATTATTACTGGTGGCATCATCAGTAAATCAAATGGTGAACATTTTTTAATAAGCAATTTTAAAACAGTTTGTTGTTTAATTATTATTTATTCAACTTATTAATGTTCATTTCCAACCTATTTTGGGTTAATTTTAAGCAAGAAATGTAGTAATTTTAATATATATGTCAGACCCTCCAGTTTTTCGCAATCCGCGATCGCTGAATCCAACGCAAAATCAGCAACATGTCGCATTTTTATGTGATCCTGCAGAATTTGGCATTTCACCACAAAATAATCGCAAAAATGAAGGTCTCACAAAAAAAACAACAACAAGATTTTCAAGATACAGATATGCGCATTGGTGTATATTTGAACAAAAAATATTTTGCTGGAGTCTGCCATTAGACTGGCAAAGCAACTTCCCTAAAGCTTTACACAGTCGGGGTAAATTGTTCTGTAATCCTTATAATAAATAAAACGTGAATGGCAACAGACAACAAAAGAAAATGTGCTGTTGCTATCTCAGCGGAAGCAATTTAAAATTTGTTTAAACATCCGCAACTTGTTATGGACTTCTGTGAAATCAAACACAGTTAACGATGTCTGAGATAAGACGACCCCTGTACCCGAGTGAAATGAAGTAAGCAAAAGTATTTAGGCCTATTGTTTTATATGGCTCGGTGGTATGATAAGTGTCAAATTGGAAGAGATTTCCCTTAGAGACCTGCGCAATCATTTATAGCTCATCACCGCATAACTAGGATAGAAGATTAGGCTAGCTTACTCCTCATTGAAAATGTTTTTAAAAAAGTCAAAACAGGTTTATTTTGCAATGAATTTTAGACCTATAATTAAAATTATTAACACTGCAGTCATCAATAAAAAAGCTTATTTCAAGCACCGACTTTTTAAAAAAGAAAAAAAAAACCCTGTTAAACAGGAAATACGTTTTTTATTTTATTTTTACATTTTTTTTCCCACTATGTTCGGGCCAAAAGAGAAATATTAAGGTAGTAAATTAAAACATTTGGTTATATACTGTCATCAGTATATCAGGCTCGCCTTCCTGGTTTAAAACAAATATTTACAATATTGCGACATAACCAGCCAAGCCCCCCTTGAGTTTGCGGTTGGGGGCCACGTATTCGCGCTGCGCCACTGGACTCAGTCCGTTAAGACTGGTTTATACTTCCATATAGTTAAGCTAGTGCCCACTCACTTTTACCCAGGCCTGCCCAAAAATAAAATTCTGGCTACGCCACTACTGGAGCCACGCATTACTGTAAGCCTACTGAAGTTTCTTAAGTTTCTTGTATTTGTTTAATTCATTAAACAACAGTAGCAGAAATAATAGGTTTTATCTACCTTTGTATTGTAGTTATTTGTTATTTGTCCTGTTGTCATTTTTTTTCTTAGCAAAATAAAAAATGTCATACATTTTGTGCTATCATAATTATTCCAAAAAAAAAAAAATCACAAATTCTCCGCAATTTTTTTTAGAAATAACCACCACAAAATCAGACATTTGGATTGCAAAAAATTCATGAAAAAAATGTGCGAAATCCTGGAGGGACTATGTGTGTGTGTGTGTGTGTGTGTGTGTGTGTGTGTGTATATTTTTTTTCATTTTAATTAACCCTTTAACTCCACCCTGTGGGACGCCTAAGTTTACTTCACCATATTACAAATAAATCCTAATCTAATCATGACAAACTATACATCGTTGAAAAGGTCTAAGACTCCTAATTAGATATTTTACCATATTTCTGTGTTACAAATTATGTAGGAAAAGTAATGGATTAATATATGTCAAGAGTGCAACTTAAAAAATCTACATCATAACATGAGTTCAGACCTTTGTCACCAAAGACTTTCTTCGTTGCCTTTTTCCCTATCACACTTTACACATTATAAGAAATTGTATATCAGTTCAAAACATAAAATCTCAAAATTCATCATTTGAAAGGCATTTTAAAATTAGACATTGCATTACCACGGAAAATGTACATCAAAATCGTATTACAAAATGTTTTCATTCATGAATTATGATGAATAGTGCATTTTTATGTCTGTGTTCAAAAATGGGAGTGACAGTTAAAGGGTTAAAGATTTTGTCATCTTGTGTAATTTTGTCATTTTTATTAGTTTTTTTAAATGTTTTTTTTAAAATGTATTTTTCAAATTTTATTTCAGTCTTGGTTATGTTTTTTATATATTAATTATATATTATATTCTTATATATTATTCATAATTTATATGTTATGTTTTATATATATTTTATTTCAATATTTTATTTTATGTAACAAATGTTTTTTTATGATTTTAGTTACTCTAATAACTCTGATATGTCAAACTTTAGTTTAGGAACCAATTTTCACTATTGTCTAACTATAAACTGTGACTTTTCCCTCAATAAACTGCTTATTAATAGTTAAGATAGTTGTTAGGTTTAGGTATGGAGTGGATTAAGGGATGTAGAATATTTTAGTCATCCAGAATAAGGCATTAATATGTGCTTTATTAGTACTAATAAACAGCCAATAGTAATATGCCTGCTAACAAGGAGCTAGTTAATTCTGAGAACTGGTCATTAAAATAAAGTGTTCCCATTTTTTTCCTCCCACAGAGTTTGTTAACTAGGCCTGTTTTTTGGATTTTTGGGGTTGCTGTAAGTTTGAAGGTAGACCAGAGTCTCTCCAGCTCACATTTTCCACCCTGACCTGTGTCACCTGAGGGTTTGGTTCCAGGGAAACATTTGCACAGAATATAAATTAGCAACTGGAGTGAGTAGCGGCAGCCGGCTCACTGAGATAACAAGTTTGGCAGTGTGTTTAGCTACTTTAAAGTCATTCCAATGTTTGCTCGATTTCAAGCGATGCTGGAGAGGATGTACAAGCCTCATGTTCCTAATCTAGTAAAGTGGAGACATTAAAAGTTTTTTTTTTTTAATGTGAAAATGAGTGTTTAATTCTCTCTTTCTCTGCCGAGCGTCAGAGGACTTCAGCTGTGAAGAGTCTTGATGTCATTTCAGCTGTATTTGAAGCAGGTGTTCTTTAGTTGAATATGACAAATAAAAGAGAAGATCGTTTAAATTGCACACATTTAGTTTTGTCTAGTTTCTTTGATGTATATGCAAATTCATTTGAAAACCTGCCAAGGCCTCGTGCGTTTGATCAGTCATTGTTATTGGAGAGCCTGGTGGTTCATTTGGTTTAATGAATTTGACAAAGACGTATAATAAAGACACAAACACTGCGTGACCTGAGCTGGTGCCAAAAGACAGTGTAATTAGCTTGAGATCTCAACAGGTAGTGCTTGTCGTCTTTTAGATGAAGGACGTTTTTATAGCAGAAGGGGCTCTTGTAATAAACTATGCAAACGTTCACTTGTCACAAAGCTCTGGGGCTCCAGGTCTAACTACCATCAGTATCTCTTTTGACAGCACATATTCAAAAGTTACGACGTATTCTGATTTTATTTCCCCCAAGCAATATGTAGATTTCATGCTTTCCCAGTTATGATTTTTGAAGAGCTTTTAAAAATGAAGCACCAGCTGTCACAACATCATGGTTTTGTTCCTTGTTTTTCGTTTTGGTTGATATATTGAAACATGGAACTCTGGTGAAAGAAAGAAAAAAAGAAAAAAATAGGAGGCATGGAGAAAGTTGTTTGAAAGTTGTTGAAACTAGCTTTGACATGTTTTCTTCAATGTTTTATTGTATGTTTGTAATTCCATCATGCACTTTAGTCTTTCTTAATTCAATTCAATTCAGGCCATCAAGTATTATGTTGTAATGAAGTTGAGCAAATTATGTTTTATCGACTTTCCATGTTATTACCCACTTGCCATTTTTGAACATTGCACTGTAAAGATTTTTTTTTTTTTGTCAGAAAGAGTGCCAAAATGATACGCTGAAACAAAATTGGTGTGAGGTTTTCATTTTCTCAGTAATTGCTGGTAAATTTCACAATAAATTACAAGGAAACAGGAAGTAAAACATGACATAAAACACTTTTTTTTTTTTAAATAGAAAGAATGAAATTGTATTTTTTTTCCTGTGAAATGTATATGTACATGTTGAAAAACTGTCAAGGCTTAACATCACATTATATGTAATTTTACACTTGCAAATTGTACTGGTAAACAGTTTTTGCAAAGAGAAGCTATGAATTACCATATAATTTCCTACTAACATTCCCAAAAACCCAGCTTGACATATGATTATATTTTATTTAAAGAGCAGGTCAAATGGGTTTTCGAAAAATATCTTTTTTGTAGGTTGTCAATGTAAACGGTCTGCAAAGTTGTTAATCAAAAAAGTGCATTATACATATAATGACAAAGACAAAGCTATTGTCTCTCAAAAGGAGCCGACTCCTCGTCATACAGTCAGGTCCATATATATTTGGACACTGACACAGTTTTCATAATTTTCCAGGTAAATAGTTACGATAATTTGCTGAGAACCCACTATTTCCTAAGAATGTGTCAATTAATGGAGAAGTCCACTTCTAGAATAAAAATGTACAGATAATGTACTCACCCCCTTTTCATCCAAGATGTTCATGTCTTTTTTTCTTCAGTCGTAAAGAAATTATGTTTTTTGAGGAAAACATTTCTGCATTTTTCTCCATATAATGGGCTGATATGGAGCCCCGATTTTGAACTTTCAAAATGCAGTTTAAATGCGACTTCAAACGATCCCGAATGCGGTTGTAAACGATGCTGAAATGTTTTCCTCAAAAAACATAATTTCTTTGCGACTGAAGAAAGAAAGACATGAACATCTTGGATGACAAGGGGGTGAGTACATTATATGTGAATCTTTGTTTTGAAAGTGGACTTCTCCTTTAATAACACATTTCCATTGCTTACAGAAAGACTGTTTATTCACGAGTGCAGCACTTATATCATGGATGGACGGTATGAATGAGGTGCTGTAATGTCGTATTATGCTTACTTTCAATATTCAGGCTGGCCAGATTCAGTCTTCGCATTAGCTAACAGTTACACACACTCATCAGTGTGAAAGTTTCCTCTTTACAGGCCTCTGTGGACTCACTCCAGCCTTTTGTTGTGAGGACGCGGCGCTTGCATGTGAATTTGTCACATCTCTTTGTGAGTCTTTTGGCACAACGGCGCACTTGTTATATCAGCACAGTTGTTTGTCCACGCTTGATAAATGACACCCAATTAACTCAGCTGAACAAAACACATTGTCTGGCGAATAATTTTATAGATAAATATTCGCTCAACTACATTCCCTGTCAAGGTTGCATTTCGTCATGCCGTACGGCTTCTGTGTTGTCCGCAAATGTTATCTGTTTTCTGTGGAAGTGAAAAACCAATTTAAAATCAGTGAGCTTTATGAGCGTCTGTGATGACCCTGACCCCAACTCATCTCACAAAGGATGATGAGAGGTTTGCTCTCAAAGAAAAGTGGACGCCCCGTAGTTTCTTCCAAAGAGAACAAAACACACACATCGCATTGTTCAGTCAACATAAATTGAATTGGGGGAATTTCTAAGGAGTTTGTTTTATGAGAGGTGCTTCCCAAATAGTGGGTCATGGACAGCTGGTTTACGGACAGTGCAAATAATAAAGTTCAACTATATAACCATGTATAATTAGTATATGCAATATAAATAAAGGTTTTTTATTTTTAAAAGGCAGGAGACAGTGCATCCCATAGCTTTTGTTCTTGACATCAAATGCAGTCAGACTGTCTAGTATTTATGCACACATTCATTTGTCATTTGGTAAAAGCAGCCAAATTAGAAACATACCAACACGAACAGGCTTTACATTTATTCGTTTAGCAGACGCTTTTATCCAAAGCTGCTTACAAATGAGAACAATAGAATTATGTCTATTTTAAATTATATTTTTTTATAATAAATTAAAAGAATAAAAAGTAGATATAAAAGAAATAGAATAGATAGCGCTAAGTTATTATTTTTATTCAAGTTGTTATTATTATAATAATTTTATAATTAAAAGTAAATAGAATAGGAAAAGGTTAGAGAATGTCAGTGTTTTGTGATCCCTAGTGAGAAATAAATATACTAAAATGTATTATAAATACATTTATTTCATGCTAAGTATAATACAAATACATCTACATATTATGTACCTAATAAAAAATACCCTGCAATTGTACTTTTATCATACTAAACTGGTATATTTAAAGTCTGCTAAATTGTAACAAATAATTTTGTACTTAATGCACTTTAATTGTGCGAAAGTAGTGCTGAAGTCCAACTAAAGATATACTGAAGTATATTTGATTGTGCTAAAGGGGAACTATTGCAAGTATATTTTAGGTACACTTTAAATATTTTGCATTTAAAGACAGATATTATTTAAAGATCATACAGTCCTCATCAATAGTGACATTAAAACATATTTTAGGCTTAATATTAAGAAATGTGCATTGTGCACAAGTAGTACGTAGTTTAATTAAGTAGTAAGTAGTTTAATTACAATGTTTATATCAGTAATTAGTAATTATGTTAATCGACTTGAACTATACTTAGTTTAAAACACATGCATCTTAAATCTATTACTTTTTTACTAGGGATGTGATCACAACAGAAGAAGAAAATACAACCCAGACTACAGTAAATATGTGTTTGCAATCATGTTTTTTGTCTAGTGAGTTATTAACATGAAACTATCAAATTAAAATAACCAATATTAAAATGATAGCTTATACAGATAATGTAATTTGTGGCGTTAAAAATTAATTATCATTTTGAGATCTGCATATTACTGTGTTATTATATTAAGTGCATGTGTATTCTGTGTAATCCAGATCAATACATTTAGGGTATGTTGAAAAACTATCTCATTTTATTGTTCAATGTCAAAATTGCCCTACATCGCTTTTTTTTTTTTTTTTTTTTTTTTGGTAAAGGGAGTTTGATCTTCTTTGTATGTTCATTTTGTAAACACTGAAGTTGTTACTTCTGCAGTTATGTAGGGCAATTTTGGAGGTCAACAAAGTTCACGCAGACTTAGACAAGAAGAAAATACAACCCAGACTACAGTAAATATGTGTTTGCAATCATGTTTTTTGTCTAGTGAATTATTAGCATGAAACTATCAAAATAAAATAACCAATATTAAAATGATAGCTTATACAGATAATGTCATTTATGGTGTTAAAAATTAATTATCATTTTGAGATCTGCATATTACTGTGTTATTATATTATCAGTGTGTCTTATATAGGAGAAATGAGCATGATAATTAAATATCAAGTATCAAACAATACCAATATACAGTACCAATCATGCATGTAATATTCTACAAATTGGCAGTTTTCCTATTCAGACTGTTATATTAATCGTTTTACATATTTTTGAGTTTGTGCAATATCAATACATTTTTCAGTCCTCAATTTTTCATATATTTGGCTACTTTTGTCTGCCAAATCATTTCGCTGACACACCGGCACGAGAATTAGCACAATCAATGCAGTTAGGGTATGTTGAAAAACTCCTATCTCATTTTATTGTTCAATGTCAAAATTGCCCTACATCGCTTTTTTTTTTTTTGGTAAAGGGAGTTTGATCTTCTTTGTATGTTCACTTTGTAAACACTGAAGTTAGTACTTCTGCAGTTATGTAGGGCAATTTTGAAGGTCAGAAAAGTTCACGCAGACTTAGACAAAATGAGCATTTGAGGTTTATATATAAATATATATATATATATTTTTTTTTTTGTTTAAAAAAATGACAGGTTTGCTAGATAAGACCTTTCTTCCTTGGCTCGGATCATTTAGAGCCATTTGAAGCTGCATTAAAATTGGGGCCACCATTTAAGTCCATTATATGGAGATAATTCCTGAATTTTTTTCCTCAAGAAACATAATGCAATATTATATTTTTTAAACAGTGGCCTTAAAACAACCCAGCATGTTGGGTAAAAACATTTAACCCAAACAGCTTGGTTGAAATAACCCAGCAAGTGTTCTGTCCAATATTTACCCAGCGCTGGGTTGCCAAATAGGCTTATAGGTTGGGTTGTTTTTAACCCAGCATTTTTTAGTGTGGCAATTGCCAGTTTACATCTCAAAATTCTGACTTCTTTTCTCAGAATTGTAAGATAGAACCTCGCAGTTGTAAGAGGTCTTTAGTCTTTTTGTTTTAGTCCCCTCAGAGTAGGGGTGAGTGATATAGCAAAAATATCATATCACGTTTTTTTTTCAAAAATATCACGCTTTTATCACGATTCTTTGTCGTGTTGGTTTTACTATTTTGCAAATTGTCTGAGCAGTACAGCCAAACTAATTTCCCTATTTTAAAAACAAAGACTTTCCAGGTAAAGTGTAAAATAAAAAAGAATAGCAGATATTCAGGCCAAATCCTTGCCATTATTTTATCTTGTGATTTTTTTTTTTCTTCTTCTCTGTTTTGTTTTAATAACAATTAAAAGAATAGTTCACCCAAAAATAAAAATTCTGTCATCTGTCTGTCAGTTCGGTCATAGTGTTTTATTTTAACACCATCATTTACTCACTCTCAGGTTGTTTTAACCCTGAATGAGTTTCTTTTTTTCTGTTGAATGTTGTCTATTTGATAATTTCTATTATTAAAATCAATGGGGACCAGCTTCTGTTTGGTTATCCACATTCTTCAAAATACAGGTTTGGGACAACATGTAAGTGAGTAAATAATGACAGAATTATAATTTTTGGGTGAACTATCCCTTTGATGATAAGCAGCAGCATGTTTAGTACTGCCCCTTTAAGAGCTGCACATCTAATATACAGGCAGGCATCCGTTTTTTTTCTCTCTCTCAATTCAATTGTTTGCTTTCACTTTAGACATAAGCTTCTATAAACTGTTTTTATATGTAAACCTTGTGTGTTTTGACAATAGTAGCATAATCAGACGTGATACATAACTTAGTTCAGTAATTAGGCGCTATTTAACAGTATTTTAATGTGCGCGCGTTTCAGGTGTACGCGCAGTGGAAAAGCGCATGTCGGAACAGCACGCGAATGAAATGTTTAACCGGCAAGACTTATAACCGGCAAATAATGTACTTTTGTGATTGTGAATAAGTACAGTGGCCCGTGAGTGTAACTACTGCTGAGTTAACACTGAAGTGAAGGTATGTCGCGTTGTACATTATATTGAGACGGAGGCGCCAGAACTGCAGCTGAGAGAATAGCACGATACTACGATATCTCTCAAAAAGCAGATCGTGGAAACATTTTTGTCGTCCACGATCAAAAATCATATCGCACACCCCTTAGTGATGGGAAGTTCGGATCATTTTACCGACTCGGATCTTTGAGTCTCGTTCAGCAAAATGAACGAATCTTTTTTCGAGTCATTTCGTTCATTTTAGCAAAATATAATTAAAATCCTCCCTAACACATCTACTGCTTACACAAACGTTGATCACACTACAAACAAGACAAAACTATAATGCTATAAGAAACAGAAAAGATTAATTCATTGTTTACCTGGGTCTTTAATCTATGATTAGCTCACCTCGCCTCTTATCTGACAAGTTTTCCGGTTTGAGTCGTTCGTTCATCACGTGACAGCCCAATAAGCTTAACGAATGCAGTCTGAGCCGGAAAAAGAATTGATTAGTTCATCTCTGGAGTCTTCGGGTTCGAGTGGTTCGTTCATCACGTGACACCCCCATAAGGTGAACGAACGACTCCAAAAACCCGTAGACTCGAAACAGATGAACTAATTCCAGTACAGAACCTAATATGATGTTGCGCATGCGCGACTGAACGAATCAATCCCCGAGACGACTCGTTCGTCCCGAGTCACATTAAGGATTCGTTCAAAATGAATCGTTCAAGAACGACCCATCACTAACACCCCTACCTCAGAGTTGGACAAACATGCCAAAAGTTAATATCTCAATTCTGATAAAAGAAGTCAGAATTTTGAGATGTACACTCGCAATTGTGAGAAAAAAGTCAGAATTGGGAGATTAAAAAGTCACCTTTTTTATTTAGTGGTGGAAACAGGCTTCCATAGACATGGAAAAGCAAAACCAGAAAAGTAAGTATAAATGGGGCATAATGTACTGCTGAGATGAAGGAATGTTCCATATAGTTTTTAAAGAAAATGTTCAGAGCAGAAAATTACCTGTACCTTATCTGTATTCTACTTTTTTTTTTCTTACAATGCAGTTGAGAACCACTGATATAGCAAACAAAAGAAAATATACCTGCAGTCTTTGAAAGTGCATGTGGGGTGACTATAATTTCTCGAACAATTATGTAAACTCAGTACGGAGCTAACAGGCCTCATAAAGAGAAGGTATTTTTACAGATCTTAGTCATTCTTGCGCAGTTGGATCATTGAGTTAAATTATCCTCATGCATTGCTGCCCACCAACAGAAAGTGCCAGTGAAACGACTGGGAAAGCGTTTGAGTCTGGGCAACTGCATTTCTATAGGCAGGAAGCTTGGTCATTGTGTTCTAGTTACTTAGACGACTAAGCGGACGTGACCGCTTGCGCATGTTATTCTTGTGGGATTGTTATTTCTTATTGAATACATTGACCCGCCTGCTGTAATTGCGAGTAGCATTGTGAATGCGTATAAAAAGAAACAATGTTCTGAGTTATGGGAGAACCTTGAAATGATCACAAATAATACTGAAGCATTTTAGCTTTATCACAGGCAGACTGTGACAGTCTCTGTTTGTCACAGACTTCATAATACACAAGACACGAGCTCTGCAGCTGCAGTGAATGAGTAATCAAGTATGTCACTCGCCTCTCATATTAACCGTGCTGGTATTTTTGTCAGTTGTGCTGTATGAATGCAGCATATTATCATTTAACAGAGTACGTTTTTTGCCTTCCTCCCTAATCGACATCGAGTGGCATCAAGAGGAAGTTGAAATTGAGATTGAACTAGATTCTGTCAATGATTGATTGACATTAACTCATCAAGAAAGAGCGTTGCATGGAACGATTAAATAACAGCCTATAGGCGTGAAAACCTCAAAGGATATATCTATGATATCTCAGATGTTTTTCTCAGGCAGCTGTGGAATTAAATGAAGAACAAATGGAGACTTTTGCTTAAATCTGATGAGAAAAACGCCAGGGTTATCTCACAGGTTCTTCACAGTGCCAGTCAAAAAATATCAGGGAATTCATTATCAACTGAAACATTTCTCATCAAATTCTCTCCGGAGTCAAATTATCTGGTTTTCTCTGTACTCTGGTGTGTGCACACCAAAAGCGAATTTAATTATTCATGTGAGTAGATTACATAGCCCGCAAAGACAAATTTGGCGACGTGATTGCCGTGAACGCGTCATATGGGCCATTCTACAGAATTGGTCCAAAGTCAGAGTTGGAAACGTCTTGGTAAAAAATATCTTTTTCTGAAAATTTTTTATGATATTGTATAATATCATAGGTACACATTTATAGTAATTGTGGAGTTAATTCTCGGGCCCAATGAAATCCGTTTTTATTTTTTTCCAAATTCCGTTTTTTCTGTTTTAATTTTTCTCAACTCCTTTTTAATGGTTAAATGAAATGTTATTGTTCAAAGAGCATGTCTAATTAATTAAAATCATGAAACTTATACAATTTCACATCAATTTAATAAAGGTTTAACAAAAATGACATGTTTAGGGACCTATGAAATGTTTTATTTTTTCTCACCATATGTTTTATTGTTATCAAATTCTGTTTTAGCATGTCTAATTATTTGAATGCATACTTAATTTATTCTAATTTATTCTTAAAATAGCCTTATAAAAGTTTTTTTTTTTTTTTTTACTCTCAGAAATTCTGTATTGTGTATTTAAAATGTTCTGGTTATCAAATGAAGGCATAAAACATTAATTTCATTTATCTTTTAATTATTGAAAATTAAGCAAACTTTTTTTTTTTGGCAAACAAAGGGGAATTTCCTATTAAAATTAAAACATGGAAAAAATGTTGTGTGATTATACCCTAAAAAATAATGTTTGTTTCATTTTAGTAGTAGTACTAATAGTAGTAATATATTTCTGGCACAATGTCTTCAAGTTAAATCGGACTTTTATTTTGACAGGTTGCCGTGTCTACCTTTACATTTCTGTGTGTATATGATATAACGCTAGTTTTCCTAAAATGGAACGGTCAAATGCTCATGAAGTGACTCTCAGCAGATATTGTTCATGTATTTATGTCCTCATTTAGTGAGGCGACAGACGCTGAAATAGTAAACAAAACCGCTCGTCTGCTCCATTCATTAAAACAGAGACATGCAGAATATGCGGGATTCACATTTAAATGGTATTTTTGCGGCGTAATGTTTACAGATACTAGTCCATATTGCGGTTTGATTTAAGTGTAATGACCTACTTTTGATTAATTCGTTCAAACTTTGACAAATTCCGTGACATTCCACGTTATTCAGTAAATTCCGTTTTTATCACTGGATTCTGCGATTCTATCCCCGCTTTCAACATCGCAGAAATCATAGGGCCCTAGTTAATTCTCATATTGTATTTTCAGAAAGTTTTGGAATATTTTGTTTTATATTAAGTTTGTCACTACCGAAACACAGTAATAATAATTTAATTAGAAGGGTTATATTGACGTATTAAGATTTTTCTTACTATTAGATCGTAAATATATATTTTTGCTATTTTTAAAACTTTTTTTTCTAGAGGTAAATGCATAACAATTGAATAACAATATTTCAAGTGTAATTTATGAGATTTGTTGTATTTTGAATCCAATTTTTCTTTGTAAAAGGCAAAGAGTTGATCATATTGATTTCAAAATTAATGATTCTAAACCAAAAACTATCATAACATCTTTTTAATTGATAATTCAGTGTACTTTATTTTTGACAAAAGATCCTACGTTTCCGTCGTGACTGCACATTTTCAGTAGTGACAGTAATGTTTTAGTAGCGACCACATCACATTTCAGAATTTGAACTTGCATACTAAAACACTACTAAAACATACTAAAATACAAAAAAAATTGCATAACTGTACTAAAATTTTGTTCATTTTCCCTAAATATGAGGATTATGTATTCCCTTTTGTCACTGCCGAAACAATGATGACATGTTTCGGTCGTGACTAGTTCGATAGTGACAATTCACATCTTTGCTTTGACTTTGTGTGTAATCTACTTGCACGAATAATTAAATTTACTTTTGGTATGAACACGTAGTCTCTCCCAGCATAAGATTTGTTTTTCCTAGTGCAGGAGTCTTGAAATTGATTTTAGGGGGAAAAAAATTAAAAATTAACAGAATTTGCCATTGTAACCGTTTTATTTATATTCTGTTTTATTCTGTTGATAACGCTTTTTAAATGTTTTTTTTATATATATATGTTTAGCTAGAAATGTAAATTAATAAATGTGTTTGTGTGTGTTTGTCAAAAGTTTGGAAACATTATCATTTTAAAATATTTTAATGAGGTCTCTTGTGCTCACCAAGGTTGCATTTATTTAATCAAAAATACAGTAAAAACAGTAATATTGTGAAATATTATTACTATTTAAAAGACTTTTTTTTTTCTATTTGAATATAGTTAAAAATGAATGTATTCCTGTGATGCAAAGCTGAATTTTCTCCAGTCTTCAGTGTCGCATGATACTTCAGAAATCATTCTAATACACTATTTTTGTGGAAACTTTTTTTTCCGTGATTATGTTTGTAATGTGTGCATTTATTGGCTAAACAAATTGGTCTTTCTACCATACATTAAAATATATACCTGACATATAGCTTCCTTTTTATTTCACAAAGCGGTCTCTGGCATCGGAGATATTATACTTAGAAACATTCAGAAGAAACTAAGAGACAATGTTTATACTTGATGTTTGGAAGGAAACTTGTCTAATAACTCCATTAATTTTCCTGAGTTATAAGAGCAATGCAATTTTCCACTGGGAGAGTGTTTTGTTTGCCACATTTTGGATATAAATAGATGTTTGAATGATGAGAAATAAATTACCTCTTGATCCTACATACTGTATGAAGTGTTTGGAGAAATAACATTTAGCCACACATGATTACAAAGGGATTAAATGTCATGATACAACCTCAATTCCCAGTTTACAAATCTCCTCATGTAATCTCTCTGTTACTATGGCACTGCAAGAAAAAGGACACTCCGTCTGTTTCACTTGTGCCCTTCTTGCCGCATTTGCATAAGTCATTTTGCATTTGAAACTTTAATTAGACCTCTACTCTTGCCTGCCAAGGCCGTACCTGACAACAGCAAACAGCAAAATAATACAGCGGTCTGCCAGACTCCCCTCTGTATATTGAGTGAATGACAAGTACAGTAATCTTACTTCATCAAAAGCTGTATTTATATGCCCCCATCAATTTACTAAAAGGTCTATTTGGCATCCAGACTCGTATCAGACACACTCCGCATGCGCAGCAACGTCAATTTGGATCAGACGGACACACAAACAAAGGCAAAACTACGATGTGTGGGCGGATGCTGAGAAGCTGAGAAACAGCTTTTTTTGTCATTTGTTTGATGTTGATCAGCTAACTTTAAAAGACCACAGATCTGGACGCAGACACAGCTGTGAACTTCAGGAGAAAAAAAACATGATCAAAGCTATCTAGGCTGTCCGGCACAACAAACATACAAACATCCAGCATCTGAGTCCACGTCTGGCTCGTCGGGTAGGCTTGTGTACAGTGTTATGAGTTTGTTTTTCGTGATTCATCCTTTCTAAGATGCGCTGTGGGAACCCAGAGCTCATGCATATCATTTACCGCTGCTAAGAAACTTTGCCCTAATATTACAGTCGTTGATTAGTGAGCATGTCCTTTTATGAAAAATGCTTAAAACACCCTGTTTAACTGTATATATTGACCAAAATATATTTTAAACATGCTGTATATTTGTTCTAAACTGGGAAGGTCTATGAAATATGTTTTTGCAATAAAAATGTTTAGTTTTAAACCTCATAAATAAATAAATAAATAAATAAATAAAATATTTACATAAATTAAAAGTTTAGTTTAGGCAAATGTGGATACAAATGCAAATGTGAAAAGCCTACTAGAGATCAAAACTAGATTCATAATATATATATACAATATATTTACATAAATAAACATCAAAATTATAGCAAAAAATAATTTAATATAATATTTCAAAAATATATTTAAAAAACAGTCAAGAAATATATTGGTAGAAAATGTGTTTATATAAATTTACAAATTGTCAAAAATAAATAAATATTTACATAAATTAAAAGTTTTAAATTAAAAGTTTAGTTTTAAATTTCATATGCCAAAATACATTGGCAAATGTGGATACAAATGTGAAAAGCCTAGAGATCAAAACTAGATTCATATTGATATATACACAATATATTTATATAAATAAACATTTAAAAAAAAAAAAATTAAATATTTTTACTTTAAATTATAGCAAAAATAATTTAATATAATATTTCAAAAATATATTTAAAAAACAGCCAAAAAATATATATTGGTAGAGAATTTGTTTACATAAATTAACAAATTGTTAGAAATAAATAAATTAAATAAATAAATAAATAAAATATTTACATAAATTAAAAGTTTTAAATTAAAAGTTTAGTTTTAAATTTCATATGCCAAAATACATTGGCAAATGTGGATACAAATGTGAAAAGCCTAGAGATCAAAACTAGATTCATATTGATATATACACAATATATTTATATAAATAAACATTTTTAAAAAAAAATAAAATATTTTTACTTTAAATTATAGCAAAAATAATTTAATATAATATTTCAAAAATATATTTAAAAAACAGCCAAAAAATATATATTGGTAGAGAATTTGTTTACATAAATTAACAAATTGTTAGAAATAAATAAATTAAATAAATAAATAAATAAAATATTTACATAAATTAGAAGTTTTAAATTAAAAGTTTAGTTTTAAACTTCATATGCCAAAATGCATTTGCAAATGTGGATATAAATGCAAATATGGATAGCCTAGAGATCAAAACTAGATTCATAATGATTTAATAATGTTTATTTTATTAAATATGTTGCAATACTGAATTTTTTTTTTATCTCTGTAAAGTTAATTCCTTGCTGATTTTTATTAAAATTTGTTGTATCTTCACAAGTGTTATAAACAACAAATAAGGTTTTTCTTCCAATGCGACGTGAATTTATTTTTTTATTTTTTAAATATATAGAGAATATTATAGAATATTATTTTATTTTCAGAAATATCATCTTTTTATATCATATTTTAAGAATCTACAAATTAAATGCAAAAAATAGTTTGGTAAACAATATATTTACATAAACATTATCAAAGTATAACAATAATTTAATATAATATTTCAAAAATATATATTTAAAAAACAGCCAAATATATATTGGTAGAGAATATATTTACATAAATTAACAAATTGTCAATAAAAAAAAAAAATAAATAAAAAAATTAATAAAATATTTACATAAATTAAAAAATGTTTAGTTTTAAACTTCATATGCCAAAATACATTTGCAAATTTGCAAATATGGATACCCTAGTAGAGATCAAAGCTAGATTCATAATGATTTAATAATGTTTTTATTAATAATGTTTTTAATATATATATATATATATATATATATATATATTGCAAAATATTTTTATTTTTCAGAAATATCATGTTTTTATGTAATGTTTTAAAAATCTACCAAAAAAGAATAGGTAAACAATATATTTACATAAATAAATATTAACAAAATATAAAATATTTTTACTTTAAATTATAGCAAAAATAATTTAATATAATATTTCAAAAATATATTTAAAAAACAGCCAAATATATATAGGTAGTATATATAGGTAGAGAATATGTTTACATAAATTGACAAATTGTCAATAAATAAATAAAATATTTACATAAATTAAAAAAATGTTTAGTTTTAAACTTCATATGCCAAAATACATTTGCAAATGTGGATACAAATGCAAATATGGATAGCCTACTAGAGATTAAATTTAGATTCATAATGATTTAATAATGTTTATTTTTTTAAAGATATTGAAATGAGGTTTTTTTTTTTTTTTTTTTTGCATCTCTCTAAAGTGTATTCCTTGCTGATTTTTTTATTAAAATGTGTTGCATGTTCACGTGTTATAAACAACAAATAAGGTTTTTCTTCAAATGCGACGTGAATTTATTTATTTTTTTTAAATATATAGAGGGCAACATATTATTTTTATTTTCAGAAATATCATATTTTTATATAATATAATATAATATAATATATATATATGTATATATATATATATATATATATATATATTGGTAAACAATATATTTATGTAAATACATTTTATCAAAAATGTGTTTTCTTTTAGCAAAAAAAAAAAAAAAACAGCCAAAAAAATAAAATAAAATAAAATAAAAATAGATTGGTAGAAAATGTATTTACTTAAAATAATAAACTGTCAAAAAAATCTATTTAAAATGATAGCAATGATTATTTGGGAATATTTATTTATTTATTTATTTATTTATTTACTTAGGTCATTTTGGTGGAGCCTCTTAGTATTGCTACAGATTCCAAAGTGAAGCCTGTGAAAAGGAAAGATGCTCCATAAAAGTTCAATGGCTGTCATGCAGATAAGATAAAAGCCATTATCCACTAGTCTAAGTGCATTTGTCTGGGTGAGACATTAAATATCATTAAGAAAAACCACTTGGTCACTTAATAGTCTGGGCAAATACACAAATACATTATCCAGTTTGGTTTCCACTTTGCACTCGGTGTGCATTGTAAGCTAAGAGCTCATAAAATACAGTGAGATGGAAAACTTCAGCCGTCCAAACAAGTTCAAGGGGCTGAGCTTCAAATCTATCCTTGTTTGTCCCTGGTGCGAGGAAAACTTAAACCCAATAATATTGCTCAGCATAACTTCTGAATCAGACTTGATTCCTCTGGGTACAGCAAACCCTCACGGTTCAGGAGGAATATTTGCTGCCTTAAGCACTGGCAGACGCTTTCTCTGAAATCCTAGCCAGGTGCAGGTAATAGCGTGGAAGGCTAGAAGGGCCAGAGAAGTGTGTTTCTCAGCCTCATCTCCTCTCTTACTCTCCATGACCTTTCTTCCGTTCTCTCTGGGGAGTCGCTAACTTTTCTCATCTCAAGCAAATCACAAGTCCCTGATTGCGTCCATCAAAGGAATTGCGCTGAACCAGACCAACACGCTCTGACACCGGCCACTGCGAGGAGCGGCATGACCGAGCAGCCTGCCATCAATATCGGCATCTTTAACTCGGAGTCAATAAAACATGTGGGTCAAGTGCTAAGTAGTGTCTGGAAGCAGCTGAAGATGGAGCCCTTTCTAATATGCCAGTCATTATTCATTATCTATTAAGAATGCTGTTTGGAGACGACATTAAATGAAGCTTGTGTAACGACGGAGGTCATTGACCTCAACCAAATCATAAGGAATCACTGAATATTTGCTGTTAAACTATAACATATTGCTACTCTATGGACCTAAATGTGAAAGGAAATTGAATTTTTCTTAGGGTTAAATGGATACTTCAGTTCACTCAAAAAATAAAAAGAGATTTTTTTCTCTCTCTATCCAGTGGAGGTCAAAGGTCACCAAATTGTTTAATTACCAACATTCTTCAAATTGTATTGTGTTGCACAGAAGGTCATCAAGTTTAAGAAAATGATACTTGAATTTATAAAATTACCCTGTTCAAAAGTTTACATACGCTTGATTCTTAATACTGTGTTGTTACCTGAATGAACCACAGCTGTTTTTTTTGTTTAGTGATAGTTGTTCATGAGTCCCTTGTTTGTCCTGAACAGTTAAACTGCCTGCTGTTCTTCAGAAAAAATCTTTAGGTCCCACAAATTCTTTGTTTTTTCAGCATTTTTGTGTATTTGAACCCTTTCCAACAATGACTGTATGATTTTGAGATCCATCTTTTCACAATGAGGACAACTGAGAGACTCATGCTACTATTACAGAAGGTTCAAACGTTCACCGATGCTCCAGAAGGAAAAATGATGCGTTAAGAGCTGGGGGGTGAAATCAGGGTAAATTTAGCTTGTTTTGTCTTCTGGGAAACATGTAAGTATCGTCTGTGGCTTCTTAAAGGCAGTAATAAATGGGGGAAAAAAAATTAGGCAAAATAAGAAAAATATACACATCTTCATTCTGTTCAAAAGTTTTCACCCCCCGGCTCTTAAAGGGGTCATCGGATGCCTATTTTCCACAAGTTGATATGATTCATTAGGGTCTTAATGAAAAGTCTATAATATACTTAATATATATTAAAATATTAAAAATTCTCAATGGTTGTGTGAAACAACACCCTTTTTACCTTGTCAAAATGAGCTATGTAAAAAATCATCCCATTCTGAGGGATTGTTCCTTTAAATGCAAATGAGCTCTGCTCGCCCCGCCCCTCTCTTTTCTCTGCTGCTCTAAGAGATTGTTTACTTCAGCCGCATTTAGCGTGTTTAGCCGCGAAACTCGCTAACTAGCACGTTATTAGGAAAGGTGATTGCAGAGATTCATAAAAAAAAAACCTTATACTCACTTCTGCTGTAGGTGAAGCTGGATCACGAATGATTTTTGCGAACATAGACGCATTTATGTAGATCGGGAGGCGCATTCCCTTCACAAACAAATGTAATCCACTGGCTCAGATGTTGGGAGTAAATGACGACCACTATGTTCATTATTACATCCAGCAACACAACACCTCAAACAGTCGAAACAATGGAGGTCGGACTGTTACAACTGATCTGAGGTAAGACGCTCATGTCAGTCGACTATGGTGGGAGTGGCTTTGAAAAAGGGGATATTATTTTTTACAGATTAATTAAAAACCACTGCATGGATTTTTATCATTATAGGGTAGATTTGTACATACACTGCCAACACACATTCATGTTCAAACAACATGTAAAAGTGAAGTTTGCATCCGAAGACCCCTTTAATGCATGTTTTTTCCTTCTGGAGCATCAGTGAGCGTTTGAACCTTCTGTAATAGTTGCATATGAGTGCCTCAGTTGTTCTCTGTATAAAAGATGGATCTCAAAATCATACAGTCATTGTTGGAAAGGGTTCAAACACACAAAAATGCTGACAAATCGAATAATTTGTGGGACCTGAAGGATTTTTTTTTTTGAAGAACAGCAGGCAGTTTAACTGTTCAGGAGAAAACAAGGGACTCATGAACAACTATCACTAAACAAACAAACAAAAAGCTGTAGATCATTCAGGTAACAACACAGTATTAAAAATCAATAATTCTTTAAAGAACCATCTCTTTCTTACCTTTTTATAATCTGAAGAACCTTCTTTCGCCACAAAGAACCTTTTGTGAAACAAAAAGGTTCTTCAGATGTTAAAGGTTCTTTATGGAACCATTTAAACAAAAAAGGTTCTTCTATGGCATCATGAAGCACCTTTATTTTTAAGAGTGTAGTTCAATAAACAAGAAGTTTAAATTAAGTGACTTAACACACAATATTGACTGTTTTTGCTCAATTTTGTTGCAAAAAATAGTTCCAATCGAAGCCACAGCAGAACTGCTGCATGTAATGAATCCATGTTTTTGAATGATTCAGAAACCAGTTCATAAGACTAAATGACTCACTCATTAAAACAGCCTTTTAAAATATTTAAAACATTAATTTAATAAAATTATTTATGCATTGGAAATTTATCTGTAATTTAGTCCAGATTGGGGGAATTGTAATGTTTAATCATTTTTTTATTATATACATTTTTTGACATTGGGAAAAAAGTATATATTTTTGTTTGTATATGTTGTCAATTATACTTATTAGAAAGAAAATCGGAATCGGCAACAATCTGTATTGGCAGGTCACACTTACCAAAAAAAAAAAAAAAAAAAAGGGAAACGGAATCTGCCAAGAAAATTGCAAACAGTGCATCTCTAATCAGTAACCAATATGTAACTAAAATTTGTGCATCCTTACACAAATTGCTGGAAGCATTTGCATTCATTTGTGCTGAGACTTCTATTGCAGTTTATTTACCTTGGAAGCTGAATGTCAGGAAGAAAAAAGATCATTTGAGAAAAGGTTTTTTACTCTCTCTATATAGTGAAAGCCAACAGTCGCCAGATTGTTTAACCCTTTAACTGTCACCGTCCACCCTGTCGGACGCCTAAGTTTACTTCACCATGTTACAAATAAATCCTAATCTAATCATGGCAAACTGTACATCATTGGAAAGGTCTAAGACTCCTAAATAGATATTTTACCATATTTTTGTGTTAGAAATTATGTAGAAAAAGTAATAGATTAATATATGCCAAGAGTGCCACTTAAAAAATCTACATCATAACATGAGTTCTGACCTTTGTCACAAAAGACTTTCTTCATTGCCTTTTTCCCGCTTTAGATATCATAAAAAATTATACATCAGCTCATCCTTTGAAAGGCATTTTAAAATCAGACATTGCATTACCATGGAAAATGTGCATCAAAATCTTATTACAAAATGTTTTCATTCATGAATTATAAGGATTTAAGTCTGGATAGTGCATTTTTATGTCTGTGTTCAAAAATGGGAGTGACAGTTTAAAGGGTTAAATACTAGAATTCTTCCAAAATATCTTGTGTTCCGCAGAAGACAGAAAGTCATACAGGTTTGGAACAACATAAAGGTAAATAATGACAGAAATATAATTTTTGGGTAAACTATTCCTTTAACAACATATTTTTTCAGATGCACAAAAAGCAAAGCTTAAAGTGATAGACATCCCAAATCGTACGCTTCAATTCATCTTGCATTGCTTGTGATGGTGGTTGTGTTTGTCTTTGAAGCTCAGGAAACCGAAATGTTCCATTTGTCATTTTATGGTGCCCTTTTCTGGCAGTTGGGCCCATTTTTTTTTATGATAATAACTGTTATAGCACCCTAAGCAATGCTGGGAATAGAGAATGTGCTGCTTACATTGCAGGATAAATTATGGACTGGCGTATTTCGGAAAGCAATGACACATGAAACTGAGCTTGCAGCGATATTAAAATCCTGGCAATAACAATAAGCCAATTATTTTCATGCAAAGTATGATAACCGTCAAATGCATGATATTAAAATTTGTTTTTGAGATTTGCTAAATATTTCAAGTAGCATGCACAGTTAAATATCTAAGACTGACTGATAATGATGAATTAAAACAAACAAACAAAAATGTTGATGTTTTTTGTTGTTGTTGTTTTTTTTTTCCCCCCAGAAATTTGTGCATCCCTATAAACTTGTGCATTCCCATACAGTAGGTATTCTGCATTTTATTTACTTGTATTCACAACACTAGTTGACAAAAACACATAAAATAGCAGTATTTGCACTGATAGTGCTAAAGTATCCTGTCCATAGATGGAGACTGGATAGTGCATGCACCACTGAGTATACTGAGACACGAAAGTGCTAAAAAAACAACATTAATTCTGTTGATGTGTTAAAATAAAGCAATAATTCCCAAGAAGCCATGGTTTACAGTGAATTTATAACAGCTAAGTGGTGTTGTTAGGCATGTCGCGAAGTGGCGTTTAAACAGTTATTCCATATACGTAATGTTTCACAAAATAAAACAGGGCAAATACAGTGTAATGATATTAATAAAAACAGTATTCTTCTGCCAAATAATGTAGTTCCTCAGAAACAGTTGTGGTTGCAACAAAGTAGTTGCTGAGCAACACACAAACGTAAACAAAGGTATATGTTTGTAGTGTAATTTAGAACAGCTTTGAATGCAGCTCAACCAATCCGAATCAAAGACCGGAACTATCCGTTTTATAAATTTAAATTTTTAAATTTTACATTTCAAGTTCTGACTGAAAACTCGGAATTTCCGACATCAGAGTACAAATGGAACGCGCAGTTGTACAAATGTTTCAGGCCTTAAACTAGCATTAATTTAATTGATTAAAAGAAACAGAAAAGGAGTTCATATTTGCTTTGTCTGGTGGCTTAAAGGTAGTTCAAGAGCAAACTTTAAATATATACTCCGTGTCGGCACAAACAGGTGCGCACACAATCGTGAAAGATGTATGACTAACATTTGAATGTGCTGGCTGTTCATTCACCCTTTACACATTCCTAGAGGGAAGCATTCGACCTATTTTCCATAATGAAGAGAAATACCAACATTTGCACATTTCTCTAGTAACGCAAGTGGCATTGTACCAGGATGCCGAACAGAAAAGTGACTGTTTTGAAGAGGAATCTTTTTCAATTTCTCTGCCACTCTGCTGGAGGAGTGGGAGTGAGATTTCACAGGAACAATGAATAGGTGCCTAAGTAATTCAGCTCTGCACATGACAGAGCAGAGAGACCTGAATGCAAGAGAATTATATACTTTGTGCTGGAGGATATATTACAGTACCAAGCAGGTCTAAGGTGAAGGTTGATTCATAGTGCCATTCATAACATATGATGAACTGAATGCTACTGTAAAGAGCTGTGAGGAACTCTCAACACACCAGCCTCTCTGTGTTTGTTGATTTAGTAAAAGTGCTGTCCAATTTATATATGGCAAGACAGAGCACCGGAGGCATAATAATGGTTCTGTCTGGCTGATGACTGGACTGGACAGCAATACCGGTTGAAAAGAGAGAACACTGGGAAAAGCAAGAGGAAAAATGTGTGCATGCTGTCTTAATGAAGTCTTTTCAAAAATATAATTCTTTCCTCCAGGAAACAATTTCAGGAGACCTCTGGTTCTCATGCCCTCTTGACTTTTTACCACATCAACATGGTCTTGTTGACAAGACTCCAAGAAGTATTGGTTGGTTCTGTTTTTTGAATTTTGTAGAATTGTTTTTATAAAAAAGGTGCCCGTTTCTTCTTATAAGAATTTCTGTGCTGGTCCAGTTTAAATTATGCTAGTTAAACACCCACAGTGAAGACAATAGCACATCAGCATTCAAAGCACAGCATATGCTAGTCTTTTCATCAGGGTTGGATTTGAGATTCATTTGCTATTACAGCAACTTATTTTTGTCACATTGTGTGAGTATGTCGTTGGACCTGGCCTTTCAAGCTTCGTGAGCAAAGATTTCTATGCCTTACGTAAACCTGTATGCATTTTTTGAAGCTATGTATAGATTAGAGATGCTGACAGAGGTTGTGAGACATACGGATTTAAAAGGTTAGATACAAAGGATCAAGGGAGTAGAGAGCAAATCCGTGTTTTACCACAACAATGAAAAAAAAAATTAAAATGACTGACATGTCGTACGTGTTGTTGGTGTCTCTAGTTCCAGTTTCTGTTCGGTTGTGTGGTGTTTTCAGTTCCCTTTTGTCTTCATCTTCCTTAATACCACTTCTAAGTGAGATGTAAAATAAATGCTTGTTCTGGAAAAGTACCTCGTCATCATATTATAATATAATATACATCAATATGTTATGCAAAAATCACCTTAAGACAATGTCAAAGCACTGAGACACTTGAATCCTAAAAATGCCAAGTCAAGTGGGTATCTAGTTGTTTTTTTTTTGTTTGTTTGTTTGTTTTTTTTAATCTATATTTTATCATGTGGCCGTATCAGCTGATTGATAATTTGATAATATGAAATAATTTGAACTTTTAGTGTGCTATTTTTTACATTAAAAACCATTTTAATACCATGTTACTGTATTAATACCTCTACTGTATGGAGAAACATAAATGAGGAAGTCTAGTTTCCATTGGTTATCCATGTAGTTAAAATGGTAAATACTAATAGGCCTATAATATAATATACATAAATATAAGACAATGTCAAAGCAGTGAGACATACTTAAACCCTAAAAATGCCAAGTCTGGGTATCCAAATTCATCAGGATGTGGTTGCATCAGCAGGCATTTCAGAAAGATTCATTTATTCCCTAGTAAAAAATAATTATACTAAAATGTATTTAAAATACATTTATTTCATGCTAAGTATACTACAGATACATTTACATATTATGTACTTAAATGCCCTGCAATTGCACTTTTAGTATACTAAACTGGTATATTTAAAGTCTGCTAAATTGGAACAACTAATTTTGTCCAGCTAAAGATGTACTTAAGTATATTTGATTGTGCTAAAGTGGAACTATTGCAAGTTTACTTTAGGAACACTTTAAATAATATAGTTTTTTAAATGCAAAATATTTAAAGATCATACAATCCTCATCAATAGTGACATTACAACATATTTTAGGCTTAATATTAATAAATGTGCATTGTGCACAAGTAGTATTTCAAATAAAGTTTATTTACAATTTTTATATCAGTAAATCTGAGTTTTTTTGAACAAGTTGCATTTGCTTTGGTACGTTCATGCAACTGATTATGCAACTGATTTGTCTGTGGTTTCCTACATTATCAGTTCCTATTGTCATGTTGCTCAAAATGTATTATATGTATATAGTTCTCTGTGCTATAGTCTTACCCCTCAAAACATCAAGTCGTATCTCTTTGTATGTCGTATGTCTTTGCAGAAAAATGCTACATTTTTCATCTAGTTATCATAAACTGTCAAGCATATTCTACACATTTCTATTAGACCAGGGGTGTCAAACTCCGGTCCTGGAGTGCGTTTCCCAAAACCAACCATGATCGCAAGTTCCGTCGTTACCAATAGAGTTCAATGGACCTAACCACCATAGTTAGCTAACGACGCTTTTGGGAAACGCACCCCTGGACGGCCGCAGACTTGCAGAGTTTAGATTAAACTCTAATTAAACACACCTGATCCAACTAATCAAGTCCTTCAGGCTTAATTGAAAACTGCATAGTATGTGTGTTTTGTTCCAACCTTGCAGGGCGGCCCTCCAGGAACTGAGTTTGACACCCCTGTATTAGACTTTTTTTGTAAATTTGCCATGAATTGTTTAAGTGAATATTGACTCACTAATGTAGAGAATATAGATCAACCGATGATAAAGCAGTTCTCTGAAATAGGTACATCTCAACATCTCATGAACCTTCAATTGGAAAGCATATATAGACAGAGGACAACACAAGAGTTACAAATTCTGACAGTGGACTTTCTAATTTTTATTTTCACCTTTGCCCATATTTCTTTTTCTTTTCTATTTCACAATGACTTTGTAATGTATTTTTATTTTTTTAATCGTTAAATTTTATTTTTTGTCAGACCACTAGTAAAGTGTAACTGTGAATCCTATCTGGAGGAAGAGTAGTTACTTTTTTTTGTTACTTTTTCACTAGAGTTTTTTAATAATATGAAATAATGTATGCTATTTTTTTTTACATTAAGTTCTTTTAATACCATTTTACTGTATTAATACTTCTATAGAGGAACATAATGACAAAAGCCGTCTTCCATTTGTTGTCCATGTTGTTAAAATGGTAAATATAAATAGGCCTATAACATAATATTGTCACAGCGTTGTGTGCGGGGAATGAGGAGTAGGGATGAGGAGATCTGGAACATTATTAAAATAATCCACACAAGGAGCAGGAACGGACAGGAACAGCAGGGAATCCAATGCAAAACGACACAACAGACTTCAGGCGAACAAGGAGTGACAATACAAGAACCGACAACCAAACAGGGAACACCACCAAACTTAAATACACAGACCAATCAGGGGGAGACAGGTGTAATCGATTAAACAATGACGTAACAATTGAAAACGGAACAGGAACACCAAACAAGGGCATACACAAGGGGAAACACCAGAAACAGTCCACAGGGGTGTGACAAATATACATAAAAATATTATGTAAAAATCACCTTAAGACAATGTCAAAGCGGTGAGACACACTTTAACACTAAAAATGCCAAGTCAGCTGGCCATTTTATTTATTTTTTTATTTTTGTATTTTATCATGATGTGATCATATCAGCTGGCATTTCAGAAAAGCCTCATTTAATAACATGAAATAAAACTTTTGGTGATCTTTTTACATTTTTATACCATTTTATTGTATTAGTACCTGTACGGTGGAACATAAATGGGAAAATCTATATTTCATTTGCTATGTAGTTACATTGGTAAGTATATGTATGTTTATTCAATATTGCTACCCTAGTAAAAAAGTAATAGATTTCAAATGCATTTATTTTATACTAAGTAGTTCAAGTCTATTAACATATTTACCGACATACCGCTCGAGACTTACTGATATAAAAAATTGTAAATATTTTTATTTGGAGTACAACTTGTGCACAATGCACATTTGTTAATATTAAGCCCAAAATATTTTTTAATGTCACTGTTGATGAAGATTGTATGATCTTTAAATATTTTGCATTTAAAGACTGGTAATACTTAAAGTGTACTTAACCCTTTAACTGTCACTCCCATTTTTGAAACCAGACGTAAAAATGGCTATCCAGTCTTAAAATTTTATAATTCACAAATGAAAACATTTTGAAATATGATTTTGATGTACATTTTCCGTGGTAATGCAATGTCTGATTTTAAAATGCCTTTCAAAGGGTGAATTTTGAGATTTTAAGTTTGAACTGATATATAATTTCTTATGATTTCTAAAGCGTGAAAGGGAAAAAGAAAATGAAGAAAATCTTTTGTGACAAAGGTCAGGACTCATGTTGCGATGTAGATTTTTTAAGTGGCACTCTTGGCATATATTAATCTATTACTTTTCCTACATAATTTATAACACAAAAATATGGTAAAATATCTATTTAGGAGTCTTAGACCTTTCTAACGATGTATAGTTTGTCATGATTAGATTAGGGTTTATTTGTAATATGGTAAAGTAAACTTAGACATCCCACAGAGTGGACGGTGATAGTTAAAAGGTTAAAGTATACCACTTTAGAACAATCAAATATACTAAAGTATATCTTTAGTTGGACTTCAGCACTACTTCCGCACGATTAAAGTGCATTAAGTACAAAATTAGTTATTCCAATTTAGCATGCTTTAAATATACCAGTTTAGTATGCTAAAAGTACAATTTAATGGTATTTTTATTAAGTACATATGTAAATTTATTTGTAGTATACTTAGCATGAAATAAATGTATTTTAAATACATTTTAGTATATCTATATTTTTCACTAGGGTATTTATGACAGCTTGCAGTTTAAATAAGTTAATAGCAGGCTGTCATATAACAGATGTTTTTATCTTTAAAGAGTTACTTATAGTCGCAGAGCAGCCAGGTTAGTCTAAATGATCATTAATAATAATTCGTTTTAATTGACTGCACAAATAGGCTATATGTATCTTATTGTATGCGTTATAGGGAGACAAGTTTGTTGTGCGTTGTAGTTGTAAGCAGGAGTATTAAAATACCCTATTTGTGTGCTCAGTGTTGCGTGCAAGCGTAGTTGAAACGTAAACGAGCGCGCTTCTTGCACTGTTCTAGGTGCACATGACAACGACACTGGACACGCGTTTCTTGAAAAGGGCAGTAGACACACTGGAGGTGGAAGTGGTGTGAAAGAGGAGGGACTTGAGACTTCAGTTTGCGCTTCACTGTGGAAACTGAAAGGCGCTCACGCTCGGCTCCGCCGGACTGACCGTTGCGCCACGGAACTGGCCGCGCGTTTCTAGTTTGCACTCGTTAAACTCCCACAACTGTGCCCACCGCCGACAGTGGACGTTCCGCGAACACGGTAAAAGCCCAGAAGTTGTCCGTTCCTTTCCAAGCGCCACTCTTCCATGCGAGGATGTGAATTTCCACAGGAGGATTTAGAGTCGTGCCATGGTTTTGACCCGCGCACTCCTCACAGAAATGGTGAGTGATCCATTCATCATTAACGCGCTTTATAATTGCCCTGAAATACTGAAAACTATTCATTAGTGTGTGGGATTTCTGTGCTAAAGATGAATACACCGAAATGTTTGGACTGCTATGAATCACACGGTGCTTAAAAGAGAAAAGTGTCCTTATAAGGGAGTTATATATTAAATTATGCGCTCATTTGCCTTTTTATGAAACGAATGCTTGGGGTGTATAGGAAATATGCATAATAGCTGTAAGAAATCATACCACGTTACTAGACATTACTTTATCACATTTGACAGTTTCTGTGCTTATGAAGCATAATTAACTCGCGTTTTAAGAACGACTTTATTAATATTCTAATCAGAAACAACTTTGACGGTTCTCAATCAGAACGCACGTTGGCAAAAGACATATAAATGTTCATTTTTAACAATAAATTGTTTTTCAACAAGTGGCTTGGGAATAACACGGTCTTTGTTAGTGCTTCCCAAATCATTTATTATTCATAAATACAACAGACATAACTTCACATTATGTAGTCTACATTAAGTGACAAAGTGGATCTGTGTACCTTGCCCAAAGGTGCGAGAAACACCTTGACCGACCCAGGTAGTGTGACTCAGGTGCTTGAAATGTGTATTAATTAAAGCTTGCATTAAATATTGATGCGTTGTGATATTTAAATATTAAGAGGCTGTAATGATACACCAGGCACTTGAATAGAGCCTCCTATTATCATGCAGTTGTTATTGTTTTTGTCTGAAGGCCCCTTAGCTTTTGCATAGCAATTTTCACCTCATTTTGATGTGGGTTTTACAATCAGCATTTAAATAATCAGCTGTGCTGACTAGATGCTGACAGTTCGGTAAATTTAATGGCAAGGTAATTTCATGATTGTCACATTTGGAAAGCGCTCTTTCTCCATCACCAGGCGGTAATCCTTCTTCATGATTTGTAATTATGAAGTTCTCCAGTGACGCGGAAAGAGAGAGAAGCGAGTGAGAGAGTAATGAACTCTTTAGAGTTGTCTGTGTTTTTGATATATGAATGATTGCAAACCTCTCAGAGTGGTGGTAGAAAGTGTCGAACCCTTCTGAATGAACTGTAATCTGCTATGAATGTAACTTCATTTGCGAGCAAGTCACAGAGCGTGTTTTTTATTCGTAAAAACCCGGAAATAGCCTACTATGTGAACCTGAAGAGCTCTGTAATTTCAGTTAGATGTTCCAATCAATGAGATGACAATCAGGTGCAAGTTTCTGCGCCGTTCCCCATAAAACAAACACAGACTTTGGCTGTTGCTATCTGAGACTATGCTCCCAACTACATGTTTACAAAGTCGGTCATGCCATGATTAAATGAGACTTGCAGAAGGTGATTTGTCGATATTAATAAGGCAAGGATGACTTGTAAAACCAGTCTTAAGAATAAAGACTTTGACCTCCATAAATTCACGGTCATCTAGATAGCAAATGAGGAAATCAAACAGCATTGTTTCTCTTCCTATTAGTGTTCGGCCAACACACAATACTGAATGCGTAAAGCTTCAGGAGCTCTCAAAGAATGGAAGGTTTCTCAGAATTTGTGGCTATTTTATTTAAATATTAAGCATTTTTTAGTTTGATAAAGACAATACTGAAATAGACAGGCATGTATGTGAACAGGGAAGGAATTACAGTTCTCCAGAAATATCTTCTGTGCTCATCTGAAGTTTTTATTTCAAAGCCTGACTTTGTAAATACATTTTCTCTTTTAATATTTCAGCTGTCAAGCCATGCATATTTTGTATCGGCTGTTTAGAATCAGAATTGGTGATTTCAGATTGACAAATCAATCACTCTTTTGACTAATTCAGTCAAAATGGGTTTGCAAAAAGGACTGAAATTTTTTGTGATTCAGTTGATTCATTTGAATGGTTTACTGAATCATTTGTACAGGATATTTTATAAGAACGAAAACAAAAACAACCTGGGTGAGGTGGATGTTTACCTGCATTTCAATAGGAAACACAACTTGCAAATATCCTGTAATGTTTGTCAACCATGAAGTGGCTCTTTACTGATTTTTTATTGAGACTTTGTGCTGCAGGTAAACACGATTTGCATCCCTTTACTGTATATCCAAAACAGAAGCCTGTTTTGAAAATGAATGAAACCCCCCTTTGAAGGATGCAGGTGGCTGGATTGTGTCATATATTCAGCCAAAACTCTCATTTTATGTTAAATGAATACAAAAGTAGGCTCTTGTGGGATGCTTTGTGTAGTGTGTCCCAAAACTCATCCTCTGTGTTGATATTTGGACCATCAGCAGTGGGAGGAGTTCATCACTTATCCAGAGAGCTCCTAGGTTAATTCCATTTATGCAATAGCGAGTGCAGCGGTCAATATTGGCGTCCCAAGCATGGAACGAATGTGTTTTGATAGATGGCTTAGTAGGGGGCTCTGGCCAGAAGATCAATATGCTCTCTTTTACATTGCATTAGAGCCCCGTGTAGAGCCTTAAAACAAAGGTGAAGCTCGGCTGATGCAAACATGCGGCTTGCTTTACATTTCCCGAAGCTTCCGAATCAATTTTTCTCTTTTGTTTAATCGCTTTCTGGGTGCAAGGTGTAAATCCATTAAATAAAGTTTTCCGTTTTCAGTGGGAGCCATGTTAAACATGCTTCGATTTTGGCATAAATAAACTTTGAGGATTAATGAGTTTGGGTCACTGAAGTGATTGGGGTGATTTCATACTCTTTGCCTTGTAGAGGAAAGATCATTGGTTGGTCTGGAGAAAGAACTTGAAGATCCAGTTCACTGCTGTCAATCACAGCGTGTTAGATTACTGCTAATGGTCTCAGTGTTTAAATTACCACAGTATTAGGAGGACTTAGGAGGTTTTAATGAGGTGCCGACACAATTTTCTCAGTGTAAACAGAGGGCTGTGTTTCGTCTCGGTTCACTGTCTGTTTGTCAGTATTTTAATTTTGTAATGCACTCTAAAAAGTGGTAAAATTGTTACGTTAACAGCCATTTGACATGGTTTGCAATGAATTGTTCACCCAAAAAATTAAAAATCTGTCATTATTAACTTACCCTCAAATTATTCCAAACCTGTATGAGCTTCTTTCTTCTGTTGGACACAAAAGAAGATATTTTGATGAATGTCGGTAACCAAACAGTTGCTGGTAGCCACTGATTTCCATTGTATGGGAAATACTATGGAAGTCATTGGCTACCATTCATTAAAAAAAAAAAAAAAAAAATATATATATATATATATATATATTTAATATAAATATATATATACATATATATATTAAATATATGTATATATATATATATATATATATATATATATATATATGTATATATATATATATATATATATATATATATATATATATATATATATATATACCTTACAGGTACACATTAGCAGTTTTAAAGAACATATTTGTACCTTTTCACTTTGTACCTTAGGGTACCGCCCCAGTGACAGAACTGTACCTTTTTTACCTTTTTTCTGGCAGTGTATATATAAAAAAAAAAAAAAAAAATTGTGTTCAAGAGAAGAAAGACAGTGAAACAGATTTGGAACCCCTAGTAAAACAGTAATCGATTTAAAATGCATTTATTTTAAACTAAGTATAGTTCAAGTCTATTAACATATTTACTGACATATCGCTCGAGACTTACTGATATAGAAATCGTAATTAAACTTTATTTGAAGTGCACAATGCACATTTCTTAATATTAAGCCTAAAATATGTTTTCTCTCTCTCACACTATTGATGAGGATTGTATGATCTTTAAACAATATCAGTCTTTAAATGCAAAATATTTAAAATGTATCTAAAGTATACTTGCAATAGTTCCACTTTAGCATAATCAAATATTCTTCAATATATCCTTAGTTGGATTTCAGCACTACTTCCGCACAATTAAAATGTATTAAGTACAAAATTATTTGTTACAATTTAGCAGACTTTAAATATAGCAGTTCAGTATAGTGAAAGTACAATCGCAGGATATTTTATAAGTGCATAATATGTAAATGTATTTGTAGTATACTTAGCATGAAATAAATGTATTTTAAAAACATTTTAGTATATTTATTTTTCACTAGGGACAATTTGAAGATAATTAAATGATGAAAGAATTAATTTTTGGCATCTACTTTAACCAATAAAAATGAAATTAATGTATTCAGTAATGCAAAATATTTAGTTATTATTAATAATGTTATTATTTATTTAGAATTTTTTTCAGAATCTAGATATAAATAAAACGATCTATCTGTTTAATTAATAAATTAAAGTAATAATTTATTTTACAACAAATCATGCAAGGTCTTGGATTTCTCAGTGCTTTTCAGTGCTACAATTTTAAAATGTAGTCACACATTTTGCCTCTGGCTTGCTTAGTTGGGGACACTTTCTCTTCACACGATATTGTATTTTATTTTATTGTACTTGATTAACTGCCTTTACCTGAAAATTGAGTGTTTATTGTTGCCCTTTTGCATTGTTGATGTACTATTTCCTATTTAATACTGTACAGCCGCTTTGTCGCAATTTTGTATTGTTAAAGGCGGTATATAAATAAAGGTGACTTGACTTGACTTGACATTTCGCAACCTGTAGCACACATTGTTCTTGAATTCACATAGAACAGCATGAAAATTTATTTATAATATGTAATTAAACAGCATTATGAAAAATAGTGAAAAATAAATATACTAAAATGTATTTAAAATACATTTATTTCATGCAAAGTATACTACAAATACATTTACATATTATGTACTTAATAAAAATACCCTGCCTATTTAAAGTCTGCAAAATTAGAACAACTGATTTTGAACTTAATGCACTTTAATTGGCCAGAAGTAGTGCTGAAGTCCAACTAAAGATATACTGAAGTATATTTGATTGTGCTAAAGTGGAACTATTGCAAGTTTACTTTAGGTACCCTAAGACCGATATTATTTAAATATCACACAGTCCTCATCAATATTAACATTAAAACATATTTTAGGCTAAATATTAAGAAATGTGCATTGTGCACAAGTATTATTTCAAACTTTTTTTAATACTTTTTATATCAGCAAGTCTCGAGCGATATGTCAGTAAATATGTTAATATGCTTGAACTATACTTAGTTTAAAATAAATGCATTTTAAAACAATTACTCGATGCATTTTTATGCATTTTACACACTTAATCTACATATATTCCTCCATGTGTATATTCATATAATATTGATTTTCCTTCAGCTTAACAGCGTCCTTGTCCTTTAGGTTATTGATGTTCCTGAACAAGATTCCTATTACAGTTTCACAGTCATTTACAGTTGCACAGCTCTGAAAAAAATCCAGGGGCTCTGGCACCTAGTGCGAGATATCATAGGACTGATGGGCCACAGTATTAGAGTGGGACTCACGGGTGGCATGAACCCACGGAAACACCTGGAGTTCTCTTCATTAGCCTTATGATGTCCAGCAGCATTACAGTGCATATCGGAGAAGATCACAGCAGACCCTCTCCTGCAGCGCTGGAGCCACGAAAGCACTGCTATTAGGAGCGCCGCACTTTCAGGGGGGCTAAAAGGCTCTAGTTAGTTATTTCTGAGAAAGTACATTTTTACAGTGGCTCAGAGACATCAGCAGCGAAGTAGCACATGCTAAACAGAGTCGTTTTATGGACACAATTACGTCGCTGCTTGAACAATTTCAAATTGTTCTTGTTCTGTTGCAAGTCGTCATGTGTTTTGAATTTTGGCTTCGCTCGCTTGCAAACATCTCCCTGTGTGAACTGAAACGATAGGACATATTTGGTAGCATCTGGGCTATTTTCCAAGCCGAAGGCCTGAGTTTGTTTTGAACGTGTGTTTAATGGAAATCAATAGTAATGAAGATGCAAAACTGAACAATTAGGTATTTGTCAGTGATTTCCAGCATGCGTATTAGCTTAGGAAATGTACCTAAGGTTTGTTTGTAAAACACTCCAGGAGTTGTTCCAGAGTTGCAAAATTATTTGTTTATCAGACAATAAGCTTTAACTAGTCTCGCTCGATCCGTCCAGCCAGAAACTGGCCGTTCTGCCGAGCACCGACTACTTAGGAGACTTGAAAAAAACAAGCTTGCTGCTGTCAGCCCTCGACTGCCGGTGGACAGAAAACAAACCCAGGAACGAAGCACTTACGCTTCCGCATGCTCTCCTGGCTTGCGTAAATGTGGCCGACCCTGACACTGATCTATCTCTGTCTGTCGTCTCTGGACTCACTTGAAGAAATCTACAGTTTATAAGTGTGTTCAGGAATGTTAAAACGTTCCATATGCTTTAGATCAGATCAATTTGTCTTGCCGTAACCAATGCAAATGTAAATCTTTCTTTAATTTGCATGGTTGGGAAGCAGCGCTTAAGGAGGCAGTGTTTGACATGAGTAAGGGTATTGACACAGTAAGCATAATATTTGCTTTGCATACCAGTAGACCTTAATAATTGTGCTTGTTGCTTTTATTACAAGTAGTTTTACTGCAGCCAGCACTTTCCCTCCAAAGAAAACTTTTATAATCGATTGCTCTTTCTCAAAGGTGACGAGAGTTTAATTTTTTTCCATGCATTGTGTTTTGCCATTTTAGTGCACGCAGAGAAACGCACTGACATTATCTCAGCTGATTCCAAGAAAAGTCATTATTTCTGGGTGATATGTAAATCCATGCCACGGGGTGTTGTAGTCAGAGTTAAGGAGCTGCTTGCCACCTGGCTGATAAATCCAGCACCTCCAGCTGCTTGTACCTGATCCCCGCGTGTTGTTTTACAGCTCCGTCGCACGTCGCTTTGCCTCTTAGCTCAGATAAAGGAGACTGGCTTTAACCCTAACAAAAACAGCGCTCCGCAATCCATCCAAGTCCTCTCGCCGCGTCTGCTCTCCACACGAGTTTGCACAGAGTCTGAATTCCAGGTCTGTTGCAATCCAAAAGCTGCACATCTGACACTTAGACTAGGATTGCACGAAACCCAGACAGCAAACTGTGAAGTATTTACCTCTGAAGAAAGGCAAGAGAGAAATCATCGTAGTTTACCCTGGCAGAAGTGCGCCAGCTTTATAACCCCTATATGAGATGCCACCACATCCTCCGCGCCCGCCGACTCCAGAAAATAAACACTTAGAGCTACGGCCCACTTCACGACGTGAAAATGGATTCCCCTGAGCTTTTTTCTCCCCCTCTGGGCTTCGTCCATTAAATCCATTTGGATGTGCGGCACAAATAGGGTTTGCAGACTGGCCTATTTTGTCAGGCTTTTTGCTTTGTGCAAATTCATTTAAACAAACTTGGTTTAATGAATGGATTCCCCCGAAATGTTTAATGTGAGGAAAAATGCATACTAAGGATTTGCTTTACAGTGAAGATGGAACAAATATTCCAAGCTGCCCAAAAAATGCTTTTACCATTACGTAAATCCGTCGTACATCACTGTGATTCTTAGAAAATATATTTAAGTCTTTCCCTGGAAACTCAGAATGATAATTTAAAGCATTACTGTGGAAGCCTATTTCCACCACAGAGTAAAAAATAAAGGTAATTGCACAATTCTGAGGGGAAAAATCAGACAGAATTGTGATATATTTTTTTCTCACAATTCTGACTTTTATCTTAGAATTCAGAGTTTACATATCGCAATTCTATTTTTGTTTGTTTATTAATTTCCACCACAGAATGTAAATAAAAAAGGTAAAAAAAAAAATAATAATAATAATTAAAAAACTGACTGACTTTTTTCTTGGAATTTTGACTTTTATCTTAAAATTTTGAGTTTACATATCACAATTTTTTTTGTTTGCTTGTATCCACCACAGAATAAAAAACAAAAAAAGTAAAAAATAATTGTGATTTTTTTTTTTCCTAGCGATTCTGACTTTTATCTTAGAATTCCGAGTTTAAATGTCACAATTCTTTATTTCATTTGTGTCCTCCACAGAATAGAAATAAAAAGGTCAAAAATATTTGGAACTTTTAGCTCACAATTCTGACTTTTTGTTTTTGAATTCAGTTTACATATCGCAATTATTATTTATTTTTTTGGTTTGTTTCCACCAGAAAAAAAAAATAAAAAATGTAAAAGATATTTGCAACTTTTTATCTCGCAATTCTGACTTTTATCTTAGAATTCAGAGTTTACATTCCGCAATTCTTTTTTTTTGTTTGTTTATTAATTTCCACCACAGAATATAAATAAAAAAGGTAAAAAAAATTATAATAGGTAAAAAAAAAATAATAATAATTAAAAAGATAACTGACTTCTTTCTTGCATTTTTGACCTTTATCTTAAAATTTTGAGTTTACATATCGCAATTCCTTTTTTTTGTTTGCTTGTTTCCACCACAGAATAAAAAACAAAAAAGGTAAAAAAATAATTGTGATTTTTTTTTTCTTAGAATTTAAATGTCACAATTCTTTATTTCATTTGTGTCCATCAGAATAAAAATAAAAAGGTCAAAAATATTTGCAACTTTTTTTTTATTGGAGAAATATATACAAAACAAAATACAAAATACAAAATATTTGGAACTTTTAGCTCGTAATTCTGACTTTTTGTCTTTGAAAAAATACAAAAATTAAAAATTATAAATTAAAAAAGATAATTGTGTTTTTTTCTCGCAATTCTGACTTTTATCTTTAAATTCAGAGTTTACATATCACAATTATTATTTATTTTTTTGGTTTGTTTCCACCAGAAAAAAAAAAAAAAAGTAAAAGATATTTGCAACTTTTTTATCTCGCAATTCTGACTTTTATCTTAGAATTCTGAGTTTAAATGTCACAATTCTTTATTTCGCTTGTCCACCACAAAATAACACTTGTTTTTGTTTGTTTCACCACAGAGTAAAAAATAAAAAAGTGAAAAAATTAAAAAAAAAAAAAACTTTTGTCTTAGTTTAATATTACAGTTCTTTTTTATTTGTTTGTTTGTTTGTTTGTTTTAACCACAGATAAAAAAAACAAGATTAAATAAATAAAGTAACTATGCCTTTTTATCTCACAATTCTGATTTTTTTCTCACAATTCTGACATTTCTTTTCAGAATTCTTAGATTGATTGTGAGATAAAAACAAAACTGGCTTCCATACATGACAGTATGTTGTAAATAAATGAAGCCAGTGAGTACAATTTTGTACATCACTTCCCACCTTGGTTTATATTTATGCCTTTAATTGCGCCATATGCCTTTAATTGCGAAAAAAAATAAATTCTTCTGGGTTTCATTTTGTAATTCTAAAGAGGAAAGGAAACAAAACAGTAGTGAATTGTTATATAACATTTTCCAGGCTAACCTGTAGAAATAAGCATTAAAATAGATTGTGCCATCTGCACTGCTTCTTTGATTGCTATACCCTTCTTCATTGAAAAAAATGTATAGTTAAGACGATGACTATGACTATGACTGCCACAATAATGAATTGGCTTCATCAGTACCAATTATTCCTAAACAAGAAAAGGAGAATCAACTGTGTTGATAACTCTAGGCACGTTCCTACTTACATTCATGCATTTAGTCAGAGCTTCACGTTCAGCCACATTTTTTATGCCATTCCAGTGTCACTTAGCACATTTACGTAAGTAAAGAGCCACAACACAATCACTGCTTGTTGTGACAATTCATTTTCAGAATGTGTTTTTAAAGATGCCCATTTTCAGTCAAAAAGTGGTGAGGTTTGCAGGTAGACTTGAGCAGACAATAGAGCGCCTACAGTATTCCCCACTTCTTCAGCTCTCTTTGTTCTGGAAGTATTTTTCTCATTCATTTTCTCCATTTCAGTAAGTTCTTCAGTAAAGCGTTTCAAAGCCATGAACCAAACCCACCAGCTCTGAGATGAATCTCAACACCACTAACTTTGTTTTAAAGAAAGTTGTGAAAGAAAGTAAGGAGAATGACATCATTTGCAGTGCCTCATGGGAGTGAGCAGTCACTGATGAGCTTTTTTGTGTTGATTTCCATTTTTGTGGTAACAGCAAATTTTTTGGTCACGCTCGGTTAAGGATTATGGGTTTAGAAGCGTATATATTCATGTAACCTCTGAGCTCCACTACACAAGCTATTCTATATGTTAAACATGTGCAGTAATATTATTGAGTAAGACTTCAATGGGATTGATTTTAAAACATGTCACTGTGGCATTAGTCTACATTTCAGTCCAGCCAGGCTAGCACTAGAATTATCTGCACTGACGTCAGTGGTTCTTCTCGTTCACTGATGTATGAAGCTGGCAGGAGCTCACCTTCAATGCCTGCAAATTGAGATCTCAGCTCTTCCAGCTACACAGTAGATAGGAGAGCTGAGAAACATGGTTGCTATTATTAAACCCTCCATGAATTGAAATGAAATGACAGAAAATTACAAAAGAGATTCACAATAATTGCAGTTATTGGTGAAGAAGAATAAAGGATTGCTTAAACTTTATTAAAAGGACACATAAATAGTCAACCCTCAAATCTGTGCTGATTTGAAGGATCAGCAAGACTGCAAGCCTAATTTGCAAATTGTCCTGTGTTAGGCAGGACATCGCTTTTTGTTTTTTGTTTTTTTCAGCTGTGGGCACTTGTATGTCTCAGTTGTTAATTTCAGCTGTTATCATCCCCTTTAGATCTGTCTTGTAATAAAATCTTATCTTAAAATATTATTTGATATGTTTCATATGAATTTTCAAATGCACCAAAAATCAGTTTTTATTTAGATTACAACTGATCCTCTGTTGTGGCATCATTATGCATTCACTACAACCAACAGTTTTACCTCAGTAATAGTGTTTTCAGGTTTTAGTGAAGATCAAGATGAATTATGAGACATGATGTGTGACGAAAAGTCAAGATACATTTCATATCAGAATTTGTTTTTGTGTCCTTCCCAATCAACCTGTATTTTTGTAAAATTCTGCAAAAGTTTTTTTTTTTTTTTTAACAGGATTTAAGATGCATAAAATGCTATGAAATTTGTCTGAACTCTAAATAATTAAAACATTTCTGTCATTCACAATCATTTCCACAATGTTTAAAGGTGCAGTAGGTAATATTAACAACTACTGGTTGAAATATGAAATGTGCATTCCGTGTCCAATGTCTGTTTTTGTTTTGCTCTGTGTGACTTCGCCCACTGCCAGTTTATCCAATAGTAATTTGACACCCCGGGTTGCCAGTTGGTTGAAAATGCAGCATATTGCATATAGCATATAGCATATCTTTCGGTACCTCATGATTCGATTCAAATGTATTCTTGGGGTCACGATTCGATAAAAAAATTATTCACAATTTTTCGATTTTTAATCATGATTTACAATTTTTGATACAATTTTTTTTTGTGCACACTGGACATCAAACGCACTAGTATTTTGATACAAAAAAACACTAGTCTATAGTGTGGGTAGTCCTGACTCAAGAAATCAGTGTTTCCTATTATTATTAAAAATGTGGATAAATCAACTTATTGAATTTGTGATCTCTGACTAAGTTCATTTGCTGGCTTTCATGGCTGCAATACGCTGTGTTTTCAACCAACTGGCAACCCGGTGTGTCAAAATACTATTGGATAAACTGGCAGTGGGCGGAGTCACACAGGCCAAAACAAAAACAAACATTCAACACGGAATGCACATTTCATATTTCAACCAGTAGTTGTTAATATTATCTACTGCACTTTTAAACGTGGTGGAAATGATTGTGAATGACTAAAAATTTTATGTTTTTTAGAGCTGAGACAAATTTCATAGCATTTTATGTATCTTAAAACCAGTAAAAAAAAAAAAAAAAAAAAACACTTTTTGCAGAATTTGACAAAAAATACAGGTTAATTGGAAAGGACACAGAAACAAATTCTGATATGAAATGTATCTTGATTTTTTTTTTCTTTACACATCATTCATAATTCATCTCAAACTTGATCTTTACTGACATTGACACCTGAAAACACTATTACTGAGGTAAAACTGTTGGAGTCAGAGATCGCAGATTCTACTCAATGTAAAAAGCCTCGGCATCCATCTAAAAAGATCTATGACCAGAGGCATATAAAAATGTGGATAAATCAACTTATTGAATTGACATAGTTCGTTTGCTGGCTTTCATGGCTGCAATACGCTGTTTTCAACCAACTGGCAACCCGGGTTGTCCAAATACTATTGGATAAACTGGCAGTGGGCGGAGTCACACAGACCAAAACAAAAACAGACATTCGACATGGAATGCACATTTCATATTTCAACCGCTAGTTGTTAATATTCCCTACTGCACTTTTAAACGTGGTGGAAATGGTTTTGACAAAATTTGACAAAAATACAGGTTAATTGGAAAGGACACAAAAACTAATTCTTATATGAAATGTATCTTGATTTTTTTTCGTTACACGTCATGTTTCATAATTCATCTCAAACTTGATCTTTACTGATACTGACATCTGAAAACACTATTACTGAGGTAAAACTGTTGGAGTCAGAGATCACAGATTCTACTCAATTTAAAAAGCCTCGGCATCCATCTAAAAAGCTCTATGAACAGATGAATATTAAAATGTGGATAAATCAGCTTACTGAATCTGCAGTCTCTGACTTAGTTCGTTTGCTGTCTTTCATAGCTGCAATACGCTGTGTTTTCAACCAACTGGCAACCCGGGGTGTCAAAATACTATTGGATGAACTGGCATTGGGCGAAGTCACACAGACCGAAACAAAAACAGAAATTCCAACACAGAACACACATTCAAAGTAGAATAACTGGTAAAAACTTGGCAACCCTAGACAGAGCGGTGTGCAAATGATGACTGCAAACATTCTGAAATTAATTTCAGCCAATTCCATGAATTATATTACTTCAATCTTGCTTTCACACTTTAGTGCAAATAATAAGTGGATCAAATAACAGATGAGCTCCCTCGTGGACAGTCTCAGTTGGTTAACAGAATAAGTAATATGAGTGTGTTCTCAGAGGAAATTTGTTGACTACACAGACTCGCGGAGGAATGTGACACTAATTCATTCTCACATTTGCAAGGTTATAATCTGGCCAGAGGACATTGAGAGAGCATTACTTTTTTGCTACACCTTATCTATTTTATTAATTTAAGATGCAAGACAATCAGCATGCTCATTTCAAATCAGCATTTCATTTTCTCTGTCTGCCCAAGGCAGCAACTGCAGCATTGGAACAATGACATTTGTCTGTGCTTATAATTTTATTTTATTATTAATGTTTTTTCTTTGTGGTCTGTTTGAGGAATATAATCTGTGAAAGCTGTGTAAGTGGATGCAGATCAAAATAAACAGCTTGCCTTGAGTTCGTGCACAAGAAAGTGAATTTATCACAGCAAGGATTCCCTTGTGTTGACCAACTGAACCAAAAAGCAACGGCAAGATGCAAAGTAACATGTTTCTACTTCTGAGATGCTTTTCACTGGGCTTTTGGGGACAGAATGACAGTCCATCTTGAGTTAAAACCCACTGAGAAGACATGCTTTCAGAATGGCTCGCCGCTGTGATGAATAATTCGTCACCTAGAGTCTCTCATGGAGTTTTTCTTTGCTCTGGATCTTGTCATATTCATACAGTTCAGAGTTTCTGCAGTCAGTGGCTGTGTTTCGAAGCTCGTTTAACTTCCAGCTAAGCAGCATTTGAACATTGGGCATCATAACATCCTGTTTATTCTCAAAAAATGATGATTCACATTTGGTCAGTGACAAAAGTGGCTGAGCTGTGATGCCCAAAAATGTTGTCTACTTAGGTAGCCCACTAGACTTAAATAGGGCACTTTGAAATCTGTTTGAAAATTTGAAAATTTAATTTTTTTTCTCAAATTCCATTTTATTGTTTTCCTTAATTCCATTTTGTTTTTTTCCCCCCAGTTTTTTTTTCTAGACCCTGGAGAATAAATCAATTTGCTAATTTGATAGTTATCAAAAACGTCTAATTAATTGAAATCATGAAACATATTCATTTTAACAACAATTTATTAAAAGTTTAGCAAAAATTAAAATAGGGCCCTATGAAATGCATTTGATTTTTTCCAAAATCATTTTTTTTTTCCTCCAAATTCTGTTACATTTAATTTTTTCTGGATTCCATTTTAATGGTTTAATAAAATTCTAATAATCAGTCAGTTAAATAAACTGAATCAAGTCTAATCAATTGAAATGTTAAAGCTTTAACAATTATTTTGTATTATTTTTTTATTTATTTAAAATAATAATAGGGCCCTCTAAAATGTTTTACAAATTTGTTTTCCTGAATTTAATACAAATTTATGATCAAAAACAGTGTTCAAATGAAGGCAAAATAATTACATTACATCTTTTAAAATGTAATCTTAATTTTTTAAAACAAAGTGTTGCACAACAGAGGTTTGAAGTTCAAATTAAAAGAGAGGAAAACGTTAAAACTGATTATTCCTTAAAAAAATTTTAATAATTGTATTATTATTTTTGTTATAATTATTACTTTGAGAAATGCATTAGTAATGTATTTCTGTTACAGTTTCTTGAAATGAAACTGAACATTTATTTTGACTAGTTGCTGTGAAGTTTCTGTGTGTGCAGTATTTGATATGATGATATAAAATATAAAATATAAAATAGCGAAATGCTCATTAAGCGAGATGTAGTTCAACGTAGAGATGTAGTTCATACGACAGGCGCTGAAAAAAGCGTCATGCATGATTGAGTATGTGTAGTAGACCAAACCGTGGCACTCATTCACACAGACACAAAGAACATGCTGACTTCGTATTTCAACAGTGTTTGTTTGGTTTATTATTCACAGATACAAATCCAAATCATGATTTGATTAAGTGCACAGTCCTACTTTTGATTTATTCATCCAAAATGTGCCAAATTCTGACATTTATATGCATATATATATATATATATATATATATATATTTATTATACAGTGCAATAAATTATATTTTTATGACTGGATTACTCAATTCTGTCACAATGCCCTACTTGAATGCTTCAGAGGTTAGTTAGAACAATTCAAGTATGCCTTAGATGCCCATGTATGTTCTCTAGGTAGGTAGTATTTTGAAACACAGCCAGCGCTTGTGTTTTAGATAATCTTGTGGCTTACAGTAGAGTGTGTGGTCGGTGACGGTGGTTTGCGCAAAGGAAATGCTACACAGTATGGGAGTCCTTGGACTCTGCTCTCAGCCTCTGACACATCAAGCAACCCAGACTAGCGGTAATTGGTCGTAAAATACCGGGGGGTGTTAAGATTGTAAAACCATGGCATCCACTATTGAATTAGACACGGTGACTATATTGTTCTCAGAGAAATGACTTGATTTTGGCACAAGACAGGGCTATTTACAAGCCTTTCTAGAAAGCAGTAGGATTTGTGAAATCACCAGAGTGTTACTGGCTAATTTACCAAGACTACATGCTGAATGTCTGATAAAGTCTTTTAAAGCAGAGATTTGTGCCCTGTCTGGAGTTTACCAGAGGATAAGTCGAAGTTGTATTTAATCACAGTGTCGAGAAATTACCTTGTTCACTGGAAAGTTCAGATGTGGGCTGTGCATAGTGTCGCTATGCGAAGATAGAAAGAACCTTGTTTGCTTTTGACAGGCCATTTTTATACCTAATATATAGTGAGTGAGCAGCACTGTATTTATTTCCCATGAACATAATGTTGTTGTTTTAGCATATGCTGTCAGAGGATGTTTTAAATCTTTTTTTCTATTTATAACACGTTTTATTCTGTTTGTTTACTGTAATCTATTTATTTTGGCAAGTAATAATGCTTAATATTTCAAAGTTGTGGTTAAACCGGAAAATGCGTTTTTATGTCCCATCAACATGAATATATCTCAGTTAAATACGGCTTTGGCTCGGGAATTTCGAGGATTTGACACACTTGAAGATATTTACATACATTTCTGAAATCCAGATCAAGTGTTTCAATTCATCTAGGTTGAATTTTCTGCAGATGAGTCATCTTATACTTACCATCGTAGCTTATGGAAGGCCCCCAGAACATTTATTGCTTTTATGAATAATGATATACAATTATGTATACATAAAGGATAATGTACATCCAGCCGGATGTTATCACAGGATAAACGCCGACAGGGTGATCAGAACCCTGATGTGAAGTAGAGGGGTCTTGCAAAACCCTCAATGGGTTTATTCTGCAAAATAATTATAATAAATGTTCAATTATTAGACATGAAATACTGTTTTGAATTTAAATAAACACAAAGCTTCTGCAAAGAAAAACCGTTCAAATGGCTGTGAGCCTGGAAGTTCAGATGAGATGGATATTTAAGGCGTAAGGTACAGTCATATCAGTAATTACTCAGCTCACAGCATGAATAAGGATGAGGACAAAAATGTTATTTGAGAAGAATGCATTTTGAAATCTTACCAGTTTATTGTCTTAAACACATTACAGTGTATAAAACAATTGTTCTAGCAACACTTATTACATACACATATTAGAGATGTGAAAGAAGCGCCAGTATCAAATGCCCTTTTGAGTGTGTGTTATTCTGCATTGCTAATGACAACAGTTGTTATCAGGGAATAAAATACCTAGGAATGTCAAAACCAAACAATTAGAATCAAGTATTTCAGGTAGCTGTGTCATATTAATATGCAGAGCTGGGTAGATTACTTACAAATTGTAATCTGTAAACAAAAATTGTAGTTAGTAACGTATTAATGTAATCAGACTACTTTTGGATTACTTTTAGATTACTTTTGACCTAACATGTTTAACACATTGATTTAAATAGGATAATACTGTGCCATATGTGCCATAAAAATACAAAGAGTAAAAGGGGTGCTTCAAGTAAATATATTAGGTGAAAGAGGATCAGATGACAAAAACGTTTGTGAATTTGTGCATTTTAATGTGTTTGAAAGACAAAAGTCTTAAAAGACATGAAAATACAAGTGATAATTCAAATAAAATCAATGTGTTCATTAGCAATTGATGCAATGTTGAAACACTTCTTAAACATAAAAGGATTTTTGTAAATCAGTGGTCAAATGCTGAGTCACCACCTGACTAATGACTGATCTTTGTGTAAATGTCCATAAAACTGGAAGACTTCCCGACTATACATAAGCGATAAGCGGTAGACTTATCTTATTTTAGAAAGGAAATTTTAAAAGATGAAAAAGAGGAATTAAGGAGAATCAATAAATTCTGAATAATTTATTGTATTGTGTAAACAATATGTATCATGTAATCCATAAAAAAGTAACTGTAGTCTGATTATGAGTATTTTAAAATGTAATTTAATCTAATTACAAGTGAAATCTGATTACATAATCCAGATTACATATACACATTAACAGAGCTGGCTGGTAACTGATTACTGATTATGTGTATATTAGAGGTCGACCGGTAGTGGATTTATATCCACACTGGCTGTTAACTGATTTAAAAAAAAATATATACTGAATGAAAACTAAAGCACTGCTGAACTTTATTACAAAAAAACCAAACATTTAAAATGGTTTTAAAAAAATTATTATTAATTAATAATTATACATTGCTTAATTTTAATTCATAGTTCATTAACTAATGTTAAAAGTGCTTTGAAACATGCAGCATTATTCTATGTGTTGATGTAATTTCAGCTGATATCGGAAGACAGGGTGGGACATATCAGGCAGCCCCACCCTCTTTTTGAAATAGCCAGTAGCGTTTCGTTTATATCACAGCTTGGGCCAGAGCTGTTGAGCTTGGTAAAGCCACAGTCTAATAAATTTAGATTCAATATGAAACTCTTACTAAAGCAGAATAGTGATCATAATCATGCTGAGGATGTGTAGTTTACAAAGTGTTTTATCTGTTCTACTTGGTCAGTGGTGTTTGTCTAACCATTTGTGGCCCTGGACCACAAAACCAGTTGTAAGGGTTTGTTCTACATCATCTGAAAGCTAAATAAATTGATGTATGGTTTGTTATGTTATGTCAATATTTGGCTGAGATACAACTATTTGAAAATCTGGAATCTGAGGGTGCAAAAAAATCAAAATATTGAGAAAATCACCTTTAAAGTTGTCCAAATGAAGTTCTTAGCAATGCATATTACTAATCAAGTTTTGATATATTTATGGTAGGAAATTTACAAAATATCTTCATGGAACATGATCTTTACTTAATATTCTAATGATTTTTGGTATAAAAGAAAAATTAATATTTTTGACCCATACAATGGATTTTTGACTATTGCTACAAATACACCCGTGCTACTTAAGACTCCTCCTAATTTTATCTGTATCACTATAAAATATAGCATTCTGTGTAGTATTCAAACAGGTCCAATATGTTTTGTGGTCTATGCCGCATTCACGCATATGATCCACTCCGTGCTATTGTGTCTCTGGACCAGAGCAGACTGTGTGCGCACACTGCAGCGGTTTGTGTGAAACAGGATGAAACCAGACTTCTTTCGCCCCAATGGACAGCATATGTACACTGTATGAATCGTTCCCTGTCCCCTACATACACTGTAAACAAACAATTTGTTGAGTCAACTTAAAATAATTTGTAACCTGGCTTCCTTAAAATTTTAAGTTCAGTCAACTCAAAAAAAGTTTATTTAACTTGAAATGTTAAATTATACTAAGTGACAACTTAGATATTTGAGTTGAATCAACTTAAAATTTTAAGGCAGCTGGGTTACTTAGTTGTTACTTAACATTAACTTAACATTTCAAGTTGACTAAACTTATTTTAGTTGACTGAACTTAAAATTTTAAGGCAGCAGGGTAAAAAAATATTTTAAGCTGACTCAACAAATTGTGTTTTTTATTTTTTACAGTGCAGTGCACTTTGTGCCATTCGCCATACAGAAAACACTAACTCTGTGAACAAGTGACCAATTTCAGACGCAGCTTCAGCATCTGTTTATAATGGAGGGGGGCGGGACATTTCGAATTCTAGACGGCATTTGATTGGACAGAAAGTTTAATGAGAAGCTGAAGTGCAGGGTGATGTCATCAAAACCGTTGATCCATATTGGCGGAAGTTAGAAACTGTACGTGTTGAATGTCTATATCTTCTAAATGCAAATTTTGTCATTGTTTTGGAGCACAATAGCTAACCTAGATACCTTAAGGTTAAACTATTCATGCTGAAAAACAAAAAAAACTAGCAAGCAGGATTAGTACATCAACCTTGGGTTGTTTCTGCAATAATGTACAGTAAATGCAGGTATCGGATATGGGTAAAGAAGATGTAAGCTAGATGTTAAAAAAATTGTAAATGGGACCCTGGACCACAAAACCAGTCATAAGTAGCACAGGTGTATTTGTAGCAATAGCCAAAAAAACGTTGTATGGGTCAAAATGATAGATTTTTCTTTTATGCCAAAAATCATTAGGATATTAAGTAAAGATCATGATCCATGAAGCCATTCTGTTAATCTGAACACAAAGTGTGACACTGTTGTGATCTCTCATGAAACTTAGGTCTATTACTCTAAGAAAAATCTCTCAATTTTGCTCTCAATTTGATCTCACTAGCATCAAGAATATATCAGACATATCAGAGTGGTCTCATGTCTGATTTTTTTTTTCCCCCTCTTTTCCAACCATTCAAAGAACTGGTGGTCACTGCTCAGTAATTGCTGCATGGAGTGGTTTAATATGTCTCTTCTAAAGAGCAACAGCATGCTGAGTGTTTTTTGAGTGCAATTTAAGTTCTACCTGCTATTGTGGGAAATTCATCTCCCATCATTTATTTCCTGTTACAGCACTCAACGCTATTGACCAACTTCAAAAAGATATTACATCATAATCGAGCAGACACATGTCTATGTGCTTTAACAAAACATTCATGCATGTGATAAAAAAGAAACAAGCTATTTAATTGACATTTCTCAGAAATGTTTCATAAATGTTTCTATAAATGACCAATAGTGAACAAAGCTGCTTATTATTGAAGTTATGGCGTTAAACTGTAAGCAATTTACGAAGCAAAAGTTGAGCAACCATGGATTTAAGGGTGAAAAATGAAAACATAAAAACTCGCCTTAATCTGAGTAAACCAACGTCAAATTAACTGCCCTAAAAATACGATCCGGAGAATCAGCAGATGCAAGGGTTTAAAGTAGATGCCCCAGATCATCATTAAACCCAAAATTTGCATTTAAATGAAATGTGAAATTCCTCAGAGCGTTACACAGCCTCGGGCATAACGATGAGACTCATTTGGAAAGGGGAGCCTTTCTCTGCACTCATTTCTCTCTCCATTACTCGCGGAGCGCTATGCTGGGAGAACCTCAGGTGCTGGAGACCCTCCTCACATCTGGGAGACGGTCTCCAGCGTTAATTCAATCTGCCCGCTGGAGAGGGCTGAGTCAGCGAGGCCTGTTTTATTGAGATGGAGGAAAGTTTGAAAGGCCCTCTCGGTTTTCAGTGGGCGGCTGAGTCGGCGCCTCAAATTCAAAAGATCCTTCAATTTTGAGCCAGGAGATTGAGTTTATCTGGAGAGGAGTCATGTATCTGTGATCTACGTGAAAAAATGCGTGTCGCTCCGGTTAGTGTCTGACGGTGCTGATATTGAACAAATCCGCAGTTAATTGATTAAAAATACAGTACAAACTATCATATCGTGATAATTTCAAATAACTGTTTTCTGTTTAATTATGTTTTAAAATGTAATTTATTCCTGTGATGCAAAGCTGAATTTTCAGCATCATTACTCCAGTCTTTAGTCTCACATGATCCCTCAGAAATCATTCTAGTATGCTGATTTGCTGCTCAAAGAAAACGTTTCTTAAGTTAAAATGCTGCTTAATATTTGTATGCTTTTTATTTTTTGATAAACATTGTTGCAGATTGTTCCAAAAAAAAAAAAAAAATTGTAATTTATTAAAATGCATTGACTTGCTCTGTCTCTGAAATAACTTTCCTTTGTGAAACCCTCTTACTTTTCACTCTTTTTAAAACCTACTTTTATGACTCTGTCAGATCCTGATGGGTGAAATTAAGTCATTTTTTCTTTGTTGAATATCCTGTTTTGTTTTGGCAAAAACGGGGTGAAAAGGCCATGTTTCATATTGACTTTATATCACACAGCCATGCCTTGTGTTGCATAAAATATGATAAATTCAGCAGCTTATTCTGGCCAAGATCTGCCCACATAGACCAGAGGAGGCCATCAGGTCATTACAGTACAAATATAAAATTTGGCAATTGTATAATTATGCAGGTGCTAGATACCTTGTTTGATGAACAAAGCAATGACAAAAAAATATTCTGTCTTTATTTTTCTCCCTCATATCATCACAAACCTTTTTTTTTTCTTTCATAGCTCTCAAAAGACCATTGGCATTCACACATATTCAAAACTGCCATATGCGAGATGCACAAGAATCAGTGAGGTTTGACGTCAAACCTGCTTTGAGTCATTGTGACAAGCCCAGTCAAGTAACAACTTGAATTTTGTGGGTTATTCTCATGAAGCTATTTTTGGAAGGCTACGTAAATTTCAGTTGCACTATTCCTTTAAAATCAAGATGTGAGAAAACTAGCGTTTTTCACCAGATTGCGATATCAAAATGTGATGCCGTCTGAAACCAGCACTACTTCCACCAGTGTAACTTGAGACAGATAAAAGCAGACAGAAGAAAAGTTTCACCACCACAATGATCCTGCATATCTATACAGATAAGACATTGATCACTGCAAAAAACTGAAATATTATTCTTTCCCCAGTATCACCTATCAGCAGCAATGACACCTCCATATCTTACATCCTGCGCATCCTGTGCGTCTTCTGCTTGTCCTTTGTGAAAGTGTCTACTTGAAGGTTAAAACGTGTAATGTTTTAATTAAACTGTGCCGATTTTCTAAACCAACAACGTCAAGATTTGCTTCTAAAGGAGCTGAATTATAAATACCGAGGAGTTTTTTTCTCCTTATCCATTTTTACGTTCCACTCTAGACTTGATTAGAAAGCCCCTTGTGGGCCAAGCACACTTTGTAGCTTTCAGATTTCATAAGCATCCAGTTTATTTAATTCACTCTATTTTAAATGGCTTTTGAAGTCACTTGCAAGCAAATAAAAATTGAAAGGGACTCTGAGTTAGAACAAACCTTGTCTGTGTTTTATGACTTTGGCGTATGTTTGGCATGTGTTGTGCTAAAACTAATGGCATTTGGCAAGCTGTTTCAGGTGCTGTTAACTTTAGCCATTTCTTTTTGTCTATCTATGTTTATTAGATTATGTCAGAACTCATGTCCTCTTTATGTTAGTGGATGACAAAAAATGATATCTCGATATTTATTGTGTTTTTTTTTTTATAACGATAATTAAACAATATGTTGCTGAGTGTGTCTTTGTGCCAGTACCTTGGCTGGTTTAGGCCTGTAGAGTGTTTTCATGACGCAAAATCAATCAGCTGTATTGGCGGCACTGAATGTAAACAATGCCACTGAACCAAACGAAACTGCATATTTTGCTGATTATTGCTACTGAAAATGATCAATTATTGTCATGTTTTGGGCTGTGCTAATCGGTCAGACCAGGAAAAACATTTAGAGTACTGTAGACTGCCAAAAGCTATAACAAATCAAGGAGAAGAGTTAATAAAACTGAAGAACAAAAGGCGTTTGTGGTTGGCCAAACTAAACCAGAATTTCCAGGGCAAGAGTCTTGACAACATTCGTATTTGTTCTTGTCATTTCCAGTCAGGTAGGTGAAATATTAGGCTAATATCTTAATTAAGACTGCTTGTTACTACCTATTAACTTTAGTTTGTCAAACTATTGCACCCTTTCCTGCTTACTAAGTCCTTCTCTATATGATTTAGCAGCTTCAAAACTTTTTTTTCGTAGTTTAGACAGCATAAATTAGCAGAACAATGTGTTTAGTCATACATTAACCGTGCAGTCAACGCTGTTGTTTACATCTGAGTATCGTCAGTATGTCCATGCATCCGGGTAACTGACCAAATCTTGATGCAAGTGCAAACCCTCCGTTGTGGATAAATATATATGACATTAAAACCACCAGTAGGTGGCGGCAATGAGTGATTCAGGTAATCATTCATTCAAACGATTCGTTCAAAACGGCTGATTCATTTAGAAATGAAGCAAGTGACTGTCTTTGTGAATGGATCACTGACTCCATTGAATCATTCAAAAACAGATTAATTCGGGAAGGAAACGCTGCAGTGTTGCTCTGAGATGCACAAATGTTCTGTATGAACTTTTTCATCTGTAAAACAGAACAAAGCAGACAATATTGTGTCTAAAATGTAACTTACTCTATATGAACTTCTTGTTTGTTGAACTGTTGTGTGAAATTAATATTGCATTTGCGATCGTGCTCATGCTCTAATGTTTATAAAAAACAAACACCCATACAGGGATATTTTTTATTTTCATAACTTGAATTACAGAGACATTTTAACTGTATTCTAATAGGCTTAATCACTTAGTGAATGCTTTTGAACTTGAAAGATGTGTTTTTGTTTGTTTATTCTAAAGGGAGTGGCATACTGTACTTGATAATGTCTGCTTATCGTAAAAACAACAACTAGATATTATCACATATGATGTATATCACACACCCCTAAGTGGGTGTGTAATCACTTAAACTTGACTGTGACGATTGGGTGTCAGTGTGTGTATGACTCAGCCTCCTGTGTGGCTATTTAAACGTTCCGGAGAATGTAAAACACAGACTGGCCGCTAACCGGGAGAGTTGTGTCCTGTCTGGAGGTTTAACATCCATGTTGGTGGGCTCATGCTGGAATTCTCCTCTCAGGCTGAGATGATGATGATGAGAATCCCACCAGTACAGCCACGTTTACTGTAAACCTTTACCAGACCCCCCTCCCCTCTTTCTCTTTGTGTATGTGTTTCATGTGGGCATGCGTCCCAACTGCAGAGCTGCTGTTATTGTGCCAGCGTGGATTTATACGTCTGTGCATATACCGAACCCAGACACTTATTGCAGTTACAAATCTCCTTGCTTCAGATGTGAAAGAAAACAGGAGAAGATTCATTTGACATGGAGCTCACTCCATCTGAATGAATCAAACCTCTCATAAGTGCCCTTGAAGTCTTAAGAGCTTAACCTCATGTTAGGTTAGAGGAAAATAGCTATGTTTATTTGATCTTGGCTATATTTCTATTAATATTTATATCTCAGCCTCATGTCATTCCACTGTGAACACGTTTTTATTATGGGGAGATACCAGCCTTCACGACTCTTCCATTGGTGAAAGCGTAAAGGTCAACTTTGATAAAGTGTGCTTTGATAACCAGTCACATTATGGACCTAACGTAATTGAATTTCTGTCAAAGTTAGACGGTGTTTGTGGATACCTTAGAAATGAATACCCTATACATAAATGTTTTTAAAATACAATTATTTCATGCTAAGTATACTACAAATACATTTACATATTATGTACTTAATAAAAATACTCTGCAATTGTACTTTTAGTATACTAAACTGGTATATTTAAAGTCTGCTAAGTTGTAACAACTAATTTTATACTTAATGCACTTTAATTGTGCAGAAGTAGTGCTGAAGTCCAACTAAAGATATACTTATATATTTGATTGTGCTAAAGTGGAACTATTGCAAGTAAGCTTTAAATATTGTGCATTTAAAGACCAATATTATTAAAAGATCATACAATCCTCATCAACAGTGACATTAAAACATATTTTAGGCTTAATATTAAGAAATGTGCATTGTGCACAAGTAGTACTCCAAATAAGGTTAATTACAATTTTTATATCAGTAAGTCTCGAGCAATTTTTGAGCTATACTTAGTATGAAATAAATGCATTTTAAATCTATTACTAGGGTAAGAAGTGCTGAAATTGGGATTGTACCTGTTTCAAAACTGTAGCTTCTTTCATAAAACAGCAATTTCTTGGGTGTAAACTTAAAATATTTAGGCCTAAATTTAAGATTCATGTATTTGCATATATATCCATATATATTTGAATTGCATATAACTAGAACCTTTTACAACCATTAAACCATTTACAATTTTAACCATAAACAAACTAATGAATCTAATGTAATACATATTTGTCAGTCATATATTAATGAAACAGATAAAAACAGGAAAGCTCTCTGCACTCAAAACAAATAAATAAATACATAAATAACTGCATTTATAAACGGTATGCATCTTTGATTCAATCATTTTTATTTAATAAATTTTTCAAAATGCATTTATTCAGATTGCTTTGAATAATCATTTAAGTTATTATTAAATATGAACATGGTTAAAATTTGGATGTAATATAGATAGCTAAAATTAGTTCAACTGTATGAGAATGAAAAAGAAATTGGATTTATTGATAATAAATATAAACCTGGTTATTGTGTATTTGAAACATTCAGTTTTTACCTGTTATACAGTATACATCACATTAAGTTAATTACTTTGGTTATGTTACAACTTTGTAATCTAAATGGATTGAAATTTAATGCAATTCAAATATATAAATCTTGAATTTTGACTTAAATGTGTAGGTTGTCAATTCATACTGTGTTTCCTCACAGAAGCAGTTTATTCACTGCACTGAAGCTTCTTCTTTGACATGCATTAAAAAACAAAACAGCCTCAAAGTGCAGCAATGTAGCGTTTTGTACTCTTTCCTCCTCAGTGAATGTGATTGGGAAGGGATTCTGTTGAGTAAAAAAAAAAAAAAAAGTCAAAAAGCACCAAAAAATACTCTATATTACTTGCCAGCTGTTTGTGATTAATCAACTAAAAGTTGTTCACATGAAAATTTTGCATTCAGATATTGCTCTGTTTATGTACACTCAAATATGCCATAAATTAGATGTTGTGTTTGGAACATTAACGTTGAATAAATGCTGGCAAAATTAATATTTTTGGTTGAATTACCTCTTTAAATGCGATTATATTGCTCTTCCTGCCACATGAGAATGCAGGAAAATAGCTGTATTCATTTTCAAGAGATTATGTGTCATCATAAAGTACAATACAATACTGTAGGTGACCTAATTTACCTTGACCATGGAGAGTAAAACCTGGTTTTGAATATGGCCATTAAGGTTTTATGTAAGCCTTGAATTTATTGTTTGGCGCGGTGGGGGTTGTGTTCATAACAGACCTGAAGTTACTGGTAACTCCTTAACTCCGAGTTCTCCACGCCCATGCAATCAGCAGTGTTTGTTGAGCATGTAAGTTAAACCAATAACAACTCAGAATTTATCAGCAGGGTTCCCATGCAATAACAAAACATATAATAACATTTATGTTTAATTTCCACTCCTTGGAATATAAATTCTTTGTTCTCTTGTTGAGTGCATTCTTTAAAAAAAAGTTATTTTTAAAACCTTATGCATAATGAATAACGCATTAAAATTCATTGGTCAAAAGGTCTAGGAACTATGCATTGTTTTTCGCCTCTGAAAAAGGACTTGCGTTTTTAGCTTGTCTCTTGTTTTCATATAAGCAGGCTGCTAAGCTCATTTGTCATTTTACCCTCCTCTGTGGCATTTGACATTCAACAACAGTTGTAAATTTCCTGTCACGTTACAGCTGGTCTCTCACATTGATCCTGGGGTTAATAGATAACACACATCATCCACTGATATATTTTCCTTCCTTTTAAATTTAGACTGACCCAAATTCATTGAGCAGCTATTTTTGTCTTCTGAACAGAGCAAATGACAACAGCAAATCATGACAACAACCTACGTGAAATAAACCGATGATTTATGAGTTAAAACAGATGCTGTGTCCTGACCGCTCCATCACCGTAACCTCTGTTTCTCCTCATTTCGCAGGGCCGCTCCGCATCTACGGGTACATGAATCTGAGTTCCACCGGCCAGATGCCTGAGATGGAAGAAGTAGATACCAATGAGAGGTTAGAGCACCAACACCATCATCTCTCTTTTTCTTTAGCATGTTATAGGCGACCTCGAAGCCCAAGATGATTTATAAATAGACCTGGTTCATGCATAAATCAATGAAAAGTGTTTTAACCCCGTCTGAGGCCTTTGTAGGAATTTACTTGCTTGGTACAACATTGACATACTACCATATGTTCACCTCAGCGAACTCCTTTTTTTTTTTTTGAAATGTCACTGCTGTAAATGCACTGGTTCCCTCAGAAATCACAGAATGTGATCTTTCTGGGATTTCTGGGGAAGCTACTTCAAACATCGGGGGACTTGAAGGTCTCCAGAGGATTTGAGCCTGTTTGCTCAGCAGGACAGAGGAAATATGGTTTACTGTGTTGGCATCAGCTTTCTCTCTTCCGGCGTCTGCTTACAAACCCTCAGTATCCTGTAACATCACTGAGTCTCACGCCACTAAATGACACAGTAATGACACTTATAAATAGCGCTGAGTGTGTGTTTCTCATTGCTCAGCATCCAGTGGTCTTCATGTTGTTGTCAGTGAAGTGTTACGGTGCTGTTATGTTCCTGTTTACATACAGAGTGCTGAGTGAAGGTATATATATTACCGTTTGTATCACTTGTGGTATTGTGTCATGGCGGACACCAAAATACACTATAATTTATAAATAACACTGTTTTTGTCTCAAGGAATGTAGTTTTAAAGGGTTAGTTCACCTAAAAATAACAATTAGCCCGTTATTTACTCATCAGTGTATATGTCTTCCTTTTCTCAGACGAATGCAATCAGAGTTATGTTAAAAATTATCCTGGCTCTCCCAAGCTCTGTCATTGCAATGGGCTGGTGTTTCTCTTCAACAGTCCAAAACAAGTCCAATAAAGTGCATCCATCCATAATAAAAAGTGCCTCACGTGGCTCTAGGGCGTGAATAAAGGCCTCCTGTAGCAAATCGATGCATTTTTGTGAGAAAAATATCCATATTTAAAACGTAATAATCACTTTAATCTAGCTTGCACCAACATTCACGAATTATAAGTACAAAACAAGCATTTGTAAAGAAAAATTTTGGAGGATTTTGATATAAACCAAGAGGGGACTGGTTTTCCTTTGCTAAAGTAAGGAAACTTTGCTTTCGTTTGCTCCTGTAAACAAACGTTGATATTTAAATTAAAGATTAAAGTGATTATTAAGTTTTAAATATGGATGTTTTTCATACAAAAATGCATTGATTCGCTACAGGAGGCCTTTATTCACTTTCAGGAGCAGTGTGAGGCACTTTTTATTATGGATGGATGCACTTTATTGGACTTGTTTCGGACAGATGAAGAGAAACACCCACTCATTGCCATGATAGAGCTTGGGAGAGCCAGAATAAGAATTTTTAATATAACTCCAATTGCATTCGTCTGAAAGAAGGAAGTCATATACACCTAGGATGCCTGGAGGGTGAGTAAATAATGGGCTAATTTTCATTTTTGGGTGAACTATCCCTTTAAGAGTCTTTTAGGCGAGAATGTACTTGTTTAGATTTCAAATATGTGGTTTGTTAATAAAGATAACGTCTGTTTGAAAAATAAGTTAATGTTTTCAGAGATGTGAGCTCCAGAGCGTCAGTGGCCATTCAGTGTTTATGAACCTGCCGAGAGCAGCCTTACCTCAGCCAGATCTTATTGAAATTGCTGCTGTCTTGATGTGCCTATAGTGGTTAAAGATTAGATATAATTTATTTTTGGTAAATCTAACGGGCAGTCTTTGATTAATTCTTTCATTAATCTAATATTTGTTTCAGAGCAAATTAGTTTTATCAGAGCGCTGGTTTTGTACTTTTGACTGAATTTACTAGCAACTTTAATGGTGGTTGTTGTTAGGACTGGGTGATTTTTCAGTTTTTATCGATTCATTAGAACAGGGGTGCTCAACCCTGGTCCTGGAGATCGACTTTCCTGCAGAGTTCAGCTCCAACTCTGACCAAATACACCTGAAACAGCTAATTAGAATCTCAAGGAGCACTTGATAATTACAGACAGGTGTGTTTGATTAGGGTTGGAACTAAATTCTGCAGGAAAGTCGATCTCCAGGAACAGGGTTGGGCACCCCTGCATTAGAATATATTGTTTTGCCACAATTTTATTTTATAAGGAATCGCAATTTTGAATATAAATATTACCAAAGGTTAGAGTTAGACACTTGGCACAGTATGCCAATGATAACAGTAAAGAGAAAAGAACGATCCAACTGCATGCTGGTGCACATGAAAAGTAGCTTTCCCCAACACTGCTTTTAACATATGAAAGGATAGTACGACAAAGATAATGCTTATCTCAGTGGACATTGAAGCTAATGTTTTATTGTGAATATGACATTGAGTGTAAGAATGAATGTTGAATAAGATGCAGGTAATCACACTCGATCTCTAATAATACTCTACAGTACTAACACAGTAAGCTTTAATAGAGGGTTTGCACGTATGTCAAAATTTGGTCATTTACCCGGATTCACGGCCATATTGGCGATACTCGGATGTGAACAACAGCATGGATTGAGCGGTTAATTCTCTACTGAATACACCGTTCTTCTAATTAATGCTGTCTAAACAATGGAAAAAATGTGTGGAAGCTGCTAAATCATATAGAAAAGGACTTAGTAAGCAGGAAAGGGCGCAATGTTTTTGACCAACTAAAGTTAATAGGTGGTAAAGATGCGTATAAGCATTAATTAAGATAATATTTCACCTACCTGTTCAGAAATGATAAGAACAAACACAAACGTTGTGAAGATTCTTGCACTGTAATCCTGGTTCAGTTTGGCCAACCACAAACGCCTTTAGTTCCCTTAGACAGTTTTTTGCAGTCGTCTACTTGATTTGTTATAACTTTGGGGAGTTTGTAGTACTCCTAATTGTTTTTCCCGGTCTGACCGTTTAGTACAGCCCAAAACATGATAATAATTGACCATTTTCAGCAACAGTAATCAGCAAAATATGCGAGTTTCATTCGGTTCACTGGCATTGTTTACTTTCAGTGCCGTCAATATGGCCGATTGATGGCGCGTCATGAAAACACTGTACGGTATTAAAATAAGATTTCAGTGAAGCAACACAACGTTTCTTCAGTACAACTTCTAAAGTGACATTTTTTAATTAGTAATGAAGGCTTCGGCTAATCAGTTAAACTGTCAACTTCAGATTTTAATCCGTGGAGGAAGTAAGTAGTTCTGCATACAGAGTTACACTGTTGATGGACTCTTTTGTTAGTATTGCGTTTTTAAATTCCACTACTAGATCTGAAATGTGAAAAAAGAAAGGGAGATTTATTCAGGATTCATTTTTATTCTTGCAGCCCAAATGAAAGTACGATAAAGCAAGACGAGCTCCGGCGGCAATCCAGCTGTCGGTGAGTCGGAGTTCTAGCGTGTCTAACAAAGCTGTCAAATCCCCCGTTGAGGAAACACAACACCGCAGTCTGAGTGTGTGATCATCACTGCACCCACAGCGTAACACTTCATCGCGGAGGACGCATTGTCTCTCCAAACATTCTCATTCATACCGGCAAACATTGCTGATATCACCGTGCACTCGATATCTCAACAAACCACATGGCAATATCCTCCTCCTTTGAGTAGCTTATCTGCAGAATGTCCCTCTCTCTGGGGAAGGCCGTACTCCTTATCCCTCTGTCACTGCGTACAGCGCTCTGGATCACCACTCTTCTTGAAGAATCTCTCCAGAGTGTCTTGGAAGTGACTGCAGTTTATGCTGAAGAAGACAGCAGAGGTTATTCCGGGTCTTTGGCATGCTTAGACGAGGAATTCTTTGATGTTGTGTTTTGAGACTATCATCGCATGGTAACGTTAATCAGAGCAGGCATAAATTTAGAAAGAATGATGGGTACCAATGCATAATTAAATTTTGAAGATCATCATTTTATCATTAGAGCCTGTCGCCTGCGTCATCGTGAGAGGTGAATCCCAGCAAGATGTTTCAGTTTAATCTATGTTAACGGGTGTTTCAGTGTTTTTTAGGCACTTTTATTTCCCATAGGTTGATTTTTGTTAAAACAAACATATTTGATTTTATTTTATTTTACAGTAGTCAACATTTGAAGTGGATCAAAAAAGTTCATCAAAGTTGCCCTAACACAAGAACGCGTATTGTTTTGGTTTTAGGACAACTTTGATGAAAGGTTTTGATCCACTTCAAATGCTATTTGCTAATTTTATTTTATTTTATTTTATTTTATTTTATTTTATTTTATTTTATTTTATTTTATTTTATTGTTACACAGAGCAAATTGGAGAGTTTTGCGGTGATATTTATTTATTTATTTATTTATTTAATCTGCTTGTTATATGGAGATCACACTGGACAGTTTTGGAGAGTTTTTGCAAAGACAATTATTTATTCATTTGCTTGCTTGCTTGCAATTACTTTTTGTTTATTAGCTTGCTTGCAATTACATTTAATTTAATTATTTATTTACCTACAGTGACAGTTACTTGTTTAGTTACTTATGTATTTATATGCAATTACATTTATTTATTTATTTGTTTATTTATTTGCTTGCTTGTAATTACATGTTACTTATTTATTAGCTTGTTTGCATTAAATTAAATTAAATTTTATTTTATTTTATTTTATTTTATCCGCTTGTTATATCCGGATCACACTGGACAGTTTTGGAGAGTTTTTGCAATGGCATTTATGTATGTGTCTATTTATTTATTTGCTTGTGATTACATTTTATTTATTAGCTTGCTCACGATTACATTTTTATTTATTTATTTATTTATTTACCTACCTACCTACAGTGACATTTATTTTAGTTATGTATTTATATGCAATTACATTTTATTCATTTATTAGCTTGCTTGCTTGCAGTTACATTTTATATTTATTTGTTGTATTTAATATTTTATTTTATTTTATTATCTGCTTGTTATATGCAGATCACACTGGACAGTTTTGGAGAGTTTTTGCAATGACATTTATTTATTTTTTATTTATTTGTTTGTTTGTTTGTTTGCTTGCTTGCTTGCTAATACATTGTATTTATTTATTTACGTACAGTGACATTTATTAAGTTAGTTATGTATTTATATATTCAATTACATTTATTTATTTACAAATGTATTTATTTACGAACTTGCTATTTATTTTTGTTGTTGTTGTTTCACCCTTCTCCCAGACATGCAAACATTCATTCATTCATTCATTCATTCATTTAATGGTTTTGCACAAATTATTTGTGGCATACATGATGACTAACAGTTTCACGTCATTACAGTTTAATTAAAAGATAGTAAGTTGGTAAACTTGGTTGCTAAGGAAACTACAGTGTTAGTGAGGCACTTGAGATGAAATATGAGATGCGTGAAGGAAATAAAGAAAAATCACTCTTTTTTTATTGTGAAATGCAAGCAGTGAAAAGGAGTCCATTTTTTTTACTCCAAAAGTTTTTAAACTGTAATTTTCATTACTGTCATTTCCACCGAAGAATCATATCAAACATGACATGTAATTTAATACATGGAGAAAACGATGTTTCAGAAAAATGACAGAATTCTTCTGCAATGCAAATATTGTCCACTGTGGTTTTTAAAAGACAAATTAAATAACACATGGCAGTGTGAAAAGTGTTTTAGCAGACAATATTTTCCATCCCAGAGCACCAATAGAAGAGATGCCTTGAAGCGAAACATTAAATGAGAATGAAGTACTCATACAAGAGGATGCTCTTCCATCCTTTCTTTGCGTGAACATGTTCAGACATGCTATTTTAGAGATGCCACGGCCTTTTGATCTCCGCAACTCAACCTGCAAATTACCCCGCTGTTCTGAACTTTACTATTGAAGCGACCTGTGAACTGCTGCTATGAGCGGGGCGCCGGGTCTTTGATATAGACGACCTGACTCCCTCCTAATGAGATGCAGTCGAGAGAAGTCATGCACAATTTATGCCCCCATCTGAAACCGCACGTAAACCCTCTTGTTCCGTACAACACAATTGTGTTACACACGAATAGCCCTCCTTTATATATGATCTCCATAACTAAAGGTGCACGGTCTGGCAGAAAGACCAGAAAGCGGGCACCTCGGTGTGAGCTAGCACTTCTCCAGCGGCCCTGAGCGGTCAGAGCGAGGCCTCGGGGGACGGGGAAACCTAGCGCTGCTCGAACGGGAGCCCTTCTTTCTCGGTTTATCTACTGGATCTGACCGGTGGCGATAAATCCAGCCAGGCACGTAGTCCACCTCGCCCTGGAGATTTCCAGCTGAAATAATGATAATGTGGTCAGAAACAAACAGCAGCGAGTCTTTGATGCTGGTTTTGGAGGAACGATTTAGTTCAGTTGATCAAAAGATTAGTTGTTGCAACACTTTTTAGTCTCAGGCAACATGGTGACTAATGTAGGCCTCTCTGTTGAGATGATGTTTTTTCTTTTTCTGAAGAAAATGTGTACGGCATTCGCCTACGACGTGAGGTGGTTTTGGGTGCCTTCCAGGTCTTAGCTAAGTGATTTCAAGGGTGTTTTTGGTAGTCGCTACTAGGAGTTTGCTTAGTGGCTCTTGGTATAAAGATGATATTTTGATGATATAGTTTGGCTCTGTAAATCTCTAGTGGTTTGTTCAAATCATTATTGTAATTCTGTTTAATCCCAAATTGTTTCCAGCTAAGTAAGCACATTTATCTGTCGTCTTTGGATCGGCCAATGAAACAAACTGCATGCCTTTTCTAAAAACGTTTTAAGAAGTTAGTGAAAGTATGTGGTTTATTCTTGGTCACAGACATATCTGGTGGGAAACTAAGTACAGAGTCAACACATCATTATTTTAACACAGTAAAAAAATCCATTTTGGAGCAAAGAGGAAACTGACAACACACCGACAGACAAAACAGAGCAGGTTACTTTTGGTATGAAAGTCTCAGCTTTAAATTTTGTGATTTTTAAGAAATTCTAACAATAAATACAGTTTTGTAGCTCTTTAATGTGTTGTGAGAGATCACTGCAGTTGCTCAGTTTAAGCAGCATGTGAACCGGTCATCTCTTCCTCTTACTGTTTATAGCACGAAATAAACATGAATAAACATCAGGAGGTATCTTGTTTCAACCGTTGAAAGATGTCAATACACACCGTTTTTCAAGTTCAAGTCCACTGATGTAAATCTACCCTCCTGTCTGGTTTGTTTTTTGGACGAAATGGCAGATTAGGTGTTATGATTGGTCAAATCACTCCTGTGACCACTTACACAGAAAATATGTCCTGTGAGCAAGATTTATATGTGGCACAGGTATTTTAATAAATTAATAATGGATTGTTTAAACATTATATGTTTACAGCAGAAGTTTGTGTTTCATAACAGGTTTCACATACTTTTTTGGTGCTTTGATGCTGTTACATGCCCCAGCATATTTACTACAGTACATAAATCTATAGGAAGGGCTCTATGATTTCCACAATGCAGAAAACACAGATGGATTTGCGGAATCCAGTCATAAAAATGGAATTTACTGTATTACGTAGAATGTCACGGAATTTGGATGAATTAATTAAAAGTAGGTCATTACATTTAAATCAAGCCATGATATGTACTCGTATCTCTAAATATTAAGGAATTATTAAGGAATAATCACACAATATTTCTTTCATGTTTTAATTTTAAAGGAGAACTCCACTTCCAGAACAACAATTTACAAATAATTTACTCACCCCCTTGTCATCCAAGATGTTTCGTTCTGTCTTCAGTTGTCGTGAAGAAATTATGTTTTTTGAGGAAAGCATTTCAGGATTTTTCTCCATATAATGGACTTCATTGGTGCCCCGATTTTGAACTTCCAAAATGCAGTTTAAATGCAGCTTCAAAGGGCTCCAAATGATCCCAGCCAAGGAAGGGTCTTATCTAGCGAAATGATCAGTCATTTTTTTCGAAAAAAAAAAATTGTATATTTTTTGAAGCACAAAAGCTCATGTAGCACATGTTCTGGGATGCGCGTCCACGATGCTACAAATTTGGGTCGAAATGGGTCGTTTTTGAACGATTCGTTCATTTTGAACTCGTCATCTCAGGGAGTGATTCATTCAGTCGCGCATGCGACAACATCCTATTAGGTTCTGTACTGGAATTAGTTCACCTGTTTCGAGTCTTCGGGTTTTTCGAGTCGTTTGTTCATCTTATGGGGCTGTCCTGTGATAAACGAACAACTCAAACCCGAAAACTTGTCAGATAAGTTTTGAGGTGAGCTAAAGACCCAGGTAAACAATGAATTAATCTTTTCTGTTTCTTATAGCATTATAGTTTTGTCTTGTTTGTAGTGTGATCAACGTTTGTGTAAACAGTAGATGTGTTAGGGAAGTAACACGTAACATTTTATTTATTTTTGTTAAAATGAACAAAATGACTCGAAAAAAGATTCGTTCATTTTGCTGAGCGAGACTCAAAGGTCCGAGTCGGTAAAATGATCCGAACTTCCCATCACTACTACGAATTGCGTTCATTGTCTGTGTACTCCGGCTCAAAAAGGTAGAGTATGGCGAAAAACTCTTATTTTCATCTTATTTTCTCCTGCAACTTCAGAAGTGTCTGACATCGTTGTACCTTTTTGTTTGTAAACAGCGTTTGACTTACTTGCACTTTCTAAGTCTTTGCGCATTTGCTTTGTAAACACTGGGTCTGTAGTTCCGCCTACCGCATGACCTGTTGATGTAGTTCAATAGTACATAGCGCTGTGGACACGCATCCCAGGGCCTGTGCTACACGAGCTTTTGTGCTTAAAAAGTATACAAATTTTTATTTTTCGAAAAATATTACAGATCGTTTCGCTAGATAAGACCCTTCTTCCTCGGCTGGGATCATTTAGAGCCCTTTGAAGCTGCATTTAAACTACATTTTGGAAGTTCAGAATCGGGCATGAAGTCCATTATATAAAGAAAAATTTTAAAATGCTTTCCTCAAAAACCATAATGAGCACTATGAACATCTTGGATGACAAGGGGGTGAGTAAATTATTTGTGAATTGTTGTTCTGGAAGTGGAGTTCTCCTTTAATGAAAATTAAACTTTTTTTTGCAAATAAAGGGTGTTTACTATTGAAATATTGTATGATCACTCCTTAAAAAATAAGGTTTTAATAATTTTGGTGGTAGTAGTATTACGTACATTCTGTTGAACAACAGTAATGTATTTCTGCCACAATGTCTTCAAGTTAAATCAAACTTACATTTACATACACATACACTTACATAACAGGTTGCTGTGGAACACCTTTAGGTTTCTGTTCATGATCATGTTCATATGTTCATGTGCTTATACAGTATATTGAGGCAGCAGATGCTGAAATCACCGCGAGCGTCACAGGATATGTGTAGTAAACTAAACCGCACATCTGCACCATGCATTAACACCGAGACACACAAAACATGCACAAAACATGTCTTTTTGTGGCATAATATTTACAAATACTAGTCCATATCGCGATTTGATTTAAGTGTAATGACCTACTTTTGATTAATTCATCCAAACTTTGAAAAATTCCGTGACATTGCACATTATACAGTAAATACCAGCCACAGGGCCCTACTAGTGCATCAGCCACGTAAAAATGTAACATCAACAACTGCTTTTAGACTCTTCACTGTTTTTTGTCTCACATGTGGGTCTAAATGGGTTAAATATGAGCAAAAGTAATAGTGATGCTTCCCTCAGAATACACCACAGATTATTATAGTGGTTAAACAGTGTGAAATTAATCAGTTTTTGGTGAAATTTAAATGATACATACTTTATAAAATGAGCCTTATAATTTAGAATCTGTGCTTAAACTTTGCTTTAGCCATGTGTGGTGAACCAGACAACCCTGATTTATTAACAAGGCTTACCTTCATCTTATCTCTAAATGGATGTTATATGTAACACAGATAACACTGATGATATGGAGTGTGCTTTTACTCAGCATGACAAGATGAACGACCCAACATGTCTACAGCAGCACATAAATCTATAGGCTGCTGCACAGATTTACTTGTTTCAAAAGACTTTAACGTGTGAAAAGAGGGAGAAAATCTGAGCTTTGACATGTTTTCAAACACCTCATCAAGGGTAAAGGTTTCTGACAGCCCTCCGAATACGTTTAGCGTTGACGACATGACATCTGCAAATGCCTGTAAATTACCCAGAAATGTGATGCTTACAAGCCCTAAATGATCCGTATTTGAGTCCATGCCAGTCATCCTTTGGAGATCCGCACTCGTTCACATTCATCCCGAAAGACGCTTTTGGAATTGGGGAAATTACATCACACCTTGGATGTATGGAAAGCGAGCACTTCGAAAAGTGTGCTCTTGGTCTCGCGTGTATTTTCTAATTCACCTGAAATGCTTCGCCTGAGGAGTTCAGCAAATAGCGCACCGCTCCAGTGAAACCAGCCTGATGTAGATCATGTGATCAACAACCTTGAAGGCGCTGAATTTATATCCTTTAAAACACTTTGCCTTATTATATTATAACATGCATTATATAGAATCTACACTGATTTACTGTACGTCAAGAGTATTTGCCCGGTGCTGAAGGTCGTGTGCATTGTGTGTGTGGCCTTTCGTATGATTTTATTTGCTATGGCCGAATGAGGTCTGAAACTCACTGACCTGTGGAATATATCTAATGCATAGTCACTATCGAAGCTCCGAAAGCCACGGATGATTTGTTCAGCATGGTCACTGCTGATTTCGCTCATGATTCTGCAGGGTGTCTGCTCACTTATTGGTCTTGGAGAGAACAGAGGCAATTGTCAAATAGGAAATAAGAATAAGCAAAGGCCACGGTTAGCGGCACATGATTTATCGGGGCGGCGTGTCAGAATAAATTGCGAGATGTTTTCCAAAGTTTGCTTTGGGCAAAGTTTGCAAGGTGAAGGAAAATTTCCCTGGCTTTCCGAGTTGGGAGCATGACAATGCGAGAATCATGGTGGAAGAATGTCAATTGGTATGGGCCATAATTTAGTTTACCTTGTCAATGTTAACTCTGCAGTTTAGCGTATTGTGTACTGTAGATGAAGAACAGTGATATGGCTTGCCAGAAACACATTAGATGTTTTCTGAGGTGTCAGGCGTATGCGACAATTCATTTTCTCAACAGCTAAGGTGACCATGCATCTTCTTTTTTCCTGGACCTGTTTCTTAACTGCCTAAAATGTCTGGGTTTTGGCTTTGTTTACCTATTGACGTTCTCTCTGCAGTCCTTATACGTTATATGTATGTGTATTTTTATTGCTTAGACTGTTTTCTGTAGATCCTGCCACGATTGGTCGATATGTACAATGCATGCACGCTATTGGTCAAACTACTTTTCGGTCATTACCTTTAGCAAGTGTGAAAACAATGGGAAAACAAAGCCAAATTTTGGACATTTTAGGCAGTTTAGAAATCAGTCAGTCACCCTCCGATATAGTGCAACAGTTGAGTTCTGGAAGTAAAAACTCCATTTTATCCATAGGGAAACTGATTTTTAACAATAACTGATCAAGCTTTGAAGACAGACCTGTTGTGAGCTGTAAGCTTGTTAATTAGGTGTATATGCTTTTGTTGAACTCGTGTTTTCATTCATTTAGTTTATTTTTTAAATAGTCATGTTTAATTGTGGAATTTGTGGTGAAAAACTACTCTACCCATAATGCTGTACAGAAAATTCCACCAATAAAAGTCAGAGCAAAGCGAGCCAAAAGTCTACACTTTCTCTCTCTCTCTCTCTCTCTCTCTCTCTCTCTCTATATATATATATATAATATGCATAGTTCTTTCTAGTTCTTTCTACCATTAAACCTTTAAGAACACAGTCTTGTACCTCTGTCTTTTTGTCCAATTTTCTTTTACAGCTGCGGTCAAAAGTTTGCATCCCCCTTTCAGAATCATTAAAAATGTTAATTATTTTACCACAATAAGAGGATGTACAAAATGCTTGTTTATTTAGTACTGACCTGAATAATATATTTTACATAAAAGATGTTTACATATAGTCCACAAGAGAAAATAATAGTTGAATTTATGAAAATAATCCAGTTCAAAAGTTTACATCCCCTTGATTCTTAATACTGTGTTGTTACCTGAATGATCCACAGCTGTTTTTTTGTTTGGTGATAGTTGTTTATGAGTCCCTTGTTTGTCCTGAACAGTTAAACTGCCTGCTGTTCTTCAGAAAAATCCTCCAGGTCTCACAAATTCTTTGGTTTTCCAGCATTTTTGCGTATTTGAACCCTTTCCAACAATGACTGTATGATTTTGAGATCCATCTTTTTACACTGAGGACAACTGAGGGACTCATATGCAACTATTACAGAAGGTTCAAACGCTCACTGATGCTTCAGAAAGAAACACAATGCATTAAGAGCCAGGGGGTGAAAATTTTTTTGAATTTGAACACCAGGGTAAATTTAACTTATTTTGTCTTCTGGGAAACATATAAATATCTTCTATAGCTTCTTAAGGGCAGTACTAAATGACAAAAATCTGATATTTAGGCAAAATAAGAAAAAGGTACACATTTCCATTCTGTTCAAAAGTTTTCACCCCCCGGCTCTTAATGCGTGGTTTTTCCTTCTGAAGCATCAGTGAGCGTTTGAATCTTCAGTAATAGTTGAATATGAGTCCCTCAGTTGTCCTCAGTGTGAAAAGATGGATCTCAAAATCATATAGTCATTGTTGGAAAGGGTTCAAATACACAAAAATGCTGGAAAACCAAAGAATTTGTGAGACCTGAAGGATTTTTCTGAACTGTTCAGGACAAACAAGGCACTCATGAACGACTATCACTAAACACAAAAACACAGCTGTGGATCATTCAGGTAACAACACCTTATAATGAATCAAGTGTATGTAAACTTTTGAACAGGGTCGTTTTTATAAATTAATTTTTAATGATAAACAAAGGCTTTTTTTTAAATCTCTTAGAAAAATGAATGGAAAAAATACGTGAAGAACCAAGGCTGTTAAAAAAGTTGGCAGGCATTGTTGTACTCAATATTGCTTCAAATGAAGCAGTTTATTATTTTAGAGCCATGTGATCTTGATGTTGTAAAAACATTTATTAATCACACCTTAACTTAAGAGTTTGTGGATCATAAACTTAGTTCACCTAATCAAAAAAATTCACAGATTCTGACCATATTAGGGTTTATTAGGGGAATTTGCTTCGCTGTTGCACATTTAGAATTGCAAATGGCTGCTTCCGCGAGGGTCAATTGTTCATTGATCTCGGTAAATTCACACCGTGCACTTTGTGCCTTTAATCAGCATATTTGTCCTTCACGAGTGTTGCTGTGAAATCAGAACACGCTGATTCCTGTTTGCACAGAGAATTAATGAAAATGAAGGGCCTTAGTTCAAGTTTAGATTGTCAGCGCTTCGACTCTTGGACGCTTTCCCAGCAATTGAGGACAAATTTCCTTCCAACCTTCATATCACTAGCAACTGAATAACAACAGGTAGGGCTGAATACGTGACGTGCCAGACAACATGAACGCTCGAAACGGCTGGGCTTTGAGAGACCTGTGTTTTTTCACCGGCAGCCTTTGTTCCTTTTTTGGTAGATAATATATTTTTTGGGAGAAATAATACACAGGGCTGCAAAACGTCACTGTCTGGCATTAAATGTCTCTGTATATAATAAATAAAACAGAAATTGTAACCCCAAAAAAGCTTACTTCCCCTTTTTTGGCTGCCTCTGTATTTTAAATATTTTCTTTTACTGGAGAAAGTAATAGTTCGTTAAAATAGTAGTGTTTATGAATCCTACAATTATATAATAAATAGTTTATTATATAATAAGTAGATGGGGAGGACTTGAGTTTAACTTGATTTGCTGCCATTGTACTCAAGAAAAAGCGTGTTTTCACTTAGAGTTCAGTCTCAAGCCTGGATTTTTTGACACGGCTCTCACGCTAAAAAGGAAACGTAGGACTAAAGTACCATTTGGCCTAATTACATGACATCATATTACAGATACACCATTCAAGGCAAAGTCCCTCTATTGACTCACAGCAGATGTGAGTCTGTCTTCTGCTTTTGGATAAGACCTTTAAACCTTTAGATTTATTATACATTACCTCTAGTGTTATTTTTATATTTTATATATTATTTATATATTATTATAGTAGTAATAAAAGTAGTTTATTTTAGTATTTATTTTGAATTAGATTTTATTTTAATATTTTAATATTTTATTTTAATTTTAGCGTTTTTAGTAATAATGTTCTTTTGTCAGTTTTATTTGTTTTTTCTATTTTTATTTAGCTTTATTTTTATTTCTTTTTTTAGTTTAACTATAGTATACCTCAAAGTAGTATAATAAAATTATTTTAACTTATTTATATACATATAAAAAAAAACTTGAAATTTTTAGTTAAATTTCATTAAATATTTGCATTTTATTTCAGCTTTATTTCATCTACCGAAAATTATTTTTAATAGTTTTAGTTTTAGTTGTAGTTAACAATATCTACACTGACATTCACTTCATGCATGCTTTAAATAATTAACTTGCTTTCTGAGAATCTGCAAAACATCCCTTTCAACATTATGTGTTAAAGTTAGATGAGATAGACGAGATTGTGGGTTAAAGATAGATGAGATGAGAAATAGATAAATCTTCAAAGTTTTAAAATGGTTTATGTGGAAAAAGGAACAATACTGTTGATATGGATAATTATTGACATTTTCCATTGCATTGAATTTTCTTCCACATTTAGTTAGTCATAACTTGGTTAAATGGACAGTTTAATATCAAGGCCCTTTGCAGACTCATATAATATGCGCTTGCGACACAAAAGCTGCTAATTAATTTAAATGAGTAATTAGAAAGCATTCCATCATGCTGTCTAGAATTTAGAAATGTGGTGTTTTGCAGTGAAAGCCAACCAAAGGGACAGCGTGTACCAAATGACCTAAGGTTGGCTCGCTTAGTGCTTTGATTGAGCCGCTGTGTTCTGATTGCAGCCTCAGTTCAATTACATACTCGGGGTCAAAGGTTTCACCAGTCATTACACACACACACGCGCACACACACAAAACATGCATGATACCGGGTGAGCGAGCGGACATCTGTAGGCATTGATTCCGGTCTCTCTGAGGTTTCCGCTATTTTGCTGATTTCCTCAATCGATACAGATTAAACATTCCACAGCTTTGGGAGAACAGACATTGCATTGTCATTGCATTAAATATATATATATATATATATATATATATGCAAGTTATTTTTAAGGTTTAAAAAAAAACATTTAGTATACTTTTAAAAATAAACTCAAGAAGTATTGTGACAATTTCTGGTTGCCAGATTGTGATTGGATCATGTCCTAGTTAATTTGATGAACTACAGCTAACTCTGCCAGCACATCTGTGTGAACTTGAAGGGATAGTTCACCCAAAAATAGAGTTTGCTGTTAATTTACTCACCCTCAGGCCATCCAAGATGTAGGTGACTTTGTTTTTATTCAGTAGAACAGTAAAGAAGGTTTTTAGCTGAAAGAGGTACTCTGAGATTCATAAAATACCAAAATGTCAATGTCTGCCTGTACTTAAGAGTCGAAAAAGTATATACAGGCAAGACAATAATAATACCCATGGCTCCTGATGATATATTGAGGTCTTAAGATGCAAAACGATCGGTCTGTGCAGAAAATGAACATTATTTACAACATTATTACCTGTGATTCATAGCCGCAGGCAAACAGAGTGAATCATTCTTTTGAACTGGTACTTTTTGATGCCTGCTGTTTTAAAATCAGATTTTAAAAGTTGCATGGTATTTTCCAGGCACTTGGTTTGATATATTACCAATATGTAGTGTTCAGCTTTTTCTTTTTTTTTTTTTTCTTTTTTTTACTTTTTGGGTCATTACGTGTCAGATTAATGAAATTTCAAAAACTTCCCTTTCTGAAGAAATATAGACTTGTATAGTGATGAAAGCCAAAATATTAAATGTTGTGGATTAATATTTACTGAGTAATCCACTACTTTGTAGAGGGGGGTCAAAATGACCATTTTCACTTGAGATTCTGAGTCAAATTACAGGGAGGTAAAAATGACTTCAGAAAGATGGCAGCATCGTAATGTTATTTTTACACAGAGATTGGTAGGTCTGTTAGTGAAATCTGTTGACTTTAGCAATCTTTGTTGCATCATGCGCCAATGGTGACCATTCAAAAATAGGGAAACAGCACTTTTGCCTGTAACCCAAGAAGTATTAAAGATATCTTAATGTCCTTTTAGATATTGGGTCTTAACAAACTGTCCTTTTGGTGTCTTCATTTTTAAGGCCATATATGGTTTGGTTCCAGAGATATTGGAATTTTAATATGGCTCCAGGAGTAAATCATTAAATTGTAGACATTTTCAGTGGACAAATACCAAATGTGGGTCACTTTCCAAAAATATGATATTTATTTTCTTTTAAAGAGGAATGCCTGAGGAACAAATAATGTGGAAACTAGAGATGTATTTTGTTTCCTTCTGACAAGACAACTGCAAGTGAACATACCTGTCTGTGTGCCATAAATATTCTATTTCCAAAGTTTACATGCCTATAACTCAAGAAGTATTAAAGATAACACTATATGATTTAAGATTCTAGTTGTTAATAAACTTTTCTTTTGGAATCTTAATTTTCAAGGCCCTACATCGTTCAGCCCCAGAGTTATGGGGATCTCAAAGAGGCTCCACGTGCAGATTGTTAAATATTACTCGTTTTCAGTGGTCGAAAACCAAATGTTGGTTACTTTGTATACAGCTCATACTTATTTTATTTATTATATTTAATGTTGAAATTAGAATTGTATCTTGTTTCCCTATATTTAACAATTGCATAGTTAATTGGACAATTGCAATTAGTGTGGGCATTAAGATATCTTTAATACTGAAGTCACAGGCATGCAAACTTTGGAGAAAAAAAACTTGAAAAGTGCTGTTTCCCCATTTTCAAATGGTTACCATTGGCACATAATGCAACAAAGATAGCTAAAGTCAACAGATTTTACTAACAGACCAACCAATCTCTGTGTAAAAATAACATCCATGATATGTAATATTTTGGCTTTCATCACTATACATGTCTGTCTTTCTTAAGAAAAAATATTAGCAAAGTCAAAATTTTGAGCCGGGGACATCTGGTTGACACTGAACAACCCCTTATTTTTTTTTTTTTTTTTAACAAATTTTAGTACATTTTTAGTAGCATGACAATAGTAGAGACAGTAGCTTTTTCAGTAACAAGCATTTCCTCTTCCAGTGTGTAGCTCTACAAAAACTGTTTTTGTCACATATTTTGTCATATTTTGCTGTACATTGGGCATGCAGCCTTAAAAGCCAGTCACACTGAATGTGTTTTCTGTTCAAAAAGACAAGATGCAGGGTAGTGGAACAATATTTTTAACTTGAGAACTGTGTCTAGGTCTGAAACTGTGCCATCCAGCGAGCTGTTTCAATTAGCCGCCGGTTTCTACATGGATAGCTAGCTATTAGATTAAGACCACCTCTGAGCCACGCCCCATGGAAGAGAGGGGCGGGGTGAGCAGTAGCTCATTATCATTTAAAGAGACATGCACTTAAATGAATCGCTGTGAACAGAGCTATTTTTGAAATGGTATAAAAAGTGTCGTTTTACATGACCATTGAGGAATTTTACAGAAATTTCATTAAGAATCATACCAACTTGTGGAAAATGGGTATCTGAGTCCCCTTTGATTGTTTATATATCACAGTATTGTGAATGCATACATGCAGCATGCAGTTATTGACACGAGTAATAAACATGGATAAATGATAAAATAAGCTTGACGTGATTAATATTTCAAAGGTTATTAAAAGTCAGAAAGCTTTGAAGAGAGGCAACCACAGCTACATCACTGTGTAAAACATGAAACCCATAAACATGAGCTCAAATGCAATGCAAAATTAATACCAGTTCTAAACCAAAACCACTGGAGGATCATTTTTTCGCTGCTCAATACTCATAATGTCTTGAGTACAACTTACGACGATGAAAATCTTCTAATGTCTTTTCTTGGGAATAATGTTTGTTTTATGTTTTGACTTCGACTGACTTGGCTCTGCTGCACATCCGCATTTGAATTCATCATACCACGTTTTTCTCAGACGCACACATATACAGTTTTCTGGATGTAGGACTTGTTCAGCAAAAACAGATTTTGCTTCATGACTTGATAGATTGACTGAGGACAGTTAAAATGTTTGGCGAACATATTTTTAATTTTAACGAAAACCTTTTTCGCAGTGCATCTTTTTGTTTGGGGAAAATTAATTTAAGTCTTTATTTCCAAGAAAAAGATGCGAGATAGGGGTGCAATGGTCAAACATATTTATCTAGCACGTACACATTAAAAAACAATGGAAAAGCAATGTAATTGAATACAAATGCATTTTGTGAACGGCAGTGAAATGTCCTTTCTTTTGTACGCGGCATTGGAAGATGGATTCATTTTAGTAAATTGATTTGAGTACATGTAATTTGTAACTAACAGAGACCCATTTTGTTTGTTATATTGCAAAGAAAGAAAGAAAGACTTAGTGGCACAGACTGACAGCATGATTGCAGAATGGATTTCTATGAACTATAGGCTTATGTTCAGTGATATGGAAATAAAATGAAATTTCATTCTAGACGAGTGTGTTCATTTAAGCCTGTCAGTCATATTTCAAGGACATATAAGAGCCGCTTACCTCATTTCAGAGACAATTCTTCTGCCACCCTTCCATCTCCTGCTTCATTTCTAAGCACCTATAATATTAAATTCTCTGTCTATTTTTATTCTTACTTTACTCCAGTAGTCTGGAGCCCTGCCGTAATGGACAACACATCAAATAAACCTAGAGTACCTCACTTTATTATATCAAACAAACAATATATTGTCACAGACAATAGCAGCTCTAAGTGATCATAAAATTCTTGTCTTGTCTGATTTCTACTCATTTGTTTCTTTAAGCAACAAATTCGCTAGATAGAAAAGTCGCATCAAAATCAACACATAATGGTAGCACTTTATTATAAATATACAGTAACAAAGCACTTATAATTTGAAAACTATTAGTTTATCATTAATTAAATGGTATTATATACAAGTAGTCAGTTTTTCATTCATTGTCACAGTAATTAATAAAGTGTTATTGTTTAATTAACTTGAATGTAAAGAATTAAATCATGTTTTCATGGTTTTTATACCATAAATAATAACTCATAAAAAGTAAACAGTTCTCACTTTAGTCAAAGAAAAATGGAAAAGTGCTTTAACCCCCTTTTTCCGAAAATACTAGTTAATGTTATCACATTTGACTCAAACTTACTGACTTTGTTCACAAAGGGTATAAGTACTTCTCAGAATTTTTTATTGTTTTATTGTTTTTTGTTTTTTTTGTTTTTTTTTTTTCAAATTTTTGCCTTTTTTGTGGGTTTTATTTCACCTAGTCACACTTGTGGTGTTCCTGGTCAAAAATGACCGGACTCCAAACAATTGCTTGTAAATCTGTCATTATGCTATATTATCAACAAATATTGGATTCAATCATTTTGTCAAATTGTTTTCTTTCATTTTGGACTGGTTTTGTGTTTCTATTTGCATCTGATTAATCATAAGCCTCATTTATCCAAGAGTCGGCACCTCATTTTTTGAGTGAAAAAATATTTTTTAATGAATAATTTTCACAATATGAGATAAAAAATTATGAAAATTTGCATGGTTTCTCACACTAGTTTGCTTTAATGTTTAACCAGGAAGTTTGCTTTTAAATGCTTTTATTTTGCATGAAGTCACACTTGTCAAAAATGGCCAGCCATTGAATATGAATGGGGAAGATCACAAACAGAACCTATTATTTTGAAATGCTTTTATTTTCTGAAAAGGGGCGCAAAGTAACACTTATGCTGTTCCTGTTAAAGGAACTGTGTGTAAGAAATTTATTTCAGTTAATCATAAAATGGCCCTGACATGTCACTAGACATTAAGAAATCATGTTCATTTCAAATACTTATATCACTGACAACAGTGGTCCGGCCAGGATATTGTCATTTAAAAGTGAAAGTTGCAGCCCTCAACTGATGTTGATGTTGTCATGTTGTGTTTTGGTCTGAGGCGCCACCCTCCAGCTATCTACCAATCACGAAGTCAGTAGAGTTTCGTCATCCGGGTTGTCAGCTCTGCTCTAGTTACAGCTGCAGCTACGAACGTGTCGGATAAAACATGTATAAAGTTACGAAACCTAAAAGACCTCGTTATGAATCCGAAGCTTCCGTACACAGTGGATTTTCCATGGTCGCCCGTGCTAAATGCGTTCATAAAAAGCTTTATATCGCACCACTAGCACGGTATGAAAACAATCTATGTTCCGACTGAAATGTGGTATTACAGTACATCTTTACGAAATATTTGGCTAATCGCCTTTAGTAAATTTTTGCAACACATAATTACTTCGCAAAACATCTCTCGTGAAGCATAAACATAAGTAACAGAAGAAAAAAAAACTTATTGTGTAGGACTCGTCACTTGCCATTGGAAGCTCCTTGTAGCAGCCTACGTTCCTGCGGAATCCTGCAGCTTAGCTGGCAACCTCGAGTCAGGGGGGAGGGGGAGGGGATACGCCGTTCTACAGTATTTTGAAAGTGTTTGCAGTACCAGTTTTGGCCACAATCCTACATACGGTTCCTTTAAATCTGACCATTGTGACATACAACAAGGAACACATTAAGATTATTTACATTATAACATTTCATGGAACAACAAACCAAAACTGTTATATTTCAGTTATATATATCCTGCATACTGAAACAGACAATATCATGAAACAACAAGCTGAAGCTCTCTCTGTGCTAAAGCATTTATTTATAAACTTTCGTCTACTCTTTGAGAACATGAAAGTCTCAAAACCTAGGCTAAAGACAAGGTAGTTTAAGCGTGTGAGTGTGTGAGAGATAGAGATAGAGAGAGAGTTATCATAAAAGCATTTTTTGCATGCATTGCAAAACCAGTCCTGAATGAAAGAAAACAAGTTGACATGAAGATTAAATCCAACATTTGGTGATAATATAGCACTAATGACAGATTTATAAGCAATTGTTTGCACCACGAGTGTGACAGGAATCCGAACACAACCAGAGGGTTAAACCAGCTATTGTTTGACATTAATTGCATTCATATTCAGTGTTCCTTAAAATGTTTACAGATGTGTTTATTGCACACACACATTGGGATTCCATGTTTTATATGGACTTTCCATAGAAATAATGATTTTTAAAAACATGTACAAACATGTTCTGTCTGCTAATCCTACCCTAATCCTGATGTATTTTAAGAACATGAACAAATGAGTATTTGTATGCATTTTGTATTGATGTCAATGTTATGTAATTTTCTTTTTCTTTTTTTAATGTTAAGTTTTTGGCATAAGCTTAATGTATATGTAAACATTTTAATGAACTCTTTATACTAATGCAATAGTTGATTTAAAGCATTTCCATGACCTAATCTAACGTAAGAGCTCTTTACAATTGATAAGCATTATTTAACTCTTTACATATGAGCTTATTAAACAATAACAATGAATGAAGAGCTCAATATTTGTATATATTAATATATTAACTATAACTATTAACTGTAATCTAATAGTTTGCAAATGATTTGTAACTGCTCAGATTTCTATCATGTGTTTGACACGTAGAGCTTTATGGCCCATGAATGACAGAGGTGTCAAACGTTCCACGGCTGAACTGACTCTTTATCGGTTTATCGGCTCTTTATCTCAAATTCCCTGCCGTTCATTAGTCTGTAATGTGCAGCAGGGGGTTACCTCTTCCTCCAGCCTGCAGTCACAATAACAGGCTTCAGCCTACAATTACATAGTCAGTGTCAATCTTGAGGGAAAACATTGCGTCGGATGAGAATTGCATAAGAGTTTATAGGTACAAGAGGCATTTTGATGAGTTTTCTGTCTAGAAAATGATTTTAACATCTAAATTGAATGTAAATGAAAGCTAAAAACAAATGCATGTGGCAGAAATATCGATTTCAAGCGTCATTGCTAATCATTATTAGAAACAACGTCTGTGAGATCTGCGTCACCAGTTACCTAAAGAAATTATCTTTTTTTTATAAGGAGGAACAATAATGTTGTGAAATATTATTACAATTTGAAAAAAACTGTTTTATATTTGAATATACATTAAAATGTAATTTATTTCTGTGATCAAAGAGGAATTTTCAGCATCATTACTTCAGTCTTCAGTGTCACATGATCCTTTAGTAATCATTGTAATATGAGAATTTGCTTCCCAAGAAACCTTTCTGATTATTATCAGAACACAAAACCATTGTGTTGCTTAGAATGTTAGAATGTCAGTTGGCAGTTGATACAATTTTCAGGATTCTTTGATGAATAGAAGATTCCAAAGAACAGCATTTATTTGAAATTTAAATCTTTTGTAGCTTTTTGAATGTCTTTGCTTTCTTTTAAAATAAAAAAAAAAAAAACCTACTCTCTGAAATTTAAACTTTTGAGCTTTTGAAGGTGATACATTTTTCAGGATTCTTTGATGAATAGAGGCATTTTAATGACTTCTCTGTCTAGAAAATGATTTTAACATCTAAGTTGAATGTAAATTAAAAAGCTATAAATGAATGCATGTGGCAGAAATATAGATTTCAAGCGTCATTGCTAATCATTATTGATCCTCCAATGATTAGAAACAATATCTGTGAGATCTACGTCTTCAGTGTCACATGATCCTTTAGAAATCATTGTAATATGAGAATTTGCTTCCCAAGAAACCTTTCTGATTATTATCAGAACACAAAACCATTGTGTTCCTTAGAATGTTAGAATGTTTGTGGAAACATTGATACATTTTTCAGGATTCTTTGATGAATAGAAGATTTCAAAGAACAGCATTTATTTGAAATGTAAATCTTTTGTAGCTTTTTAAATGTCTTTGCTGATACCTTTGATCAATATAATGCATCTTTTCTGAATTAAAGTGTCAATTTCTTTTCAAATAAATAAATAAATACAACTCACTGACCTCAAGCGTTTGAGCTTTTGAAGGTGATACATTTTTCAGGATTGCTTAGAATGTTAGAATGTTTGTCGCAGTTGATACATTTTTCAGGATTCTTTGATGAATAGAAGATTCCAAAGAACAGCATTTATTTAAAATTTAAATCTTTTGTAGCTTTTTAAATGTCTTTGCTTATACCTTTGATCAATTTAATGCATATTTCCTGAATTAAAATATTACTTTTTTTTTAAATAAAAAAAACAAAAAAACCTACTCTCTGAAATTTAAACTTTTGAGCTTTTGAAGGTGATACATTTTTCAGGATTCTTTAATGAATAGAGGCATTTTGATGACTTCTCTGTCTAGAAAATAATTTTAACATCGAAGTTGAATATAAATTAAAAAGCTATAAATGAATGCATGTGGCAGAAATATAGATTTCAAGCGAACAATATCTGTGAGATCTACGTCTTCAGTGTCACATGATCCTTTAGTAATCATTGTAATATAAGAATTTGCTTCCCAAGAAACCTTTCTGATTATTATCAGAACACAAAACCATTGTGTTGCTTAGAATGTTAGAATGTTTGTGGAAAAATTGATACATTTTTCAGGTTTCTTTGATGAATAGAAAATTCCAAAGAACAACATTTATTTGAAATTTAAATCTTTTGTAGCATTTTAAATGTCTTTACTGACACCTTTGATTAATTTAATGCATCCTTCCTGAATTATAGTGTCTATTTCTTTTAAAATAAATAAATAAATAAATACAACTCACTGACCTCAAGCGTTTGAGCTTTTGAAGGTGATACATTTTTCAGGATTCTTTGATGAATAGAGGCATTTTGATGACTTTTCTGTCTAGAAAAATTGAATGTGAATGAAAAACTATAAATGAATGCATGTGGCAGAAATACAGATTTCAGTCGTCATTGCTAATCATTATTGATCCTCCATTGATTAGAAACAACGTCTGTGAGATCTACGTCACCAGTTACCTAAAGAAATGATCTTTTTCATGAGGAGGAATTGTCTTTTTTGGTCACACTGTGTGGGCAATGTGCTTTCTATTCCTGGGCAGTGCTTTTACGCCGCAGTTTCCATGGGAATTGAGGTGGCGAAAGCTTTCTTAAATGTCAACATTTAATAATTAGCGAATCTAACTTACTTGAAATGCATTAAATGTACAATTAAAAGCATTTCTTCACTCACAATTATGCACCGGCCTTCTGGAAGCGAAATGTCTGTGCTATTGTTAGTCCTGTTGAATCGCCATCAAGACTATGACACTTATCAGTATTTTCATCGTTCCATACGATCAAATGATTTTCAGTAAGTCTGTGTCTTCTCTCTGTTACCACAGCAACGGGTTGGCGAAGAGGATTGCTCTCATCAGCTTCCTGTCACTGGTCATGCTCATGAGCGTCCTGGGCAACCTGCTGGTTATGGTGGCCGTCTGCAAGGACCGGCAGCTCAGGTCAGAAACCGCCTGTCTCCGCCCACTGCTCTCCACTTATCTGTCAGCCCAGGGGAAAACATCCCTTTTTAGCATTTCATTTGTGCAGCTCGAGCGAACTGATATGACTCGTGTTTGAGGTAATTCTCACTGGATGGATTTTTTTCTGCTTTCCCAGAGTTTAAACGTTAGCTCAATGGCACGGGCCATCACTAAAATAAACAAATTCAAGTGCTTCTATTATAAACTTTCAGAAATATGTTTTTAGAGACTTAAACTTTATTCATTATAACTGAGAAAATAAACTGGATGGAAGATAAAATTACTCAGTGCTCAGTGAGGGATTGTGTGAATAGTTTTTTTTTGTTTTGTAATTTTGTCAAACAGATGGAATGTTTTGTTTTAATTGGGATGTTTATAAACCAGTGAATATCTCAGACATGACAAAATTCATTAAATCCATAATGTTTTCTGAATTAAATTGATGCCATTTCCTGGAGGATGATGTCCTTTGTTAGACTAGTAAGGTTTTGTTTTAAACATTGTGATTAGAGAAAGAAAAATGAATTGACAGTTTTTCATGTTAGAAAATACACTCAAAACTAATAATATATATATATATATATATTTTTTTTTTTACTTTTTTGTTCACTAAATTGCGATAAAATAAAGTTAATATTATGCATTATGTTTTTTTAAAATTGTGAAAAAATTTAACCAAGGCTGCATTTATTTGTTCAAAAATACAGCAATAACAGTAATATTGTAAAATATTATTACAGCTTTAAATAACTGTGTTCTATTTGATTATATTGTAAAATGTAGTTTATTCCTGTGATTTTAAAGCTGAATTTTAAGCATCATTACTCCAGTGTCACATTTAATAACATTTTAAATGTCTTTACTGACATCTTTGATCAATTTAATGCATCCTTGCAGCATTAAAGTATTAATTTCTTTTAAAATAAATAAATAAATAAATGCAACTAACTGACCTTGAACTTTTGAAGGTGATACATTTTTCAGGATTCTTTGATGAATAGAAAATTCCAAAGAATGACATTTATTGAAATGTATTCTTTTGTCACATTTTAAATGTCTTTACTGACACCTTTGATCAATTTAACACACCCTTGCTGAATTAAAGTGTTCTTTCAAAATGAATAAATAAAAACAACTTTTGAATGGTAGTGTATATGATGGAGACAATACTAATTGACCTTTATCTTTTGAACTTTTGAAGATGATAGATTTTTCAGGATTCTTTGATAAATTGAAAAATCCAAAGAACTGCATTTATTTGAAATTTAAATCTTTTTTAACATTTTAAATGTCTGTACTGACACCTTTGATCAATTTAATGCATCCTTGTTGAATTAAAGTATTAATTTATTTTCAAATAAATAAATAAATACAACTACCTAACCTTAAACTTTTGACGTTTTGAAGCTGATACATTTTTGCAGGATTCTTTGATGAATAGAAAATTCCAAAGAACGGCATTTATTTGAAATTTAAATCTTTTGTAACATTTTAAATGTCTGTACTGACACCTTTGATCAATTTAACGCATCCTTGCCAAATTAAAGTGTTAATTTCTTTCAAAATAAATAAATAAATACAACTTTTGAATGGCGGTGTATATGATGGAAACAATACTGTAGGTCTCTCAAGCCTGGAGGCTCCAGTAAGTGGTTTTTTTTTTTCTTCACGAAATCTCTGAAGTCACAAGAAAAATTATCTACGTTTATCAAGGTTACCAAGAAACTCTGTGTAGTGTCAAAGAGGGAGTCATGCACTGAATATGATGTCATGTTGGTAGTGATAAATGTCTTAAAATAGGCCGTCTGATCACTCCTCCTGCATGTGATCTCGTCTTTGACACACACTACACAGGTTAATGGTTAATTGTTAAGAACGAGTGTACAAGCTCATCATTGTTTAACAGTATCTCTGGCAACAGTGGGCGTTTTTTTGATTAGTTTAGCAGTTCACCCGCTCATAAACACTTATACATAGCCTCTTCGGGTTTCATTTCAGCAGGTAATTAGCAGCCTGTTAATTACTCCTTTGGAGTCCTGCTGGGTTCTTGGAAAACTACGCCATTGTTTTTTTGCATCAATGAAAGCTGAATGGAGCTCTGAGTCCTTTATTAACAGAAATAGTCCATGTCTGACAGGAAACAACAGTGCTTATTTGCTTAAGCTCCAGATCTCCACCCACACTGTATCACATCTCACTGTCTCACCATCATCTCACACTGCCTAGAAAGTGTCAACATCATCACAAATGTGCAATTTTAAGAAAGCTACTGATATGGCCAGAGACGGATAACTGAAGCAGACGATTCGCATTTGAAGCTGTAAAATAAATATAAAAGAAGACATTTTGAAGCATGTTAGTAACCAGTTTTGGTAACCATTGACTTCCATTGTGTGTGTGCCACCTTGAATGCTCACAAAACCTAATATTTACTTGTATTTTTAATACTTATATTGCAACGTCGCTAAACTAAAATAGGAACACGTGATCCATGTCAAAGCAGCTTTTCAATTCCAATTCCAAACGTTTTTTAAAGTATTTTTATGTGCTATAGCTGCAGGTTTGAGTGCTGGGATTGCCAGCATGCACTGGCATGAATAAATAATATGGTTGCATTGTTTGACCACTTACCCGTTTAATTTACATTGTTGTTGACTTTGTTATCACTCTTGTGATGTCAAGATGAGTTTGTCAGACTTTGTCTGAGTGAATATTATGATGAATATTAGATTAAAGGAAACATTAGAGGAAGCACATAATATGATTTTAAATAAATAAAAGGAAACTATTAAGTACTAACTGTCTTTGATGACACCAGGAGCGCAGCCAAGATTTCAGAAACGAAGGGGACAGAAATGCCAAATGTAATACCCTTTTTCTCTAATTGGCATTTTTAAAAAATATTTATTTATTTGCTTACTTACTTTTAATTGGCTAAGAAGTCAAATACACTTTCCCCTCCCCCTCCTGTTATCACAGAATAAGGCAGAAAATATATTTTATAGTTTCCCACTACCAGTCAAAAGTTTTTGAACAGTAGGTTTTTTAATGTTTTTAAAGAAGTCTCTTCTGCTCACCAAGCCTGCATTTATTTGATTCAAAATACAGCAAAAGCAGTAATATTGTGAAATATTTTTACTATTTTTACTGGAAAGCAATTGTAGAAATTAATACTTTTATTTAGCAAGGATGCTTTAAATTGATCAAAAGTGATGATAAACAAAATCTTTTAATTTCAGATAAATGCTGTTCTCCTGAATGTTCTATTTATCAAAGAAACCTTATAAAATTCTGTTCAGCTGTTTTCAACATGATAATAATATTAATAATAATAAAAATTAATTATAATGTTTTTTGAGCTGCAAATCAGAATTATTTCTGAAGGATCGTGTGACTGGAGTAATCATACTAAAAATTCAGCTTTGAAATCACAGGAATAAATTACATTTTCAAATATATTCAAACAGAAAACAGTTGTTTTAAATAGTAAAAATATATCAAAATTGTACTGTTTTTGCTGTATTTTGGATCAAATAAATGCAGGGTTGGTGAGCAGAAGAGACTTCTTTAAAAAAACATTAAAAATCTTACTGTTCAAAAACTTTTGACTTGTAGTGTCATTTTTATTTCTAATTTTTTATTCAGCATGTTAAATTGATCAAAAGTGACAGTAGAAAATGTATAATGTTATAAAGGATTTCCATTTCAAATACATTTTGTTCATTTAAAATTTCTATTTATCAAATATTTCTATAAAAATCTATCACAGCTTCTTCAAAAATGTTTCTTGAGGAGCAAATCAGCATATTAGAATGATTTCTGAAGGATCATGTGACACTGAAGACTGAAGTAATGAGGCTAAAAATCCAGCTTTACATCACAGGAATAAATTACATTTTAAAATATATTCAAATAGAAAACAGCTGTTTTAGATCATAATAATATTTAACTTTTTTTACTACATTTTTGATCAAATAAAAGCAGCCATGGTGAGAGTAAGAGGCTTCTTTTAAAAGAATTGAAAATCTTTCCAACTTATACAGTATAATGTTCATTTGATTATGTCAAGGTACTTCAAAGTTCATTCAAGGTTGCATAATAGCAAATTCTAAGACAGCCTGACATTTTAAGTTCACTTACATTATTTGCCTAGAATTATTAAGTGAACTAAAAAAAAGTTAATGCAAGCTGTTGACTACATGTTTTGTATCCTAAACACAGTGAAGGAGAGAAGAAAGCGTTTAGTGAGCTCTGTAAATGCCGTTGTTTTCTGACGTCTCTCAGCTTGGAGGCAGCGCTAGGCTTCTTATCTCCTCAAAAGTCATGCCACACATCGCTTCATACATTCCTCCTATACTTTTCCTCTGATTTATAAATTGCTTACCCTGTCTCATACCACCCAGATTCTTTCACTCAAGGGGCATGTTTCCATTTCACCAACAGAAGTCATGGGAAAAATAATCTACATTTCTCAATGTCACTGAGAAGATTCAAAGAGCGATTCACACGCTAAATGTTATGTCATGACGCTAATGAAGAATGCCTTTAAAATAGGCCGCCCTCCGTAGGGTCAAATGGAACATCTGGTGGCATTTTGCTTTAATGATGCATCCAAAAGGGATTTGTAAATACTGACACACTATCTGATGGTGTAATTATCGGATGCCTGTTGCTTTTCGTTCTTCAAAATTGGCGTCAAATGTGCATGAAAGCCAGTCAGTGCCCCTCTCTGCATTCTTTCAGACGTGTATATTGTTGACGTGCGGATGGTATGCGGATTTTATGCCGTGTTATGGTTACGTGACAGAATGATTTGAGCCTATTAATGCTTCTCTGTGAGCTATATATAGATCGGTGTGTTCAGGAGCTCGAGCGAGAGTTTTATTACTCATTAATAGGGTGCCCGGAGCTCTGGAGAGTCTCAAGGGGAGCGAACATTATGACAACCTATCAGCAACGTTCTGTACCACACACATAGCACATACACGTTCAGTAGCTATCATGTTACTGTTTTCTCCAAGTAACTGATTTGATAGTGTGAAGGAAACACATCTTGTCTAGCTGCTGTGTTTACATTCGTTATTGAATTGGAAGGGGTATTTCACCCACAAATGAGCACATTCTATGGTAATTCTATAGCCATTTTGTGCCCACTTTGCTCATTTCCTCTTTTCAATAAAATTTTCAAAAAGAGAACAAACATTTGGGTCATTTTGTAAATTGCCTTGAAATTGCCTTAATAGGTTTTTAAATTACAGATGTCTGCTTTTTGAATTTATGAGTCTTGAGTTTAAATTCATGAATAACAAATGTTAAAGTCAACATTATCTTTACTGAATTCATAATATATATGAGATTTTAGACTGAGATTTTTTTAAATTAAATTTTAAATAAGAAAATAATTCATTTCAAATAAGAAAATAATTCATTTTAGTCACTGTGTTCTGTCATGTTACTAACTAAAAAAAAAAAAAAAAAGATTTTATACAGCAGTTTTTCAAACAAGAAGTTAATGTTGAGTGAGTTATATTTTAATGCAATATTGTCTGTTTCTTTCTGTTTTGCTAATGAAAAGAACATTTGTGCGTCTCAGAACAACACTGTGGTGTTTCAATCCTGAATGAATTTGTTTTTGAACTAATCATTTGAGTCAATGATTTTATGATTCATTCTTAAAGACAGTCACTTGCTCATTTCTAAATGAATCAGCCATTTTGAATGAATCATTTGAACGAATGATTCAGTGAATTACTTGTAAAAAAAAGTGTAAATGACACTTAAACCACCAGTAGGTCATGGCAAGTCTGTGTCATAGTAAGTTATTCATGGAATCATTCGTTCAAACGATTTGTTTAAAACGGCAGATTCATTTAAAAATGAACAAGAATGTCTGTTTTTTAAATGAAATAAGAAAATATTTCATTTTAGTCACTGTGTTCTGTCATGTTACTAACTAAAAAAAAAATCAGATTTTAGCGAGTTACATTTTAGACACAGCATTGTCTGTTTCTTTCTGTTTTGCCAATGAAAATTGTTACAATCAAAGAACATTTATGCATCTTAGAGAAACACTGCTGAATGAATGAACTGTTTTTGAACAAATCATTTGAGTCAATGATTCAGTGATCCGTTTGTAAAGTCAGTAACTTGCTCATTTCTGAATGAATCAGCTATCTTAAACGAATCATTTGAACAAATGAGTCAATGAATCACTTGGCATGGATGAATAAATATGACACTTAAACAGCCAGTAGGTGGCGGCAAGTCCTTGTTATAATAAGTGATTAATTGAATCATTTGTTCAAAAGATTTAAAAATGAGCAAGACTGTCTTTATGAATGGATTATTGAATCACTGACTCAAATGTTTAGTTCAAAAACAAATTCAGGATTGAAACTCCACAGTGTTGCTCTGAGACGCACAAATGTTTTTTTTTTATTTTACATATATATGAGATTTAAGTTTAGATTTTAAATGTAATTTTCTTTCAAATAAGAAAATACTTAATTTCAGTCACTGTTCTGTCATGTTACTAACTTAAAAAATACATATTTTACACGGCAGTTTTACAAACAAGAAGTTAATATTGACTGAGTTACATTTTAGACACAATATTGTCTGTTTTTTCTCTTTTGCCAACGAAAATGGTTACAAAGAACATTTGTGCATCTCAGAGCAACACTGACTGAATCCTGAATGAATCAGTTTTTGAACGAATCATTTGAGTCAATGATTCAATGATCCATTCAGAAAGACTTTCTAAATGAATCAGCCGTTTTGAACGAATGGTTTGAACAAATAATTCAGTGAATCACTTATTATAAAATGGACGTGCCACCAAATCCAGAAAATATCAAGATATATATTTTTTGGCAAAATTGCACACCCCAAATATGAACTGAAACCAATATTTTTCACAGTTTTATTAACTGAAACCAATAGTGAGTTCCCAGTTTTATTGAGAAATCATACTGTATTGTTTTTACTAGGGCTGTAGCTATTGATTATTTTAGTAATCGAGTATTCTACTGATTATTCCATCGATTAATCGAGTAATCAGATAAGAAGTCATTTTCTTTATTAAAGAGCAATACTAAATATACAAGAGAAAATAAGATAGGTCTCTTAAATAAACAACAAATTTTTTTCCTTTTTAGAAAAATGAATATTTTTATTGCTAAAATTGCATACATTAATAACCATGAAAACTAAACCAATTTAATGCATTTATATACCAAATTACATTCAATATATATATATATATATATACAAAAATCAATTTCACATTACTTCAGAAAAAGGTAAACATTATAACGTAAAACAAAGGCATAAGTCAAGAAAATGAGGCATTTAGATTTAAGCCTATTTACGCACTATTTAATTCAGCTCAGAGGGACATGAATGCATTTAACTCGCAGTTACAAATGTATAAATAATATTTTGTTATTTTAAACACTGAATACTGATATTTACATGTATGTTTAAAATGAAGATACTTTAAATGTGAAATAAAAATCGCCAGTAGGTAGAAGTAAGTCACTGTTAAGTAAGTGAGTCATTGTGATTGAACTGAATCATTTAACGGGTGATTCATTCAAGAACTAAACACCGTCATGTTGCTCAAAGACGCAAAACAGTGTTGTGGTTGTGTTTGGAATAGTTATTTGTTGGCGAAATAGAGCAAAAACAGGCAATATGCTAAAACGTAAGTCTCTTAATATATCTTATTGTTTATTGATGAACTGTTGCATAAATCAGTATCACATTTGTAATCATGCTGAGGCACTCGTTTGATATTCACTAACTTTCTGTGTGTCACAGAGAAAGAATGAGACAATCAACATAAATGGCACTTAGTCTTTCACAAAACATAGCTAACTTAGGGACGTCATAACTAACCACCATTACTTTACGGTCTTAAATATGTCCAGCGTTTATCGGTTTGTGCGTCAGTAATAATGGTCCGTGAGGAAACACAGTGTTCCGTGTGTAGTTACAGTAAATGGACTAAACAAATAATGTGCCTCGATGATTTTTTTGTATTCGAGTTACTCCAGTTACTCGAGAAATCGTTTCAGCCCTAGTTTTTACACTTGTTATTGATGTGAAGTACCAAAGTTGTAAAATGACTATTTTTTTCAACTGAATTCATAAAAAAGAAGAAACTAACATTTGCTTTTTGTTTCTCCCGCAGGAAAATCAAAACCAACTACTTCATCGTCTCACTGGCGTTTGCTGACCTGCTGGTGTCAGTGCTGGTGATGCCGTTTGGTGCCATAGAACTGATCCATCAGAACTGGATCTACGGCGAGACCTTCTGCCTGGTCCGCACCTCTCTGGATGTGCTGCTGACCACCGCCTCCATCTTACACCTGTGCTGCATATCCCTCGACAGGTAAAAACAAACACCCTTTCATTACAGGATTCTCGTTGCGTGTAAATCAAGTGCTATTAATTGAAATTCTATAAACGTAAAGTCTTGGCACATGACTGCGGTTGCTGTTGTCATGGCAGCCATAAATTGTTTCGCCACAGAGGACGAGCACTTGAGAGTTTAGTTCTGCGGACTGTGTAGGGATGCTGTTTCCATGGCGATCTACGTGCGACCACACAAAGTCCCTTGCCAAGTAAATCGTCCACCAACACTGTGATTACGAGCCTAATAAACTCTTAAAGTCGAGCAATGGGAAGACATTTAAAAATATGTGAAATGTGGAAGACTGAGAAACATCTTGTTGCTGGACATCTTAGAATATGTAAATAGTCTTGTAACAGAAGAGTTTTCTTGAGGAGTGCAAAGAGATACGAATGGGTCCAGGGAACATTTGAGAGCGAGAAACAAACAAACTCTTTTTTTTTAGATACTGGGTGTTCAAGAAACATTTCTTGTTATAATCAATGTTGACAGCGCTGCTTAATATTTTATTTTCTCAGGATGCTTTGATTAATAGAGTGCTTATGAGAACATAATTTATTTAAATTTATTTAAAAGATATTTATTTATCTTTTACTGTCATTTTTGATCAATTTAATGCATCCTTACTGAGTAAGAATTCATTTTATTTTTATATTAAAAATGATTACATATATCTAATATATAATGTATATAATATAAATACATTTATTTTTATATATAAATAAAATGTAATTATCTAGTTTAGTGTTATAACGTTTTTTTAAACTATTTTTCAGCATATGCCCTGCCAAATATATATATATATATTTTTTATATTTTTAAATTATAAAAAATTACAATATAATATTACAAATATAAACCTGTTTTAATATATATATATATATATAATTAGATTTGTAATTATTTTTGACTTTAGTGCAGTGACAGAATTTGTATATGATAAAGGTTTTAATCATTTTATTAAATTAATTAATAGATTTAATTCACATGATGAAAAATTACAGTATAATATAATATATGTTTTAATTTTTAGATACACGTCTAAATATTTCTTTAAAATATCAAGCTTTTTTTAAACACTGTTTAAATTGGTTTTTATACTTGAAAATATATACTTGTATTTTAGGGAAGTTGATCATAATATCAGAAAGTCCAAAACATACGAAAATCTCAGATGTAGCAGATGCTTTTATGCAAAGTAACTTACAGCAGACCTATTACAGACAAAACCCTCTGGAGCAGCTGGAGGTTAAGTGCTTCACTCAAGGACGCAGTGGTGACAGTATCGATTAGAAACATTTCTTATGTTCATTTTTGCATGTTTATGATTGACGACGCATAAATGCTGTAGGTTTCATGAAAGATTGTTGCTCTTTGTGAAGCGTTACAGTTGTTTGTTGAAGTGACTGTAAATTTGGTCTGCTTCCATCCTCTTGGTGCTTTTAAAGAATTGATGTAATAACCACAAGAGCAAACAACAAAAAAATACAGGAGCCCCAAGAGGAACCGTTTTTATCAAAACTACCATCTTTTTCTTGGTTTGAGCTTATTTCTTTTCTGTGTGTAACTTTAGTGGATAATTCGTCTAAACTCTGTGAATGGGAATTCAACTGTAATCCGTTTTTTTCTTTTGACATTCTATTTAGTTTCTGGCCTTGTTCCCATCAAAAGCAAACGCTCCATCGTGAATAATAAAAGAAGAAAATAAGAGGTACTCGAATGCGGTTAGTATTTTGAGTGTCTTGTGTGGCACTGGCACATTGTAAAGCTACTCCACTTAGCAGTTCAATAAAGCACTAAGCTTTAGTTTGCACTTCCCTCTGGCGTCAACCACCCTTTCAGCTCTGGCCCTTTACCCCAGAGTGATGCATTAGACCTCCGCACTGATATTCAGGATGAGCTTTGAGTGCTCAGCTGCTTCCCTGCTTTACGTCATTCGGCCCCTGAAGTCACACAGGCCGCCTTCCAATGCCTCGTTTGTTAAAGGGGGCGTGAGGGCACAACGAGAGGAGGGGACTCGTATTATTTGGTTTGCTCTTTTTTCATTTGACGTGTACCTCTCTCTCTCTCTCTTTCGTCGTGAGAGTCAAATGATGTAATTGTCTACATTGCTGCATAACCTGCCTATTGCAGTCTATGCATAGCATATATTTCTGCTGGTAGTTGTATTTATGCCATCATAAACTGCTTTTGATGTAATGGCCATGACGTAAGGATAGTGCACCCAAAAATTAAAATTCTGTGATTTACTCACACTCAAGCTGTTCCAAACCTGTCTTAGTTTCTTTTTTCTGTTGAGCACAAAGGATATATTTTTTAAGAATGTTGGTAACTGAACAGTTGACGGCAGCCATTGAGGTCCATAGTATGGAAAAAAATAATATGGGAGTCAATGGCTACCGCCAACATTCTTCTACAAATATCTTCTATGTTCAACAGAAGAAACAAACACATACAGGTTTGGAACAAGTAGAGGGTGAGCAAATGATGATCAAATATTCATTTTTGAGTGAACTATCCCTTTAAATGTAAATTAAATAATCACAGCAATCAATTTAAATATAAGATTCCTTGAGAAAAAGAACACTTCAGCATTTTTTTTTCTCCAAATAATACACTGTAAAAGAACATACATGTACAGGTAATGCTTTCATGCACTTATAAGTGCAATTAAATGAAAATGTACAGTAGTTTAATTTTATATTGAATGCAGTTAGCTGAACTCTGCCTACTTCTTCAGCTTAAAAAGTTAAGTTGAACTTAAAAAAAATAATTGAAATTGGTTAAATTAATTTGATGAGTTTAATTGAACAAACATATGCTGATATAACTTTACAGTGCATTTCCGACCCATCTAAGTACAGTACAGCTCATATATGTAATTTCAAATTTTTATGTGTGTTTTATTTATGTTGAAATATGCTGTTGAATGTAAAGACAAGATTTTATGCTAAACTAAAATATACTTTCATGTCAGTTCTGTTGAACATTGTATGTCATGTATTTACATTTGAAATGATGAAGTTGCAATTTAGTACATAAACTTTAATGTAATACTAAATAACAAAATGATAATCAATTATAAACAAAATTATTTAAATGTACTGTATTGTGAATGTACTGTACCTTAAAAATGTAAAAGTAAAACCTTTAATGCAACATTATTACAAAGTGCACTTTTTAAATGTGTTATGTTACTAATATATTATCTGCAAGTGCATTTTTTAATATATACTTTTAAGATTTGAATCGTAAGTGCACGTTCTGTACAACTAAGTGCAGTTTAGACAAACTAGAAATGAATGAATGGATTCCTTCCAGATTGGCCAAATGAGAAACTTAAAAGAAAATCCAAACTTCTCTCTTCCCTAAAATGAAAATACATGTGACCAAGTTTCAAAAACACCGTAAGCACAAAATATTCCATATGACTTATGCGCAGTATTCCAAGTCATATGAAGCCATTTGTGTGAAGAATAGACTTAGTCTATTAAAGTTTATTTACAAAAAAGGCTTGTTTTGAAACACTTTCATTGAACTCATTTTGCGTTCCAGAGGAGGAAGTCTTTTGACTTTTTATTTTTAAACCTTTCCTTAAACCCACTGATTGCCCTGATTGATTATGGCGATGTGGCATATGTTTGTACGTGATTGTTTGAGGGTTGCAAAAATAAAAAATGTCCTAGGAAGAGATTTTTATGCTACCCTCTTCATTATCTCCGTGTTTCCGTTCATCTTGTCTTTCCTGTTACTATTTATTGATATTGCATTCACGCTCCACCTGGCATCTACTCCCAGCCCCGTCATGTGATTTCATAAGAACAGTAATGTTTTCATGAGTACGAAGGAACGAAGAGGATCCAGTCTGCTCGGCTCCACTTATTGCAATCATGAATCTCTTGCACGGGAAATGGCGCACATTCCGGCTATTTCACAAGTCATTTGCCCGTCTGAGTGTTGACAATGAGGCTGGCCGGGTGTCCTTCAGGCACTCACTTAGCACATACAGCAATAATAGCCATGTCATCTCAATTTAGACTGTGTGAAATGCGCTCCGCCTTGTTCTTAAAAGCTGTTTTCTCCCATGTAATTCTTCTCCGGCCTTCGGGTTAGTAGCAGTCTCTTCTCATTTCTCACACGAACCTCACGCGCCAAGCAGCATGTGTTTAGAGTCTGCGATGCAGCGTGAGTCTCTTCAGATGATCTGCAGTCTCAGTGTTGATTTTAATGCCTAATTTAGTGCTCTCCATTATGCCTCCACTCATCTGACTCATTCCGGTTGAATACTAATTGTAGGTGCTCGTTAGCTGTGTTATTTGTACGTCACGAGCCGCCACATACATGTTTTAGAAACTCCTGTAGTTCTTCCTGATAATTCCTGTGAGTATCAGCAGGTGAGAAATTCATTGTCTTCTGGGTGACTTGTGCAATATACACGATAAAGCAAGGTTATATACTTTATGGCGTTATAAATAGGTGCAGAGAATAGAACATGCACAAAGCCGTCCCAAAGGTTTTGCGCTCGCATTGTGCTTACATCAGAGTAAGCCATGCAGAAAATGACACACTGGAGTCACGGCAGAACACACAATGTCAACATGCCACAAAGGCAAAAATCATTGTTCTCATTATTATCTTGTGGTGTAAAGTTACCTGCGCATTAAAACTGCAGCTGATATTAAAGAGGTATTTCATAAAAAAATGGAAATATGTCTTCTTTTATATATAACTCTATCTTTCTGTGTGAACTTCGTCTTCATGGCATGCATGTTTAATATTGTATGTCTTGTTGCATTCGTAGGTTCTCAATTGCTTTTTCAATTCATTTTTCATTTGCAAGGATAATCCATGGCTATGTGCATTAAATGATTGCACAATGTCAAAGGCGTAGATTTGATTTTTTGTCATTGGTGGAGACATAACGACAGACAACAGACATTTAATCGTCCCTACTAAATTCTACGCCCTTGAAAATCATAACAAGCTGTCTGACTTAGGAAACTATAGTTCTGTCCTTAAATATATAAAGAGGTCAAACATTAGATTTCACAAAAAGCTTATGGACATAATTCTAATTTAAGTCAGTCATTGAAGTGAGTTGCTGATTTTGTCACTCTTCTGATGAAGATGTCATCCCCACACAGAGAAAATTTGATCAGATTTTTTGATGTTTTTGATGTTTTGCTACACTAACCATAGTTTGCAACCCCGATCTAAATCAAATTATTCACGATCCGCAGTCCTCGATCTGAATCGCGAATCATTCAATTTGTGAAATGATTCGCGAGCCCGCTCTAAAGTTCCGATCTGAATCAAAAGATTCACGAACCCGCTCGGAGCGCGGATCGCGAATCATTCAGTTCGCAAAATTCCGATCTGAATCAAAAGATTCACGAACCCGCTCGGTGCGCGGATCGCGAATCATTCAATTTGCTAAATGATTCGCGAGCCCGCTCTAAGGTTCCGATCTGAATCAAAAGATTCACGAACCCGCTCGGTGCGCAGATCGCGGATCATTCAATTCGCAAACTGATTCGCGAAACCGCTCTAAGGTTCCGATCTGAATCAAAAGATTCACTAACCCGCTCGGTGCTCGGATCGCGAATCATTCAATTTGCTAAATGATTCGCGATCCTTTTTTTCATTTTATTAAACAGTACATATATCCAAAACAACAAGACAGTACAATTATAGACAATGATTCGCGATCCATGCTCCGGAGCGGGTTCGCGAATCATTCAATTCGCAAAATGATTCGCGAACCCGCTCTAAAGTTCCGATCTGAATCAAAAGTATCACGAACCCGCTGGGAGCGCGTATCGCATTCATTTCGCAAAGTGATTCGCGATGATTGGTTTAACTCTTCGGAGATTCTAAAAGCTTCCTTTCACCCATCACTATACGTGCTTTTTAAAATCTTTACAAGCGATGTCGACATTCGAAAATGAAAGGCTGTTTTGATCTGGTTTTGCTAGTGAATTACTTGAACTGAATGATCGAAATCACAAGATTGAATCAATCGGAGCGGTTCCAGCGTAAACGACTCGCTCAATTGATTCGGTTTGTCTTTTCCTCCGGTTTTCGCGTCTTCGGCCGTGTTTACATGACACTGACAGTACTACTGCTGGCTTAGCTTGCTAGTTTTATGACATTAACTGAAACAAGCCAAAAAAGTTTGTGTTTACAAATATCAATATTTCCATTCCTAGGAATGGAAAGTCTTACACAACTTTCTACACAAATCTACGAACATATTCATATAAAGTAACCGGTTTACTGCTAACTAGTAAAAAACACTCTATTAAAATGACAAGTTGCACCTCAAAATGCGTGTTAGATGGAAACATTGTACATTATGGTCGAGTTTGTAGCTTAATTCGCTATATTTTATATAGTTTGAGCACTGCAGTTCAGCTGGTGACCATTAAATAGGAAATCTGTTGAAAACATCCAGTCATCTTACACCATGTAAGTGAATGTTCAATTTATCAGTAGATATTGTAATAAATATTTGAGTAATTATTGTTGTACCTGATTGTGTTAGTCTATATAGAGTGATAGTTAATGTAAAAATAGTAAATGGGAGAAGCAGATGAACAGAAAACAACATAACAACAAAGTTGAAGAGGGTAAACCTTATCATTAAACTACTTTATATGTTCTTACATTGCCCATGTATTTAATGTCTGTCCATGAAAGTGCACAGTTTTCAAGTGTATTTACGGTATTGGTATATTGGTAGGAAAATGTCCCTAGTGTCCCTACTAAATTCTACACCCTTGTACAATGTGCATTAACCTAATTGCACACTTAGCCATGGATTGTGATGCTTACACCATGCTCACTTGTCAGCGTGGGCAAGTTAAAGCTGTCATTAGCTAAATATTGTAGGCACATGTTTTTTGGGATTTGTCAGATCAGTGTGTTAACCCTTTCAGCATATCTTGGCATTGATCTTGCTTGTTTTCGCCGATTGAAATCAATGTTGAAACAGCATTTATCAGGTTTTGTAATGTCTGAGAAGTGGCACACTGTAATCTGGTTACTGTCAGCGTTGGTTTGCGTCTGTCAGTGTGGTTCGAATTGGCCTGTAGGAATGCAGACTATATAAAATCTTGTATAATTACAGCCCTAGTAATGTACTGCCAGTTATGTTATGTTATAAAGGTTAAGCAATAAATGGTATTGATAGTTTTGACAGTGAATTGTTACTACTGGGAATCATCTTGAGGGCAAATTTGACCTTCAGCCCTCCTTATCCTGGTCCAAAAGTTTTTGCCAGCAATGTAATCCTCCACAGTGGATTGCATTGAGACCACTTAAATTACTGCATGAATCAATCAGTTCACAAATTCACAGAAAAATCTTGCTAAATATGTAGTTGTACTTGGAAATGCCACTGTTACAGAATTAAAATGGGTTGCGAATGCAGTTTCATATTGACCTTAGACATACATTTGCAACAAGTCGCATTTTTAGCAATTTTAGCAATGCTTTTTTAGTTGTTTTTACTCCAAAACAGCACAAAGGATGCTTGAAAATAGGATTCATTTCAGTGTAAAAGTATGGTTCTGGAGTGTTTAATGTAGGATGTACTGACAACACAGAGCCTGTGACCTGGCAAGAAAACGTCTGCAAGTTGTAAATTGATCTAGGAGCTTTTGCTGTCCCGACTATTTGCAGACTTCAGCAGCATGGAAGAAAGAGACCCAGATGGCACTACAAAAATGAAATGTGGAGTGCCGCACCTGATCAGTCTCCACACAGGGAACAAAAGAGCAACAGGGGAGCTGTCAGGAAGTCTTTCAGTGGCGGTTACGAAATGCCGTAGACTGTTGCACAGTGGGACCGCAGTGTTATTCCTCATTAAGCGGATGCATTCCTGTAAGATTTCATTTGAGGTCGTAATCATTTAAATACAAATGCGCCCTTTAGTATGTGTCATTTTTATTGGAAAAACAGCACGAGCGTGATACTTTCCGCTCGTATTCCAGCTTCCATTTTTAGTACGAAGAACTTTGCACTTTTCTGTCCTAAACTTTATATGACAACAATAAAGATTGTGTGTTTTCCAGACTCGTTTTACTGCTAGTAAGAATTAGCTGTTTAAATCTGTATGGGTGTCACATGGGCTTTATGTCCAGACTTCTAGATCTCTTGACAGCTTAGAGCAAGATTCTTTGTATAAGTAATTTATAAACTTTATAAAACCAACTAAAAATAGCCACACTCTGCCTTCATATTCCTCCATTTCGGAATGAAGCTTGAAACTTGAAAGAGTTGGAAACGGTCAGCAGAGGCACGAGCCTGTGAAAGCAGTGATATAGGTGGCTCCCGTTCGTGAGCTTATAGTCATTAGAAGTGTGTGTCTGTCCGTTCAGCCCAGACGTTTGCTTTTCATTTGGCTGGAGGTTAATTTCTCCACATCACACGCTTGTCCGATGCCAGCCAAGCTTGGAATTGGATTTTCACGCAGACTTTCACGACGCTATTTAACCCAAGGCCCTGGACCCTCAGGGAAACCCGTTTGCATGACTGATCGTTCGTACATGCTTCGGGAGTTGTGCAAAAACTCACAGCAGATTGCGGATTCTGATCACAGGTCTGATTTCATGTCTCTGATCAAATAGAAAACCAATGAGCACCATATGGACAGTGCTTCAGTGCTTCTTGAAATTCACTGTGTGTTTTCAGAAGAAAGCCATGTGGTAGCCTGATGGGACTTGCTGCTGTAGACTGATGATCGATAATTCGAGGTGTCAGTTTTACCTAAAAAAGAAATTGAACTCTATGACTACAGAGAATCACATATATGACCATTGAGCTGTTTGACATTACTGACATTTATATTTATTGCTTAAGGCAATATTTTTGGACTGTTTGGCTTTTCATAAAAACATCCAAAATACACTTTAAAATGTTTGTTTTATGGCACTTTATCTATTTGCATCAGTTGGTTTTAATCGCAATACACATCTTTAAAGGCTGTTTTCTCAAAAGTATTTTTTCGACTGCACTGAGCCAGAAATCTCCATTTCAAGTGTACTTACTCACACCAAACTTTAGTTTATTCCTATTTATTTTCTGAAGGTTTTTACTGAGATTTTTAATAGTTTGCTTTTTATCATTAGCCTGATTTTTTTTACAACAATTTATTTTCAAAAACATGTACAATTTTGGGTTTATTTCTGAAAATTATGTAATTTTTCATTAACATTACTATTTTTTCTGTTATTTCATTTGACTTTAATATTATCAATATTTTTCATGTGAATGCATGAAGGATACATTGTTTTATGTGGCTAAAGTTTTGTGATTACTTATTGTCTTACAAATAGAAATCAAGAACAAAGGATTTGAGATCCATGCTCCGAAGTCCCGATCTGAATCAGATGATTCGCAAACCCACACCGAGGTTCTGATCTGAATCAAAAAATTGATGAACCTACTCTGAAGTTCTGATCTAAATCAAATGATTCACGATCTGTGCTCCGAACAACGTTCCATCGTTTCAGATCAGGACTTCGGAGCAAAGCCACTCTAAACTTCCAGTCTGAATCGAATGATCACGAAGCTGCTCTGAAGTCCTGATCTGAATCAGATTTTTTGCGAAGCCGCACTGAAGTTCTGATCTGAATCAAATGATTCGCAAACCCACTCTGAAGTTCTGTTCTGAATTAAATGATTCACAAAGCCGCTTTGAAGTTCCGATCTGAATCAAATGATTCACGAAGCTGCACCAAAGTTCCAATCTCAAATAAATGATTCATGAACCCGCTCTGAAGTCCTGATCTAAATCAAATGATTCACAAAGCCGCACCGACGTTTCAGTCTGAATCAAATAATTTGTGAACCCGCACCAAAGTCCTGATCTGAATCAAATGATTTGTGAAGCCGCACGAAGTACCGATCTAAGTCAAATAATTCGCAAACCAGCTCTGAAGTTCTGATCTGGAAACATTGTGCGTTATTATTGAGTTTGTAGTTTAGTTCGTTATATTTTAAATAGTTTGACCACTGAAGTTCAGCTGGTGACAGTTCAATGGTAAATCGGTTGAAAGCATCCATTCACCTCATACCGTTGAAGTAAATGTTCAATTTATCAGTAGAAAAAAAACAAACCTTTCTTAACATTTTATCGCATTTTTGAATCTCACTGTGTAGTTGATCATTTATTTTATTAAAATAAAGGCTGCTTATCCCTTGCCTCGGGCACCATATGAGTCAGAGCCACTACTGTTCATTGGATCTGTGATGTTGTCTCAAGCCCGCTTGCTTTTTTCCACCGCGATTGCTTTCATCCCTTTAGATAGCGCTTACAGGTGCCACTGTGAAAAATCAATACGCTAGTTGAGCACGTACACAGAGGTGGCTCTGTGACATCCATCACTGACAGGGCTGTGGTTGGCATAAGCAGCAACAAACCATAGCTGATAGTCAGCCCCAGAATTGCAAGTCTTCCAGCCAGAATTTCTTCACAGCAGACTGGGTGTAGGTGTGAAAGGCCAAGAGGCGGTAATTTGTTTATCGCTCGCTAATATCTGCCAAAGACACTTGAAAATATAAGGGCCAAATCCTTGAGGACATTATGGGCATGTGATGATTTTAATGAGCATTTTACATATTGTTCTTTATGCACTAAAGCAATCGCTGTAATTGTGTCACCTCATTTTAATTATGTTTGGTTTTATTAACACTGGCTGATGTAAATGCAGCCAGAACAATGAGAGAACATTAAGCCCATTATGCTCATGCGTAGCCTTAGTTATGCTGTCCCAATTCAGCTGTTTAGAGAAATGGGAATACTCTAAGAAAGTGCACTTTAATTAAAACAACAAGAAGCTGGTGCTTACAACCTTCAAAGTTGCAGACCAATAAAAAACAAAGTGAACTGTACTACCGTTCAATACTTTGGGGGTCAGTTTTTTTTTTTTTTTTTAGGAAATTATATTAAATTAATCAAAAGTATGACAGTAACAACATTTATAATGTTACTAAAGCTGTTCTTATAAATGTTCTATTCATTAACAATTCTTGAAAAAAATAATGGTTTGTACAAAAATATTAAGCAGCTGTTTTCAATATTAATAATTGGAAATGTTTTTTTGAGCAGGAAATCAGCATATTAGAATGATTTCTGAAGAATCATGTGACAGTAATGATCCTGAAAATTCAGCTTTGCATCACAGAAATAAATAATATTTTAAAATATATTCTAATAGAAAACAGTTATTTTAAATTGTAATAATATTTTACAATATTACTGTATTTTTGATTAAATAAATGTAGCACTGAAATTATTATCAATTTTTCAAAATATTATCAATTATTCAGTTTGTGAAATGATTCAAGAACCCACTCCAAAGTCCCGATCTGAATCAAATGATTCACAAAATCACACCGAAGTCCCAATTTGAATCAAGTGATTCACAGACCTTCTCCGAAGTTCTGTTTTGAATCAAATGATTCACTAAGTTGCACTAAAGTCCCAATCTAAATCAAATGACTTGCGAACCGACTGAATTAAATGATTTGCAAAGCTGCGCTAAAGTTCCGATCTGGATCAAATGATTCATTAACCCTGCTCTGAAGTCCTGATCTGAATCTGATTATTTGCGAAGCTGCTCCGAAGTTCCAATCTGAATCAAATGATTCACAGACCTTCTCCGAAGTTCTGATCTAAATCAAATTATTTGAGAAGCCACACCAAAGTTCCGATCTGAATCAAATGATTTGGTAAGTTGCACTAAAGTTCCGATCTAAATGAAATGACTTGCGAACCCACTCTGAAGTTTCGATCTGAATCAAATGATTTACAAACCCGCTCTGAAGTTCCGATCTGAATCAAAGGATTTACAAAGCTGAAACTTCAGCTTTGCATCACAGAAATAGATTACATTTTAAAATATATTTTAATAGAAAACAGTTATTTTTAATTGTAATAATATTTTACAGTATTACTGTATTTTTGATTAAATAAATGTAACATTAAAATTAAGAGACTTCTTTAAAAAAAAAAACATTAACACATCAAAACACAGAACCTTAAACTTGGTTAACTGACCCAACTTTAAAAAAAACAACCAAATGTCCAATTCAGAAATAGTGCTGGGTTGCAGCAAAGTCATCTGACACCAGCTGGGAATGATTTAAGACTGTGAGTAATGCTTGCTCAGTGCTTCTGACCCGCTAACAATACTTCCTCTCGCTGCTGCAAATCTCCCAAGCCCTAACCTTTCCAAATTTGTTACAGAAGAATGATGTGTGGGTCCTGTTCAAACTCCCCCATATAAAGAGTCAATAAACTGCATCAGGATGTTATTTGGGGACCTAACGTAGGCATTTTAGTGGAGTTGTGTTGTAAATTAGACACAACAGATGACTCAGAACACCTGTTGTGTTTCCAGCAAGGTGAAATGTGTCAATTCTGCACCACCAAATGAAATTATAAAAACAGGAGTCCAGAATTTGGACAAGCATCAATGCCTTCAAGCCAGATGCAACACAAACTCTGACCTGTAGGGGCAGAGGACGTATTGATGCGTTGGGGTAGAGCATGTTGTAGCTTTAAACATGCTTTGGTGAACACATGGTTGGGTTAGCAGACTCCTTGGCCGGAGGCATGGATGTAAACAGGAACCTCGACACACACAGACTGAAGCTTTGACACATCTGGGTTAAGGAGAGAGAAAAAGAGAGACCTGTCCCGTTTAGTTGAAGGGATTGTGAGTAAAGTCTGTCCTCTGTGGCTTTTTCTCACTCTTTGAAATACCAGACCTCTCCAAACACGCATCCTTGATAGCCACAAGGCACAACATCCGCGGCTCATCTCTCAATGTGCAGTGGATGGCGAAGTGTGAGGCTTAGAACGTGATGGGAAGTGAATGGTGAAGGGTTGTGCAATGGGTAAAGACCTTTCGGGGCATGGTCCTTAAATCTTCAGTTCTTCAGGAAGTCAGAGATTGTTTCTATCAAAGAAGAATAGTTTAACTTTTGAGTTTTAGCAGCAGCCAGGTGTTTCTTTGTGGGCTTTTGTTGTGCACTTACACTTTTTTATGCACTTTTATGACACTTTTGTGAGTCACCAAGTTGTAACTTATTACAGGTCAAGGATTACTTCACCTTTTAAACTTTCCTCTCTCAAACTGAGAGTAGTCTTTGTTAACTGAGTGGCATTTATTTAACAGTCAAGAGGTTTTTTTTTTGTCTTTTTTTCCGTAACCCTATTTATGTTTTTTTTTTACAGAGACCAGTCATAGACTATACAGCATACACTACCATTCAGGAGTGTACATTCAGTACAATTTATTAAAAATAAATTAATACTTTTATTCAGCAAAGAATGCATTAAATGGATCAGAAGTGTAAGTGCATGCATTTATAATGTATAAAGAATGAGAACGGAGCTCAGAATGCTATAGCTAAAGGTGCTGTATGTAGTTTTTTGACTGTACTAAAGCATAAAAATATCATATGTTTGCATATATTTAGGAAACATGCTAAGTTCACATACTTTTTTCTCCCAAAAAACGATACTACAGCCAGTTATTCTACTTTGAAATGTGTGTTCTGTGTCGGAATTTTTGTTTTGATCTTTTTTGATCTTAGTCGGAATTTTTGTTTTTGAATAGTATTTCAACACTCCGGGTTGCCAGATGGTGGAAAACGCAGTGTACTGCAGCCATGGTAGCCAGCAAATGAACCGAGTCAAAGATTGCAGATTCCACATGACCTACAAAGCCATCTAAAAAGCTCCATGTCCAGAGGAATATTAAAATGTGGATAAATTGCCTTCCATTGTCAGTTGCACTTGTTCCTGTCGCATGTCCTTAATCTGGCAACCCGCTGCATTTTTCCATACTGCACCTTTAATGTGAACAGTGTCATTTAAGATTAGAATGGCGGATCAGAAAAGGTTAAGAATCCGTAGCAGCTTGACAGAAAGTGTTTTTTTCAGTCTTCCAGATGCTTGATAGGTTGACGTTTTGTCAGTCAGGGCCACTGACAGGTCAACATCCTTCAGGCTTTTCAAGGTTGTTGTCTATCACATGCATATTGAAAATGCATTTTCCAAGAAAATGTATACCTGTTGTTGCATAATAATAGGTAATTCTGGTAATTGGTAATTCTGCTCACCAAGCCTGCATTTATTTGATCCAAAGTACAGCAAAAACAGTACAATTTTAAAATAATTTTACTATTTAAAATAACTGTTTTCTATTTGAATATATTTGTTAATTTCTATAATTTCTCCAACCTGTAAAAAAAGTAGTGTATATAATGTTACAAAAGCTCTTTATTTCAGATAATTGCTGATCTTTGGATTTTTCTATTCATTAAATAATAATATAAATAGTAAATGTTTCTTGAATGGCAGATCAGCCTATTAGAATGATTTCTGAAGGAAATAACATGACACTAAAGACTGGAGTAATGATGCTGAAAATTTTGATTTGATCACAGGAAAAAAATTACATTTTAAAATATATTCAAATAGAAAGCAGTTATTTTAAATAGTAAAACTATTTTACAATATTACTGCTTTTGCTGTATCTTGGATCAAATAAATGCAGGCTTGGTGAGCAGAAGAGACTTCTTTAAAAAAAACATTAAAAATCTTACTGATCAAAAACTTTTTACAGTTAGTGTATGTGCAATTAATTCATGTTAATCGTTTTGAATGTACGATATGGCAGGACAAATGATGAATATTCAACATCTTTACCTTTCCTTCCAGGTACTATGCCATCTGTTGCCAGCCGCTGGTCTACAGGAATAAGATGACACCGCTGAGAGTGGCTCTAATGATCGGAGGATGCTGGATTATCCCAACCGTTATTTCCTTCCTACCCATAATGCAAGGCTGGAACAGTATTGGCATAAATGATTTGGTGAGTCACATTCATCAGATGCTCGACTGTTTGCGCTGATAAGGTTTGCGAAGGCAGCCTGACTGATTCTTGTAATAATGATGTTTCTTTGATTCTCTCTCACCTTGCAATCAGGGCAAGTGTAGATTATTAAAATGCTCTTTAAAAAGTGCAGGAAGCGATTATAAGGGAAACTTGTGACGCATGCAAGGTCTTTTTCAGGCATCTTCTTGGCTTTCTATACATTTTACAAAATGCAATTAGGCATCCATGCATAGAAGCCAAGCTACTGTCCGTGTTTCTAGGAAAGCAATTGCAGTACGCAGGGGCTCTCATAAAAACCAGCTTTGAGGGTTGGGATGATTGAGGAGAAAATTAAATGCCACAGTCTCAGGTAGGGAACTTAATCCATTACTTAGCAGTAAACAAACAAAGATGGCCCTGGGTGAAGACGGATGCACCATAATTAAGTCACGCTGGAGAAAGGAAATGGTTTTCTCTATGGTTTCCACGTGCTTGTTGTAAATGTAATGTTTCATGTGACACCGTTTCTGTTTTACTCTGCTGTTTTCAGCCTCTGGTAACTGACCGGATGGGCTGTATCTAATGCAGGCTTTCCCATATGGTGTTTTGTGAATTGATGAAAAGCTAATATTTAGTACAAAGTTAAAATAAATAAACGTTTTTGCACAATTAATTAAAATCGTGATATAGCTTTCACAGTTCGCAGTAAACGCTGCTTCTCACAAACTCACAAACAAAAAATTTACAGATAATTTACTCACCCTCTTGTCATCCAAGATGTTCATGTCTTTCTTTCTCCAGTCGTAAAGAAATTATGTTTTTTGAGGAAAATATTTCAGGATTTCTCTCCATATAGTGGACTTCTATGGTGCCCCAATTTTGAACTTCCAAAAAGCAGTTTAAATGCAGCTTCAAAGCAAAAAATTCACAATTTATAAACTTTTTAACTTCAAATGCTCGTCTAGCTCTGAGTGAACTCTGTGTTTATGGTTCAATACAGTTAGGGTAGGTCGAAAAACTCCCATCTCATTTTCTTCTCCAACTTCAAAATCATCCTACATCGCTGTTTTAATTTTTTTGTAAAGGGCATTTGATCATCTTTGCATGTTCACTTTGTAAACACTGGGTCAGTTTATGCAGAGCTAGACGAGACAAGCATTTCGGTTTAAAAAGTATATAAATTGTAATTTTTTTTTTTTTTTGAAAATAATCAATCGTTTTGCTAGATAAGACCCTTGTTCCTCAGCTGGGATCATTTAGAGCCCTTTGAAGCTGCATTTGAACTGCATTTTGGTTCAAAGTGCAAGTTCAAACTCGCAGGCACCATAGAAGTCCACTATATGAAGAGAAATCCTGAAAAGTTTTCTTCAATAAACATAATTTCTTTATGACTGAAGAAAGAAATACATGAGCATCTTGGATGACAAGGGAGTGAGTACATTATCTGTACATTTCTGTTTTAGAAGTGAACTTCTCCTTTAACTTGCGTGTGTTAAGTTCACTTTTTTTACACGTTTGGACAATTTTCGAAATTTCTGTGGATAGAAGTTTACTGCATTCACTAAAATTCCACTAAAAAACAACTTGAAGATGTAAAAATGTGAAAGTTAAGGATTTTAAGACAAATAATATTCTAACTTGCAGTGTAAAATGACATAATTAGTAGGCCTATAATTATTAAATACTATTTATTTTTTTAATTTTACAGAACAATTGTGATATATATATATATATATATATATATATATATATATATATATATATATATTATTTATTTATTTTTTAAATAGAGTTAAAACAACAACAATGATGATGATAATAATAATAATAATAATATGCCCCAAAGTTATATGTGAAGAGTTTATTTGCAAAAACAGATAACTCCATTTTTATTTATTTTCAGAAATCATGTTTTTTTTTTAATTGTGCCTTCCAAGTAATCTCAATTAAACTGCAGTTGGGTTGATTTGGTTTAGTAATAATACCTTAAACAAATACAGGTAACTTACAAAATTAAAGTTCACTGAAAGTATGTTTTATATATATATATATAAACATATATATATATACATATATATATTAAAAGTTTGTTTTATAGCAAAAGCAAGTAACTCCAACAGTTTTTAAAAAAAAAAAAAAAAAAAAAAAAGCTCCACCTTTCATGTTTCAGAGTTTCATTTTCCTTTTATGCCCTGAAGAAGTTATCAAGTTTGTTGAAATTATCCATCCTCGATCACTTGCTTTATTGACACAAAGTGTTTAGGGTTCATATCGCATGTGTGGAGAACGGCACTCTTTTTGTTTTTTTTTTGTTTTTTTGTTTTTTTGTGGCGATTATAGGTTTTTGCAAATAAACTCTTCATGTGCAGCCCTATATATAAATAATTAAAAAAAAAAATAAAACACTTACTAAAAACAATATTTTTCAGGCCATGCTTCATGAAATTTTACATCTAAGGGGTTCAGCTTGCAAAAAAGTTTGGGAACCCCTGAGCTAATATATGTAAGAAATAATCAAGACTTGAAGTGGTTTTCTCTGCCCGAGTTTGTAGCTTCCTTCAACCTGCTTTTTCAAGGAAAAAATAAAAAATAAAAGAATAAATTAGCATTCTATTCAAAGTAAATAGTTGGCGTTGGAGTCTCTTGTGTTGGTTCACAGGCGTTACTTTAATGGCTACCTTTACTTCACATTTTCACAGATGTGAATGAGTCAAGCTTCCCGTTCCGGCAGAAGCTCTTCTCAAAGGAACTAATTAGCGGTTTGATATTGAATATCAATGATAGCGTGGGCCAAAATCCAACTTATTAAAAAAAAGAGTATATAGATGTGAAATATGCTTGCAGTTCATGAGTGAGTGTTTTTTTTATTATTGATAGTGTTGGGTTCAGAGCTTAGAGGGCTCAGCGTTATGATTTGAGGGTGTTGGGAGGAGCAGACAGGAGAGAGACGCAAATGAACAGTGATTAATAGCTCTCATCAAGACACTTCCCTCCGTGGATCAAATCAGTACTGGCCTGTTTGTAAACAGTATGTATCTGTATGTGTTTAATTTATGATGCTCACTGCTCTAGATGAGATTTTAAAAAACATGAGTGTTAATTTCTCTCATCCAGCTCTCTTCACTTACAATGACTTGCCATTTAGTCTTTTCTATTGTTCATGTTAATTGTGGAGTTAACCACTATGTTTCTAATGTATGTCACTTATTGCACATTAATTAAATACAGTAAGATTTCTAATTGGAACATGGTTTGATAGGATAACAGTCTGAAATGGTTCTCTGTGGAGATTTTTGTGGCTTATACAGCCAAAAATAACAAAATATATGAAGTATGCTCCTTATATTTAAATTTTTGTATTTAAGATGTGCAAGTTTGGGGTCAGTAGAATATTTTTATATTTTTGAAATCATCTCATGCTCACTAAGGCATGAAAAATACAAAAAAGACAGTAATACTGCAAAATGCATGCTTGCTAAAAGAAAGTATTAACTTCTTTTATAAATAAATAAATCTTGCTGACCCAAACTTTTGCTAAATCAAAGCTGCTTTTTTTAAAGCACACACTTTATGGTCTGTACTATACAGTATGGATTATTTTAAGAGCAGCTATATGCTAGAGAAAGACAGACTTCAAATGAGTCAAGACTCTTAGCTCTGTCTCTGTGATTTTCCTCAGACAAGCTGTCATTGTCCAAGAAAGAGTGACGTCACTGTTCACACTATGTGGATTTAATGAGTTGAATGTGCATGTCAGTCCCAAAAATACTAGTAAATGTGCAATGAGTGACAGCCGTGGCCATAAAGATGACATTCATATACAATTAAGGGTAAAGGTCAAAGGTCATCACTCACGATAGTTTGAATGCATCATCACACCCTGAATGACTTTCCAAAATCTTTCCACACTGGACGACGTCATGCATCAGAGGCCGAATTGAATTCTAGGGGAGTGTAATTAATTTAGTAGTTACAAACTTAATGCGCTTAATATAGTGCTGTACGTCACTGGATTTGAATGTCAAGCATGTTTTATTAATATGAAGTGGAGAGGTGTATTTTGGGAACAGGATATTTACAGACTCATGCCCTCTAGTCGAGGTCTCTTCCACACCTGAAGGTGCTTGTGTTTGACCAGATGAAGTATTGTAAGTAGTCACCTCTGCTCTTAAAATGTCTCCTCAAATGACTGTTCCCTGAAGCCGGAGACACACTGGGTTGAATATTAATGAACGGACACAGAGGGAGAAGCTGCTGAGCATTGAAAATTAGTAAAAGAATGACCTACACTTTTAAAAAAGAAAGTTCTTTATTGGAATCTGTGAAAGAACTTTTAGCATTCTATTTCACAAAAGGTTCTTTATAGTGGAAACAGGTTCTTTAGATTTTTTAAAGTGAAGTCAAGTTATTTATGTAACGCTTTATACAATATGGAAACACCTTATTTTCAGTCCACTTTAGCCAAACTATAAGTTACTTTGCAGCCTCATGTCAACTAGCAGTCAGTGTATTAAAAGAATGTCTGCTCAATATCTGAAAAACTTTATTTTGATGCTCCATCAACAGAAAGTTTACTGACTATAAGTAACTTATTCTCGTAACTCTAACAGTCTACTAAAACTCTAATGAGGGTTAGTTGAAATGTTGTTACCTATAGTTGTTAGTATAGAATGTCTCAAGTGGACTATCAAAATAAAGTGTAACTTAAAATACGGATTGTTTCAAAGCAGCTTTACTGTAATGAACTGGAAAATAAAAACTGATGCAAATGTCTTCAAATATGAGAAAAATTCTGCTGTAAACCAACTTTAAACTAGATTAAAAAGTTTATCAAGACAAACTTTGAAGGTGGTGTGAGAAACCCTGACCAGAAAGTTTTACAAGTTTTAGAAAGTTTTAAAAGATTATAAAAGTTTGATGGTCTGAAATAGATTGAAGTTTAAAGTAGTTTTAAAGCTTAAAGCTTGAGTGTTTTGAAGGCAATACAGTCTGTCAGATAGATAGATAGAAAGATGATAGATAGATAGATAGATCGATGATTTAATAGATAGACAGATAGATAGATAGATATCATGTTGTTAGCATGTTACTAGCATGATTAACATGTTACTAGCATGTTACTATCATGATTAACAAGTAACTAGCATGTTACTAGCATGATTGGCAAGTTACTAGCATGTTTCTAGCATGATTGGCAAATTACTAGCATGTTGATAGCATGTTTCTAGCATGATTAGAATGTTGCTAGCTTGTTATTAGCATGTTTTAACATGATTAGTATGTAGTTAGCATGTTTGTAACATGTTTTAGCATGATTTTCATGTTGCTAGCATGTTTCTAGCATGATTAGCAAGTTACTAGCAAGTCGTTACCATGATTAGCAAGTTACTAGCATGTTGTTAATATGTTTTTAGCAAGATTAGCAAGTTTCTAGCATGTTGCTAGCATGTTTTTAACGTGAGTAGCATGTTGCTACCATGATCAGCAAGCTACTAGCATGTTGCTAACATGTTTCTAGCATGATTAGCAAGCTACTAGCATGTTGTTAATATGATTAGCATATTGCCAGCATGTTTCTAACATCTTTAACATGTAGTTAGCATGTTGTTGACATGTTTCTTGCATGATTAGCATGTTATTAGCATGTTGCTAGCATGATTAGCAAGTTACTAGCATGTTGTTAGCATGATTAGCAAGTTCCTACCATGTTGCTAGCATGATCAGCAAGCTACTAGCATGTTGCTAACATGTTTCTAGCATGATTAACAAACTACTAGCATGTTGCTAATATGATTAGCATATTTCCAGCATGTTTCTAACATCATTAACATGTAGTTAGCACGTTGTTGACATGTTTCTTGCATGATTAGCATGTTATTAGTATGTTGCTAGCATGATTAACATGTTAGCTTGTTTTTTACATGATTAACATATTGATAGCATGCTTTAGCATGTTTTAGCACATTGACACCATGATTATTATGTTGCTAGCTTGAATTAGTACATTGATAGCATGTCTTAAGCTAGTTGCTAGGTTTGGCTAGATAGATACATAGATAGATAGATAGATACATAGATAGATAGATAGATAGATAGATAGATAGATAGATAGATAGATAGATAGATAGATAGATAGATAGATAGACTAAAATGCATGTCTGGGCTGTTTTAACAAAAAATAAATTTGCACTGACTGATCTCGAAACATGTCAATGCCATTTTTTGTCTCAAGATGCACACCAGTAGTGTTTTTTTGAAAGCATGTTTACAAAACTTAGATGTCCTAATTGAACTAATGAACTAATCCTGGGTTAACCTAAACCCTGTCTATGAAACCGGGCTGTCATGATATGTCAGTATGTTCTTCACATGAACTGAAAGGTTTTTGAAAGGTGATTTGGAGAACCAAAAATCGTGTTTCTACACTCTTAAAAATGTTTCTTATTGGCATCTATGGTTCTGGTGCTGCCCCCTTAAAAGCTAACTAAACATTTGCCTATCATTCATCCATCCATCACAAATATGGCTTATCATTTTATATGGCTTATCAATTTATATGGCTCATCATATTAGTTTGCTCTAACATTGACACAGATAAATGTGCATTATTGGATGAAATGTGAAAGCTGTTAGCGCACAAATGGAAGCGCAAAAAATCATTTCTGCTCATGCAGGTAAGAGTAAGGCATCATTCGAAACTGTAAAGGGACTGCTTTTATTTGTGTACATTCACAATATCAACTAAACATTTTGCTTTTGTTAATAAAGAAAACAACCCTGATAGCACACGTACATCTCGGAGATGTCTATTTGTCGTCTGCATTTACATCTGCAAGACGTAGTTTGCTCATCTGCAATACTTCTATTGGACATTTCCTATCAGATGTCAAAAAGACATTAGATCTCTTTAAGATGTTTATGATTTAGAATGTATGTAAAACTGACATCGTACAGACGTCTGCCAGACATTTGTACGCAGCAGATGCTTTCCAGATCAAGAGATCTTTAACAGACATCTTGCGCTTTCTCCCGTCTCAGTCTCCGTGAACTGGAAAATGAACTGAAAATCAGCGCATAGGCTACTTGCCTCATAGTTGTGAGAAAATCTATGGAAAGCTTGAAATGTACTTTTGAACAAACCAAAAAAAAAATACTTTCTGATTATGTAATATGTATGAAAGGTGCATTTTCTCTCTGTATTGCAAAGATGGCATCGTCAGCTTCAGTTCTGTAGCTGCCACTGACTTGGAAAACATAAAAATGGGTTAATAATTAAATAAAATCTCTCATTGCTATTTTTTCTGACACATTCATAGTCAATACTTTTGCCAGTGATTTACAGCAAGCTTTATGCCTGCACTTGAGCGTGGAATAGGTTATATATTAAAGGACCCCAAGTATATATTTAAGTAATTAAATTAATGTAAACATGCAATTAGTCAGCTAATGGCTTAAATGAATGACTGTTAGTTGATTAGAAAAAAAGACTCTTGTGCAGCTCTATATGGTTCCATTAAGAACCTTTAACATCCTTGGAATCTTTCCATTATGCAAAAAGTTCTTTATAGTGCATGAAGATTCTTAAAGTGGTCATCGGAAAGTTGATATGATTCTTTAGGGTCTTAATGAAAAGTCTATAACATACTTTGGTTAAAATTTCTCAATGGTAGTGTAAAAACACCCTTTTTACCCTGTCAAAAACTGCTCTGTTTACAGCGAGCCGTTTCGTTGCATGTCCCTTTAAATGCTAATGAGCTGTGCTCACCCCGCCCCCTCTCTTCCATGGGGTGACGAGCAGTTTTCTGAGACAGTAAACTTTATCTGCATTTTGCCTGGAACTTGCTAACTAGCACATTATTAAGAAAGGCATAAAAAAAACCTTATATTCACTTCTGTAGATGAAACTGGATCACAAATGATTTGTGTGAATATATATGCATTTAGGTAGATCAAGGGGCACATTCCCTTCAAAAACAAATGTAATCGAATGCTATGTTTATTATTATATACAACAGTACACCTTGCTTAGGAGACATTCTTGTCTACTGCTCCACCACCGAAACAAAGTTGGACTGAATGAATGGCTTGTTTGAGAAAGTGCCTAATGATTTAAAGAGATTTAAAAAAAAACTGGGTGGATTTTTATCATTATAGAGTGGCTCTGTACACACACTGCCAACACACATTTATGTTCAAACAACAAGTTAATTTCTAATCTAATGACCTCTTTTGGAATTTTAAAGAAACAAGAACTATTCTTTTAAGAACTGATTAGGTAACTAAAAAATGGCTCCTCTTTTGCACTGCTGTGAAAACCTTCTTTTGGAAACGTTATTTTTCAGAGTGTACATTCTTTAGTGTTTGTGTAATCTGAACATGTCAACATCCCCCTCTTGACAGATAGAGAAGCGGAAGTTCTCCGGCAACTCCACGGTGTGTGTGTTTATGGTGAACAAGCCATATGCGCTGACCTGCTCGGTCGTGGCCTTCTACTTACCGCTGATCCTGATGGTGCTGGCGTACCAGCGCATCTACGTCACGGCACGGGAACACGCTCGACAGATCAGCATGCTGCAGCGGGCCGGAGGAGCGGGGAACGCGGACAGCGCGGACCACCAACGCAACCACCGCATGCGGACCGAAACCAAGGCGGCCAAGACTCTGTGCATCATCATGGGCTGCTTCTGCCTGTGCTGGGCCCCTTTCTTCATCACGAACGTGGTGGACCCCTTCATAGACTACAGTGTTCCTGAGCAGCTCTGGGCCGCCTGCCTCTGGCTGGGCTACATTAACTCCATGCTCAACCCCATCCTCTACGCCTTCCTCAACAAGTCCTTTCGTCGTGCCTTCCTCATCATTCTCTGCTGCGGACACAAGCGCTACCGCCGACCTTCCATCCTGGGCCCTGGAACGACCTGCACGGCCACACAGATCAACGGCTCGACACACGTCCTGAAGTAAGTGAGATTTTTTTTTTATCTAAAGTGGTTCTGATTAGTGTGACAAATTTTTTTCCATGACTAAAACGAGATGATGACGGAACGTCAATAAGGTCGATAAACGATAACTGTGACTACATCAACTTTATCAGATATGCAATATAGATGCTAAAATGTTTTTAAAATATACAATACAAAAATCTCTTTTTATTTTCATCGAAACATCATACAACTGCTGTACATGACTCTACTATGCAAGCTTTCATGTGTGCGGTTGCCAGATATCAAACTTTCAAATCAGAACTTCTTTGTTAAAAGGATATACAGTGGAAGTCAAAAGTTTACATACACCTTACAGTATCTGCAAAATGTTAACAAAATAAGAGGGATCATACAAAGTGCATGTTATGTTTTATTTAGTACTGACCTGAATAAGATATTTCACATAAAAGATGAGATAATAATAGTTGCAGTCCAAAAGTACATACACTTGATTTTTAGTACTGTGTTTTTAACTAAATGGTCCACAGCTTTTTTTTTTTTTTTTTTTTAGTGATAGTTGTTTATGAGCTCTTTGCTTGTTCTGAACAGTTAAACTGCCTGCTGTTCTTCAGAAAAATCCCACAAATTCTTTGATTTTTTTTTTCAGCATTCTTGTGAATTTGAACCCTTTCCAACAATGACTGTATGATTTTGAGATCCATCTTTTTACACTGAGGACAACTGAGAGACTCATATGCAACTAGTACAGAAGGTTTAAACACTCATTGATGCTTCAAAAGGAAATACGATTCATTAAGAGGCGGGGGGTGAAAACTTTTTGAATTTGAAGATCAGGGTAAATTTAACTTATTTTGTCTTCTGAGAAACATGTAAGTATCTTCTGAAGGGCAGTACTAAATGACAAAAGCATGAGGCAAAATAAGAAAAATGCACACATCTTCATTCTGTTCAAAAGTTTTCACCCACAGCTCTTAAAATGCATCATTTTTTCCTTCTGGAGCATCAATTTGAACTGTTTGAAACCTTCTTTTTTTCAGTTTTGTTTAAATAATTAACATTTAGCAGATTCTGCAAGGTGTATGTAAACTTTTGACTGCAACTGTTTTTCTGCCCGGTGTTTTCTTTTTGTGCAATCTGGCAACCAACTTCATTACGACAAACACGTAAGCTGAACTTTAGCGATCTCCTTATGAGATTTTAGCTTAAATGCGTGTCATTTAGCCTGTCTGTGTTCTGTTGTGAGATTTCAACTATTTTGTTTGCAAATGTGGTTGCTGAATAAATGCACATTTACTCAACCGCTGTTGTTGAGTAAATTTGTTGAGAAACATTATTGCAATTTGGAATTATTGGAATTGCTATTAGGAATTTCAAAATTCAATCAACAATGCGATGCATAAAACAAAGTCTTTGTCCTACATTTCTCCTTTTCGATAACCTGTACACTTGGATGTACATCAGAATAAGGAAGAAAAGATTTGCCACTACTTCTCTTTCAACCCAACAGATATATTCATGCAAAAAAAAAAAAAATCCTGGTTCTATTTTTGATTTACGGTGCTTTCATGCTAGCACTTTTGGTGTGTACCCGTGTTTGTTTAGATGATGTGAAGACTGTTTTCTTTTGATGACGCAAATATAAAAACAGGAGTCCAGTGGGAGCAAGAGCAGCAGGAGTGTGAAAGCTTCCTAAAGGTGTTCACATTCAGTAATGTAGAATTGATTCATTCTCATATTCTAATGCTTTTAGGTTGTTTGCTTGACTTGTATTTGATGTCTGATGGTCGTTTGTACTCAGACCAACGGACAGCAAAGCCTAAGTCCATATCTTGCTTCGTACACCTTTTACATTCACTGTCAGGTGTAATTTTCTTCCTTTGTACTACTTCATCTGACCTTTCTAGATTGCTCACCTCCTTGACCTAACAGCATTTACTCAGAAAAGAGCACACCATGAACATCTGTGTATTGAAGCTTCTGCTGTAACGTGTCACATGGGAACATAAAACCGAGCGTTGGTCATCTCAGTTAGTCTATATGTCTGCTAGAACTCTTAAAACTCTTTTGCTTTCATCTGCTTTATTTTTAAATTTCAGATACATCTTGACAGAGAAGGGTTGTTGTTTCACTAAAACAGAGCTTTTCTGTCCTGCAAGATTTTGGTTTAAATATTTTCCGAAAGTCACAATATTCATTCAGACTTTCGCTGTTTTGTGTAGTTGTTCCATGTATTAAAGGATTATAATTATTATTATTATTTTACAAGGATAAAATATAGTATTTATGCCCATTTTCCACTCTGTCACTAACTCTAGAAGTAAACAAGCCCTTTTTAAAGGAAAAGAAAATTAGCTGAATATGTAGTCATCATCAAGCCATCCAAGAGGTGGATGAGTTTGTTTGTTCATTGGACCATATTTGGAGAAATTTGGCATCACATTATTTGCTCACCATTGCAGTGAATGGGTGCCGTCAATCCAAACAGCTGATAAAAACATCACAATAATCCACAAGTAATCCACACTACTCCGGTACATCAATTAACATCTAGTGAAGCCAAAAGATGTGTGTTTGTAATAAACAAATCCATCAAGTTATTTTATTTTTAAACAGCAGGTCATATGGTCTTTTGAACTGTCCTAATATTGTGTTGGAGTCCCCTGCAACAGGTTTAAATGCATCTAAGGTCAGAAAAATAATTGTAATTTTTTTAGATTATACATTTATACACAGAGTCATTTCTCAATGATTTTGAAACAATTCGTTTGATCAGTTCTGAGCATAAGGTTTGTAACCCCTTCCCTTCCATACGCCTACTCTGCTCTGATTGGCCAGCTGGCCATGCCTGTTGTCATTGGTGCAGAGAGGAGTACTCGAGCAAGTTAGTGAGCGTTACCATCAGTGTTGCCAAGTCTGCAGTTGTTTTTGATGTCCACGAGTTGGAACGACCCCCATAATGTCATATTTAGCCCCTGGAATGTGAATTTACCAGGGGAACCCTGACAAAAAATGTGTATTTTACACCCTGGAATGCGATTTGGGCTAGTTTAGGGCTAGTTTTGAGTTGCAATTGGGCGGGTTTTGTTGTGAAAACCTGGCAACCCTGGCTACCATTGACAAAGCATGCACCAAAACAATAATATAGTGCACCAATCCATTCTTAAAGGAACACTCCACTTTTTTTGAAAACAACCCCCCCAGAGTTAAACAGTTGAGTTTTACCGTTTTTGAATCCATTCAGCCAATCTCCAGGTAAAAAATAGATCATTGAATCTGATTTGACTGCATCTCGCTCAAAAATGACCATATATAATGGCAATATTTTTTCCTATTTAAAACTTGACTCTTCTGTAGTTACATCATGTACTAAGACTGACGAAAAATGAAAAGTTGTGATTTTCTACGTTGATATGGCTAGGAACTGCACTCTCATTCTGGCCCAATAATCAAGGAACAACGTTTCATTTTTCGTCCGTCTTTGTTCACGATGTAACTACAGAAGAGTCAAGTTTTAAATAGGAAAAATATCGAAACTCTTTGGTCATTTTTGAGCGAGACACTAACGGTCTAATCAGATTCTGTGATCTATGCTAAGTTGTGCTAAAAGTGCTACCGCCAGACCCGGAGATCGGCTGAATGGATTCAAAAACGGTAGAACTCAACTGTTTAACTCTAGGGGAGATGGAAAATGAGCCTATTTTCAAAAAAAGTGGAGTGTTTCTTTAAAATTGTGAAAGATTATGTGTAATTTTAGACAGATGCATTTACATTGTGACTGTGCCCCAGATGCAATCAACAGGAACTGTCTCTGTAAAGGTGTGAGCCAAATGGTACATACATTTCGAATAACAAAGAAACAGCATTTCTCAGGAACTTCTTGTAGATTGCAGGATCTCCAGCGGGAGGTCCTGACAGTATCTATTGTTTCTAGCCATTTGTCTTTAGGTATAAAGTTCTGTCTTACAGACAGAGCTATGGGAGAAACTATGGAGAACTTTGGAAGAAACTAGGAAGAAGCTTAGGACCCTTGCACGGGTTAAGATCTAGAAAACAGCTATGCTACATGACTTTCTTCAATAAAGTCTTTTCCCCTGAACTTTGGTGAAGCTTATTATTTTATGTATTACAGAAATCTAATACATATGGCGAGCCACCCAAACCACTGCTATGCCAAATACAGCAAAATCCAACAATTGGAACATTGGAAAACATTGGAACACAAATGTAAGCGAATCGTGCCCACAGCTGAAGTTCAGCTGCTAAACTGTAAACACTTAACAATACAGCAGATACGTTAAACAGTGTAGTTTGTAAACCAAAATATGTCTAAGTTACATTCTTTATCATTAAACAGAGTAATTAGAACAACAACAATCTACATTAATCGACACATTCTTATGAAATAATGGGTTCACGGCCAATTATCAGAACTATTTCAGCAAGACAGTAATATTGTGTTTACCTGGAAACCTAAAGCTGCACTAGGTATACATCACATATTAGCACAAACGACTTGCTATTTTGAGCACTCAATTGAAAATGTACACATAACGTATCAAACGTACGTACAGGATGTGGTTCGGAGACGCTTGTTAGTTCAAATAAAGAAGATTACAAACCAAAGAAGATAAAAGCCAAGATTAGAGAAGCTGTCCTTGGTAAAATGATGAACACACAACAAAAGGTTTGAATTTTATTGCTGTGGTATTAAGGAAAAAATGCATTTTAACCACTGATTCTTCAGATAATCATCTTTCGGCAATGAAAACAAAACAAACTCGCTTTGACAGCGCAGAACACAGTGTCTTCTTGACATGATTCGAAAATTGTTAAGGCAGCTCTTTCTTTTGAAAGACATTATCTTTATTTATCATGCACTTTTTTGATGAACAACTTTGCAGACTGTTTACATTGAAGGATAGCAAACGTTACAAACTGCAAAAAATATATTTTTCGGAACCCATATGACCTGCTCTTTAAACCATTGTTCCTGGCCAAAATATGCATCCATAATCCATAATAAAGTTCATCTCCTGTTGTCTTTTCACATCAAAATCCACAGATTCATTTGTTTAGAACTGTTTTGGATTGCTTTCACTTGGTGGTTGATCTGTGCATATTTCTCTCCTAATTCAGATGACTATTTCTATGGTCTGTGGAGGGCAGCTCTCAGGCTCTAACTGCAACCTAACATGTTATTTTTAATACAGCTGAGATTAAAGATTTAAGCCAGCTGGTCAAATCCCTCAAGGGAAATCTAGAATGCAAAGATGTGACTGTTGTTATTAATGCAACCAGACATGGAAAAAAAAGACACACTACGTGCGGAGCGAAGGGCGTATATAATAGACATTATGATGATGTAACATATTGTGTTGTTGAGGGGCATACACCACATAGTGGCAGTGTGAGAGCAACTGACCATTTTTCATTTCAAATATGTTTTTTTTTTTTTTTTTCTTGTGAGTAGATTACTTTGTCAGACCTGACATGAGCTGTTAAACATTTGTTTGTTTTTTCAAGCAATATGTACAGCATTATATAAGGATGTGATGCTAATTGCACTCCGCAGATCCTAACCCTTCATTTCAGCCAGTAGAATTACAGTATTTCAGAAACATGCTCGCATTCATTCATGTGTTTTCAGTCACTTTATTATCAGATGTGTTAACTGGACGTCCTGATTGGTTATTGTGAATTTTTGCAATGCAGTGTAAAGAAAGCAAAAGCCGTTATCAATAATATATGATTTATTTTTTCAATAATTCATGCTTAGAGTTTGGCATTTTGTTTTTAAGTAACACTGCTTTATGCATGGTTTGTTGGTGACATTTAGTGGAAGGCGGCCTGCTGGGAAGAGTAGAAAAACTTTCTCTGAGGGCAAATAAAAATATTCTGATGTCAACTTTGTTGAGCTTCTCTTATATTTCATTTGCTGGGAATTATTAAACACTGCCTGTTCTGCAAATTACAAGAGGTCATTTTAAAACCTTAGATGTCTGCTGTGAGTTTTTGTCATCGTTTTTAAAAAATAATGATTTGAGATCCATAGGTCCAGAGTTTAATTCGAGTCTGTTTCGGTTTGGCCTCTTGCTCACAGACAGTTCTGACGGTCGCTGTAGTGGCGGTAATAATGAGCACACTGTGAATATTGGTGTGCTGTTTCTTCTCATTCTAATCATATGTTACAAGTCTTTTAAATCGCTTTCTCAAAAGAGATCTGTGGATTCTGTTTCCATGGAAACACCAATGGATTACCTCCATCCAGACAATGGCTTTGTATTTGGCCATCTCACTGTACACTTTGGCACGACGAGGCAGCCATAATGCATTTGTTAATCTAGTATTTAGTTTTTGCATTTTAAAGAGGACGAGTGAGATGGAAATTGTTCCCAGATGTAATGGAAATTAGTTCCCAGACTAAATGGAATTTGGTCAGCAGGTCTGAAAACGGTCATGTTTCATATTGTAATTAAGTTAAAGGAATGAAAATTAAGCTATTTCAAAGTTTTTGTTGCGCCTTGACATTATTTTCATGACATTTAAGTACATTTATATACAGTATGTAATTGGTGTACTTTAATGCATCAAAATCACATTCTCTTTAATATGGCAAATATGTAATACAGGTTTAAATTGTAAATTATGATTGTAATTATGATTTAACACATGAATGTGAATATGATTGTGCTTATACACTACCAAGCAAAAGTGTGGGGTGAGTAAGATTTTTTTAATGGTTTTGAAAAGTATCTTATGCTAACCGAGGCTGCATTTATTTATTTAAAAATACAGTAAATTACATTAAAAATACAGTAAATTATTATTATTATTATTGTTGTTGTTGTAAATTAATTATTATTAAAATAATCAAACCTAATGCAAAAGCAAATAAAACTATAAAAATTTATATCCTCCACCAACTGAAAAATAAAAAATAAAAAATGTCAAATTCAAAATATTATTATTATTCAGTATCAAAATGCTAAAAATATATCAATATACACTACCAGTCAAAAGTTTTTGGACAGTAAGTCTGCTCACCAAGCCTGCATTTATTTGATCCAAAATACAGCAGTAATATTGTGAAATATTTTTGCAATTTAACATAATTGTTTTCTATTTTAGTATATTTTAAAATGTTATTTATTTCTGTGATGCAAAACTGAATTTTCAGCATCATTACTGCAGTCACATGATCCTTCAGAAATCACTGTAATATGCTGATTTGCTGCTCAAGAAACATTTCTTATTATTAACAATGTTGAAAACAGTTGTGCTGCTCAATATTTTTGTGGAAACCATGTGATTTTTAAGAATAGAACATTTAAAGGAACAGCGTTTGTTATTCATGCTTTCTGAATGAAATAAAATAAAAGCATAAAATAGCATAGAATAAAATAAATTTACTGACCCCAAACTTTTGAATAATAGTGTGCATCACAGGATTAGCCTATTTGCTGTATTGAATTGGTAAGCTGATTTTATTATGATTTTTTTCTCGTTTCAAATCTTTTAGATTCTCCTGATTATCATTATCTGAGGGGAAATGTCATATAAATAATGTCACAATGCAAAGAATCTTAATTTTTCTTGAGCATAATATATTTATATAGATTTTTCTTTCGATTTTGAGGTGAAGTATGACCTGAGCATTTCTTTGTGAGATTCCTCCAAACAATACGTATGCCCAGAAAAGTCATTTGCCATTTCCCTTATCTGTGACATCTTAGTTTGACATGGTCAGAATAATGTGCTTTGACAGTGTCCAGTGTCCTTTCTGCTCCAGGTCTCTCCATGACCACTCTGACCAAATGATTCATGGGAATGAGACACACTGCGCTGTCAACAGTGTGGGTGTTAGAGGAACAGCAATTAGAGTGGCATGTCACTGTCCTTTACATGTCACAGCCGTCATGTCGCAATTTACTGCCATTGCTTTTCTCCATGTCATTTTTTGGCATTCTCAGTCTTGATAAATGAAGGGTGCAAGTACTTTTTCCCAAGGTTTTAACAACATTGATAATAAATCAGCATATTGGAATGATTTCTGAAGGATCATGTGACACTGAAGACTGGAGTAATGATACTGAAAATTCAGCTTTGCATCACAGACATGAATGACATTTTGCAATATATTCAAATAGAAGTTAGTTATTTTAAATTATAATAATATTTTATAATTTTGAAACCCTTGAAAGTAGCTACCTTTTCACGCAATTCAAAAAACGTCCTACCTTTTTTACGCTTATTTCAGTTAATGTCATAAAACTAGCGAGCTAATCTAGTAGTAGTACTGACTGTGTTGTGTAAACATGGCTTAAGATGTGAAAAGAGGAACAGATGAACTAAATCCATCAACCGAGTCATTTACAGTGGATCCACTCCAATTGATTCAATCTGACTTCGATCATTCATTTTAAACAATTCACTAGCAAAAGCCAAATGAAATTAAAAGAGCCAATCGTTTTCGAATTTCGACATTGCTTGTAATGATTTTAAAAATGCTTTTGATTGTAATGATTTTTTGAATCATTGAATCATTGGGTGAAAGGGAGCTTTTCAAAACTTCAAAACGTTTAAACGCAAAATGATTCACTCTTTCGAAGCTCTGCAATCAGATTGTGTATCGCAAATCATTTGTTTCAGATTGGGACTTCAAATCGTGAATCGCAAATTATTTGATTTAGATCGAAATGGTTCATAAATCATTTTGTGAATTAAATGATTCAAATCAAATGATTCATGATGCGCGATTTGAAGTCCCAATTTAAATCAAATGATTTGCAATACGCGATTTAAAGTCTTGATCTAAGTCAAATGATTCGCGAATCATTATTCATATCAGGACTTCGGAGCGTGGATAACCAATCATTTGATTTAGATTGGCTTCAGTGCGGGTTTGCGAATCATTCAATTCAGTTTGGGACTTCGACGCAGTTCGCAAATCATTTGAATTAGTTTGGGACTTCGGTGTGGGTTCGTGAATCTTTTGTTTCAGTATGTGACTTCGGTGCGGGTTTCGTGAATCATTTGATTCATATCAGGACTTCGGTCCGGGTTTGCGAATCATTTGAGTCAGATCGGGACTTCGATGCGGTTCGCAAATCATTTGAATCAGTTTGTGACTTCGGTGTGGGTTTGCGAATCATTTGATTCAGTTTGGGACTTCAATGCGGGTTCGCAAATCATTTGAATTAGTTTGGGACTTCGGTGTGGGTTCGCAAATCATTTGATTCAGTATGGGACTTCGGTGCGGGTTTGCGAATCATTTGATTTAGTATGGGACTTCGGTGCGGGTTTGCGAATCATTTGATTCAGTTTGGGACTTCAATGCGGGTTCGCAAATCATTTGATTCAGTATGGGACTTCGGTGCGGGTTTCCGAATCATTTGATTCAGTATGGGACTTCGGTGCGGGTTTTGCGAATCATTTGATTCAGATTGGGACTTCTGTGCAGGTTTTGCGAATCATTTGATTCAGATTGGGACTTTGGTGCAGTTTCACAAATCATTTGATTCAGTTTGGGACTTCAGTGCAGGTTCACAAATCATTTGAATCAGTTTGGGACTTCGGTGCGGGTTCGTGAATCATTTGATTCAGATTGGGACTACGGTGCAGGTTTGCAAATCATTTGATTCAGATTGGGACTTTGGTGCGGGTTTGCAAATCATGCTTCACTTTATTTTTGCCATTTTGTTTTATTAGTATATTTTTTTCTATTTGTCTATTTATCTTTTTTTTAGAATTTGAAAAAGAAGACGTCGTTCGACATAAGACATAAGTGAGATTTCTCCTTGAAAAAAATAGTGCTTGAAAAGTCCTTGAAAGTTCTGGAATTTCATTTTACAGTATCCGTACGAACCCTAACAAATGCAGTTTTGATGAGCATAGGAGACTTCTTTAAAAAAATAAAAAATAAAAAAAATAAAAATCTTACTGATCCCAGACGTTTGAATGGCAGTGTAGTACTGTCTTTGAAATGATGCACATATTTCTTCATGCTTTTATTACTCTAAATATGAATCAAAAAGACATATCTTTGGATTACTTGTTCATCCATCTTCATGTAAAAGCAGCTGTTTCAGTTGCTTCATCAGCTACAAACAATGCAAACAGGATGTTTGCTTAAACCGGTGGAGACTGCTGGTCTGCTGCGAGACGTGTGAACTTAACAGTTTTTATCGTTTCCCTGATCATTAGAAAGCGAAAATTATGAATGGACCTTTAACTAAACAAGTAAAGCAGTTCATCACATGTCAAATCAACTGCATTGACATCAACTGCACTCTTTTTCATACTTTACTAAAACTCTTTTCTGCATAAACTGTTCACTATGATGTTAAAACAACAAGATATCATAGCCTTCCAGTATACAAACACACAGGAACAGAGACACAGGCTGTTCACCCGGCTTGAACAACGAATCCGCAGATGTTTGAAAGCCTTCAAAGGCCTCTCCACCACAGAAGTTGTTGTCTAAACATGTCCCACTGAAAACGGCTCCAGATCGGCCTGCGCAAATGACCGTAAAGGCTCTTCAGTGTGTCCTACCGCTCTTTGTTTTCCGCAGCCCTTTGGAAAACTGCCTGAGACATAAATCGTGGAACTGTTTCCAAATGGTGGGGCTGTCAACATGTTAATCTGGCTGATAAACACTGGAGTAAAGTATGCTGGGATCTCAGGGGCAGCTGCTTTGGAGAGCCGGGGCTCTGCCGGAGACACTGGAGGCAGGAGCTGTGGGACAGGCCGATGAGTTGAGGGATCCAGGCAGATTAACACAGACGACACACACATCTAAACACAGGCCTGCTGTCTTCCGTCTTAATTATTTAGTAATTCACCCGCAGCTCAACATGGAGATGTTCAACTCATCTGGGTATTGAAGACTCCTCTGGGTTCTGTCTGCGTGTCTTTGCGGTTAAAATTAGACGCGTCAAACGTGGATGCAGGTCTTGCCTAAAATGATTGCTGTTAAAGGTCAGCACTGTAAGGTAAATGATTCAATGACGTAATGCTTTATTCGTTTATTCAGAAATACGTTAACAGTTAAAACTGTGACTGGAAAACACGTCTTATACCTATAGTTAAAATTAATTTTGATTAATATATTTATCAAAAAGAAAATTTTAGTTGTGGTAACCAGCCCAGATATTACAACTAAGTAAAATGTGAAATTAAAAAGGCTTAATTTGGGTGGAAAAATAGTATAATTTAAATATAGTACTTGATTATTATTATTTTTTTATTTATTTTTTATCTAATAATAAGAATAATACTTAGATATATTATAATTAATTAATTAATAATAGAATTAATATAAAATAAATAATATAATTAATTATAATAATAATTAATGGAGAAATTATCTGGCAGAATTATTATATATTATTATTATTATTATTATTATTATTATTATATCCATGTAATAGTAATAATAATAGTGATGATGATGATGATGATGATGATGATGATAATAATAATAATAATAATAATTATTATTATTATTATTATGAAGAAATTATATTATAATATAATTAATACAATATAATATAGTTAATTATAATAATAATTAATTGAGAAATTATCTGGCATAATAATAATAATAATAATAATAATAATAATGTATGGATATAGTAATCATAATTATTATTATTATTATTGTTGTTGTTGTTTTTGTTGTTGTTGTTGTTATCTGTTGTTGTTCAATTACTATTATTGAACAACAACAACAACTACTACTACTACTACTAATAATAATAATAATAATAATAATAATAATTATTATTATTATTATTATTATTATTATTATTATTATTATTATTATTTGTATTATCATTATATCCATATAATAGTAATAGTAGTAGTGATGATGATAATAATAATAATAATAATAATAATAATAATAATAATAATTATTATTATTATGAAGTTATATTATAATATAACAAATAATATAATATAATTAATTATAATAATAATAATTAATTGAGAAATTATCCAGCAGAAATTATCAAACCTCAAGAAAATAATAATAATAATTTATAATAATAATAATAATAATAATAATAATAATAATAATAATAATAATAATATTATTATTATATTTGTATGAAAAACTTAATTTATCAAACCTCAGTGGAGAAATTACCCAGCAGAAATGATCAAACCTCAAGAAAACATATTATTTAAAAGAAAAAAATTACTGAAAAATATTATTGACACTTAAGTAGAAAATGAAATAATTTTTGGTCTTAAAAAATTGTATACATTTTTTTTTTTAACGAAAATAAGAATACAAATGAAAATATGAAAATAACATTAATACAAAGAGCATATTTCTAACTTGACAAATGTTAACTTTTTTTTTTTCATCATCTCAAATATCCTTATTGTCATTGTCTCACATATTGGTGCAGAAACCATAATACAGCAGTGCACTAACTCCAGCTCCATAGATCACATCCCCTTAGGGTAGGTTGTTAAAAATTGTCACAATATTTTGTTTCACACTGTCTTAAACTCCCAAATCCTGCCATTATGCAAAACTCCACAACAGGCATTGCATATTATGAATTATAATAATATGCACTGAATGAGGGCACTGAATATTTATCCAGTGTACAAAACACACACACACACACACACACACACACACACACAAGACTACTATATCTTGAGATACAGTATTGCATATTATGGTGAAGATGTAAAACATTTATATTTATTATATATACTGTGCGTATGCATACATTGTTTATACATACATATCATTGTTTTGTGGTGTGTTGAATAATGGGCATCAGCTGCATTGCTTGAAACGATTACCAGTAATGATGTAGGTCAGACATTAATGATCACATTCATGACGCCACAGTTTCTTATCAGTTATTGCTTGTTCTGTGAGCTCTGATGGATTAATAGTGGCTTTTGTTTGTAAATCCTAGTTCAACAGTGTCAAATACAAAGTTCAGATATTGTGCATTGTCTTAATGTGACAGCCTGTGAGATATGAAATCATTATTTGTCATTATTTTAAATGTAAAGGACCCCGAACATACAGTTCAGCCATATTCACTTGTGAAAGGATGTTTGGAAAGTTTTAAACAAAACTTTTCCCCCCTGTTGTGTTATTCACCTTAAATTTGATTCTGCTGTTTAACTGATGAAGCACATGGAAAGCAGAAATATTCACTGAGTTAGCACTTGCTGTCGGAGAAACGCAGAGTCATGAATGCTTCAGGGTCCTGATCTAACATCAGCACTATGCTTGATCTAGAGGATTTTTAATTGTTCTTTAAGTATGGCTCTCTGAGGACAGTGGCACACACACCTGATTCGAGACATATTGCAGTTTTTGTGAGGGTGATTTTATGGAGGCCAGGCAGAGAAGTGCGTGTAATATCTGCTGCTCGGAGAGAGCCTGTTTGTGTTGGGCTGAGGTCTCTGGCTCTAACAGCGAGCCATAAATCACCACTATTAAGATTTATATGTGAAATTATTGTTGGCTTAATGAGGAAGCCCAATCATTACTGACAGTGTGCGTCAAAATCTACTCCTAAAATAAACACGCAGAGCTATTATGTGAGTCAGAGATGTGACGCTCATTTTGTATTTGTCTAGATTATTCAAAAATGCATAAAAAATTCAATTCGCACAAGCAGATGAATACAGCCATCTTTTGTGATGAACATGTTTTCAGTTTCTGAATTAGAGGTAATTTTGATGCTTTTTGGGGAGCTTAGTGTTGAAATGTCTGAGTGATGTAACTTGTATGCTTTTGTAAAAAAAAACAAATCTCACAAAAAAAAAAAAAAAATCCTGAAAACAAAACTTAATAAATATCTAAAATTCAAAAATTAATTAATATCTAAAATTCATTTTGTTAAGTTCTCTTTATTTGATCAGAAATACAGAAAAAAAAGCAATATTATGAAATATTATTGTATTTTTTTTAAAGATACTTGAAAATATAATTTATTTCTGTGGTAAAAAGTATAATTTTCATCCACCCAAAAAAGAAAATGCTGATAGATATAGATAGATATTAATAGATAGATAATAATTAAAATTCAAAATTTAATTAGAAAAAATTATATATATATATATATATATATATATATAATTAAAAATGTTAAAAATTCAGCTTTGCATCACAGAAATAAATTATATTTTAAAGTCTATTAAAACAGAAAACCACTATTTAAATTGCCATAATATTTCACAATATTACTGTTTTTTCTGTATTTTTAATTCAAATAAACGCAGCCTTAATGAGCAATAATTATGATTATATACACACTGAAGTATATTCAGTGTGCAAGGAAAGTAATTTTAATAATTATCTAAATTTAATTTAGTTAAGTTCCATTTATTTGATCAAAAATATAGAAAAAAGCAATATGAAATATTATTGTAATTTTTTAAAAAATATATACTTTAAAATATAATTTATTTCTGTGGTGCAAAGTTCAATTTTCATCACCCCAAAAAAGAAAATGCTGATAGATATATAGATATTAATAGATAGATAATAATTAATATTTAAAAAAAAAAAAAAAAAAAATATATATATATATATATATATATATATATATATATATATATATATATATATATATATATAATTAAAAATGTTGAAAATTCAGCTTTGCATCACAGAAATAAATTATATTTTAAAGTCTATTAAAACAGAAAACCACTATTTAAATTGCCATAATGTTTCACAATATTACTGTTTTTTCTGTATTTTAATCAAATAAATGCAGCCTTGATGAGCAATAATTATGATTATATGCACACTGAAGTATATTCAGTGTGCATGGAAAGTAATCTTAATTAATATATAAAATTCATTTTGTTAAGTTCCATTTATTAGATCAAAAATATAGAAAAAAGCAATATCATGAAATATTATTGCAATTAAATTTTTTAAATAAACTTTAAAATTTTATTTCTGTGGTGCAAAGTTGAATTTTCATCATCAAAAAAAGCTGAAAAAATGCTGAAAATTTAGCTTTACATCACAGGAATAAATTATATTCTATTAAAACATAAAACCACTATCTTAAAGTGCAATAGTATTTCACAATATTACAGTTTTTTCTGTGTTTTTAATCAAATAAACGCAGTCTTGAAGAGCAGAAAAGACGTCTTTAAATAACATTAAAAATCTTACTAATCCCAAAATTAATAATGAATTTATATTTTTATATATATATATATATATATATATATATATATATAATATGTATGTGTGTGTGTGTGTGTGTGTGTTCGGTGGTGTACACTCAATATTTTCAAGGTGCATGGAAATATTTTCTTGATTTTTACTGGGTGATCAATTAACATTTATGAAACCAGCATGAAAACAAAGATTCAGTTCCTAATACCTCGGCACATTCATGCTTTTAAGGAGATTTCTGAAGGATTTCACCTTGCCAGTGTCCTGGACATCCTTATTTGTCATTGACCCATAAACACATTATGCACTCAGCACATTAGTGCTTTGTGAGAGATGAGGGCATTGAGCTGGATCTGAAATGAGGTCTGGGGAGACATGAAACCTACATATTACGCACGGGCCTCAGCGCAGTCTGCTGTTTTCTCTTGAGATATCAATCCCTCAGACATCTGAGGGCACATCACGATAAAGCAGTCAGCACATTTCAGTTTAAAGGCTGTTTTCTTCCTGAAAGATTAGACCTATCCTTACCCTGACAACCTATCTAGATGACAAAACTAGAGCGAGCAAAGTGGTTTACACTGCAAGCTTGAGATGCATCGACTTGAACTGAAGTGCCAATAGTACACTAAAACCTAGTGCTCTCTTCTTACCTAGACATCTAATGGGTTGCATAATTGTAGTGTTGTTAGCTTAGCATTTGGCTAATGCCAAGCTCAATTGATAGCAGTTGTGAGTTGAATCTCCCACACGCTTCAAATGTAAGACAGCAAGGTTTAAGTTTGGAGCAGCTTTGCCCTGTGCAAACTTTAGCACACAGTGTGCGTGCGAAGCAAACGTTAGGTAGATTACACCCGGGTGGCACTACTAAAACCAACAGCAGTTTTACACGTTAGCTGCGCTTGAGCTGCAGTGATATATGAGTTTGTGTGAGAGACAGATTACATGCATGTCTGCGCGACTGAGTCTTGTCGGCAATGATGGACGTGCGTTTCACGGCACGACACGCAGCCGTCGCGATGACAGCCGGCTTTTGTGCGCGTCATCAGCCGTTCAGAAGCGAACTCAAAACTCGGTCTAATGGAGCATTGATGCCAGTTCAAACTCACGCCCTCATATTTTAAAGTTATGATTCTTGTCTCCAGCTCCTATAAAAACGTCTAGCTTGCAGTGTTTTGCTTGTAAAATTTTCAACATTAATATTGAGGTATGTCCCATAGATTTTATTAAGGGAAATCGTTAAAGCTGTTTTTGATTACTTTAGCTGTGGATTGCATAAACGCTTGTTCACATCAAGAATGATAACTATAAAGAACTATATTCGCTGTTCTGTTTATTACATGTGTATACTTTTAGTTTTGCCACTTTAAATGCTCAAGCTTATTAAAGATAAGTACTCACCTCAGGATATCCAAGATGTAGATGAGTTTGTTTCTTCATCGGAAAAATTTTGAGAAATTTAGCATCGCATTATTTGCTCACCATTGCAGTGAATGGGTGCCGTCAGAATGAGAGTCCAAACAGCTGGTAAAAACATCACAATAATATACAATTAATCCACACCACTCCAGTCCATCAGTTAACAGCTTGTGAAGCCAAAAGCTGTGTGTTTGTAAGAAAGAAATACATCATTAAAATATTGCTTCCAGCTAAAATTTTCATCTATAATCCTTAATAACATTTCCTCAAGTGAAAAAGTCCATCCCCTGTTGTTTTCTCATATCAAAATTAAACAACATATCTGTTTAAGACTGTTTTGGACTGTTTTGGCTTGTAAACAGTGTTTGATCTGTGCATATTTCTCTCCTGATTCAGGCAAGACGACTTTTTCACTGGATTATGGACTCTCATTTTAGGCAGAAGCGACAGTTAAAAGTTAAAACACCTTAATGATTAGGAATGTAACGATATTATCAATATCGTGGTATCACACCCTCACCCTCAGGATATCCGAGATGCAGATGAGTTTGTTTTTTCATCAGAACAGATTTAGAGAATGTAGCATTGCATTACTTGCTCACCAATAAATCCTCTGCTGTAAATGGGTGCCGTCAGAATGAGAGTCTAAACAGCTGATAAAAACATCACAATAATCCGCAAGTAATCCACACCACTCCAGTCCATCATTCAACATCTTGTGAAGCAAAAAGCTGTGTGTTTATAACGAACAAATACATCATTAAGACTTTTTTTTTTTTACTTTAAAACATTCCGGCTAAAATATTAATTCATAATCCATAACATTTCCTCAAGTGAAAAAGTCCATCCCCTGTTGTTTTGTTCCCATCAAAATTAAACAACATATCTGTTTAGGACCGTTTTGGCTCATAAACAGTGTTTGATCTGTGCATATTTCTCTCTTGATTCAGGCAAGACAACTTTTTCACTGGATTATGGACTCTCATTTTAGCCAGAAGTGACAGTTATATTATAAAACAGCTTAATGATTAGGAATATTATCAAAATCGTGATATTGTGATAGCAAAACTGTCTCGATATTACTGTGATCACATAACGATATGAAATGATAGGTCTTTTATACAATATTTAAACCTCTTATTCTAACATTAAAGGTCTTTAAAGATGTGTTTTGGGCCAGAATGCTTTGACACAGTATCTGTAAAAACAAACTAAAACCTCATGTGCTGTGAGTTTAGCGTGTGTTTGGGAACGCAACGGCCACCAGTTATGCTTTATTTTCTTGGCAGATGATTATAGCATTTCACTAGATTTGTAGTGAGAAAGGTGTTTTTGATTACTTTAGCCATAGATTGCGCAAAAGCTTGTTCACTCCAAGAATGATAACTGTAAAGATAACTATATTAGCTGTTCTGTTTATTACAAGCATATGCTGTAGTTTTGCCACTTTAAATGCTCGAGCGTATTAAAGGAACATTTCACCCAAAAATTACAATTTGCTAAGAATGTACTCACCCTCAGGATATCCGAGATGTGGATGAGTTTGTTTCTTCATCAGAACAGATTTAGAGAATGTAGCATTGCATTACTTGCTCACCAATAAATCCTCTGCAGTGAATGGGTGCCGTCAGAATGAGAGTCTAAACAGCTGATAAAAACATCACAATAATCCCCAAGTAATCCACACCACTCCAGTCCATCATTCAACATCTTGTGAAGCAAAAAGCTGTGTGTTTATAACGAACAAATACATCATTAAGACTTTTTTTTTTTTTACTTTAAAACATTCCGGCTAAAATATTAATTCATAATCCATAACATTTCCTCAAGTGAAAAAGTCCATCCCCTGTTGTTTTGTTCCCATCAAAATTAAACAACATATCTGTTTAGGACCGTTTTGGCTCATAAACAGTGTTTGATCTGTGCATATTTCTCTCCTGATTCAGGCAAGACAACTTTTTCACTGGATTATGGACTCTCATTTTAGCCAGAAGCGACAGTTATATTATAAAACAGCTTAATGATTAGGAATATTATCAAAATCGTGATATTGTGATAGCAAAACTGTCTCGATATTACTGTGATCACATAACGATATGAAATGATAGGTCTTTTATACAATATTTAAACTTCTTATTCTAACATTAAAGGTCTTTAAAGATGTGTTTTGGGCCAGAATGCTTTGACACAGTATCTGTAAAAACAAACTAAAACCTCATGTGCTGTGAGTTTAGCGTGTGTTTGGGAACGCAACGGCCACCAGTTATGCTTTATTTTCTTGGCAGATGATTATAGCATTTCACTAGATTTGTAGTGAGAAAGGTGTTTTTGATTACTTTAGCCATAGATTGCGCAAAAGCTTGTTCACTCCAAGAATGATAACTGTAAAGATAACTATATTAGCTGTTCTGTTTATTACAAGCATATGCTGTAGTTTTGCCACTTTAAATGCTCGTGCGTATTAAAGGAACATTTCACCCAAAAATTACAATTTGCTAAGAATGTACTCACCCTCAGGATATCCGAGATGTGGATGAGTTTGTTTCTTCATCAGAACAGATTTAGAGAATGTAGCATTGCATTACTTGCTCACCAATAAATCCTCTGCAGTGAATGGGTGCCGTCAGAATGAGAGTCTAAACATCTGATAAAAACATCACAATAATCCCCAAGTAATCCACACCACTCCAGTCCATCATTTAACATCTTGTGAAGCATAAAGCTGTGCGTTTATAACAAACAAATACATCAATAAGAGTTTTTTTTTTTTTTTTTACTTTAAAACATTCTGGCTAAAATATGCATCCATAATCCATAATAACATTTCCTCAAGTGAAAAAGTCCACCCCCTGTTGTTTTGTTCACATCAAAATTAAACCTTTTCCCTTTTGGCTTATAAACAGTGTTTGATCTGTGCATATTTCTCTCCCGATTCAGGCAAGACGACTTTTTCACTGGATTATGGACTCTCATTTTAGCCAGAAGCGACAGTTAAAAGTTAAAACACCTTAATGATTAGGAATATAACGATGTTATCAGTATCAGTGATATTGCGATAGCAAAACTGTCTCGATATCACTGTGGTCACATGAAGATATGAAATGATAGGTCTTTTATATAATATTTAAACTTCTTATTCTAACATGAAAGGAAGTGTTTTGGGTCAGTATGCTTTGACACAGTATCTGTCAAATGAACTAAAACCAAAAGCGCAATATGACTTAGGCTAATCCCTTCATCAAGTCTGTATTCGCAGCACATTTCAAAGCAAAGTGCGCACTTCATTTAGGCAGCCATTTAGGCCACCAATTATGCCTTATTTTCGGGGGAAGTGATTACAGCATTTCACTGGATTTGTAGTGAGACGGTTTTTGTAAGCCTGTTGATCCTGAAACTGGACTTTTCTGTCAAAATAAAAGCTCTACTGCCGTTTCCGTCAAAATAAAAGCTAAAAAAAAGTGCAGTATGATTTGCTGACAGCTAGCGGTTTAAATGAGTACATTACTGCAGTCCAAATTCAATATATCGGTATGTAGATGTAGAAACTAGGAAAGAAGTATTGTGATTTCCCTACTGTAGTGCATAGCACAAATATTATAGCTATGAAACATTCATTTTCATTTATTTTGCAGTGCAGTTTTTTACAATATATGGCTATTGCTGTCATTGTTGTTGTTATTATTATTATATTCCCATTTGTTTGACTTCCTAAAACACCAATGTGAATGTAATTTAGACTGAAGCAGTAGATCACAAATAAAAAAAGAGTTGAGTCCCCTTTAAAGTTCAGGTACGAGTCAATTCAATTTTTCTGACTTAAGTTTTCTTAGTTAAGAACATGGGCTGGAGCTCTTATTTTAAACTCTGAAAGTGCATTAGATAGAATAATTTAACTTTAAAATGTAGAACATTTTTTTTAATTTTATCCAATTTTTTTGTTTGTTTGTTTAAATACTGCAATAAATATTGTATCGTGGACTTCATATTGCGATATTATATAGATATTATCGTATTAATGATAGATTTGTTTATTACAAACACACAGCTTTTCACTTCACAGGATGTTAACTGATGGACTGGATTACTTGTGGATTATTGTGATGTTTTTATCAGCTGTTTGGACTCTCATTCTGACGGCACCCATTCACTGCAGAGGATCAGTTGGTGAGCAAGTGATGCAGTGCTACAAATCTGATGAAGAAACAAACTCATCTACATCTTAGATTCCCTGAGAAAGAGTAAAAAAAAAAAAAAAAAAAATTTTTTAAATGAATTTTTTCTATAGTTGTGTAAATCTAAACTGCAGTCAGTGGTTTCATTATTCATTACCTAAAAAAAAAAAAAAAAAGCTCTGAAAGTGATTTCAGCAATATCGCTCTGTGCTGTTATCATTACGATTATAGTGTGGACTTGCCTATACTCAGAATTTTAGCAGTTATTAAAAGTTTTTTTATAGTTTTTATGCTTGGTGAACAGCCCTTAACTGATTATGACTAGAGACGACTATAAAATCTTCATCCGTGTCGTATAAGCCACAGAGGGTCGCGTACATGGGCTTATCTTCGGGCCATCGCATTGGTTTTGCACTTGATGAAGCGATTTCCCGCTCTTGGCTCTGGATTTTGATGATAAGCATATGTTATCTTGCATGAGCGATCCTGCACCACTGTCTCACTCGGGACAGGATGTTTTCTTCAACAAACCTCAGACTGAAACAACACCGCGCATATGTCAGCTCTTACCAGCGCGAGCGGCGTGCCTCGAGTGCTTTGCTTTTTGAAAATAAACTTCCTCGAAATGAAACAAGGGCTGACAAGCAGATCAAACAAAATGCCCAGTGAGAAGGAAACAGTATCTGTCATTTTTAGGGAGTTTTATTCTGATTGGTGCTGGCAGTGTTGCAAGAATTGAGATTAACTGTACGCACACTTTAACACACGCTCTATGGCTTTTACAGTGAATGATTAAACCAGTGTGGTTATGACAGTAAGTTTGTCTGAATTTGGTAAATGTTTGGATGGATTCTGATTTATTAATAAATGTGGTTTAGGAAAAGAGCTTGACTGTGGTCACTTTCCATCCAAAAAGACAAACAAGAAAGAAATGAATTATGTTATAACCTATTTTAGGACTTTATCTGCATCACAATTAAGCCTAATTCCCATCAAATTCTCATTACCATAATGAGTGCCAGTATTTTCCTACTGACTTTTTGTTCCATTATTGTTTAATTATTCTTAGTAATGTTTCAGTAATATCTCATGACACAATTTTTATTGTAAACAATAATTAAACTAAGAAAAAATGTTGTAATACTATTTTTATTGTATACAATAACTAAATTAAGAAAAAATAGAGTATAATATATATTATAATGTTATTTTTATTGTATACAATAATTAAATTGAGAAAAAATGGAGTACAACAAATAATACAATGCAATTTTGTATGCAATAATTCAATTAAGAAAAAATAGAGTACAACAATTATTATAATGCTATTTTGCTGTATACAATAATTAAATTCAGAATAAAAATACAGTACAGCAAATATTATAATGCTATTTTTATATGCAGAATTAAGAAAAAAAGAGTACAATAAATATTATAATGCTATTTTTATTATATACAATAATTAAATTGACAAAAAATAGATTGCAAGAAATGTTATAACATTCTTTTTATTGTATACAAAAATTAAATTAAGAATAAAAAATAGAGTGGAAAAAAAATTTATTAGGTTTTTTTTTAGGCAATAATTAAATTAAGAAAAAACAGAGTACAACAAATATTATAACATTCTCTTTATTGTATACAAAATTAAATTAAGAATGAAAAATAGAGAGCAACAAATATAACATTCTTTTTATTGTATACAAAAATTTCATTAAGAATAAAAAATAGAGTGCAACAAATATTAATATGCTATTTTTAAGCAATAATTAAATTAAGAAAAAAATAGAGTACAACAAATATTATAAAATTATTTTTATTGTATACAAAATTAAATTATGAATAAAAAAATAGAGTGCCACAAATATTATAATGCATTTCTTTGTATGCATTAATTAAATTAAGAAAAAATAGAGGACAATAATTATTATAATGCTATTTTTATTGTATACAATAATTATATTGAGAAAAAAATAGAGTATAACAAATATTATTACATTCTTTTTATTGTATACAAAAATTACAATTAAGAATAAAAATAGAGTGCAACAAATATTATTACAGTTTTTATTGTATACAATAATTAAATTAAGAATAAAAATAGAGTACAACAAATATTATAACAGTTTTTATTGTGTACAATAATTAAATTAAGAATAAAAGAGTATAACTAATATTGTAACGCTATGTGTATTGTATGCAGTAATTAATTTAATAATAATGAAACACTGTTTTAGTGTATACAATAAATAATTAAAAATAAAAAAAGAGTACAACAAATATTGTAATGCTGTTTTTATTGTGTACAATAACTAAATTAAGAATAAAATACAGTACAACAAATATAAAAATGCTATTTTTTAATTGAATATGATAATTAAATTAAGAATAAAAAGAGTAGAAATATTTTAATGCTATTTTTTAATTGAATATGATAATTAAATTAAGAATAAAAAGAGTAGAAATATTTTAATGCTATTTTTATTGAATACAATAATTAAATTAACAATAAAAATAGAGTACAACAAATGTTATAACAGTGTTTTATTTTATACAATAATTAAATTACAAATCAAAAAAAAAAATAAAAAAGAGAACAAATATAATGCTCTTGTTACTGTATACAATAAATTAAGAATAAAAAAAAAAGAGTAGAACCATTACTCTTATTATTAGAATCTCATTATGATGTATAGGCTACTTAACAGTTTAAATAATAATGAGAACAGTAGGGGTTTTTTTGCACATCACTTTAATGAAAATATGGTGGAATGTAATGCAGTAATTAAATTAAGAATTAAAAAAGAGTGCAATAAATATTATAACAGTGTGTTATTGTATACAGTAGTTAAATTAAGAATCAAAAATAAAACTACAACAAATATTGTAACACTATTTTTATTGTATGCAATAATTAAATTAAGAATAAAAATACAGTACAACAAATATTAAAATGCTATTTTTATTGTATATGATAGTTAAATTAAGAATAAAAAGTACAAATATTATAATGTTATTTTTGTTGTATACAATAATTAAATTAAGAATAGAAACAGAGTACAACAAATATTAAGACTTTACTGTATACAATAATTAAATTAAGAATCAAAAATAAAAAAGAGAACAACAAATATAATGCTGTTGTTATTGTATACAATAAATAAATTAAGAATAAACATGTATAGGCTACTTAACAATATTTGATAATGATAATAGTAATTTTTTGCACATTACTTTTTTTGGAAATGTGCATGATTGTCATGAAAAAGTATTACGATACAAAATTGTTCTAAATGTAGGCTCTATTTACAGGTAAAATATAATTTCTAACTTAATAACTTATTTCTTTCATATAGTTTTAAGGTGAAAGAAATGCTTTTGACAGGTTTTGTGATATTCGCCTGTATAATGTCTACCATAAATTATTAATATTCCTAATATACAGTGTTTTTCTTGAACCTGGGTGGATACGGTAGTATTTATGTACAATCTATAGTGTTTATCTTACATCATTTCTGTCACTTTCACTATTTAGCCACCTTTACAGTGCATAGACAGTAAAGTGAAGTTTACAGGAAGACGTGACGTCTGATATTGAGAAGTTCATCCACAGTGCACGGTCAGTTCTCATACTCAGACTGGCGGTGTGCATCTGCCTACTTTTTTATTACGTCTGACTTAAGGTGTCTGTGGGGATAGTTGATTTGCACTTGTATTTATTGACTGCAGACTTTTTGAGGACAGGGGTTAGGATTTCATTACAGAGCTCTGTAAGTTTCCGCGTCAGCACTGTTTGCTTTAACGCACACATATATAAATGGTGTCCTTATCGCCAGCTTGGAGAGTGAATGTTGATCCGTAACCTTTATGAGAGGCGGCGCTGTGAGTCATGCAATCATCCTCGGGTCCACTGCGAGCATCTGTGTTTGAGTAATTTATGTTATGAGCCTATTATGAAGCCAACAAACGAGGAACCATAGATAGGCCTACTGTGTATTTTAAGTGTCACCTACTTAAAACCAGGAAAAGAGCTGTGTTTACATGGTACATAAAAACCGTGGCAATCTGTCAACCCGGTGACCCGTGAGTTTTGAAGTCCTCATTCAGCGAGAGGTGTTTACTTTGTGTAAACTGGGTTAAACTTCTATCTTATTGAATGATACAGTTGCGCTCAGATTCTTTGTGTGCATTGAAAAAAAGTCCAGTTTGACATCAAGTGGTGACGTGTCTAAGTTGTCCCAACGTGTTCGTTGTCATTGCTCAACTCACATGTGTTTTGGTTGTTTGTTTCCTGCCAGTTTCTTAATTTATTACAGTAATCTTAGACTTTCTCAGCTAATAAACTTACAATATGGCATTATTTACGACGCCCCTAAGAGTAACGCTTGCGTTCTGTTACAGTAAAACTGATTTTCCAAATTATAGCATAACAAGTCTTATAATTATAACAAGTCTTATTTTGAAGGCTCATACTCTTAATGTACACACCAGTATTTACATTGTAACTTGTCCTAAAGCGTTCAAGCTATGCTACCGTTTAAAAGTTTGGGGTAGGTAAGATTTTTTTTTATGTTTTTGTAATAATCTGTTATGCTCACCAAGGCTGCATTTACACTACCAGTCAACTGTTTTTGAACAGTAAGATTTTTAATGTTTTTTAAATAAGTCTCTTCTGCTTACCAAATCTGCATTTATTTGATCCAAAATACAGCAAAAGCAGTAATATTGGGAAATATTTTTACTGTTTGAAATAACTGCTTTCTATTTGAATATATTTTAAAATTCCTGTGGTCAAAGATAAATTTTCAGCATCATTACTCCAGTTTTTAGTGTCACATGATCCTTCAGAAATTATTCTAATATACAGATTTGCTGTTTAAGAAACATTTTTTTATCATTATTATTAATATTTAAAACATTTTTTTCAGGATTCTTTGATGAATAGAAAGATCCAAACATCAGCATTTATCTGATATAAAAAAGGTTTTGTAACATTGTAACATACTTTCATTTAGCAAAGATGCTTTAAATTGATCAGAAGTGATGAGAAAGACATTTCATGTTACAATGAAAGACAATATAATGTTACAAAAGTAATTTCTATTTCGGATAATAATATTAATAAATGGTTTTTTGATCATCAAATCAGAATATTAGAATGATTTCTGAAGGATCATGTTACTGGAGTAATGATGCTAAAATTCAGCTTTGAAATCACAGGAATAAATTACATTTTAAAATATATTAAAATAGAAAACAGTTGTTTTAAATAGTAAAAATATTTCAAAATTTTGCTGTTTTTTCTGTATTTTGGAATAAATAAATGCAGGCTTGGCAGGCAAACAAAACTTCTTTAAATAAACATTATAAAACTTACTGTCCAAAAACATTTGACTGGTAGTGTATTGGATCAAAAATACAGTAAAAAAACAGAAGTATTGTGAAATATTGTTGCAATTTAAAAGAACTATTTATGATCTGAATGTATTTTAACAGTAATTTTTTAAAAATATTTTTACTTTTTAAAATAACCATTTTCTATTTGAATATATTTTAAAATGTAATTTATTCCTGTGATAAAAATCTGAATTTTCAGCATCATTACTCCAGTCTTTAGTGCCATGTGATCCTTCAGAAATCATTCTAATATGCTGATTTGAAAACAGTTGTGCTGCTGTCCTGATACATATTTTTTCTTCAGGATTCTTTGGTGAATAGAAAGATCCAAAGATCAGTATTTATCTGAAATAAAAAGCTTTTGTAATATACACTATACCATTCAAAAGCTTGGAGTCAGTTTATTTATATTCATATATATATATATATATATATATATCATTTATTTGGTTTTGATTTTTGAAAGAAAGAAATTATAGAAAGAAATACTTTCATTTAGCAAGGATGCTTTAAACTGATCAAAAGTGATGACAAAATAATTTATGTTAATTTAAGTAATTTCTATTTCAGATAAATGCTGTTTTTCTTTCTATTCATCAAACAAATTTGAAAAAATTCTACTAAATTTTTAACATAATAATAATAATAATAATAATAATAATAATAAATGGTTTTTGACTGGAGTAATAATGCTAAAATTCAGCGTTGAAATCACAGGAATAAATTATATTTTAAAATATATTCAAATAGAAAACAGTTCAAGTTTTTACTGTTTTTGCTGTACTTTGGAATAAATAAATGCAGGCTTGATGAGCAAAAGAGACTTCTTTAAAAAAACATTAAAAATCTTACTGTCCAGTCTTTTGACTGGTAGTGTATTGGATCAAAAATACAGTAAGAACGGAAATATTGTTACAATTTAAAATAACTATTTACGATCTGAAAATATTTTAACAGTAATTTTTTCAAAATATTTTTACTATTTAAAATAACTGTTTTCTATTCAAATATATTTTAAGACGTAATTTATTTCTGTGATGCATAGCTGAATTTTCAGCATCATTACTCCAGTCTTCAATGCCACGTGATCTTTCAGAAATCTTTCTAATATGCTGATTTGAAAACAGTTGTGCTGCTGTCCTGATACATTTTTTTCTTCAGGATTCTTTGACCAATAGAATGTTCAGAAGAACAGCATTTGTTTGAAATAGAATCTTTTGTAACAATGTAACAAGCCTTCGCTGCCACTTTTGATCAGTTTATTGCTGGTGACTGAAATGATTTGAACGTTTGAATGGTGTACGTCCACCCGACTGAGCACAGACCTTCAGTTTGTTATTTAGGGGCTGTTCACACATAAAACGCTTGAAAATAGGTACACGGGGTGTAGTGGAATATACAAAAACGCAAGGGTTTTGAGATTAAGAACAGTCCAGGACTGAAAAATCTCAAAAATATGAAACCCGTGGCAAGAAAAAAAAACATTGAGAAACTGTTCAGACTGATGCAAAACTGAAAGTGTTAGAAGATAAATGCATACAAGCATTTGTGTCTATATGGCCTATATATGGCCCTTAAACCTTCTGTAAACATTTCTAATTCTCTCTCCTACAGTGTTTGTTGTTGTTTGAAAGTATGCCATGAATCAATCAGGACTGAAATAACCTGCTTGTCCTCTTCTCTCCTCCTCTTCCTCCTGTTCTTCCTCTCTGTGTGCTGCCCTCTGCTGCCCCCTGTCCTCCTCTGCTCCAGCGGCTGCTCCTCTGCCTCCAAACTGCTCCTCTGGTTCTGCAACACTAGGCCTGTTCCTGTCTAGTGCTGCGTGGGGAGTTTTCAAGTGAGTCCTTGTCACACTCACACACACTCTTTTCTTTTCTCATCACTTCAGCGTCTGACTTCGCCTCATTCTTTCTCCGTCTACATTTAAAAGGCTTAATGGTTTGTAGTGCATGTGTGCATGTCCTTGTATATGCAGATTTATTCTACATTAGGTACATCTTCATGCTGGAAAATAATGACGCTTTCATTATTCGGCTTTTTGTTTACCGTCGCCGCTGTGAATGGAGGTTCGTTCGGTATTCTTATACATGAGCATCACAGTCGCTAATCACGCAACCCAATTATTGTGTTCTTTATGGTGCATTCAAAAGGTTGAAATAATATGTTCATTTTAGAAACGCTCCATTAATCACTAAAGGTAAACATATACTCCTAACATTATTGATGCTGAGAGTTATGGATTTGAACAAACTGCTAATAACACCTCAGAAGATATGAGACCTTGAATGTCTCCTTCACAGGTGTAGCCTGTGTGTTTATAGATCAGTAAATATGCTGTAAGTGCACTGCTTTCAGCGTAAGACTGCTTCAGGTTATTTACACGTGAGAGTGACGAAGAAACAACATCAGAACTGCCTGCTTTACTGTAAAATGATTTTGTGGTTACATTAGATGGTCAGATTTTGGAGTTTTATATCAATCTTTTGTTTTTAATACCAGACTTCATTTATTTGTTTATTATGAATAATCTTCTTTCGTTTTGTGTATCAAGTTCAAAAATGAGATGGAGTGGCGTTCATTTGTAAATATTTCATTGACTGAATTATTGTAAAATATTACAATTTTAAAAAATACATAAAACATTCATGAAACTTTACAATAGGATTCAGTTTGTTAACATTAATTAATGCATTGGATATCATGAACTAACCATGCTTAATACTTTTAATATTTAATAATTATATAATTACAGCTTTTAATACTTTTAATACTTAATACGTACAATAATATACACAATTCTTAATACTTAATATATACATTAATACATTTATTATTCTTTATTTCTGTTAATGTGTCGTTCTACATGTACAATACTATTTTAAAAGTATGGGGTTAGTATAGTTTATTTACTTTTTTTTTTTAATTAATAGTTTTTTTCAGCGAGGATGCATTAAATTAATTAAAAGTGAAAGCGTTTGTACTTTTTATTCATCAAAAAAATTCTGAAAAAAATTCTACAAAAATATGAAGCAACTGTTTTTAATATTGATAATAATCAGAAATGTTTTTGAAGAGCAAATCAACATATTAATATGATCTCTGAAGGATCATGTGACACTGAAGACTGGAGTAATGATGCTGAAAATTCAACTGTGCATCAGATAAATAAATTATATTTCAAAAAGTGTATCCAGATTTTAAATTGCAATAATATTGCACAATATTACTGATTTTACTGTATTTTTCATCAATTTAAATAACTTTCAAAAACATGAAAAAAAATATTACTACCCCTTAACTTTCAAACGGTAGTGTACATATTTAGTTGTAATGTATTTTTTTTTATTGTTTGTAATTAAATTAACAATGAATATATATATATATATATATATAATATATAATATATATATATATATATATATATATATATATATATATATATATATATATATATATATAAATATAATGTACACTTCCAGTCAAACGTTTCTGAACAGTAACATTTTTAATATTTTATTTTTAAAAAGGTCTGCATGTATTTGATCCAAAGTACAGCAAAAACCTTAACATTTTGAAATATTTTTAATATTTACAATAACTGTTTTCCGTTTGAATGTATTTTGAAATGTAATTTATTCACAATTTAATCACATGATCCTTCAAAAATCATTCTAATATTCTGATTTGCTTCTCAAAAACCATTTATTATTATTATTTTTATGTTGAAAACAGCTGAGTAGAATTTTTTCAGGTTTCTCTGATGAATAGAACATTCAGTAGAACAGCATTTATCTGAAATAGAAATCTTTTGCAACATTATAAATGACTTTATCATCACTTTTGATCAATTTAAAGCATCCTTGCTAAATAAAAGTATTCATTTCTATAATTTCCTTCCCCTGACTCCAAGTTTTTGAATGATATAGTGTATAATGTTACAAAAGCTTTTTATTTTAGATAAATGCTGATTTTTGGATCTTTATATTCAGCAAAGAATCCTGAAAAATGTACTCAACTGTTTTAAATATTGATAATAATGATGAATATTTCTCGAACAGCAAATCAGCATATTAGAATGATTTCTGAAGGATCATGTGACACTGAAGACTGGAGTAATGATGCTAAAAATTTTGTGTTAATCATAGAAATAAATTACATTTTAAAATATATTCAAATAGAAAGCAGTTATTTTAAATAGTAAAAATATTTCCAAATTTTACTGTTTTTGCTGTACTTCGGATCAA